>JAUIMM010000185.1:9750000-11158333 GCA_031769625.1 Taudactylus pleione
CCCGGGATGAAGACCGCTGATATGGCCGGAAGATTGCGCTCCGCCCAAACCAGGATCCGAGAGACCTCTACGAGAGCCGCCCGACTGCGAGTTCCTCCTTGCCTGTTTATGTAGGCCACGGTGGTAGCGTTGTCCGACTGGACCTGCACCGGGTGACCCTGGAGAAACCGCTGTGCCTGCTGGAGAGCATTGAAGACCGCACAGAGTTCCAAGATATTGATTGGAAGCTCCGCTTCTGTCGGCGTCCACCTGCCCTGGAACAAGTGTGGACCCGAAACTGCTCCCCAGCCCCGAAGACTGGCGTCCGTTGTCAACAGGACCCAATTTGGAACCCAGAACGGATGTCCCTTGTTGAGGTGGGTCGTCTGTAACCACCACGCAAGGGACAGGCGAACCTCCGGGGTGAGCACAATCGTCTGGGACTTCAGAGACTGAGACAGCCCGTTCCACTTGGACAGGATCAGGTGCTGCAGAGGTCTGGAGTGAAACTGGGCGTATTCCACCATGTCGAACACCGACACCATGGAGCCCAGTAACCTCATCGCCGAGTGTAAGGACACCCGGCGGCTGTGCAGACAACTGCGCACCCTTGACTGTAAAGCAGAGATCTTGTCCTCCGTCACGAAGATCCTTTGCTGTCCCGAGTCCAATAAGGCTCCGAGGTGCAGAATCCGCCGAGACGGGATTAGAGTGGACTTCTGCCAGTTGATTAACCAGCCGTGCCGTTGCAGCAGCGCAATGGTCAGGTCCAAGTGGCGTAGAAGGAGCTCTGGAGATCCTGCCACTAATAAGAGGACGTCCAAGTACGGCAACATGCGGACTCCCTGCAGCCGCAGAGAAGCCGCCATGACCGCCATCACCTTGGTGAACACACGCGGTGCTGTCGCCAGGCCAAAAGGTAACGCCCGAAACTGAAAGTGGTCGCTGCGGATTGCAAACCTGAGGAACTGTTGATGGCGCAAAAGAATAGGGACATGCAGGTAAGCGTCCTGTATGTCCAATGACACCATGTAGTCCCCAGGTTCCAGCGCCAGAATGATGGACCGTAGTGTCTCCATCCGAAACTTCGGCACCCGCAAAGACTTGTTGAGAGCTTTGAGGTTGAGAATCGGACGATACGACCCATTGGGTTTCTGCTCCAAAAAAAGATTTGAATAGAAACCCTGGCCCCTCTGGGAGAATGGAACAGGCACTATAACTCCAGCCTGGAGCATAGTGTGTAAGACCTTCCGCAGCTCCGTGGCCTTGTTCCGGTCTGATGGTAGACCCGTGGTGAAAAATCGAGCCGGGGTCTGTGCCGGAAAGAGAGGGCGTACCCGTGGGAGACCACCTCGAGAACCCAAGTGTCTGTCGTGGTGACCGACCAACACCGGGCGAACTGCAGCAGGCGGCCTCCCACTTTGGGATCGCCCAACGGGATGCCCGGACCGTCAGGCCGCAGGCTTGTCATCAGGCTTAGGGGCAGGACGTCTGGTACTCCACGCCTGCTTCCGGGGCATGGCCGATTTTTTGGGGCCAGCCTGTCGGGGAAAAGACTGTGGTTTGGGCCTGCCCTGGGCCCTATAAGACCGAAAGGACGATGGTCCTGAACCAGAAGGAACAGCAGCCGACGGGAGACATGCCGATTTGGCTGCCACCAGCGTGGCCACAATCTTGTCCAGATCTGGACCGAAGAGAACTTCTCCGTTAAAGGGCAACACTCCAAACACTTTTTGGAGTCAGCGTCCGCCTTCCAGGATCGCAACCACAAGGTGCGACGAGCAGCCACCGCTGCTGAAGAAATTCGAGACACCAGTGTACTAATGTCTAAGGCCGCCTCGTTGATATAAGTGGCCGAATCACGGAGATTACCAATCAACTCCGTTTGTTCGGCCGGACAGTCGGAATCAAAGGACGCCTCCAATGAATCCGCCCCGCGCTCCATCGCTCTGGCAACCCAGCAAATGGCCATAGCCGGCCGCGCTGCCCCCCCCCGCAAGGGAATAAGCGGACTTCAGGCAGATCTCCACCTTGCGCTCCGTAGCATTCTTAAGGGAGGACATGGATGGCATCGGCAATGTGGCACTACGGACAAGACGTGTCACATGAGAATCCACCTGTGGAGGGGATTCCCACTTAGCAAAATAATTATCCGCGAACGGATAAGCCACTGCCAGGCGCCTCTGCGGCTGGTATCGCTTGCCAGGTTGTTTCCACGCCTCCTCTAAATGGTCCATTAACTGACCCGAAAGAGGAAAGACTGTGGAGTCACCCTTCACATCCTTAAAAAAGGCATACTTTGATTTAGCAGCTGGGGGAACTTCGTCCTCAATCACCAAGGCTGTGCGGACAGCCCAAATAAGTCCAGGAATATATACCCTGGACCTAGCGTCAGCGTCCTTAGTATGGAGAGGTTCCTGATCGTAAGGATCCAGAATCTCCCCATCATCAGACGTCCCTTCGTCATCCTCATAAGGAGCCGACAGAGACGCCACCGGCCGTTTGTGTGGCCGCATCACAGTCTCTCCCTGCAACACATCCGACAAGTGCTGTACAGAACTCGTCGTCAGGGAGTTAACCCACGCCGGCTCCTGAGAAACCGGGAAAGAGGAAATAGGGAGACTGCGGGGTACCACCAATTGTCTTGAGAAACCCTGCATGGGTGACGACACCACTGACTGCTGGGACAAACCCATCTGTGTAAACGCGGGCTGCGGAGCTAACTGGCCCGCTAAGGTTGTAAGCGCTTGAGCGAAACAAGCCCAGGGCGGCTCCTGTACCGGTGCTGTAACCGTAAGAGGCCGCGCCATTGACAAACACTGCCGGCAGAGGCCCTCCGCGCTACCCTCCCCCTCCGCTAAAGGTACTTTACACATATTACACTGTAGCCGGAGAGGAAAATCACTTTCAGACATGATGGTACGAAGTATGTGACCCCTCTCACCAATTGTATTTTAAAGAGGTGAGAGACCACCCTGCAGCACCGCACCGCAAGGGCTTAGCAGAAAGAACAGGGACAGTAATAAAGCTGACAGTCAGAATAGAAGATACAGGCAGCAGCGCTAGCACAGTCACATACAATGCAAAGAAAATCAATTCCTGCACTAACCAGCGCTGATCACTCAACTACACAGACACAGGGTCTGGTAGGACACAGCGCTGCATACACAGACCTGACCACAGCGGAGGAGAGGTATGCGGGGGGACCCAGACCAAGATGCTTCCTTCCAGGCTTCCAGCAGCGTTCACCATGCGTTCAGGAAGATGGTCGCCGAGGAGCAGAGAGGAGGCTGGCCTGGGGGAGGAGCGCTGCCACAGGGCCAGTCGGCAAAGTGCAGAGAGGGCTGTGTGCAGCGGGGGAGGCGCCGGCTGTGAGACAGGGAAGGCGCGCTCCCCTGGCATGCATTTAACCCCTGGGACGCCGCAGCGCTACCGCTCTGCTGCGGTCCGCTGTCCCAGGGGGGTAGTGGAAGCGCAGGTTCTTACCTGGCTCCACGCTGCAGCCAGTCCCCAGGGAGCCCCCTGCCTGGGGACTCAGGACCATGTAACAGCTGGGACCCACCGCGGGACCCCGCTGCTTACCTTGCTGTCCCCCTTGAATCCGGCCATGGTCCGGAACATCTGGGGTCACCGCTAGCTGTGACCCCAGATGCCCACCAGCATCCCCGGATCGGTACCGGCGTTCTGGTACCAGCGGGGGTGTAGGGAAGACAGCATGGACGTCAGGACTGACTGTCCATGCTGTACATCCAGATGTGCAGCCACAGCTGCATGCAGAAAAGCTTCAGGGGCTCGTCTTAGCCCCCACTCCAACAGGTGCACCTGACTCCGGCCGGGCACCAAACTAAACTGGGGTGCCTTGGCTCGGGGCGGGGTATAGGAGGGGGACCCTAGTGCATCCTGGGAGGCTGAAAGCTTAACTCTATGGTGCTTAAGATGACTGATGTCACACCTATACCCCAAGGTATCCTGTGGATACCCTATGGACCCTGAAGTAGAAAATAATAAATTCCCGTGGGTTAATAATTTTAACCCTGTATCAAACCAAATTAATAACATTTCTAAAAAATTATGGCCCATCATTCAAACGGATGAGTCATAGGATTTAACAGAAACATCTACCATGCCGTGTTATACCAGGGGCAAAAATTTGAGGGACTCCCTAGTTAAAACTGATGTCACTGGTATGGGGGTGTCTGTACCCAAACATTTCCTGTCCATTAAGCGTTGGGGTTGTTTTAGATGTTCATGTGTTACTTGCCGTCATTTGATCATTGGTGACACCTTTTCCCATCCCCATTCTGGCAAGGAATTCCGTGTCAGACACCATCTGACATGCAATAGCTCCTTTGTGGTTTACCAAATTATATGTCCCTGCGGACTATCATACATTGGTAAGACACAGAGGAAATTCAAGGAATGGATGGGGGTGCACCGTTCGGCCATTCGGGCTGCTATTGCTAATGGCATGAGTGAACAACCGGTTGCCCGACACTATGCCAATGCAGGACATAATTTAGCCAGTCTTAAGTATCGTATGATCGATCACATCCCTCTTTCTAATAGAGGTGGTGATCGGAATCTGGCTTTATTAAGATGCGAATCCCGATGGATCCATAGGTTGGATGTTGTTAGTCCACGGGGACTTAATGAATAACTCCCCCTTTCATGTTTTTTGTAGAGTGTTCAGTACTTACTATCAAGATGATGTGTAATGATATGTAGTTATGTTTGTCTCCATGATTGTGGAATAGTGCTTTTTAGTAATTTAAATTGAGAACTATACCATCGTGATTACACTGTTGATTTAGTCTCCATAGCAACTATATGCCTGGTGATGGGTTTCACATGCGTCATGCGATATGCGCGATGACGTCATTAGCCGGCGTCTGCTGATCGGGTGCTGGGTCCCGTTTTTGGCTGCACGGCGTTCACTTGGGTGATGTTTATAAAGGTAAGATGTTTGTATTTGTTTTTCATGTTCTGAAGACGGTGATAAACCGAAACGTTACATCCGGATGACCTGATGTGTATGGTATTATTTATAACAAGAGTGCCTGTATGTATGTATGTATGTATGTATGTATGTATGTATGTATGTATGTATGTGTATAATAAATATATATATATATATATATATATACACACACACACACACACACATATATATATACACACACAGTCAGGTGCATAAATATTGGGATATTGACAGAATTTTCATATTTTGGCCTCTATTCACCACCACAATGGCTTTGGAATGAAACAAACAAGATGTGCTTTAACTGCAGACTTTCAGATTTAATTTGAGGGTAATTACATCCAAATCAGGTGAACGGTGTAGGAATTGCAGCAGTTTCTATATGTGTCTCCCACTTTTTAAGGGTCCAAAAGTAATGGGACTATCAACTCAAAAGCTATTTCATGGACAGGTGTGGGCTATTCCCTCGTTATTTCATTATCAATTAAGCAGGTAAAAGGTCTGGAGTTGATTCTAGGTGTGACATTTGCATTTGAAATCAGTTGCTGTCGACTCTCAATATGAGATCAAAAGAGCTGTCACTATCAGTGAAGCAAGCCATAATTGGGCTGAAAAATCAAAACAAACCCATCAGAGAGATAGCAAAAACATTAGGTGTGGCCAAATCAAGAACACTCTCCAGGAGGTAGGTGTATACGTGTCAAAGTCAACAATCAAGAGAAGACTTCACAAGAATGAATATAGAGGGTTCACCACAAGATGTAAACCATTGGTGAGCCACAAAAACAGGAACACCAGATTAGAGTTTGCCAAACAATATCTAAAAAGCCATTACAGTTCTGGAACAACATCCTATGGACAGATGAGACAAAGATCAACTTGTACCAGAGTGATGGGAAGAGAAGAGTATGGAGAAGGAAAGGAACTGCTCATGATCCAAAACATACCACCTCATCAATGAAGCATGGTGGTGGTAGTGTCATGGCGTGGGCATGTATGGCTGCCAATGGAACTGGTTCCCTTGTATTTATTGATGATGTGACTTCTGAAGTGTTTCGGGCAATATTATATGCTCATATTCAGTCAAATGCTTCAGCACTCATTGGACGTCGCTTCACAGTACAGATGGACAATGACCCGAAGCATACTGTAAAAGCAACCAAAGAGTTTTTTAAGGCTAAAGAGTGGAATGTCATACAATGGCCAAGTCAATCCCCTGACCTGAATCCGATTGAGCATGTATTTCACTTGATGAAGACAAAACTGAAGGGAAAATGCCCCATGAACAAGCAAGAACTGAAGGCATTTGCAGTAGAGGCCTGGCAGAGCATCACCAGGGATGAAACCCAGCGTCTGGTGATGTCTATGCGTCCAAGACTTCAGGCTGTAATTGCCTGCAAAAGGATTTGCAACAAAGTATTAAAAAGTGAAAGTTAGATTTAGGATTGTTTAGTTTGTCCCATTACTTTTGGCCACTTAATAAGTGGGAGGCACATATAGAAACCGTTGTAATTCCTACACCGTTCACCTGATTTGGATGTAATTGCCCTCAAATTAAATCTGAGAGAGTGCAGTTAAAGCATATCTTGTTTGTTTAATTTCAAAGCCATTGTGGTGGTGAATAGAGGCCAAAATATGAAAATTCTGTCAATGTCCCTGTATGTATGTATGTATGTATGTATGTATGTATGTATGTATGTATATATTAGGGATGTGCAGGCTCGGATAGGTTCGAGTTTGCACGTGGAGTTCGGATTTTTCCCTCCAAAAAAACGGAACTCAGAACGAGGCAAAACGTCATCTTACATGGACGAACATCATCATTCCTGGTCTTTTGTCTGAAGTAGTGCCCCCAGACTTAAATAGTGCCCCCAGGCTGGCCTCTTCTGCAGTGCCCCCAGGCTGGCCTCTTCTGCAGTGCCCCCAGGCTTAAATAGTGTCCCTTATGCAGTGCCCCCAGGCTGGCCCCTTATATGCAGTGCCCCCAGGTTTAAATAGTGTCCCTTAGGCAGTGCCCCCAGACTGGTCCTGGCACCATCCAACTAGATCCAGCAGGCGCGCGGGGCAGGCTCCTCACGTCTCGGGTGACATCTTGACGTCACCCGCGCAGTGCATCACTGGGAACGCTTGCCTCTGAAGTGATCGGAGGCTTCTTTAGCCTCCAGTCACTTCAGAGGCCAGCGTTCCAGAGCGGGGGTAACTGCCGGGCGGTAGGCTGTTTCTGCCGGGCGATGCACCCGCAGAAAACAGCCTGGGGAGAACACTGACATTGCCTCCTCCATGCTTAACTGTTGGCGCTACACAGTCTGGGAGAAATCGCTCACCTGGACGACGACGTACAAAAGCCCGGCGATGCGAGCCAAAAAGTACAAATTTCGATTTGTCAGTCCAAAGCACCCTCTTCCTCTGTTCCTCAGTCCAATCCTTATGCTTCTTAGACCATGCGTACCTTTTTGCTATGTTTGTAGCACGTAGAAGTGGTTTTCATACCGCAACCCGACCACTAAGGCCATATTCCTGCAAGCGCCTGGCCACCGTCCTATCGGACACAGGCTGGGATCGACTTTGCCGCAACTCCCCTCCTATTTCCGGAGCGGTCAAACGCCTGTTACGCTTGCTAGTAGTCACAATGAAGTTGTCCTCATGAACAGTTATTTTTGGACGACCAGTTTGTTTCCTTGTAACATTTTGACTTTCGTTCAATAGTCCGACGCACGGCCCCAACGGATACCTTCAACCATTTGTGTGCACTGTATATGTACTGTGTGTGCAGTGTGTACACTGTCTATGTATTGGTGGGGGGGTGGGGTGTGTGGGGGGGGTGGGGTGTGTGTGTGTGTGTGTGTGTAGCATTATTATGTGTATAAGTGGCACCGCTACCGTGGGCATTTATTATGAGTATAAGGGGCATGGCTACTGTGGCCATTGTTATAGTATACAAATTTTTTTACACATTTCTATTGCTATTCCGGGTTGCATCGGTACAACTATTTAAAACAACTGGATAAAATGGGCAACATTTTGTGGTACCACAAGTACACCTTATCTGATGTTCAGAGAGGTGTCTAAACAGAACTGTTACATGCAAATCTAGACATTTCAAAAATGTCCCTGAAGTGGCTGTGGGACAAGTGCAGCAAATGAAACAATAGGAAAGATTCAATACAAAAAAATTTGTTCTTAGAACAATAGAACTCACAAAAATGTAAAAAAAAGTTTCGGGGAGGGGCCTCCATTGGCACCAACATTTGACTTGCAGGGCATCCTGCAGCCTAAAGAGACCAAAGAGTCACCAGAGCGCGTTCAGCTCTTTCCCATCTAACCCCCTTATCATGCCATGTCATGTTCAGGGGCTGGATTGACATGGGGCAGAATATTGTTCTGCTATATCTCTGTGGCAGAATCACTAAAAACTAATCCACCCACTAAAAAATATTAATATATTAGTTAGAAACTATGAAGTAACTCAACAACATGAAAACCATACTGTCACAATCACTCACAAACAGCAACATGTATGGGCCATGAAAGAATGCTAATTTCAAGCTTATCAGGATTGATTATATATCAATAACCGATGGAACACTTTCCTGGGTGAGAACTATGTAAATGACTATGTATGCAATCACTGAGCCAACTGCTTTGCCAGTGTCATAAGAGGATTTTTGGTACTTGAGAGGGAAATTTACATATATGTAACAAAGCACATGGGCTTATAATATACTCACGATTGGCTGAAGTAGTCTTCACATTCTGCGATTCCATCCTCACAGCATTATCAATCTGAAAAAAAAAAAGTTCAAACCAATAAAATGTAAACACATTTACAAATGACTAGGCTTTAACATCTTTGCTAGAATGGGTGAGATATGGAATTTCTTCATTCCCCAATCACCTTGATAAAGAGGAAATTATATTTTGATTGGTAGAGCAGACTCCTCTGCTGTCCACCGTCCCTGATAAGGAATGTGGACCTGTCACTGCGCCCTAACCAGAGACTGGCGTTCGTCGTTAGGAGGACCCAGTCTGGAATTAAAAAAAGGGGCATCCCCTGGTGAGGTGGACCGACTGCAGCCACCAAGTCAGAGACAGACGCACCTCAGGAGAGAGCACCATCGTTTGTGCCTTTATCCGATGGGAGTAATCCGCCTCACCTGGAGAGGATCAATTTCTGCAGGGGCCGGGAATGAAACTGGGCATATTCCATCATGTCGAACGTCGTCACCATGGATCCAAGTAACTGCATCGCCGAGTGTATGGACACTCGGCAACTGTGGAGGAATCTGCGTACTCGCATCTGCAAAGTGGAGGTCTTGTCTGCTGTTGTGAATCCAACAGAGAGCATCCTTGAGATGGGGTCAGGGAAGACTTCTTCCAATTGATCAACCACCCGTGCATCTGTAGCACAGATTGTCAGCTGTAGGTGGTGGTGAAGTACCTCTGGAGACATTGCTAACAGTAAGAGGTCGTCCAGGTATGGTACAGGCAGATGGGCTGCCATTACCGCCATCATTTTTGTAAACAGCAGAGGTGCAGTAGAGGGGCCAAACGGCAGAGCCCGAAAACTGGAAAGGTTGTTGTGACACATCAAACCTGAGAAAACGCTGGTGAGCCGAAGAAATTGGAATATGCAGGTATGCATCCTGAATATCCAGTGACACCATAAAATCCCCAGGTTCCATAGCCAGTATGATTGAGCGTAGGGTTACCATCCTCAACCGAAGCCACAAAGAGCGGCGTGCCGCAATGGAAATCCTAGCATTCAACAAGCTGACATCCAAGGCAGCCTAGTTAATATAGGTAGCTGAATTTCTTAGGCTGCCCACAAGATTCAACTGCTCCCTGGTCGCATCCGAAGACAAGGACCCTTCTAGGGTGTATGCCCAACATTCCATAGTCCAAGCCACCTAGCAGATAGCCATGGCTGGTCTGCACGTGGCACCTGAAAGGGAATAAATTAATTTCAGGCAAACCTCCACCTTTCTATCAGTAGTACGTTTCAGGGACAATATGGAAGGCATAGGGAGTGTTGCGCTTGTGCGTTACATGAGAATCCACCGCCGGTGAAGTTTCCAATTTAGTAAAATAGTCCTCAGGAAAAGGATAAAGCATAGGCCAGGCGCTTCTGCGGCTGGTAACGCTTTCCAGGTGTTTTCCAAGCCACCTCCATGTGTTCCACCAGCTGGTCAGACAAAGGAAATATACTCGCGGTCGCCTTTATGTCCTTGAAATATGCATGTTTGGACTTAGGAATGCAGTGGGAATCGTCCCCTGGACTGTCCATGCTTGAAAACACAGCTAGTTTAAAAATAATAAAAACTCTTCAGGGCTGTCAATCAGAACATTACTGTAATAGGTCAGCAAAGCAAAAACAACAACGGTGTCACACAAAAAATACCTTGTACATCTTTGTCCCCTCTTCCCGTTCTATTTCCAGTGCCATTCTTCTCATGAACTGAGACCTGTCTTCTTTGTTGTTAGACGGAGCCTTAATGACATATGGATACTCCTTTGCCTGTTTTCAAAATAACAGAAAGACTGATAAAATGGGAAGGGATTGAATCATATACGGAATTGAATATTTATAAAATGGTGAAAAATTTAATGACAAGCCTAAGAACAACAATATCTGCAAACTGCACAGCAGTGGTTCTCAACAGGTTGTAAAAACACTGACAGTCTGCTAAACTGTACTATTAATACTAAACAGAGGGCAGCTAAAAAGGACTCTGTAGCATAAGGGTTAATTAACTAATAAGAACAGTTCTTAATCACTACCGAAGGCAATAATCAGGCTCAACATATATGCATGCTGTAGTAGGGACAGCAACATCTAAGAACTGGTTTTAATCCCCACATATCTACACCACCACCCTTGTTCTTCTAACAGGTAATCTTTCTCTAGAAGCCAACAAGCCCAGCTAAGTCACTCCCCCAGTTTAGAAGATACTTGCAATCTCAGAGGATGGCGCTGCAGCATCCGTTCAGCAAGCCAAGGAGGGACGGGGGAAGGAGCCATCTGCCATGACTCGCTGGGAGTGGGGTAATTATGGTGCCAGAAATGCTGAAAACCCTTCTCCTGCGGTGGCCGAACACTGCTGTAGTCTTCTGCAGAGCAGTAGCGTCACCCAGTTACAAGGTCACCCTCATGCGGTGCTGTGTACCGAAGAGTGTGTGAATAAGGGTCACAGCCCAGGGCTACGATCAGTGGTAGGCTGTAGCTGCCATCAGACCCCGGAGTTCCTTAGTAAGGTGTGGACAGGCTATTTCTGCATAGGTAGAGCTCAGGACACTCAGTCAATGAAGTGACGACTGTCCTTTGGAACTGGGCAAAGGAAAGGAGCGCAAACCCGCTCACTAACTAGGCCTGGTAGGCACTCTGAGCCCGGTAAACATGTACTGAAGCACTACCCTTCTCCCCCCCCCCCCAAAAAAAAACAAAACACCAGGCTTAATAAAAACAAATATCTAAAAAAAAAAAAACTGAGGTGCGGTGGAGGTGGGAGGGGTTAGAGGGCGGTGGGTGCTTTTAAGTAGAACATTGAAAATGAGAGTTATTGTGAAACTTACCTTGGTTAACCCTCTTTCTTAGAAGTTCATAGGGTCCACAGGGAGACATTGGGGTATTGGGGTGTAGGTGGGACCTTGGAGGACCGGACACCAACAGCAACATTTTTCAATCCCAGGATGATCCGATCCTTCCTACTATACCCTGCCCACAGCTTGAGGGCAATTCAGTTTTGTTAACAAGCCCAAGCAGGAGCAGGACAAGAGAGGAGGAAGTACACTGAAGAATCACACTCTCCCACAGAGAAGGAAACAAGTGACCAAGAGAAGAAACCTATAGAAGCCAGGTGCGTCAGGGCAGATGCCCTGAGAGGACTTGGAAGAAAGTTAACAAAAGGTAAGTTATCTTCTTCAGGGTCCATAGGGCTCCACAGGGAGACATTGGGGGATGTCCCAAAGCAGTGTTTCAAGGGCTGGAACGCTCCTGCGCTGATAGAACACTACGCCCGAAGAAAGCATCCTGAGAGGCAAATGTATCAAAAGGCATAAAACCTAAGAAAGGTGTGGACAGAAGACCAAGTGGCTGCCTTGCATAGCTGTTCAGCTGAGGTGCCATGCCGGGTTGCCCACAGAGCGAGTAGAATGAGCAGAGACCGTAGTCTGCACAGGAAGGCCAGTCTGCGTGTATGCCTGTGAGATAGTCGCTTCAGGAAGAGGGCGATTACATGGGAAACCATGTAACCTTACCCGTGTATCCGATGTGGTTTGATGCCAAACCTGGGCGAATTGAAGAGTTCGGCCTCCCACCCTGAGAGAGGCCCACCAGGTAAGGCTGCAACCTTGTCCTGTTTGGACCTAGGCTTGGAGGCCTTGGCTGATGTCTGCTGCCGTGGAAAGGACTGACCCTTGGCTTTACCTTGAGGACGTAAGGAATGAAAAGATGTTGTAGGTTTTGTATTATAGGTAAAGGGCAGGAACGCCATCTTGGAAGCAGCCAAAGTAGTCACAATTTTATCTAGCTCTAGACCAAATAGGATGTCTCCCGAAGGGAGAGACTCCAGAGCCCATTTTGAGTCTGAATCTGCTTTCCAGGAACGGAGCCAAATGATACGGTGGGCCACTACCGTAGTGGCAGATATCCTGGAGGCCAGGACAGCCGTATCCACAACTGCCTCCCTAATGTGAGATACATAAGAGAGTTGCTCCCTTGAAGCATCAGGAGGAAGTGTTTCTTCTAGGGCCTCTGTCCAACTCTCAATGGCTTTCGCCACCCAGGCAGTAGCCCTAGCAGGACGAGTAATAGCTCCTTTAAGAGAGAGTAAATAGATTTATTACAAGCTTCTATACGTCTATCTGTAGTCTCCTTCAAGGAGGTAGCTGTATGAATGGGTAACGTGGCATTTTTAACCAAACGAATTACATGAGAATCCACCGCCGGGGGAACTTCCCATTTAGTGCAATCGATAGCTGGAAGAGGGTAAAAGGAACTGAACCGTTTTGGAATTTGAAACCTTTTACCAGGCATATTCCATGCTTCACTCAAGTGATCAGATAACTGGTCTGATTGAGGGAACGCAGGTAAAACTACATTTTGTCGTTTAAAAAGTGCATTTTTTTTCTCAGGAGTGGGTTCATCCTCTTCTATTTGCAAAATGGATTCAGTTATATCTAGTTTAGAGGGTGGCTTCTCCTGAGACTGTCAGAGTGAGAGAGGTCTGTGTCTTCTGCCTCCCCAGATGATATGTCAGAATCAGATAACTGAGTGGACTGGGAGGATAACAGAGCACGTTTAAAGGGTTTAGAAGGTAAAGGCTTTTCCCTATGTAGCATTTGCTACAAGACTGTAGAGGTAGTAGCCAAACTCTGTACTGAGGTAGACAGCATGTCTACCCATGAAAGAGGCAAAGGTTTGCAGGGAGTACCTGCTGTGGCCATCCCACAGGGGGAGCCACTACTGGGACTGATCCCTGTTGCTTAATTTTTGCCAGCATCTGCGAAAAGGCTGCCCAGCGTGGGTCCTGAGGGAGAGACACTGGGGGATGTGGGACATGGGGCTATGTAACAATTAGTGCAAAGCCCAACCTGGATGAAGTCTCCTGGGGCTAAGCCCGCTGAGCAGGAATTACAGGACAACAGAATAGGGGGCAGGATACTGAGGCTGGTTGTTATTCTTTCCTCTGACAAGCCATAGTAATGCTACAAACACCCTGCAGTATGTGAAATATGGCACAATGTAGTGTGCAATCGCGCTATATATGACCCAATATAATATGCAACAGCACTATATATGGCATCATGTAGTATGTAGTGTTCCCTCTAGCTCCGGCGGCAGGCAGGGCGCCGGAGCTAGAGAGGGCAATGTTGTGCGCGCGCCTTCGACGCGCGCGCCCGAAAAGGGGCGTGGTTACGAAAAGGGGGCGTGTCTATAAGATGACACCAGGGAGTTTGCAACCGCGTTAGATATGGCACAATGTAGTGTGCAACGCAGTATGATGTGATAGCCCTCAAGTGTGAGGTACAATGACCCTCTATACCTTAGTATGACAGGGTATAGCAGAAGAAAGGGATAGTTATAACAGTATAGAAAAACAGAGATTAGCACTAGCACAAGGAACATACAAATCAGAAAAGAACACTACATGTCTGCAATGGGCACTATTAGGAAATACACGGACAGCAGTGGCTGGCAGGATATAGTGCTGCATAACCTGGCCCTTGGCAGAGGTATACAGGGAGACTGGACCCAGCGATTCCCAGAGACTGTTTGCCTAAAATGGCTGCCGCGGGTCTGAGGGGAAGGAGGGTGAGGGCGGAGCAGCCCAGGAAACACCAGGACCGCAATGGAATGGCACCCTGAGCTGGGGGAGGGGCTGCAGGGAGAGCGCCTTATCCCCTGGCTGACGTTAACCACCGGTTCTTCTGGCCTTAATATTATGCCTCTGCGCCGTATGTAAATGCATTGGTGGTCTAGTGGAGTAGTGGGCGAGCCAGTGTTCACATCAGCGCCTCCCGTCTGTCTCCTGAGACAAGACTGCACTAATACGCGGGTCCCTGCGAACAGGGTTCTGCCTTGCCTGTCCCCTGGATTCCGAGCTGCAGTCTGGGGGTCCAGGGAGCCTGCTAGCTAGACCCCCTCGGATGCCCGTCGGAAGCACCTAGCGCAGGCTTGGTGTCACGGTGCCGCAGAGGGGTGATGGGGTGGCAGCACAGACGTCTGGAGCACAGTCTGATGCTGCTCACCCTTATGGTAGAAATACATTTTTTTATAAAATCTAAAAAATAAAAGCTTGGCCTGCATAATGCAGCCGCCAGTTATAATGGTGGTCCAGCTCCTTTCCGGACACCAACAAAATTGAAGTACCCTCCGGCTGTGGGTGGGGTATAGGGGGAAGGACCGGAACATCCTGGGATTGAAAAGCTTTGCTGTCCGGTCCTCCAGGTCCCACCTACACCCCAATGTCTCCCTGTGGAGCCCTATGGACCCTGAAGAATTTAATTTTTTTTTTTTTATTGACTTCGAAACATTTCAGACATAGAAACTTTTATCACAATACAATGCACTAACCAACACATAGTAATGACACAAAATATCCCGTAAGACATTACTCAAAGAGAAGATAAGTCAGTAAAGTATTAATACACACACAACTACAAAATCAACACTTAAATTTTTAGTGCCTTAACTCCTCAGCCAGCACCTCAACCCAACTTCATTTGCCAGTATTCCAGAGAGTGGATGCAAGAGGAATAGATTAACGCACCTGTGTATGATTAAAGAAATCCAAAAAATATATGACTCATTGGTGGTACTTGAGGACTAGAGTTGAGAACCACTGATCTAGCTTACACTTCAATGATGAGAACATTTGACATGTTATTACTGAAACCATGCAGATATGTCACTAACTTGGGAGGTAAACTTATGCCATTAAACACACACAAATGTCAATGATGACAGTACATATATTTACTTTCTAGAATAACTTATTACTAGTTATAAATACTCACAAGATAAAGTTTTCTGTGTCTGAAGCCAGCCAAATGTTCCACCATAGGTACCAAATCTGTTTCCAAATTGCATATCTCACACACATATTTTGGTTCAATTCTGTTTGCTTTAGTTCGAACTTTATATTCAAGAACATACTCCAATCCTGAACAAAGATAAAATACAGGCTTAACATGCAATCCTTGTGTCCCTCCATTACAAGCTGCTGGCATGTATATAGGTTTCTCAGTCTACAGCAGGTAGATATAACATGAAATTGCTGGGAACGGTGAATCCACCAATATATACAGAGGGGTCTATTTACTAAGCTGTGTTAGGAGATCAAGTGAACGGTGATAAGGTACCAGCCAATCAGCTCCTAAATGCCATTTTTCAAACACAGCCTGTGACATGGCAGTTAGAAGCAGATTGGCTGGTACCTCATCACCGTTCACTTTATCTCCTAACACAGCTTAGTAAATAGACCCCATAGTGTTTGTCATGTTCTAAACTTTCAGACAAAACCTAATATATACATTTGATAGCTTTAGTACTATTTGCCATGGTCTACCTATGGAAAATCTTGTTCCATAAACTAACATTACTGCCAAATTTACATACTTTGGGACACATTTAATAACTATTTTACTGGTAAATATTGCAGAAACACATACCAATCAGAGGTTCCCTGTCTTTTCTGTGCATGTAATCTGTCAAAAAAAATAAAGATCTCCTGATGTGTTCAGACAAACTCCCTGAAAAAAACAAACAAAAAAAACAGATTACCGTAATGAATAGCGAATGGTATAAGACTAATAAATGTGAAAAAAAATAAGATGTTCCTCAGAAACTTGCCTGTGCAGTAAAAGGACAGTCTATCAATCCATGACAGAGCAGTCAGTCAATCTGTACAAATGGGTCAGTAACTGATAACATTTATTTTTGCAATAGTTATGCTTTTCTGCAAAGCTGTTGAAAATTAAATTTCTGCTTAGCAAGTCATTTTTATAGGCTTTATTAGTGAGGATCCAAATTATGGATAAAAGCCGCAGAAAACACAAGTAAAAAGCATTTTGCATAAATGCACCTCCACATACAAGTACATAAAGCATAAAAGTGTGTGTATATAGGACTGGTCACATTCAGAAGAGGTTGGTTACCATTACTAGATTACACTTTCCGAGTGCAACTGATATCATGACCACAGAGGGTTCGCTCTGAATCAGGACCGTCCTAGTTAAATTTGGAGCGGCCTTTTGGACGTTCGCATAGCTGTGGGTTACCACCCACAGCTTATGCGAGCGTCCATGATGATTGTCGCGATGGTCAAGACCATCGCGACCATCGGGCTTGCGACGAGACCCTGCGGTAGGGTCTCGCTGCCGCAAGCCCTGGAGTGATTTTGGCTCTATCAGAGCCAAAATCACTCCCACTGACATCACTAGTGATGTCAGTGGGGCTGGCCCCAGACGGTAGGCGTTCCCATGGGAACGCCTCCGTCTGTCAGCCACGCCCCCGGCACGCCCACCAAAGGGGGCGTGCTGTCACTCACCATCGACAGCACTCCCCCTTTGGTGAGAGACCCGAAGCGACAGCTTGGCTGTCGCTATCCGGGTCTCGCGCATGCGCACGACGGAGCTCCCTCCGTCGTGCGCATGCGCATTTGGGTACCATCGACCCACTTGCGAGCATCCTGCGCTCGCGAGCGGGTCTGAATGAGACCCTGAATTGAGAGATAGTCAGATGTAAGCACACACAGATCTGGCTGACTTCAGATGGATCTGTTGCACCAAGGCTATGTATGATAGTGATGACAACTACTTTCAGAAGCGAATGGATAAAGGCAGTGCGACTGCAGAGATGCAGCCAACTCTGGAAACACGTGAACATCTGCATTCAGTAGTACTCAAGTACGCATGCAGCCACAAATGCATCTGAATTGCATGCTACTCTGAATCAGTGTTCTCTCCTGTAGTCACTGAGAACTTATGGTAGCTGAAACTCTAGATACAAGTTAATGAATATGTACATCCAAAATTACATGGTATAAACTTATACCTTAATTATTTCTGATGGTCAGCTTGTGGTTTTCTTAAAACACAAAAAAATTAGCTATAATATTGAACATATAAAAGGACTGCTCAAGAAATAGGGCATACACTGCCAGATAAAATGCCTGTCAGATCGACAAGACATTTTATCTGGCAGCTTGACACCCAGCAGATATTGCTGGCATACACAGTGTATTGGCCTCAATATCTGACCTCCTCCCCCAGGGAAGAGACATTTCCCTGTTCCTTCCCTGTGAAGGAACAGGTGAAATGTCTGCAGTCAACCGCGGCTGGTAATACACTGCCCAATGCAGCCGACATTTAGCATCGGACAGGCATGCTGGACGTTCTCGGCATGTCCGCCAGATCAATATTTTACCTTCGGTCACCAGCATACACAGTACAATTATCGGGACGATCTGCTGAAATCAGGTGGATTGCCTAGATAATTGTATAGTGTATGCCCGCATTACTTTGAATAACGCTCAGTAATGACTGACACACACACCTGCAGTTACTTAGCAGTGCAACACAAGGTAATCAAGGCAACGAGGGAAGATATGCCAGGGAATCAAACAAAATTATTTTTAAATGTTTTAAAAGTGGTTCTCTAATCTATGGCTAATATTCAAAACAGCCCAAGTTCCAAGTGTTCTGGATACATACAACCTTCTATATATGTATACAATAAACAAGAATATGTTTATAAAAAATAGTAGTTTTCTATACCAGAAATCTTTGTGGCGTGCATCTTCTGGATTTCTGAAATGTAAAAAGAAATGGAAACATAACTGCTCACATTTACAAGCAATAAATGAGGATTTTCATACATACTTTAAAGCCTCACAATAGACTGAGAATAGGATTTAGAAACACCATAGAGCAGTGTGCTGTTCTTTAAGTAAATGGGTAAGAAGCTCAGATCCCAGATTCCTCCCCCCATCCTACTCCCAGGCTGCTTGGGAACTTTAGTTTTGTGTGACAAAACCCTAAAAAGCCGCCTAATGCTGGCCATACACTCTGCAATTATCGGGACGATCCGCCCGATATCGGCGGATCGCCGCGATAATTGCAGCGTGTATGCGGGCGACCAAGGGTTAAATATTGCTCGGTCGGGCATGCTGGATTGTCCAGCATGCCCGTCCGATGCGATATTTACCCGGGAAACTGTCAGCCGCATCGGGCAGTGTATGCCCAGCGCGGCCGACAGACAGACATTTCCTGTGTTCCTTCCTACGGAAGGAACAGGGAAATGTCTCCTCCCCCGGGGGCGGAACGCGGATGTCGGGCTATACACTGAGATTTCTCTCACAGTGTATGCCGGCGACATCTGCGGCTGGCAGGCAGCCAGATAAAATGTCTGTCGGTTTGACAGACATTTTATCTGGCAGTGTATGCCCAGCATAATGAAGGGTAAACGCAGATGTTGCAATGTACAATTTCTGTGCACAATGGACATTTTTGAATGCAGAAGTATTAAACATGCAAAATTTGGTAAAGGTATGCACCACAGACCACCGAAGTGCATCCTCACATGTTTAGGAAGGGAAGCCTTACAAATTACCGAAATCCACCTAGTAGTGGTCTGTTTGGGTTTTTATAACTTTTTTGTCCGCTTCCAAACAGGTCTGCCAACCTACACAAATAAAGAGGTGGCGATTCAGACCCGGACGCTAAGCTGCCATGCTTAGACTACCCATGAACCAAGTTTGTCAGAGCCAGTCCAGAGCTACCAAAATGCCTTTCTTTATCCCCGTTTGAAGATGGAAGCTCCAAGAACACTCGTCCTTTATCAGAAACAGTTCCTTGTCCCTCAACCAGGGGAAGTACTCCACCTTATGGTTTAACCTAGGTGCCACATGTCAACATCTGTTGCCCCACAGGTCAATCAGCTGTTGATAGACCTCTGGATTGATACATTACCCCACAGGGAAGGGGGGGGGGGGGGGGGGAAGGGTATGACTGCTTCCCGGATTTCCACAGAGGATAAAAAACCACTGAGATGACTAATGTTTTGTTCCACTGAATGTATGATCCTCTTGTCTCTCTCATAGACTGGAAATTCTCAGTGTCCCTTTGGTGGTTTATATAAAGGTATGGGCTTGGTGTTGTCTTACTGGATCTTGATTACCCTTCACCATCTAGGTCTAGGAAGATTTTGTCCTCCATTAAGCACAGTCTGCTGATGAGTATCAAACAGAAGGCTCTGTTTGGAGCCAGGTTGGATGTCTTGAGATTGAGAACCCAATCATGAGCCACCAAGGTCCAGGCTGTTTCCATTGCAATAGAGCCAGAGAATTAGCCTTTGTGAGCCAATCGTCCAAATCAAGGATGGAATTTCACTACCTTGATCTGAAAAGAACAGCCATAACTACAATTGTTTTTCGTGACCACCACCAGCGCCTTAGCCAGGCAGAATGACAGGGCTCAAAATGGATTGGATTGATTTGTAAACTTGGACACACTAGTGTACCTTCCACATTTGAACATGTCAGTACATGTTCTTGGACATCTTGAACTCAACCAACCATGCTGATAAAGACTGTCTGCAAGGACTCCATCTTAAACCGGTCAACACACAACAGTACATTTAAGGATTTGAACTTCACAAGAGGTCAAATGGAATCAGTTTCTGAACAAAAAATATTTGAGCAACAACCAAATTCTTTCTGCCGTTCCAAGACTGGAGTAACTACTCCTGTGGAAAGAAGAATTGAACGGCCACCTTTCTGGAAAATAAAAGCTTGTGTTCTCTCTGGAGGCCTGTAGTGAAAAATCCATTGAAAAGGGGACATCTAGAATGTAAGCAGAGGAATCAAACCACCAGTCTATGGAGACACACAGATGGGCCCACAACACAGATAAAAAAAAAAAAAAAAAAAAAGAAGGACAGGGTGCCGGCAATCATGCTGCCTAATTGTCAGAGGGCATGGGAGATGATTTTCAAGCTGCCCAAGCGTGTCAACCTCTCTGCGGCTCACTACAAGGAGCACTCTGACCCTTCATCTTCCTCTAAGGACCAAAGAAACAAAAGAGGCACCTTAGCACTCGAAGCACTGGCAGGGCACTTTTTCCTCTCGTGGCCTTGGAAGATTGGTTTTTGGTTTGAAAAATTTTTTACAAAAAAAACCCAGGACCTCTCCAGAGTTGGGAAGGTATTCTACAACCCAAGTCTGCCTCCCATGTAAGAAGACCGTACACAGCATGCCAAAATCCAATCCCAGGCCACAAAAGTTCCAAATCAATCATGACATTCTTAAGGTACACAAGACCTCAGATTTCTATAGCAGCAGCAGACAATCCATTCAGTCAGAAGCCATGTTTGAAGGCAATTTTTCCATCTACCGCTCTGCAGCCTTATAGATCCAAGACAATGCAAAGCTGGTTTTAAGGGAGATCCCTGCAAGGTTGTTAACTCTTAAGGGAGGCATCAACTTTAATTTCCTTGCTATCCCGTAAGGTAGCAGTGTTTGGGTTCAGAATAGTAATGAATTTGGAGAGACTAGCTGTGGAAGCATCCATATTAGGCGGTGATTTCTATTTCGAGTAACCTCCCTAGACAAAGGACAGAGGTACTGCAATCATTAATTATATCTGATCTGCTTTTCAGTAAGTAGATTTTTTAACTCCGTTAAAGATGGAAAATACACTTGGCAATTAAACAGAGAAGGGTCTGGAAACTAATTCCTTGTTCTACTCT
This sequence comes from Taudactylus pleione, assembly GCA_031769625.1. Taxonomy (NCBI): domain Eukaryota; kingdom Metazoa; phylum Chordata; class Amphibia; order Anura; family Myobatrachidae; genus Taudactylus; species Taudactylus pleione. The sequence continues at coordinate 9,771,204 of JAUIMM010000185.1, forward strand.
TTCAAGTTTGTGTCTGATGACACACAAGATTTCTTACACTCCTAGCATCCCAGAAGAATCCACGTAAGGACATGAGGAAAACTCAGCATCAAAGCACTCTACCAACTCACCTCTTCAGTGAAGAAGTCAGAATCTGACCTCTTCAGTTGCTGATGAAGCGTTGGCAGCTTTCACTTCAATAATCTAGACGTAGCTATAGTCAAAACCTTCTCTAAGGAAGAATACAATTAAAGGAGACTGCACTAATCATGACATGAAGGCAGAAAACATGGCATGCCAAGATCAAATCCTAGGCCCCAAGAAGAAATATTCGGTATCTAATTTGGGATGTATGGTGCTGAAGTAGTTGATGGCAAAGGGGGCTGGTTGGAGATCCCTAGGGAGGCGATGTCGCTTACCACTGGTCCCATAACACCTCTGGAAGGAGCAGAGGAGGGAGAATCCCTGCTTGTTGCATTTGGCGAACTGAGAGAATTCCATAATAATCTAACCTATATACCTGACCCTGGCTAGCTTTGCAATCTCAGGGGGTGCACTCACAATCAGGTGCCACCGATGGTACTCCAACCTGAACATAAGCAATTTGGATCGAGATTTGAATAAAAAATATTTTTCCACTTCTCCATAACTTCAACCCACCCTCATTCACACCAGAACTGGTTACTCTGCAAGTACACAATGGAGTGGGGTACCTCCAAGCTGTGCCTCCTTGTGCATGGTTCGGCACTAGAATCAGCACAATGTCTGTAGGTGTGGGCATCTTGAGAACTACTTGTGTGATGAGTGGCTATCTCACGTATCCCCAGCTGCGGCTAAAGGATGCCTCAGAGCTTATAAAAGCAGATTCAAATAAAACATCTTTTTAAAAAAAATAAAAAATGGATTAGGAGCTATCAGCAACCTAGACACTTGCTCCTGGTGGGCACTTCAGAAAACTGGAGTTGCCAGGCAGCCACAAGGGTAAATAGGGGATGGAGCCTGTTTTTTTTAAACTGATACATATAAAGTGTTCAGGCTCCCTGCACCGCATTATATACCCAACAGTGTTTCCATATCCACCTTTGCTCCCTGAGAAATGGTAAAAAATATCAAAATAGTCACTTTCAATAATACTAAATGCTCCCATAAACTCAGGCCTGATTATAAAGTGTTTCCTCCTGCAGTCAATGAGCTATACTACACAAAATAATCAAGAGCAGCATTGTTTGGAAAACTTATTTGTAAGCATTGTGCTGCACTCTGAATAAATGCACATGTACATATAAAGTACAAGTGTATGCATTACAACAAAAATAATTTTATATACCTGGAACCCTTGTGGTGTTCATCTTCTGGTTGTCTAAAATGAAAAACAAGGAACTATTAAACAAAAACAAACCACTGAATATTAATGTGGACTGCTCACATTTAGAAATGTGGTTTACAATTACTAAAAGTTACTATGAACAATGCTAGGTGATGCCAAGCTCACGGTATTGATCACAGAGTGATTTCTCCTGTAGTTGCTGAGCTGTGCGACAAAGTAATCAAAGAAATAGAATTCCTGGGACATCATGCTTGATTTGTAAGCATTTTGTGGCACAGTTTATGTATCAAACAGTTATTCAGGACTTCCGGATCCGGTTGTATGGAATTAGACACAGCTCTGCTCAGCTCAGTCTAACCCCCAGACATCTAACCTTTTAAAGGCTGACTAACGCCTCCAGAGTGGACACACTAGTGACCGCGAGCCTCCCCCAACCTTCTAAGGAAAATTTTCCCTGCCGGGCCTCACAACCAGCAGCTTCCGTAATGACAGGAGAAACGTCGGGCGGATCCAAACATGGCGCCGGGGACAAAGAAGGAGGCGTCCTCCTCGGCTCCTAAGAAGATAGCAGCCATCTCGAGGGATGGACACTCCACAGTACGCCGTTCCCCAGACTCTCCTGTGACATACGGAGATGTGTGGAGGCAAATAAATACTATATGAGCCCTCTGTTATCACAATCGTTGGCTGATATAACCACCCAGTAACAACCTGACACAGCGTGTTACTGATACAGAACACAGAGTGGGAGAGCTCGCTAATGATATGGCTTACACCCAATGTTCTATCAAGAAATTAGAGAAAATTACAAAATCTGGAATAAACTAGATGACCTGGAAAATAGGTTCCGTAGAAATAACATCAGATTTGTGGGTCTCCCAGAGTGTCAAATGCAATGCATTTGCGCATTTCGTTCGCAACTCACTTCCCTCTCTCCTAGGAATTGAAGATGCCGGTCAAGATTTAGTGATAGAAAGGGTGCATAGTGTGGTCCCCCCTCCCAGATCCTCTGATGCCCGTCCGAGAGTTGTTCAGTTTAAGTGCTTGAACTACCACCACAAGGTTGCTTTTTTAACAGCCTTTAGGAAGCAGCGCTCCATTACCTGGGAAGGAAAAAAGTTCCATATATTTCAGCACTTCTCTGTCGAGCTCACTAGAGCACGAAAAGCCTTTTCCCCACTTTATTTACAGCTGGTGAGAGAAATGCAAAAATTTGCCCTGATCTAGCCAGACTCAGTCTCTTCGAGGGTGATTCCTTTAAAGACTTCACCAATCCCGATGATGCTCAAGTATATTTTTCAAGAAGCTTACCAAGAGCGTTCCGCGGATATTGCTGATCCCCCTCAGAGACAACCTGACTCTTAGCAATATTCCCCGCTTTTCCTGGTCGTTTAGACACCATTTATCTAGTATTTCCTACTAATGTGTACCTACGTTTCCTTACCCAACTCCAGGTGGTTTCGCCTTTATGTTGATTTAGTATTTTGCATTCTGCCCTCAGCCGAAGTAACAATGTAGAGTACTGCCTCTGTTCAACTTGCTGTATTTAAATTCAGTTATCTCACTTTTACGTGACATTACCTCATTACCTCTGTTTTTATATTTCCATACTGCTGTGCTCACTTACCTACTCACAAGTTCGGGTGCAGACGGGGTGTCCAATCCCGCATTTTGTTCTATGTTAATCCAAATTATACTTTATATTCTTCTTTACCTGAAGTCTATTACTTTTGCTTATAGTGAAACTTCTATAATTTAGATATGTATATCTATTCTGTATTCCTGTCCCCTGTTTTGTAGGTCTTCTACCCTCACTTTTTTCCTCCCCCCTCTCTACCCTCTTGTCTATAACAGATACATTAACACCAAAATCAGCGCAATGTTATACCCTAGCTCATCTATGCTATGCTTGATATGAAAATAGGGTCCTGGAATATTGGAGGGGTCAACTCTCCTGCTAAGAGAAGAAAAGTACTTATGCATTTGTCAAAATTACATTTAGACATTGCTTGTCTCCAGGAGACACTTGGTATCTTCAGAAACTGCCAAATTACAATTGCTAGGATGGTCTTTAATAGATGCTGCCCCTTTTACATCCAAAGCTCACAGGGTGGTTATTTTAGCCAAGTCCCCTTTGAATATTAAAAGTAGACAAAACCATTATAGACCCCAATCGCAGATTTGTTATAGCAAAAATTGTAACTTGTGTTATGTAATATATATGCCCCAAACACATACTGAAAAGTCTTTCAACAACTTCTGACCAATCTGACAGCTTATACCTCTTTTCCACCAAAAACCCAGGTCCGATCTGGGTTTTTGGACATGGTTCCAACCCTGGCCAGAGCCAGGTCAGACCCATTTACACTGCACCTTTGATCTGGGTTAATACCAGGTCAGCCCTGTTCACACAGAACTCAGGTCTGCCCTGCTAAACCTGTGAGGCCATAAAAAGTGGGAGGTGACTGCTCCACAACCACCAATCCGCTCATTTTAGGCATGATCCAGGTCAGCTAACCCGGGTTGCACCGTTTAAACTGCACCATTACCTGGGTCCATCCTGGGTCCAACCCTGGTAGCTACCTGGGTTGGATTGCAGGGTCACTTGACCCAGGTTATTTTTCAGGGACCCTTTTACACTGAGCTGCGACCAGGGTAGACCCAACAAAAACCCAGGTTTTTGCTCTAGTGTAAAAGGGGTATTATTGTAGTGAAATGCTATTAGGTTTCAGGCTGATTTCCCCAAAAATGACAGCCCTTTTTGCCGATTTGGAATTGAATACGGGGATAGGCGGGGACGAGCGCGATACTTTCTCAGCCAAACCTCCAATGATGACGAAAAGTCCGGCCATGGATTTTTTGCTTAAAATTGAATATGCCCCCTAATCTTTATTGTGTCACTGATGGACATGTGTCCTATGACCTTTATTATAATATATATATATATATATATATATATATATATATATATATATATATATATATATATATTATATACACACACACATACTGCTTTACTCGTAGTTGTGATTTACATTGTATAAGACGGCTTGCTTTTTCATGCTGTTAAATCGCCATTTCAATTGTAAACTTCAATAAAAAGTTTATACAAAAAAACCAAACAGTTATTCAGAAAACCCAAAGTATTCTGGGCAAACAGCTTCACAAACAGTTATATAAAATACATTTTTATACCTGGAACCCTTGTGGTGTTCATCTTCTGGTTTTCTAAAATAAGAGAAAAATAAACACTGAATTTAAACAAGGACCATTCACATTTAGAAGAAAAAGTATGTTTGTTAATAAAAGTCATTATGAACAATGCTAGGTGATGCAACACACACACACACACACACACACACACACACACATCAGGGGCATCATGCGGAATAATTTGGAAATTTTAAGCATTTTGTGGTTCTCTAAATAATGTAAAAGATCTTATTCAGAAAGCATTCTGAACACATGTACCCCAACATACATGTACCCCAACATACATGTGTATATAAAGGACAAGTGCAGGTGCCTAACTACCGTGGGTGCAAGGGGTGCTGTTGCTATGGGGCCCACAGCACCTCCAGTGCCCACCTCCCCCTGCCCCAAGCATCATTTCAAGAGAAGCTACTGATGTTCTGTGCAGCAAACTACTTTTTAGTCACGGGCACACTGCAGCCTGTGACTAGGAAGCAGTTTGACGCAAGCATCATTAGCAATGCGGGCCCATCATCCTCTGATACATCTCTCACTCACAGATGCTGGGAAGAGTCGTGGATCCCCAGGCTACGGCCACCCTTCCTCCCGTCGTGGGGACATAGCTAGACCTATGGGGGCCCAGCAGAAATCCAACCTGTTGTATTTCGGCGATTTGACGATCGCGATCACAAAATGATCGCAATTGTCAAATCGCAGACATTTAACAAGTCAAATGTCTGCGATCCAGCGATGGATCGCAGAGCATTGATTGTGGGCGATTGTAGAATTCGGTCGTAGATGTATAGGCACCTTTAGACGCCCTTTTCCACCGACACTTTAATAAAATGGTTCAGCTGGCATGAAATACAAAATGATTGCGCAGGGTTCCTCCTTCCTCCCAGGTTACTGGGGTGAACTTTGAATGGTTATCTTAAATGAAACACCAGGTGACTAACAACTGCCATGTATTGTATATACAATTCTGGGTTGTTGGGTTTTTTTTTTAGATTGATCTTTGTTATTATTGGATTTGTGATTACCTCCCCTTGTATGTGATGTAATCCTTTGTATTTCCATGTGCCCCATAACTTTTAAATTTAATAAAAATTGCAAAAAAAACATTTTAAGTAATTTACTATACCTGGAATCACTGTGGTGTTAATCCTCTGGTTTTCTAAAATATAAAGAGAAAAATATGTAGCACTTAATGTAAAGGGGAACTTCTCAAATTTAGAAGGAAAAATTATGCATGCAGTTAATAAAAAAGGTCAATAGAAATGATCCTAGGTGATGTCATACACACAGGCCTGATCACAGACCGATTCCTCCGGCAGTTACCGAGCTTTGAAATATAAAGTAACCAAAGGAAAGCACACGCGGCATCATGTGGAAAGTTTCAAGGAGAAGTGTGGTTCTCCAAATCATGGAAAAGTCCTCATATAGAAAGCATTCCGGAAAAAAGCACCCCAATATACATGTGTATAAAGTATAATATTCTCTACCTGGAATTCTTCTGGTGTTAATCTGGTTTCCTAAAATGTAAAGAAAAAAATCTGTAACCCCAAATGTAAATGAAGATGTTCAACTTTGAGACTGGTTTAAATTTGGTGATAAAGCTACACTGTACTACTGGTACGCTGCCTAGTACCATCCTCTCTCAGCTTACTAGATGCACTGGCAGTGGGCGGATATCATTTGGCATCACCAATTCCTTTCTATACCCCCAACTGCCTAACACCATTTGCATATTAAGGGCCGTATTCAATTAGCGGCGAAAACTGACGTTTTTTTCGCCAAACACTGGAGATCAGTTTTCTCCATCCCAGGCAAGGCGAAAAAAATGCAAAATCCCTATTTTTGGCTAAAAACGTGAGAATTTCATTCAGAACCCTTTGGACACCTCCCTAATAATAAATTATCTTTTGGCGAAAAACAACAATTTAAGGGGGAACAAAAATAAAAACCCGTTGAAAATGATACAATGCAATTTTTTCCCCAGAAATTACTGTTCCGCGTAAATTGAGGGTACATTAAAATGGGTGCATTAAAATGGGTGCAAGTATATTTGTGTGTCGTAAAAACGCATTTTAAAAAAAACCGTAAAAAACGCCTGCTGCGACCGCGTGCGATGTTTAAAACACTTCACACATCCATTACGCCCCGCGAAAATTCTGACCCAATACATTAAAACCATTTTCAACGTTTTTTTTAACCAAAAATTGCGTGGTCATTTTTGCCAAAGTGCGCAACTTACAAATTTTTTGGGGATAATTATTAGGGGGGTGTCCAAAAGGGTTCTGAAAGAAATCCCCACATTTTTAGCCAAAAATAGGGATTTTGCATTTTTTTCGCCTCGTTTGGGATGGAGTGAACTGAGCTCCAGTTTTTGGTGAAAATATTGCCGTTTTCTGGCGAAAAACGTCCGTTTTCACCAATGGCGAAAAACGCGGCCGTTTTCGCCGCTAACTGAATACGGCCCTTAGTGGGAGATGGATATCCAATGCACATTTTCTACAGCTCAGTGGGCCTTTATCTATTCCATGGTTTATAAAATTTCTTAATCATGCTGGCATGCTAGTAAGATTGTTATACCACTTATATCTTCGGTCAGGCTTCATGCTATGTGGCTCTCTTAATCATCCAGGTGTTGGCGCAATTATAATAAGAGTAACATTTCATGTTTTTTGAACATGCTCCTTGATAAAACCCGTTTGGGCAGACGTTTTTGGCCTAGTTTATTAGGTCTTTTATTCAAATGATGTGCCTTCACCAGATATAGCCTTTTTCACTTATACCCCTCCATTAGTCCATCATACTCAGTGTTCTCCCAAGGCTGTCTTCTGCGGGCGCATCGCCCGATAGAAAGCCTGCTGCCCGGGACATTTCCCCGCTTACCCACACTGTGGAATGCTGGCCTCTGAAGTGACCGAAGGCTAAAGAAGCCTCCGATCGCTTCAGAGGCCAGCGTTCCCAGTGATGTACTGCGCGGGTGACGTCATGACGTCACCCACGACGTGAGGAGACTGCCCTGCGCGCGCCTGCTGGATCTAGTTAGATCCAGTCAGCGTGAGGTAGCGGATAGCAAGTAAAGGGAAGTGCTGGGCTGGGGCCAGGACCAGTCTGGGTGCACTATTTAAGTCTGGGGGCAGTGCATGAGGGGCCAGCCTGGAGGCACTACTTCAGCCAGGGGGCGATGCATAAGGGCAAAGTTAAACTACAGGGGCAATGCATAAAGGGGAAAACGACAGGGGGCACTTTAAAATGGGCACTTTTGACTGAGAGCCAGTGGGGGAGCAGCCTGAGACCTGTCGAGCTGGATTGGTAAGGGAGATGCCCCTTTTTACGGCGCGCGCATAACTGCGAAGGCCCCCACCCAGCTACTTTTGGATGCCACTCGGCTGGAAAAAATTTCTGGGGAGAACACGGATACTGTAGATATGTATTTGGCAAGCTGCTTTGGCCCAAAACTGGAATAATCCCATGCCTCCTACTATGGCTAAGGTCCATTTTCATTTTCAATTAGGAACAGTTTGTGTTCCTTGAAAAAAAATGGGGGGGAAAAAAAAAAAAGGGATTTGCCCTCCAGCACAATGTAGCAAAATCAACAAAAAATACTTAAATCCCACATAAGAGATTCAGAGGTATTAGTTACATACATTTGCAAATATATGAATAAGCGCCAGGCCAATCGTCAAGGCTCCTCTATACTGGCGTCCCTAACATTAAGGGGTTCACATCCGAGAAGCAAGGTACCCCCAAAAAAATTCCAGCCAAGGACCATCCCCAGGGCATCACACGAAAAGGGGAAAAAAGGTGATAGTGAAGTGTACAAGGATAAATCAATAAGTGTTAATGAAATGTGAAAGAATTAAAACAAATAATAAAACAAAAAATTAGAGAAGTGATAAAAATATTCTATGTGAATTAAGTGGTGATGCAGTGAAAAAAGTTCAACCAGAACAACTCCGGGGCCCCCACTCCCAAACGTCGTTTGCAGTTTGTGTTCCTTAAACGTCCTTTCCCACCGATACTTTAATAAAATGGTTCAGCTGGCATGATTGTATGTTCCTTCTTCCTCCCACATTGTCGTGGTGAGCCTCGACATATTAGTTTAAATGAAACACCTGGTGACTGATGACTGCCAAGTATTGTATATATAATTATGGGTGTTTTCTTTAGATTGATCTTTGTTATTATTGGATTGGTGTTTCCCTCCCATCGTATGTGATGCACTCCTTTTGTTTTTCAATGTGCTCCTTAATGATTAATTTATTTTAATAAAAATTCATGGGGAAAAAAAAAAAAACCCAGTAGTTTTCTTTACCTGGAATCACTGTGGTGTTAATCCTCTGGTTTTCTAAAATATAAAGAGATTAAGCTGTAGCACTTAATGTATATGGGGACTCATATTTAGAAGGAAAAATTAGGCACGCAACTACTAAAAAGGTCAATAGAAACGATGCTAGGTAATGTCATACAGACAGGCCTGATCACAGACCGCATCCTCCGGCAGTTACTGAGCTGTAATATATAAAGTAATCAAAGGATAACACACGTGGCATAGTGTGGAACAAGTTTAGAAGACTTGTGGTTCTCCAAATAATGAAAAAGCCCTTACACAGAAAGCATTCCAGATAAATGCACCCCCATATACATGTATATAAAATACAAGTATGTATATACAAAAATAGTCAATCTATACCTGGAATCCTTTTGTTGTTAATTTGGTTTCCTAAAATGTAAAGAGAAAAACCTGTAACCATGAATGTACAGCCATGGCTAAAAGTTGAGAATGACACTAGTATTGGTTTTCACAAAGTCTGCTGCTTCAGTGTTTTTATGATGGTAACTTGCATATACTCACCACCCACAGCACATACGAGCGTGCAGGATGATGGTCGCGATGGTCTTGACCATCGCCAGGGCGACCAGAAGCCTGTGGTCGGGGTTTGACCACAAGCCCTGGAGTGATTTTGGCTCTATCAGAGCCAAAATCACTCCCACTGACATCACTAGTGATATCAGTGGGGCCGGCTTCTGACGGTAGGCGTTCCCTTGGGAACGCCTCCGTCTGGCAGGCACGCCCCCGGCACGCCCACCAAAGGGGGCGTGCTGTCAATCAACATCGACAGCACGCCCCCCTTTGATCAGACACGACAAGCGAAGGAAAGTCCTTCGCTCGTCGCGTCTGGCGCATGCGCACGACGGAGCTCCCTCCGTCGTGCGCATGCGCAGTGCACACCATCGACCCACTTGCAAGCGGACAGCCGCTTGCGAGTGGGTCTGAATGAGGCCCTTAATCCCAAAAACATTTCCACTGCATTTCAGCCGTGCCACAAAAGGACCAGCTGACATGTCAGTGATTCTCTCGTTAACACAGTTGAGTGTTGACGAGGACAAGGCTGGAGATCACTCTGTCATGCTGATTGAGTTAGACTAACTGACTGGAAGCTTTAAAAGGAGGGTGGAGTTTGAAATCATTGTTCTTTCTCTGTCAACCATGGTTACCTGCAAGGAAAGACGTGCAGTCATCATTGCTTTGCACAAAATGGGCTTCACAGGCAAGGATATTGCGGCTAGTAAGAGTGCACCTAAAGCAAACATTTATCGGATCAAGAACTTCAAGGAGAGAGGTTCAATAGTTGTGAAGGTGGCTTCAGGGCACCCAAGAACGTCCAGCAAGCGCCAGGAACGTCTCCTAAAGTTGATTCAGCTGTGGTATCGGGGCACCACCAGTGCAGAGCTTGCTCAGGAATGGCAGCAGGCAGGTGTGAGTATCTTCACACACAGGGCCTGATTCAGAGCTGAACGCTCTAACCAGAGCGCTCGCTCTGAATCAGGGCCCTCCTCCATGAAAATGGAGCGGCCTCCTGGCCGCTCGTATAGCTGTGGGTGACCACCCACAGCATATGCGAGCGGCCAAAAAATGGTCACGATGGTCTTGACCATCGGACTTGCGACAGAGACCCTGCGGTAGGGTCTCCCTGCCACAAGCCCTGGAGTGATTTTGGCTCCATCAGAGCCAAAATCACTCCCACTGACATCACTAGGGATGTCAGTGGGGCCGGCTTCAGACGGTAGGCGTTCCCATGGGAACGCATCCGTCTGGCAGGCACGCCCCCGGCACGCCCAACAAAGGGGGTGTGCTGTCAATCAACATCGACAGCACGCCCCCTTTGGTGCGAGACCCGGAGCGATGGAAAGCCCGTCGCTCCCCGGGTCTCGCGCATGCGCACGACGGAGCGCCCTCCGTCATGCGCATTGGGGAACATCGAACCGCTTGCGAGCGTACAGCCGCTCGCGCACTGGTCTGAATGACCCCCACAGTGAGGCGAAGACGTTTGGAGGATGGCCTGGCGTCAAGAAGGGCAGCAAAGAAGCCACTTCTCTCCAGGAAAACATCAGGGACAGACTGATATTCTGCAAAAGGTACAGGGATTGGACTGCTGAGGACTGGTGTAAAGTTATTTTCTCTGATGAATTCCCTTTCAGATTGTTTGGGGCATCTGGAAAAACGCTAGTCCGGAGAAGGAAAGATGAGCGCTACCATCAGTCCTGTGTCATGCCAACAGTAAAGCATTCCGAGACCATTCATGTGTGGGGTTGCTTCTCAGCCAAGTGAGTGGGCTCACTCACAATTTTGCCTAAGAACACAGCCATGAATTAAGAATGGTACCAAAACATCCTCCAAGAGCAACTTCTCCCAACCATCCAAGAATAGTTTGGTGACATTGCCTTTTTCAGCATGATGGAGCACCTTGCCATAAGGCAAAAAAAGTGATAATCAAGTGGCTTAGGGAACAAATAATCGAAATTTTGGGTCCATGACCAGGAAACTCCCCAGACCTTAATCCCATTGAGAATTTGTGGTTAATCTTCAAAAGGCGGGTGGACAAACAATAACCCACAAATTCTGACAAACTCCAAGCATTGATTAGGCAAGAATGGGCGGCCATCAGTCAGTATGTGGCCCAGAAGCTGATTGACAGCATGCCACGGCGAATTGCAAAGGTCTTGAAAAAGAAGGGTCAACACTGCAAATATTGACCTCTGCATAAACAATGTAATTGTCAATAAAAGCCTTTGACACTCATGAAATGCTTGTAATTTTACTTCAGTATACCATAGTAACATCTGACAAAAAGGTCTAAAAACACTGAAGCAGCAAACTTTGTGAAAACCAATACTTGTGTCACTCTCAAAACTTTTGGCCATGGCAGTAAATTAGGATGTTTACATTTAGAAGAAATGTTGTGTTTGCATTTACTAAATTAGCCACTTTAATCAGTGGTAGGTGTTTTGTGTGACACAAAGTACTCAAAGGAATTGAGAAAAAAGGAATTCCGGGGACATTATGTAGAAATTTTTTTTATTTATACGTGTTTTGTGTTACTCAAAATTATGAATCAAACAGTTATTCAGAAATCCTCAAGTCTTAAGTATTCTGAATAATATGCATATAAAGTACAAGAGTATATAAAAACAGTAGTTTTCTATACCTGGGGCCCTTGTGGCGTTCATCCTCTGGTTTTCTTAAATGTAAAGAGAACAAGCTGTAACACTGGATGTAAATGAGGACTCCTCACATTTAGAAGAATAAAAATTATTATTGGTAATTACTATTAAAAAAATTGATTCTTTAAGACCATCTGGGGATACTGCTACCATGAGCTGAGTTGAGGGACAGTTAAAGGTTAATTTATTTGAAGCTGAAAAGATCTCATCAACTACTCTGTCATTTTCCAAGTTACAAATCCTTAAAGGAGGATAAAGAACAAAAAAATAAAAATAAAAAATAAATTTAGTAAACCAAGGCAGCAATGAGCAAGAGGGTGGGAAAGCAGTGCAGTGCATCAATAATCCTGTTTACTACTTCATTCACTCATTGGTGTATTTCAAAACGGACGCCAATATTAGGTAAGCTAACTGAATACCTCTGGATGCCGAGATTCTCCTGGGCATACTGGGTATTGACTCAGATCTTAGGGAACTGGGAAGTAAATTATTGCAATGAACACGGCCAAAAACAGGATTTTGGTACTTACCGATAAATCCCTTTCTCCGATTCCACAGGGGACACTGGAGTTCAAGACAGTGGGGTATAGACGGTGGTAGAGCAGAGCTTGGCACTTTAAATAATTTAAAAGTGTGACTGGCTCCTCCCCCTCTATGCCCCATCAGCCCCAGTTTAAGAACTGAGCCCGAGAGGAGACGGAGGACAAGAGAAAAGAAAACGAGGAGAAGGAGAAGACCACAGAACGGAACAAGACCGACTGAATGAGAACAGTGGAACCCATAACAGGGAACCATGCAGTCACACAACCATATAATGAACCCAACAAAACGTCAGGTACGCAGCGCTGGGCGGGCGTCCAGTGTCCCCTGTGGAATCGGAGAAAGGGATTTATCGGTAAGTACCAAAATCCTGTTTTCTCCTTCATCCACTAGGGGACACTGGAGTTCAAGACAGTGGGGACGTCCCAAAGCCAACCTCCTGGGTGGGAAGCGCGGAGAACTTGCTGACCCCTCGGCCAAACCGAAATAGGGACTGCCAAGAACAATAGGCCCAGCAGAGGCAGAGGATCAAGTGTCGTAGAGCACAGTAGACAAACACTACTCCTCAGGAGACAGTCACAGAAGAACTTCCACAGCGTACGCACAGCGGAAGCCAAAATGAACAGAACGGCTGGCGAGAAAACAATCACAGTTGAGAAGCGGCTGAAAATAGACCAAACCAGACAGCTGGTAGCAGAGAGCCCCAACAAGAATCCATAGGAGAAGGGCAGAAAACGAGAAAAACTCGTGAATCGTACTAGAGTCTGCACAGGAAACTGCAACAGCTGCAGACAGCAGAATCCCAGCACCGCTGGTCATAATCATATAGATAGAAGTATGACAATACCAATCAACAGATACAAAGTTGATCCTGTCCACAGACTCCCAATAAAGAGTATACTGGGAGGTCAAAGACAAGACCGAACAATCGCTTGGAACGATAATTGAGGTCCCACTACAACAAAGTTGTGAACCAGCGGAAAGGTTACACCATAGAAGTCTCCAACGTGTGGAGATCCCACGGGACATGAGGCAGAGGCGAATACGAGAGGATGGAGACTACAATTCCTTTCAGAGGGTCAGACAGCAGTATAACCCATACTGAAAACAGGGATAAAAAGACAACTTCCAACCTGATGGAAGTGCGTAGTCAGTACCAACTGCCGGCCCGAACATAGTGTGAAAACAACCAGGAACTTAGCAGTAAAGGAGCACGAATGTAACCCCACCCAGGGAGAGCTACCAATATAGGGAAGCATCCCACACAGCAAGGCCAGGGCAGCAGGACAACCATGCAAGTACCCGTCAGGTACCTATTAGTGTGATAAAATATAAACATATACTGAACAGGAAAACCCAACCAGGCCCCCTGCGTGGAACATAGTGACTGTCACACTTATGTAAAGATGTGCACTAGCCCAGAGATGCGCTTTGGTCCATAACCCCAACAGATTCTAGTAGAATAGTGTCGCTAATCTCAATGTACAAACTATGCACCCACACACCAGGGAAACTCTAAAGTGTAGAGCCAACTGATTAAAAGAGCAGAGGGCTGCTAGGACAGCCGCTAGGCTCCGTATGGGAGATTAACGTTATGTATGTCAGGTTGCATGAAATAGGAGCATCTTCCTAGGCATTAGTGAGGTAAGCTCTTACCTGTGAGCGACCAGAAGCACTCTGGACGCTATGTAGAATGTCACTGACCTTTTATCACACAGCAACCCGCCATGTTAGGTATAAAGAGTAGCTTCAGTGGGCGAAGACCAATGCTCCACAGCACGGACCTTAGTCTGGAGAAGTGCAGTAGAAATTACTGTGGAAACTAATAAAATGTTAGTGGAGACAAGGTGGTCGTATAACAGGACTCTAAATTGAGCCTGTTCTGTGGGCGGCCCAAGGCCTCATGGTATGAATTGTACCTAAGGCCCTTTTGAGACTCATTTTATTGAGATATGCGACAAAAATATGGAGTACCGGAATAGATACTGAGAAGAGTACCTGTTCGGAAATATTAATACAAGTGCACCACTGTAGTTGTAATGAGAATAGATCCCCCGAATGGGCCGCGCCCCAGGACATGTATAGGGACCATACTGGAAGCAATGCCCAGGGAATTGTGACTATCACTATGTAAGCTGCAGAACATGATTCTAGTTTATAGAACCACCATATAATAGGAATGGATATAGCCTACAGCTTATGGTAAACCCAGACGGCTACGCATCCGTGGAATAATAGGTAAACCTAATGAATGTGGAAGTATAAACATTATATATTCACACACACACACACAACCCAATTTCTAGGGAGAGATAGTGTAAAGCGGAGTCATTGTACCAACTACCGCATCAGGAGCGTCCAGCCTCCAATCGTAGCATCTTTAATTATGCTAGTATGTTATGGTAAGGATAAGACGCGATATCCACATATGCATACGTGTACCTACATACAAGTTTAGTAGGCGACGATAAAATTTAAAATAGAACCTGAGCATAATTAGCGCCATGGATGGACAAATTCACTCCAGCATGTATATATTCTAAAGCAGGGCTGGTATAAAATACTATATATATATATATATATATATATATATATATATATATATATATATATACATATACACATATATATATATATATACATACACACACACATACATACACACACATATATATACCGTGGCTTACCTCCACGCCGGGAGGCTGCTCATGTGGCAGTCATTCTGTTATGGCGTAGAGGCAAGATGTGTTAGCAGCGTGCTGTCCCAGACTGGTGTCGTTCCTGGGACTTCTGTTACTGGTGTACTCACCTTATATATTATGAGCGTGCGTGCTTCAGGTGAGCTATTTTAGCTCCAGAATAACCCGTTTTTTGAAGAGGGAATCAAAAAAAAACGATCTCAGTTTAGGCAGAGTAGCTAGTACACCATGGAGTAACCTTCACAGGCTATGATATCAGGCCATTAGATTAAGCTAGGCACCCTTTGTTATAAAGCCAAGGGGAAGCCTGACAGTGGGTAATACCCTGCGCTGCAATGGCGGCACTGTGTCCCGTCAGCCCAGCGCCTCTAGCCGGGAATGTGCACCGGCTGAGTAACTGGCCCCTCTCAGAACCGCATAACGCGGTGTTATAGTGCAAACAGGGGTTTACGCTAGTTCCCATTCTGCTAACAACTAGCTATGCACAGTAGCTAGTACTATACAGAACTGGAAGGTTTTAAAACCAGCCTATAATGTAGTATATGTGCTGGCACCTATATAAGCCTACAGCACCTGGTATTCCCAGGTGGTCTCCCATCGAAGTACTAACCAGGCCTGACCCTGCTTAGCTTCCAAAAACAGACGAGATAGAGCGTGTTCAGGGTTATGAGGCATAAGCCTGGGGATGGGACGCAATAATGTGCTAACCCTGGTTACGGGTAAGCTATAACCATAAGTTCTGGCCCCAGCAACCCGAACAATGACTAGTACAAGTACTATACATACTATATATCTTTAATTAGGTTAAGCCAGGTGCCCTTTATAGAACCAAGGGGAAGCCATGACAGGGGGTAACACCCGTTGCTTGCAAACTCCACACAGCTAGGACCACGGTGGGAAGAGAACCCACGACCTCACTGCTGCGAGGCAGCAACGCTAACCACTACACTGTCTGGCAAAATGGCGGGACCGTGTCCCGTCAGCACAGCGTATTTAGCTGGGAATACTCCTGTCATACAGTGACGGACATCCTATTATTTACTGAAGCACTCCCAAAAAGGGAGGGGTCTCGTAGGAAACCAGTGCTAAAGCACTCCCTGCTGCAGGTAGTGCACTGAGCTATACTGCTTGTGTGCAGGTAGATACTGCTGCCCATAATAGGGAAGCAGGGGCACTGTTGCAGTCGCTGGACTGTATGCATTCCTGAATTACCACACTGTGTGAGCCACTGATATACTCCAGTCAACACAGCGCTACTTGCCCCCGCAGTAGAACCGCATAAAAGCGGAGTAGTTGAAGGTCCAGCCAATGCCGATAACACGGGAGGAGCGATCATGGCTCCTACACAAGCTAGGGGGGCTTAATCATCATTTGGAGGAGCGGGCATGTAAAGTTGCTCAGCACAGCCAGGAACTGCGTAACGCAGCGTCTCCTCCTGTTAATAGATGAGAGCTGCTAATCGCTAAGGCAGTGCTGTATTATGCCTAGCCCGAATACTGAAATGGAGGGCCCAGGTCTGTAGCGCGTGGAGTGCGCGCCACCGGAAAGCCTTCTCCCTGTACAAGCACTGCAACAGCGCCCGCACCTCCCTGCAAGTGACAACGCAGCATACAGGGCGGGAGGGTGCGCGGTGCAACGCAGACCTCACCGCTGTCAGCCTACTAACAGCCATGCTGGGGAAGGGGCAGGAGACCCGGACTCTGACGATTTCAGCTATGGCAGGTCCTGTCTTCCAGCCTCTCTCCTGAGCAGAGGGGGCGGCGGGAGGGCGGGGGGGGGGTGGGGGGGGAGTCAGCGCTTGCCCATCTGTGTTGGAACTGACTGCTGGCATTGCTCAGGCAGGATGTTCCAGAGCGTTGAACAGGGAAGCGCCATTATTACAGTGAGCCGCTTACTAACCTCAGGGATGCTGCTGCAGTGCAGACTACATGAGGGGGGATCCCGTACAAAGGCGCAGCTGTGCTCATTAGCTCTAACCGCAGCGTGGCACGCGCTGTCCTTGAGCCCAGCGTTTTGGCCTTGGCCGGGTCGCCGCTAAGCCCCGCCCCCAACGCCACATTAATGGCGGTAAATCAACCCCGTCCCGCTAACGGGGACTCTGCACTACAAGCGCTGTTATTTTCCAGCCTCTCTCTCTAGGCAGGCATAGCGCTGTGAGAGCCAGCGTCGGTGCTTCTTCAAATAAGCACCGGCACAGCAACCAACCGCTAAGAGCGCTGTACCGCGCTCTACAGCGGCTAATGAGCATAAGCCAGCGCCGGTGCTTTCATACAAGCACCAGCGCGGCAACTTAGAGCCGCGTTGAGCGGCTCCTTAAGCCCCGCCCCAGCCTCGTTATGCAGGGCTATAATAGCGGGGCTGCAGACTCCCGTTATGGTAGCAGTGGGACGCAGCAGTCTTGCTTTATCCATCCCCTCATTTAAATAGGAGAGGGGGAACAGTGGCTAGGATAAGCCAGAGACCCGGACGCTGACTGCCGAGTGCAGCAGCGGGTCTCATCAGCAGCTCCGACACTGCCTGTTTACTGGCAGGGGAAGGAGGCTGTGTAACAGCCGCGCAGCGCGCGCTGTC
Source organism: Taudactylus pleione (assembly GCA_031769625.1). NCBI lineage: Eukaryota > Metazoa > Chordata > Amphibia > Anura > Myobatrachidae > Taudactylus > Taudactylus pleione. Next base: position 9,789,027 of record JAUIMM010000185.1, read on the forward strand.
CTGAGCCCAGCATTTTCGCCCACCACTCCAGCTAGTCAGGAGTGGTGGGATATACTTACGGGCTGTTGCGGCCGGGATGCTGGGCTGAGGGGGCGGCGAGGAACCCGGACACATGCCGGTGTCAGCAGTGGCGGGTCCTCGCAGGGTCCGATGACTCCATCTGCTGGTGCCCCCTCCTCAGGGTCACCGGACACAGGCTGCAGTAGCCGTGTGGTGCCCTCCCGGCGGCTCCCCCGTAGCAGGCAGACTGTCACAGCAAGCAGTCTGCCTGTCCTCAATGCTTGAAAAATAAAAAATATGAAAAAGGCTGGAGACAGCCAGATGTGCGACCGGCTCTCTCGGGCACATTCTAAAAACTGGGGCTGATGGGGCATAGAGGGGGAGGAGCCAGTCACACTTTTAAATTATTTAAAGTGCCAAGCTCTGCTCTACCACCGTCTATACCCCACTGTCTTGAACTCCAGTGTCCCCTAGTGGATGAAGGAGAAATTCCTGACAAGCCACAATATGGAATATTTACTTCAATGTCAAGAAACTCCTGGTCCCCCCTTGAAGATTTATAAATGTATCAGCTGTTGCATTGTCAAAGTGTTTAATGTATCTGCATGCCCTGAAGGAGCCATCTTGAGAGTAGTCCATAGCTCCAAGACATTTATTGACAGTCTGTCTCAGCCTTAAGCTGCCCACACACAGTGATATTTTACCCGAGCTGGCCTATTCTGATACATTGGAACGACAGATCGTGTAAAATATGGCCAAATCCTGAGTCCCCACTCACGATCACGATGCGCATCCCCGCTGGTCGCACATCGCATCGTCAGATCTGCCGTGCAGTAGCACAGATCTGACAATCTAGGGCCCGATGCACTGTGAAAGTCTGGATGCAGAAGAGATCGTATGAAGACTAGACACCAAATTGTGTGGAGATCATGTGCAGAGCTGCCGGGGAGAGTTTCAAGGGAAATCGTACACATTAGCTGATCGTGTGCAGATAGCTATTTGTGTGGGCACCTTTATAGGTCACAGGCCCTGAAAAGCAGCATTGAAGGGTTAACTTCACCCATCCTTGAAATTGGTCATCGGTTGTTCTGAATCTTTGACCGAAGCTTGGGAATGAATTACCTTTCGCCAAATTATCAGTGCTAAACCACTTTGGAGAGACTAGTTTCTTGCGACAATGTGATGAGCTGTCTGGCAAACTGACGAGCTCCTCAAGAACTTTGGAAGTCCTATGTAGATAGTTGACTTATGGTGCATACACACGGTCGATATCGACCAGGTCGGCCTAAATGCACGGGCGATGGACGATATGGTTATCGTCCATACGTGCCCTCGCATCGCAGGTCGTTGGTGTGTTAGAAGCTACCAAATAATACACAATATGAACGATAAGATCAATATAGTTAGCGTTCATATCGTGCATTTGTTTCCCTAGCTGGTGTACACTCGGGCAGTTCGGCATCTTACCGCTGGTGACAGCCCTGAGCTTGGACTGAGCTGGAGCGCATATGGCCGACTGGTGGAACGCAAGCTTGCAGTTCCCATGGTAACGGCTGCAAGGCGTCCCGGAAGTTCGGTGATGACTGTATCCGGTGGAAGGAGCCGACGACCGCGGTGCACAGTGATGGAAGCTGGCCACAGGTGGGGTATTTAACGGTGGGGTAAGTGTTGTTTGTTGCTGTATGTATTGTGTCCTGACGACGGGGTGGTAACCTCGAAAACGTTAGAAGAGAATATACATCGTTTTTCCTTGTTGTTGTCTCCGAGTGCCAGTTCTTTCTCCTTTTGGATATTGTTTTTGCTACTGGATGCACCGGAGCGAGTTGTCCCTTTATTCTTTTGAGTGCCGGCAGATTGTGTCTTTTCTGTATTTGTGCATCTAGCACCCGTTGCAAGGCACCTGAATATTGCTCATCATTTTGTTGATTACCCTGGACTGTGATTCATACACCTAGTGGTGCGATATAGCTCCAGTTGCTTTTATTTTGGCAGCGTAATGGATCCCTTACGCAGTTCTACACAGGGATTAGACCCTATAGGACATCACAGTGTATTAACTACACCTTTGGGAGAGACTTTCAGTTTCACACAGACAGAAATTGATCAGATTCTGTCTAAGGAGTCAGTACCTATTTGTGACCCTACCCTGAATACTGAAGAATTATATTTTCAAATTCTTAAACTTAAACGGCGTGAGATAGATTATTTATTGCACAGCACCTCCCTCTCAGACTACTTTAGGGAACATAAAATTCCCCGGGGGTTTCGAGTACATAACGTGCCGACTATTGGCAGGAATAACCCTGAAGTTGTTCGCAAATGGATTGCGATTCTAAATAAGTGTGCGTTTGACCTGATGATACTTGTGGTGGAGGAAGCCAACAAGGAACTGGCGTCTACTAGGTCTAAGATTGCCATCTTTGAGAAAGACCATATCCAAGTCCTACAGGAGGATAATAACTATGATTGGATGTCTAAACTTAACGGTCAATGTGATCAGTACCGGAAGGAACTTTTGAAGTTCAAACGTAGGAAGAAGATGGCAGTAGACTCCGACTACGAGGACAATAGGGTATATAAGTGGCTAGTAGGTGGCGATCTATATCCCTCAAACAAAGCGGGAATGAGGAGGAGACGCCCTTGGCAGAGGAAAGTACAAGGAATCCATCAGGATAAATATAAATCAAGCAACGACAGTGATTTCATTATCTCTGAAACAGATGACACTGCATCTAGACCGATGATCCCTTTAGAGATGGCAACTACGGCCTCTGCAAGTACTAGAGACGACCTCCCACCCGCAGAGGGGGGCAAGGGAAGAGGAACAAGAAAATTGGCACCACGGAAGAAACCCTAATCTTTAATCTCTCTGAACGTGTGCTGACTCCAGTTGAACTCCAGGTACTCAGTAAAGGATTAAGTTTTGTACCAACTAATATACATGATGAATTCAACTGGAAACTTAATCTACACAAGTTTTCGAGAAAACTGAGATTGAAGGAATTGTATAAAGATGATAATTCTTTGAAGGTGCCAACAGTTCTAGATACCTTCCTTTGCAAAACCTCACGGTCTAACTTCGACCCTGTTTCCACTAACCCCTCACTAAAGACATTCAACAGACTGCTTGACGATTCTGTTCATAGATATATATCTACTCCATGTAAGATACGGTCTAATCTTTCTAGATTGGAATCGCGGGCGTTGCATGACCTTGAGAGTTATAAGGACATCATTATTAGGCCCGCTGACAAAGGCGGAGCAATTGTAATCCAAGGAATAGATGATTATAAGCAAGAGATCTACCACCAATTGTCGGATAGTGAGGTGTATTTGAAACTTGTGTCTGACCCTACTATGGAGTACCAAAAAGAATTGATGAATATTCTATCAGAAGCAAAGGGAAAAGAGATCATGGATTTGAAAATATTTAAGGCCTTATGTGTCCAGCACCCTATTGTTCCAGTGATTTACACGGTACCTAAATTACACAAGGACCCCATTAGACCACCAGGGAGGCCTATTATATCGGCCCGTGGTTCATTACTACAACCAGTGTCACAGTTGCTTGACTATAACCTCCAACCACTATTACCTCAACAAGGGACATTTTTGAAGGACACTACAAGTTTTTTGAAGATGCCATTAACAATAGATACACTACCTGATAATGCGCTCCTTTGTTGTTTAGACGTATGTAGCTTGTACACGTCCATCCCTCACAATGGTGGGATGTGTGCCATGAAATTATTTTTGGAAAATTACCTAGCCACTTCTGTGTTTGATCATAAGTTGTTTCTGACGTTATTAGAACTTACACTACGTCGTAACTATTTTCTGTTTGATGGATCTTTCTATCTACAGCTACGAGGGTGTGCCATGGGGTCGTCTGTGGCACCCTCGTATGCCAATGTATATATGTTTAAACAAGAACATGATATGTTTTTCAGTGACCCAGATATCAGTCGACATATATATTTGTACACTCGTTATATAGACGATGTGTTTTTGATTTGGCTGGGAGGTGTTGATAGGTTTGAAATGGTGATGCGTGAGATCAATGCACTTAACTCACCTATAAAATTTACATACAGTTACAGCACCAGCCAGGTCAATTTCTTGGATGTAATTGTAAAGATTCATGAGGGCAAGATACAGACAGAGGTGTTCCGTAAACCTACGGATCGGAACACGTTGTTGATGGCAAATAGCCATCACCCACCATCGTTAAAGAAAGGGTTGCCACGTTCACAAATGATGAGGGTGGCGCGTATTACCAGTGATTCCGCTAGGATTGAATTGGAGTTAGACATACTGATTGCTAAATTTGCCTCTAGAGGTTATGATACTAAGATGCTGCAGGACCAAAAAATGGAGGTCTTGGGGATGGAGAGATCACTTTTGTTAAATCCCATGAGAAGGGAGGAGACTAATGTTATCCCGTGGGTCAGTGACTACACGGTGGCCAGTCCGATCATTAGGAGAGCTACTCAAGCATTATGGCCAATTGTAAGTACAGATAGAGATCTACCGATGCTTTGTAATAAAAGACCTATAGCAGCTTTTAGGAGGGGTCGGAATCTTAGAGACAGACTTGTGCGGTCTGATGTCTCTGAATTTGGCAAATCTCCTTGCCCCAATATGTATTTCAAACCTTCGGGATGCTATAAATGTAGTGGTTGCACTACTTGTAAGTTTTTGATACCGTGCAAAACATTTAAGCATCCACATAACGACACTAGTTTTGATATTAGATATGTGCTGACTTGTCTTTCAACGTATGTTGTATACATTGTTGTGTGCCCGTGTGGACTACATTATGTAGGTCAAACTACCAGGAAATTTAGGGAAAGGATGACGGCTCATCGTTCAGCGATCAGAATGATACTCAATGGTAGCGATATTGATCAACCGGTGGCACGCCACTTCCTGGAAGCTGGGCATACGTTAGAATCATTGCGATATTTCATCATTGATCATGTCCCTGCCTCAGTGCGGGGTGGCGATCGGGCTCGATCACTGCTATTTAAAGAATCCCGTTGGATTATTAAGTTGGGCACGACTAAACCAGGGGGACTCAATGATAAAATTAACTGGAATAGTCTGTTATAAGTGACGAGGCTTGTGTACTGTGCATATTTGTCTTGGTTATTATGAATGTCTTGTGTTTTTTTAAAAAAAGTGGGGTGATTTGCTATAGGTACTGACAGTATATTTGATACTCATGGTATAATACTGTTAGATTATCTCCCATATGTATCAATATATGATGTGTGTCCTAGTTGTTCACAATGTTTGTATCTATTTTCAATGGGGATGTTGTTTTTATGGCTATCTAATTTGTTTCCCTAGCTGGTGTACACTCGGGCAGTTCGGCATCTTACCGCTGGTGACAGCCCTGAGCTTGGACTGAGCTGGAGCGCATATGGCCGACTGGTGGAACGCAAGCTTGCAGTTCCCATGGTAACGGCTGCAAGGCGTCCCGGAAGTTCGGTGATGACTGTATCCGGTGGAAGGAGCCGACGACCGCGGTGCACAGTGATGGAAGCTGGCCACAGGTGGGGTATTTAACGGTGGGGTAAGTGTTGTTTGTTGCTGTATGTATTGTGTCCTGACGACGGGGTGGTAACCTCGAAAACGTTAGAAGAGAATATACATCGTTTTTCCTTGTTGTTGTCTCCGAGTGCCAGTTCTTTCTCCTTTTGGATATTGTTTTTGCTACTGGATGCACCGGAGCGAGTTGTCCCTTTATTCTTTTGAGTGCCGGCAGATTGTGTCTTTTCTATATATATATATATATATATATATATATATATATATATATATATATATATATATATATATGCCGAACCAGCCTCAGTACATTTAAGTACACAATTCGACAACACATGGTAACTCCCCTACAAAGAAGGGAGAATGGTGCGCTGCAGTTTCTCCTTTCTGCTCAGCAATGACAGTGGTCATTAACGGCACCAACAGGGTTTCTGTATTGATACATAGAAACCAACAGAGATGTGTACAGCAGTGACATATACTCCCGGAGTAGTAGTTTAGCCCAACTCCAGAAGTAGCAGCTAGGGCTTATGATTAAAGCAAGAAGTTAGAAAAAAAATATATGTTTATATAATTTATTTGGCAGTTAAATTCATCTGAGAGAGAGGGTTAAAGAGGAGAGGAGCGCAAGTCTCAGAATTTAACCTTTTAAGTGCCCAGCTTCTGCACCCTCAGCTCAAACTATGATAGAAGTGTCACCCTAGATTGGATAGAGAAATGTTGTTTACAATTACTAACAGTCACTATAAAAGAAACTAGGTGATGCCATGCACTCAGGTCAGATCAGAGAGCACTTCCTCCTGCAGTTACTGAGCGGTGTGACAAAGGAATCCAGGTAACTAATGCAAAGAATAATTATTTGTAAGTGATTTAGAGGTTCTCCAAATTATGGAAAAAAATCCTTATTCAGAAAGCATTGTTAACAGAATAGTAATTTTCTATACCTGGAATCCTTGCAGTATTCATCTTCTGGTTTTCTAAAAAGTAAAGAGGGAAAGCACTAAATGTCAATGAGGACTGTCCACATTTATAAGGAAAAATGCTGTATGAAGTTCCTAAGGGCGGTACTAAATTGTTTTAGCGCGCCCAACCTCCCTTCTAAAGTGACGGAAGATTGTGGGGTGCTATTCAATTGATGGCGATTATCGTGCCCAAGGAGGTCAGGTTTAGCGGCGTAAAACAGCTACACCCGACCAAAACGCTAGGCTCGATCACGAAAAGTGAGGTTTGGGTGCCCAAATGGGTCACTTTTCGTAGCATTTCAGCTCACACCCCCCTGGGGGTTGTGCGGGCTGAAATGCCGGCGCCGGCAGCTGATCGCGCCCGACAGGAGCACCAATTGAACAGCTCCGTGGGGTGCCTAGGGGGCCACAAGCAGTTGAAATCCGCCCTAATAGTTCCTATGAACGGTAATAGTTGATACCATACACACACGCCTGATATCTGAGTGCTTCCTCCTGCAGTTACTGAACTATGCTACACATACTAATGAAAGGTATTGAGTAAACAAACATGGGAAAATGTTGAGTCATTTGTAAGCATTTTGTGGTTGTCCAAATAATAGAAAATCCCTCATTCAAAAAACATTCTGGATAAACAAACACATTCTTTACCTGGCATCCTTGTGGTATTCATTTGATTTGCTAAAATGTAAAAAGAAAAAGCTGTAACTCTGACTGTAGAAGAAAAATTCTCATTTAAATGATTTTATTTTTATTTTAGTGTTACTGGCAATTAGTCCCTTTGAATAATGGTAGGTGATACTCCATACATACATACATACATACATACAAGGCCTGATCACAGAGTGCTTTTTCTTGCAGTAACTGAGATTCGAGCTAAAGATATCAAAAGATAATGAGGAAAAGGAATGCCAGGGACATCATGTGGAGAAATTAGATTTGCAAGTGTTTTGTGGCACTCCAAAATGTGGATAAAACCATTATTCTGAAAACCCCAAGTCTTCTAGATAAATGCAATCCCTTGTACATGTATATAAAGTATAATAGTATGTAAAAATAGTACAATTTTATACCTGGAATCCTTGCAGTGTTCATCTTCTGGTTTTCTGAAATGTAAAGAGGAAAAGCACTAAGGAGCTCATTCAGACCCGCTCGCTAAGATGCATACTCTCGCTGCTGCCGATGGTATGCAGTGTGTATACATCGCAGTGCGCATGTGCACACCTTAGCGAAAGTTCACAATGAATTTGCTCACTACGCATAGACAGCCCAGCAGAGTGAGTGACAGGGGAAGACGTTTGCAGGTGGTAACGGGCTGGCCATCAAAATGGGGGGGGGGGGGGGAGTGGAGGCGCAAACACAGCCTGAGCATCCCAACAGTGTTTTAGAGGTGTGCATAATTCATAGTATACATCACTGGGCTTGTTTTTACACTGAAGTGCTTATGGCAGGGTATAGTCACCTTCAAGCGCTGCGATAGTATCCGATGTACCGATGCTTGCATACACTTGCTGGACATGACGTGCACAAGTGGGCGTCTTAAAACAGGCTGGTGGGTGTCTGCATACACTATGTGATCGCTCTCTAAGAAATACTGGGCTTGCTAATGCATTGCTGTGCGATAGCACGGATTACGAAATTTTCATACACATCGTGCGAGCAATCGCATCTAGGGAGTGTCTCTTAATCAGGCCCTAAATGTCAATGAGGACTGTTCACATTTATAAGGAAAAATGTTGTATGAAGTTTCTAAGTCACTATGAACGGTAATAGTTGATACCCTATACACACGCCTGATATCGGAGTGCTTCCTCCTGCAGTTACTGAACTATGCTACACATATTAATGAAAGGTAATGAGTAAACATGGGAAAATGTTGAGCCGTTTGTAAGCATTTTGTGGTTGTCCAAATAATGGAAAATCCCTCATTCAAAAAACATTCTGGATAAACACAGACAATTATTATTTACCTGGCGTCCTTGTGGTATTCATTTGATTTGCTAAAATGTAAAGAGAAAAAGCTGTAACTGACTGTAGAAGAAAAATTCTCATTTAAATGATTGTATTTTTTATTTTACAGTTCCTGTCAATAGTCCCTTTGAATAACGGTGGGTGATACTCCATACATACAAGGCCTGATCACAGAGTGCTTTTTCCTGCGGTAACAGATTCAGTGCAAAGTTATCAAAATATAATTAAGAAAAGGAATGCCAGGGACATCATGTATAGAAATGAGATTTTCTAAGTGTTTTGTGGTACTCCAAATTAACGATAAATCTACTTTTTCTGAATAATAGTTTTATGTTCTTAGCTGGTTAATCCTTTTCTCTAGAATCCATAGGGGACACCAGCATAGACCATGGGTATAGGCTAGAGTAGAGGAGTCAGGGCATAAACTAGCTTTTTCTTCCAGCAGCTCCAGCTCCTCCCCTATACTATACCCCTGGGCTACTGTCAGCTGATGCTGCATGTATTTTTCTTTTTCATGTGAATAAACCCGTGGATTCATCTAAACGTGAGTGCTGGTTCTTTTTGTCTACATTGTGGGCTATCAGCTTGCTTAGTGACAGTGTGTTGATATTTAAAAAAAAAAAAAAAATTTGAACCAGGCACCCCCCCCTGCCAACAACCTTATTTGAGTGCCATCCCGTGTGCATAATAAATATATATATATATATATATATATATATATATATATATATATATGATTCTGAAAACCCTTTGGCCCTAATGATATTGGTTCAAGAACCATGGCGTCAAAGCCAAGAGGCGCAAAATCGGGGTGACGCATGGACCCTGACCTAACAGATCTGGACGCAGGGGCAGACTATACGGAACGTCTGTCAACAATGGTTCGAAGAATTGTGTGCCAATGACGGCGTGGCCAGTCTGGAGCCACCAGAATGAACACAATTTTCTGCCCAAATGAAGGTTGTGAGAAAACTCCCTCATTGTTGCCAGCTGCTTGTGCCACCCTGCTTAGTTATACAAGTAACTGCCATGGCATTGCTGATTGGATTTGCACTGGTAGGCTCCTTAGATGGCATTGAGCCTGAACCAATGCATATCGAATTGCCCTTAATTCCAGTATATTGATGGAAAGATGCTTCCTGGACAAACCAACAACCCTGTAGGTGCCTGTCTAGAACCACCGTCCACCAGCCTGTTAGGCTGGCATCTGGGGAGACAATGGTCCAATTTATTACTGACAATTGGCAAGCCCAGTTCAGTTTTGCATCCTGTAGCCACCACCGAAGTGAATTCCAGCTCTGAAGAAATAATCTGAACGTCTGCCTGTTTAATCGAAGGTCTGGCTTCAACCATCAAAGTAATTGGTTTTGCATTGGACGGGCATGAAATCTGGCAAAAGGAATGGCTTCAAATGAAGCCAACATTTTTTCCAGTAGCTGCATAGCCCTGTGGACCGAGATATGAGACATCTGTAAAATGGTCCGTATTCTGGATTGAAGATCCTGAATCTTTACCTGCGGAAGAAACACTGACACTGGGACGAATTAAATTTGATTTGTGGGAAATTGATGATCCAGTCGAATCTCTGGAGCATGCCTAAGGTAATCTGAAGATGTTGTTGCAATAGGGCTATTGAGGATGCCCTTAGCAATAAATCGTCCAGATAAGGCAACACATTTAACCCACCCACTACGGAGTAGGGAGATCACCTGTGCCATAACCTTTGTAAAGACTCTGGGAGCAGAGGCCTAACCGAATGGCAGAGCCTGAAACTGACAATGCTGATGCCCCACTGCAAACCACAGAAGATGTTGAGGACCCCTCCATATAGGAATATGGAGGAAGGCATCCTTGATATCTATGGAGGCCAGGAATTCTCCTTCCTCCATGGAAGGAATGACTGTAGTACTGGAAGGAATGAGTTTGGAGGTTTTTTTGCATCCAAGAGTCCATAATCTTTGCAAAAAACCAAAGACACAAATCTTAGTAAACCCGTCCGTTACTGCCTAAATTCTTGAGAAACATTGCAGTAAAAGGTACTTATATATACACGCACATCACAATACTAAAAGACCAACAATGATCACAAGGTTAATACCCCAAGTAATAATCCCAGTTAACTGTCAATCCATGTGGAGTGGTCCAGCCCTGGTTGCTTGACCATTTTGTGTGCGCGATGACCACTGTAAAGCTGGGCGGGTATCCACTATACAATTTTATCTGTCCAATCTGGCTTGTTAGAATGAAAACCTTGTAATGTATGGGAGCAAATTACAGTCCATCATATGGTTTTAAACACTGAAAAAAGGACCAAAAAAAATGTTTCAAATTGGTTAGATTTGTGTGTTTTAACCAATTTGTCTGAACAACCATTTTTGGCTATTTTCCAGTGTTTATGAGCAAATGGACAATTGTCATTTGCTCCCATACATTACCAGGCTTTCATTCCAGCCAGACAGATTGGACAGATATCTGACAGAAAATTGTATAGTGGATGCCCAGCTTAAGTTAGTAGTCAGAAACCACTATTACTTTATTTTTAACCGATCATATGAAGATGGCGGCCATTTTTGTATCATGGTGTATGATATTTTTCTCTGCTGCGGACGTTTGTGGTAAATGCAATCTCTCATCTCAGAAGAGTCATAGAAAGCTGGTATAAGAAAAAAAAAAAAAAAAAAAAAGAACCACCAACATTATTTTCAGCACATTTCAAGCTACATTTGTTGTCATAACTATTTCCCTACCTCACTTCCTTATGACAGAAATTTAAGGCCAAAGCTAATTGTTAGATTTTAAAAAGTGTATTTTTTGGATTGTATTTCAGTGGGAACGAATAACATTTCAGAGCTGTAATTTTTTTGGGATAAATTCTGGCAAAGGAAGGCTTACGGGCATACAGCACAGTACGAATGACCGACCTGGAGAACCCCTTAGCTCTCAAGAGCCACCATTGTCAACGCGAGACCGCCCAGATCCGGATGGAGTCACAGGCCTGAGGCAGACAATCCAGCCACAGAAAACAACACAGCAGAGCGTTGACGGTGAGGCCAAGGAGATCTGCGTACCAAGCCCGCCGTGGTCAATCAGGGGCAACCAGGATTACAGTGCCACCCTCCAACTTCAACTTGAGGAGGACCCGCAGAACGAGATCGGGAATTGAACTCCCACTGTACCGTCAAGATGTCCTACCAGAAAAGCTCCCGAATCCCTGGTGCAGGTGTAGTACTTTGGTAGCTTGTGGTTGTGCCAAGACACCATCAAGTCAATGTCTGGCAACCCCCAGAGATGAACGAGGAGCTGAAAGTCGTCTGGATGAAGCACGCATTTGCCCGAGTGGACGCCATAGCAGCTGAGGAAGTCCACTTACCAATTCTGGACTCAGGGGATGAAGACTGCCGAAAGAGCCGGAAGATGACACTGCCCAGATAGCAATGCGACTCACCTCCTTCATGACGCCATGGCTGCGAGTGCCGGCCTGATGGTTAATGTAGGCGACGGCAGTCGCGGTGTCAGATTGTACCTGGCAAGGAAGATGCTGGAGAAGTGGCCAAGCCAGAGACCTCTGAAAGCACTTGGAGTTCCAGAATGTTGATCAGTAGCCAACTCTCAGATAGTTCGGAAGTCGCTCCCAAAAGGCTAGGGCGTAGCCCAGGGAGACAACACCTCGCACCCAGGCATCAGACATGGTCTCAATCCAGGACTCTGAGAACAGCAGAAGTCGGCCTCCCACGCTGTGACCCCTCCAGGTGGAGGCAGCCCTGTCAAGCAGCAGGCTTCTCAGTAGGCTTTGTGGTCGTACCACAGCCCTGGTCTACCAGCAGGTATCTAGTACACCAGGGTTGTTTAGCGGGTGCTTGGAACCCTTGGAAAAATAACCCTGAGACCTTGAGAAAAGGATGGCCCTTGGCTTTTCCCTAGGATGAAAGGAGCAAAAACTAGACATTCGCGACCTAGGGGATGCCGCAGAAGGGAGGAAGGTAATCTTGGACGCTGCCACCAAGGCTACAATTGATGCTCAACAATCCAAACCCCACTCAGCAGGAAGGAGCTTAGTCTATAACATAACAGAGGAGGTATACAGGGAGGAAGGAGCCCGTTACTGCTCTCCGGAGACTAACTGAAGCAGGCACAGATTAAAATGGCCGCTCAGTCTTCGTGTGGGAAGGGAGTGAGAGGAGGAGAATCCCTATGGTCTGCTGCCTTTACTGATGGAATGCTCCAAGGGAGCTAGGGGAGGAGCTAATGGGGAGAGCCAACCTCCTCCTTGTTTAACAAGAACCTGTGTCCTGGTGGTCTTGCGGAGGTGCCAGGTAGTCTGGCCAACTGCTGTTGGCACCGCCAGTGGTCTTCCACACTGGTGGTGACAGCCCCAGCAACATGGCTTCCTGCAAGCAGGGAGTCGGTCTTATCTTGTGAGCACCACCTGTGGGTCCCTGATGTGTGTTGGGGGCCGGCCGAAGATACTGATCCACTTTACAATGCTGTGGCCGCTGACGCAGGGTGTCTGTGGAGTGGCAGTCTTATAAGGATATCTAGCGCTGCCCATTCATACATATAAAAGTAAAGAAAAAGCTAGACTGCTTAAGGCAGTCTCTAGAAACAGTGCCTGCTCCTGCATGGCACCAAACTAAACTGGCCTGCCTGGGGACAGGGTATAGAGAAGGAGGAGCCAGGGCTGTAGGGAAACAAATCTTAACTAGTTGTTGCCCAGATTCCTCTACTCCAGCTTATACACATGGTCTATGCCTGTGTCCCCTATGGCATGAAGAAGAAACTATTCTGAATAAATGCACCCCACATATATGTGTATAAAAGTACAAGCGTGTATACATAAAAAAAAAAATATTCTATACCTTGGATTCTTGCTGTGTTCATCCACTGGTTTTCTTAAATGTAAAGAGAGAAAAAGCTGGATGTATACGGAAACTGCTCACATTTAGAGCTCGTGAGCTCCTGTCCAGATTGGTACATGTAAATAATGCATCCAACTACTAAAAGTCACTAGAAATGCTAGGTGATGACACACACACACGTCTGACAATTAAAAGAAAAAAACAAAAATACACACATACCAGGGACATCATGTAGATATTTGTGGTTCTCCATGTAATGGAAAAGGCCATTTACCAAAGCATTCTGGATAAAGGCACCCCAACATACATGTATATAAATTACAAATGTGAGTATATACAGTCAGGTGCATAAATATTGGGACAATGACAGAATTTTCATATTTTGGCCTCTATTCACCACCACAATGGCTTTGAAAAGAAACAAGCAAGATGTGCTTTAACTGCAGACTTTCAGATTTAATTTGAGGGTAATTACATCCAAATCAGGTGAACGATGTAGGAATTACAACGGTTTCTATATGTGCTTCCCACTTTTTAAAAAACAAACAAAGTGCGGCACTCAGCGGTCTAGTAAACACAACTCAAAGTTCCTTAAACAAGCAATGTTTCGGGCTTTATTGGCCCGTCCTCAGGCGACACACACACACACACACACAGACATGCCTCCATAGCACAACCAGCATCGGGCTTTGGAGCCCCAGTGCGGGTTGTGCTAAACACAGGAAAAACTACGTAGGGCTTCCCTGTATTAAGCACAACCAGCACCAGGCTAATCAGAGCCAATCTTGGTTGCCAAAATACAGGGGACGAGTGACGTAGGGGTAATCTTGCGAAAAAAAATTAGTTTCCCCATAGACAAATTCCAATGGGGCATGGTGTTTAAAGGGCAACACCTTAACAGCTATTGGAGGTACGGAGCTGAAATTTGGCATGGGCTGGTAGAACTGTCGCTCGATGCTGCATGCCAAATTTCAGTACAAAAATATAAAAATAAAATTAGGACTTGGGAGTAATTTAAATTTCCAACTGTCAGTATTTTCTAACACTCAATTAGGACCACTTTTCTGCTGTTCTCTATGGGGGATTTTTGGGAAGGCATAACTCAGGGTAGGGGGCAAATTTACACTTTGGGTTTGTTTTATTAGGTAGCTATTGTTCCAGGGTAGGCGCTTTTGGGGTTTAGGTAATTGAGAAAGTTTTATTTTTTAAACTAAAACCTCACAAATACGCCATTATAAAGATACGAAGCGTTAGCTGTGGCTGGGACCCATAGGCGTTAGCAGCAGACTGATACAGGTATCACGGATCATTCAGATCCGAGCCTGCATCTGTGTATAAAACACAGAAAAAATGGTCCATGGGTCTTTTTGCCAAGACCCTGGATTGCCTACTTTGGAACAAAGAGGACAAACCACGCATAGGAGGAGGAGAGTATGGATTTTTTATTACAGGTACTCCATTGGATAATCTACTGGAGAAGAGGACAGAATGGCTTCAGGGACACTAGGCAAGTATGTGAGATAGTGTGTATGCATGTGAGAGTACATGTGTGTGTGCGCATATATGTTTTAATACATTTTTACTTTTCCACGGTGTGTGTTCTGTGCTTTTTTTAGTATGGCTGTTGTGAAACTACAGGTACCAGCGGAACCGTAATGCCCCGCATGCTGATACTTGTGGTTCTCCAAGTACCAGCATGCGGGGGGGAGTGGCTTGCCGGGAACTGTAGTTAAAAGCCAATAACTTAACTTTACAAAATCAACGCAGCACTAACCGCCCAGGGTTGCCAGGGATAGCCCCGGGCTATCAGCCTGGGGTGCCTTGGAGAGTGGGACCCCTTTATTGGAGCTCCCCAGGGATCCCCGGTCTGGGCTGACTAGCGGTCAGGAGTGATGCTTCGGCTGGGGGAGCCTGGAGAAACCCTCCCCCCAGCTAGAAAGGGTCCGATGCTGGTTCTGGTAAATACAGGGGAACCCTACGCATTTTTCCCCCTGTATTTCCAGAACCAAGACCGGCTCGATGTTTTATTTTATTTACAGTTTCTTATATAGCGCAGCATATTCCGTTGCGCTTTACAATTGTAAACATTAATAGAACAAAACTGGGTAATAACAGACAGATACATAGGTAGGAAGTTGACAGCTCGCCCCGTTTGGTAGGCGGGTCGGGGGGGTGGCTGGCCAAACGGAGGCTTTCCCGAAGGAACGCCTGCCGTTTGGGGGGAGGCCCTACTGACATCACGAGTGATGTCAGTAGTGAGCTCACTGGGGCTTGCGATGGACGAGACCCTACTACAAGGGTCTCGTCACAGGCCTGATGGTCGCGACCATCACCTGGCTGCTTGCAAAAGCTGTGGGTGGTCACCCACAGCTTAGCGAGCGGCCAGCTCCTAAAAAAAAAAAAAAAGCCCCGATTCAGAGCGAGCGCTCTGAAAGAGCGTCTGGCTCTGAATCAGGCCCTTCGTTCCAGAATACTGATTTTAAAATTCAGTTGCCTTGAAACTGCAGCCTCAAGTTATACGCCCCCAACCAGATACACTGGCATCTGTTGTGACCAGGGTCTGATCTGGAAACCCATTGTCAGATTTTGTTTCTGAGGAAACCAGAGGAGGGACTCACATGTCTGAAGAGAAAGCCTCAACAACTTTTTATACAGTCTCGGGTCCAGTCTGGACCAGCGAAGTAGAATTTGGTGAGGAGACTGCAGACTCTTCCCTCTGGAAGGAACACTGACAAGTTATGTTCAACAGCATACCTAAAAAGACCATACGCTGGGAAGGTACCAGCTTGGACTTATAGAAATTAACGATACAGCTGTGCTTCTTAAAAGTATCTATTACAACCTGCAATTAAGGCTGAGCTGTGCACTGGACCTTGCCTTGATCAGCAAGTCATCGAAGTAAAGGAAAATGGTAATGCCATGTCTCCGAATGCAAGCAACCATGGCTACAATAACTTTAAGTACCCTTGGAGCCATAACAATCCCAAAGGCTAAGGCTTGAAACTGGTAATGCAGAAGACCCACTCCAAGCCTGAGAAGCTCGTGAGCTCCTGTCCAGATTGGTACATGTAAATAAGCATCTTTGAAGTCCAATGATGCTAGAAATTCCATGCACATCATTGAAGCAATGGCTGAACACAGATATACCATCTTGAATGTGTAAACAGTTCAAACCTTCGAGACAGAGAAGTGGTCGACAAAGAGCAGCAGGTTTTTAGAACCAGAAGAAGGTTGGAGTAGAATCCCAACAATCCTTGACCTTGCAGAACCACAACAAAGAATCCTTATGTCAGCAGTGTTAGCACTGTCTGTTCCAGAGCCACTATTGTGACCAGGTCTTTTAGCAGAAGAGTAGAATAAAACTGAGCTTTTGAGGACCCGCAAGATCTAAAATGTGTCTTCGGAGCATCACACCTCTGACCCAAAGATCAGAGGTTGTTCTGAAGAAGGAGCCAGAGAAACTGAAGCAGACGAGATCCTACTACCAAGCAGTCCAGAACCAGGCTGCGCTCCACGTTGAAGACACTTGGCTTGGTTTCTGAACATCTAGTGTCATGGCCCTGTGCCCCCTGACATTTCTCCTTCCATAAGCACATGACTGCACCCTAGAGAATGTAGCCCAAGACCAAATCAAGGAGTTTTAGCCCTAAGAGGAAATACCAGAAGGTAAGGACTCTTACTTCCTGTCACCTGTGAAATGATGCAATCCAATTCTGGACCAAAAGTCACTTACCCTCAACCCGAATCGCTTCCAGGGTTTTCTTAGATTCCAGGTACGCCTGCCATGACATTAACCACAAAAATCACCTGACAGGGCAGACGTGCCTTTACAGAGTTCCCGACTGGCATCTACAAATCCTCTCATTGCATCCTCTACCCGCTCCTGGTAACTCACACCTGACCCTGCTGACTCCCTGCCACCTCCCTGTCCCGAGTGTTGTGACCCTCAGAATCGGGGGGCATATCATATGCCCCTGCCGGGTTGAGGCCCTCACATCCTTCTGAAGCCAGGGCCTCGATTTATGTTTGGGCCCGGCGTGTTCCCAGCCGCCGGCAGCACTTTCGAGACCTCTATCGGACATCCCCCAACAAGCTTCCTGCTGACCCGCTGACCCTCTTACCGCTGCAGCAGATCCTACAGCTGGACTCCGGCTCCCTGCACACAGCAGAGCTCAGTCCCCAAACACGCGGCCGGAAGTGTGGAACCGCCGCCTCCTGTGGTGCCCGCCCGCAGCCTCACTGTCCACGCTGCTGCAGGATTACCATCCTGAGAGCCCGATCACCTGCTCTCTGGGTCCTCTCCTGTCAAGGCTCCTGCACCTGCCTAGCCCCTGCTCGGTGTGTGTTGCTCTCCACCTGGTGCACTATAGCCGACCAGCTGCCCTATACTCAGATGTGAGTGGTGGGTCCTCTGGACAGTGGGGACATTCCCTTTCATCTGCCCATTATTTTTTATCCCTTACATTACTTTTTTTTTTTCTCCCATCAAGAACACACACACACACACACACTATATATATATTTTGATCCCTTTATTTGTGGTCTCCCTGCCCCTTTACTTTCCCCTCAAAGAATCTTTAACTGGCCTTTGCTGCTCATCTTTGGTGTCGGAGCTCCCTCGTGTCCATTTTCTGTAATTGCACTCCAGTATTTTGTTTAAAGCAGAAGGTCTCTCCAGTGTTGTCAATTATTTTTAGAGATTTTATTCTAATGGTGACCTCCGGTCCCCTAATGTTTTTTTTTAAAGTTTATTTCTTATCCCTCTTGGCCCTGAGCTAAGCCTGCGAAGCAACACTTTCCATATTTTCTTTGTGACCACCCCTGCTGCTCTATCACACAATGCCTAGAGGAAATAAAAAAACACCCGGTGGTGACTTCACCTCATTCCTCACTAGGCGAAGCACCTCTGCCCACCCTAGACCTACCACACCTGAACACTCTAATGTCCAGTTGGGCTCGGAATCTGAGGATGATGATTGTGCGCCCATCACCCGACGAGACTTTCTCTCCCTACTTAAAGAAGTTAAAGAGGTGAAGACCTCGGTTCAAGCCCTTCACTCACTGAAAGCAGATATTGCAGAAATTGGTGGCAGAACTGAACACTTGAGAGACGAGTAGAGGAGGTAGTATCGTTCCAGTAGTCTTTCGAGACTGACTTCCATCAAATGCGCCAAGACATATCCCAACTACAAGAAGGCCATGAGGATCAAGACAATAGGGCGCGGAGGAATAATTTAATTCGGGGGAACCCGGAGGAGGTTGAACAAGCGCACCTTGAACTTTACCTTAAACGTCTCTTTACCAAGCTTGCTCCTGAAACTCCCGAAGATCACCTCCTTTTGGATTGTGCCCATCGGGCTCTACGCCCTCGCTCACAAGATATCTCTCAACCCAGAGATGTTTTTCTCAGAATGCATTACTTCACTGCGAAGGAGGCAGTCATGAGGGAAGCCCGACGACTTGACTCTATGGCCCTCATTCAGAGCCGTACGCTCTGAGCAGAGCGCACGCTCTGAATGAGGGCCGTCCTCCATAACTATGGAGCGTCCTCCTGGACGCTCGTATAGCTGTGGGTCACCACCCACAGCCTATACGAGCGTGCAGTTTGATGGCCGTGATGGTCTTGACCATCGCGACAATCGAAACTGCGAGCCGGAGCCTGCGGTTGAGGTTTTCAACCGCAAGGCCGGGAGTGATTTTGGCTCTATCAGAGCCAAAATCACTCCCACTGACATCACTAGTAATGTCAGTGGGCCGGCTTCTGACGGTAGGCGTTCCCTTAGGCACGCCCACCAAAGGGGGCGTGCTGTCAATCAACATCGACAGCACGCCCCCTTTGATCAGACACAACGAGCGAAGGACTTTCCTTCGCTCGTCGCGTCTGGCGCATGCGCACGACGGAGCTCCCTCCGTCGTGCGCATGCTCAGTGCAGAACATCGACCCACTTGCGAGCGGACAGCCGCTCGCGAGTGGGTCTGAATCAGGCCCTATATCCTTTGATAATTCCACCCTACAAATCTTCCAAGACCTCTCTTCGATCACATTAGCCAAACGCAGAGATTTTAGACCCATTACTTCACCAGAACATCAAATATCGGTGGGGTTGCCCCTTCTGTATCCTGGTGTGGCATCAGAGAAAAATGCTCACTGCCAGATCTTCCGACGAGGCCCAATCTCTGCTTTCTAAACTGGGTATCCACAAGGAACATAGTGATTCTTCAACAACACCTGCACTCCCGCAGAGACCAAAGAAGACTCCTCCCGATTTGGAGTGGTCCACTGTCCCCTCCTCACAGGCTTCCTCAACTCCGCCCCCTGTAACTTGATTTTCGACCCCAAGGTTCTCATTTGTTTCATACGGTAATTTTTGGTGATACAATGACCTTCACTGGTCATTATTTTTGCCTGACTAATTTTCTGCACACTTTAAATTTATTATGATAGGTTTATGTTATTTCAGGGTGCCTTTTCTCACTGTTTGTTACTATGTTCTTGTGAGTTGGTTTTATCTTTGACTTTTTTTTTTCTCTTTCTTATTTAGGACAATTTTGTTTATATATTTTTTTTATTTTTATTTATTTTCAGCCCCCTAGCTGACCTAGGTGTCCCTCAGACACGTAGTATCCTTCCCCTTTGTCAGCGCCACTGGTCCTGGCCTATTTTGCCAGCCGACCACCCGATCCCTCTCTTTTCCCCTTTGTCTTCTCTTTTTTTTTCCTTTTATGATCAGGACATGTCCTGGTCTCTATTTTTTATATTTTTGCATGTTGCCCTTGCCGGTTGCCCATGGGTTTCAGTGTTCTCTATTTTAATGTAAAAGGGCTCAACAGCCCCCAAAAGCGTGGGAACCTTTTTAATTCCCCTTAAGCTTCATAAAAGCCGACCTGGTTTACCTTCAAGAAACCCACTTTTTGTATAATGCCCACCCCGAATTACGCTGTAAGCCATATCCAGATACTTATGCCTGTGATCATAACGCTAAAAAACAGGGTGTAGAGATTTTATTTGCTCGCCATCTCACTTTTGAACTTATTGACACCCATGTTGATAAAGAAGGCAGTTTCCTCGTATTGGTTGGGAAGCTTAACAATACTTTATGTACACTAGTAAATATTTATGCTCCCAATCAACACCAAAATTTATTTTTTGCCAAGTTACACTCTTCTTACTCGAGTGCGTCAAGGGGAACTCATTGTTGCTGGCGATTTTAATGCTGTTCTAAGCCCCACTTTGGACCGTTCTGCTCCTGCTGCCTCAGCCTCTACCTCATCGGCTTCCCAACATTCTAAGTCTCTCCTCTGTCTCATGAAGTCTCAGCTCCTGTGTGATTTTTGGAGTGTAAGAACCTTCCGCTCGCGATTATACATTTTTTTATCCCGACTACGGGCACAAATTTCTGATTATTTTGCTCTAAATGATACTGCAGATCTACCCTATGGGTGGTACATAAAGCAGTCTTGAGGGGACATTTGATTAGCGTGGCCTCCAAAAACAAAAAAGAATCTTTCACCCAGATTAATAAACTTTCCATCAAACGTCAAACTCTGGAGTCGCAACATAAACTATCTCCTGATCCTACTATCCTGTCGGAACTCCAAACGACTAAATCCAAATTGGATTTGCTTCTCTCCAAATGGGTGGCAAAAACATCTTAATTGACTTCGCCAATCCTTTTATGAGAAAGGGGATAAAGCAGATAAAATTCTTGCATCTCGTCTTCGATCTGCTTAGACTCATAAAAATATTATTTCGATCCGTGACTGTCACCACCAACTGGTTTATGATCCTGCGGCCATTAGAAATGCCTTTCAATCTTACTACTCTGATCTGTATAATATCCCTCCCCCAGCCACTTCATCTCCTCTATCTCAGTCTAACTTGAGTTCTGATTTTCTTGCTAGCTCCAATTTGCCCAAGTTAACTTCTACCGCTATAGAACTCCTTAATTCTGAGATATCAGCTGAGGAGATTGAACATACTATAAAATCACAAAAAAACGGTAAAAACCCAGGCCCAGATGGATTTACAGCGGCATATTACAAAAAATTTTTCAGATTTACTCGTTCCCCATCTTTATACTCTCTTTAATAAGGTTCTTCAGGGCAATCCTTTCCCTTCTGAAATGCTGGAAGCCAAAATTGTGGCGATTCCCAAGGAAGGCAAAGACCCACTTAACTGTGCTAGCTACAGGCCTATCTCCCTCCTTAATTTGGTTTTGAAAATATTTGCTAAAATCCCTCGCCTGAAATAATTCCTCTCCTCCCTGATTCACTATGATCAAGTGGGCTTTATACCGGGGCGCCAGGCGAGGGATAACACCAGACGCGCTATTGATCTTATTCATATTTAAAATTCCAGGAGATTCCCTACTATTTTACTCTCTCTAGATGCTGAAAAAGCATTTGATAGGATCTCCTGGGATTTTATGAAAGCCGCTCTCGAAGCTTATGGCGTGTCTTGTCACTTTCTCACTGGCCTTCTGGCACTATACTCTACCCACTCTGCTACGGTCCTGATTAATGGTACTCCCTCAGGCCCAGTCAATATTAGCAACGGTACGAGGCAGGGCTGCCCTTTATCCCCCTTGGTGTTCGCCCTCATAATTGAACCGCTGGCCTCCCATATTAGATCCCATCCTGTTATTCGGGGGGTTCAAGTTGGCACTTTGGAGCCTAAGATCTCTCTTTGCGCAGACTATATCCTTTTATCCCTGACCCAACCGGCAATCTCTCTCCAACCTTTTTTCTGTTCTTCGGTTCTATAGCACTGTCTCTGGGTATAAAATCAATTACTCCAAATCAGAGCCATGCTTATCCATGTTTCCCCACAAGATGCTGAAAACCTACAAATTAATTTTAAGTGGCAGCCCAAAAAGATCAAGTACTTGGGGATATACTCAACTTCCCATTATGACTCTCTTTATCATGAAAATTTTATACCTCTATCTAAAATGCACGCAGATTTAAATTCCTGGAATCGTCTTATCTCGTGGTTGGGTAGGATCATAGCTGTCAAAATGAATGTTATACCAAAATGGCTTTATCTTTTTCAGACTCTCCCCGTAACTGTTCCCGCTGTTTTTCTAAGTAATATTCAAAAAGCCCTGATTCGTTTTGTTTGGAATCACAGACCCCCGAGAATTGAGGTTAAAATTTTGGAAAGGTTCGGTTGTAAGAGGTGGGAGAGGTCTTCCTAATATTAAACTTTATTATCTCGCCTCCCATTTTTCCCATATTGTTGCCTCATACTCTCCTCCAGGTTTTACTTCATGGTTGGATATTGAATCTGCCTATATTACTCTCCCAGACTTAACTTTATGGGGCACACTACCCGCACACTGACCTTCCGCATCCAAATTACTCCCCACTATTAAATTTGACCTCAGACTCTGGGGTCTCTACTCACACAAAATGAATCTTTCTTCTCCGGTATCTCCTCTAACTCCTATCTGGTATAACCCCCTGTTCCCTCCTGGTTCCTCTACTTTGAGGTCCCATAGGTGGATTAATGCAGGCCTTAGATTCCCCACTGACTTTTCTGACCAGGGTCAATGGTTATCTCTGGGATGGAAGTTTTAGTTGTAACATTGGCAGACGCTTAAACCTTTTGAATTTTTTCAAATTCGCCATTTTTTACAATCATTACCTCCACTAGCTGTCCTCCATGCCCTTACTCCTTTTGAAAATCTCTGTAGACATTACCCCTTGTCTAAAGGTCTAATTTCCCAGATTTATGCTCTTCTTTTGGATGCTACTCTTCCCTCTCTTAGCACTCACGAAAATGCTTGGGAACGAGATCTTGGTTCTCCTCCAGATGCTGAGGCCTGGGACGACATGAGACTGGGGATAGCCAAAAGTTCTATTGCAACCAAAATTAAAGAGAACGCATATAAAATTTATTACAGGTGGTACTATACTCCTGAAAGACTTCATAAAATGTTCCCATCCTCTTCACCAGATTGTTGGCGGGGCTGTGGCTGCAGGGGTACTATATTGTTCCCTTCTGGGACTCTGTCCATAATCTACTAAATTCCCTTCTGGAAGCTCCTTGGATATTTTTATTGTGCTACCCACCCCCGAATATTGATAAATTTTCCAAAAAGTTAGTTGCACACATATTAGCAGCAGCAAAATCTCTTATTGCTCTAAATTGGAAAAAGACCTCCCCTCCTCTCTGTACTTAAGTCAGATTTGGCATATTGCTACCATGGAGGAGATATAACTTATTACCTCCATAATCGGGGGCATGCTTTTCTCAAGTTTGGACTCCCTGGTTGCCCGCTGAGCGCAGTCCCCCTTCTCCTTCAGCACACTTGGTGCATGGACCCGTGGCCAACGATTGAGGTTTACCCTCCGGAAAATGTCTGATATGTATTAATTTTCTAGAAGATATGTCAAGTCTCCCCCCTCCCCCCCTCATTTCTCCCTTCCTCCTGTCCTCTTTTTACCCCCCCTCTTTCTTACCAAGCATTTTTTGAATAGTTTTGTTTGTCTATCATTGTTGAAAATATGGTCTGTATTGGGTTTCTTGTGACCCTGTATTTGTTCTCCTTTTTGTGTTACATTCTATTCGACCATTTAAAATAAAGAATTATAAAAATAAACAAAATAAAAAAAAACCTGGACAGAAACAGCCGAGGCTGTAATGCCGGAAGAAAAGGGGATGTATCCAAACACATGGCCCATATAGACAGAAGCTATTTTAGCATTATCCATTATGACAAACATCTGATGAATGGATACTGGACTATACACACTCTGCCAAATGATCAATCCATGTTTCCATGGCCCCGTTTGCCCAAGCCACAGCCTGGGTTACTTCAGAGCTGAATGTGTAACTGCAAAAAAGGATTTCAATAACGCCTCTATCTTACGGTCCGTTGAATCTCTCAACACTGCCAAACTTGATGTAGGGATTACTGTCTAGCAATATGGGAATCCACCGTAGGTGGCACCCCCCACAAACCTGGCAAAACCTTCAACTTTTATTCTGGCTATAACCAGGCCTCTCCCAGTACATCCTCAAAATGTGAAAATTCAGATAAACTGCCTGCTTCGGTTTGAGGAGAGCAGAGGGATTTCCTGCCCTAGGAGGAGGAATTTTCTCAGATTTGTAAAGTCTGGCAAAAAGCCATAATCAGATCACAAACTTCCACACCATAAAAGTGCTGAGGTGCCACAGTGGTAAATACTAAATAACACAAAAGACTACAAACAAAAACCTAACATTTTTGTGCCTCTCCTGCAAGAACTAAAATAAAATAGAGTTGTAGGTGGAGATGGGAGGGTTATTTCACACTCAATAGAATTAACTGTTTACTGCCTATTCCTCAGACCTCTCACTCAAGTTCATTGATTCCAGTGTCCCACAGATAGGACGAAAGGTTAATAAAGTTTACAATTACTATTAGGTACTTTGATCAATGGTATGTGATATCATATATACAAGCCTGATCAGAGTGCTTTCTTCTGCAGTTACAGAACTGTGCAACACAAAGTAATCAAAGTTAATGAAGAAAAAAATGCCAGGGACATCATGTGGAGAAATTAGATTTGCAAGTGTTTTGTGGCACTCCAAATTGTGGATAAAACCATTATTCTGAAAACTGCAAGTCTTGTAGATAAATGCAATCCCATGTACATGTATATAAAGTACAATAGTATGTAAAAATAGTACAAATCTATACCTGGAATCCTTGCAGTGTTCATCTTCTGGTTTTCTGAAATGTATAGAGGAAAAGCACTAAATATCAATGAGGACTGTTCACATTTATAAGGAAAAATGTTGTATGAAGTTTCTAAGTCACTATGAACGGTAATAGTTGATACCATACACACACGCCTGATATCGGAGTGCTTCCTCCTGCAGGTACACATACTAATGAAAGGTATTGAGTAAATAAACATGGGAAAATGTTGAGCCGTTTGTAAGCATTTTGTGGTTGTCCAAATAATGGAAAAACCCTCATTCAGAAAACATTCTGGATAAACACAGACAAATATTATTTACCTGGCATCCTTGTGGTATTCATTTGATTTGCTAAAATGTAAAGAGAATGTAAAGAGAAAAAGCTGTAAATGACTGTAGAAGAAAAATTCTCATTTAAATGGGTTTTATTTTTATTTTACAGTTACTGGCAATTAGTCCCTTTGAATAACGGTGGGTGATACTACATACATACATACATACATACAAGGCCTGATCACAGAGTGCTTTTCCTGCGGTAACAGATTCAGTGCGAAGTTATCAAAAGATAATTAGGAAAAGGAATGCCAGGGACATCATGTGGAGAAATTAGATTTGCAAGTGTTTTGTGGCACTTCAAATTTGTGGATAAAACCATTATTCTGAATACCCCAAGTCTTCTAGATAAATGCAATCCCATGTACATGTACAGTATATAAAGTACAATAGTATGTAAAATAAATTTAAAGAGCAAAAGCTGTAACACTGGATGTAAATGAGGACTGTGCACATTGCCTGGAATTGAATTGCCCCTAAATGTAAGGTCACCATGTACAGCTGCAAGGAAAAGGATGCGAAATCGTGGTCGTGAGGTGCCAGTAAAATGGTCAAAATGGTGGAAAATAGTGGCCAACACTCCAAATTGAATCGCCCCCTTAAGAGGAAAAATATGGTTTACAATTACTAGTAATTAATCATTCTGAAAAAAGTTAGGGGATGCCATACACACAATTCCTTCTGCACGTAATGAGCTGTGTGCACACTACTCAAAAAAATCAAGGTAATGAACAAAACGCTTCAGGGCAGTGTGGAGCAATTTGCGTTAAAGCGTTTGGGATTTCTCTAAACCTGGGAACACCGTATACGATCTGTCGTACTATATACATCATTCAGTAATGGTTAGGAAGAATATATTGCACAGATAGTGCAGTGTGTACGCCCGTTCCGTTGTTCAGTGCATCATCACATCTGATGTTCTGCACAGCAGATGGGATGATGCAATTAACGACGCCATTCTGCTACATGCAGAACGTAATATATTGCACCACAGCAAACCGGATAGTGCAGTGTGTACGGCACATGCGATGGTTATATCACGTCATTCCGTCGCTGCGTATACAATGTATAGAGTGTACCCAGCTCACATTATGGAGCAATCTTTATTAAATACAAAATCCCCAGAGCCCTATGTACTCTGGATAGATTAAATCCCACATAAAAGTTTATATATAAATCATTTTCTATACCTGGATTCTTTGTGGTGTTCATCTTCTGGTTTTCTTAAATGTAAAAAGAAATAAGCTGTAATATTCGACTTTTATAAAGAATGTTCATAGTTAATAATTGCAATAAACTCCTTTTTAATTTTAACAACTAGTTGTCACTTTTAAAAGGTAATCGAACGTCATTCAGTGTTTTATTATTGTGTTTCACATACAAACAGTGCATCCGGAAAGTATTCACAGCGCTTCACTTTTTCCACATTTTGTTATGTTACAGCCTTATTCCAAAAAGGAATACATTTTTGTCCTCAAACTTTTTACACGTTGTCATTATGGGGTATTGTGTGTAGAATTGAGATTTTTGCAAATTTAATTAAAAAAACAAAACAAAACAAAAAAAAAACTAAGAAATCACATGTACATAACTATTCACAACTTTTGCTCAGTAATTTGTTGATGCACCTTTGGCAGCAATTACAGTTTCAAGTCTTTTTGAATATGATTCCACAAGCTTGGCACACCTATCTTTGGGCAGTTTCACCCATTCCTCTATGCAGCACCTCTCAAGCTCCATCAGGTTGGACGGGAAGAGTCGGTGCACAGCCATTTTCAGATCTCTCCAGAGATTTTCAAATCAGATTAAAGTCTGGGCTCTGGCTGGGCTACTCAAGGACATTCACAGAGTTGTCCTGAAGCCACTCCTTTGATATCTTGGCTGTGTGCTTAGGGTCGTTGTCCTGCTGAAAGATGAACAGTCGCCCCAGTCTGAGGTCAAGAGCGATCTGGAGCAGGTTTTCATCCAGGGTGTCTCTGTACATTGCTGCATTCATCTTTCCCTCTATCCTGACTAATCTCCCAGTTCCTGCCGCTGAAAAACATTCCCACAGATTGATGCTGACACCGCCATGCTTCACTGTAGGGATGGGATTGGCCTGGTGTTGCCCGGTTTCCTCCAAACATAATGCCTGGCACGGATGCCAAAGAGTTCAACCCATCAGACCAGAGAATTTTGTTTCTCATGGTCGGAGAGTCCTTCAGGTGCATTTTGGAAAACTCCAGGCAGGCTGCCATGTACTTTTTACTAAGGAGTGGCTTTAGTCTGGCCACTCCACCATACAGCTTACCAAAAACCCAACTTAAATCTAATGGCACTAATCAAATAATGCCCCTTGAATGTTTTGGTCAGAACCAAGCTCAGACAGCAGCAATTAAAGAGGAATTGCAACCTCCACACATATTCCATACAACTACCATTAAATTAATTGCACTATACTGAAAAAGATTAGCTAATCAACCTAATACAAAATAGGAAGTCTGGTTTACATATAGAAAATTTTAATCATCTTCTAAAACATGTTAATACACATTGAAAACACAATTAGAAATAATGGGATTTTGGTACCTACCGGTAAATCCTTATCTCTGATTCCACAGGGGACACTGGAAGTGCTTACGCTGGGGGGTATAGAGGCGTGGATAGCTGGAGCCGGCACTTTAAATAATTTAGAAGTGTGAAGCTCCTCCCCCTCTATGCCCCATCAGCCCTCAGTTTAGAAAATGAAGACCGAGAGGAGATGGAGAACAAGCGGAGTGAAAGGGAGAGAAGAACACACAATACTCAAAACATACAACATACGGAACAAACCGAACAGGCAGGCGAAGAGCGCTGAGGTGGGCGTCCAATGTCCCCTGTGGCATCAGAGAAAAGGATTTACCGGTAGGTACCAAAATCCCATTTTCACTTTCATCCACTAGGGGACACTGGAGGTGCTTACGCTGGGGACGTCCCAAAGTTTTCCCCATAGGCGGGAGCGCTCTGCGGCACCTGCAGAACTAGGCGGCCAAAATGGGATGCCGAAATTGTCAAGTTTTACAAATTTGATACGTTGGCTAACGTGTGAACTGAAGACCAAGTGGCCGCACGGCACAATTGTGACGTGGAGGCTCCCCTACCGGCCGCCCATGACGCACCCACAGAACGTGTGGAATGAGCCGAAATGGACGAAGGAGGCCGGCAGTCAGCACTAACATAAGCCTGCTGAATAGTCAACCGGATCCAACGTGCCAAAGTCTGCTTAGACGCTGGCCAACCCCTCCGAACCGCATCATAGAGTACAAAAAACAAACAAACAAAAAAAAAACACGACTCAAGACTTACGGAGGGAAGCAGTCCTGTCAACATAGATGTGGAGAGCTCTAACCACATCCGAGGTAGAAGAACCACCAGAGTCCTCCACCAAAGACGGTGCCACAATAAGGCTGAATAATATGAAAAACTGACAGTACCTTGGGAAACCATCCGGAGTTCCTCCCTATCAGCATGAAACAAGGTAAGGTGGCTTATAGGACAGAGCACTCAATTCTGAAACTCTACGAGCCAATGCCAGAGCCAGGAGGAGGACAGTCTTCCAAGACAAGTACCTAATATGAACCTCTTCCAAAAGGTTCGAACATGGACGACTGAAGAAACAGAAACACCAAATTCAAGTCCCAGGGCGCTATCGGAGGTACAAAAAGGAGGTTGCACACGCAAGACCCCCTGAAGAAACGTCTGCACCTCAGGAATGAGGGCCAATCTCCGTTGAAAGAAAATGGAAAGGGCAGAACCTGCACCTTTAAAAGTTCCAAGACGAAGGCCAGAATCCAGACCAGTCTGAAGCAAAAAAAAACAGAACCGGGACAACCGAAAAGTCCTAGAGGGAAGATCCCGACTGGAACACCATGAGACATAAGAACGCCAGATGCGATGATAATGCGCAGCCGAAAATGGTTTCCTGGTACATAGCATGGTGGGAATAACAGAGTCTGGGATTCCTCTGTGTCTTAGGATATCGGGTTCAAGAGCCACCCCGGTAAACGAAGTTGCGCTAGGTAGGAGTGTATGGAAAGACCCTGCTGTATCAGATCCGGGCGCAGAGGAAAGGGCCATGAATCGTCTGCCAATAGGGACCGAAGGTCCGAGAACCAACTTCTCCGAGGCCAGTTCGGAGCCACAAGAATGACAGACTGACTCGAGTTTTAGCCGTCGAGGAAGAAGTGGAATCGGAGCAAAAAAAGGTAAACGAAGTCGTAGAGCCACGGAACTGTCAGAGCATCTATTGCCTCTGCCTGCAGATCTCGAGTTCTTGACACGTATACCGGGAGCTGACGATTCAATCGTGATGCCATGAGGTCCACCTGAGGACATCCCCATCGACGTATCAGCGCGTTGAATACGTCTGGATGAAGCTTCAATTCCCCGGAATGGATATCCTGGCGGTTTAGGTAATCCGCTTCCCAGTTGTCCACACCAGGGATGAATACCGCCAACAGGATTACGGACTGGCTCTCGGCCCACCGTAGGATCTAAGTTACTTCTCGCATGGCCATGTGACTCCGAGTCCCTCCTTGGCGGTTGATGTAGGCGACGGCCATCGCGTTGTCGGACTGAACTCTTACCAGACGAGTCCTTAGAAACTCTGGCCCTCATTCAGAGCCGTACGCTCTGAGCAGAGCGCACGCTCTGAATGAGGGCCGGGCTCCATTTTCATGGAGCGTCCTCCCGGACGCTCGTATAGCTGTGGGTCACCACCCACAGGCTATACGAGCGTGCTTTGTGATGGCCGCGATGGTCGAGACCATCGCGACCATCGAAATTGCGAGCCGGAGCCTGCGGTTGAGGTTTTCAACCGCAAGCTCCGGAGTGATTTTGGCTCTATCAGAGCCAAAATCACTCCCACTGACATCACTAGTGATGTCAGTGGGCCGGCTTCTGACGGGAGGCGTTCCCGTGGGAACGCCCCCGTCAGGGAGGCACGCCCCCGGCACGCCCACCAAAGGGGGCGTGCTGTCAATCAACATTGACAGCACGCCCCCTTTGATCGGACACAACGAGCGAAGGACTTTCCTTCGCTCGTCGCGTCTGGCGCATGCGCACGACGGAGCTCCCTCCGTCGTGCGCATGCTCAGTGCATAACATCGACCCACTTGCGAGCGGACAGCCGCTCGCGAGTGGGTCTGAATCAGGCCCTCTGTTGCTTCTATCAGAGCAATGTAATCGTACTGAGTTCCAACACATTTATTGGCCACTTTGTTCTAGCGGGGACCATCGACCCTGAAAGTGATAATCGAGGACTACTGCTCCCCATCCTTGAAGGCTGGCATCTGTTGTTACGATGATCCAGTCCCACACTCCGAATCTTCGGCCCGCTAAAAGATTGTTGGATTGTGTCCAGAGAAGGACCACTCTGGTAACTGGGCTCAGACGGATCTGTCAATGTAGAAGCAGATGAGATGATAGTAGGTCCAGCTGAAACACCCTTGAGTGGAACAGCCCGAACTGTAGTGCCTCGAAAGCAGCTACCATCTTCCAGGCGACGCAGACAAAGAAGTATAGACCTTCTTTGGTCTGAGTACCAGCCAAACTAACAACCGGATATCCCGGGCTGTGTCTATTGGAAGAAAGACCCTCTGTGATGCCGTATCCAAGATCATGCCCAGAAGCAGGAGCTTCTGGGAGGGATTGAGATTTGATTTCTTGAAGTTGGTTATCCAACCGTGTTGGATTAGAGTCCGATATGTCAGTAAGGCATGACTTGTTAGAAGAGATACCGATCGTGCCTTGAACACCTGAGCTGAGGATAACCCGAACGGCAATGCCCGAAACTGATAATGATCTTTCAATATGGTGAAATGCAGAAAAGGCTTGGTGTGGTTCCCAGATGGGAACATGGAGATAGGCATCCTTGATATCCATGGATAATAGGAACTCTCCTGGTTCCAAGCTCGCAATAACGGACAGCCGAGACTCCATTTTGAACAGATACATCTTCAGATACCGGTTCAATGACTTGAGGTTCTAGATGGGCCTCACCGATCCATCCTGTTTGGGTACTACAAATAGATTTCAGCAAAACCCCATACCTCGTTGATGTTCTGGAACCGGAACTAGCACAGATGATATTATTAGAGCCCGGATAGCCTCCTGTAGAACCATGGCCTTGTCTGCAGGTATTGGCAGACTTGTAGTAAAGAACCGAGGTGGAGGGGGGACCTCGAAGTCTAAAAATGTAACCCAAGGAAATTAGTCTGCGGATCCACGGCTCTGGAGAGGTCTGGTTCCAAACCTGTTGAAATCCTTGCAGGCGGGCTCCCACTGTAGGTGGTCCCAGGTGGGACTGAACATTGTCATGCCACCTATTTCTCAGTTGGTCTAGGCTCCTTTCTACGTGCAACCGTGTGTGGGCGACCTCTACCGCCTCTTGCTTGTGAGGGAGCACCACTGGCTCTACCATGAAAGGAATTTGGCGCACGAAATGAACGAAGGTCCAGCGTAAGCTCTTTTGGGAGCCAGTGCAGTTAATGGGATAAAGGAAGACTTACCCCCCCGTGGCCTGGAATATTCATTTGTCTAATTCCGGGCCAAACAGCATGTCGCCATTGAATGGTAAACACTCCACCGCACGCTTGGATTCGGCGTCCGCATGCCAGGCGCGTAACCAGAAGGGTCTGCGGCCCGAAATACCAGAAGCAGATATGTGAGCACTAAGCTGACTGATATCTTTTGACGCTTCTCCCAGGTAAACTGCAGACTCACGGCTGTGTTCCCCAAGCAGTAACAAGGGTGGGCCTAAGTTAGGCACACGCTGCGGTATAAATAGATCTCCCGGTACTGGGAGCTTAGAGAGACGGAAGACAGACGCATCTACTGGAGAGGGTGTTTCCCACTTTTCCCTCATGGATGATGGAAAAGGGTAGCTAGACTGAAATAGGCGTGGAAATTGGAACAGTTTATCCGGTTGTTTCCAGGCCACTGATAGCTGCTGTTGAAGATGCAGTGAGAACAGAAAAAACCGCTGAGCTTTCACTAAATAATTCACACTCCTCGGATGCAAGAATTACATCCTCAGGTATGTTAAGGATTTTTCTGACTGCCAAAATTAGAGATTCCACCCCGGGAGAGGTGGACTCACTCTAAAGGGGTCTCGTCCTGTAACGCTTCCTCCAATTCCCCTTAGTCAGTCCTTGTAAGGAAGCGGAGGGTGCGGACACAGCTGAACCCATTACCTGTACCAGGGTGTCTAGAGACTTGGTTAGCCCAGCAACCCAGGGAGGCTGAGACTTCCGTGCCTCAGCTAACTCAGACGTTAAATCCGTCATTACTCCTACCATGTCAGAGGCCCATGTAGGCGCAGGTGAGGTATTAGCCATAGGTGGATCAATTGCTATACAAGCATCACATAACGTGGACCCAACATGTTACACCTTAAAACAGAACACCCTTTTGAGACACCTTTGTTCTGTTTGACATGGATACACACAGTCACCACACACAGAGGGACAGAGTACAAACAGAAGTAATGAAAAACAGAAGACTGGCTTGGGACACAGAGGAGGAGCACACCCCACTCCCTTCTCACAGATCGGATTCCCTGCAACCCCAGTGCATTATGCACAGCCTCTGTACCAGAGCCTTCTGTGCTTATCACTTTGTAGCCAGGAATGGGGAGCCAGAGAATCCAGCCTTCTGCATGTCTGCAGCACTCTTCCTGTGTAAGGGAGAGATGCAGGAATTTAACAGTTAAACAGTTAAAAAACGGCAGCCACACTTATCTACAGCTGCTTGCAGAGTATAGTGGAGAGAGAGGGAATAGAGCCCGCGCTGATTAGGCTCCGCCCCCTTCTATATGCCCTAAGGGCTCCGATTATGGCAGCTATGTGGCCATTACCTCCCCCTCCGCGTGTATCAGCGGGGAGAGGGGAGAAGCAGGAAGCCGGGTGTAGCGCTGTTTCAACAGCGCTATGATAAACAACACAGCGCAGCATGTGCTAGCGCTGGTCAGCGGGGAGAAGCAGGAAGCCGGGTGTAGCGCTGTTTCAACAGCGCTATGATAAACAGCGCAGCATGTGCTAGCGCTGGTCAGCGGGGAGAAGCAGGAAGCCGGGTGTAGCGCTGTTTCAACAGCGCTATGATAAACACAGCGCAGCATGTGCTAGCGCTGGTCAGCGTGGAGAAGCAGGGAGCCGTGTGCACTGAGTACACACAGCTTCCCTGACACAGCAGGACGGGAGCCACGTGGGCAGGAGCCGGGGATGCGCAGCTTGTTACTCACTGTGTGTCCCCGGAGGTCTCTCTCTCGGCAATGTAGCACAGTCTTCTCTTCTTCTGTGTGAAGACTTGCTGTGGCGGTAAGGAGCTGTCAGGAGCTCTTTTAGAATGAGCCCTGCGCACTCCTTCCTGGTGTTTGCTAAAACACCAGGGCGCCAAGTACCCGGACCCCACCTTTTAGATAGGTGGCGAAGGGTACCTATAGGAGTGTAAAAGATGCTTAGAAATAAAAAAATAAAAATAAAATGAATGTATTTGCTGGACCACAGCATAATGTGACCAGCTCCTAGAGGCACATTTTCTAAACTGAGGGCTGAGGGGGCATAGAGGGGGAGGAGCTTCACACTTCTAAATTATTTAAAGTGCCGGCTCCAGCTATCCACGCCTCTATATCCCCCAGCGTAAGCACCTCCAGTGTCCCCTATTGGATGAAAGAGAAATACTAATTCTCTTATTCATACGAACACAAATAAGACTACCCTGTGTTCCAAAAGTCCCATGAAGAATTGTAATCCTTTGAGGAGATAAATCTCTGAGAGAAGATACACATTACTCCTTTAGTATCCAATAGGTCAGAATAGTTTGCAAGTTGTTATCCAATTGGAAAAAATGCGGCAGATTCACTCCTACATATAGATACATCAGCCACTCAATATGTCAGACAGTTTGTATACCCTGTTGCAGATAAAATGCTGTTTTAAAGGAATATAATGCCTCGTCTCCTCTATGGAATTCCAGACTCAGACGCTGCCTGTGCACAAGCTCAGCAGCATTCAGGCTGCATAAATCACTCAAACGTGTAAAAGGCACAAACAACATTCTCTCCGATTTGAAGGTCTAGCAAGTAGCATTGGACACAGCAATAGTCAAGGAATATTATCCTTAATAATCCATAGCAGCGTTTACCTGAGGCTGTTCAAGTCCTATGCAGCGATGAATATGATTCTGTGGACAAACTCCAAGAAGCGGATACCAACGGCTAATGATTGCCGGAGACTGTACAGCAAGGTAGTCAGGGATAGCCCACAGTACTAACGAGTTTCCCTTCAATTGTGAAGGTTCAACCTTCCAGACATCCTTCTGGAAGGTTCTCCACAGAGGAATGCTGTAGCTCTGACATAGTGACCATCGGGTTCTTGGTCACCTCCCTGACTAGGGCAGTTCTCCCACGATCTCTCAGTTTAGATGGCCAGCCAACTCTATGAAGAGTCCTGGTGGTTCCAAACTTCTTCCATTTACAGATGATGGGGGCCACTGTGCTCATTGGGACCTTCAAAAGCAGCAGATATGTTTCTGTACCCTTCCCCAGATTTGTGCCTCGAGACAATCCTGTCTCGGAGGTCTACAGACAATTCCTTGGACTTAGTGCATGTCAGAGCACAAACCAAGCATGG
Organism: Taudactylus pleione; assembly: GCA_031769625.1. Lineage (NCBI taxonomy): Eukaryota > Metazoa > Chordata > Amphibia > Anura > Myobatrachidae > Taudactylus > Taudactylus pleione. The sequence goes on from JAUIMM010000185.1 coordinate 9,824,038, forward strand.
TCAAGTGTGGGACCTTATATAGACAGGTGTATGCCTTTCAAAATCATGTCCAAACAACTGCATTTACCACAGGTAGACTCCAATTAAGCTGTAGGAACATCTCAAGGATGATCAGTGGAAACAGGATGCACCTGAGCTCTCTTTTGAGCTTCATGGCAAAGGCTGTGAATAGTTATGCAGATGTTTTATTTTATTTAATTTTTTTATAAAATTTAAAAAAAAACAAAAAAAAAAACACTTGTTGTCAATATGGGGTATTGGGTGTAGAATTTTGAGGACAAAAATGAATTTATTCCATTTTGGAATAAGGCTGTAACATAAAATGTAGAAAAAGTGAAGCACTGAATACTCTCCGGATGCACTGTATATATTACACACTATATGGACCAAAGAATTTGGACGCCTGACCATTACACTAACAGGGACTGTAATGACATTGTATTCAAATACATATACCTTAATATGGAGTTGACCCCTCTTTTGCAGCTATAACAGCTTCCACTCTTAGAAGGCTTTCCACAGATTTTGGGAGTGTTTCTGTGGGAATTTGTGCCCATTCATTCTGTCGAGTATTTATGAGGTCAGGCACTGATGTTGGAACGCAATCTCCGTTCCAGTTCATCCCAAAGGTGCTTGACGGGGCTCTGTGTGGGTCAGTCAAGTTCTTCCACATCAAACCACGTATTTGTGCCCCAGTGCACAAAGCAAGGACTATAGTCATGTTGGAATAGAAAAGGGCCTTCCCCAAATTGTAGCCACAAATTTGGGAGCATGGGATGGTCCAAAATGTCTTAGTATGCTGAAGCATTAAGATTGCCCTACACTGGAGATAAGGGGCCTAGCCCAAACCCTGAACAACAGCCTCATACCATTATCCCTCCTCCACCAAACTTCAGTTGACACAATGTAGTCAGGCAGGTAACGTTCTCCCAGCATCCGCCAGACTCGTCCATCTGACTGCTAAACAAAGAATCGCGATTCATCACTCCACAGAACACATTTCCACTGCTCCACAGACCAGTGTCAGTGTGCTTTAAACCACTCCATCCAATGCTTGGCATTGAAATTGTTGATGTGAGGCTTGCATGCAGCTGACCAGCCATGGAAACCCATTCAATTAAGCTGCCGCCGCACAGTTTTTATGCTTACATTAACGCCAGTGGAAGCTTTGAACTCTTCAGTTATGGAATCAGCAGAGCATTGCACGCCATGCGCCTTAGCAGTCATTGACCCCACTGTGAATTTTACGTGGTCTTCCGCTTCGTGGCCGAGTTGCCGTTGTTCCTAAACGCTTCCACTTTCTAATATCACTTAGTTGACCGTGGACTATCCCAGCAGGGCTGAAAGTGCACGAACCATACTTATTGCAAAGGTGGCATCCTATCACAGTACCATGCTTGAAGTCACTGAGTTCTTCAGAATGACCCATTTTATTTACACACATACTTGCAAATGGAGACTGCATGGCTAGGTGCTTGATTTTATACACCTGTGGCAACGGGTCTGATTGAAACACCTCAATTCAATAATTAACAGGTGTGGCAAAATACTTTAGCCCATATAGTGTGCGTATATATGTCGGTTAAAATCCCGACGCCAGAAGGTCGGCAGATTAAGATCCCTACAGGGGAGATAAGTAGGCTATCCCTAACCCTCCATTAGTGGTGCCTAACCCTAACCTCTCCCCCTAGTGCCTAACACTTACCTTCCCCCATGGGGGCCTAAACCTAACCCTTACCTCCCCACACCCTAAACCTAAGCCTCCCGGGGTTAGGTGGTGCCTAACCCCCCCCTTCCCCTAGCCTAACCCTACCAGCCGGGTACCGAACCCCAAGTCCCCACAGTAGTACCTAAATCTAAACAGCCATCTTGGACGCAGTTGTCTTTAATGTATTTTAATACATTTTATAGTAGAAGTTTTTCATTGGTATTTTAGCCACTTAGACACAGTGCAATCAAAGGTTACATTCATGATAGTCACTGAAATTGGCAAAAGCAGACACTTGGGGGGGTTCAAATAGCCGAGAGGTTTACCCTGCAGCTAATTGACCACGCTGCCCAATATAATTCGCTGCAGGAACCCTGTGTGCTAATTACCAGAGGTAGATTATGCATTTAGCTCATGGGGAAACCCATTGATTCCGCATTTTACTTGAAATCAATGGATTAGCGCACATTAACCCAGGTAGCGGGAAAAGGCCAAGTGAATAGCTATTCCCAGCGCAGTGCGATCAATTAGCTGCAAGGTATATCCTGCAGCTAATTGAATTCTCCCCTGTGTGTTTACGTTGCAACTGCAAATAAGTGAAACTCAAAGTAAACATGTATTTGGAAAGTCCACGATGGTCAAAACAAAATTCATACTTATGATAAATCATTTTCTCGTATCCAAATAAGGGACACTGGAACAAGAGATACTTGTTGGAGATGGGAAAAAAGGGAGAGGGCAATAAATCTAAAGAGAGATTAACAGAATGTCCAACAAAATCAACAGCAATGGGAATGCATCCAGTGTCACCCAATGAACTGCGAGATTTAACATAAGCAGAAAATTCAGTTAAATCCATCAGAGGACACTAACAATAGAAACATACCAAATCATCCCCTATGGATGGGAGCTCTCTGAAAATGCAGACAATAAAACTTTTCTTCCAAAAGAAGCAAACAGTAGTTGCAACAGATTTAGCGTCTTTTGCAGAAGTCGCATCTGCGACTTTATGCGAATACTAGTAAAAGCTCTTCTCTGGTGTAGAAGTGTGCGTCTGAAGTGCAAGGTCTGAGACGTCCACTGTGTCTTTAGACATAACCATCGGATGCACCATTGAAACTTGCCTTAGCCCATGCTAGGTGCACAATTTCCACCACAGTATGGCTTCCAATGTAAGTGATTAAGAGTCTGACTTCACAGCCAATTATGTGACAACCACAATACTCCCATAATGCGCCCATAAAACAGTGCATCTCCATCCTGTAGTGTGTACCAGCAATCGTGCGATGTCCAGGGTGTCCCTGGACACTGGCACAATTGCCAGTCATCTCAGTGTGTAGCTTAAGACAAAAAAAGAGATCTTATGGATATCTGCCAATTTTAAAGGTTCTAACCACATTGAGAAGTTTAAAATTACTCCAGCATATTAAGTGTGAGATTAAAAGAAAATTTTAAATTCCAGTTCAGTTGAGGTCAAATTGCTAAAACAAAAACTGTTTGAGCAAATAAATTTAAGATCCACTGACTATAAAGGTTCAAAAGGAGATTTTATTAACGCATACAAGACTGTTTAAATCCCACAGACCCGTAGGGATATACGGAGATTTAATACTACTAGAATTAAAGAAAAAATATATATAAATATATATATACATATATATATATATACACCTGCCTTCTGTGTAAGAATACTGACAGACCCATGACATGAACCTTTAACAAATGAAGCCTCCATCCCACATACAGACCTTCTTATAAGGACAGGAGTAGTCTAGAAAGAATAAAAAGTGGTATAAAACTTTCACACCGTGATATGGATGATTTCTATATCGTGCAATAATTTCTGGCTAAAGACGACTGAGGGGGGAAATTCAATTAGCCGCGATAAAACGTTGTTGACTTAATGCATATATCGCCTGTATGCATGCTCCCGTTTAATGCACAATTAAACTAAAAAGTAGTCTTCCAGCATTCTGGCGATAATTCTTGCATGTGTTACACGAGTTAAGTAAAGGTGAAAATAATAAAATCAGCATGTAACCAAAAAAAATGCAAACTAATATAGGAAAACAGTATAGCAGTCCATTCGTGACCAAAAGCAAACTATTTGGGGTTCTTAAAGTGTGTAAAAAAAAAAAAAGTGTTAAGCATTTTTTTTTATTTTTTTTTCAATAAACAGTGAACAAAAAATCATATGCTGTAGTACATAGAATAAGGTGTGCATAAAAATGCCTTTTAGTTTATTTTTGGGTCATTTTAAGCCACTGTTAAAAATGTGTCAACACCTGTAACTGCCACCTGCTGTTTTAAACACCTGACCCATCCATACAGCAGCCCCATATACAGATTCCACATCTTTTAACCCATTATTCTACACTTTGCAGAATTTGGCCAATAATAGGTAATTTTTGGGGTGAAATTCTGCAAATTAAAACCTACAAAGTGCCTAATTAACTATTAGAGGGTGTCCAGTGGTTCTGAACCAAATCCTGACATTTTTACCTTAAAATAGGGGGATTTAACCCGACTTCTCACCTGCTCAGGGGGTCCAAAAAAAAAAAAAAAGCTCATTAACACCTACGTAGAATTAGCGCACGTTTGGGCGCAGGGTTGGGGAAAAAAAAAAAAAAAAAAGGTTTTTTTTAATAATAAAAACCAGAGTTTTTTGGTTTGAACCATTTTTTTTGCATTAATGTTTAAATGAAAAAGAAATTAATCCTGCATATTATATTAATACTGTGAAACATTGCTATGCATTAGAAACCTTGATCAATCACGTTATAATGCTTTCTAACATTAACAATCCAAAGTTATCAGAGTTTGATATGATTTGGCATCTTTCAATAAAACCAATTTTAGCCTAAACCTAATTAAAACATGCAAATTCACTTTACAGAGAAACACACAATTCAATAAAAAGGAGTTATGCATTAGAACTGGAAATGTCACAGGCATTAAACATTTTGAATAAAAACACTAGTTTAGAAGCCTTTTCAGTTCCCAGTCTGTTTCAAAGCTTCGAATGAACCAAATCGAAAGAAAAAAACAAAAATTCTTAAATTCATTCTACACTAGCTGAAGATGCTCGAGCAGTCAGAAGTTGTTAAATAACGAGAAGTACATTAGGGTTACCTTTTTTCAAATGCGCTTTTTTTTTTGCTCATCCACCATTCATAAGAGGACACTTGTGACACCACAAATACTAAGGCCCCATTTATCAACGTTGCATAACCCTTTAGTGCTCGCTAAAGGAGTTATGCAAGGTTTCTGGATTTAATAAACACTAGTAATCTAAAATGACTGTTTGTCAAGCATTGCTCTCGCCATCTTTTAGATGGAGAGAGCGATGCTGGCCCCACTGCCTGCAATGGAGATCCAGAGGTGCCTTTCTGGCTTCAACGAAACCTTCCAGGCATTGCCGGATCCCCGTGTCATGCACGTACGCAGACGGACCGTCACGCATGCGCGTATCACTGTAGTCCCGTCGCTGCCAGCAGAAGTCCTCACCGAGGACTTCGCAGGACCTCACCGGAGGGGAAAGTATTGTCCAACACCAGTAAATTTTTCATTTGTACCAGTGATTCCAAATGAAAAATGTAACTGGTGTTTAATATCACTGATAAATAGGAGCCTATGGGCCGTATTCCATTTGGAGCGAAAAGCCGTTCTCGGCGAAACTTTCGCCAATTACGTCATTTTCGCACATTTCACTTATCACCGTATTCAATTGTAGCGTATTTTCGCCAGTGCGAAAACGTAATGCAATGTAATAGGCGAAAAAGTCTCGCCTATTATTACCCGGTGAAAAATAGTGCAGAATTGCGGTTTTGGGGTGCAGAGGGTCGGAAACCAATCTGCACCCCCTTGACGCTAATTGCATAAAAAAAAAAAAAATACACAATGGACACCCCAAAAAAACACTTTGAAAATGTGGGTGAAAAAGTTCAAAGTGGGGGTACAAATTCAAAAACTAGCGAAATAGCCTTTGGGGAGGGGTCTGCAAGTATGAGGGGAGGTGTTTTGTTGATTGCAGGTGTTTGCTGAAGGTGAATTTTTTTGCGCATTTTAAAGCTGGACTTTAGCGATTTTTAAATATGCTTTCTTCCATTTTCATGTACCCCAAATTTGATGGGACAACTTATTTTTCCAAAAAACAGTGTCACATACTATACTTCACCACTTGCTCAAAGACGCTAACTAGCAACTATTGAGACCATTTAAAGACCCCAAATACCTTTAGCAGGGCTATTCAGCAGTACCCTTAGGTGAACCCCCATGTCAGAGCATCTTTAGGGGAGTGTGAGGATGATTTCCCCAAAAATGACTGGACTTTGCTGATTTAGGTTTCGCCGGGTCCCGTTTTTCGCCGATTTGGAATTGAATAAGGGGATACACGGGGACAAGCGCGAGAGCTTTTCGACCCCGAAACCTGCGTTGACGGCGAAAAGTCCGTAGGGAAATTGTCTCTACAATCAATCATAGTTCTAGGACTAGAACATCTCACTCAACTCACATAGCCAGTCATCCCCATAGGCTCACAGACTCCTCCCACCAGGAAAAATCATGGAATAGTATGTTTGATCACACGTTATATCACATTACAGCCAACGTGAGTATCATATCACACTTTGGATTAAACTAGACAAGAATGAAAAGCATTTCTAAAGTGTTCACTGAAATAGACTGTGAATAGTGCTTAGAGGAGTGGTTCCCAATTTTGGCTTCACGGGGTGCCACATAACCCCCTCAAATCAAATTATTTGGGCTGGCATCTTTATAGGCAGAGCATTGTAATGCCTGTGGCCTTAGAGTGGTAGTACACAGCCTTTTGAACAGGCTACGCTACTTGGTGTCCATGTGGGCATCCCTGCTCACTCCTGCAATAAACCTCCATTTTCCTCCTTATCAATTCCAACACAGACCTGGCTCCTGGCAGAAGACAAGACTCAATATAAGTAGGATCGTATCTCTTCACCTCCCCTGCCGCCCATGTGTACTTGTTTTCACATGGTAGCTATCTACCCCACCTTCCCCCACTGTACCAATCACATCTCTTGCCTTTCCCCTTTGTCTGCCACCTCTTTCCAAAACCAACAGTCCACATGATCAACACCATCTCATCCCCATTCTCCCATCTTTATGCATTGCTTTTCTCCTTTGACTTGATGTGGTAGGCAGTGCTTGTGACATGGGTAAAATAAAGCAAACATGTCCACCAACACATGCGCATGGGTAGCTTAAAAAAATATATATATATCTTCCCAGACTCTAGGAACTGCATTCAGAGAAGGTTTCGAGACCACTGGCTTAGAGCAGGGTTTGACAAATCCTGTGGGCCAGGGCGCCAAGGCGACTAAGATTTTAGACCTGGCGACCGAATTTGCAGAGACCCCAGCCCATCAGTGAGAAGAATGAGGTTTCCCCAGTGAGGAGAATGAGGTTTCGTTAAGAAAAAAAACTCCAATCAGTTTACTCCAAACTGCATGACTATTGCATCCAGCGGTAGGCATGCAAATGAGGATCCACACACACACAGTTTCGGGATTGTAGTCGCTCAGTTTCAAACTTTGTGCATGTCCAGGAGGATGCGCCGCAGCGCAGACAAGAGTATGGCCCACTGGTGAGTAACACACAAAACAACCCGAGCCAAGACAGCAGTGTCAGCGACCATGCATCATACAGCCCGCCGGTAGCAGGATTCAGGATTCCCATCGCACCCCGGAAGCCAGAGTGTCAGTGATCCCTGCACTGAAGAGCTACACAGCACTTCAACGGCTAGCGACAGAGCACACAGCCTGCCGGTGAGAAGGATAAAGGAATTATGGAATAATCCCTCAAAAGCCACCCCTACTACCGTTTTTATGTGGCACAAGGTGGATTCCCATCGCCAGTGGGAATAGACCCCAGGACTGCAAACACTAACCCCACAGATGCTGTAGCTCCGCAATATCCACTCAACTCTCGCAACTGAAGACACGAGAGCAATCCTGGTAGCAGGGTTGCTGTGTAACTGGTCACTGACATGCTACCGGCTGCCTTTCCACACTTGCTGGACAGTGTGGACTGGGTTGTCAGAAAGCTCTCCGGGCTACTCACATTGCAGAGGCTCTTCCTGCAGAGCATGAATGTAAACTTGCCAGAAACAGTGGGGGGCAGAGCAGGCCAGGCTCTTTCTGCATGGCACGAATATAAACTTGTAGAGGCAGAGTTGGATGGGGCTCCTTGAAATACCATGTAAGATAGTCACCAGGATGAGCTCCACATAATCTCCCAAGTGTTCATGCAGCTGCCCAGTTTCAAGCATGTCAGGTACTTGCCCACCTATGAAGAGTCAATGAGACCACGCCAGGTCATACTGCTGGTGTTTCAGAACCCAACTCAGGCAAGAGATACAGGGACAGCAGCCTCATCTCCCTATACATATTAATTTCATACATTAACACATTTTTGGGGCACTGTGCTATGGAAACTATGTATTGGGGACATCCTATAAATTGGCACCAGAGTCAAGCATATATCGGGGTCTGATGGCATGTGGGGAAGCCGGAGAGGAATTGAAGGGGCATGAGTAGTGTTCTATAGACTTTATTATATATTTTGGTTGCGGATGATAGTCTGGCTTAAATTTTTATGCTGGCTCCTAGATTTTTTCAAAGTTTTGTCAAGCCCTGACTTAAAAGGATATCAAACAAAATTGTTGAAATGAAAACAAAACTTATGTCTGTAATGACATTACATATCCACACTAGGAATAAATACCTATCATTAGATACCTTAAAAATAGGGAAAACCAAATATTAATTCATCAAGTTTTCTCAAAGCAGGAATTCCGTGACAAAATAAGAGGTCCACAGGGATAATGTGGTTGGAGTGATCCAGGCACTAAACAGTTAAAGTTTTCAGTTCCCAGGATGCCTCTGGTCCTCCTCCACATATACCCCACCCATGGCGACAGTGTCGCCATTCAGTTTTGTAAACAAGCCCAAGGCAGGAGAAGGAAAGAAGAGAAGGAAGAACAATCGTACACCAGATACAAACACTATCATACAAGATGAGGGAATCCATGGCCGAAACAAAAATTACCCATTTCAGCCAGGTGCGTCAGGGTGGGTGCCCTATGGACCTCGAAGAAAAATAGTTATCAATGGTAAGTCTACCATAACTCTTATTTTGTCATGGGATTGCTGCTTTGAGAAAACTCGATGAATGCATATTTAGGGCGGAATTCAATTGTTTACAGCCCCTTTCACGCCCGACGGAGCTATTTATTTGTTGCTCGTGTCAGGCGTGATCAGCTGCCAGCGCTCCATTTCAGCTCGCAGCCCGCAGGGGGGGGGGCTGGGCTGAAATGGGCAAAGAGTGACCTTTTTGCGATCTCGCCCAGCACATTGGTCGGGGGTAGCCGATTTAAACCCGTCCACTATGGGCGTGAGTTCCGGACTGCGAAAACAATTGAGTACCGCCATTAAAATTTAAATATAGAAGCCCAAGTGACTTGCATAAAGAGCAATAGTACTCTTAACTATATGTTAAACAAATAAAATATGTTAAAGACCCAGTACAAGAGGAAGGAAACCGTATAGTGAATCCATGATTTGTTACAAATCCTCCAAATACAGCATTTCTGCAGGAACTGAAATAGTCCTTTGATGTACATAGTGGATAGCACAGAACCAGCTTTCCCAAGTTTAGTTGCATCCTCAAAAATGTTGTAGGCATCTCAGAAAATTGGCTTCAGGGTATTTAAACCACTGGTTTACATTTTATTGGTTGGACTTTAAATGTTATTGCATAATGACCAATGACTATGATATAAAGTTACTTGGATAATATTAAACAAAAAAAACCACAAACAAACCTTAATACAACTTACAATACCAATGATTCAAAAACAATGAACACAAAAAACCAGGCTGGACATGCTCCATATTACAAAGCTTGCTTTAATCATGCACTCTCCATCGGAGACGATAGAGTATAATTAATGAATGTTATGAAGCAGATACTCATATGTCTACTTAAAGGTTAATTTCCCCTAATATATAAGTAGTATTGAATATTGAGCATGATTAATACATATACAGCTGATGTACATGAATAGAGGAGCAACATAATTAATATTAAAGCTTTGAGAATATAAAAATGGTAAAACAATACACGGTTTGCTTGCTCTTGCATGGTTATCAGGAAATTAACATTTATACAGCATCAGATATTCAGTTGAGTTTAACAAATTGGGGAGAAAAAAAAAAAAGTAGCAAGAAAACCCAGCACGCAAACTTACATCAAGCCTCAATGACATTCTTTAAACACTCCGAAAAACACTTCTTTCCTTTGGCTGCACACTTTTCCACTTGAAGAAAGTTTGCATTGGAGTGGGCTGAATCTGAAACTTACAGTAGCCATTTCAGGCACACCTGGGGGGCATTTCCCTGAGTTTGTTTTGAATTTGAAAATTAATTCCATTAATCTTTGAGATAATGGGATGCGGGCAAAATCCAGACTGCGGGGATTCCGGTGGTCAGAATCCCAACGCCGTCATCACAAAGGTAAGTAGCAGGGTTAGGGGGTGGGTTAGCGTTAGGCACTAGAAGAGATAGGTTTAAGCAGCCCATCCAGTAGGCGATTATACCTAGCGTTGGAGCGATAACGATGGTCATTATCGCGCCATCGTTTGGTAATCGGCCGAAAATCAAGCAGTAAAAGGTTAAAAACGACCAGCGATGCGCGCGCCCGCTGGTCGTTTTAAAACATCAATCACCTGAATATGACGGTCAACCTGACGACCGCCATTTTCGGGGATGATTGATCTGCATACACTGAACGTCTGAACGTTTAGTGTATGCACTTCACCCCGCCGGAGACGACGGCGTCGTAATCGTGCAGTCATCCCCCGCATCGTGTAATGGATGGGCAGCATTAGGGTGTACCCATCCCGATAATAACATGACTAAATACATTTCATGAGTGGACCAAAACAATAAACATTTGGAGACAAAGGGCGGAATTCAATTGTTTACGCGGTCCGGATCTCCCGTCTAAAGTGGGCCACTATTCAATTGGTGCCATTTTTCACGCTGTACGCGCCCAAAGTGGTCGGACTTAGCCGCGTAAAGCAACTACCCCCGACCAAAGTGCTGGACGCGACCGCGAAAAGTGATGTTTGGGCGCCCAAGCAGGTCACTTTTCGCACCCTGCGAGCTGAAATGAAGCGCTGGCAGCTGATTGCGCCTGACAGGAGCAACAGTTGAATAGCTCAGTCGGGCGCGAAGGTTGGTACAAAATTGTAATTCCGCCCAAAAGATTACTTTTCATAGGAGCAAATGATTATGATCTACAAATACAATTATCTTTAGAAGATATTGCAAAGCATTCTAATATACTTGGGAATCTTTCAAGACTCTTAACTCTGATTTTAGAATATAAGCCAGTTATTTATTTGAATGGTACATATGTGAAAGGGGATACATCAACAATATGATCTGTTGCTCTGACACCACGCAGTACAAATGCAGTAAGTGTGCACTCAAATTGTCATGCCTCCACTGTATGTTAAGTCCATAAAAAATGAAAATGCAAATAAGCCACCCCGGACTTCCAACACTGCAGGTAGCACGCCTTCAGAGTCCCAAATGCAGAATATAAATTGTAGTACAAGCTAAACATGGGGGTTTTCAGTGGCTCATATATATTCTGCAGTAAATAAAATGGACTTAGCGGATGCTTAGCCGTAAGGACTGAAGTAAAAATTAAAAGTTTACACTTACCTGGCTTGTTTAATGGACTTGTATTCTTTAAAGTGAAGATGCAAATCAGTCCCAAAACAAAAGAAAAGAAACAATTAACCTCATGATGATAGCAGCATTAATGATTAATGGGAGATTTAGAATAAGAGCCAACTTTTTCCATTCAGAAAATAGGAGAAAGTTTAAGGCTTTATTATCCCATCCTCCCTATAAAAGTTGGAAGAATTCCATGTTGCATTCTCTAGATTTTACCTGAAAAGGGAAGAGAAAATAAAAAATAAAAGGGCGTTTTTTCCTCCAAGACAAAAAACCCCCCATTGAAATTCAATATTGAAATGTTTAGTTATTGCAATTTAACCGCCAATGCAACATAAGGCCCCGACGATTCACCAATGCCTAACGAGATGTTAACTGGCAGATGTGTCCGTTACCAAGATCCAGGGTGGAAACCCATTTTCATTTCTTGACAACCAAAAACATTTTGCTGCTTTATCAAATCCTGGAATAATCACTTCCCATTATTCCAACTCAAAATTAAGGTTTTCCCCAAAAAATTGATTGAGATATATATTTACTTTATGCAAACCTTCTATACACTTTATGCTGCCAATTCATGTTTGATAAAGAAAAGTTGGCCTTATAAGTTTGCCATATTAACAGCATGGATTGGGTTCATGATTTGAGATCTTGACAGAATGAATGACTTAGCATTACACTCATGTACAAGGAATGTTCTGACATTAGAGAAACTGAGAATAAATGTCCAAGCTACAAAATCAACCAAAACAGAAAAAAAGTTAAACTTTGCACGGGAATAAAAGCAAGGGGTAACCGAATAAATTATTTTCTCTTACTCAAACACAATCACCATGTGTTTTTGTAGTCAAACTGCTCCTTACAAAAAAGTTTAACAAAAATCATCATAGCACCAGAAAAATAGCAGACATCTTTTTCCACTCAATACTTCTGCAATTACTGATGCAGACTTTTAAAGACTTCAATCAATGTCTTAATCGTTTCATTCATAAAATGGAACATAATAGTTTTATCAAGATTGCCACAAATGTTCTGCTTTGCCTATTACAATTCTGTTTCAATAGATCTTCAAAACAAAGAACAGGTGGGCTAGAAAGTAAAGCAAGAGCAACTCAATAACTAATACTGTATATATAGTCTGTTAATTTAAGGTGGTTACTTCTAAGTGCCTCAATTATGAAACTTCTCATTGACTGGTAGGACATTAGAGGAAATGAGCAGTGGTTGGCTTTTCTGTGTGTCTTCTTATAAAAATGTCACAGCTGTTATTTGCATGACAATGCTTGTAAGCAAAGTCTACAACATGTATACAGCCCTTTCCATATAACATTGATGTAGCCGCTAGGATATTTTAGCAGATTGTCGCACCGGCTTGTTTTGTGAAAGGAGAAATGAAACCTGCCCTTTCCGAAGCACCACACTGACAGAAAAAGTGTCCCGCTCCTCCACACAGCCGCAATGAGGCCTGCAATGCACAACACACTGCAACATGAAGTGCCATCAGTGATGTGCAGTGCACTGCCCAGGAGCTCCAGTGATCGCAAATGCACTATAGTGCATCTTTTACCCTCAAATGGCTGCCTGGGACTCAAGGAAATGAGCAGGTCCAACAAGACGAACCATGATCTGGCTGTGTAAGCCCGCACAGCAGCCAATCCCTGCTTGCAGTGTCTCAACAGCCAATTGCTATGCTGTCTGCAATGTCTCCCTCCATCAGGCTCTGCACTTTCCCCATCGTGCACCCTGTGACTCTCCCGGCTGTATCAGCAGCCCCCCCATCATATTGGTGGTGCCAGGCCCCTCCAGCAGCCTGCTGTCCATCCCCACTTCTTTCAGCCAGCTCTCCGCACACAGGAGGTCGAGGAGGTGGACACTGCCTGAGCTAGGAGGTAGCTGGAGCTGTACACCCAGGTGCTGAGGGGACAAGGGAGGCTGCAGCTCATGCTGTATGAGTCTGCACTAGTGAGACGGCTGGGGGCTCCCAGAAGGAAGAGACTACTGCTCCTAGTACTGCCTGCCCCTAACCCACTCCTTGCTATAGTACTACCTCAGCTACCATCTACCCTTACCACCTCCATACCCCCAGCACTGCGTGCCCTTAAACCCCTCCTTAACCCCAATACTGCCCCAGCACTATGATCTGGCTGTGAGCCCGCACTGCAGCCAACCACCACCCGCAGTCTTTCAACAGCCAATTGTCGTGCTGCCTGCAGTCTCTCTCTCTCAGGCTCTGCACACATTCCCCCGTTGGCCAAGCTGTGATTACCGGCTGCAGCAGCATTTCCCCATCATGTTGGTGGTGCCAGGCTCCACTAGCTGCCTGCACTCCATTCCCGACTCCTTCAGCCAGCTGTCCACACACAGGAAGTCGGGGAGGTGGACACTGCCTGAGCTAGGCGGTAGCTGGAGCTCTCCTGGCTGCAACAGCAGCGTTGCCCCCATCATGTTGATGTGTCAGGCCCCTCCAGCTGCCTGCTCTCCACACACAGGAAGGGGGAGGTAGACACTGCCGGAGCTAGGAAGTAGCTTGAGCTCTACACCCAGGTGCTGAAAGGATAAGCAGAGGCTGCAAGTCATGGAAGTGACTACTGCGCCAAGTACTGCCTGCCCCAACCCACTCCTTGCCACAGTACTGGCCAAGCTATTATCTACCCTTACCCCCTCCCTATCCCAAGAACTGCCTGCTCTTAACCCCCTGCTTGCCCACAGTACTGCCCAGCTGCTACCCACCCCCAGTATCCCTACCCCCAGTATTGCCTGCCCTTAACCCCCTTCTTGCCCACAGTACAGCCCAGGTGATATCTACCCTAACCCCCTCCTTGCACATGCTACTATCTTCCCTTATAACGCCCTTCCTACCCCAACTGCAACATGCTACCTGCCCCCAGTACTGCCCAAGCTGCCACCTGACCACATTCCCGGCACTGTCCCAACTGTCACATGCCCTCAACAGTAATTTTTCCCATTCATGGCTTCTACACATAATATCCCACTTTGTGGGCAGGCAGTTCTCACATTCTTTTCACTCAGGTGTAAGCATGGTGCAGCTGGAAGGAAAAAGCAAGCTGACTCTTACTGCCTTCTCTGCGTAATAAGTGAAAATTAAAATGCCTCAATAGGGCACTTCTATGTGGAATACTTCAAGTGTGCGCCTGTTATGGGGCATAATAGGAACTCTGCGTCCGGCGTAAATCCCTATTATCAGATCAAAATAAAAACGTTCCCTCCACAGTGATTACGATGAAAGAAAAAATCCTAAAGTGAACCCTAGATATTTCATTTCTAAACTGTGCACAAGAAAAATGTGTTGAGATCGATACTTATATTTAAAAATATAAGTGTGTGGAGTTAAATGTTGATCCTACAACCCCAATCTACAAAATCCATTCTTTGATGTTAAACAATTATTATTTTCTTTTTGTTTAAGTCTAGGCAGCAAGCGCAGTGTTGTCTTGATCATTTTTGCCATGTTCATGACATCGAAAGGTAAAAACGCACTATAATTTGAAAGCCAAAACCAGATAGAGCCACTGCAATAGTGTTGACCAATTGCCACCAATTTAAGATAGCCTGGGAACAGAATCTCATTATGGACGCCACAACCATAAGAGAATGAAGTTTCTTTTCAGAGAGTTCCAGATATGCAAACATGCCTTTTTGGCTGATTGAATGTTCACTTTCTAAATGGCATTAATATGCAACAGTTAAGAAACAGAAGTGGTCGGGACTTAATTGAAGAATAGAAGTCACCAATCTCATGCAGGTCCTTCATTCCAAAGCACTACCTCATACGAAATCAACTTCTTGTAAAATGAGACCCATGGTATCTGAATATAGTATAATGCTCCATTTTTCAGCTCCAAAGAGAAGATTAAGCATAACCTATTAGAAGGTTCAGCAAATTTAATTACTAAGCGCCCCAGTCCACCGAAGTCTAACGAAAGCACCAATTACCTTATATATGCAATGACATTAATCGCCTGGTTTCATACTGGTCCCCCTCCCCTACTTCAGCATCCCACAGCCCCAAGAATAGGCTAAGGGGAGGAGGAAATTAATGATGGGGCCCTGGGAAATAATTGATACATTGGACAGCCCCTTATGCTTCTGTTAGATTAGCTGCAGGTAGGATGTTCTCTCACCTCAATAGTCTAATAATGCAGCTCTAAATTGAGAATGAACTCAAGTCTTTCAAAAGGAATTTCACATTGTAAAGTCAATCAAGCACAAACACAGCCAAGAAATGCAGCCAAGAACCAACCTTTTACGGGAACCCTTATGACAGTCATGCCATTATTTTACAGAGCAGTCCTACATTTTTTATTTTTTTTTAAATATTCTTAGGTCTTAAATTAAACCCATAAGACTTCTAAAATGTTAGCCTCAATATTCAACCCCACAAAAACAACCCCATGTATTACACTTGTGCGGAACATGGGGAATGTTGCTCTTCATCTATATGCTCTTTTAAAAACTGTGCCAGATTGCATGGACAATATCCGCTACATTGGTGATAAACCAGACACCATTCTGGCATCTCACATAATGCTCATCATTTCTTATAAATACAGGTTGAGTCTCCCATATCCAAATATTCCGAAACACGGAATTATTTTGGCATGACAGATACTGAAACCTTTGAATTTTGATGGTTCAAAGTACAAACTTTGTCTAAGGCATACATTATTAAAAATATTGTATCAATTACCTTCAGGCTGTGTGTATAAGGTGTATATAAAAAACAAATTAATTTATTTTCTGTACACAAACTTTGCTTGAGCCACAAAATTATTTAAAATGTTGTATACAATTACCTACAGGCTGATGTTTATAAGGTGTATATAACACAAATGCATGCGGTGTGTATATTTGGGTCCCATTCCCAAGATATTTCATTATGACATGCAAACATTCCAAAATACGAAATATTCCGTTATCCAAAATACGCCTGGTCCCAAGCATTTTGGATATGGGAGACTCAACCTGTATCCTCACTTTACCACGAGGAGAATCATAGGAGATAGAACTCCACTACAACTGCACCTCCTAGCAATGTGGGCCCAAAGCATACCATCACCAGTATACAGTCCTAATAGCTGGTTAATTTGTGATAGATCAGTTACATGCTGAAGAAATTTACCCTTCTGAAATTAAAATGAAGAATAAGGTGTAGAGTTAGCACTTGTCTGAGGGATTTCAGATATAAAAGTGAAAGATAACTTTTGTCATGAGAACAATACACTTGCAACTAATTACCCATCAAATGGTCTCATTTTTCTAGCACAGTGTAGACAATTGGGATATATGAACTTAGCTTCATACACAGCCACAATTCAACCAATCTTTCAGCATAAATTTTGCATTATTCTGTTACATATAGCTGTCTGACCTTTCTGGTTGTGCAATGGAATGTGTGCAAAGTCTAAACCATCACAACAGGGGCATAATTAGACATTTGTGGGCTTCCTGTTAGAAGGTTTAAAAAAGGGACCTCGGATGTACCACCAAAGAATGAAAATGCATTCACATGAGACGAGCCCCCAGCTGACATCTTCTAGCAGCTCTACTCTTGCTACTATGCTAATAAGCATTTGCAGAAAAACAGTGCTTCTGTGCGCAATCTAATTATCTGACTGGGTACAGGATGCCCTATCCTCACCCAGTTACAAAACTTGGGACACACTTGCATGAGATGAACAACTAAAACAAAAAGTGCCCTGACCTCACTTACACATTCTAAAATTGAAAGCTTCTGCATATCTGCCAATTTGCATAGTAGCTGGTACACCAATTCCTACAAGTTTTGATGCACAGATCCCTTGCAGCAATGGGAGGTGAGTATGTCTACAACAACTTTACCAATTTTAATTTTTATATACATTTTAAATTAACCTAGTACAATTTTTAGACATCTTAAAATATTTTAGCAAATTTAAACGTGACTTTTAAATTGAAGTACCCTACCTGAGTCATTGCATTTTCTATTTCTTCATGATTTGTCTGCTGCAAATGTATTTTAAAGTTCTGAAAAGAATTACAGGAGAAGTTGCAGCCCTGCACAACAAAGAAAAAAAAAAAGAGATTACATTCTATAACCAGCATAACATCTTGAAACAAAACACACAATTTATGGTATGAAAGCAGATTTAACATGGTCAAACACAAAACACCATATGCCAACAAGGAGTCCTGTTATAGATTATACAGATGTTCTAGAAAACATGTACTGTAGTAACGATCTTTGAAAACCATGTTTGGCCTCCATGTAAGCATAGCAGGGGAAGGTTATATGGTCAGATGGATCATCCTTCACAAAAGGATGATGCGTGGTGTCAACCTAAACAAACCTACGGATTCCAACAGTGAAGGGATCAAGTAGTTTTGTAATTCTTCAGGATCCAAATTCCTGACATTCCCAACAATTGTAAATGGATTCCTAGATCAATAACACTAATTTAGTTTTCAGTAACTTTCTTCTCAGAAGTTTCCAATTATTTTTTGTTCTTTCACTAGGAAAATAACCCAAGATTTAAAATAAAACAGGATTTTGGTACTTACCGACAAATCCCTTTCTCCAATTCCACAGGGGACACTGGAGTCTAAAGACAGTGGGGTATAGACGGTGCTGAGTGGGAGCTTGGCACTTTAAAATTTAAGTGTGACTAGCTCCTCCCCCTCTATACCCCCCCAACAAGCCCGAGGGGAGCTGAGAAAAAGACAAAACTGAAGAGGAGGAAGCGAAGAAAGTACACATAACATAAGAAAAGGTTGAAAAACAGTAACACAACCAGAGGCACCAAACTACAATATAAAACATGACCACAACCCTGGCAGGAAGGAACAGCGCAGGGTGGGCATCCAGTGTCCCCTATGGAATTGGAGAAAGGGATTTATCGGTAAGTACCAAAATCCTGTTTTCTCCTTCATACACTAGGGGACACTGGAGGCTAAAGACAGTGGGGACGTGCCAGAGCTCCCATTACGGGCGGGAAAATGCTGGGAACCCTGCGAAACAGACCGGCGCTGCAGAGGCTGTAAACATGTCAAAACTATATTTAAAAAAAAATTTAAAAAAAAGTAATAAAAAGGTATGCTGGCCAGACCAAGTAGCCACTCGGCAAAGTACCGCCATAGAAAACCCAGCGAACAGTTGCCCACAAGGAACCCACTGAGTGAGAGTAATGCCCTGTGCCAAAAAGGCGGAGGCTCTAAAACAGAGGCTGTGGTGGGATCTGAGCCCTGAACCATAGCAATGCAAAACCATCACACTACCACTAGGCCAAGAAAGCTGTCTCCTAGATGATGCCATATCCGCCTGTCTGAAGGTCAGACAAATCCAGCGAACAAGCGACTGTTTGAAAACTGGCTAGCGAGGACAAACAGCATCATACAAAACAGATAGTGTGTCTGTTCTACGTATGGATGTCATCCTCTTCACAGAGATGCGAAGAGCCCTAATAACATCCAAAAATCTAGATGAGGGTGAATCCTGTGGAAGAACATGTACCACAATAGGTAGGTTGATTTAGAAATCCAAAAAACACCTTAGGAACAAAATTCATTTTAGTACGGAGTACCGCTCTATCTTCATGAATTGCAAGTAGAGAGGATGACAGGATAGAGGGCCTGATTCAGGGCCCGCTCTGAATCAGGGCGTGGTTTTTTTTTTTTTTTCAAAGTGGCCTTTTGGACGCTTGCATAGCTGTGGGTTACCACCCACAGCTTATGCGAGCGTCCATGATGATGGTCGCGATGGTCAAGACCATCGCGCCCATTGGGCTTGCGACGAGACCCTACAGTAGGGTCTCGGTGACCGCAAGCCCTGGAGTGATTTTGGCTCTATCAGAGCCAAAATCACTCCCACTGACATCACCAGTGACGTCAGTGGGGCCGGAACCAGACGGTAGGCGTTCCCATGGGAGCGCCTCAGTCTGGCAGCCATGCCCCCGGCACGCCCACCAAAGGGGGCGTGCTGTCACTCATCGACAGCACACCCCCTTTGGTGCGAGACCCATAACGACGGCTACCCAGTCGTTATTCGTGTCTCGCGCATGTGCACGACGGAGCTCCCTCTGTCGTGCGCATGCGCGCTAGGGCACCATCGACCCGCTTGCAAGCGCTCAGCGAGTGGGTCTGAATCAGGCCCAGAGATCCCAGTTCCTACACCCTCCTGGCTTAGACCAGTGCGAGTAGAAGTGTTACCTTCCACAAAAGGTATTTTATCTCCACAGACTCCAAAGGTTCGAACAGAGGAAACTGCAAGAAGGAAACAACGAGCTCCAAATCCCATGGAGCTGTAGGAGGAACAAAGGGTGGATGTAACAGAATTACACCTTGGAGAAAAGTCTGTACGTCCGGTATCAAGGCTAGCTTCTTCTGAAAGAAAACAGTCAGAGCTGAAATTTGAACTTTCAGAGAACCCAACTGCAGACCAACTGAGAAGCCTGCTTGCAGAAATCCGACTATGCTGAATTTCGTAGGAGGAGCCCCTCTATGTTCACACCATGAAACAAGTCTTCCAAATACAGTGGTAATGTTTATAAACAACTACCTTCCGAGCTCCAAGCCTCGCAGGAATTACCCTGGACGGGATCCCTTTATGACTTAAGATGGTCCTTTCTAGAGCCACACTGTCAAACGTAGCCGCATTAAGTCTGGATAGACTAAAGGACCCTGTAGTAAGAGATCTTCTCTCAGAGGTAGTGGCCACGGATCGTCGATCAGCAGAAGTTGAAGGTTGGAATACCAAGCTCTGCAAGGCCAATCCGGAGCTACCAATAGAACCTTGGCCCTCTCCCTTTTGATGCGTTGTAGAATCTGAGGGAAAAGAGGAAACAGGTAGACCAATTGGAACTGCCAGTGTGTCCACTTTCACTGCCTTTGGGTCTCTCGTCCGAGAACAGTAGAGAGGCAGTTGTGATGCCATGAGGTCGTCCTGTGGTAGACCCCACGGTTGGACCAGCTGTTGAAAAACCTGCATATGTAGTGCCCATTCCCCTGAATGCAGTGCCTGCTGACTGAGGTAGTCTGCCTCTCAATTTTCTACGTCTGGAATAAAGATTGCCGAATGTAGTCTCGAACTTTACCGTCCACATTAGAAACCGGAATACTTCCTTCCTAACCGCCCGACTTCTGGGTCTGTTTATGTACAGCACCAAAGATATGCTCCCACTCTGGGGACCCCCAGATGAGAGAAGCCGTGCACTAGGCTTGGTAGGAGAAGTAACCTCATGATGAGCAGATGTTGTTGTGGCTCCGCCACGTCCTCTGGAACCACAGGAAATCGATGTCCCGCCTCTGAAGTAACCACCTGAACGCAGCACCTGGTATTCCCAGGCGGTCCAAGTACTAACCAGGCCTGACCCTGCATAGCTTAAGAGATTAGATGAGATCAGGCGTGTTCAAGGTGGAGTGGCCGTAGGTTCCCAGAGCACTAAAGGACCGAAATGAAGGTCCCTATTATAACCTTCTAGTGGGACTTAGATTCTACATCTGCCTGCCATTGTTTAAGCCACGGCCTCTACGCGCCTAAATCGCCAAATGTCCAAAGTTTAATTGCTTTGTTAGCCCCGCAGAATACAATCGCAGGACGCAGAATTTAAAAATCCCCATTCCAGACCACTGGCAGAGCGTCTGATAGCCCATCAGTTGCCTGCCTATTGAGTGGTCACTAGTGCTTGGGGCGGGTCTCGAACACATGTACGTGGCGCCCCATGAGGGGTGTGTCAGCCTTCAATCTCCTGTCCGATGGCAGAAGAGGCAAATTCTTTGACATCTGCAGTAAAGGAACAAAAACAAATAAATAACCACAAGGACATCTGAAAATCTTTTATTCGGATGTTCCCAAGGTGACAGAAGAAGAGCATCCAGCTCTTCTGAAACAGGAAATGCAGTAGCTTGTCTTTGTTTCTTTAGAAAGAAAGACTGTAAAGCAGGACTCGTGTCCTCTATCTGCAATACTGGCGGAATGCAGAAAATAAAAAGGCTCTATCCCTTCTGACACTGCTTAACAGTACGGGAAAGAGCCATGGTCTTTGACAACAATGGATTTAGCGAAGGACCTCACTTATGCTCTTAGAGCCGCTGACCCGGAAGCCCCTCTATCTTTCCGAGAAGCCTCCAACGCAGCAGACAGCATGGGACATAACGGATGTAACCTGCGCCGTCCAATACGGCGAACATGACATCCCTGAAGCTTGTTGTTCAGGATTGCATATTTACAGGGAGAATACACACACTCCACACAGCAAGGGGCGCAGTAGGAACCGAACTCACGACCCCAATGCTGAGAGGCAGCAACGCCAAGAACACCCTCCGTGTCAAACAATGGGGAGTTAGTTTACTTAGATTAGGTTAGGCTACCAGTTTCTTTGCAGCAGCGTTATTCTTAACAGTAGACATTGTCCTTTGTAATGGCCGCCAGCACACTTCCAGAGGCGTTTATCTTTAACTATAAGCGTGCTCTCTGACACTGTAAATTAGTTTTTCATATAGCGGTGTGTTCAATTTGTTGAGCCATAGCTGAGACATATTTTAATGTCGGTCTCTTGGCTTCCCCGCTAATCAGAGCAGCCTGCTGCTGCATGTACCGCCTGTGTAGAAGCTAACCTGGCTTCCCCGCTATTCGGGGAGCCAGGAGATACTCACGGAACTGCGGTGCTGCCTGCTGCGGTCTGACTGATGGGGGCTGCTATGCAACGCTGCAAGCAGCGGCATGTGGAACCCCCTTTAATGGAGATGGTGGTCTCAGCAGTCGGGTCCCCCCGGTAGCTCCATCGTTGCAGACAGGCAGTGCAGCTGCTGCCTGTTCCTCAATGAAGCTTCTTACTTCAGCACCGCAGTGCTTTAACTAAAATACCCAAACCTGAGTAGGAGTGTGAATGCATGTCTAGCTCCCCTCAGGAAGAGATTAAGACTGGGCTTGTAGGGGGGTATAAAGGGGGGGAGGAGCTAGTCACACCTTAAATTTAAAGTGCCCAGCTCCTACTCAGCACAGTCTATACCCCACTGTCTTTAGCCTCCAGTGTCCGCTAGTGGATGTATTTTAGGATGCCAGTCTAGTTTATTGTGCCATTGTCATATTTGCCTAGAGGATGCATAGTATAAAATATTAACCAAAGCACTATAAATAACTCACCTGGCATGAGAATCTGTTCCTCTTAGCGTCAGAGTTCTGATTTGTAAGTGATGCATTTGGGTTGTTCTGGAAGTTAAATATTTTTAGTTAGAACATTAAACAATATAAAATCCTGCATTTTTACACCTTTTCTGGCAAAAAAAAAAAAACACCACTACCCTAAACATACATAAAAAATTCCAAGTATTTAATCTGTAGTAGTATAATGAGAGATATGGTAAGAACGTACCCTTGTTATCTCTCTTTCTTTGAAGTCCATCAGGTACACAGGGTTGACCTTGGGGTATAAGCTGGATCTGGATCCACGGGCACCACGTAGTTAAAGCTGTAGCTCCCAGGATGCACTGGGTCCATCCTCCTCTATAGCCCACCCCCGAGCCACAGGCACCTCAGTCAAAACCAGCTATAACCCAAGGTCAACCCTGTGGACCTCCTATGGATCCTGAAGAAGAAATCCATGAATTTAACGAAGGTGTGACGTACTCAGTGTTCTCAATAATTGAAGGGAAAATGCACAGTGAATGCTTGCCTTTGTAGACCATGCAAGCTGCTAAATAGAACTATGCTAAACTAATGCCTTTAGCAAAGGTGCACTATAAGTATGCGCATCACTGAACAGGGACGGGGTTCCTGCTGTAACAGAGTTCTTTAACAGGACAATTTTTCCGTTAGTTAGGGGGTAAATAAAAAAATGGGTACTGTGCAATATATGTGGAGAACTGACCAGTTCACTCCTCCTTTTGATCCCTGTTAAAGTGGCAGCAAATTAGGGTTATATGTTCTTAATAAAAATGAGAATTAATGATCCTCGCAGAATGGCAACAGCTTCTTCAGTTTCTGTATCCCCCACAAAAGAAAAAAAAAAAAAAACACCTCACTAGCATCTGTCTATTTTACTTAACTCTAAACCTATCTATATATTATAAGAAACACTGAAGTGCCAAATGTCATCGGATATATGCCTAGTATCGCGTAGGACCCCCACTAGCCCTGAAAAGTGCAGCAACTCGACATGGCATCGGTTCCACAAGTGGACAGAAGAAGACCTCTGGAGAGATGTTGACCCATGCCCTCTGGACAGTTTCCTGATATTTGTAGGTGCAGGATCTTGGAAGCAAATGGACCTCTCCACCACGTCCTGTAAATGCTCGTTTGGGCTCATGTCGGACGAAGGTGGTGGCCACACCACTAGACAGAACTCTCCAGAATGCTCCTTGAACCAATTCTGGACAACGGTGCACTATTCTGCTGGAAAAATTCCATCGTTGTGGGGGTACATTAAGTTCACAAAGGACTGCAAATGGTCTTCAACCAACGCTACATAGCGGAACCACCACCAGCCAGCACGGTGCCTTGTTGATAACTGGGGTCCATGCCACACCCAAACTCTACCATCAGCCGAAAACAACCGGAACCATTACTCATCAAACCACGTCACATGTTGCAAGACCTCCGGGGTCCAATTAACGATGTCACAAGCCCAGGTGAGGCACTGTGTCAGGTGTCAGTGCTAACTATGAATGTCCCTTCCGTCCGGCACCCACTATCATGCCCCGTTCGAACTCAATTCTTATAATTGCCATGAGCAGCAGAGCCGGTGGTCAAACTAACTCACAAGATGTCAAATTACAACTGATGCAGGTCTGGGCATTTCCAAGACGTGTCAGTGCAGTGAAACCACCTAGCATTGCCTTTACATACTGCCATCAAATGACTTGGCACTTCAGTGCATAACCAAATCTATAAACTCTATACAATACAGATACAAACATCTAACATTATAGCTCATGCTTCTATAAAATCAAACTTCAACTAGAATATATACTCTGTCAACAAGTCTTCCCAATTTCAGTCTCACCTCTTTACAGTTAAGTACCCTCCCCTCCCACCAATTCTGTAGCACCCTTTCTTTCTCAGACATACATGCCTTAATCATCTAAGGCAATGCAGTAGTAAAGAAAATAAAACTCAGTAGCCAAACCTGCGTCTTCGCAGCTGTGCCTCGGGGAAAATTTTGAGCATACATCATAAAATCCTGAAGGAAAGGGAAAGTTAGAGTTAAGAAAAAAAGTATAGAATATTGTTAAAATATCACAATCATGCTGCAAGAGCAATTTTATCTCTGGGTGGATACTCACTTTCTTCAAAGTTAAATATTCATATTGGTTTTAAAGCTTTATCATAATGACACAAGATAATGTTTCACAAGTAATACATTACACAAGGGTCATTCCAAGCCAAATCATCACAGCTTCCGACCCGATCTTCTCAGATTTTCACAAAATGTAGTAGGATGATAGACTCTATAAAGTATCTTTCACAATAGATGATACAATAACAATCGACGGTTATCACAGATGATACCATCGATAGTAACCCTTTATGGAAAACCATCGATGGCCAACCCTAGAACAGAGACACTCTACAAGAAAGTCTGGACTTGCCAGTTGCATGGTTAGTGCAAGAAGGGTTAAACTGCCATACTTTTTTTTTTTTTGCTCCTGTTCCCAAAGGCCTCCCAAAATTAAACTTTTACCAAAAAGAGATTGTATTTAAGTGTATAACAAAAAAATTAAAAAAAAAAAAAAAAAGTGTTTAAGATATCCAAGGTCACATCATGTGACCTTGAAATGTAAAAGTCAATATTTAAATATAAAACTATTTTTTATGAAAACTATGGTCCCTTAGAACTTTCATGTTGGTCTTGTTTTGAAGCCACCACATTTAGGGCAAAAGCGAAAATGGGCGTTTTTGCCAAAGTTGAAACAAATGGCTGTTTTCAACGCTAATTGAATAAAACCCTTAGAAGCAAAGTTTAGTTGACCTTGCAAGCATAAATTAAAAAAAAAAATTCTCATGTTTGCAGCCCTGTAGCATGAACACTGTATTTCACGGAAAGTTAAAATTTAACATGAGAGTTAACTTTATGCAGTCTATCACCCCACCAAATTTCACTTAAATCTGAGACGGTCGGGTTGAAAAGTAACTTTTTTTGGAATGACCCGCAAGTCCAAAACCAAAATTAATAATAAATTTGTATTATCCACAACTGGCACTCCATGGGCTAGGTATTGCAGATTACAATTTTCGTAGACACTGGATGGGAAATGTACCATCGGAAATGGTGTGGGGACACTCGTAATGGCAGCAACGTGTTTTCTTCCTTTTTCAGCCTCTACAAACTAGAACTAGGGAGGTGGTTGGGAGGAATTCAGTATACATCTTCGACATTCATAATGTTGTCGATATTGTTCGAATATTGACTTTTTACTGATTCTCTCCCCAACGCAATACTAACTCCGATGGGATATATTACTAAAGTGCATGTTTTTAGTTGTGGAGAAGTTGTCCATAGCAACCAGATTCTCCTTAACATCTATGACCTTCTAGAAGATAATAGCTAGACTCTGGTTGCTATGGGCAACATCTCCACTTCTAAAAACTCACACTTTAGTAAATATACCCCTATATCTCTTAGCAATGTCGAAAATATTGACATTTTGCAGGTGTCAACATTAATGTTGACCTTCTGCTGTCGAGAATGTACTGAAACATAGTGACATACCAGATGCAGAACATTAGAAGTAGGGGTGAGCGGATTCGGTTCTACTCGGTTCCGTTCGGATTTAAAAACCGAATCTTATTGGGTATCAGCTGTCACGAGTTTTGGATAGCCAATAAGATTCGGTTTTTAAAACCGAACGGAACAGAGTAGAACCGAATCCACTCACCCCTAATTAGAAGACTTAAGCGTCTACTTTTTAAACAAAAGGTCGTCTTTAGTCCAGTACCGGATAAAAATCAACAACTAGGCAATGTGGTGGGTGAAGAAACGCTCCTTTTCAGTCTGTCAATGTTCTAAAGTGGCGTGCCTTAGGTTCCAGTCCTACATGCCTCTGGATAATTTATGGGTCAGACTTCAAGAGTTCAGTCTTCTTCCTTTCGCCAAGAAAATTTTAATGGCAGCAGGTTGGGTCAGCTAAGTGATCAACTTCAAAAAGCTCAGAAAATAATTTGGCATGGTGGGAATATGGTCCACCAGGTACGTCTCTGGTAGGAGCCTATCTGCTTGTTTTCAAAAGCCAGTGGGGCTCGATTTTATTTTGACTGCTGGCTGAGAAACAATAGATTTGTGCAACATTATGGATACACTGATCTTACCAGGGACTAGGTGAAATGTGAGACACTGAGGATTCATTCAGGCCTTAATTTCCTCAGAGGGATCCCAATGCTAGAAGAGATGTAAGGAACTAGGGGCTACCATTTTTTGGACTCAGGATTGAGTTGACAAGTCCAAAGTGTAATCTTTGAGTTTGTTCAATATTAAAAAAAAAAGATTTAAACAGAAATAGTTCATTGTTGGTGGGGATTTACCAACGGTGGTGTTTTACAGCCGCTGATCAGCAGCTTTGCACAATAGCTTTAAAACGACAGTAGAACTAAATGCTAAACAAGCCTGGTTTAAAATAAATTCTTATTCCAGTTTTAAAACTACAGGTTAAAGCAGCCAATGATGGACAGCTTTGATATGGTTAGTAAACCTACTCTATGGTGTCTATGGAAATCATGAATGGTTACATAATTTCTGATATGGTAAAGTCCCTAATGTCTTCCCAGAATGCCTTGCTGTTTCCCCATTTCCATTTCAGGGTCAACCTTTTAAATTTTGTGACCGTACCAAAATTATTCCTAAAGACCAGAAAAGAGAATTCTTGACAGGCACAAAATACACTCATTACTCAATCTGGTAAAGTTTATGTTGGCTTTCAGACAGCGTTATCTTCTTATGCATAAAGGTTTCGGAAAGAATTTCAAAGCTGTATAGTTTGCAAAATATGAGATATGGTAAGAACTTACCCTTGTTATCTCTATTTCTACGAAGTCCATAGGGTTCCACAGGATACCTTGGGTATAGGTGTGACGTCAGTCGCAGGGCACCAAAGAGTTAAGCTTTCAGCCTCCCAGGATGCACTAGGTCCCCCTCCTATAACCCGCCCCCGGGCCAAGGCACCTCAGTTAGTTACCAAGCCATAGGCCGGAGGAGGAGAAGGAAGAGAGAGAACAAAGATCTGGACACATACAAGAATCACATTCTCACCAGAGGGAGACGGAAAACCGGTGACCAGAGCAAAGCCCATCTGCAGCACAGGTGCGACAGGGCGGGAGTCCTGTGGAACCCTATGGACTTCGTAGAAATAGAGATAACAAGGGTAAGTTCTTACCATATCTCATATTTTCTACTTCAGGGTCCATAGGGTATCCACAGGATACCTTGGGGATGTCCCAAAGCAGTATCCTTTAAGGGTGGGGACGCTCCTGTGCAGAAAGGAGAATCCGCCGCCCGAAGGAAGCATCCTGAGAGGCGAAGGTGTCAAACCTGTAATACCTCACGAAGGTATGGACAGAAGACCACGTAGCAGCCTTGCAGATCTGAACTGCCGAGGCACCACGTCGAGCTGCCCACGAAGGACCCACAGACCTAGTGGAATGAGCCTTCAGAGAAGGAGGGACCGGTAGGCCTTCATGAAGATAAGCTTCAGAAATAGCCATACGGATCCAGGCTGCCAAAGTTTGCTTTGAAGCAGGCCAACCCTTTTTACAGAAGCCATAGAGGACAACAAAGCGTCCGACTTCCTAAACGAAGAAGTGCGGTCAACATAAGTCCTTAAGGCCCGCACAACATCCAAAGAGGCCTCACCCACGGAAAGACCCGGTGAGTTAAAGGCCGGAACAACTATTTCCTCGTTAACATGAAACTGGGAAACAACTTTGGGAAGAAACTCGGGCCGAGTGCGGAGCACTGCCCTGTTCCCATGAAAAACCAAGAAAGGGGGTCTACAAGAAAGAGCCCCTAACTCAGAAACACGTCTGGCTGAAGCAACGGCCAGAAGGAAAACAGTCTTAGCTGTTAGCCATTTAATATCCACTGAGCCCAGTGGTTCAAACGGCGGTCCTTGGAGAGCCCTCAGGACCACAGCCAAATCCCAAGGCGCCACAGGTGGAACAAAGGGCGGCTGAATACGGAGAACACCCTGCATAAAGGTGCGCACAACCGGGACTGTAGCAATCCTACGGTGAAACCAGACAGATAGGGCCGAAACCTGTACCTTCAAAGAAGCAAGGCGAAGCCCATGATCTAGTCCCGCTTGCAGGAAGGCGAGAATCCGAGACAGACGAAACTCCCGCGGTGCATAACCTCTCGGTCGACACCACTGGAAGAACGTATGCCACACGCGATGGTATATCCTCGCGGAAGACTGTTTCCGAGCTCGTAACATGGTACGCACCACAGAGCTGGAAAACCCCCGGGACCTCAGCATGGCCGTCTCAACAGCCACGCCGCCAAAGACAGCCGAGTCAGGTCCGGGTGAAGACAAGGACCCTGAGACAGAAGGTCCGGTCGTAGCGGCAACCGCAGAGGACTGTCCACGGACAGACCCTGAAGGTCTGAGAACCAGTGCCGTCTGGGCCACGCGGGAGCTATCAACAGGAGCGTCCCTCCTTCCTGTTTGAATTTCCGGATCACCCGTGGAAGAAGGGAGACCGGAGGGAACAGGTATGCGAACCTGAACGTCCACCGGACGGACAGAGCATCCACCAGAGACGCCCCTTCGTCTCTTGTGCGAGACCCGTACACCGGCAACTTGTTGTTGTGCCGGGACGCCATGAGGTCGATTTCTGGAAGACCCCACCTGTCCACCAGTAGTTGAAAAACGTCCGGGTGCAGGGACCATTCCCCTGGATGAACGTCCTGGCGACTTAGAAAGTCCGCCTCCCAATTTAGCACTCCCGGGATGAAGACCGCTGATATGGCCGGAAGATTGCGCTCCGCCCAAACCAGGATCCGAGAGACCTCTACGAGAGCCGCCCGACTGCGAGTTCCTCCTTGCCTGTTTATGTAGGCCACGGTGGTAGCATTGTCCGACTGGACCTGCACCGGGTGACCCCGGAGAAACCGCTGTGCCTGCAGGAGAGCATTGAAGACCGCACGGAGTTCCAAGATATTTATTGGAAACTCCGCTTCTGTCGGCGTCCACCTGCCCTGGAACAAGTGTGGACCCGAAACTGCTCCCCAGCCCCGAAGACTGGCGTCCGTTGTCAACAGGACCCAATTTGGAACCCAGAACGGACGTCCCTTGTTGAGGTGGGTCGTCTTTAACCACCACGCAAGGGACAGGCGAACCTCCGGGGTGAGCACAATCGTCTGGAACTTCAGAGACTGAGGCAGCCCGTTCCACTTGGACAGGATCAGGTGCTGCAGAGGTCTGGAGTGAAACTGGGCGTATTCCACCATGTCGAACACCGACACCAAGGAGCCCAGTAACCTCATCGCCGAGTGTAAGGACACCCGGCGGCTGTGCAGACAACTGCGCACCCTTGACTGTAAAGCAGAGATCTTGTCCTCCGTCACGAAGATCCTTTGCTGTCCCGAGTCCAATAAGGCTCCAAGATGCAGAATCCTCAGAGACGGGATTAGAGTGGACTTCTGCCAGTTGATTAGCCAGCCGTGCCGTTGCAGCAGTGCAATGGTCAGGTCCAAGTGGTGTAACAGGAGCTCTGGAGATCCTGCCACCAATAACAGGTCGTCCAAGTACGGCAACATGCGGACTCCTTGCAGCCGCAGAGAAGCCGCCATGACCGCCATCACCTTGGTGAAAACACGTGGTGCTGTCGCCAGGCCAAAAGGTAACGCCCGAAACTGGAAGTGGTCGCTGCGGATTGCAAACCGAAGGAACTCTTGATGGCGCAAAAGAATAGGGACATGCAGGTAAGCGTCCTGTATGTCCAATGACACCATGTAGTCCCCAGGTTCCAGCGCCAGAATGATGGACCGTAGGGTCTCCATCCGAAACTTCGGGACCCGCAAAGACTTGTTGAGTGCTTTGAGGTTGAGAATCGGACGATATGACCCATTGGGTTTCTGTACCAAAAATAGATTTGAATAGAAACCCTGGCCCCTCTGGGAGAATGGAACAGGCACTATAACTCCAGCCTGGAGCATAGTGTGCAATACCTTCCGCAGCTCCGTAGCCTTGTTCCGGTCTGATGGTAGACCCGTGGTGAAGAATCGAGCCGGGGGTCTGTGCCGGAAGGAGAGGGCGTACCCGTGGGAGACCACCTCCAGAACCCAAGTGTCTGTCGTAGTGAACGACCAACACCGGGAGAACTGCAGCAGGCGGCCTCCCACCCTGGGATCCCCCAAGGGGAGACCCGGACCGTCAGGCCGCAGGCTTGTCATCTGGCTTGGGGGCCGGACGTCTGGTACTCCATGCCTGTTTCCGGGGCTTGACCGATTTCTTAGGGCCAGCCTGTCGAGGAAACGACTGTGGTTTGGGCCTGCCCTGGGCCCTAGATGACCGAAAGGACGATGGTCCAGAACCAGAAGGAGCAGCGGCCGACGGGAGACAAGCAGATTTGGCTGCCGCCAGCGTGGCCACAATCTTATCCAGATCCGGACCGAAGAGAACTTCTCCGGTAAACGGCAACGCTTCCAGACCTTTCTTAGAATCTGCGTCCGCCTTCCAGGATCGCAGCCACAAGGTGCGACGAGCAGCTACCGCTGCTGAAGAAATTCTAGACACCAGAGTACTAATGTCTAGAGCCGCCTCGTTGATGTAGGTGGCCGAATCACGGAGATTGCCAATCAACTCCGCCTGTTCGGCCGGACAGTCGGATTCAAAAGAAGCCTCTAATGAATCCGCCCAGCGCTCCATCGCTCTGGCAACCCAGCAAATGGCCATAGCCGGCCGTGCTGCCCCCCCTGCAAGGGAATAAGCGGACTTCAGGCAGATTTCTACCTTGCGGTCCGTAGCATCCTTAAGGGAGGACATGGATGGCATCGGCAATGTGGGACTACGGACAAGACGGGTCACGTGAGAATCCACCTGTGGAGGGGATTCCCACTTAGCAAAATAATTATCCGCGAACGGATAAGCCACCGCCAGGCGTCTCTGCGGCTGGTATCTTTTGCCAGGTTGTTTCCACGCCTCCTCTAAATGGTCCACCAACTGACCCGAAAGAGGAAAGACTGTGGCATCGCCCTTCACATCTTTGAAAAAGGCATACTTAGATTTAGCCGCTGGGGGAACTTCGTCCTCAATCACCAAGGCTGTGCGGACCGCCCGAATAAGTCCAGGAATATATACTTTGGACTTAGCATCAGCGTCCTTAGTATGGAGAGGTTCCTGATCGTAAGGATCCAGAATCTCCCCATCATCAGACGTCCCTTCGTCATCCTCATAAGGAGCGGACAGAGACGCCACCGGCCTTTTATGAGGCCGCATCACAGACTCCCCTTGCAACACATCCGACAAGTGCTGTACAGAACTCGTCAGGGAGTTAACCCACGCTGGCTCCTGAGAACCCGGGAGCGGGGAAATAGGGAGACTGTGGGGTACCACCAATTGTCGTGGGAACCCCTGCATGGGTGACGACACCACAGACTGCTGGGACAAACCCATCGGAGTAAACGCGGGCTGCGGAGCTAACTGGCCCACTAAAGCTGTTAACGCCTGAGCGAAACAAGCCCAGGGCGGCTCCTGTACCGGTGCTGTAACCGTAATAGGCCGCGCCATGGACAAACACTGCCGGCAAAGGCCCTCCGCGCTACCCTCCCCCTCCGCTAACGGTACTTTGCACGTGGTACACTGTAGCCGGAGGGGAAAATCACTTTCAGACATGATGGCACCACGTATGTGACCTCTCTCACCAATTAATTATTAAATAGGTGAGAGACCACCCTGCAGCACCGCACCGCAAGGGCTTTAGCAGAAAGAACAGGGACAGTAATAAAGCTGACAGTTTAGAGAAGAAAAGTTACAGGCAGCGCTAGCACAGTCACATACAATGCAGAGAAATAACAATTCCTGCACTAACAGCGCTGATCACTCAACTACAGACACAGACCTGAGCCACAGCGGAGGAGAGGTATGCGGGGGGACCCAGACCACGATGCTTCCTTCCAGACTTCCAGCAGCGTTCACCATGCGTTGCAGAGAAGATGGCCGCCGAGGAGCAGAGAGAAGCTGGCCTGGGGGAGGAGCGCTGACACAGGACCAGTCAGCACAGTGCAGAGAGGGCTGTGTGCAGCGGGGGAGGCGCCGGCTGTGAGACAGGGAAGGCGCGCTCCCCTGGCATGCATTTAACCCCTGGGACGCCGCAGCGCTACCGCTCTGCTGCGGTCCGCTGTCCCAGGGGGTAGTGGAAGCGCAGGTTGGTCGCCTGGCTCCACGCTGCAGCCAGTCCCCAGGGAGCCCCCTGCCTGGGGACTTAGGACCATGTGATCAGCGGGGACCCACCGCGGGACCCCGCTGCTTACCTCTGTCCCCCTTGAATCCGGCCATGGTCCGGAGCATCTGGGGTCACCGCTAGCTGTGACCCCAGACGCCCACCAGCATCCCCGGATCAGTACCGGCGTTCTGGTACCGGCGGGGTGTAGGGAAGACAGCATGGACGTCAGGACTGACTGTCCATGCTGTTCATCCAGATGTGCAGCCACAGCTGCATGAAGAAAAAGCTTCAGGGGCTCTTCTAGCCCCCACTCCAACAGGTGCACCCGACTCCGGCCGGGCACCAAACTAAACTGAGGTGCCTTGGCCCGGGGGCGGGGTATAGGAGGGGGACCTAGTGCATCCTGGGAGGCTGAAAGCTTAACTCTTTGGTGCCCTGCGACTGACGTCACACCTATACCCAAGGTATCCTGTGGATACCCTATGGACCCTGAAGTAGAAAGTTTCTTTGTTGGAAGTTCCAGTCCACAGTTATATTGAAATGGAACAAGTCAAACTAAGTTGCTCAGTCAAGTTTTCAGACAGTCTTCAAAGTATCTTTGTTGGTGTAGACAACCTAAATGGAGCTCTCCAAGTGGTGGCATACCACAGTGAGGCATCTTGATCACTCTCAACGGGAGAAGCCCGCAGGTTATTTCATAGGGTGGAACAAAATGTTTCAGCTATGTCAGCAGTTTTCAATAAAGGGCGAGGCATCAGGAAGGCAGATTTGCTCAGCAGAAATGCCCTGCATCTTGACGAATGATCCCTATAGCATGATGTTTTTAGAGCAGATTGTGGAGTGGCATCAGCAAGGGTTTTACATGACTGCATCTCAACTGCACACAACCACTCCACCTTGTGGCTCAAGGACAATGGATACACAAGAGCAGTTGGTAGACGCCATGTCACTCCCATGGGGGAAGTCAGCTGTTTTATCTGTTCAGCAGCATTTCCATGCACTCAATAGGGTGTAAAGAAAATGTTTTCAGGTCCCAGTAGCCAATCCTTGCCAATTTCTTTATAAATAGAATCGGGGTAAGATATTAAATTATTTTTGGCCCATGCCTTATCGAGCCCTAATACAGAGGTTAGCTGCGTAAAACGGCTAAACCTATAGTCCTGGCTAGACCGCCCAAACGTCTGGGCATTGAGACCACGGACTTACCGCACATTTCTGCTTAGCACCTTAGGAGGCTCCAAGCAAAAATGTGTGCACCCGCGGCTATTCATGCCCAACCTGAGCAACAATTGAATTGCTCTATCGGGCGCCCATTAGGCAGAGCTGCGGGCACAATCCCCCCTAGGAGTTATATTTCTTTTCAATCTTGGGTTTATTTACCTGTGGGGTTTAAAAATTGTAGTTCCTTTTGAGAACGCTGTATAGAGGAAATACAGGGTTTATAGTTAAACATCTAGCAGATAATTTAAAGTGATAAGTTCCAGGTCTGATGCTGGGGACACACTAGACTATATATCATCCGATCCGGCGGATCGGAGCGATATATCGGGCACATCGTCTAGGGTGTATCCACTATGTGCCTGACTATGTGTGCTTCCGCATGTCGTCAGCGATATCCTCAATCGGCCCTTACATGCAGGTCAGATAGGAGGTGTCGTTAGCGAGGGCCATGCTGCCGAATACAACATGGCCCCCGCTGTCCACATCGGCAAGTGTGTGTACGTGCACTTGCCGATGCCGGCTCCCCATCGCTGTTGAGTTGGGCCGAGTACACATGTCTAGTGCAGGGGTGGGCAATAAGTTGAACTATACATCCCAGCATGCCTTGCAACAGTTTTAACATGGTCAAATAGCAAAACTGTGGCAGGACATGCTGGGATGTGTAGTTCTACAACAGCTGGGGGGCCGCTTATTGCCCACCCCAAGTTAAGTATGTAACCAGCCTGAGTCTCTATGGCCCAGGTTCCACCAAAGGAATAAAACAATTAAAAAAAAAAAATTAAGATTTAAAAACTTCCAGTATCACATTTTTTAGATTAAAAACAAAAACCTTTGAGATAAGTCTATTTTGCTGCTGGAATGTACATGCAGATTCCAGTGTGTAGACAAGTCTACTAACTAGAATTCAAGAGCATAAAAGAATTTTTGTAAATTGATAATATTTTTGTTTTCAGACATTTCTCTGATCTAACATCTAACCTAAATTTTATTACTATAGAGCAGGAGTTCTCAACTACAGTCCTCAAGATCCCCAAAAGGACATATTTTGTGAAGGTCTTTAATCATGCACAGGTTAGTTAATATATTTTGCTGGGTTAGTAATTATCCCACCTGCTTCCAGTCAGAAATCCTGAAAACATGATCTGTTGAGAACAAATAAAAGGTTGGAGTTGAGAGCCACTGCTATAGAGCATTTGGATCTAGAGCAGTGATTCCCAACTCCTGACCTCATGGACTACTAACAGTGCATGTTTTACAGATCTACTCAGTATCATAATTAAACATTTTTTTTTGATGAGAGGATGTAAAAAAACCAAAAAAAAACCTCTCAAATATCACGTTAGGTTCCGAAATATTGAATTTTCAAAGTGTTAAACTATTTACTAATTGTGGCTTATTTATTCCAGTTTAAAGTATAATGGGTGTTTATTAAGGAATCACAACAAAAATTTGTACCAAGGTAACTTTTCATCCCAAATCAAATGACTATCTTCCTTACGTTTTGGGTTACAGCTAAAATGCAATTTTTTGGAACAGATTTATAAACACTAGGTAAACCAACATTAGCTGTCCCAACAAAACTGAGGCAATGAGCTAACTCTCCCATAGAGAAACTGAAATGTAACAAAATGATGGGAAGGGGATTCCCTTTCCAAACCAAAATTGTCCAGAGAAAGAGAGAGACAGTCAATCATTATTATCATCATTTATATGGCACCACAAGTGTTCCGCAACGCCTTACAAAGTACATGGACAAATAAGTAACTATTGACTTACAATACAATACAGGACATGGATAAACATTGCTATATTAGCGACCTTTACATCCGCATAAGCAGCCAAGTGTTAGTTGCCCTAGTGGGGAGTAAGCGATAAATTAAATTACAGTAGGGAGAAGCACAAGAGGGTAGAGGGCCCTGCTCGAAAGAGCTTACATTCTTTAAGGGAGGGAGAAGACAAACAGGAGTGACACAGAATGGGGTAGGTGGGGAGAAAGGAAGATGTAGCAGCAAGTTAGGATGAGTGCTGGAAGGCTTTAATGAAGTAGTGGGTCTTAAGAGCTCGTTTGAAAGATTGTAGAGAGGTGCAGAGTCTGATGGGGAGAGGGAGGGAGTTCCAAAGGTGAGGAGCAGCACAGGCAAAATCTTGGAGGCGGGAGTGGAAGTAATCAATTGGCATGAAAGGCGGCGTGTATTAAGTGAACGAAGAGGGTGGACAGAAGAGTGAAGGGAGATGAGATCAGAGATGTAAATGGGAGAGGAATGGGTGAGGGCTTTGTAAGTGAGTGTGAGAGCCTTGAATTGGGTTCTGAAAGGGAATGGGAGCCAGTGGAGGGGTTGCAAAAGAGGGGAGGCAGATGTAGAGCGTTTGGAGAGGAAGATGAGCTGAACAGCAGCATTGAGCACAGACTGGAGAGGAGAGAGATGGGATTTGGGGAGGCCAGCTAGGAGAGAAGGTTACAGTAGTCCAATCTGGACATGACCAGTGAATGTACAAGGGTTTTGGTAGCATCCTGGGTGAGAAAGTGTCTGATCTTGGAAATATACTTGAGATGGAAACGACAGGACTGCGAGAGGTTCTGAATGTGTGGTTTGAAGGAGAGGGAAGAGTCCAGGATGACTCCAAGACAACGCACTTTGGGACTAGATAAGATAGTTATGCCATCTATTAATAAAGAAATAGTGGGCCATGATGTTATGTGGGAGGGTGGGAAGACTATCAGCTCAGTCTTAGACATATTAAGTTTGAGAAATCGCTGGGACATCCAGGAAGAGATAGCAGAGAGACAGTTAGAGATAAGAGTCAGTAGAGAGGGGGAAAGATCAGGTGAGGAAAGGTAGATCTGAGTATCATCAGCATAGAGATGATAATGGAGGTCAAAAGAGCTGATGAGTTTACCTAGAGAAGACGAATAGAGAGAGAATAGGAGAGGTCCAAGAACAGAACCTTGGGGAACACCTACTGTAAGAGGCTGTGGGGGGGGAGGAGTCGCCATGAGAGGAAACAGAGAAGGAACGGTCAGAGAGGTAGGAGGACAGCCAAGAGAGAGCAGTGTCACGTAGACCAAGGGGGTTAAGGATATGCAGCAGTAGAGGGTGGTCCGGTGTCAAAAGCAGCAGAGAGGTCAAGGAGAATGAGCAGGGAGTAGTGGCCCTTGGATTTGGCAGCAAGGAGGTCGTTGCTGACTTTTGTGAGGGCAGTTTCAGTGGAGTGGAGAGAACGGAAGCCAGACTGAAAAAAGTCAAGGAGGGAGTGGGAGGAAAGAAATGTGGTGAGGCGGTTGTAAACAATACGCTCAAGGAGTTTGGAGGCAAAAGGAAGGAGAGAGATTGGTCGGTAGTTAGAATGTTAGGATCAAGGTTAGGTTTTTTTTAGAATGGGGGAGACAAGGGCATGCTTAAATGCAGAAGGAACAGTGCCAGAAGAGAGGGAGAGATTAAGGAGGTGGGCAATATGGGAGCAGGCAGAAGGAGAGAGGTAGCGGAGGAGGTGGGAGGGGATAGGGTCGAGGGGAGAGGTGGAAGGGGGGTACTGGATAAGGGCCTTAACTTCATCTCCAGTTATAGGGGAGAAGGATGTCAGAGTCGGTAAAATAGATGGGGAGGGGTGATCGGGAAAGGAGGGGTTGGAGAGCTGGGGGACTGGTTGTATATGATGTCCTGACGTATGCAATCAATTTTAGATGTGAAATAGGTAGCAAAGTCAGTGGCAAAAAGCAAGATGGGGAGACGAGGAGGGGGTGGGCAGAGGAGGGAGTTGAAGGTGGAAAAGAGACGCTGGGGCTTTGAGGACAGGGAGGAGATCAGATTCTTGAAATATGACTGTTTAGAGAGGGAAAGGGCAGCACCGTAGGATGACAGCATGAATTTGAAATGGAGAAAATCTGCCTGAGAGCGTGATCTTCTCCACTGTCACTCGGCGGTTCGTGAACATTTTTGCAGGTATCTGGTGCATTTGGAATGCCAGGGTTGAGGTGTGCATTTGCGAGGGTGAGTAGTGATCACAACAGAGTCAAGAGCAGAAGTAAGGGAGGCATTGTACAGGGAAGCAGCTTGTTCAGCGCAGGATAAAGAGAGGACAGGGGAGAGAAGTGAGTCAAGTAGGGAAGAAAAGAAAGCAGTGTCGATAGCTTCAATGTTAGGAGGGGAAGGAGAGAGGGACAGCTTAAAAGAGAGGGGGAATGGGGAATTGGAGTAGGCAGAAATATCACAACGGTGAGTGAATACCAGATCAAGCAAATGCCCACTCGCATGGGAGGGTGAGGAGGTCCATTGGGAGAGTCCAAATGAGGAAGTGAGGGTGAGTAGTTTGGAGGCAGCAGATTCTGTGGGGATATCAATAGGAATATTGAAGTCACCGAGGATAATAGAGGGAAGGTCTGAGGAGAGAAAGTGAGTGAGCCAGGAAGCAAAGTTGTCAAGGAACTTGGAGAAAGGGCCAGGGGGACGGTAGATGACAGCTACTCTGAGGTGTACTGGTTGGAAGAGGCGTATCGCATGAACTTCAAATGTGGCGAATGGAAGGGATGGTTCTGATGGTATATGTTGGTATGAGTAACCAGGGGATAGAAGGACCCCAACACCACCGCCATGGCGACCCCCAGGCCTGGGGGTGTGGGAGGTGAGGCCCCCATAAGAGAGAGCTGCAGGAGAAGTGGTGTCAGAGGGTAAAATCCAGGTTTCAGTAATGGCAAGGAGATTCAGGGAGTTGGAGATGAAAAGGTCATGGGTGAGGGCCAGTTTGTTACAGACTGATCTGGCATTCCAGAGGGCACAGGATAGAGTGACAGAGTTGATAGGAGAAATGTGAATGAGATTATCAGGGTTGCAATAGCATGGAGATGAGAATACTTTGGGAGACCGAGAAGAATAGAGTTGTAGGGATCATGCGTGCTTTTGTGCTAGGAGGGGACCCTGTAGGATGTGGGCAGGGAGGGAAGTTAAGGAGACGTGGATGAAAGTGGGGCGAAGTGACAGGGAGATAAGTAAGGGAGGAAAGATTACCAGTGGGGTAGTAGGATCCTTGGGGGATATAAGAGGCAGAAAATGGAGTAATGGGAGAAGAGGGGGAGGAAGGCAGAGAGAGAAGGGGAGATAGGAGGAGGTGGAGGAGACCAGGGGAAAAGGATAGAGTATCATGACAGCTGCGCCTCCAATGTGCACATTTTGTAGTCTTTTAAATACAGACTGCCATATTATCTACTCACAAACCACTTGTTTACAGATCTGGGACCACTTTACAAATGAAGGAAAAGAACTTGATTCTGAGAACTGATGTTTCAGATGCAGTAACCAGTGATTCTGGAACCTCAGTGTGCAACCATCATGAAAATATACTACTGCTAAAATATTAAGAATTTCAGAAAACATGCTGTAATCCTTTCTTGTCTCACAAATAAAGTGGGCCAAAGAACAGGGAGTGTCAATTTCATGCTGTTATTTAGCCAGGACAGAATATTTGCCCAAAATGCAAAATTCAACTGTCTATTAAGAACAAACAGACGTAGATATGCCAATAGAAAAAGTTGAATTCCCAGTTAAGAGTTTAACTGAACCTGCAGAAACAGATACGCTGAACAAAAGTATTACAAAGCTTTGTTGTACACCAGTGAAATTACCTGGGGTAAAAAGAATACACCAGAATGCATACGCTAAAAGAAAGAAAAAGCAGGCAAGTAAAGAAATTCAAGAGAAGCTTACTCAAATATTGTCTCTTCCTAGCACATCACTAGAATCACCCCAGAAAGTAAGCAAATGTTGAGATTGTGATGATTTACAGAATCCAATATACAAATTAAAGCAGAAATGTGAAGAGGCGCCACAACAAGTAATAAAAATATTAGCTCTGGCACCAAGCCAATCAACAAATGTGTTATACTGGCCTTCAAGATATGATAAGTGGTTTGTTCCTTTTATTCACATCCTCTGTGTAATGGAAGTGTCTATAGACTTCAATGTAGCACCCTGCACCTGTCACAACCAGTGTAGTTTCTCTTTCCTGCCTGGGGTGTTGCTCTCTGGTGCTTTTAGCACACTGTATCTGAACAGCTTGTTGCACCAGCTGTGTGCTAGATGCACCAGAGCAGAGTGACAGCCCAGAAAGGACAGAAGAACTGCACGGGTTGTGACAGGAGCAGGGTGCTAGAATGAACACTATTACTATCTAAGGAAGTGCTGAAAGGCAGTATACACTGTTTGCTGATACTTTAAGGAAAATTACAGACTGTTACAATCGGTTCCAAATAAGGGGAACGTAATGTGATTATTGATTCAACTTCAGTTATGTTTAATTTTTCAAATTGTCATGGTTTCTTGTGTAAATTATGTATGCGGTACAAAAGTAATCAAACATCAACTTCATTTTTTTTTTCTCCACTATGAAATAGTACCATACTGAGTTTTGCGGTAGTAATATATACCTTTGTTAAGCAGCTAAAATAAATTGTGATATCTAATGTTGATTTAACATAACATTTTTAATTTGGTTCCAAAATCTTGCATTTTTGTTGTAACTCAAGAAGCAGATAAAAGTAGTTTGGATTTTTGGATTTGGGAGGAAAAGTTACCTTAGGGGTCCAAATTATGGGGAGATTCCTGAATAAACACCTGTGATGCTTTAAATTAACTGGAATAAATAAGCCACTTAATAAATAGTTTAGTAAATTAAAAAAAAAAAAAAAAATCTATGTTTCGCAAACTAAGTCTCAATATATTTGGCAGAAATATAATTTTTGACATCCTCTTCTTAATTAACATTTTTTTGTCAAAATCTGAGATGGGTGGGGAACACACTTGGTTGAACTGACATGGAATGATCCCCCCCCCAGCATTTTGTAGAAGTCTTTCACATGAGTGAATGACCTCCTGTGGAAGCTGACACTACACGTGTACAGCGTAAGCATCAGTCACCGTCCGAGGAGAGATTGGGTGATCTCTTTCCTGCTTGTAATGCTGCCCATCCACTTAACGATGCGGGGGACAACAGCACAATTACGATGCAGTCGTCTCCCGCGGGTTGAACTGCATACACTGAACGTTCAGACGTTCAGTGTATGCAGATCAATCATACTCGAACATGGCAACCTGACGACGGTCATCAGGTTGACAAGTCATGTTCGGGT
This sequence comes from Taudactylus pleione, assembly GCA_031769625.1. Lineage (NCBI taxonomy): Eukaryota > Metazoa > Chordata > Amphibia > Anura > Myobatrachidae > Taudactylus > Taudactylus pleione. The sequence goes on from JAUIMM010000185.1 coordinate 9,865,236, forward strand.
GATTGATGTTAAAAATTACCAGTGGGCGCACAAATCGCTGGTCATTTTTAGTCTTTTGCTGCCCGATTTGCAGGCGATTACCAAGTGATGGAGCGATAACGACCGTCATTATCGCTCCATCGCTAGGTTTAATCACCTAACGTCTGTCGTCATCGCTAGGTTTAATCACCTAGTTGGTGGGCAGCTTAAGCCTCCATAGGCTTGGTGTAAACTAATGTGGGGGGTATAAAGGGGTCAGATCATAGTCCCCATTGATAATAATGGGGACTGCAATCTCCAGTGCTAATTAGCACTCTACATATATATTAAGTTTATTGTATACTAGGGATGTGCAGGCTCGGTTCTACTCGGTTCCGTTCGGTTCTTTTTACCGAATCTTATTGGCTATCCAAAACTCGTGACAGCTGAAACCCAATAAGATCCGGTAAAAAGAACCGAACGGAACCGAGTAGAACCGAGCCTGCACATCCCTATTGTATACTAAGTGGGCCAGGACACATTTAAAAAAAAAAAAAAAAAACCCTGTATATTGTATTGTGTATACCCCAATGTGTTTATATACTCTACATATTTAATTTTGCCAGGAATTAGAGCTCTGGAAAATATTGAGCTTGAAACCAGAAAATATAACAAAACTCTGCTCCTGCTTTACACTGACAGTAATGAGCATTAAAGCTGCCAGACATGCACATCCACAACGGGAAGCGGAGCTCTAGTGATGTCGCCTTATTGCAAAAAAATATGAGATATGGTAAGAACTTACCCTTGTTATCTCTATTTCTACGAAGTCCATAGGGTTCCACAGGATACCTTGGGGTATAGGTGTGACGTCAGTCGCAGGGCACCAAAGAGTTAAGCTTTCAGCCTCCCAGGATGCACTAGGTCCCCCTCCTATACCCCGCCCCCGGGCCAAGGCACCTCAGTTAGTTACCAAGCCATAGGCCGGAGGAGGAGAAGGAAGAGAGAGAACAAAGATCTGGACACATACAAGAATCACATTCTCACCAGAGGGAGACGGAAAACCGGTGACCAGAGCAAAGCCCATCTGCAGCACAGGTGCGACAGGGCGGGAGTCCTGTGGAACCCTATTTACTTCGTAGAAATAGAGATAACAAGGGTAAGTTCTTACCATATCTCATATTTTCTACTTCAGGGTCCATAGGGTATCCACAGGATACCTTGGGGATATCCCAAAGCAGTATCCTTTAAGGGTGGGGACGCTCCTGTGCAGAAAGGAGAATCCGCCGCCCGAAGGAAGCATCCTGAGAGGCGAAGGTGTCAAACCTGTAATACCTCACGAAGGTATGGACAGAAGACCACGTAGCAGCCTTGCAGATCTGAACTGCCGAGGCACCACGTCGAGCTGCCCACGAAGGACCCACAGACCTAGTGGAATGAGCCTTCAGAGAAGGAGGGACCGGTAGGCCTTCATGAAGATAAGCTTCAGAAATAGCCATACGGATCCAGGCTGCCAAAGTTTGCTTTGAAGCAGGCCAACCCTTTTTACGGAAGCCATAGAGGACAAACAAAGCGTCCGACTTCCTAAACGAAGAAGTGAAGTCAACATAAGTCCTTAAGGCCCGCACAACATCCAAAGAGGCCTCACCCACGGAAAGACCCGGTGAGTTAAAGGCCGGAACAACTATTTCCTCGTTAACATGAAACTGGGAAACAACTTTGGGAAGAAACTCGGGCCGAGTGCGGAGCACTGCCCTGTTCCCATAAAAAACCAAGAAAGGGGGTCTACAAGAAAGAGCCCCTAACTCAGAAACACGTCTGGCCGAAGCAATGGCCAGAAGGAAAACAGTCTTAGCTGTTAGCCATTTAAGATCCACTGAGCCCAGTGGTTCAAACGGCGGTCCTTGGAGAGCCCTCAGGACCACAGCCAAATCCCAAGGCGCCACAGGTGGAACAAAGGGCGGCTGAATGCGGAGAACACCCTGCATAAAGGTGCGCACATCCGGGATTGTAGCAATCCTACGGTGAAACCAGACAGATAGGGCCGAAACCTGTACCTTCAAAGAAGCAAGGCGAAGCCCATGATCTAGTCCCGCTTGCAGGAAGGCGAGAATCCGAGACAGACGAAACTCCCGCGGTGCATAACCTCTCGGTCGACACCACTGGAAGAACGTATGCCACACGCGATGGTATATCCTCGCGGAAGACGGTTTCCGAGCTCGTAACATGGTACGCACCACAGAGCTGGAAAACCCCCGGGACCTCAGCATGGCCGTCTCAACAGCCACGCCGTCAAAGACAGCCGAGTCAGGTCCGGGTGAAGGCAAGGACCCTGAGACAGAAGGTCCGGTCGTAGCGGCAACCGCAGAGGACTGTCCACGGACAGACCCTGAAGGTCTGAGAACCAGTGCCGTCTGGGCCACGCGGGAGCTATCAACAGGAGCGTCCCTCCTTCCTGTTTGAATTTCCGGATTACCCGTGGAAGAAGGGAGACCGGAGGGAACAGGTATGCGAACCGGAACGTCCACCGGACGGACAGAGCATCCACCAGAGACGCCCCTTCGTCTCTTGTGCGAGACCCGTACACCGGCAACTTGTTGTTGTGCCGGGACGCCATGAGGTCGATTTCTGGAAGACCCCACCTGTCCACCAGTAGTTGAAAAACGTCCGGGTGCAGGGACCATTCCCCCGGATGAACGTCCTGGCGACTTAGAAAGTCTGCCTCCCAATTTAGCACTCCCGGGATGAAGACCGCTGATATGGCCGGAAGATTGCGCTCCGCCCAAACCAGGATCCGAGAGACCTCTACGAGAGCCGCCCGACTGCGAGTTCCTCCTTGCCTGTTTATGTAGGCCACGGTGGTAGCGTTGTCCGACTGGACCTGCACCGGGCGACCCTGGAGAAACCGCTGTGCCTGCTGGAGAGCATTGAAGACCGCACGGAGTTCCAAGATATTTATTGGAAGCTCCGCTTCTGTCGGCGTCCACCTGCCCTGGAACAAGTGTGGACCCGAAACTGCTCCCCAGCCCCGAAGACTGGCGTCCGTTGTCAACAGGACCCAATTTGGAACCCAGAACGGACGTCCCTTGTTGAGGTGGGTCGTCTGTAACCACCACGCAAGGGACAGGCGAACCTCCTGGGTGAGCACAATCGTCTGGGACTTCAGAGACTGAGGCAGCCCGTTCCACTTGGACAGGATCAGGTGCTGCAGAGGTCTGGAGTGAAACTGGGCGTATTCCACCATGTCGAACACCGACACCATGGAGCCCAGTAACCTCATCGCCGAGTGTAAGGACACCCGGCGGCTGTGCAGGCAACTGCGCACCCTTGACTGTAAAGCAGAGATCTTGTCCTCCGTCACGAAGATCCTTTGCTGTCCCGAGTCCAATAAGGCTCCAAGATGCAGAATCCTCCGAGACGGGATTAGAGTGGACTTCTGCCAGTTGATTAGCCAGCCGTGCCGTTGCAGCAGTGCAATGGTCAGGTCCAAGTGGCGTAACAGGAGCTCTGGAGATCCTGCCACCAATAACAGGTCGTCCAAATACGGCAACATGCGGACTCCCTGCAGCCGCAGAGAAGCCGCCATGACCGCCATCACCTTGGTGAAAACACGTGGTGCTGTTGCCAGGCCAAAAGGTAACGCCCGAAACTGGAAGTGGTCGCTGCGGATTGCAAACCTGAGGAACTGTTGATGGCGCCAAAGAATAGGGACATGCAGGTAAGCGTCCTGTATGTCCAATGACACCAAGTAGTCCCCAGGTTCCAGCGCCAGAATGATGGACCGTAGGGTCTCCATCCGAAACTTCGGGACCCGCAAAGACTTGTTGAGTGCTTTGAGGTTGAGAATCGGACGATATGACCCATTGGGTTTCTGTACCAAAAATAGATTTGAATAGAAACCCTGGCCCCTCTGGGAGAATGGAACAGCCACTATAACTCCAGCCTGGAGCATAGTGTGCAATACCTTCCGCAGCTCCGTAGCCTTGTTCCGGTCTGATGGGAGACCCGTGGTGAAGAAGCGAGCCGGGGGTCTGTGCCGGAAGGAGAGGGCGTATCCGTGGGAAACCACCTCCAGAACCCAAGTGTCTGTCGTAGTGGTCGACCAACACTGGGCGAACTGTAGCAGGCGGCCTCCCACCCTGGGATCCCCCAAAGGGAGGCCCGGACCGTCAGGCCGCAGGCTTGTCATCTGGCTTGGGGGCCGGACGTCTGGTACTCCATGCCTGCTTCCGGGGCTTGACCGATTTCTTAGGGCCAGCCTGTCGAGGAAACGACTGTGGTTTGGGCCTGCCCTGGGCCCTAGATGACCGAAAGGACGATGGTCCCGAACCAGAAGGAGCAGCGGCCGACGGGAGAGAAGCAGATTTGGCTGCCGCCAGCGTGGCCACAATCTTATCCAGATCCGGACCGAAGAGAACTTCTCCGGTAAACGGCAACGCTTCCAGACCTTTCTTGGAATCTGCGTCCGCCTTCCAGGATCGCAGCCACAAGGTGCGACGAGCAGCTACCGCTGCTGAAGAAATTCTAGACACCAGAGTACTAATGTCTAGAGCCGCCTCGTTGATGTAGGTGGCCGAATCACGGAGATTGCCAATCAACTCCGCCTGTTCGGCCGGACAGTCGGATTCAAAAGAAGCCTCTAATGAATCCGCCCAGCGCTCCATCGCTCTGGCAACCCAGCAAATGGCCATAGCCGGCCGTGCTGCCCCCTCTGCAAGGGAATAAGCGGACTTCAGGCAGATTTCTACCTTGCGGTCCGTAGCATCCTTAAGGGAGGACATGGATGGCATCGGCAATGTGGGACTACGGACAAGACGGGTCACGTGAGAATCCACCTGTGGAGGAGATTCCCACTTAGCAAAATAATTATCCGCGAACGGATAAGCCACCGCCAGGCGTCTCTGCGGCTGGTATCTTTTGCCAGGTTGTTTCCACGCCTCCTCTAAATGGTCCACCAACTGACCCGAAAGAGGAAAGACTGTGGCATCGCCCTTCACATCTTTGAAAAAGGCATACTTAGATTTAGCCGCTGGGGGAACTTCGTCCTCAATCACCAAGGCTGTGCGGACCGCCCGAATAAGTCCAGGAATATATACTTTGGACTTAGCATCAGCGTCCTTAGTATGGAGAGGTTCCTGATCGTAAGGATCCAGAATCTCCCCATCATCAGACGTCCCTTCGTCATCCTCATAAGGAGCGGACAGAGACGCCACCGGCCTTTTATGAGGCCGCATCACAGACTCCCCTTGCAACACATCCGACAAGTGCTGTACAGAACTCGTCAGGGAGTTAACCCACGCTGGCTCCTGAGAACCCGGGAGCGGGGAAATAGGGAGACTGTGGGGTACCACCAATTGTCGTGGGAACCCCTGCATGGGTGACGACACCACAGACTGCTGGGACAAACCCCTCGGAGTAAACGCGGGCTGCAGAGCTAACTGGCCCACTAAAGCTGTTAACGCCTGAGCGAAACAAGCCCAGGGCGGCTCCTGTACCGGTGCTGTAACCGTAATAGGCCGCGCCATGGACAAACACTGCCGGCAAAGGCCCTCCGCGCTACCCTCCCCCTCCGCTAACGGTACTTTGCACGTGGTACACTGTAGCCGGAGGGGAAAATCACTTTCAGACATGATGGCACCACGTATGTGACCTCTCTCACCAATTAAGTATTAAATAGGCGAGAGACCACCCTGCAGCACCGCACCGCAAGGGCTTTAGCAGAAGAACAGGGACAGTAATAAAGCTGACAGTTTAGAGAAGAAAAGTTACAGGCAGCAGCGCTAGCACAGTCACATACAATGCAGAGAAATAACAATTCCTGCACTAACAGCGCTGATTACTCAACTACACAGACACAGGGCCTGGTAGGACACAGCGCTGCATACACAGACCTGAGCCACAGCGGAGGAGAGGTATGCGGGGGGACCCAGACCACGATGCTTCCGTCCAGCGCTTCCAGCAGCGTTCACCATGCGTTCTGGAGAAGATGGCCGCCGAGGAGCAGAGAGGAGGCTGGCCTGGGGGAGGAGCGCTGCCACAGGACCAGTCGGCAGCATGCAGAGAGGGCTGTGTGCAGCGGGGGAGGCGCCGGCTGTGAGACAGGGAAGGCGCGCTCCCCTGGCATGCATTTAACCCCTGGGACGCCGCAGCGCTACCGCTCTGCTGCGGTCCGCTGTCCCAGGGGGTAGTGGAAGCGCAGGTTGGTCGCCTGGCTCCACGCTGCAGCCAGTCCCCAGGGAGCCCCCTGCCTGGGGACTTAGGACCATGTGATCAGCGGGGACCCACCGCTTACCTCTGTCCCCCTTGAATCCGGCCATGGTCCGGAGCATCTGGGGTCACCGCTAGCTGTGACCCCAGACGCCCACCAGCATCCCCGGATCAGTACCGGCGTTCTGGTACCGGCGGGGTGTAGGGAAGACAGCATGGACGTCAGGACTGACTGTCCATGCTGTTCATCCAGATGTGCAGCCACAGCTGCATGAAGAAAAAGCTTCAGGGGCTCTTCTAGCCCCCACTCCAACAGGTGCACCCGACTCCGGCCGGGCACCAAACTAAACTGAGGTGCCTTGGCCCGGGGGCGGGGTATAGGAGGGGGACCTAGTGCATCCTGGGAGGCTGAAAGCTTAACTCTTTGGTGCCCTGCGACTGACGTCACACCTATACCCCAAGGTATCCTGTGGATACCCTATGGACCCTGAAGTAGAAATATATATACAATATATAGATATACACACACACAGGAAAACAAAAAAATGAGAGCTACTCGTGTGCATAACGGGACCCAGTTATCTATAGTAAAACAAGATAGATAAATCACTACCTGCTGCAAATCCTCAGACTAGGCCACAAGCTGGGACAGTCAGTCTCGGCACAGATGTGTTACCTGTAACAAGGGGACACAGCACAGCAGTATAATTATGTGTACGAGGGAACACGCAGTACCTGCATACAGCGTAATGAGGCGCTAACGTGCCCGGTACTGTACGCGCCCCTTGGTGAGAGGCGGGAAGCGCGCATATCTCATCCTCACCGCAGCAACTGGGAACCAGCGCTCACATATTACACTCACATATATACATACATAGGCAGCACATGCACAATATAGCGTTATACCGGTCAGTGGCGCCGATCCGTGTCGCAGTACAAAATCAATCCTCACCAAACCGACCCGGATACGATCTGAAAAAGCGCTTCCTGTAGTCACTGCTCTGGTTCCCAGCGCCTCTACCACTTGCACAGCACAGACACAGTGTGCAAGCGCCGAGCCTATTGGTTTATTCTTAGTAGCACAGATTGTGACTAGCGCTGCGATTGGTGGTTTTGATAACAATAAACGGACACTAGAGGGACAAACATTTGCTCATATTATGTCTTCATTGGGTGGAGCCATTTGTATTTGTTTTGGTTCTCTAACAATTACTTATGTATGGTCTCTTCTAAAATGGACGCCGGTCTGTGGCGTTCTATGGACGTCTTAATTCATTGTAATTTGCGAGAGATGGCCATCGATGGAATAGTGTTGTTGAACTGTTTAACATCTAGAACAGATAATTGTGTTCTTGCTGCGTGTTTGGCAAGCAGAGTGGTGCTAGTCAAATTTTTAATACAAGAATATACACATATTATAGAGCATGGGTAGGGTAAGGTATATTTCACTTTCAGAGTCTGTACCTGGAAGTGACGTGAGGGCCGGGAACAGCTATATCCCCTTCAGTTTCTGTACCCTGATGTCATCAGTTATGCTGGCCACAGACATAGCGATCTACACACGATGAGCCGATGTGTACGATTTCCCTTGAAACTCTCCCCGGCAGCTCTGCACACGATCTCCATGCGATTTGGTGTCCGATCTTCAAATAATCTCTCCTGCATCTAGACTTTCACAGTGCATTGTGTCCTAGATTGTCAGATCTGCCCTACTGCACGGCAAATCTGACGATGCGATGTGCGACCAGCGGGGACGCGCATCGTGAGTGAGAACTCATGATTTACCCTCAATTTGGACATATTTTACACGATATGTCGTTCCAATGTGTCGGAATCGGCCAGATCGGGTAAAATATCGCTATGTGTGTGGCCAGCATTACTGTCCAACATCATTCCCTACCATCCAAGTGGACATAGAGGGGAATATAATGGGGCAGTCACCGAGCTCGAAGTGTGGTGAGCCCGCAAGGGTACAAGTTTCTTTTTTTAGTGAACTGTGTGGGCAAGGAACCGCACTTCCGCCCTCACTGTACGTCATACTCACCGACATTCAGCTCCCTCCTTCTGGGAGGGAGCTGAATGTCTGTGCACAACGAGGTGTGTGGCCAGTTAATGACGCGGTTTTGGGGCGGAGCCACGCAATTGTGCCATCGTGGCTCCGCCCCCTCTTCACAATGGCGAAAATATTGGCATTGTGAAGCAGGGGGCAGAGCCACGATGACGCAATTCAGCTGCGGGGGTTTCTTGTAGTAGTTGGGGGGACAGGCAGCAGCTAGGAGGCTTGCCTGCCCTTCCCGGGGGGTCGGGAGCAGCACCCGATATTTGGGAGGGTAGGCAAGCCTGCTGTACGTCACTTCCAAGTACAAATACAGAAGGGGATATATACTTTTCCGGGGTGGCAGGGCATGCTGGGATGGAAAGGTATATTTCTTCTTTATGGTCCATCGGGCTCAACAGGGAGACAATGGGGTGTAGGTGGTGGATAGGAGGACCAGACACCAAACGGTTAAGCTTTTGCCATCCCAGGATGCTCCAGTTCTTGCCCCTATACCCCACCCACAGCCTGTGGCAATCAGTTTGTCTTGGTGTCCAGCAGGAGCTGGATCACCGTTAGAAAAGTGGGGCTGCTTTAAGCAGCCCAACTTTATTTTATTTCTTTTAACTTCAATACAGAGCAAGCAGCACTAGACAGTCCTTCGGACGTCTGTGCTGCAGCTCCATCACCCCTCCGCAGTGCCGCAACTCCAGCCCTTGGCTTGGTAGTTTCGTCGGGGCATCGGCAGTCCTTGCTAGCAGACGGACCCCAGACTGCAGCTGGGACACGGGGAAAGGTAAGGCGGGTTCCCGCTCGTGGGAATCCACGTCTACGCAGTCATACCTCCGGTCTCTGGCGACAGACCGGAGGTGCTGTTGTGAACACCGGTCCATCTGGGACTCCACTAGACCACCAGGGCTAATGTTACCGGCGCAAGAGGCCAGGGAACCGGTGGTTAATGTCAGCTTAGGGGAGGACAGCTCTCTGTTTCTGCAGCCCCTCCCCCAGCTCAGACCACCATTCCACTGCGGTCTTGCTGCCTCTGAGCTGCTCCTCTTTCTTCTCCCGCCCCCTCAGAGACCTCCAGCGGCCATTTTCTAAACTGCAGCCACAGCTGTCTCCGGGAACGCTGGGTCCAGTCTCCTCACACACCTCTCCTAGGAGCCAGGTTATGTAGTGCTATAGCCTACCAGCCACTGCGGTCTGAGTAGTTGATTTTAGTGCTGCTCATGCAGGAATATGTGGATGTACATATTCCTTCACCAATTCACAAATATATCCATGCTTATGTTATTTTCTTTTTTTACACTGCAACTTAGAGTATATAGAAATAATTAAGAATATATAAATTAGTTATGTGAGTTGCTGAAGACCGCATTTGTTGAATGGCCTCAGGCCTGGAGAGGATAAGGCTTTTCCTTTCTCTATAAAGTAAACAAGTGTGTGTTTGACGCAGCAGCCATCTTGTTTAATATTTTAGCTAAAGGTATGTTAAATGATGTATTTAAATGTATATAGAGATATGTATAGGTTAAACTGCTATATCCATTATTTTAGCAATAAGAATTATGGGTTTAAAATGTGTCAGTTTTAATGTGTGCAGAACAGCAGACAGCAAGTCTCAGGAATTTTATAAACAAAAAGAGTTAAATCAAGATAGCATTTGTCTGCAATAGTCAGAGGTGAAGGCTAAATGAGCAATTATGTTAGAATTCTACATGGGAACAAAAATATAACACAGAATAGTGTTAATATTATGGTTAAGACACCCATAACCAAGTAAGGCCTAGCACGTAGGAATATTAATTAAATTAATATTCCCCATTGGATTAACTGGAGGTATAGCCAAAATTATAGTATAAAACTCACCAGAGAAGGAAGGAGGGGGGAGCAGTCGGAGAACAGAGGAGAGAGCACACAACAAAGGTCTGGGGGTGCTGGTGCCGTACGTATGTATGAAATTGGCTGGCTGCTATTCTACACTTGGTGTCACAAATTTATTTTATTCCCTACTGCTGCTGATATAACCTATGATTTTGTTGTGAGTCTGCACTGGAAAAATTCATGTATAATTAAGCTGTCTTTAAATAAAAGCATTGCCATTTATTTTAGAATCTGTATTTGTGTGAATTATTTCATTATCTTTTATAATAAATAAGGTTTGTAAGTATTCAAGAACATCTCGCATTATCAATTTTGGAGGCCCCCAGCAGCGGGATACACCCAGTTAACACCCGCTATGGGTCGTTGATTGAGGGAAGGAGAGAGAGTATGCACGAGCAGTAAGTTGTTTTGCTCATAAATTTAATTTTTAATTGCGGTATTGTTTTTTCTCTCCCCCTTCTCTGATGTAGTGGTAAGTTAAACTGTGCTGTATTAATTGAATGTTCTGGATTTGTTAATTCTTGTTAGAAGTTTGATAAGTTTTTCTCCGTTATTTTAATAGTATGATTATAAGTGTAGATTTGCAGTTTGACAGATTTGTGCTGCGAGCTGTGTGGGTTTTTTTTCCGTTCCCTCCTAGAAGATTCTCCCCCTTCTCAGTTTGGGCAGTGTGCCAGTAGATAAGAAAAAGTTATTCTGTCCTGCGGAACACTTTCCACTGAAATATGTTAAGTGTAAAATATTGGTGGTCTTTAAATTTGCAAATTGAGTGGTTGTCTTTTCATTATTCTTTTTGTTGATATATTGATTTCTGAAATTATTACCGGATTGCTGTTTTTAAAGGGATTGCATTATCTGTCAGATATGGGACAGACTTTTATATTATAAAAAAAAAGAAAAAATAGGGAGAGCACTGGACAATGTGTTATATTTATTTTCACTAAAAGATTATTACACAAATATAATCAATAAAACACATACAATATATGACACAACAATAATAAAAAAAAATATATAGGAATTCCTAGGTCTAGGATCAGACAAATCAATGATATGAATGGCAAATAAATATGGAGCTCCTGGTGGGTCAATAGAAGTATGTTAGTATATTAGACATGACACAGCGGTTGTTAGTGCATGCAAAGCTGTAGGACAAGAAACATCTTATATATCAGTACATCCACATGTAGTGGGAAAGCTTATAGAAAAAGCTACAAGTCAAAGTAAGCAGAAGTCCTGCACATGCAGTCACCCAGCAGGGAAATGGTTAATAAAAGTTAATATATCCAGTCAATAGACTTAATGGGAACTGGAGTTAAGACTTACACATGGGTATGGACCAGCCAATGGTGTCTCTGCTGTAAGATCCAGGTGACACCAGTATATAATGGTACTGAATGCCGGCATCCCGGTCAGATCAGTACTGGAGCAGGTACCTGTGTTGGTGATGGTCAGCGGTGAGCGTGGCTCTCTATAGCTTGGTAGAGGAGAGCCACGTGTTGAAGTGAAATGTTCCCAGTGGGGAGCATGAAGCGCTGTGATGCTGGTGGGTTCAGGCGCACTCCACGTGCAGGTCCCGGCGGCTGGGTAAACAAAGCCGCGTCTCTCAATGGTAAGGTGGAGCGGGCTCGCTGTGTAGAGGGGGCATGACCAATCGGAGGCTCTCTAAGTCCAGATCCCAGACCTATCACTGACGCATTTCTCAGCCAATTAGGAAGGCCGTTTCATCAGAGGTGGCTAGCTAATCAAAGTAACCAGTACTTAAACAGGTACGTGATAGCTTAATTAGTGACACATGAGATTGCTAATTAGCAATCAGGAAACTTTAGATCGCTCATGCTCTCATAAAGATATACAATGATTTTAAATAAAACATTAAATAAAAACCAATGTTATAAAATTATATATAACAAGAATTGGACACTTGTAAGAACAGGAAATAAAAAATCATAAATAGTGCATAGTACATAATACTAATAATAACAGAAATAAACATAATCATACAGTTATAATTATTTCAGTGAGATTCTAAGAAACACAATAAATATATAAAATACAATTATTAAACATATATATAATGTGCAATTAATATTAAAGTAATAAAAATAATAATAATCTCCATACTGATATTATTATAATAGCCACAATCATCGTGACATTAATAGTGGTGGACAAATTAATAACCTACATGAATAATTTCTAAACCAATAAATAAAACATATTAATTATCCTAAAAAGAATTATAGGGAATTGTTAAAGAAACACATTATTGATGATAATAATAATAATAATAATAATAATAATAATAATAATAATAATAATAATAAAGGGATATTAGTTAAGAGATACAAATATGGTATAAATGATTCAAAAATATTTATCAATACTAATTGCCAACCAAAAACACAGATGCACATGATTAGAAGGACTGGATCAATATAAATTTATGTACATACGGTCATATAGAGGGCAATCAAAAACAACAAACAAGAATGGCCATAAATAACCAAAAACAAAATATGACCTGAGGATGGTCTACTCGACTATATAGAGACAGAAAGGGAATGATATATATATAAAAATATAAAATCAGTGAAACTAGTCGCTGAGTAAAGGGGAAGGGGGGAGAAAAGAATAGAGAAAGGCACAGAATTGGAACAGAAAGATGGAAAGTCGCCTCGAGGGCAAGGCTGAGTAACCAAAAACATGAAAATACCCCATGAAGAGAAAGGACCAATGTGGACCCAAAGTGTCTCAAACTATTCCATGGGAAATAAGTGATCAATTGGAAGTCACTGAGCCAACTTAAAGATGATTTAGTTCTACTGTATTGTTAAGCCCAAAAGGAATCAAAGTCTCTAACTGGAATATCCAGAAGGCCTCTCTTCTACATAGTCTTTGAAAATGATCTACCCCTCTAGATGTCGAGGGAATCTGTTCAAAGGCTATAATACAAAGTCCATCTCTATTCCCTTGTTGACAATAAGTCACATGTCTAGACAAACTGTGCTTCTTGATGCCATTTAGAATATTACGCTTGTGCTCCGTGAACCTAATATGTAGGGGACGAGTAGTCCTCCCTATATATTGTAGGCCACACTTACATTGAATAACATAGATGATATGTTGATTTGCAATTCAAAAAGCTAGTTATGCTAAACTGTTTTTTATTTTGTAAAGAGAGTACATCAGTCACTATGTTTTTAGAAATCTTACATGTAAAACATCTTGTTCCACCACATTTGTAATAGCCATGGGGTTTGGGGGGCTACCAGGAAATCATACTGGTTACTGGATCTCTTGTTTTCCATTTGAAAAGACTAGGGGCCAAATATTGTTTCAAATTCAATGCCTTTCTAAAAGCTATATGTTGTTGGTTATCAAGGACTGAGCTCAGAACTCTATCAGCTTTCAATAGTGAGAACATTTTAGAGATAATGCTCTTAATAGCGTAAGCCGCCGTTTTGTACTGTGTAATAAATGTCATTCGTTCGTCTTTCTGTGTGTGGTCATTCATAGATATAGGATGTTTTGATTGTGTTTTAAGCAACCAGGTTCTACCTGTCTGAGTAACTTCCTCCAGTGCTTTGTATAGCAGGGCACAAGGATATCCCTGTCTCACAGGGATATAATAATTCTGAAGCTTGGAATTGGAAAGATTCCAAAAAGGAACAATTCCTCCTAATGCGTAGGAACTGACCCTTGGGAACATTGGTCTTCCAAGGTTTGTAAAGGCTGCTGGTATAGTTCAAATAGTTCCCACAATCTACAGGTTTAATATATGTGGTGGTAACAATACGATCATTCACTATTGTTAAAGTTATATCCAAAAAATTCAACATAGTGCGACTAAAAGTGCTTGTGAATCTTAATCCAAAAGTATTAGTGTTAATGTGATGAACAAAGGAACTAATCGATGCCGAATCACCATCCCAAATAAAAAATAAATCATCAATATATTTGCCATAGAGAACCTGCTGCGCCCCGAAGCACCCGTCCCACACATGGTGGTCCTCGAACCTACCCATGTAGAGGTTGGCAAAACTCAGGGCAAACCTGTTTCCCATGGCAGTCCCCTGTGTTTGAAGAAAAAATTGTGAATCAAAAGCAAAATAATTGTGCTCTAAAATGAACCTAATACTTGTTAAAATGAAATCACGCGATGTCCCTTCCACCATAGGATCGTTCCCTAAGTAATAATTGATAGCAAGGAGACCTTGTTCATGTGGTATATTAGTGTACAGAGATTCAACATCAAACGTAAGTAGATGATATGAATCTTTCCACTGGACTGTACCAATTAAATTTAAAAAATGAGTTGCATCTCTTATATATGAAAGAAGGGACATCACATAATTCTGTAAATGTGTATCAACAAAAAAGAAAGATTACTAGTGAGAGCCCCATCACCAGAAATAATAGGACAACACGGTAGATTAGTGAGTGTTTTGTGAATCTTCGGTAAATGATAATAAATTGGTGTAACAGGGTGAGCAATATGTAAAAAATCAAAAGTTTCTTTGGATATCACACCACAAGACAGTGCATCCTCCAAGAGTGATCCGAGCTCAGTCCTATAAACACCAATCGGATCGCCAAAGAGTCTAGAGTAAAATGTATCATTCTGTAACTGTCTACAGGCTTCTGCAATATAGTCTTGAGTGTTCTGGATCACCAACCCCCCTCCCTTGTCCGCTTGCTTGACAATCAGATTCTTGTCTTTAACCAATTTTTTAAGAGCTGTTCTTTCAGATCTAGACAAATTATCAACCAGATTAGAATTATCTGATTTACTACATAATTGTCTAAACTCTTCCATTGTAGTGCTACAAAAGCTCTCAATGAAATACCACGATATTGAAGTGGATAGAAGTTGGAAGGTTTTTTAAAATTAGGAAGACAAGTAGTCTTGTTGATATTAAATATTTGTGTAAAATCTAGAGAACTTTCTAGATCTGCTATGGAGCAAGAATCTGAATGTCCCGCATTCTCTTGAGCTAAAGACTCTAGAATATTTAATGATACCCTGTCATCATCATCCAACACCATCAACCTGTTTATTTTTCAAAGATTTTAATGCAAAGAACCGTTTACGGCTAAGAGTCCTAACATACTTGCACAAGTCAACAAATAATGTGAAAAGATTGGGGTTTTTTGCTGGCGCAAATTTAAGACCCTATTTAAGTAACAAAATCTCATTAGTGGTCAAGACTTTATCCGAAAGGTTGAAAATACCTCCAGGGTTATCCAACGCAATCTTATGTTTTTTATGGGATTTCTTACTTTTATTTCCTACTCATTTTCCTCTTGGTCTGTTTCTCTGTTTCTTTTTGAGGACCACCCTAATCTTGTCTCCCCTTTGTGAATTTGGGGGAGGAATGGAGGCATCAGATGGAGTCTCCTTTGGTCCTTCTCTAAAAAACGGGAAGAATTGGGGGACCGAGATGTAATAGGTGATATCTTTTCTGTCTTTTGAAACCTATTATCATGAATGGAACTATCAACCTCATCTGTCAGAGAGGAGAATCTATGGGAGTGTTCAAAATCTGACCGTGACCCCTGCCTTCTTCTCATGATATTATTTGGCCTTGGTGTTCTTCTAAAACTAGGTTTGGTGTGTGGTTTTCTATCCCAATCCGTTCCAGCGGGTTTAGAAAAATGTCTCTCCACTGGACGTGATGTGTAAGATGGTCTAAGGTCAAATCTAGTGGAATAAGAATTCCTCAATTGTTTGTTATAGGTCCTCACTTGTCCCTTACTATAGTCAGTTTGATCTCTTAACAATTTTCTGTTCTTTGTATCAATTAATGTTTTTTCAAAATTTTCGATTTTTCTATTAACTTGCATATCCCTATTGTCATAATCAGGATGTTGCTCATGATCCTTCAAGGTGATTTGCAGTTTTTCTAATTCCAACTGTATACTAGTGATCTTACTTTCTCTATATTTAATTAGGTTGCATCAGATTTATAGAACACTGATCCAAAATTGTCTCCTGTTGTTTAGTGAAAGTATTATCATCCTTAAAGGAACATGCTTTGAACATCCTTAAGCTCCTTGGAATTAATTCTTTATCAATATATTTTTGAAGTGTAATTTTGTCCCACCAATGGCGGGTCTCTGCTAAGGAGAAGGACTCAATTTTATTAAAAAGTTGATGCATATCATCTTTAGAATCCTCTAGCATAATAGCAGTATCATTCTCTGGATCATCTATATAAGTTTTACGCCTCTCAAGGCATTCTGCTAGACATTTCAAACCCGGCATCCTGCCTAAAGCTGCTAGGTATCAGCAAAAAACCTTTCACAAGGAAAGCGAAAAAAGAAAAGGAAACAGTATCCAACCCAGCGCTAAAGAGTACAAGTGTCCAATTCAATAAATATATCAATCTATCTCAATGAATATAATCACCCTTGTCCTGCTGCTCAGCTTATATACTGGATTGCTGTACCAGAATCGAAAACAGAAAAAATAAAAAATATGGAGAGCGCTGGACAATGATGTTATATTTATTTTCACTAAAAGATTATTACACAAATATAATCAATAACACACATACAATATATGACACAACAATAATAAAAAAAAATATATAGGAATTCCTAGGTCTAGGATCAGACAAATCAATGATATGAATGGCAAATAAATATGGAGCTCCTGGTGGGTCAATAGAAGTCTGTTAGTATATTAGACATGACACAGTGGTTGTTAGTGCATGCAAAGCTGTAGGACAAGAAACATCTTATATATCAGTACATCCACATGTAGTGGGAAAGCTTATAGAAAAAGCTACAAGTCAAAGTAAGCAGAAGTCCTGCACATGCAGTCACCCAGCAGGGAAATGGTTAATAAAAGTTAATATATCCAGTCAATAGACTTAATGGGAACTGGAGTTAAGACTTACACACGGGTATGGACCAGCCAATGGTGTCTCTGCTGTAAAATCCAGATGACACCAGTATATAATCATGCTGAATGCCGGCGTCCCGGTCAGATCAGTACTGGAGCAGGTACCTGTGTTGGCGATGGTCAGCGGTGAGCGTGGCTCTCTGTAGCTTGGTAGGAGAGCCATGTGTTGAAGTGGGGAGCAATGTTCCCAATGGGGAGCATGAAGCGCTGTGATGCTGGAGGGTCAGGCGCACTCCACATGCAGGTCCTGGTGGCTGGGTAAACAAAGCAGCGTCTCTCAATAGTAAGGTGGAGCGGGCTTGCTGTGTAGAGGGGGCGTGACCAATAGGAGGCTCTCTTAGTCCGGATCCCAGACCTGTCACTGACGCATTTCTCAGCCAATTAGGAAGGCCGTTTCATCAGAGGTGGCTAGGTAATCCAAGTAACCAGTACTTAAACAGGTATGTGATAGCTTAATTAGTGACACATGAGATAGTGCTAATTAGCAATCAGGAAACTTTAGATTGCTCATGCTCTCATAAAGCTATACAATGATTTTAAATAAAACATTAAATAAAAACCAATGTTATAAAATTATATATAACAAGAATTAGACACTTGTAAGAACAGGAAATAAAAAATCATAAATAGTGCATAGTACATAATACTAATAATAACAGAAATAAACAAATAATCATACAGTTATAATTATCTCAGTGAGATTCTAAGAAACACAATAAAAATATAAAATACAATTCTTAAACATATATATAATGTGCAATTAATATTAAAGTAATAAAAATAATAATAATAATCACCATACTGATATTATTATAATAGCCACAATCATCGCGCCATTAATAGTGGTGGACAAAATAATAACCTACATGAATGATTTCTAAACCAATAAATAAAACATATTAATTATCCTAAAAAGAATTATAGGGAATTGTTAAAGAAACACATTATTGATGATAATAATAATAATAATAATAAAGGGATATTAGTTAACAGATACAAATTTGGTATAAATGATTTAAAAATATTTATCAATACTAATTGCCAACTGAAAACACAGATGCACATGATTAGAAGGACTGGATCAATATAAATTTATGTACATACGGTCATATAGAGGGCAATCGACAAACAAACAAGAATGGCCATAAATAACCAAAAACAAAATTTGACCTGAGGATGGTCTACTCGACTATATAGAGACAGAAGAGGACATGATATATATATATATAAAAATATAAAATCAGTGAAACTAGTTGCTGAGTAAAGAGGAAGGGGGGGATAAAAGAATAGAGAAAGGCACAGAATTGGAACAAAAATATGGAAAGTCGCCTCGAGGGCAAGGCTGAGTAACCAAAAACATGAAAATACCTCATGAAGAGAAAGAACCAATGTTATAATAATTCCTTGAGAATAGAATGTCTTGAACTTGTAAGTATCAAGGTATTGCATTGATATACTCTATTTCTTTTTCTGCTCACTCTGAGATAAAAAAAAATTGTGCAAACCAGTTTTTTATTTTTTTTCCTTCCCTGTTTTGTATGAGAAAGCGGTGTACATGTGTGTATGGTTGGCTGATCTTTACAACAGCAGGATCTGGTCAGAACTCTACCCAGGTATCGCTTATGCCTGCCACCTGGAGTTACAATTAGAATAAGGGTCTTTTGTCACTAGCGAAAAACACACACTATAAGGCCATAGACAGCAGTGTATGTAACATATGTGAGTGATCCATCAAAATAAGGTTGTGCATACTTTCTCTCAACTTTCCTCCTTCTCCCACCTTTCTTTTCCTTTGGTAGAATCCCTGATTGGGTGGTTAAGGTAGATGTGTTATAATTGTTTGTATTTTGCTGTGTTAGATTTAGCAGACAGTTTGATTAACATATATCAGTTTCTGCTGATGTGTTAAGATATATTGTAAACTTGAGGTGTTTATTCCTGAATTTGAAATATTGTTTAAGATTTGTTTTGTGTCAGATAAATGTTTAGGTTTTTTTGTTGTTATTAAGTAATTATTTAGGGGTTGAGGTGATAGGCATTGGTGACATTAGTATTTTTTAGACTTTGTTTATTGTCTTTTATGAAAGGTGAGTATAGAGACGTGAATCTGGTTATGTGGGCGTTGAAGGGGTAATATTATAGACAAAGAAGAGGAGTCCATGTGGCTAGATAGTGTAAAATCGATATTTGAAAACAAGATAATATTGATGTAACGGTGCTAAATCTGATTGTTGGGCAGATAGCACAGGGTAGATTTGTAGTTACAGGAGGTGTAACAGGTGTGCTGATCTGATAACGACGGGCAGGTAGCACAAGAAAGGTGTGTTATTCTGATAACGAAGACAGGTAACCCGGGATAGGTTTTTTTGAGGTTTTTATTTTGACAGACGTGTTACAATTTTAAAGTGAAAAGGTTAATCTCAGTTGTCTTGTAAGGGGCAACATTGTCTAAGTATTTGTATGGGATTGAAGAGAGTTCATGTAAGTGATATAGAGGGTATGAGCAAGCGATTGGAATGTGCAGAGGTTGACTGTAGCCTGAAGTTACAGAGTAAGGGGAAGGATGTGTGAAGCACCTGGATGGTAATGGTTGTTTGAATGAAGGATTTGGTTTGGAGAAATGGTTAATGATACCAGGGTAGGATACCACAAATTGTATTGTATCCCACTAACAAACTTATGCTTAAAAAGAATTAATGTTTCTCATTGCAAGTGTAAAACTTGTTTGAGGCGTTGGAAGACAGAGTGTTCCCATTTCAAGGTCAAAAGATTAGCTATTTGAGGAAAAAAAAGAGTTTTACTTTGCAGCAGAGAAAAAAAAAAGAGAAAGACATTTGTTGTGTATGGCATCGAGTGAGTTGCCACGGGTTAAGGGGTTAACCAAGTCATTTACATAAAAAAAAAATGTTTAGAGCTTGGAAGCAGAGAATGTAAAAGGCTAAAAACGACCAGCGATGTGCGCGCCCGCTGGTCATTTTTAACATCAATCATCGCCCGAACATGACGGTCAACCTGACGACCGCCGTCAGGTTGCCAAGTTCTGGGATGATTGATCTGCATACACTGAACGTCTGAACGTTCAGTGTATGCAGTTCACCCCACGGGAGACAATGGTGTTGTAATTGTGCCGTCATCCCCCGCATCGCCTAGTGGATGGGCAGCTTAAGATGCGACTTCAAAGGGATAAAAAGCTGCAGATTTTTAACAGTAATGTTTTTTTTATCAATTTACTATTTACACATTTCTATATTCATTGTATGTATTATAATTGTTTGTTTGGCTATATAGGCCATTGTTGATTGCACTATAATAGTATTGTTGGCCATATGGGCAATTTGTAAACACTAGTGGTGTTGGAGCGTCTGGGTGCGTGGCAATGCGGCAACTCCCGGGACATCATCGGCAACAGCCATGTGCCATACGGGAGCTGGAAGCTGAGCCAGCGGACGCCAGATGCCCTGGGGGATACAGCAGGTATATAAGGTAAGCATATGTTCTGTTTATTTATGTCCTGATGGCGAGTTTGTCAATAAACTCAAAATGTTGACCTTAACAGCGGTGACTATATCATTGTACTTAAAAGAAGACATTGTACTTAAAAGCATAAAAACAGCTAAAATCACATGAATTTGTGAGTTTTTCTGTTACTATGCTATTATTAACCTCAATAACATTAATTTCCACTCATTTCCAGTCTATTCTGAACACCTCACAATAATGTTTTTAGTCCAAAGGGTTGCACCGAGGTAGCTGGATGACTATGCTAAGCGACACAAGTGGGCGGCACAAGCACGTGAAGTGACACTGCAGTGGCAGACAGGATGGCAGTTTGAAAAACTAGGCCCCAAAGAGTACATAATGCAAAGAAAAAAAAGAGGTGCAAGATGGAATTGTCCGTGGGCCCTCCGATCCACCCTTATGTTGTATAAACAGGACATGCACACTTTAACAAACCAATCATTTCAGCGCCAGGGTCTGCCACACGACTGTGGCTGAAATTAATGGTTCGTTTGGGCCCCCACAAAACAAGCTGGCAATTAATCTGTCCCTGCACAAACTGGCTCTACGGAGGCAAGATGTCGCCCTCATCCTCCTCATCCATCGATTCCTCACCCTCTTCAGTGTTGTGTACAACCTCATCCTCACAGAGTATTAATTCGTCCCCGCTGAAATCCACCACCACAGGTTCCTCTGTACGTTCTGGAGGCTGGTCTCCCTGGAAGAATTGATCATTCATTTTGATGAACATCATCTTCTCCACATTTTGTGGAAGCAACCTCCTACACCTTTCGTTGACAAGGTTCCCGGCTGCACTAAACACTCTTTCGGAGTACACACTGGAGGGGGGGGGGGCAACTCAGGTAAAATAGAGCCAGTTTGTACAAGGGCCTCCAAATTGCCTTTTTTTCCTGCCAGTACAGGTACGGACTGTCTGACATGCCTACGTGGATGCTGTCACCGATGTAATCCTCCACCATTCTGTCAATGGTGACAGGATCATATGCAGTGACAGTAGACATGTTAGAAATTGTTGCCAGGTCCTTCAGTCCGGACCAGATGTCCAAGCTTGGTCCTGCCTGCCCTGCATCACTGCCAGTGGGTTGCTTAGGGTACCTAAGTTGTTTCCTGGCAGCCCCAGTTGCGGGAGAAAATGAAGAAGGAGCTGTTGACGTGTCACGTTCCGCTACAGCTGACAGTGTTTTCACCAACAGGTCTTTGCACCTCTGCAGGCTTGTGTCAGCTGGAATGAGAGACACCACATAGGCTTTAAACCTAGGATCGAGCACGGTGGCCAAAAAGTAGTGGTCTGATTTCAACAGATTGACTACCCTGGAATCCTGGCAAAGCGAATGAAGACCTTCATCCACAAGTCCCACATGCCGAGCAGAATCGCTCCATCTTAGGTCCTCCTTCACTTTCTCCAATTGATTCTGCAAAAGCCTGATGAGGGGAATGACCTGACTCAAGCTGGCAGTGTCTGAACTGACTTCACGTGTGGCAAGTTCGAAGGGCTGGAGAACCTTGCACAACA
Organism: Taudactylus pleione; assembly: GCA_031769625.1. Taxonomy (NCBI): domain Eukaryota; kingdom Metazoa; phylum Chordata; class Amphibia; order Anura; family Myobatrachidae; genus Taudactylus; species Taudactylus pleione. The sequence goes on from JAUIMM010000185.1 coordinate 9,887,262, forward strand.
TGGAAATCATTCTCCACTGTGCTTGAGTCAGGTGCATACTGCCTCCTTTGCCTATGTCATAGGTGGATGTATAGGCTTGAATGGCCTTTTGTTGCTCCTCCATCCTCTGAAGCATATAGAGGATTGAGTTCCACCGAGTCACAACCTCTTGCTTCAGGTGATGGCGGGGCAGGTTCAAGAGTGTTTGCTGGCGCTCCAGTCTTCGACACGCAGTCGCTGAATGGCGAAAGTGGCCAGAACTTTTTCGGGCCACCCAAAGCCTCTCCTGTACGCCCCTGTCGTTTTTCAGAAAATTCTACACCACCATATTTATTGTGTGAGTAAAACATGGGACGTGCTGGAATTTGCCCAGATGTAATGCCCGCACAATATTGGTGGCGTTGTCAGAAATCACAAATCCCCAGGAGAGCCTAAGTGGGGTAAGCCACTGGGTGATGATTTCCCTCAGTTTCTCTAAGAGGTTGTCGGCGGTGTGCCTCTTACAGAAACCGGTGATACACAGCATAGCCTGCCTTGGAATGAGCTGGCGTTTCTGAGCTGCTGCTACTGGTGACGCTGCTGTTGTTGCTGCGCTGATACATCTACCCAGTGGGCTGTCACAGTCATATAGTCCTTAGTCTGCCCTGTTCCACTTGTCCACATGTCCATGGTTAAGTGGACATTGGGTACAACCGCATTTCTTAGGACACTATTTTCTGACTTCTCTGTACAGTCTCGGTATCGCCTGCCTAGTGAAGTGGAATCTAGATGGGATTTGGTACCGGGGACACACTACCTCCATCAATTGTCTAAATCCCACTGCAATAATGGCGGATACCGGATGCACGTCTAACACCAACATAGCAGTCAAGGCCTCAGTTATCCATTTTGCTTCAGGATGACTGATGTCGTACTTCATCATCCTCGCTAAGGACTGTTGGAGGGTCAATTGTTTAGTAAAAGTAGTGGTGTTCCTACTTCCTCTCTGGGATGATGAATGACTCTCAGCAGCATCAGCAGCAGTAGGCGTAGCAATGCAGGATCCTCTGGAGAAATCCTGGATAGGAGGGTCAGTCATGCCAGTGACATGGCCTGCAGGACTACTTCCGATCCTGACTAAGGAGGAAATTGATGAGGAGGGAGTTGATGGTGTGGTTTGCAGGTGCTTGGATACAACAGGACAAAGGGATTTAGGTGTCCCTGGACTGCTTACGGTCTTAGCCAAAGTTTCTGAACTTGATAGTAACTTTTTATGAACGCGCTGCAGGTGACGTATAAGGGAGGATGTTCCTAGGTGGTTAACGTCCCTACCCCTACTTATTTCGGAATGGGTATGAAATACCGCCGGCCGATTCCCGTCAGCGGCAGCCCGACAGGAGCAGAGTGCGAAGCAGCGGAAGCCCGACAGCGCTGGAAATCCCGATCGGGGACAGGTAATTATCCACTAACCTAACCCCCTAAGGGGTGCCTAACCCTAACTTCCCCCCCAAGTGCCTAACCCTAATCCCCCCTCTAAGTGCCTAACCCTAACCACCCCCTTTCCCACTGCCCAAAACTAAGTCCCCCAGGGGGGTGCCTAACCCTAAGTCCCACCAGGGGGTGCCTAACCCTAACCCTCCCTCCCCCTAGCCTAACCCTAACCCTCCTGGGGGGGTGCCTAACCCTAAGTCCCCCCTGGGATCCCTAAACCTAACCCTCCCCCCCACGGCTGTCCGCTCGCGGCGCCTGGCATCACGATCGTGATGCTGGGCGCCGGTCTCCCGGCATCGGGGAAATGCGGGCGTCTACATCTAGACGCCCAGCATTTCATCCTTGCTGGGATAAGACAGTCGGGAAGCCGGCTGCCGGTATATAGGCAGTCGGCTTCCCGATTGCTTCCCCTTATTTCACCTTTGCATATGGTACATATGGCAAGACAGTTGTCTGTATTTGGATAGAAATAATATGAGATATGGTAAGAACTTACCCTTGTTATCTCTATTTCTACGAAGTCCATAGGGTTCCACACCATAGAGTTAAGTTTTCAGCCTCCCAGGATGCACTAGGGTCCCCCTCCTATACCCCGCCCCCGAGCCAAGGCATCTCAGTTTCGTACCAAGCCATAGCCAAGCCAAAGATCTGGACACACACAAGAATCACATTCTCACCAAAGGGAGGCGGAAAAACCGGTGACCAGAGCAAAGCCCATCTGCAGCACAGGTGCGACAGGGCGGGAGTCCTGTGGAACCCTATGGACTTCGTAGAAATAGAGATAACAAGGGTAAGTTCTTACCATATCTCATATTTTCTACTTCAGGGTCCATAGGGTATCCGCAGGATACCTTGGGGATGTCCCAAAGCAGCATCCTTTAAGGGTGGGGATGCTCCTGTGCTGAAAGGAGAATCCACTGCCCGAAGGAAGCATCCTGAGAGGCGAAGGTGTCAAACGCGTAATACCTCACAAAGGTATGGACAGAGGACCACGTGGCCGCCTTGCAGATCTGGACTGCAGAGGCACCACGTCGAGCTGCCCACGAAGGACCCACAGACCTAGTGGAATGAGCCTTCACAGAAGGAGGAACCGGCAGGCCTTCATGAAGATAAGCTTCTGAAATCGCCATACAGATCCAAGCTGCCAACCCTTTTTACGGAAGCCATAGAGGACAAACAAGGCGTCCGACTTCCTAAACGAAGAAGTGCGGTCAACATAAGTCCTTAAGGCCCGCACAACATCCAAAGTGGCCTCACCCACAGAAAGGCCAGGTGAGTTAAAAGCCGGTACAACTATTTCCTCATTAACATAAAACCGGGAAACAACTTTGGGAAGAAATTCAGGACGAGTGCGTAGCACTGCCCTGTTCCCATGAAAAATCAAGAGAGGGGGTCTACAAGAGAGAGCCCCTAAATCAGAAACACGTCTGGCCGAAGCTATGGCCGGAAGGAAAACAGTCTTAGCTGTTAGCCATTTAAGATACACTGAGCCCAGTGGTTCAAACGGCGGTCCCTGGAGAGCCCTCAGGACCACAGCCAAGTCCCAAGGCGCCACAGGTGGAACAAATGGCGGCTGAATTAGCAGAACACCTTGCATAAAGGTGCGCACATCAGGGATTGTAGCAATCCTACGATGAAACCAGACAGACAGGACAGAAACCTGCACCTTCAAAGAAGCAAGGCGAAGCCCATGGTCTAGTCCCGCTTGTAGGAAGGCAAGCACTCTAGACAGACGAAACTCTCGTGGTGCATAACCTCTCGGTCGACACCACTGGAACACTGTATGTAACACGCGATGGTATATTCTCGCGGAAGACGGTTTCCGAGCTCTTAGCATGGTTCGCACTACAGAGCTGGAAAACCCCCTGGACCTCAACATGGCTCTCAACAGCCACACCGTCAAAGACAGCCGAGTTAGGTCCGGGTGAAGACAAGGACCCTGTGACAGAAGGTCCGGTCGTAGCGGTAACCGCAGAGGACTATCCACGGACAGACCCTGCAGGTCTGAGAACCAGTGCCGTCTGGGCCATACGGGAGCTACCAACAGGAGCGTCCCTCCTTCCTGTTTGAATTTCCGGATCACTCGCGGAAGAAGGGAAACCGGAAGAAACAGATACGCGAACCGGAACGTCCACCGGACGGACAGAGCATCCACCAGAGACGCCTTTTCGTCTCTTGTTCGAGACCCGTACACCGGCAACTTGTTGTTGCACCAGGACGCCATGAGGTCGATCTCTGGAAGACCCCACCTGTCCACCAGTAGTTGACAAATGTCCGGGTGCAGAGACAATTCCCCTGGATGAACGTCCTGGCGACTGAGAAAGACCGGCTCCCAGTTTAGCACTCCCGGGATGAAGACTGCTGATATGGCCAGAAGATTGCGCTCCGCCCATACCAGGATTCGGGGAACCTCTACGAGAGCCACCCGACTTCGGGTTCCTCCTTGCCGATTTATGTAGGCCACGGTGGTAGCGTTGTCCAACTGGACCTGCACTGGGTGACCTTGGAGAACCCGGTGAGCCTGCTGGAGAGCATTGAAAACCGCTCGGAGTTCCAAAATGTTTATTGGAAGCTCTGTTTCTGCCGGAGTCAACCTGCCCTGGAACAAGTGTGGACCAGAGACTGCTCCTTAGCCCCGAAGACTGGCATCCATTGTTAACAGGACCCAATTTGCCACCCAAAAGGGATGACCGTTGTTGAGATGGGTCGTCTGCAACCACCAGGCAAGAGACAGGCGAACGTCTGGAGTAAGCACCATCGTCTGGGACTTTGAGGCAGTCCATTCCATTTGGACAGGATCAGGTGCTGCAGAGGTCTGAAGTGAAACTGGGCATATTCCACCATGTCAACAACCGACACCATGGAACCCAGTAACCTCATCGCCAAGTGTAGAGACACCCGGCGGCTCTGCAGACAACTGCGCACCCGCAACTGCAAGGCAGAGATCTTTTCCCCCGTCACAAAGATCCTTTGCTGTCCCGAGTCCAATAAGGTGCAGAATCTGCTGAGACGGGATCAGGGTGGACTTCTGCCAGTTTATTAACCAGCCGTGCCGTTGCAGTACCGCAATGGTCAGGTCCAAGTGGCGTAGAAGGAGCTCCGGAGATCCTGCCACTAAGAGAAGGTTGTCCAAGTACGGCAACATGCAGACTCCCTGCAGCCGCAGGAAAGCTGCCATGACCGCCATCACCTTGGTGAAAACACGCGGTGCTGTCGCCAGGCCAAAAGGTAATGCCCGGAACTGAAAGTGGTCGCTGCGGATTGCAAACCTGAGGAACTGCTGATGGCCGAAAGAATAGGGACATGCAGGTAAGCGTCCTGTATGTCCAATGACACCATGTAGTCCCTAGGTTCCAGCGCCAGAATGATGGACCGTAGGGTCTCCATCCGAAACTTCGGCACCGCAAAGACTTGTTGAAGGCTTTGAGGTTGAGTATCGGACGAAACGACCCATTGGGTTTCTGCACCAAAAAGAGATTGGAATAGAAACCCTGGCCCTTCTGGGAGAATGGAACAGGCACTATAACTCCAGCCTGGAGCATAGTGTGCAAGACCTTCCGCAGCTCCGCGGCTTTGTTCCGGTCTGATGGCAGACCCGTGGTGAAAAAACGAGACGGGGGTCTGTGCCGGAAGGAGCGGGCACACCCGTGTGAGACCACCTCGAGAACCCAAGTGTCTGTCGTGGTGACCGACCAACACCGGGCAAACTGCAGCAGGCGGTCTCCCACTTTGGGATCCCCCAAAGGGAGGCCCGGACCGTCAGGCCGCAGGCTTGTCATCAGGCTTAGGGGCCGGACGTCTGGTACTCCAGGCCTGCTTCTGGGGCTTGGCCGATTTTTTGGGGCCAGCCTGTCGGGGAAAGGACTGTGCTTTAGGCCTACCCTGGACCCTATAAGGCCAAAAGGACGACGTACCTGAACCGGAAGGAACTGCAGCAGATGGGAGACATGCCGATTTGGCTGCCGCCAGCGTGGCTACATTTTTGTCCAGGTCCGGACCAAAGAGAACTCCGTTAAAAGGCAACGCTTCCAAACCCTTTTTGGAATCAGCGTCCGCTTTCCAAGATCGCAACCACAAGGTACGACGAGCAGCTACAGCTGACGAAAAAATTCGAGACGCCAGGGTACTAATATCCAAGGCCGCTTCGTTGATATAAGTGGTCGAATCCCGGAGATTTCCGATCAACTCCGTCTGTTCAGCCGAACAGTAGGATTCGAAGGACGCCTCCAACGTATCCGCCCAGCACTCCTTAGCTCTGGCAACCCAGCAAATGGCCATGGCTGGCTGCGCTGCCCCCCCCCACAAGGGGATAAACGGACTTTAGGCAGATCTCCACCTTGCAGTCCGTAGCATCCTTAAGGTAGGACATGGATGGCATGGGTAAAGTGGAACTATGGACGAGGCGTGTCACATGAGAATCCACCTGTGGAGGGGATTCCCACTTAGAAAAATAATTATCCGCGAACGGATAAGCCACCGCCAAACGCCTCTGCGGCTGGTAGCGTTTGCCAGGCTGTTTCCACGCCTCCTCTAAATGGTCCACTAACTAGCCTGAAAGAGGAAAGACTGTGGCGTCACCCTTAACATCCTTAAAAAAGGCATATTTGGATTTAGACGCCGGAGGAACTTCGTCCTCAATCACCAAAGCTGTGCGGACTGCCCGAATAAGTCCAGGAATATATACCTTGGACCTAGCGTCCGCCTCTTTAGTACGGAGAGGTTCCTGGTCGGAAAGATCCAGAATCTCCCCATCATCAGACGTCACTTCGTCATCCTCATAAGGAGCAGACAGAGACGCCACCGGCCGCATATGTGGCCGCAACACAGACTCCCCTTGTAACACCTCTGACAAGTACTGTACAGAACTAGTCAGGGAATTAACCCACGCCGGCTCCTGAGAGATCGGGAGAGGGGAAATAGGGAGACTGCGGGGTACCACCAATTGCCTCGGGAAACCCTGCATGGGTGACGACACCACTGATTGCTGGGACAATCCCATCTGTGAGAACGCGGGCTGCGGAGCTAACTGGCCCACTAAGATTGTAAGCGCCTGAGCGAAACAAGCCCAGGGCGGCTCCGGTACCGGTGCTGTGACCGTAATTGGCCGCGCCAATAAAAAACACTTCCGGCATAGGCCCTCCGCATTACCCTCCGCCTCCGCTATAGGTACTTTACATGTAGTACACTGAAGCTGGAGAGGAAAGTCATTCTCAGACATAATGGTGGAAAGTATGTGACCCCTCTCACCAATACTTTTAGTATAGCAAGAGACCACCCTGCAGCACCGCACCGCAAGGGCTTTAGCAGAAAGAACAGGGACGGTGATAAAGCTGACAGTTTTAGAAAAGAAAAGTACAGGCAGCAGCGCTAGCACAGTCACATGCAATGCAAAGAAAATCAATTCCTGCACTAACAGTGCTGATAAATCAACTACACAGATACAGAGTCTGGTAGGACACAGCGCTGCATACACAGACCTGACCACAGCGGAGGAGAGGTATGCGGGGGGACCCAGACCACGATGCCTCCGTCCAGACTTCCAGCAGCGTTCACCATGCGTTCTAGAAGATGGCCACCGAGGAGCATAGAGGAGGCTGGCCTGGGGGAGGAGCGCTGCCACAGGGCCAGTCAGCGTGTGCAGAGAGGGCTGTGTGCAGCGGGGGAGGCGCCGGCTGTGAGACAGGGAAGGCGCGCTTCCCTGGCATGCATTTAACCCCTGGGACGCCGCAGCGCTACCGCTCTGCCGCGGTCCTGCTGTCCCAGGGGGGTAGTGGAAGTGCAGGTTAGTACCTGGCTCCACGCTGCAGCCAGTCCCCAGGGAGCCCCCTGCCTGGGGACTCTGGACCATGTATCAGTGGGGACCCACCGCGGGACCCCGCTGCTTACCTGCTGACCCCCTTAAATCCAGCCATGGTCCTAAACATCTGGGGTCACCGCTAGCTGTGACCCCAGATGCCTACCAGTATCCCCGGATCGGTACCGGCGTTCTGGTACCGGCGGGGGTGTAGGGAAGACAGCATGGATGTCAGGACTGACTGTCCATGCTGTACTTCCAGATGTGCAGCCACAGCTGCATTGAAGAAAACTTCAGGGGCTCTTCATGGCCCCCCTCTAAAAGGTGCATCCAACTCCGGCCGGGCACCAAACTAAACTGAGATGCCTTGGCTCGGGGGTGGGGTATAGGAGGGGGACACTATTGCATCCTGGGAGGCTGAAAACTTAACTCTATGGTGCCCGATGCCTGACGTCATCACCTATACCCCATGGTATCCTGAAGTAGAAATTGCCAAACCAAAGAGGTGGAATGTTTGGTCTTCTGCCCAGGCATGACCGTAATGGGCTTTTTCATCCCACTGCCAACAACTGTCTCCACCGGAGCCTGATTTAAGCAAACCACATCACCATCAGAATCCCCCTCATCAACTTCCTCCTCAGTGCCAGCTACACCAGTATCCTCATCCTGTTGTACTTCAACAGTGACATCTTCAATTTGAATATCAGCAAGTGGACTGTGGGTGCTCCTTCCAGCACTTGCAGAGGGCGTGCAAATGGTGGAAAGAGTCACCTCTTCCTGTCCAGTGTTGGGAAGGACAGGCATCGCAACCGCCGCCACACTTGGACTCTCTTTGGGAATCTGTGATATCTTCTTAAAACACACAGTTCTTTGCTGTGCTTTTGCCAGCTTAACTCGTTTGAGTTTTGTAGCGGGAGGAGGGCTTCCATCGTGATGTGAAGCTGAACCACTAGTCATGAACATAGGGAAAGACCTTAGCCGTTCCTTGCCACTCCGTGTCGTAAATGGCATATTGGCACGTTTACGTTTCTCCTCAGATGATTTAAATGTTGTTTTTTTTAAGGTCATTTTCCTGAACTTCATTTGGAATTTCATATGCCTTCTACTATGACATTGGGCATCGGCCCTGGCAGACGACGTTGATGGCATTTTATCGTCTATGTTATGACTAGTGGCAGCAGCTTCAGCACTAGGAGGAAGTGGTTCTTGATCTAACCCTATTTTATTTTCATCAGACAAAGTTTGGTCCTCCATTTATGTTATATTGATATATACGTGCGGCTAAGGTGCACACAAACACAGAAAATAAGATTTTTTTATATTTTTGGAGTGCACTTTGGGGGTTACACCACTCTTTAACAGACTTATGACACAGGCACACGCTTGGCGCTGCTCCTTTGTTGATGCACATGCGGCTACAGCGAACACAGGGCCTGATTCAGACCCAGTCGCAAGCGCTGAGCACTCGCAACCGGATCAATGTTTGCCCACTGGGTATGCACACGACGGAGCCGGCTCCGTTGTGCGCATGCGCGAGGCCCGGCTAGCGACGGGTGCTCCATCGCTCCGGGTCTCGCACCAAAGGGGGCGAGCTGTCGATGGTGATTGACAGCTTGTCAAGGGGTGGCTGGCCAAACGCAGGCGTTCCCGAAGGAACGACTGCCGTTTGGGGGCGGCCCCACTGACATCACTACAAGGGTCTCGTCGCAAGCCCGATGGTCGCGATGGTCTTGACCATCGCGACCATCAACCTGGACGCTTGCAATAGCTGTGGGTGGTCACCCACAGCTATGCGAGCAGGAGCTATGCGAGCAGGCAGGAGGCCGAACAAACTAAAAAAAAAAACACCCTGATTCAGAGCGAGCACTCTTTCAGAGCATCCGTCTCTGAATCAGGACCACAATTCACAACACAGAAAAGTAGAATTGTTTATTTTTTGTGGAGTGCACTTTGGGGGTTACACCACCCTTTAACAGACGAGCCAGCCGACCCTTTACTTATGACACAGGCGCACGCTTGGCGCTGCTACTTTGTTGATGCACGTGCGGCTACTGCGGACACATTTCACACACAAACAGAAAAAAAGAAGAATTGTTTATTTTTTGTGGAGTGCATTTTGGGGGTTACACCACCCTTTAACAGACGAGCCAGCCGGCCCTTTACTTATGACACAGGCGCACACTTGGCGCTGCTACTTTGTTGAGGCAAGTGCGGCTACTGCGCACACATTTCACACACAAACACGGAAAAAAATAATTGTTTATTTTTTGTGGAGCGCACTTTGGGGGTTACACCATCCTTTAACAGACGAGCCAGCCGGCCTTTGATTTATGACACAGACGCACGCTTGGCGCTGCTCCTTTGTTGATGCACGTGCGGCTACAGCGCACACAATTCACAAACACAGAAAAGAAGAATTTTAATTTTTTTTGGGAGTGCACTTTTGGGGTTACACCACCCTTTAACAGACTTATGACACAGGCGCATGCTTGGCGCTGCTCCTTTGTTGATGCACGTGCGGCTACAGCGCACACAATTCACAACACAGAAAAAAAAATATATTTTTTTTAAGTGCACTTTGGGGGTTACAGCACCCTTTATGAGATGAGCCAGCCGGCCCTTTACTTATGACACAGGCGCACGCTTGGCGCTGCTCCTTTGTTGATGCACGTGCAGCTACAGTGCACACAATTCACAACACAGAAATAAATGTTTTTTTTGCACTTGGGTGGAGTACCCCTGATGGACAGATCACCCCCTGGACAACACTACAGCACCCCTTTAGGACTACAGCCTTTATGGGACACTGCACAACACAGCCCAGCCAGCCCCTATAGACTTTTGGAGTGGACACAGCCCCTATGGACAACTGACTGCACAACACAGCCCAGCCAGCCTCTATGGACAACAGCAGCACAACACAGTCCAGCCAGCCCCTATGGACAACAGCAGCACAACACAGTCCAGCCAGCCCCTATGGACAACAGCAGCACAACACAGTCCAGCCAGCCCTTATGGACAACAGCAGCACAACACAGCCCAGCCAGCCCCTATGGACTTTGGAGGAGTGGACACAGCCCCTATAGGCAACAGCAGCACAACACAACCCAGCCAGCCCTAACTCCCACCCTCCCTCTTCACTGTCCACAGCCATAGTGAGACGCGGGGACCTTTTATGGAATCCAAAACCAGCGAGATCCGGAAGGAGGGATGATGACATTTTTGCCTCGATTTCAGTTCCGAGTCAGGCGGGAAAACCCGAGCTGGACTCGGTTCCTGGCTCGGATCAGGGGGACTCAGGGAGGTTCGGATTTCTGAAATCCGAACCCGCTCATCCCTAATATATATATATATATTAGGGGTGAGCGGGTTCGAATTTCTGAAATCCAAACCCCCCGAACCCCCCCGATCCGAGTCAGGCTCGACTTTTCCCGCCTGACACGGATCTGAAATCGAGGCAAAACGTCATCTTCCCGCCTTCCGAGTCTCGCGGGTTTTGGATCCTATATAAGGTACCCGCGTCGGCGCCATTTTCACACTCGGCTGTGGACAGTGAAGAGGGAGGGTGGGAGTTAGGGCTGGCTGGGCTGTGTAGTGTAGTGTAGTGCAGAGTAGTGTTGTGTTGTGCTGTGCTGCTGTTGTCCACTACTTCAAAGTCCATAGGGGCTGGCTGTGTTGTGCTGTGCTGCTGTTGTTAATAGGGGCTGTGTCCACTACTTCAAAGACCATAGGGGCTGGCTGGACTGTGTTGTGCAGTCAGTTGTCCATAGGGGCTGTGTCCACTCCAAAGTCCTGTGCAGTGTCCCAGTCCTAAAGGGGTGCTGTAGTGTTGTCCAGGGGGTGCTCTGTCCATCAGGGGTGCTCCCCCCAAGTGCTAAAAAAATAATATTATTTTCTGTGTTTGTGAATTGTGTGCGCAGTAGCCGCACGTGCATCAACAAAGTAGTGCCAAGCGTGCGCCTGTGTCATAAGTAAAGGGCCGGCTGGCTTGACCGTTAAAGGGTGCTGTAACCCCCAAAGTACACTCCAGTCCAAACCAAAAAAAAAATTATTTTCTGTGTTTGTGAATTGTGTGCGCAGTAGCCGCACGTGCATCAACAAAGTAGTGCCAAGCGTGCGCCTGTGTCATAAGTAAAGGGCCGGCTGGCTTGACCGTTAAAGGGTGCTGTAACCCCCAAAGTACACTCCAGTCCAAACCAAAAAAAAATAATTTTCTGTGTTTGTGAATAGTGTGCGCAGTAGCCGCACGTGCATCAACAAAGGAGTGCCAAGCGTGCGTCTGTGTCATAAGTAAAGGGCCGGCTGGCTTGACCGTTAAAGGGTGCTGTAACCCCCAAAGTACACTCCAGTCCAAACCAAAAAAAAAATAATTTTCTGTGTTTGTGAATTGTGTGCGCAGTAGCCGCACGTGCATCAACAAAGTAGTGCCAAGCGTGCGCCTGTGTCATAAGTAAAGGGCCGGCTGGCTTGACCGTTAAAGGGTGCTGTAACCCCCAAAGTACACTCCAGTCCAAACCCCCAAAAAAATTATTTTCTGTGTTTGTGAATTGTGTGCGCAGTAGCCGCACGTGCATCAACAAAGTAGTGCCAAGCGTGCGCCTGTGTCATAAGTAAAGGGCCGGCTGGCTTGACCGTTAAAGGGTGCTGTAACCCCCAAAGTACACTCCAGTCCAAACCAAAAAAAAAATAATTTTCTGTGTTTGTGAATTGTGTGCGCAGTAGCCGCACGTGCATCAACAAAGGAGTGCCAAGCGTGCGCCTGTGTCATAAGTAAAGGGCCGGCTGGCTTGACCGTTAAAGGGTGCTGTAACCCCCAAAGTACACTCCAGTCCAAACCAAAAAAAAAATTATTTTCTGTGTTTGTGAATTGTGTGCGCAGTAGCCGCACGTGCATCAACAAAGTAGTGCCAAGCGTGCGCCTGTGTCATAAGTAAAGGGCCGGCTGGCTTGACCGTTAAAGGGTGCTGTAACCCCCAAAGTACACTCCAGTCCAAACCAAAAAAAAAATTATTTTCTGTGTTTGTGAATTGTGTGCGCAGTAGCCGCACGTGCATCAACAAAGTAGTGCCAAGCGTGCGCCTGTGTCATAAGTAAAGGGGCCGGCTGGCTTGACCGTTAAACGGTGCTGTAACCCCCAAAGTACACTCCAGTCCAAACCAAAAAAAAAATTATTTTCTGTGTTTGTGAACTGTGTGCGCAGTAGCCGCACGTGCATCAACAAAGTAGTGCCAAGCGTGCGCCTGTGTCATAAGTAAAGGGCCGGCTGGCTTGACCGTTAAAGGGTGCTGTAACCCCCAAAGTACACTCCAGTCCAAACCAAAAAAAAAATTATTTTCTGTGTTTGTGAATTGTGTGCGCAGTAGCCGCACGTGCATCAACAAAGTAGTGCCAAGCGTGCGCCTGTGTCATAAGTAAAGGGCCGGCTGGCTTGACCGTTAAAGGGTGCTGTAACCCCCAAAGTACACTCCAGTCCAAACCAAAAAAAAATAATTTTCTGTGTTTGTGAATAGTGTGCGCAGTAGCCGCACGTGCATCAACAAAGGAGTGCCAAGCGTGCGCCTGTGTCATAAGTAAAGGGCCGGCTGGCTTGACCGTTAAAGGGTGCTGTAACCCCCAAAGTACACTCCAGTCCAAACCAAAAAAAAAATAATTTTCTGTGTTTGTGAATTGTGTGCGCAGTAGCCGCACGTGCATCAACAAAGTAGTGCCAAGCGTGCGCCTGTGTCATAAGTAAAGGGCCGGCTGGCTTGACCGTTAAAGGGTGCTGTAACCCCCAAAGTACACTCCAGTCCAAACCAAAAAAAAAATTATTTTCTGTGTTTGTGAATTGTGTGCGCAGTAGCCGCACGTGCATCAACAAAGTAGTGCCAAGCGTGCGCCTGTGTCATAAATAAAGGGCCGGCTGGCTTGACCGTTAAAGGGTGCTGTAACCCCCAAAGTACACTCCAGTCCAAACCAAAAAAAAAATTATTTTCTGTGTTTGTGAATTGTGTGCGCAGTAGCCGCACGTGCATCAACAAAGTAGTGCCAAGCGTGCGCCTGTGTCATAAGTAAAGGGCCGGCTGGCTTGACCGTTAAAGGGTGCTGTAACCCCCAAAGTACACTCCAGTCCAAACCAAAAAAAAAATAATTTTCTGTGTTTGTGAATTGTGTGCGCAGTAGCCGCACGTGCATCAACAAAGGAGTGCCAAGCGTGCGCCTGTGTCATAAGTAAAGGGCCGGCTGGCTTGACCGTTAAAGGGTGCTGTAACCCCCAAAGTACACTCCAGTCCAAACCAAAAATAAAATTATTTTCTGTGTTTGTGAATTGTGTGTGCAGTAGCCGCACGTGCATCAACAAAGTAGTGCCAAGCGTGCGCCTGTGTCATAAGTAAATGGCCGGCTGGCTTGACCGTTAAAGGGTGCTGTAACCCCCAAAGTACACTCCAGTCCAAACCCAAAAAAAAATTATTTTCTGTGTTTGTGAATTGTGTGCGCAGTAGCCGCACGTGCATCAACAAAGGAGTGCCAAGCGTGCGCCTGTGTCATAAGTAAAGGGCCGGCTGGCTTGACCGTTAAAGGGTGCTGTAACCCCCAAAGTACACTCCAGTCCAAACCAAAAAAAAAATAATTTTCTGTGTTTGTGAATTGTGTGCGCAGTAGCCGCACGTGCATCAACAAAGTAGTGCCAAGCGTGCGCCTGTGTCATAAGTAAAGGGCCGGCTGGCTTGACCGTTAAAGGGTGCTGTAACCCCCAAAGTACACTCCAGTCCAAACCAAAAAAAAAATAATTTTCTGTGTTTGTGAATTGTGTGCGCAGTAGCCGCACGTGCATCAACAAAGGAGTGCCAAGCGTGCGCCGGTGTCATAAGTAAAGGGCCGGCTGGCTTGACCGTTAAAGGGTGCTGTAACCCCCAAAGTACACTCCAGTCCAAACCAAAAAAAAAATTTATTTTCTGTGTTTGTGAATTGTGTGCGCAGTAGCCGCACGTGCATCAACAAAGTAGTGCCAAGCGTGCGCCTGTGTCATAAGTAAAGGGCCGGCTGGCTTGACCGTTAAAGGGTGCTGTAACCCCCAAAGTACACTCCAGTCCAAACCAAAAAAAAAATTATTTTCTGTGTTTGTGAATTGTGCGCGCAGTAGCCGCACGTGCATCAACAAAGTAGTGCCAAGCGTGCGCCTGTGTCATAAGTAAAGGGCCGGCTGGCTTGACCGTTAAAGGGTGCTGTAACCCCCAAAGTACACTCGTCCAAACAAAAAAAAAAAATATTTTCTGTGTTTGTGAATTGTGTGCGCAGTAGCCGCACGTGCATCAACAAAGGAGCAGCGCCAAGCGTGCGCCTGTGTCCCATAAGTAAAGAGCCGGCTGGCTCATTTCTTAAAGGCTGGTGTAACCCACAAAGTGCACTACTCTCCAGCAAAAATAAAAAAATATTTTCTGTGTTTAGCCGCACGTATATATCAAATCGATATAACATAAATGGAGGACCAAACTTTCTCCGATAAAAATAAAATAGAGAAAGATCAAGAACCACTTCCTCCTAGTGCTGAAGCTGCTGCCACTAGTCATGACATAGATGATAACATGCCATCAACGTCGTCTGCCAAGGCCGATGCCCAATGTCATAATAGAGGGCACATACAATCCCAAATGACAAAGTTCAGGAAAATGACCTTGAAAAAAACATTTAAATCAGCTGAAGAGAAATGTAAACTTGCCAATATGCCATTTACGACACGGAGTGGCAAGGAACGGCTAAGGTCGACCCTAGTATGTTCATGACTAGTGGTTCAGCTTCACATGACGATGGAAGCCTTCCTCCCACTAAAAAAATCAAAAGATTTAAGCTGGCAAAAGCACAGCGAAGAACTGTGCTTTCTAAGAAGATATCACAAATCCCCAAGGAGAGTCCAAGTGTGGTGGTGGTTGCGATGCCTGACCTTCCCAGCACTGGACGGGAAGAGGTGGCTCTTTCCACCATTTGCACGCCCCCTGCAAGTGCTGAAAGGAGCATCCACAGTCCACTTGCTGATATGCCAATTGAAGATGTCACTGTTGAAGTACAACAGGATGAGGATACTGGTGTAGCTGGCGCTGAGGAGGAAGTTGGCGAGGAGGATTCTGATGGTGATGTGGTTTGTTTAAATCAGGCTCCGGGGGAGACAGTTGTTGTCCGTGGGATGAAAAAGCCCATCACGGTCATGCCTGGGCAGAAGACCAAACATTCCACCTCTTTGGTCTGGCAATATTTCTATCCAAATCCGGACAACAACTGTCTTGCCATATGTACCATATGTAAAGGTGAAATAAGTAGGGGTAGGGACGTCAACCACCTAGGAACATCCTCCCTTATACGGCACCTGCAGCGCGTTCATAAAAAGTTACTGTCAAGTTCAGAAACTTTGGCTAAGACCGTAAGCAGTCCAGGGACACCTAAATCCTGTTGTCCTGTTGTATCCAAGTGCCTGCAAACCACACCGTCAACTCCCTCCTCGTCAATTTCCTCCTTAGTCAGGATCGGAAGTAGTCCTGCAGGCCATGTCACTGGCATGACTGACTCTCCTATCCGGGATTCCTCCGGAGGATCCTGCATTACTACGCCTACTGCTGCCGCTGCTGCTGTTGCTGCTGCTGGGAGTCGTTCATCATCCCAGAGAGGAAGTAGGAACACCACTACTTTTACTAAACAATTGACCCTCCAACAGTCCTTAGCGAGGAGGATGAAATACGACAGCAGTCATCCTGAAGCAAAACGTATAACTGAGGCCTTGACTGCTATGTTGGTGTTAGATGTGCGTCCGGTATCCGCCATTAGTGCAGTGGGATTTAGACAATTGATGGAGGTAGTGTGTCCCCGGTTCCAAATCCCGTCTAGATTCCACTTCACTAGGCAGGCGATACCGAGACTGTACAGAAACGTCAGAAAAAGTGTCCTCAGTGTCCTGAAAAATGCCGTTGTACACAATGTCCACTTAACCACAGACATGTGGACAAGTGGAACAGGGCAGACTAAGGACTATATGACTGTGACAGCCCACTGGGTAGATGTATCACCTTACGCAGCAACAGCAGCACCGTCACCAGTAGCAGCATCTCAGAAACGCCAGCTCGTTCCAAGGCAGGCTACGCTGTGTATCACCGGTTTCAGTAAGAGGCACACCACCGACAACCTCTTAGAGAAACTGAGGGAAATCATCGCCCAGTGGTTTACCCCACTTAGACTCTCCTGGTGATTTGTAATATCTGACAACGCCACCAATATTGAGCGGGCATTACATCTGGGCAAATTCCAGCACGTCCCATGTTTTGCTCACACAATAAACTTGGTGGTGCAGAATTTTCTGAAAAGCGACAGGGGCGTGCAGGAGACGCTTTGGGTGGCCCGAAAAATTTTGGCCCACTTTCGCCATTCAGCGACTGCGTGCCGAAGACTGGAACGCCAGCAAACACTCTTGAACCTGCCCCGCCATCACCTGAAGCAAGAGGTTGTGACGCGGTGGAACTCAACCCTCTATATGCTTCAGAGGATGGAGGAGCAGCAAAAGGCCATACAAGCCTATACATCCACCTATGACATAGGCAAAGGAGGGGGTATGCACCTGACTCAAGCGCAGTGGAGAATGATTTCCGTGTTGTGCAAGGTTCTCCAGCCCTTCGAACTTGTTCAGACACTGCCAGCTTGAGTCAGGTCATTCCCCTCATCAGGCTTTTGCAGAAGCAGCTGGAGAAAGTGAAGGAGGAGCTAAGACGGAGCGATTCCGCTCGGCATGTGGGACTTGTGGATGAAGCCCTTCATTCGCTTTGCCAGGATTCCAGGGTGGTCAATCTGTTGAAATCAGACCACTACATTTTGGCCACCGTGCTCGATCCTAGGTTTAAAGCCTATGTGGTGTCTCTCTTTCCGGCCGACACAAGCCTGCAGAGGTGCAAAGACCTGCTGGTGAACACACTGTCAGCTGAAGCGGAACGTGACACGTCAACAGCTCCTTCTTCATTTTCTCCCGCAACTGGGGCTGCCAGGAAAAAACGTAGGTATCCTAAGCAACCCGCTGGCGGTGATGCAGGGCAGGCAGGACCAAGTTTGGACATCTGGTCCGGACTGAAGGACCTGGGAACAATTTCTGACATGTCTACTGTCACTGCATATGATACTGTCACCATTGACAGAATGGTGGAGGATTACATCGGTGACAGCATCCACGTAGGCATGTCAGACAGTCCATACCTGTACTGGCAGGAAAAAGAGGCAATTTGGAGGCCGCTGTACAAACTGGCTCTATTTTACCTGAGTTGCCCCCCCTCCAGTGTGTACTCCGAAAGAGTGTTTAGTGCAGCCGGGAACCTTGTCAGCGAAAGGCGTAGGAGGTTGCTTCCACAGAATGTGGAGAAGATGATGTTCATCAAAATGAATTATCAGCTCTTCCAGGGAGACCAGCCTCCAGAACGTACAGAGGGACCTGTGGTGGTGGATTCAAGTGTGGACGAGTTAATACTTTGTGAGTATGAGGATGTACACACTGAAGAGGGTGAGGAATCGGTGGATGAGGAGGATGAGGATGACATCTTGCCTCCGTAGAGCCAGTTTGTGCAGGAACAGATTAATTGCCAGCTTGTTTTGTGGGGGCCCAAACGAACCTATCATTTCAGCCACAGTTGTGTGGCAGACCCTGGCGCTGAAATGATTGGTTTGTTAAAGTGTGCATGTCCTGTTTATACAATATAAGGGTGGGTGGGAGGGCCCAAGGACAATTCCATCTTGCACCTCTTTTTTTCTTTGCATTATGTACAGTTTGGGGCCTAGTTTTTCAAACTGCCATCCTGTCTGCCACTGCAGTATCATGCCTAGATGGGTCACGTGTTTGTGCCGCCCACTCGTGTCGCTTAGCATAGTCATCCAGCTAACTCGGTGCAACCTTTTGGACATAAAAACACTATTGTGAGGTGTGAGGTGTTCAGAATAGACTGGAAATGAGTGGAAATTAAGGTTATTGAGGTTAATAATAGCATAGGAGCAGAAAAACCTACAAATTCTGTGATTTTAGCTGTTTTTATGCTTTTTTAAAAAAAAATACAGATCCAAAACACAAAACCCAGAACCCAAAACACGGAAGGGTGGTTTTGGCAAAACCAATCCAGATCCAAAACACGAAGAAAGATCCAGATCCAAAACCAAAACACAAAACACGAAAAGTGGCCGGTGCACAACCCTGATATATATATATATATATATATTATATATATATATATATATATATATATATATGTCACTGGGGTGTCCTGCACTCTCATCAGTTTGATAAAACTGGGGTGCTTCCAAGATCTTTTCAGATCATATATATCCCTTTTTCTTCGTCCAATAGCATGGATTGGGGCGCTCACCACCAGACAAAAGTTTTACAGCAAAAATGATTTTATTGTTCCAAGGGGACACTAGATTGCCAAATGGTCAAGTTGACGTTTCGGTTCATGTCGAACCTTTATCAAGAGTGGCTTAAAACATGTCAATGTTTGCATCTTAGACAACAAGTAACATCTGTGGATAGAAACAGGAAACATGATGTAAGGCCTCCCAGGCTCCATTCTTGGTCTATAAACACAATAATGCTCAAATTTCACTATCCAAATCCCAAATGAACCATGAATCAAAACACCATCATATGATATAAAATATCAATAGAAGCAGTGTAAAGGGAGATATAGATACACTGAACTCTATTACAGTGAGTATCCATTACATACAAAATGCTTAATGACACTATGAATAGACATATCTATACTCATGGTGCTCAAAAAATAACAGCCTAATAACAGCCTAACTGAATATACCCAGTGTATCAAACCCAATATACACATATTATACCAGTGATAATTTCAACACTCTGGTGAAAAACAAAATACTTAGGAAAGAGCTCAACAGACCAGCTGGATGCTTACCTTGTATATCAATGTCCTAGATAAGTAGCATACCGCAACAGTTGAGCACGCTGTGTGCTGCCTGGCGACCGTGGATAACATCTAACACCAGGGGCCGGATATTTAAAACCGGCGAACCCAGAAGTGACAACACAGTACACAACCACATGACCAGAAGTGGTGTGCGCATCACTCTGATATGCAACGTGATATCCGTGTTGCTTGGCAACCGGATATAACAAACATTACGTGACCGTTCAATTCTAGCTGTTAGATGACAGATTATCTCATGGTATAGATACAGGCACTTGGGAGCGGACATGTGTTCAATAGCTGAGATACATTATATACATCTCATCATCTACAACTACCATCCTGGCACATTCAACGATTTGTCTTAAAGGATGGGGGGAAAGCAGATGCACACTCTAAGCACCAAGAACACTGAATATCACAATATATATGATAAACTATCAATAAACATGGTTTTAAATTGAAGTTCTTGGTACATATTTGGCCAAAGATGTTTGCCCACCTAACACATCAAGGTGAACCTCATCAGGTGGGTCCCTAACATCCCTAATACTGACACATTGTATAAATGTATCTAGGACTTACCTGTAATAGTGCCCATTACATGTGTGTACTGCAATGCACAGCACCCATACTAATTAAAATCACCCGGGGCAGGTAGGAGGAGTGCTAGCACCAACAAGTGTACCTTAAATACACGCATACACAGGAAAAAAAAAAGGGAGGGGGCTGCACATCCTAATTTAAACACAATAATAGGTGCTACCTTGCTGAGATCTGTAGTTCTATAGCAGAAATAGAAGGGGGGAAAGCAGATGCACACTCTAAGCACAAAGAACACTGAATATCGCAATATATATGATAAACTATCAATAAACATGGTTTTAAATTAAGGACTAAATAAAGAACTTTCATTTATACCAACTCTTGCACAAGACTGCTTAAGCTGGCAATTGGACATTTACAAATTGGGTAGGCAACTATGCCTGGAAGATCATGCACAACCCAACCACAGGAACCTCTGTGACAACTGAAGACAATACCCGGATACCAAGAATCAATATGTTCATGAAAAGCAGCAAATTGAATCCCCCTACTCTCAATCCCTCGATCCAAACCTTCATCAGAGTCCTCAAAAGGTATACAGCACCTTTTGTCAAGCAACAGAAGATATCCTACTACAACAGCACAGCGGATGAGAGGAAGACCATCACAACATAAACCTGATTATCAGAGCTGCAGATAAAGGCGGAGGTATAGTTCTTTTTTTTTTCAAAATATTTTATTGGTGAACTGCATCATAAAAAATACATCACAGACAGACATATGAAAAAATATATATAAAGTTTATAAACATTGCAAATGAAGCACATACAAACATATATTCAGATACATCAGATAACAGTTGGAGTGGGAAGTCCGCGCGTGCAAAATTAACAATCTAATAACCACATATAGCAATATAAAAGAAGACTGATCCATGGAGCCCAAAGGGTCACATTTGAGAGGACCAATATATTCAGAATGGAGGATGACCTAAGGAGAGCAATTCTAGATTGTACCAGGAAATCAAGACAACCGCGTTACAAAGTGAATCTTTCACAGAAACGGTGAGAGTATATATTTATGGCAACCAAACATCAAAAAAGGATTCTGCTTTCTTTGTCGACATCTCCGACCATTCCATATGAAAGAGGTGATAGGCTCGAAGCATCAACAAATTCAAAGTCAATGTATCTGTTGATATCCATTGTCAAAGAATAGTCTACTTTCCCGCTGTCACAATCTTGGCTAACAAAAAACACGCTCCAGGGGAAGGTTTAGATCTTTGTGAGACCGGATAAATGTCCCACATAGCCCATTCGGGGGTTAATGTAAAAGCTATACCCAACACATTAATATATGACTGTATAAGCAACCAAAATCTGTTAACTTCTGCACATCCCCACATGCAATGTTAGATATCTGCTTTGGGACTCTGACATTTGAAACAGTGAGAGACTGGTGAAATTCCCATAAGGAACCTCAACTTGGGTGTTAAATAAATGAATGGCTACAGTTTGATCTACACCATTAGTCTGTCTTCTTTCCCCATATTCGACACATGATTCATATGGGATCTGGGGAGATAAAGAAATCTTTATGTGCCCGCTGACAACTTTATATATGTAAGCATACAAGTAATCATTTGTTTACCTTCACCATACACAAAGGGTGTATAATTATTCCAGCTTTAAGTGCACCCGGGGTCTCATATTTCGGAAAGAAGTTTCCTCTATGGGAACACTCCTGAATTAACTTTTACATCTTAATCACTGTGTTACGATTGGCGTCTCAGCGTTACCCGATTCAGGTGTTGAACTGGATTCAGCGGAGACCAGCTTGACTGGAACCATGGGTAATGTAAATAACTCTGCATAAGAATTGTATGGCAGTGAGAACTGCCTTTGATGATAAATGACAGGAACAGGTAACGCTGTAGTGGAACCAGTGGAACACTTGGAGGAACCGGACTGGGACCGGCAGGAAGGCTTGCTAAGCTGGACGGGGTTATCAGTAGGTAGACTTGGTGCGGCTGGGAAGCTGTATGGAGAACGAGCTTGGAATTGGCTCTGGACTGGAGTAATGTGGATTGAACTTGGAATTGACTCCGGACTGGAGTAATGTGGAATGAACTTGGAACTGTTTCCGGACTGGAATAATGTGGAATGAACTTGGAACTGACTCCGGACTGGAGTAATGTGGAATGAACTTGCAACTTGGATCTGACTCCAGACTGGAGTAGCGTGGAACGGGCAACTTGGAACTTGGATCTGACTCTGGACTGGAGTAGAGTGAAAAGAGTAACTTGGGACTTGGATCTTGGATCTGACTCCGGACTGGAGTAGAGTGGAAAGAGTAACTTGGGACTTGGATCTTGGATCTGACTCCGGACTGGAGTAGAGTGGAATGGGTAACTTGGGACTTGGATCCGACTCCGGACTGGAGTAGAGTGGAATGGGTAACTTGGATCTTGGATCTGACTCTGGAATGGAGTAGCGTGGAATGAACTTGGAACTGGCTCCGCACTGAAGTAGCGTGGAATGAGCTTGTAGTGCTAGGAAGCAAAGGTTTCACATGGGGAGCTCAGGAACACAGGTCATGCCGCAGCAGCATCTCTGGACATGCCAGGTACTGCTGTCAGCAGGATTTCTGGATATACCAGGTATTGTAGTTAGTAGGATTGCTGGATATACCAGGTATTGCGGTTAGCAGGATTGCTGGATATACCAGGTATTGCGTTTAGCAGGATTGCTGGATATACCAGGTATTGCGGTTAGCAGGATTGCTGGATATAGCAGGTATTGCTGTTAGCAGGGTTGCTGGATATACCAGGTATTGCTGTTAGCAGAATTGCTGGATATACCATGTATTGCTGTGCTGGGAAGTACTGGTAACACACAGGGAACTCAGGGTCATAAGTCATGCAACAGCAATGGACATCATGCACTGGCCTGGGGATTAGTAGGATTTCTGGATGCTCCAGGTATATTCGTGTAGCAGGATTACTGATAGAACTAGTCTGGGAACCAGCCGGATTTCCGGACGCGCCAGGTATAGCTATCGGCCGGATTGCCGAATGAACTGATCAGGAACCAGCAGGATTTCCAGATGCACCAGGTATAGCAATCAGCAGGAGCCTGGAATACACTTGTACATGGATGAAGCACAAACAATACACCACGAGAAGTAACGAGATGTTCAGGCACTGAGTGCTATCAGAGGAGGATCTTTATACTCTGGATCTAGCAGGAATTGGTGGATGCAGTCAGGTGGTCTGGCAGTAGCATTCAAAGTAGTGGAGGGCAAATATATCTGCAGCACTTAGAGTCAGAACTACACCTGCAATTCCAATCAAGCCTAGCAGTGTTCAGAGAGGAAAGCCCATGTGAATAATAAATGTGGAAAGGAGCTCAGTCTAAATGCAATCACAGAGGTGTTACAGCCAGTATGATTTAGAGCAGATCTCCCAGGCGAATTGCACACACAGATCCATGGGACAGCTGACAGGGGTAAGTCTCAAGACACAAGGTGAAAAACTAGCCAGGGTTGTGACACACTGGGGTGTTTTCCATGGAATATATATTGGAATCTGATACAGCATTGTTTGTTTTTATTTCATTCTCTTTATGATATTTGGAATTCGTTGGAGGATTTACATCATATATATCATGAATTTTTGGGTGAGACCAAATAGTTTGGATTGAGACATTTAAGACTGTGTCACAATTGTATTAAGTTTAGTGCATGATTATAGGCTAAACCCTTTTTTTGTATTCTAAGGAACCTCATTCCTAAAACAGGGTCATCTGTGGGTGCTTCATAGTAGATCTCTATAATAATCTAAGAAGGAGTTTGCTATTTCCGAACTTAAACTTAAAGAACATTTGGAAGAGACAATCTTCAATATATGAGAAGGGGCCCATTGACCTGTAACTAAATTCACCAAAAGCTTGCCCGCTTTGTTGCCCCATCGAAATTAACAATGTTTTTGAAAGTCTAAATTACATTGTGTACGTTCTGTACATAGGGTGTCATAAAGCTGTTTATTGTCCGGTGAGTATCCGGAGTGTCAATTCTAAGCATTTCCGCACAAGACTTTGATAATGTTACACTTTGCTCTTGAAATTTTTGATTGAGGGGCTTCTGTTTGTCTGCCACATATGCTATGATGTGTCCACCGGCTTAGAAGCCACTTGCTTAGAAGCCACCCAAAACAAATTTATATCTTCAACATGTTCAATATTATCATCAACATAATTTAAAAACTGACAAATCTCAGGTGCACAACTCCAAATTATTAATAATATATAAATGCAATACAATTTTGCAATCAATAGAGGTTTTTAGCATAATCTTGGCCAAGGTTATGGGCCTACCCACCATATCCAGGTAACCTCTGTAGGGTAGGTCCCTAACATACTACGATTCAAATCCAAAGCGCAGGACACCCCCAAACTAGCCCAGCTAAGCCACCCCAGGGCATCGCCATAGTAAGAAAAGTGCAGTGTGAAAGAGATAGTTAGGAGCAGCTACTGCTGCATATAAAGAATGAAAATAAAAAGTGAGGTACATATATAATAAACAAACAGTGAAGGGTTAAAATGTGTTATAAAAGAAAAATGTGTTATAATGCGGTACCCTGAAACAGATCAACAAAGGCAATCCAGGGGGACCCACACCCCAAAAATGAACCAAAGTTGCACTACAGTATATAAAACTTGTAAGACTTACCTAGAATTGTGCCTATTACTAGTGTGCATATTCATTACAAGACTCCATGCTTTTAAACCAATAAGGTAGGGGTGCTAATCCAGACTGAGGGCGTCTCCTTTCCCTCAGGTGTGCAATAAAGCACATTAAATAGAGTATATGGGAAAGATTTCTGGACTGCACACCCTGAATATATATATAATGGGAGGTGCTACCTGATGAGACAAATTGCAGGCACAAAAACAGACAAATCTCAGGTGTACAACTCCAAATTATTAATAATATATAGATGCAATACAATTTTGCAATCAATAGAGGTTTTTAGCATAATCTTGGCCAAGGTTATGGGCCTACCCACCATATCCAGGTAACCTCTGTAGGGTAGGTCCCTAACATACTACGATTCAAATCCAAAGCGCAGGACACCCCCAAACTAGCCCAGCTAAGCCACCCCAGGGCACCGCCATAGTAAGAAAAGTGCAGTGTGAAAGAGATAGTTAGGAGCAGCTACTGCTGCATATAAAGAATGAAAATAAAAAGTGAGGTACATATATAATAAACAAACAGTGAAGGGTTAAAATGTGTTATAAAAGAAAAATGTGTTATAATGCGGTGCCCTGAAACAGATCAACAAAGGCAATCCAGGGGGACCCACACCCCAAAAATGAACCAAAGTTGCACTACAGTATATAAAACTTGTAGGACTTACCTAGAATTGTGCCTATTACTAGTGTGCATATTCATTACAAGACTAGATGCTTTTAAACACTGTTTGTTTATTATATATGTACCTCACTTTTTATTTTCATTCTTTATATGCAGCAGTAGCTGCTCCTAACTATCTCTTTCACACTGCACTTTTCTTACTATGGCGGTGCCCTGGGGTGGCTTAGCTGGGCTAGTTTGGGGGTGTCCTGCGCTTTGGATTTGAATCGTAGTATGTTAGGGACCTACCCTACAGAGGTTACCTGGATATGGTGGGTAGGCCCATAACCTTGGCCAAGATTATGCTAAAAACCTCTATTGATTGCAAAATTGTATTGCATTTATATATTATTAATAATTTGGAGTTGTGCACCTGAGATTTGTCTGTTTTTGTGCCTGCAATTTGTCTCATCAGGTAGCACCTCCCATTATATATATATTCAGGGTGTGCAGTCCAGAAATCTTTCCCATATACCATAATTTAAAAACTGTCTTTCCAGATACAATTTAAATTCAGGAGAGGTGAACAAGTATGTGGGAAACCTCCAATTAACCACTTGCCTGGCACGGTCGTATCAGATATGGCCATACTGGGCTTTACCTGACATGGTCGTATCTGACCA
Source organism: Taudactylus pleione (assembly GCA_031769625.1). NCBI lineage: Eukaryota > Metazoa > Chordata > Amphibia > Anura > Myobatrachidae > Taudactylus > Taudactylus pleione. The sequence goes on from JAUIMM010000185.1 coordinate 9,913,013, forward strand.
TGCTGTAGTGTCCCAATCACTGTGGCCAGCAGTGATCGGGTAGCCGGCACCGCATCTTCTCCCAGCACGCCCCCCTCCTCATGGTGTTGCAGCAGCTCAGCTGATCTGTGTCCCTGGCCCTCTGCCCTTTCCCCCATTGCGGCTGCAGTTGTGTGGCAACTGTCTATAGCCGGCGTCACCCATACCACCTACCTCCCATTCAAGCTCTGCCTCTGTCCCCAGCCCTATATATAATATAAATATATATATATATATATATATGCATGTGAATGTGTATATATATATATATATGTGTGTGTGCATATATTATATATATACTGTATGTTTGTTTGTGTATATTGTGACAGTATCATAAGAGTTGGTGCTGGTGAGCAGCAGATTATGTGTGGGGCAGGACAGATCCACCCACACAGAGTAGAAAAGCATTGTGGGAAGATGCCTAAGTGCTGCCTTGTGGAGAGAGCTCAGGTGTGGGCTGATGAGAAGGCAGACCAGTCAGGCTGTTGTTGGAAACAATCACCCACTAATCTATTTCTCATACTGAGTGTACTTCAGTGCAAGCGCAGAGTTTATTTCTTTTTCCATATGTGGGACTGTGGCAGCCGGAGAGCCCAGTGAAGCTAAGCGAGCCATTGGGGGCCAGGAGGCCTGTGTCTGGACCTTGCAGAAGGCAAGGGGGGACCATAAACCTCTCAGACTGTGTGACATTGAAGCAGCTGGGCTGCAGGCTGAGGAAGCCAGGGCCTACTGTATACCTGGAGGATACAGGGAAGGCCACCAAGACTGATGGTGTTTGTATAGCTGTGCAAGCCAAGCCAGGCTGGAGCCAGCAGTAGACCTACAGAGAAGCAGACAGAGACTTTATTGGCAGATAAGCTGCACCTTGATAGAGAGGGTTCAAGTAAGCTAGTGCCCTAAGAGAGGGCTAGGTTGTTTGTTATTTTCTATTTCTGTTTCCTGATTACCATGCTGAAGTAAAGCACCATTTTTTTATTTTACTGGAATGCCACGTGTGGACTCTAATTCTGCACCACTGACCCCAATCTACCGAGCTAATTACCCCAAGTTATCACAATATATATATATATATATATAAATATATATGTGCTAAGGTGTTTATTGTGTGATTTATGACTATATCTGTTATACACAATTTAAACAGAGATAATTCATTTGTTTATACAGTAATGTATAAATAATTAAAAATGATAATTTATGTATTTACAGAGTTGGTAGGGCAGAGAAGCTGCCCACATATATAAGTATGTTTTGACAGAGGGGAACTTGGAATGGACTGCCTGCACTGGGCTATAGCTAATATCAGGCACGCTGCCAGAGACAAGACATTGCAGCCGCTGTATAGAGGAAAACTGTCCCCATAGAATAAGCCAAGGAAGTCAGTGGGCTAAAGCGACGCGTGCGAGCGGCGGGAAGAGGACCCCCACACGACCGCTGATATAAGGAAGCACCTGCAGGGACCGTTGAAGAGTTCAGCCTAAGCCAGTGAAGCGGATTTGAGCTCCTGTGTTTAGCATCCCATACCTGAGGGACATCGGGGGGAAGTGCCGCTGGGACAGAGAGCTTCCCCGAGGTGAAAAGAAAAAGAGCAGGACTTACTGGATGGCTGGGAAGCTCCGCAGCTTGACTGACGGCAGCTGCTGCAGGTGGAGCATCACCCTGAGACCGGCCCACCCCACTGTACAGGCGGCTTTGGAGGCAGGACACGGAGGCACGGCGATGGACCAGGGGCGGAACAAGGAACACTAAAGCCAGCCTTCATTTCATATTCCTCGGTAGTAGTAAGGTGCAATCTGACGGCTGACTCTACATGAATGTGGTAAGAAGGCTTTAGTCATGCAGGATCCCCAATGAGAATGTTACAGTGAAGTCAATAACTGGAGAGGTACACAGACTTGTTCCAATCTCTGTCAGTCAGCCTCCACACAATCACCTTCCCCTGTCTGCATCTAAACTCCCTAATAAGATTGAGGATTCTTCTTAAATCTCATTACCGCAGTATCACTCTTACCCTGTGCCTGTGCTTAGTGACTAGTAGGGGGAGGAGATTATTGCTATTGGATTTTAACATTTCGCAGTAGCTCCTGTTAATAGTCGCTGTACAGTTAATGCACAGTTACTTTATCCATTCTACAGCCCCTATTGGAAACTAAGGGCCTGATTCAGAGCCGGACGCTATTTGCACTCGCTCGTTCAGAAAAAGGGGCCGGCTATTTAAATTGAGCGCTCGCTCTTTGCGGTCTGCTGACGCCTCTATGTCTGAGCGAGCGAACGAGACATGCACTCGCTATTTTGCAAAGACACCCCCTGGCCGCTCGCATTCTACGTCATCTCCGCTATTTATTTGATTAATCAAGTACATCGAAAGGCATCTGAACTGCTCATAGTGCTTGTGGTAGGATTTTCCTACCACAATCATGCGAACAGTTCAGGCTAAGAAACAACCAAGTGACGTGGTCGTTGACGCTGCTTACTTAATTATGCACACCCTTAAAACGCCCGTTTTGACCGTTTGGCACACCTGCGTTCGGATCTCCACTCCCCGTTTTCAAGCACCTTCCCCTGTTACCACCCACAAATGCCTCATCCTGTCACTCAAATTAGCAGGCACTCGCTATTTTGCGAGCGCTCGATTTCCGACCGCAATGACTGGTTGGCGCATGCGCATTACGACCCATACGCATGCGCAGATGTGCCAACATCGCTCGGAGCGAACGAGCGGCCGCTTACGAGTGGCTCTGAATCAGGCCCTAAGAGCACAATCCCAGCAAGTTGAGAAAAACACAAACATAAAAAAAACCAGCGCTTCACTAATAAAAATTACATGTGATGGACGGTAAAAATCAATATAAATTTAATAAACAAATATTAAAACATATCTAACACATTGCACAATAAAAATATATCACAAAGTGTAATGTATTATAAATAAAGTTCCAATAATACTCCATTTGGAAACTCATAAATTAGTCAATAATAGGATTGAGGGCTCCTTCCACATAGTCCCAGATGAGAAATAATTAGCAGCAAGGTAACTTTACCAATGATGGCTGAATTGAGCTGTCAGGGTGTCCTCTGGCATCCAGCAATGGCGCTGTATAGCTGGAGCACAAGTACAAGGGAACAACTGGAGCTGCAGATGAGATGATGTTTGGGATGGTGGGAGTCCAAATATAAATCCAATAAGCAAGAGTCCAAGTGGTTAGGATATCTCTAACCACTTGGACTCTTGCTTATTGGATGCCAGAGGACGCCCTGACAGCTCAATTCAGCCATCATTGGTAAAGATGCCTTGCTACTAATTATTTCTCATCTGGGACTATGTGAAAGGAGGCCTCAATCCTATTATTGACTAATTTATGAGTTTCCAAGTGGAGTATTATTGGAACTTTATTTATAATACATTACGCTTTGTGATATATTTTTATTGTGCAATGTGTTAGATATGTTTTAAAATTTGTTTATTAAATTTATATTGATTTTTGCCGTTCCATCATATGTAATTTTTATTAGTGAAGCGCTGGTTTTTTTATGTTTGTGTTTTTCTCCATATATATTGGGACTGACAATCCCCTAACCAGCAGCTCTCATTTCTAGCGCGTCCTAATTCTTTGTTTTTGTTTAAATCCCAGTAAGTGCACCACCGCTAAAGAACGTACTGACTCAGGAGCTCATTCAGACCCGCTCGCTAGATGCGATTGCTTGCTCCAAGCGTTTGGAAATTCGGCTAATTGACGTCAAGGCAGCCGCTCGCAGGGCAAGTCATAAGCACTCCCACTTTGTTTTGGCGAGCGATCATTTTTTGTTTGTAAATGCCCACAAGCCTTTCTAAAGATGCCCACTTGCGTACGTCATCTCCAGGAAGTGCTTGAAACCATTGGTACATCGAGCAGCATCGAATGTGATCGCAGCGCTTGAGGTTGACTATACCCTGCTGCAAGCACTGCGAGCACTTCAGTGTAAAATTGCACCAAGTGACGTGAACTATGATGCTGCCTTTTAATTATGCACGCCTCTGTTACGGCATTGCAACACTCAGGCACGCCTTCGTTCGCACCTCCACTCCCCAGTTAGTAGTGCCCTGCCCGTTACCACCCACAAACGGCCTCTCCTGTCACTCATTCAGATGGGCTGTCTATGCTGGGCGAGCGAGCCCTTCCAGACCACTCACAGTGGTTCACGCACGCGCATTGGGATGCATACGCAGATTGGAAATATCGGCCGCGAACGAGCGAGCGGCCGCTTGCGAGTGGGTCTGAATCACGTCCTCAGTGTTATAGCTAAAATCCGCACAGGACAAAAGTGAAAATAGTCAGCAGTAAATTTCCTTATCTACTTACTACGTGCGTTCCCACATTAACTCAGGATAGATGACAAGGAGAAATTGTATCCTAATAATCATATGACTAGGATACATGTAATCAGCTAGGGATAACGTCTGACAGCTGCAAGCACAAGGTCAGGAAAATAAGGAGACAGGAAGCAATATACAGAGCCGGCCCTAGGCATAGGCATTTTAGGCAAATGCCTAGAACATCTGGAATGCTTTCAGGGCATCCCTCGGCACTGTAGCTATGATAGTGCTGCCCGCTGTGCCTACTGGCTATTTACCCTACCCACCATAGAGTCGGCCCTAGCAGCTGTGTAGTTGCCAACCATGGAAACTACCGGCTACCTATCTGCCTTCCTTCTCACTAGAGATGAGCGGTTCGGATTCTGTGGAATCCGAACCGCTCCGAACATAGGGGATCCGAGTCCACCCGAGACCCTCATTGGCTGCTGTACGGAGGGAGCTGGCTGGAGCTCACTCATGAGCTCCGTCTTCCGGCTCCCTCGTCGCGTGGCCGCAGAGCGGACGGAGGCTGGAGCGGGGATACAGGTAAGTTTTTTTTTTTTTTTAATGTGTGTATGGGGGCCTGCTAATGGAGGGGCCTACTACTTGGGGGGGCATACTACAGGGGACCTACTACTGGGGGGACATACTACAGGGGGGGCATACTACAAGGGGCCTGCTACTGGGGGGGCATACTACAGGGGGCCTGCTACTGGGGGGCCTACTACTACTGGGGGCACTGCATAGGGGGCCCTACTACTAAGGGGACTGCATAGGGGGCACCACTACTGGGGGCATTGTGTAAGGGACACCACTGCTGGGGGCATTGTGTAAGGGACACTATTGCTGTGGGCATTGTATAAGTGGCACTACTACTGTGGGCATTGTATAAAGGGCATTACTACTGTGGGCATTGTGTAAAAGGGGCACTACTGTGGGCATTGTGTAAAAGGGTCACTACTGTGGGCATTGGGCCTGATTCAGAGCCGCTCGTAAGCGGCCGCTCGTTCGTTCCGAGCGATGTTTGCCCAACTGCGCATGCGTACGGATCGTAATACGCATGCACGAACCAGTCAGTGCGGCCGAAAATCGTTTGTTCGCTAAATAGCAAATGCCTGCTATTTTGAGTGACAGGAGGAGGCGTATGTGGGTGGTAACAGGGGAAGGTGCTTGAAAACGGGGAGTGGAGATCCGAACGCAGGCGTGCTTAAAGGTCAAAACGGGCGTTTTATGGGTGTGCATAATTAATACAGCAGCGTCATTGACCACGTTACTGGGTTATTTTATAGCCAGAACTGCTCGCAAAATTGTGGTAGCAAAAACCAACCACAAGAATAGCGAGCAGTTCCTACGCTGGTCGATGTACTCGATTAATCTAATAAATAGCGGACATGACGTAGGATGCGAGCGGCCAGGGGGCGTTTTTTTAAAAATTACGTTCGCATGTTTTGTTCGCTCGTTCAGACCTAGAGGCGTGAACAGACCGCAAAGAGCGAACGGTTCATTTGAATAGCCACCCCTATTTTTTGGACGAGCGAGCGCTAATTGCGTCTGGTTCTGAATCAGGCCCATTGTGTAAAAGGGGCACTACTGTGTGTCGTAACATAAATAAGAGACACTACTTTATGGTGTAATGTGAATATGGGGCACTATGTGCGGTGTAATGTGAATAAGATTGTGCACTGTGACTCCTAGGGCCGTAGCCCACTTTGTAAACAAGTACTGTGATTCTGCTGGCCGTACCCCACTAGGTGGGTGCACTACTTTTCATTTCTGCCACTGCTGTGTGGCAATGTGTCATAGATGTGCTTTATACTGTGGTGTCTGTGTCGTTGTGCCGCTGCTTTTTCGCTTAGTAACCAGTCAGCTCACTGCAACCTTTGGCCAATAATGTTGAAAACAATATTATAAGCTGTGAGGTGTTCTAAATTGACTGGAAATTAATGTTATTGAGGTTAATAATACTCTAGGAAGAAAAAAAAGACCAATTTATGTGATTTTAGCTATTTTTGTAAATTTTTGTAAAAAATCCAAATCCAAATCCAAAGCCAGTCACCGCAGTTTGACAAATCCCGACGACGAATAAGAACCAAATCCAAATCCGGCAAAAATGTTCCGGCGCACATTTCTTCTCACGCAGCTGCCATATTCCGAATGAGCTTCCCTTCTGCGCAAGCGCAGAAGCTCATTCTGGCTGACAACAGGATGGCCGCAGGTAAGCTTGCTGCTCATACCCAGCCGTGGCTATTCCCCCATGTCCTGTGAGGAGCCATTTTCCAATGCTGTCCTGTGCCCATCAAGTCAGGAGTCAGGACAGGACCTGCAGCTGCAGCAAGGACAGTTGATCCCACTCCAAAGACCAGAGAGTGAGTCTGTTTGTCTTTAATTAGAGGTCTGGGCAGTGGGGGCAGAGGGGTGATGCTGGAGCCTTGATCTTTGACTAGATTGAGAGGTGCTGCCTGACTGTGATTGAGAGGTGCACTGTGCCTGAGGTGCTGTCTAACTGTGCTGGCAAAGGAAAAATGTGGGGGCACTCTTAATATGTAAATTAATAATAGTTGTACTTTATTGATATCATATGCATTAAAACAACTGTTCAAAGAAGTAAAAAAACAAAGACATATATTTTATATAAACTCAATTTGTGAGGTCTAGATTGTCTCACTTGAAAAAAAGTTTTGTCATTATTATAACCAATTAAAAAAAGGAAGTATATCATGTATAATATCCTAGATATGTTGATATCAAGGGTTGCATAGATTGAAACAAGTTTGTATGTAAGGGTAAAGCTGGGTACACACTACCTATCTGATGATTAGTAAGTGTATACCCACTTACCAATTTGTCTGCCCAATATGCCAAGCTTAACAGCTCAAATGGGCAGGAGTTTAAATCGCCCGCCCAGTTGAGCTGTCACTATGCCCAACATCTGCTACTACTTCTTCCTCTAGCGGATCATGCAGAGGAAGAAGGAAAGTGTTAGCATAGGTGGTAGACATATAGTCCAGCCAGGGGCGTTTTAAGAGAGGAGGGGTCCTGTGTGCACTCCTCGTGCGGGGCCCCCTCCTCTCTCCCTGGTGGCTGGCAGCCGACTGACACGGCTGGCCAGCCACCGGAACATTAGTAGACTCCGGGCACTAGAGTGTCCCCGCAGACTACTGCGCATGTGCAGAACACCGGAAAATGGCTGCGGTGGCCATTTTTCCAGTGTTCTGAGCAGCAGTGACACCCGACGTGGGACCCCAGACAAGGAAGTTTAAAAAGAATATGGGTGCAGTGTGTGCGGTGCGAGGCCCCCCTGGACCCGGGGGCCGTGTGCCCTGCACACACTGCACCCATTATAGATACACCACTGAGTCCAGCAGTGTCCACTGATGAAAGTACAGGGAATAAGTGAAGGCAGCAGTAAGGTACCTTACATGAAAAGAAATAGCCGCAGTATGATGTTCGGCCTGTGTGGGGTAATCCTAGATGTGCGCACAGCAGGATACCCAAGAGTCTTTTCCAACGTATGTTTCAACTTTCCCAGCTTGGTCCACACTAAAGCGGCCATACACGATACGATAAACCATCCGATCTGACGGATTGGTACGATTTGGCTGCAATATCGCACCATGTATGGGCATGACATTGGACCGAACGTGCACCCGTGGGGTCGTGCATCACACCCCCAGATCTTACTGAAGGTTCAGTTGATCAGGGGAATGCGATGTGCGATCCCATGCAGCGCTATGTGGATGGGGGAGGGGGGAACCTGCATATCGGGCAGTCGGCCACCCGAATGCACTGTGTGTGGGGACCGCCCGATATGTTGGACGTCGGATCCTCCGTCTCGTCGCACGGTGCCTATCGCACTGTGTATAGGCCGCTTAAGATTTGTGGTGGGATTATATGCTAGGGGGCACCAGCCAAAATCTTGCCTATTTCACCAAATTGGCTAGGGCCGGCTCTGGCATTATATTTGTTCTTCAAATATAATATGCAGTCTGCAATACCACTAGGATTTTAATAATGCTACTACCATCTTTAACCCGGGCACCGTCTATAACATTTGCGCAAACTCATACCACCAAATGCATGCAGTGGTATGGTTGCAACTAGTTTTTCTTGTGCACAAACTAGCGGGGAGTAATTGATTTTCATGGTATTGATGGACTCTTATAGTTACTTTGTTGTTTGTATCTATGCCTTTAATCCATTTCTCCACAGTTGAATAAGCCCATGGTTCCTGAATTCCAGTGTCCTAAGGTGACCTAAGGATCCAAGTGTATCTCTTATTCTTATTGTATGTGCATAGCATCATATTGAGAATTGTTGAATTGTATTCATTCTTTAGTGGAAACTATGAAACTTTGTAAGATTGTTATTGGTGAATAAATCTATACTATTGTTCAATATAAAGTGGTGAATATCTTTGCCTGTATCTAACGTGCAACCTTGCTGAAGCAGTAAAGAAGATCCTGAAGAGCATTGCCTGGTAAGAGAATACAATTAGTTAACTAGTTAAATGAAGAAACTTTGGGAGTGGAAAGGGACAAAGTGAACCAAGTAGGAGCATAATCGGAAAGTACAATATTTTCTAAATGAGAATCTTGGATCCAGGGAATCAACCCCGATGAAAGCAGCCAATAATCAATTTTAGTGGAAGTGTGGTGTGGGTGAGAATAAAATGTGTATTACTGTGCCACAGGATGTTGGAATCTCCAAGGATCTATTAACTGAAGAGAGCTCACTAACAACTGCAATGCTGATTGTGTGCTGCCCCACCCCACACCAGAGTGTCTAGTTTTATCTAATGTTGGATTTAATGTAACGTTAAAGTCACCCCTCCAACATTATAGTACATTCAGCCCAGTCCTGCAATTATTTATATATATCAGAAAAAAACACATAAAGTGTGGCAAGAGTGCAGAGCTCCCCTTCCAGATGTAATTTAATACAGATATATCACGCATCCTCATTTCACAATTTATTTGAAATATTATAATGGAGAGATTTATAAAAAATAACAACCACTCCCCTTTGCTTTGAGGAAAAAGAGGCCATTCAATATGTACCTATCCAGTTATCTCTAAGAACATTAGGATAGCCTCCCACCAGTGGGTCTCTTGTAACACAGCAACATCCGGTTTAAAACTCTTGAGGTGTTGCAAAACTTTTTGACGTTTTATAGGTGTATTCAAGTCCTTTATGTTCCATGTAAGGAATTTAATATGCTACTTTATTATCAAGGGAGAGGCTGCAGTAAGTGCAGAGTCAGCCAATTCCCAATCTATAAAACGTGTAGCAATAGAAACAAAAGAACAACAACCCCCCACGTCCCAGAAAGTAGGAGGGTTGCAGTTAAGTAACAAAAGGAAACCTCTATGTGTGCGCGGAATCCCAACTCCAATAGTAATGTACTGTATATAACATCAGCATCGACAACCAATACCATGCAGTCCTACCATTCTTAACTATTTTAAGAACCCATACCAAAGGTTGAAATGGCCAATTATAAACGTTATTGAAACATCTGAGTTAAAGGGGGTGGGGAGGAGAGGGACAGGGCTCAGAAGACAAGGCAAATATAGGGGTAAATATACTATGCGAGGACCATGAGCAATTTCTGTGAACAAAACAATAGAAAAAAAAGGTAATTAAAACATTTCCAGAACATCAAAGAATACGTAATCATAAGCATGAATGCAATATACTGTAATTGTGATATAAACCATGATACTTGCAACCATTCAGTCCACTGAATCTGTTAGAGAAGGGGATGACTTCGGAAGAGAGTCCACAAAGGTTGTTGCTGTTGCCACGGAGTCAAAATAAATACTGTTTTACTTCAAACTGTACACGTAGCTTTGCAGGGTACAGAAGTACAAAATGTAAACCAGCATCAACTAGTGACTTGCAAATCGGGGAAAATTCTCTCCTCTTCATGGCCACCTGGTAAGAGAAATCCTAGAAGAGCAGCAGCTTGTCACCTTGATAGAATATACCTTTGGATTTGCGGTATTCTTCCAGCACACAAACTTTATCCACATAGTTGAGAAACCATAGTATAATTGGGGTCTACGATTGTTTGTTTGCTTGCCGTTCCGGTCCAATATGGTGTACATGTTCAATCATCATGGCCCCAGCAGAGCCCAATTCCCCAGGCATCCATATAGAAACTAAATCCATGAGATCTTTTGTTTTAACGGATTCAGGGAGACCAATTATACGTAAAATTATTATTACAATTACGGTTTTCAAGGTCCTCTAGTTTCTCTTGCATGGCTGCAATCGACGATTCTTGTGAGCGAAGTATGGCTTGGGCCGCCATAAGGTCATCTTCTAAAGTGTAAATTCGCTGTACAGGTTCATTGAAGCATGCCCCATGTTCTTTAATTTGAGCCATAGCTGAATCAATAGACTCTTTCAAGCCAGCTAGTTTTTTTATCTAATAAAGGCAAAATTATATCAGCAACCTCTTTTTTCTTTAGCTACAGAACACGAGCTGTATTTAAAGGCACTTTCCATTATATCCTCTCTAGCTGGGGATGATGAATGGCTGCTGCTGTAGAAGGAGCCGATCTGGTCTCCCTGGCTTTAACATTGGAACCTCCTCTGCCACCCCACTGGGATTTACCAATATATATTTATCCATGATCCACAAAATGATCTCAAATAGTAGTAAATTAACACTGAAGAAAGTACAGTGAATTGTAATAGTATTCTTGCTGTTCCTGACCAGCAGGGATGTCACACAGCTGCACACTTATGTGCTCTAATGGCTGCTTCAGGCTGTGGGTGAGTGCAGTGTCCCAGAGAAGAGCAGACAACATCCAGGAATGAAGCAGAGGGAGAGGCTAGCAGTGACTAGCAATAACTAGGAGGTCAGGAAGCCGGGTAAGTAGCCCTGGGAAGCCACAGGGAGGAGAAGGGAGAGATACAGGAGGAAAGGGGAACTCTGCTGGGATCGAAAATGGTGGCCATGAGCAGATACACACAGCGTGTGTGCAGACTTCTGTGGTATGTAGCCGTTGGGGAGCCGGGGAATATACCACTCTTACCCACCGATATCTCTGGTGTCCTCCGGTGTATCAGCGGGTTGCGAACCCTGGCGCTGAGGTGGTGAAAGGAGTATTCTGGCGCACGGGAATGGAGAGCCAAGCTAAAAGGTGGCCATCAGCTAGATCTGCCCACTGGAAGTCCGGTATAGTTCTTTTGAAGTATGACTTCTACACTATTGAGGCACATGGTCAACTTGCTGATGGGAAAAGTTCTATACAAAGGAAAATAAAATGCAGATGCACTATGCGATCATTACTGTTCAAATTTTAATGTATATTGTAATTAAATATTATATCAGAGGTAGTTAGCATATCGTTAGCCATATCGTGACCTGCCCACCAACATCCAGGTCCCGTCATCGAGCAGGTCCCTAACACTCTGGGGTTCATGTCTGGGGCACATGGCACCCCAAAAAACAGCCCAGCTAAAGCCCCGCCAGGGCATCACACGAAAGAAGAGTCACAGTGAAGTGTTTGAAAGCATCAGGTGTGTGAAGGTAGCTAATGTGTGTTAAAATAGTTACAAAGGTAAAGAATATGTGAAGATTCTTGTGACAATGGATGTCTCCAGTTTATACACCAACATCCCCCATGATTTGGGAATACAAGCTAGTCATGAACAGATTGCAAGCTGTACAGAATATATTGGACCACTGGCTGAATACATGGTGTTGCTGATGGATGTGATATTGAACATACACTACATCCTGTTTGAAAACAGGTTCTTCCTACAAAAACAGGGCACTGCAATAGGTTCTAATATGGCCCCATTGTATGCAAATATATTTACGGTGGTTCACGAACAAGTACACATTACTGGGAATCCTACATTTGGGAGTGATATTCTTTTCTACAGTATGTGAGATACATACTGTAGATGGCTTATTTCTCCTCCCTCATTTGGCAAGGAGGAGAAGAAAGACTGCTATTATTTACAGATTTCTTGAACACTAGACTAGGCACCTTCAGGTTCAGGCTCACATTAAGCAAAGAACTAATGAACTTTTTTGGATGTATCAATTACTGTGAAACTCACTAAACTTTCAACTAAAATCTACACCAAAAGTTCAGATAAAAACACTCTACTACATACTGACTGTTTTCACTCTGGACCTCTCAAAAAAGGTTTACCTTATTCTCAGCTGCTGAGGATGGTACATATAACTTCGGACTCTTTATTGAGAGGGGATATGACAAAAAAGACATTGAAGAAGCCTTCGAGAAGATTGAACAACTTAAGCATGATGATCTTCTTTGTGCCAAAACAGTTACCGCAGAGTCTGGTCCTGGCATACTCAATTTTTGCAACATGTTCATCACAGCTTCAAAATTCATTAGGAGGAAGATATTGGAACACTGGCACTTAATCTCCAGTGATCCTGTCCTATCCACTCCCTTTGATGATGTCCCCAGGTGTGCCTATTGGCGAGGTTGGAATTTAAAGGATATGCTGGTGGTAACTAAGCCTTTTGGTACCCTGTGCCAGAAAGAGCATTGGCACCTCCTCATAATAATAAAATAAAAATAAAATTAGGTGTGGTCTCGTATCAAAGGAATCCTACAGAAAGCCGCCTCACAGCCAATCGTCACATTCTACTTTGTTCTGTCTGAAGAGCTGTGATTGGCTGACACTCTACTTTGTTCTGTTTGAAGAGCTGCGATAGACTGACACTGGTGTCGGCAGCTCGGCCCTGTCCCTGATAGATGAGGAGCGGGAGTAAGTTTCCAATGCACTTTTAAGGGATTCAAGGAAAACTGTGGTCAAGAGGTGCAGACATTCAAACATTTTTACGAATATTGCCCAGTATTTAATATCCCCCATAAAAGTTTTTTTTTTTTTTTTTATAACAGGAACTCTTACATAATTTTGCTCATTTATTAAAAATACAGCTGGCAGGGCATGCTGGGTCTTGCAGTTCCACAACAATTGAAGAGCCATTGCCTAAGCCTAGTATAAAAATATGTTTAACTTTAAACCTTTGTACAGCTGCAGTATGCAACATAAAAAGTAATTGGGAAGACTATTGTGAAAGTTAAAAACTTCTAAATTAATACACAATGGAAAGTGATTACATAATGCTGAAATAAATACACATACCCCTCTCATTTAAGTACTGCAGTCTTCAATGGCATCAGTGGGGTTAACTATAAAACTGGCAACTTTTAAAAGAAAAAAAAACTTATAAGGACCCTTTATTTCACAAGACCTAGCTCACCAGAATGTGATGCTTGTCAGCTGCTGGACACACTGCACACTTATCAGGTTCCCCCCTTACCTGACCAGGCTGTGAATCAATGGGAAGAGGAAGATGCATAGTAATTATATACAAAACATAAACATCCCACAACCTGTGACCTGGCTCCGTGTGTTGGACCCTTTTGCTGCCAGCACCCTGCAGTTACTAGGCTGCCACACAGCTGCAGACTGACTTTGGAGAATTTCACAACTGAAGGGATTAATCATAGCAGACAGCAACCCAGGGAGATGAGTCAGACCACCAGCAACCCCTTCATAGTTGCAAGCTTGCCTTGTGCAGTACACACAGAGGGTTCTTCCATTGCAGGGGCTGCAGCTCCTCCTCATTCCTCGCACATATCAGCTCCCGAAAGGGAAGTGAGAGGGATGGGAGGGGGTGGATATAGGGAGGAGAAGGATGGGCAGAGGGGAGGGAGAAGGCTCAGAGGGGAGAATCCATCCAGATATCTGATCCATGGTGTTACTGATCACAGCCCGGTGGGTGGAGCCGGCTGCTAGATGTACAGCGCTGCTTGTACATATGAAGAAAGTGGGGAAACAACAAATGGAATGTGCACCTGACATTTCCCTTGCTTTCCTGTGAGCAGGAGCACTGATCTCAGCGAGGAGCTGCTCTGTGCAGTGGCACATACCACAACACCCAGGTCATGGATGACTCCAGAAGAATGTGCAACAAAACCCATTGGCTAAGCCCTAAACCTGGGGTATTCAGATGCTCAGGATGCACCATCTACCACTTTCTACTGACTGGCAACCACGTCATTAATTCACAAGACAATACTAAGTTCAGGGTCAAACACAGACTGGACTGCAATAGTAATTATTTGGTCTATGTCCGCAAATGTCCCTGTGATCTACCTTAAGTAGGGAAAACCATCCAGGTGTTGAAAGAAAGCATCAACCCGCACCATTCATCTATCAAAAAGAGCCTGGCAGCAACTTACAGATGTGCCCAGCTAGTTTGTTAGTCTATACGCAGGGCCGGCCCTAGCCCAAATTCTTTGGTAAGCGAGTAGGTTTTTTGGCGCCCCCCCTATGCAGTGCCCGCGGTAGTGGTCCCCCCTGTGCAGTGCCCCTTGTGCTCCCATTAGTAAGCTTACATAGTGCCCCCAGTAGTAGTCCCCCCCATGCAGTGCCCCAGTAGTGGTCCCCCCTTGTGCCCCTAGTAGTAATCCCCCCTCTTGTAGTGCCACTAGTAGTCCCCCCTTGTAGTAGTCCCCCCATTGTTGTGCCCCCAGTGGAGGTTCCCCCCAGTAGTAATCCTCCTTTCAAGTACTCCCAGTAGTAATCCCCTATTCTAGTGCCCTCAGTAGTAATCCTCCCTTCAAGTGTCCCCAGTAGTAATCCTCCCTTCTAGTGCCCCCAGTAGTAATCCTCCCTTCAAGTGCCCCCAGTAGTAATCCTCCCTTCTAGTGCCCCCATTAGTAATCCTCCCTTCAAGTGCCCCAGTAGTAATCCTCCCTTCAAGTGCCCCCAGTAGTAATCATCCCTTCTAGTGCCACCAGTAGTAATCCCTTCAAGTGCCCCCATTAGTAATCCCCCCTTCAAGTGCCCCCAGTAGTAATCCTCCCTTCTAGTGCCCCCAGTAGTAATCCTCCCTTCAAGTACCCCCAGTAGTAATCCCCCCTTTAAGTGCCCCCAGTAGTAATACTCCCTTCAAGTACCCCCAGTAGTAATCCCCCCTTCAAGTACCCCCAGTAGTAATCCCCCCTTCAAGCGCCCCCAGTAGTAATCCTCCCTTCAAGTACCCCCAGTAGTAATCCCCCCTTTAAGTGCCCCCAGTAGTAATCCTCCCTTCAAGTACCCCCAGTAGTAATCCCCCCTTCAAGTGCCCCCAGTAATAATCACCCCTTGCAGCCCCCCCAGTAGAGACACACGTAATAAAAAAAAACAAAAAACACTTTCCTGAACCCCCATCGCTCCTGCTCCCGCCGCCGCTATCAGCTACTCCTGACCATTCTCCAGGGCCGCTTTGCATTATGGGAGAGACTTCATGACGTCATGAAGTCTCTCCCATTACCCACTGCGGGAGCCGGAAGATGGCTCCCACAGTGGGAGCCAATGAGAGTCTGACAGACTCTCATCAGCTGCTGAAACAAACACACAGCTGCCGGCACCGGCGGCTGTGTGTTTGGCACTGTGTAGCGCTGACCGAACTCCGTCCGGTCAGCGCTACACGCGCGGTGCAGCTGTGTCACAGAGACACTGTCTGCACCGCTGTAAGCCTCTGAAATCTGCATGGTCGCGGCCGCGGCACCCTTCACTATGTGGCGCCTTACGCGGCCGCGTACCATGCGTAACCATAGAACCTGCCCTGTCTGTACGCTATGTAGCACGCCACACATGGCGCACCACACACCATGGAGCTGATTGGTTGGTCATTTATTACTCTGCACCTTATCACTTTCTAGAGCTTCATACAGTACATCTGCCCCACTGATTCATTGCCCCCACAGCCAGAAGCAGGGGCGGATTGGGAATTTAAAGTGGCCCTGGAAAATATTTTGAAAGTGGCCCCATCTGTGCGCGCCGTAGGCGCATGCCCGAAATAGTAGGTGTGGCCACGTGGCAAGGGGTGTGTGGCCTTATGTGAAATTCCTGAAGGCCGCTCCCCCCCATTTTTGTTATGCTGGGGGCATGCCCACCGCTACATGAGCTGATGGATATGCCCCCTATATGCAGACACACACAAACATACATACTGTCACACACATATGCATACATACTGTCACACACATATGCAGTCACACACATAAACATACATACTGTCACACACATAAATATACATACTGTCACACACATAGATACTGTCACACACATAAACATACATACTGTCACACATAGATACTGTCACACACATATGCAGTCACACACAAAAATATACATACTGTCACACACAAAAACATACATACTGTCACACACATATGCAGTCACACACAAACATACATACTGTCACAGACAAAAAACATACATACTGTCACACACATAGATACTGTCACACACATGCAGTCACACACATAAACATACATACTATCACACACAAACAAACATACATACTGTCACACACAAAAACATACTGTACATATTGTCACACACATAAACATACATACTGTCACACACATAGATACTGTCACACACATAGATACTGTCATACACATATGCAGTCCCACACATAAACATACATACTGTCACACACATAGATACTGTCACACACATATGCAGTCACACATATAAACATACATACTGTCACACACATAGACATACATACTGTCACACACATAAACATACATACTGTCACACACATACTATCACACACATAGATACTGTCACACACATATGCAGTCACACACATAAACATACATACTGTCACACACAAAAACATACACACTGTCACACACATAGACATACATACTGTCACACACATAGATACTGTCACACACATACAATCACACACATAAACATACATACTGTCACACACATAAACATACATACTGTCACACACATAGATACTGTCACACAAATATGCAGTCACACATATACTCATACATATATACAGACACATAGTCACACTTATACTCATCTATATAGTCACACACATACACACTGTCACCCACATATGCAGTCACACATACATACTGTCATACACATATGCAGTCACACATACATACTGTCATACACATACTGTCACCCACATATGCAGTCACACATACATACTGTCATACACATACTGTCACCCACATATGCAGTCACACATACATACTGTCATACGCATACTGTCACCCACATATGCAGTCACACATACATACTGTCATACACATACTGTCACCCACATATGCAGTCACACATACATCCTGTAACACACATACTGTCACCCACATATGCAGTCACACATACATACTGTCACACACATATGCAGTCACACATATTGTCACCCACACATGCAGTCACACATACATACTGTCATACACATACTGTCACCCACATATGCAGTCACACATACATACTGTCATACACATATGCAGTCACACATACATACTGTCACCCACATATGCTGTCATACATACATACTGTCACACACATACACATACTGTAACCCACATATGCAGTCACACATACATACTGTCATACACATATGCAGTCACACATACATACTGTCATACACATAATGTCACCCACATATGCAGTCACACATACATACTGTCACCCACATGTGCAGTCACACATACATACTGTCACCCACATATGCAGTCACACATACATACTGTCATACACATACTGTCATCCACATATGCAGTCACACATACATACTGTCATACACATACTGTCACCCACATATGCAGTCACACATACATACTGTCATACACATATGCAGTCACGCATACATACTGTCACACACATACACATACTGTCACCCACATATGCAGTCACACATACATACTGTCACACACATATGCAGTCACGCATACATACTGTCACACACATACACATACTGTCACCCACATATGCAGTCACACATACATACTGTCACACACATATGCAGTCACACATACATACTGTCATACACATACTGTCACCCACATATGCAGTCACACATACACACTATCATACACATACTGTCACCCACATATGCAGTCACACACATACTGTCACCCACATATGCAGTCACACATACATACTGTCACACACATACACATACTGTCACCCACATATGCAGTCACACATACATACTGTCACACATATGTAGTCACACATACATACTGTCACACACATACACATACTGTCACCCACATATGCAGTCACACATACATACTGTCACACATATGTAGTCACACATACATACTGTCACACACATACACATACTGTCACCCACATATGCAGTCACACCTACATACTGTCACACACATACTGTCACCCACATATGCAGTCACACATACATACTGTCACACATATGTAGTCACACATACATACTGTCACACACATACACATACTGTCACCCACATATGCAGTCACACATACATACTGTCACACACATACTGTCACCCACATATGCAGTCACACATGCATACTGTCACACACATACTGTCACCCACATATGCAGTCACACATGCATACTGTCACCCACATATGCAGTCACACATACATACTGTCACACACATACACATACTGTCACCCACATACACATACTGTCACCCACATATGCAGTCACACATACATACTGTCACACACATACACATACTGTCACCCACATACATACTGTCACACACATACACATACTGTCACCCACATATGCAGTCACACATACATACTGTCACACACATACACATACTGTCACACATACATACTGTCACACACATACACATACTGTCACCCACATATGCAGTCACACATACATACTGTCACACACATATTGTACACATACATACTGTCACACACATATACTCATACATACATATATACAAACACACAGTCACATATACATACTGTCACACACATATGCAATCACACACATATACAATACATACTGTCTGTCACACACATGTCACAAATACACTTAGACAATACTATAGTGCCCCACTTATCTTACACTCTGCAGCTGCTGCTCCTCCTCTCAGTGCTCCCATCCATGCTCCTGGCCATGACTTCAGGCAGTGCTGTGTAGCTCCGCCCCCTACTCTGACTCCACCTCCAGAATTCTTCTCAATTAATTTAAGATTGCAGCTGCTGTAGCTGCGATCAAAGACTGGGGAGCCCTTCAGAGAGAGGGGTGGGGGGACACACAGGGGCACTTGAGCAGCCTCCCGACATCTTGCTGCACCTGCTGGCCTTATGTTTGCACAATGCACGAGGAGGGGAGGAGGGTGGGGCAATGTACCGAACCTGTGCTGCTGCTTAACTTACCTTTCCTGACGATCCTGGGGCCTGTTCACTTCTTACACTATCAGCGGCCCAGCCCTCGGCACTGCTAGTTGAGATAGGCAGCCGGCGGGCTGCCTGTCAAGAAAGAGACTGCTAAGCTTTGGGCAGGTGACGTGTGTAGGGGCGGGGCCACAAGTGACAAGCAGCCCCACAACCCAATCGGCCCACAGGGAATCTTCCCGCGGTAGGTAACGGCCAATCCGCCCCTGGCCAGAAGATAAATAGAAACAAACATTAATTCCCTCCAGCTCAGCTACAAAAGACTGAGTAACCTCACCTGCTGGGCTGTCACAGATACTGTAGCTGCAGAGCTAATTGCAGGAGACCAGCCTCCAGTCGCTTCAGAAAGTCCAGACCAGTGAGTGTCTCCCTCCAGAGTGTCCAGACTAGGCCAGTAGGTTGGAACTTGGTCCCACTCCCTTCCTCAGCCCCCCATCGCCTTCCTCAGTTCACAGACCCCATTACCTTCCTCAGTCCACAGCCCCCATCACCTTCCTTAGTCCACTGCCTCATCACCTTCCTTAGTCCACAGCAACATCGCCTTCCTCAGTCCACAGCCCCCATCGCTTTCATCAGTCCACAGCTCCCATCACCTTCCTGTCCACAGCCCCCATCACCTTCCTCAGTCCACAGCCCCATCTCCTTCCTCAGTCCACAGCCTCCCATCACCTTCCTCAACCAGGCCCCCCCATCACAGACAAATCCCAACTACCCCCGGCCAAGTCCTCCCACAGCTGTACACTCCTCCTGCCTTCTCAGTCCTCACTCCCGCAGCTCCCAGATGACAGACTCAGCAGTGCAGCATGTGCCCTGACCACGACCTGTCCCTGCTGTGAAGGGTATCTACAGTAGATGCTGCCATTAGGCGTGTGTCCTCCCTATCAAAGCACACATGGTGTGTGATGTCACACTTCACTAAGGGGTCACGCGGTCGACCAGCGCTGCCAGATCCAGACTGAGAGCCGTATTCAATTAGAGCGGACCCGCAATACTTTTCCGCCTCCCGTCGCCTGTTTTGTAGGCGGAAAAGTATCACTCGCGTGCCCACTTTACCCCGTATTCAATTTGAAAGTACGCGAAAATGGGACCTGGTGAAACTTGAACAGGCGGAAAGTAATGTCAGATTTGGGGAAATCAGCCTGACACCCCCAAAAGATGTTCTGACATGGGGGTTAGCTATGGTACCCCCCGATTTGGCTTGCTGAAGGTATTTGGTGTTTTTAAACGGGCTCAATAGCTGTTAAATATTGTTTATCTATAAGTGGTGCAGAATAGTATTCAGGAGGTTTTTTTGCTTAAAATAACTTATCCCAGCAAATTTGGGGTAATTGAAAATGGAGGCCAGCATATGTAAAAGTTGCTAAAGTAAAGTTGAAAAAATCGTGAAAAAATCCACCTGCCGCAAGCACCTGCAATCAAAAAAACACTTGGGGCATACTTGGGGACACTCCCCCAGAGTCAAGTTCGCAAGTTTTAACTTTGTCCCCAACATATTTTTTTACGCCCCCAAATTCAAAGTCATTTGTGGGGTGTTCTTAAGTGTTTTTTTTTTTTAAATTGACACAGTTTGCCCCTGGGAGACTGTCTTAAGGCTGCACGGGGGTTCCCGCAACGTTGTACTCCAAAACCCCAATTCTGCACTTTTTTCCGCCTCCTATTCATAGGTGAAACTTTTCCGCCTATTACATTGCATTGACTTTCCGCCTAGGTGGAAAGTCTTTCAAATTGAATACTGAGTGAAGTCAAAACAGGCGAAAATGACGTAATCGGCGAAAAAGTATCATGGATACGGACTTTTCGCCTCAAATTGAATACGGGCCTACTGTATGTCTGTCACTCTGTAGGTATTGTGACAGACTCAGTGTGTATGTGTATACCAAGTGGCGGGCAGCCGAGAAATCACTGGGACTGGCAACAGGGATATAACTGACTGCGGGCGGCAACCCCCATCGGACGACGCCCGTAGTGAGGGCAATCCTGGCCAACAGGAAGATACGCCCCTACATCTGTCTTATTGACTTTTTGTTATCATACTGTAGCCGCTTGCAACACGTAACGCACTGATCCGTGCATGCATATGTAATCTGTTTTTTTCACCAATCTTGGAGCATGGATCTTCCTGATCCATGCTGCAAGCATCTTCTACTATTGCGTACGATCTAATCTAAAAATAGTTAAACCGTGCACGATAGTTCTTACTGTACGTCATGTACTGATTTATAGTAAGATTAATTCCTTTTCAGTACTGTTGGGGTACTGTGTCAAACTCACTACATTATTCACAACAACCCCAACTGTACCTTGCAATGACAGTTGGGTCTCAGACACGTGTTGGGTCTCAGATGCACTTAATGACTGAATTACACACAAACACCAAGTTTATAAATTAATGACAATTTTTACTTAACATAACATACTGTATGCAGTTAATCACACCTTTTTAATACATGCTTTTAGATACTGTAAGATGAAAACAAAATGGTTTTGCCAATGGTCACTGCATGATGCCAACTAGAAAAAGTAAACAAAAATTATTGTAGGTACTGTACGGTCAAACACAGTAGTGTACAGTAAATTAAAAATATATTCTGTTACACAGTAGTTTAACAGTATACAGTATGAATCTACTACAGTACTGTACTGTATATTCTGTACATTACTGCAGTTTTCTTCCAGTTATGCTGCCCATCCACTAGACGAGCTGAAAAGTTCAGAATTACGACATTGCAATCGTGCAGTCGTTTGTCAGTCTGTGAGGAGCCTGCACTGAACAAGCAGTCGTGCAGTGCAGGCTCATCAATCATCTGCGAACATTTCTCAACCTGACGTTATCGTCAGGTTGACCAGCTTGTTTGCACAATGATACAGTAGATGTCTAAATGACCAGCGGGCATGCACATCGCTGGCCGTTTTAGACATTTTTGCAAACGATTATGAACGATTGAGCAATATTGTTCAATCGCTCACATATATTGTCTAGTGGATGGGCACCTTTAAGTCTTTACTCAACAACTGTACAGTATTACACTATGACATTAGCATGCATTTCTAAGAGGGGTGCGGTGCCTGCTGCCGTGTAGGTGTACTTCCGTAGCTTGCGTCTCACCTTCAGCCCGTATGTTGCTCAGATGGTCCTGGAATTCCAAGCTGGACACGGACATGACTACTGTACAGTACCTAGGAGGAAGGAGATGACGTGGGAACAGTCCTTCCTCAATGCCGACCGATACGCCCTACCAGACCGAGAACTACACAAAAAGATTAGAGTTTTAAGTGAAAATCATCACTGGAACTTTTGGCCTTAAATCCAGAGTTTCACCTATACTGTAGGCACTCGCGCACCAGATGCAGACTCAACCTCGCACCGGAGTGCAAGGTCCACTGTACGCCCTGAAGAAAGGAGGATAGGCAGAGATGAACAGACAGTAAAAGACAGACACACAGGTTCTCACCGGAGATATTCTTGTTCTTTGTCCCGCTCGGTCCCACACACAGGCCCCTGTAGGAGAGAGAATATGCCATGCAGGTCCCTTTCCTGCTCTAGCAGTGTGTCACACTAATCCACATTAATATCGGGTCCTACTGTAATTCATCGGCCAAACTACAGTATTAATGTACAGTTGGCCTCATAGAGGGCCTACCTGTTATGGTGGAAGAGGCTCTCTTGCTTTCCACCCCCGTAGTCCTCTCCTGTCCTCAGCTTCTTTATTCTGCCGCTAGCACGTCCTGGCCAGTGGCGCCGGCTCTTCCTCTCTTCAGACCTGGTGGTCTAGGTAGGGGTTAATGTACAGTAGGCCTCACCAAGGGCCTACCTGTTATGGTGGAAGAGGCTGCGGGGGGGGAGGAGGAACTTCTTTAGCTCTTTTGCTTTCCATCCACCCCTGCAGTCCTTTCCGGTACTTAGCAGATTGAATAACAATAATGAAGACATTACAGTACTGTAATTGTTGATTTTGAGAGACTTCTATGCATTTAAACATTACTATTATTCAATCTTCAAGACTTCCTGTAGAATATAAATGTACACAGTAATAACATTATACAGTACAGTATTACCCACCACAGTACAATACTCTACCTTTTTTCTGGATGACTGAAAACAAATGTTGATCCTATAGTTTACATCACCACACCTTCAAGTCTCAAGTCATGTTTGTTGATTGAAGATCTGTACTTGGTGGCTGTGTGACTGTCCTCCATGTTTGTTTCCTTATCATGCGCAGCACCCCATTCAATGTGTCCTTTATCCGGTTCAGTTCCTCTTTTCCAATCCTGAATCTTGTCCGACATCTTGAGAGGATATTTTCTTTTAAATTGTTGGGGATTGGTACTTTCTTCCGACTGCCATCAAAGTTCACACGCTTGGTCCAATTGCAATAAAGATTGTAGGGCACATGTTCTTGAAATATTGCTTGGTCATATCGATGCATCTCACCATTGCCAGCTCTGTAAGGTTCATTGTCCTTCTCAGCGGTGATTACAGCCAGTGGTATATCTGGCAAGGGTGTTCCAAATTCAGTCTGTGGTGCTGGGGTGCTTGACATGACAGGCGTTCCTGGTGAAAGTACAGGTAAACTTGCATTGTTCATTCTTGATTCTTCAGCTGACAGTTCAGGCAGGTGATATGATGCAACTGGTGTACTCGCCAAATGAGGCAGGCTGTGTGATGGCACTGGTGTCATGTCCGTGCTCTGATGCCACTGTAGTGTCCATGTCTAGCAAGTGGAATGATGGGTCAGTCTCCAAGTTGTAATCCACATGGTCATTGTAATCCTCAGGCTCAAATTCTTCAGGTGTGACCATTTCATACTGTACTGCCTGGTCATGTCTGTTCCTGGTATGCTGGGCAGCGGCCTCTTGCCATTCTTCTTTAGTTTGCCGGATTGCTTCTTTCATTGCTTCTGCAATGGTGTCTTTCAGCCCTTCTTTCAAATTATAAATTTTTGCCTACAGATGACACACTTTTCCCACGAGGTCTCTCACCATCTTAGCACAGCTACATGTGCATGCATTCTCTTCTTGAAAGGACAGTGTTCAACGGGTTGGTGAGTGGGATGTGTACAGACCAGAGGCTCCAAGGTATCCAGTTCTTCGTTCAGTGTATTTGGTGCATCAATCACTGGTGTTTCCTCCTGGTTCTCCATGTTCATTGGTTGCTCCGCTTTCCATGGGTCATTATCTCCTATGTGCTGGTCCAAAGACACGCACTTGGCCTTTGCATTTTTCCTCACCTTGACAGGTACAGGTACATTTTCCTTCCCTGCTTTCTTCTTGGAAGGTTTTGTTGTAGATCGTTGTGGCACTACTGAATTCAGCCTCTTGCTCAGTGGAAGTGGGCAAGATGAGGCACCAGAGTAAAAACCTTTACTCTTCACTATTTTCACCGTTCAGTGCACTCTGAAATACACAAGTATAAATACACTAAATACAATATTAAGCAAAATAGTGGAAATATAAATGTTTCACATTACAGCACTGTAAACAATTACAGTACTCATACTGTATGTACTGTACTTTCAAGAATGTGCTGCTACTGTACTCTATACAACTCCAGTAATAACCCTTTCACACAGAAAAGCAAACTACTGTAGCAGGTTCAGTAAAGCACTGTTCTGTACCTGTTGCAGTAGTTTGCTGATGAACAGAGATTTTTACTGTGTGAAAAGGTCACTTTGAAGTTACATTTTACCTGGGTCGGAGACCTGGTAATTTCGACATGGGTTGACCCTTTCACACAGAATAAATGCTCGTGTCCATCTGCAAATCACTGGTTAAAAGTGCTACTGTACTGTATACCCAGTAATTTGATTGTCTGTGCCAAAAGGGGTACAAAGCAGGACCATGAAATAATCCTGTGCTTCAAATGCCGGATAAAGACAGGGTTTTTTGCTACAGTATTTTCTGTGTTAAAAGGGCGGGTTATTTTTCATCAAGATCTCAGTTCCTGTACCACTCATTAACTACAGTATGACAGGGCAAAGTTTACTTTTTATAAGATACAGGGTTTTCTTTGTCTCTGGTAGCATAAAACAGCATCTCAGACTGGCCTAGCAATCCACACTGTGAATCTGCTACTTAACTATACGGACTTGCTGCTCGGATTGTCTCTTCGGCACGTATCACCAGTATGAACCCTTGAGATACTACTATCTGCAATGCTGCCTGACTTCTAAGTCGCTGTTGTTGCTGCTCATTACAGTGATCTACCTCTGCAACTCTGCCTGACTTCCGAGTCACCTTTGTTGCTGTACCCTGTACCTATTCCTACCTATCTATACACTCTAAAATTGTCGCTATTTAGCGTTATGAGTCGCACAAGAAATAATTGCTTTCAGACTTTGATTGTGGTTCCAAAGCACAAAAAGTTATTATTTACCATAAAAGCAGATAGTTACACTCTGTGATCTAAATACAATTAGCGCTCTGGATCCAGATCCCGGCATCAAAGATGAAACCTCCATCAACAGCAAAGAAAGGGTGACTGGCCTTTAGTTTCAGAGAGCCTGCATATATACTCTTACAGAAATAGGCAATACAATAGAACAGGTTGGCATGATTCAATTGGTTCTTCTTCCTGGTTCTTCTGTTACAGTACAGTTCATAGGTCAGTTCGTATGGTCACAGTCCAGCCTGCAACAGCTCTTTGTGTCCATTTTCCAGCTGCATAACAAATCTAACCTGGCTGCATTACAGAGTACATTTTATTACCTAACTCTCTATGATCCATAATTTGCAGACACATGTTGCGATCTCACTGATGAAACTGGAAATCTGCAAAGACACAGTGGTTTAGAACGACACCAAACACGGTCTGCTTATCATATACTAAACCTTAGATATCAACTAACATATATTTCACAACATTACTGATAATGAATAAAACCTTAAATATTAACCTTAATGCTAGGGAACCTTTTTATGTAAGTGTGCAGTGTGTAAGTATTGGGGTATTAAGAAAAGACACTAGTTAGCATTGTGCGACTACGTGTTTGTGGAGTACACCGTGGTACGTGTTTTGCAGGGTTGATCATATTATATGTTTATTTCAATCTATGCATTTATATAAAGGGGACTTTTAACAATGTTCTATTGTGAGGGAATCGCACAACGCTAAATAATAGCATCGCCATATGTACTTATGTGTGAGATTCGCTAAAATGGCACTGGGCGGCCATTCGCAAAATGGCGTGTTGCCATTTGCAAAATGGCGTCATGCAGATTTAATTTTAAACAGATTCTGTCTCAGCCAATTATCCAGCTTCGACAGTCCTGTCCTTTGCCCGTAGCTGTAGACGCTTATTTGCGTATAGAGTTTCTATCACACCATATACCGCTGATCGTTTCCTAGCCTCCCGCTTTCCCTTTTAGTCTCCCGTGGCCATCTTCTCCTCAGGGCCATCTTGTGTATGCTCAGCGGCCATCTTGTTTTAGTCGCAATATTGCTGTGTCTAATGTGCTGGTATAATGTCTCCTTTGTGTATTAAGGAGCATATGTATCAAAGCTTGATGTGAAATAAAATCATGAAATATATATCACCAACCAACCAATCAGCTCCAAACTAACATTTATTAAACAAAGCCTGCAAAATGTAAGTTACAAGCTGGTTGGATGGTGATATATCTCACAATTTTATCTCACATCAAGCTTTGATACATACTGTATGCCCCTTAGTTTCCATCGAGCAGGCCTCATTTCACATTATCTGCTGGTGTAAATGTGAGGAAATTTAATGTGTAATACTTTTTAGCCTTTACTGTACAGTACAGTATGCTTAGCCCTGGTCCATACAGTATTCCTCGTTTATATATATCTACAGTATATACTGTATATATAATATATACAAACATACATACACTAAGCAGTGTTAGGAGACAGTGAAAATAGCAGGTACCAAACAATCAGCTCCCAATTGTAATTTTTCAAGGTTGTGTTTGAAAAATGACAGTTGGGAGCTAATTGGTTGGTACTTTATCTCTTTTCTTTGTCTTCTAACATTGCTTAGTAAATAGACCCCTGAGTTTCTATCTAGGAGGCCACATTTCACATACCCTGTATACCGCAGAATGCTCCATAGCCCCCCACTGCCTCGCGCCCATCTTGTGTATGCTTGGCGCCCATCTTGTGCAATATTGCTGTTTCATACTTACCCATTAACTCATTAACACAGTATGTGCTGCTACAATGTTCCTGGCCCTAGACGCATATTTGTGTATCCAGTTGTACACTGTACATTGTACTTCTCAACATACAGTACAATATATTTTAAAAAAATTATCTGGCCAGAACATTTGAATTGCTTTGAGGGTGCCTGCCCATGATCATAATTATCATACAGTATGTTACAGCTGATGTAAGAATGTAATACCCCCCTGTGTTCTAAAATACTGTACAGTATGTTATACAGTATAATATTTTTTTTAAGATAGTGAACATTAAATCATGTATACTGTACTCAGGGCCTGATTCAGACCTGGTCGCTCTGACAGAGCACTCGCTCTGAATCAGGGCCGGGCTTTTTTTTTTTTTTTCGAATGGCCTCTTGGCCACTCACATAGCTGCTGCGAGTGGCCATGATGATGGACGCGATGGTCAAGACCATCGCGACCATCGGGCTTGCGACGAGACCCTTGTGGTAGGGTCTCGTGGCCGCAAGCCCCAGAGAGATTTTGGCTCTAACAGAGCCGGAATCTCTCCTGGGGCCGCCCCCAAATGGTAGGTGTTTTCATGGGAATGCCTCCGTTTGGGCAGCCACCCCCCCAGCCCACCCACCAAAGGGGGCGAGCTGTCATTCAACATTGACAGCTTGCCCCCTTTGGTGCGAGACCCAGAGCGACGGATTGCCCATCGCTAGCCGGGTCTTGCGCATGCACACGATGGAGCCGGCTCCGTCGTGCGCATGCGCTGTGGGCAAACATTGACCCCTTGTTGTGAGCGCTCAGCGCTTGCGACCGGGTCTGAATCAGGCCCTCAGTCTGTATACTTAGTAACAGTATTTCTCGTTCTCTCCAGTTTTTGTCATTAAACATGCCGACAAAAATCAGCAAATCCATGAGCAAGATAATTGCAAACATGAAAAAAGAACACAAAACAACAGGACAGATCCAGGCCTGGCTGAAAGATTCCTGGACTGCACATCCTGAATATATATAATGGGAGGTGCTACCTGTGTGAGACTTTTATTGGGGAGGCTCGGCTGGGCTAGTTTGGGGGTGTCCTGCGCTCTGGATATGAACCCTAGTATGTTAGGGACCATGTATGGGGAGGTATATCTCGTTGGGGTGCAGGACCGATCTTAATTTGTGAAGGTACAGTACAATGATGTTTGTTGTAAAAATTATTTACAGTCCTGTACAGTGTGCGCTTGTTACTGACAATAATTTCTCATCTCTTTAGGCATCATGGGTAACACCTACTTCCAAGAACAAATAGTAGATTGCTGTATGGTGCCATTTGTGAGAAAATGCTTTCCATCAGGACATCGATTATTCCAGGATAATGGTCCAAAACACTCAGCTTCAGGAAAATTCATGGAAGAGAGAGGTATAAATTGTCAATGCACACCCCCAGAGTGAGTATTGTCCTACTGTATTAAATGTTCATTGTATAATAAAGTATGTGCCGTGCAGTAATTATTCTAGTACGCTTTTTATTAAAGTACTGTGACTGAATAATTTTTTTCTTGTACTTTCCTGTAGGCCACCGGACATGAATCCCATTAAATTGGACTGGTCCCAGTTGAAGAGATTCATCAGGTCTTAAGTGAAACCAAAAACTAAACAGGATCTTTTGGATGGTATAATGAAGTTTTGGAAAACTGTATTGACACGTGCCCAGTGTAACAATTATATTGATCATCTGTATACAGTCTTACCAGTTGTCATCGAAAGAAAGGGTCAAGGAACTGCTATGTAGCTTGTATAGCACTGTACTGTATGTTATATAATTAGTTATGTGGAGGAAGGGTTTAACTTCCTCTTTCCAGTTTGTGATCCGGACTGTTAAGTACAGTGTCTCCATACTGTATGTATTGTGGTTGTGCTTTCTGTACCTATACTGTATATTCTCCTAATTTCCCCCCCGTCCTTGTGTTTGTGCTGTCACATACCTCTGTTCATATTTAACTCTATTCCCCAGCCATGCGCCATCCCTACCCCAGTGCTCCCCCTCCACACCACCTGGTCAAAGCCGCGAGACCTCTAATGGTCATTGTAGCCACAATTTGTGGGTATTAATCAGCAGATATGTCACTGTCCCTACACTGTTTAACCCTTATGTGCAGCAGGTTCAATATGTGCCTAGTCAGCGTGCAAGCCTGCAGCTAATGGTTCAACCCCCCCTTCCACTGGCTCCTCCACCTACATTGCCCCCTGTTCCAAGGTATGCATTGCCACTGCAGCCATCTGCAACGGCATCATCACAGGTTGTGCTGCAGCTACCAGTTTCTGCTACTGCGCTTGATGTTGCTGTTTGTAATGCAGATGTTTCAAGTTTTCAGATTCCTTTGGTTCATACAGTTGATGCTGCTTCAACATCCACATCCATAGTCGCAGACATACTGTAGTAGGCGCACTGTTGCATTGAGAAACATGCTTCTACTGTACATCTGCAGTCAGGGCGGCGGTCCCTTCGACATCAGGATCAGGTGAGAAAAGCATTTTGGCTAATGTTAGTGCTTCTTTATCACATTCAGGGGAATCTTCTGATTCTCCTAGCTCCCTGTTTGTTCTTTGGGAAACCCAGGGCCTTATGCCACCCGCTGCTAGGGGGGATTTGGACTTCTTTTCACTTTTGCCCTCAAAGACAGGTGGTGTTCATCTCCATCTGGGTCACCCAAATTCTGTCTTGTTTCATTTCTTTTTTTGTAAAAAAATCGTTATATGGGCAGTGGGCAGAAAGGCCCTGCACGGTGTTTTCTCTCTCCTACAGGGACCTATGTGTGGGATTGAGCGGGACGAAGAACAAGAGTATCTCCGGTGAGAACCTGTGTGTCTGTCTTTGACTGTCTGTTCGTCTCTGCCTATTTTCCTTTATTTCAGTGTGTACAGTGGACCTTGCACTCCGGTGCGAGGTTGAATCTGTACCTGGTGCGCAAGCGCCTACAGTATACTGTAGGTGAAACTCTGGATCTGAGACCAAAAGTGCAGTGATGATTCTCACTTAAAACCCTAATCTTTTTGTGTAGTTCTCGGTCCGGTAGGGCGTATTGGTCAGCATTGAGGAAGGACTGTTCTCACGTCATCTCCTTCCTCCTAGGTACTGTACAGTAGTCATGTCCGTGCCCAGCTTGGAATTCCAGGACCATCTGAGCATCTGGGCTGAAGGTGAGACGGCGTGATGCATGCTATGGAAGTACACCTACACGGCAGCAGGCACCGCACCCATCTTAGAAACGCATGCTAATGTCATAGTGTAATATAGTTTTTGAGTAAAGATTTACTGAAAAAAAAACTGCAGTAATATATATACTGTACTGTAGTAGATTGTATATATACTGTAGTACATTCATACTGGCGTAGTACCCACAGTGGCGCAGCTACAATATACATTACTATAGATAGGATTAGGAGAAAGTGAAATGCTACAGTGTCCAGGTTTGTAGTTGGTTTAAATAGGTATGTTGTAAAGCACCTGCGTCTTCGTTTTGAGGAGGAGCATTTGTATAGGCCAGATGGGATTCACCTGAGAGAGGAAGGTTTGGAGATATTTGTCAGACATTGTCTTGTTTAATTTCATTTTTGGTACTGTACATACTGTAAATCATTATATGGGCTGTGGACTGAATGGCACTGCTTTTTCACCACTAGGCTTAATTTTAATTCTAATTTTTTATTAAAAAATTTGGCTGTGGCCTATTTTTTTCCAATTTATACTGTTGTTGTGTCTATTTATTGAGTTAAAGCTTAAGAATGGTGTGAAATTAATACAAGTACTGTATGGGTGACTTACAGTATTAATTAAAGCTGTATACTGTAATGTACTGTTGTATGTTTTCATTAAGTACTGTACAGTATTTTCTTACCGTATTTTTGCTACAGTATCAATAAATTTAAAGAAACTTTGTACTGTATGTTTACTTTTGCAAAGTAGAGTACATGTACTGTACAGTACCTTATTGCAATAAAGTTTCATGTACTGTATGTTAAGTAATTTTCTTACTGTATTATGCATAATTGACTATTTGGTACTGTATGCAACTTTATATATTTGGTCCTATCCCCCAAATTATCTTGCCACTATAGCAATGGTACTGTACCTATTGCAGGGCTGCCTGCCCTCATAAATTGTGGTGTCTGGGACTAACAAAATACTGTAGAAAGGCCCCCCTGGGGTGTTGCTGTGGATAATGTTGGTGGAGCTGTCACAGTAGATACTGTAGACAGTATACTGTCATCAACCAGATCACATAAAAAAAGACAAAACACGTTGTATAGAAATTAAAAATTTACTAAAACTAAAACAAAAAATGTAAATAACGATAAAGAATTACAAAAGGCATCCACCATGACTTGTTGTGTCTGCCTCTACAGGGCTATCGCCTGGCGTAGTTGCTCTGTGGGGAGAAAAATAAAAGGTAAAGTATTGCAACACTAATCTACAATATTGTACAATCTTGACACTACTGTAAATACAGTACTTTACCTCTTGTTAGGCGTTGCCCGCGTGGTGGTGGGCATTGTCCCTGGCGCCCTCTGGGTCCCCCGTGGACTGTATTGGAAAAAAATGCATTCACATTACTGTGCTGTATTTACCTTTTATACGGCATGGTGCTACATGGTTTGACTAGCTTAACTAAATGAAAAAATAATATTGTGAGGTGGTCAAAATTGATTGGAAATGACTGTAAATAAATGTTATTGAGGTTAATAATACTGTAGGAACAAAAACAGGCCCATTTTATGTGATTTTAGCTGTTTTTATGATATTTTAAGAAAAAATCCAGTTCCAAAACCAAAACCGAAAAACAAAACACCAAGGGAAAAATAACTAAACCAGATTCAGATCCAAAACCAAAACATGAGGGTCGGTGCACATCTCTAGAATTTATAACCACTATTGATATTAAGCCAGGCTTATTATGAGTCTGAATATGGTAAAAATGTATATCTGCATCCAGAAGGAGAGATCCATCTGAATTACAATCACGCCCATAAAGATGGCAACTATACTGGGATGCAAAACGCTGGTCTGCAGCACAAATTTCTATTTATACTTGCTCATGCATCAGCTTACACAACTAGATGGTGTCAACCAAACTCTTTTGTCTACCTTGCTGCACCACACTATGGAACACACAGAGGCTACTTCCGGTTCATTCCTTTGTCAGCCCCTGAAGGGTAAAACCAATTGGATGAATCTTATACACCATGGAGACCCTGAATGCCGGAAACAGCTGCACAAGGAACTGGAAGTAGTTGCTGTGCATTTCATAGTGTGATCCAGCAACCAGGAAGAACACAGTCATCCTGGTATCAGAGCAACAGAAGCTCTTGGCCGTGTTTACACTGTACATCCAACAAATTTTGAATGCTTCTATCTCCGAAGTTTGCTTTACACCATTACAGGTCCTACTTCCTTCGAAGGAACACCTTAGGACTGTGGATGGGGAAGTTTGTCACACTTTTCGTGAGGCCTGCCTAAGGAGAGGCTTGTTGGAGAATGATGTGTAAACAAACATTCTTAAAATCCCGTGCAACGCTGGGTACTCCATCCAGTATGTATATATATATATATATATATATATATATATATATTGTGACACAGTTAGGTTAGGGGGTCCCTCTCCTGGGTAGAGGACTCCTTCCTTATACACACACACAGCAGCAGGGAAGCAGCACACCAGTCTGGATGCAAGTACAAGCTGGTCGGCGCCAGTCTTTATTGTACAATGACAGAAATATAAAGAAAACATAAATAAATCCTAGCCCTGTCGGGGCACTAACTTCACAGGTAGTTCCCTCACTACCAGAACCTGGCAGGGCCTAATACCCTCGCCAGCAACAAAGCACAGCACAGTACTCACAAATAGGTTTTTCAAGTGTCTCTGAGCAAACTCCCTGCCTGCTCTCCCAGGTGAGACAATCAGCCCTCAACACACAAGGCTTATATTGGCCACTCTCAGGTGGAAAACTAACAAGCCTGTTACCAGGCTGCGAGAACCAAAACCTGGAGTGGCCGTGGGTGGAGCCCTCCCTCTCCTCTCACCCACAACCCCCAGGTCCCAAACCGGTTTTTCAAAAAGCCGAAACTCAAGCCTGCTACACTGCAGACTTTCTCCTGGGGGTTTAAAACACAAAAGACAGGAATCTGGGACAAATGTACCTGCCACAGACCACTTTACCAGTGATCCTATCACATATCCCCCCCCTTTGTTTCGACCTGTGGGGCGGAACAACTGAAGCCCCCAAACAATGAACACGTGACAACGCGTCAGCATTGGCCAGCTGGCTTCCTGGCCTGTGTTCCACTGAAAATTTAAAAGTTTGTAACGCCAAGAACCATCTTGTAATTTTCGCATTACTGTCCTTATTTTCAGACATCCACTTCAGAGAGGCATGGTCAGTGATCAATTTGAACTTTCTTCCGACCAAGTAGTACCTGAGAGCCTCTAGCCCACTTTATGGCCAACGCCTCCTTCTCCACTGTGGCATAGTTTCTCTCATGTACATTCAACTTTCTTCTAAGATAGAAAATAGGGTGTTCCTCACCCTCCTTGTTCTGGGACAGGACCGCTCCTATACCTACTTCTGTTGCATTGGTTTGTACTATGAATTCCCTTTCAAAATTAGGAGTCATCAGGACTGGTTGGGAACACAACGCTACTTTCAACTCCTGAAAAGCTTTCTCTGCCTCAGGACTCCATTCTACCATGACTTTTTGTTTGCCTTTGGTCAGGTCAGTCAGTGGGACTGCCATGGTGGCAAAGTTGGGTATAAACCTCCTGTAGTACCCCACAATTCCCAAGAAGGCTCTCACCTGCTTCTTCTTCAGAGGCCGTGGGCAGTTTTGTATGGCATCAACCTTATTGAGCTGAGCCTTTATCAGGTCTCTGCCAATGGTGTATCCCAGATATTTTACTTCCTCCATGCCTAGACAACACTTTTTTGGGTTGGCTGTCAAACCTGCCTTATAGATGGAGTCCAACACTGCTTGTACCCTGGGTAAGTGAGACTGCCAATCAGGACTATGAACGACCACGTCATCCAGATAAGCAGCCGCATACCGTCTATGGGGCCTTAGAATCCTGTCCATGATTCTTTGGAAGGTAGCAGGTGCCCCATGTACATCTTGTACTGAAACAAGCCCTCTGGCGCTGAAAAAGCTGTCTTTTGTTTGGCGCTCTCGGTTAACGGTACTTGCCAATACCCTTTGGTTAGGTCAAGAGTGGTTAAATACCTTGCCGTCCCTAGTCTCTCAATCAGTTCATCCACTCTTGGCATCGGGTAGGCATCGAATTTTGAAACACTGTTCAACTTTCGGAAGTCATTGCATAAACGCACACTCCCATCGGGCTTTGGAATCAACACAATGGGACTTGACCATTCACTATATGATTCTTCAATAAACCCTAACTCTAGCATATTTTTAATTTCTTTCGACACCGATTCTCTTTGTGCTTCTGGTAACCTATAGGGCTTTAGATTAACTTTAACCCCTGGGTCAGTGATGATGTCATGTTTAATGGCCGAGGTTTTCCCAGGTACGTAAGAGAACAGCACCCTATTTCTAATCAGAAACTCCTTGACCTCTTGTTGTTGAATTGCCGACAGGGTTTTTGCCACTGTCACTTCGGGAACTAAGGGCCCTGGACTTACTGGAGGATCTCGGATGGCCGACAGTACCGTTCTATCTTTCCAGGGCTTTAACAGATTTATATGGTATATCTGTTCCGGCTTTCTTTTCCCCGGCTGGTAAACTTTGTAATTGACCTGCCCCACTCTTTCTAAGATTTCAAAGGGCCCTTGCCATTTAGCCAAAAGTTTATTTTCCACAGTGGGAACCAATACTAACTCTCTGTCCCCAGGAGCAAAGCGGCGTAACCGAGCATTGCGGTTGTATACCCTCTGCTATGCCTGTTGAGCCTGTTCCAGGTGCTCTCTCACTATCGGCACTACCGCAGCAATTCTCTCCTGCATTTGAGAAACATACTCAATCACCATTTTGTAAGGACTAGACTTCCCCTCCCATATCTCTTTGGCAATGTCTAGTAACCCCCTTGGGTGTCTCCCATACAACAAGTCGAAGGGTGAAAACCCGGTGGAGGATCGGGGAACTTCTCTTATGGCCAACAATAAATACGGCAATAAGTAGTCCCAATCCCTACCATCCTTGTCGACCACTTTCCTAAGCATGTGTTTTAATGTCTTGTTAAACCTCTCGACCAGCCCATAGGTTTGGGGGTGATAAACCGAAGTTCTTAACTGTTCGATTTTGAACAGGCGGCATAACTCTTTCATGACTTTGGACATAAACGGTGTACCCTGGTCAGTTAGTATCTCCTTAGGTATACCCAGCCTGCTAAAGACATGAACTAGCTCTCTGGCAATGGTCTTGGTTGATGTATTGTGCAACGGGATCGCTTCCGGGTACCTGGTAGCATAATCCATTATGACCAGAATATACTGGTGTCCCCTGGCAGACTTCATTAAGGGTCCAACCAAATCCATCGCTATTCTTTCAAACGGCACCTCTATGGTAGGCATTGGAACTAGTGGACCCTTAAAATATGGCCTGGGAGCATGATACTGACACTCAGGGCAGGATGCGCAAAAGTCAGATACCTCTTTATGAAGCCCGGGCCAGAAAAACCTCTGCATTATTCGCTCATTGGTTTTCTCTACCCCTAGATGGCCTGCCATTATATGACCATGGGCCAGATCCAACACTGTTCTTCTGTAGGCTTTGGGAACTATTAGTTGTTCCACAACATCTTCCCCCTTCTTAGTCACCTGATATAACAAATCCTGACACATTGCCATGTGGGGATAGGACAAAGGACTATCAGGGTCTACGGGTTT
Source organism: Taudactylus pleione (assembly GCA_031769625.1). Lineage (NCBI taxonomy): Eukaryota > Metazoa > Chordata > Amphibia > Anura > Myobatrachidae > Taudactylus > Taudactylus pleione. The sequence continues at coordinate 9,949,596 of JAUIMM010000185.1, forward strand.
ACCATCAACTATTTTTACATTCTCCCTGGCTTTTACCAAAGTAGGGTCATTCAACTGCTCCATGGCAAATACCTCTCTTCTGACCTCTAAATCAGGCAGACGATCACCTGGCCTAACAACACTTCCCACCTCAATGGGAGGCACATCAGTTGGCGGGCCACCGTCACGCTCCGCATTCTCTAGTTCGCCAATCATAGTAGAAAAAGGGAATAACTCTGACTCAGAAGAAACTCCCTCCTCCACTACATCGACAACCTTCTCAAATGGATCGGGGTTGTTCACCTCTGGAACAAAACGGCTTTCCCACAACTTCCAGAAGTGAGCAAAGTCTTTCCCCAATATTGCATCATACATCAGACCATGTACCAAACCTACAGAAACTATAGCAGAACCACATGGTGTCTCGATGTTCACCTCGGCAGTAACATAATATCGAGTATCCCCATGTATGCAGGTCACACCAACAGTTTTCCCCTCACGCCGCAAGGGGTTCACCAGCTCAGCTTTTATAAGTGTCACCAAGCTACCAGAGTCTAACAGTGCCTCTACTCGGTTGCCATCTACAGTGAGTACACACATGTGCTTATGAGTCACAGCCTGCCGGTCAGCCGTACAGGCTATCTGTGCAAAGAAAGACCCCCTGCGGTAGACATGAGCAGTATCACTTTGCATAGGTTCAGTTGTAAGTGCACAATTAGCGGCAATATGGCCGAAGCCACCACATCGGAAACACTGAGTCATATTAATGTCTAGTCGTTTACGGGGCAAGAACCTTCCCGGCCTGGCAGGCCTGTCTCCAGGTTCTACACCCTCAGTCTTAGGTACATTCCACCGCCCCCAGCACCCTTCTCCCCTGGAACAGTCTTATCAGTGTCTGTGGGAGTTCGCCGGTGCGCCATCAGGGCTCGGTGGGGCATACTCATCAGCTCCTCAGCCGCCACGTACCTCTCCACCAGCTCGACCAACTGGTCCACGGACTTAGGGTCTGCATGGCTCACCCACCTGCGCAGAGTCACAGGTAATGATCGCAGGTACCGGTCCATCACGACCCTTTCCACGATCTGTGGTCCCGTCAGCGTCTCGGGCTGTAGCCATTTTGAGGACAGATGGACGAGGTCATGCATCTGTGAACGTGGAGGCTTGTCCTTATGGAACTCCCAGCGGTGGACCCGTTGGGCACGAACAAAGGTGGTGACTCCCAAGCGAGTTAGGATCTCCTGTTTTAGTTTTTTATAGTCCTTGGCATCAGCCAGGCATAAGTCGAAATATGCTTTTTGTGGCTCCCCAGACAAAAAAGGTGCCACCAGACTTGCCCACTGCTCCTTGGGCCAACTCTTCCTCTCGGCCGTTCTTTCAAATGCGGCGAGATAGGCCTCCACATCATCGCCCGAAGTCATCTTTTGGAGGAAGTGACTGGCTCGTACGGAGTGAGTGGTGGTGGGAGGACCAGTATTAACATCTCTGGGCCGGGCGACCAGGTGCTGTACCACCTCCTTTATGGTCTGGCTGTTTTCCGCTAAGGCCTGGCGGTTTTCCGCTAAGGCCTGGTGGGTTTCCTCTATGGCAACCTGTTGTTGCCTGGCGGATTCCTGCTGAAGTTTGTTAGTCTCCTGCTGAGCCCTGGTAGCTTCCTGCTGAGCTGCTGTAGCTTGGAGCAAGGCTTAATAATTTCCTCCATTTTGTCCTGGGGTGTAGATTGGAAGCTGAACCTTGCCTCTCTGAGCATTGGCTGATGCCTCCTCTATGGGACTCCAAGGACACAGTGTTATTTCCACACTCACAAATTGGGTGTCCGTCCCTTTAATTTTTAAATGGAAAGTTTTCCTCTCGCTGCAACTTCAGTGTGTGTGGATGCCTGCATTCTCCACCATATTGTGACACAGTTAGGTTAGGGGTTCCCTCTCCTGGGTAGAGGACTCCTTCCTTACACACACACACAGCAGCAGGGAAGCAGCACACCAGTCTGTATGCAAGTACAAGCTGGTCGGCGCCAGTCTTTATTGTACAATGACAGAAATATAAAGAAAACATAAATATAAATCCTAGCCCTGTCGGGGCACTAACTTCACAGGTAGTTCCCTCACTACCAGAACCTGGCAGGGCCTAATGCCCTCGCCAGCAACAAAGCACAGCACAGTACTCACAAATAGGTTTTTTAAGTGTCTCTGAGCAAACTCCCTGCCTGCTCTCCCAGGTGAGACAATCAGCCCTCAACACACTAGGCTTATATTGGCCACTCTCAGGTGGAAAACTAACAAGCCTGTTACCAGGCTGCGAGAACCAAAACCTGGAGTGGCCGTGGGTGGAGCCCTCCCTCTCCTCTAACCCACAACCCCCAGGTCCCAAACCGGCTTTTCAAAAAGCCGAAACTCAAGCCTGCTACACTGCAGACTTTCTCCTGGGGGTTTAAAACACAAAAGACAGGAATCTGGGACAAATGTACCTGCCACAGACCACTTTACCAGTGATCCTATCACAATATATTTATATAATGGTAATGGGGGCAGCATGCTACAGAGGAACCAAGTCTATTTAGCTGTTAACCTCTTGGAAGCCAAGCATTTGGAGGATAGACAATGTGTGTCTAGGCCCCCATACATCAGCAATGATCGAGATATGCCGGGTTAGCGGCAGTGAAATCCACATGTTGGATTTCACTGATTTGCTGATCACGATAAAAAAATTATCGTGATTGGCAGATCGGTGAAATCTAACATGTAGAATTTCACAGATCCTGCAACGGATTGTGGAACATCAATGTCCACTGGTCAGCATTGTCGACTGGCGGATTGCCGTTTCTGATCCAATTGCAGGATCACAGCGATCCATCTCTGATATAGGCGGGCCTTTACTTGTTTGAGTGATCTAGCCTGCTGCAGCTGAAAGCATGTGATTAGGCAAACAGAATAGCTAAAAGGAACTCCCTTAAGAAGGCAAGGTGGGAGTGTTGCTTGCCTGCTAATCTGGAAGGGGAGGAATATTTTTTTTTTTTTAATTTCTTTTTATTTTAGAAAGGAACTTTGGAAAATGACAAACAAATGGTATACTTTCTTCAACAGTGTCACAATTAACATTGTATAATCGAGCAATAAAATAGATAATATATATAATAAAGACCAACAGCATTTCTCAAAACAGGAAAAAAGTGAGAGAGATATAATAAAATTAGAGATCGAAATCAAAGTCAAATGGCATGGCCGGCACATCACCCAAAATCTAAGAAACCATTGTTTGCATAGTAATTGGTGCATCTCCCAATAACAATCTGGTTTCATACCAGCTTCTGGAGTGAAAACATTTATGTAACTGATTTTTAAGGTCCCTTGATAAAGAATCAATGAACCCCCCCAAATGTAAAAAGAAATTTCAGTACGCTCTTCCTTGTGTAGTGAGGCCTCTAACCAGTCCATGTGGAATACGTGGAACATCTTGTATGGATGGGGGTTTTTATGGGCCACTGCAGATATTATAAGCATCAACCTCTTGCTTCCTTGCACCATTTTGGTTGTAGGGGTAATATCCCAGAACTGCCCATTCCGCTGAAAGAGGCAGATCACTAAGGAGGTAGGTTATTGCAAATCATCTGACCTGCTTCCAAAAGTCATTTGTAAGTGGGCAATCCCACATACAATGCATGCACTTTGGGCAAGCCCCAGAATCAGAGATCCCAATCAAAAATCTACGATGTGGGGAAAGATATCCATTATGATATATATTGTTAAAAATTTCCCTGTACATTGAGGAAGATAATGTTTGTATGGAATAATTAAAAATTTTCAAAAGAATGTTTATTGTTAGAGTAGGAAAAACCTGTATCCAAGAAAAGATTCCTGCCTTTGATTTTGTGAGATCCAGAGGGTCATGTAATATTTGGTAAAATGTGGATATGGCCTTCCTTTCAGATGACTGTCTAGTTAGTGTAACATCAAGTGGGTTGAACCAATCATTTGCAGAGAGGTGTCTCACAATCAAGCTAGCGTAATGCTCAGCTTGATAAATAGCTAGAGCATGTGATTTGGGCAAGGTATATTTATCTGCCATTACTTTTATCTGAAGAGGTATGTGATATGTGGTATCTACTAGTTCTTTAACCTGGGATATACCTTTAGAACACCAGGAAAGGAAAGGCTGTGCTGCTTGGCCATTTTGGAATTCGGGGTTGGATAACAATGGAAAAAATAGCGAGTGATGGCTATTAAGACCCATTTTGTTTCTGGTGTTGTGCCAAACGATCCAAGAAGACACCAGGAGCGGATTCTGAGATTCTATGAGGGTTATTTTCTGACGATGATTGTGTAAAAAAGATAAGAGGTGCTGTTGTGGTAGGAAGGATTGATCAATATCAGAAATTGTGTAATGATCCGTACCATGAATCCAGTCTCAAATGTATTTGGAGAATACCTGCCTGTTATATAATTTTAAGTTTGGAAGATTTACCTCCCCATTGGTTATAGGCTGTTGTAGTTTGATTAGACTTATTGCGTGGCCTCTTATTCTGCCAAATACATTTTCTAAATGTGGTGTTTATTAATTTTTCATCCGCTATAGACAGCAGAATTGGAAGCATCTGAAGTGGGTAAAGATGTTTTGGGAATGTAATAATTTTTAATATACTGTATGTACCCGTCCTAGGTAGGATAACATTAAATGTTGCCATTTCTTCAATTCCCCTAGTGCTTCTTTAATTATCCTTTGTATATTCAAACTATATAAATTATGTATATTTTTGGGAAGGAAAATTCTGAGATATTTAATGGAATTAGAGGTCCATTTGATCCTATAATCTGCACACCAAGGGGGGTGATCCTGTGATTTATCATGATTAATGGTAAAACCAGATACCTGTCCATAATCTCTCAAAATATGCAATACAGAGGGTAAAGTAGTTTCCGGATGTGAAATATATAATAAAAGATCGTCCGCAAAGGCCACGATCTTTGCTTCACATGGACCTAGTGTAATACCTGGAAAGGTTGGCTGCAACTGCAAAAGTCTGAAGAGAGGGTAAAGGGCTGTATTGAATAGGAGGGGAGACAAGGGGCAATCCTGCCTCATACCTTGTGCAATGGGGATCGGGGGGCCCTTTTCACCATTATCAATTAGATGGCAAAGTATAGAGATACCTAAAGAATTGGGAGAAATCACTTTGAAAGGCCCAGATTTGGCATACCCACAGCAATTGTACCCAGGAAACAGTATCAAAGGCTTTCTCAGCATCTAGGCTGAGAAGCATGGTTGGGATGTTATTTATATCGTTGGCTGCTGAAATAATTGCAGCCAGGGTGGCTCGGACTCCCGTCACTGAATATCTACCATGGGTGAATCCCAATTGATGGGAAGTGAGGATATCTGGCAGAATAGACAGGAAGCGATTTACCATTATTTTTGACAATATCTTGAAGTCTTGATTGAGCAGAGTTATGGGGCGATAAGAAGATACAAGTTCAGGGTCTCTGTCTGGTTTTGGAAGCAGAATAGTGTGGGATTTGTTAAAACTAAGGAAAATAATATGATCTCTGTGAATCTTTTGTATAGTGATGTAAGAATAGGAAGTATGTGGGGTTTCAGAAGCTTAAAGTATTCCTTAAAGTAAAACCACTCGGTCCTGGTGCTTTGTTGTTGGGGAGTTTAGAAATAATAAAAGATACCTCATTCTCCTCTATATCTTCATTGAGAATATCCCGCTGGGTAGAAGAACCATGCTTCCTCCAATAGCCGACTGTGAAGGAGAGAGTCGGATGAGAGAGCTGAATATAGAGTTGTGTAATAGGAGTGAAATCTAGAGATCATATCCGCTGTAGAATGAACTGTAGAATTGGACAAAGGATTGCGAAGTGTTGTGATGTGATATTTTGGTCTCTGAGCACTGGTCATATTCGCCAATAGACGTCCGGCTTTGTTGCCCCAGCGATAGTACCTATTCATTGTGAATTTAACCTGCATTTGTGTGTTAGCAAAAATAAAGTTTTCTAGAAGCTGACGCTTTTGTCTATAGTCAAGAAGATTAGGGTCTGAGGGGTCAGATATATAGATTTGATAAGCAGATGATACTGATTGGTAAAGTGAGTCATACTTCTTCTGATACTCCCGCCATCTCCGAGCCTGATAAGCGATGATATGACCTCTAAGAACGGCATTAGAGGTCGTCCAGAAAAGGACAGGGTCCTCCCAATGCTCTAAATTATCATCGGTGAATTCCTGCCATTTATTCTGAAGATATTGAGCAAAATGATCAGAGCTGCTCAACGAAGTTGGGAATCACCAGAATCTAGTAAAAACAGCAGAATTCCTGGTAGTAAAACAAACAGATATAGGGGCGTGATCAGATATAAGAATATCATGTATATCAACTGAGACAAGTGTCGAAAGCACGGTGTCACAGCGCTGCCGAATCCAGGTCCCTCTTACTTGGTTCAGCAGTGCTGGGGTCCGGACTGGTGTGGGACAGCGGGCGGGAGATCCCCGGCACCCGCTGTCAGCTGTGTTCCTCCTTCCCCGGCTGCTGTGTGCAGGCGGCCATGGCTTCATTAGGAGCGCGCGCTCCACTCTGCTAGAGATTTAAAGAGACAGGTACATAGTTAGGGAAGTGCTGATTGGAGATTATGTGAACTCTGACCTATATAAGGAAGTTCCTGGGAGCGCTCCAGTGCCAGAGTATAGGCTCCATTACCATACTCCAGCGTTCCTGTGTTTATCCTGTTTAATGGTTCTGACCTTGGCTTGTTCATGACTCTGATTCTGCCTGACCCCTGGTTCTGCGTTGATATCTGGTTCTGACCTTGGCTATTCCCTGTGACCCATTTACGTCTGCTCCCTGGTACCATCTCGTCTGTTTGGTTCTGACAAGGCTAGTCGACTACGCTAAAGCCTCCTGAATTCCAAACCAAGATCGCCAGCATCTGTATAGGGAAACCTAACCTTAGGGCCGCGACCTGTGTGTCGGACGCAGCCAAGTCCATATCTTCTTGCGAGGGTCCCTGGTGAAAACCACAGGCACATTAGACTCCGCGCCTCAGGAATAGGTCTAGCCAATTCCCTGAATACATCCACAATCCGTCCAAGAGTGTGTGACACACAGGACCAGAGAGCAGAAAGCAGTCTATTCTTGAAGAAGTGCGGTGTACGTAAGAGTGAAAAGTGTACATTCTATCGGATGGATTGAGAACCCTCCAAGCATCGTGAAGACTATGGACATTTTGAAGTAAATGTATACCAGCATCTCCCAGGGTAGACTGAGAAGAAGACCCTCCGGATCTATCTAAATGGTAATCCGCTACACTATTTAAATCTCTGACCACTATTAGACTTTCGGTGGTACGTTGCAATAACAGGTTAGATATAGAGTTGAAATATTGTGTATTAGGAGTGATGGGGGCATAAAGGTGAAAAAATGTGTATAAGGTGCCACGTATAAGTACATCAAGTAATATAAATCGGCCTTCCTCATCCAATACAGAGTCCACTATTGAATATTGTACTCTTTTATGAAATAAAATTGCTACTCCATGGTTTTTAGAAGTAAAAGAAGCGGAGATACATTCCCTGATCCAGGAGAGGCAGGCCAATGAGTCTCCTATAAAAATACGATATCTGGTCACAGTTTTCTCATATGGGTACACACCTTTCTATGTTTCACGGGGGAATTCAATCCATGTACATTCCTCAACACCACATGAACCTAGTCAGATAAGTGTCTCAAAGGGTCAAAAGAGTTATAAGCAGCCATCAACCCATACCTGTTTTGTTATAGAACAACATGTTAAGCTTATTCACCGAAGTTGCTGAACCCCCATCCCAGCCAGTGGGGGAAACAGATATCCATTTCCAGGTTCCGTGCCAATCACGCCCACCAACTCTCTCACAAAAAAACACTAATTATTAGTAGTTAGTCTATATATCAATACAATCACATTTTCCTTCCAATCACTGCATTTTCCAACCAATTGAAAATATCACCAGTATGACACTGCACACTGGCAATTGAAATAATAACAAATTGTACAACAGTCAATAAAAATAACAAAAACATGAAGAAAAAACTTTAGATATTTGTGTCTCTCCAATATTAAATATGTTAGTGAAAAAATTTTCCCACTTTTTTTTTCATCCATGGGAACCAGAGGGGGGGTCGTCATGCGACGTTTAAGTGGAGGATCATCAAAAAAATGAACTTTCCCCTTGATTGTGATTTTAAGCTTAGCAGGGAACAGTAAAGAGAATTGATGGTGATTTTCAAATAATATTTTACATATTGGTGAAAATTCCCTACGTTTCTTTGAAACCACCACCAAAAAATCCTGAAATATCAAGATCTTCCGACCATCTATCATGACAGAGGTAGCTTTACGGTACATCTGTAATACCAATTCTTTATCTCTAAAATTTTAATATCTAGCAATGACTGGCCTGGGATGACCGTCTGATGAGTCTCTTTCAGGGCCTAACCTATGAGCCCGTTCAATAATCATAGAGTTGTCAGAATTGGGGAGACCTAATGCATGATTTAAGTCTGTTTGTAAGTATTGTGTCAAGGCCCAACCCGTAATGGATTCAGGGATTCCAATAAATCTTAAATTATTTCACCAACTCCTGTTCTCTAAGTCGTCAATTTTATCTAGCAAAGATTTAATAGTGACCTCGTGATTGTCAGATGAGGATTGAAGTGATACAATGGTATCCTCATTATCGCTTGTTCTTTGTTCTAAGGTTCCAATTCTTTTAGTATGAGACTCCAATTGAGATACCACAGATGATGAAGTGTTACTGAACTCCTGAAACTGTTGTTCCATAATTGGTTTTATTACTAAAAGTATTTCCTGAGCTGCTGCCATAGCAGACGGGGTAGATAGAGTCTGCGCTTGAGGTTCAGAGAGGGAGAGGGATGGAGAGGCTGACAGAGAATCCGAGCTCCAGGAGAGCAGGGAGAAACATTGGGCTTAGTTTGAGGAGTCTTAGGCGCATTAGGACGGCCTTTTACCATGTTCTTGGTAGAGCGTGGGTCGAGATATTTATACATAACCTACTCAAACAGATATTTCAGAGGGCACCGTGGGTTGTAGAGAGACACACAATAAAATCAATACTATCACATAACTATAGCGTAAGAGCTAAATTAGATAGACAGTTACAATGCATTTACATTTCAAACAGCTCAGAAATATATGAAAATCTGATTGTAGCAAATAGACACATTGAATAGAAAAAATATTACACACAGACATAAAATGACAGTAAGCAAAGAACATCAAACCTTCGAACAATGTATATAGTGTACAATTTTACTGAGAAAAAAAAAGTTGTCAGCCGCACTAGATGCCCCTTCTTTATGGAGCTAAATTCCAGTGATTAGAATTTACCGGGAGCCGCTGTGTGTAGAGCTTTTTCCGGTAATTATCCCTTGCTGAGAAAAGCGATTTTGGAACATGTAAGTTGCAAAAAAAGAAATATATATATTTTGCTTTCTAACAAGCCAGGAGCTTCATTAAAATGCGTCCTCCTAGGAAGGCACGTCGACTGGAAACCACGATCAAACAATGTTTACAAAAAGAAACATTTTTAATTTTTAAGAAAAATTCAGAAATGGAAAGGAGTGAGGTGTCAGTCATTCACAGCGCAAAATAATTAGACATTAACGAATTCTGATAATCTGTCCCTAGTATTGGGTAAGAGAGCTGTGATTGATTCGAAATTACCCTATCACATTTAACTACAGACAATCCTAAAGCCGGGTGTAATCACAACAGTCACCACAAGGTGGCGATAAAACCCCCAAAATATTTGCAATGGTGCAATACAGAAAAAGAGCAATGAGCACCTGTAATATTAGGATCGTGTGCATTCATAACTGATGTATAGAATGTCTCTGAGGACTGATCCATGCAATCCAACACAGAAAGTCCCCTCTAAAACACCACAACCCTTTTCAGAAAGTTTCAGCATAAACTAGACTTGCCGTGAAGATGTCCAAAATTGGTAGCAATTAAGAGAATGAGCAGGGAAAGAAGGAAGGGTCAGATAGGATTTGGTATGGGATAGAAGGGACTAGGGGGGATGGAATACACAAAAAGGAGGTAGGCAAAAAGAATAGGGCAAAATTAAAATTTTAACCAGGAGGTTGTTAATAAGTAGGAAAATAGACAAAACAAGGTTAGCACCTGGGGAAGGTATGTATCCAAGCCCCTCGTTATTCGGGAGCAAACACAGCCCGGGGTCACCAAGGTCAGCAAATAGTAGCCTCCTGCAGAATTCTCTGTTCCCCATGGCACCAGTAAGGTTAAATAGTAATGAGGTCCATGATCCACCAAATCACAATTCTGATCCACAGCAGTCTCCAGCAGGAGGGATCACACAGCCAGGGAAGCCAGACCACACTGACAGGCAAAGGCTCACCCTTTGACAGGCAAAGGCTCACCCTTTGGCTCCCTGCTCACCACATCGCATCACCCACAGCAGCTTCTCCAGGCACCAGCCACAGGATACCAGATTCCCAAACAAGGAGGATCCTCTGTATTAGGGAGGCAGGCATGCAGTTCAAGGAGTCATAGCCGTCGCACGCAGGAGATCAGCAGGCCCAGCAGAGGTCAAGATGGCGGCTCCCGCTGACCCGCGGACACACGAGCAGCCATCGTCAGGGGTGCACAGAAGGCAGCAGGTTAGTCCACCAGATCAGGGGGTCTCGAAAGAGAGCTAACCGAATCACTCGATGGCATCCGGCGGCGGCAACATTCGGCGGCGGCGGCAACATTCAGCGGCAGCGGCCTCGGCGATGATGAGGCGGCCGCGTCGGGGGCCCTCCAAACTCGAGGCCACGGCTCCCAGGCAGGAAATAGGCCATGGACAAGCTGGGGGTAGAAAGTCTCCCCAGAGGTCAGGTGCTGTAGCAGAAGCCCAGGGGCCACCAGGTATGTAAGGTAGCCTTTTGTCCAATAGGTCCCTTAAGATATGTAAAGATACAAACAACCAAAAATAAAGCCCAGGCAGTAAGGAGTTAAAACAATTCAAAAATCCTTCCAATCTCAGTGTGGCTGAATGAGGTAGTCACCCTCATAGAAAGAAGTACATCTATGTAATGAAAACGCAGCCACAGAGTATGGAGGTATCAGTTGTTATTATTATTATTATTATTATTATTATTATTATTATTATTATTATTATCCTTTATTTATTTGGCACCACAAGTGTTCCGCAGCACCTTGCAAAGTACATAAACAAATAATTTGACAACTGACTCACAGTAAAAAATAGGACAATATAGGATAATATACATTGATACATAAGTGACCATAACACCTAGATATGCAACAGAGCGTAAGCAATCAAGTGTTAGGTGCCCTGGTGGGGGGTAAGAAGTAGGTGAAAGTAAAGTAAGGAGAAGCACAAGAGGGTAGAGGCCCTGCTCGTAAGAGCTTACATTCTAAAGGAGAGGGGCAGACAAACAGGTGTGACACAGATGGGGTAAACGGAGGAAGGAGCATGTTGCAGCAAGTTAGGATGGGAGCTGGAAGGCTTTGATGAAGTAGTGGGTCTTGAGAGTCTGTTTGAAGGATTGTAAAGAGGAGGAGAGTCTGATAGGGAGAGGGAGAGAGTTCCAAAGGTCAGGAGCAGCACAGGCAAAATCTTGGAGGCGGGAGTGGGAGGAAGTAATCAGTTGGCATGAGATGCGGCGTGCATTGGTTGAGCGAAGGGGGCAGCCAGGAGAGTGGAGGGAGATGAGGTCAGAGATGTAAATGGGAGAGGAATGGGTGAGGGCTTTGTAAGCAAGTGTGAGAACCTTGAATTGGGTTCTAAAAGGGAAGGGGAGCCAGTAGAGGGCATATAGGAGAGGGGAGGCAGATGTAGAGCGTTTGGAGAGGAAGATGAGTCGAGCAGCAGCATTGAGGACAGACTGGAGAGGAGAGAGATGGGAGTTGGGGAGGCCAGATAGGAGAAGGTTACAGCAGTCCAATCTGGATATGACCAGTGAGTGTATGAGGGTTTTGGTGGCATCCTGGGTGAGAAAGGGTCTAATCTTGATTTTTGAGATGGAAATGACAGGACTATGAGAGGCTCTGGATATGTGGTTTGTCGGAGAGGGAGGAGTCCAGGATAACTCCAAGACAGCACACTTTGGGGCTAGAAGAGATAGTTGAGCCATCAATTGTTAAAGAAGTAGTGGGAAGTGAGGTTATGTTGGAGGGTGGAAAAATTATCAGCTCAGTCTTAGACATATTAAGTTTAAGAAATCGCTGGGACATCCAGGAAGAAATAGCAGAGAGACAGTTGGAGATACGAGTGAGGAGAGAGGGGGAGAGGTCAGGGGAGGAAAGGTAGATCTGAGTATCATCAGCATAAAGATGATAATGGAGGTCAAAAGAGCTTATGAGTTCACTTAGAGAGGACGTATAGAGGGAAAATAGTAGAGGTCCAAGAACGGGACCTTGGGGAACACCTACTGTAAGAGGCTGTGGTGGGGAAGAGGAGTCATGAGAAGAGACAGAGAAGGACCAGTCTGAGAGGTAGGATGACAGCCAGGAGAGAGCAGTGTCACATAAACCAAGGGAGTGAAGGATTTGCAGCAGGAGAGGGTGGTCAACAGTGTCGAAGGCAGCAGAGAGGTCAAGGAGAATAAGCAGAGAGTAGTGGCCCTTGGATTTGGCAGCAAGGAGGTCATTGCTGACTTTTGTGAGGGCAGTTTCAGTGGAGTGGAGAGAACGGAAGCCGGGAGGGAGCGGGAGGAAAGAAAGGTGGTAAGGCATTTGTAAACAACACGCTCAAGGAGCTTGGAGGCAAAAGGGAGGAGAGAGATGGGACGGTAGTTGGAGAGAGTGTTGGGATCAAGAATGGGGAGACTATCACATGTTTGAATGCAGAAGGGACAGTGCCAGATGAGAGGGAGAGATTGAGGAGGTGGACAAGATGGGAACAGGCACAAGGAGAGAGGTAGTGGAGGAGTCGTGAAGGGATAGGGTCAAGGGGGGAGGTAGAAAGGGGGGAAGACCAGATGAGAGCCATGACTACAGATACAGGGGAGAAGGCTGTCAGAGTCGGTGAAATGGATGGAGATGGGTGATCAGGGAAAGAAGAAGGTGTAGAGCAGGGGGACTGGTGGGATGTGATGTCTTGATGTATGGAATCGATTTTGGATGTAAAGTAGATAGCAAAGTCAATGGCAGTGAGTGAGGAGAGGAGGCGGGGAGGGGATGGACAGAGGAGGGAGTTGAAGATGGTGAAGAGATGCTGGGGATTTGAGGACTGGGAGGAAATGAGGTTCTTGAAATAGGACTGTTTAGATAGGGAAAGGGCAACACTGTAGGATGAGAGCATAAATTTGAAGTGTAGAAAATCTGCCTTAGAGCGTGATCTTCGCCAATGTCGCTCAGCGGTTCTTGAACACTTTTGCAGATATCTGGTGCATTTGGAATGCCAGGGTTGTAGTGTGGATCTGCGAGGGTGAGTAGTGATTGCCAGTGCAACAGAGTCAAGAGCAGAAGTAAGGGAGGCATTGTATAGGGAAGCAACTTGTTCAGGGCAGGAGAGAGAGAGGATAGAGGAGAGAAGTGAGTCAAGCAGGGAAGATAAAGAAATGGCATTGATAGCCTCAATGTTACGCTTAGTGATGGTGGCCTTCGAAGGTAGAGGAGAGGAGGGAGAGAGAGATAGGTTAAAAGAGAGAAGGTGATGATCAGAGAGGGGGAATGGGGAGTTGAAATAATTAGAAATGTTACAGCGGTGAGTGAAGACTAAATCAAGTGCCCACTCACATGTGAGGGTGAGGAGGTCCATTGTGAGAGACCAAATGAAGATGTGAGGGTAAGGAGTTTGGAGGCAGAGGATTATGTGGGGATATCAATTGGAATATTGAAGTCACCTAGGATAATGGAGGGGAGGTCAGAGGAGAGAAAGTGAGGGAGCCAGGAAGCAAAGTTGTCAAGGAACTTAGAGGGAGGGCCAGGGGGACGGTAAATGACAGCTACTCGCAGGTGTACTGGTTGGAAGAGGCATATAGCATGAACCTCAAATGTAGAGAATGTAAGAGATGGTTCAGAGTGTAGGAGTTGGTAGGAGTAACCTGGGGATAGAAGGACCCCCTCACCACCACCATGGCGACCACTGGGCCGAGGGGTGTGAGAGAAGATGGCCCCCAGAAGAGAGAGCTGCAGGGGAAGTGGTGTCAGAGGGTGAAATCCAGGTTTCAGTAATGGCTAGGAGATGCAAGTTTTTGGAAATGAAAAGGTGATGGGTGGGAACCAGTTTATTACAGACTGATCTTGCATTCCAGAGGGCACAAGATAGAGGGACAGTGTTTATGGGAGAGATGTGAATGAGATTATCAGGGTTGCTGTGACGAGAAGGGGAGATTTTTTTGGGTGACCGAGATGAATGTAGTGGAGAGATTGTGCGGGCACCAGCGTTGGGAAGGGAACCTGGAGGTGGCGGGCAGGGAGGGAGTTTAATGAGATGTGGGTGGAGGTGGCATGGCATGGCATGGAGAGGAGGCTTAGAGGAAGAATTAGTGGTGGGGTAGTAGGATCCAGGTGGGGTAGAAGAGAAGAAATGTGGAGTAATGGGAGAGGAGAGGGAGGAAGGCAGACAGAGGAGGGGAGATAAAGGAAGGAGGAGGTGGAGGAGATAAGGGGGAAATGATAAAGGTGGAAGAAGGGGCAAAGCAGTGGATCAGGTATACAATGAGTGGAGGAGGAATTGGATGAAAACATGGTCATGGTGTGGCTGGGTAGAGTTAGGGGAGGAAGTCTAGATGTAGGAATAGAGTATATAGGTAAGAGAAAGTGCAGGAGATGTGCACAGAATCAAGTAAAAGTACAGTGGAAGAAGGTGTATTTGTGTATTGATTAAAGGTTGTAATTGAGGGAAGGAAAAATGGAGATTTAGTTTGGTAGAAATGGATTATTAAAGTAAACTGTGTTAAAAGACAGATGACAGGCTTGGCAAATAATTAAGGTAGCGATAAACTAAAATTGGCACAGATATAGTATATTATTCTGTAAAATATTTGTGAAATCAGAGAGCCAGCCCAAATATTAGCAAGAAAAGTGAGCAAACAGAGTCCAGTGAGTAATGTCCAGGTTGAGCAAACAGCAGTTATTTGTAGATTAGAGATTGTGAATTTCATATCTTGTTTCTAATTTGTCCAGATGGTCAGGTTCTTAGGATGGGTTGAGGTTAGAGTGGTATCATTCTGTTTGACTTCTGTTTAACGCCGGTCTAACGCCAAAATATGGTTACAGTGCACTTGTAAAATTATGCACTTATTAATATTATGCACCAGCAGCCTGCGGTCTGCAGCCTCCCAATGAAAGTTAAATAGTGAATGCTGACATGTGTATGCAATGATTGCAATCAACCCCCAAAACCTACCCACTAAAATGGCAAGTAATACATTTCCAAACACAAACAAACAGTGAATACCACAAAGCTAAGAGGAACTTGGTCTAGTTAGCCATGCACTGTGCAGATAGTTTAGAAAGAGACATACTGCAGCAGTGATGGAATTTAGATAGATATACCTAGTAATCAGTAGATAACTGCAAACATCAGAATATACTTCCAGCAATGTTTGGTTTTAGATATACCTAGTAATCAGTAGATTACACTCAGATCAAGGTATCAGATCTTATATATAAACATTTATTTATAATAAAAAGAATCAGACAAAGATTATCAACAATTGTCACAAAGACAATAAACAAACACAAATAAAATAGATAATAATCTTGAAGGATGTGATTAGTAATTTCAAACATGTAGCATTCACTGCGTGATCCCAGGATATGGCTCAATGTGAATTACTTTCTTTCCTCCAGGAAAGTGTGAAGAGTCTTTTTAACAAAGTCACTGAGTTATTTAATAAAGGGTGAGTGAACCCATATAATGAGTGAAGAGTATCCTTTCAGCAATTGTTATTACCTGCAGGCTCCTGTCCTGTGTGTATAGGGAGCATATAGTAGGGGCTGGTGTATGATATAAAACTTCTAGCCCAGATGGAGATGCGCTCAACACACACACATAGCTTAGTTCTACTTAGTGATGCTTATCATCCCAGATATGTCCGCAAATGCATCTGTGCATGATATCCGTATCAATAATTATCCATTGGGCACTCACCAATTTTAAATATAAAAGATATTTCATGAAGATTCTAATCCTCCCAAACATGGTGAACCCTTGGTGACAATATTGATTCCAATAATATAGAAGGTCTACATTTTGGTACAACTCATGTATTTTTTTTTAAGACAAATGCATGTACACCCTGTCAGCAGAATAAAAGGAAGATAATAATTTACCCCATTAGTTTCCATTTATGTCCAGTGTAATTTCATAATGTGAGAGACCTGGAGATTGCCTGTTTTCCGCATTGATTTCCATACTTGCCGACTTTCTGGCTGTCCCCTCTGAGTGGGTGCAGCAGGGGGCGTGGCAGCATAGATGGGGAACATGGCAGGGTGATCACATTTTTGCAGCCTCCCCACTATACAATTATGAGATTATCAGAATTGTAAAGCAGGAGGTGGGGCTATGATGATGCAAGTCAGTGCAAATTGTCTCCCCCCTCCTGGACCACCCACTTTCGCTCAGTAAGTGGGTGACTGCAGGGAGGTATATTCAAGATGCACATATATATATATATATATATATATATATATATATGTATATATATATATATATTTATATATATATATATATATATATATATATATACTCCAACAAGGTACAGCACACTCCTTCCTTATTAAAAAAGAATTGTTTTATGGAGGATCATTCTGAAATTTCAAATCAGCTTTATTATTATTTTATATTGGTATTGGTATATTGGTGATTTTGATAAGTTATTGCACTAGGAGCCAGTTCTTTATTTGTTCAGATTTTGGCTATGGTGTGGTGCATACAAGGTTGGCTACCGTCCTGGAACGAGGAATGTATCACTAGCACTATTTATTTTGGCCTTATTGTTGTGCACATTATATTGAAAAAAAAGTTTGTTTCTTTTCTCAGAGATTTTATTTTCATTTAGTGCCACAGTATATTTATTATATTATATAATATACACACATGAGCTATGATTTTGGTTTCCTTTGGCAGTATTTATAATATTGTTAACTTTCCAAAAAAAGAAGATGGTTATTGCATTGCAGTGTTCAGATACAAACTTCCTAAAACCACTATAATTTGACATATAATATGTCATTTTTCATTAAGTGCTTTATACTCTAGCACTGGATTGCTTGTTAAATGCAATAAAGTCTATAAAAAGATAATAAATCAACATTAATCCAACATAAATTTACCCTAATGAGGATAAGAAGATTTGCCAGAGCTCCATGAGACAGGAAATTGCTGAAAGACAACATCTTTGGAAGAGAAGTCTCAATTACTAGTACTGAGTTTTCATTTGATTAAAACAACACAGGCCATTACATAGCTTGTACAAAGTATCACATTCACTTTAGTTTAGTCAACTCTTATCAAATGTAATCATACTGTTCCTACACATCAAGGTGACCATCAGATGTCATTAAGTCTTGTGTTTTACAACAAAGTGCCAAGTTTTTGTGTTTATGAAAGGCTGGAGTAAAAATTGACCATCTGTGTTTACAATATAAACCAAACAAGCGTTAGGGCCAAATGTAATAGGGTGAAGGTACATACACACGTAAAGATTTTCTGTCCAACCATCCAACTAGTTGATTGGTTGGAATGAAAATCTGGTAACGTATGGGAGTAACTGATGATCAGCAATTTGCTCCCAAATGCCGGAAAATGGACAAAAACTGTTGTTTGAACAAATTGTTTAGATCAAGCATTTAACAAATTTGTCTGAACAACCATTTTCATCTGGTTTCTGGCATTTAGGAGCAAATTGCTGAGCATCAGTTACTCCCATACGTTACCAGATTTTCATTTCAACCAATCAACTAGTTGGATGGTTGGACAGAAAATCTTTACGTGTGTATGTACCTTGAGAGTTTAGAAAATGTGAGAGTTTTAAACTCTCATCCAGATGTTTTTCCATTTTGAAGATAAAACTCGACCAATGTGAAAGTTTACTGCTAAATTTTCACATTTTCTAAACTCTCACCCTATTACATTTGGCCCTTAGTATTGTGTTCACCTCTCAGTACAGGACAAATTTGTTTCTTAAATGTCTGGAAATATTATATATGGTATTAAGTCAATATTTCAGCAAGAGAAATAAATATATCAATAAAAATAGACATAACTGGTAAGATCAATAATTGGCTCAATAAAATTAGTTGGATATTTCACATTTGCAGGCATTGGTGAGTGAGGCACATCCACCACCAACTGAAGCTCATGTGGGAAATCACTATATAGAGCTGTCTATAGATTGTGTAAGTAGCTTAATCCTAACTGTATCTATCTATAAGTATAAACTGTATATCCAGTAATATATTATTGTTATTATTATTATTGTTATGTAGTACCTACCAATATTGTTATGGACTATGGTGAAAATCAGAGCGCCTGAAAGAAACCTACATAATTATGAGAACATACAAACTCTATACATGCTCTAGTCAGAATCAAATCATTTAATCCCGCTCTCAGAGGTAACAACGCTGACCTAATCTTTCTATTGATTTTTCACCCACATTTGGGTGTAGCCACTGTCTAGAGCTGCACATTCTTTCCTATTTCTGTTTTTTTTTTTTGGAAATGCACATTCCCTTTTGCTAGCTGCTTTATGTGGTAATACTCTAAGAGACACACTATCTAGTGCTGAAATACCATTTCCTAAATTATTTTTTTCATAAGATTAGCTAGCTGATGTAGACTAGACTCCATTGGGCACTAGGTAATATCTTCATCGATATTTAGGGCCGAATTCAATTACAAGCGATACTTTTTCACTGATGACGTAATTTTCGCCGGTTTCAACTTATCCACATATTCAATTGTAGCGTGTTTTCGCCGGTGCGATAACGCAATACAATGAATACCAGGTGGAAAAAAGTGCATAATTGGGGTTTTGGGGTGCAAATTTGCAGTAACCACCCTGCACCCCCCTGACGCTAACTGCATCAAAAAATGCAAAACCCCCCGCAAAGGATGCCCCAAAACAGTACTTTGAAAAAGTGGTAAAAAAAAAATCAAAGTGGGGGTACAAAATAAAAAACTAGCAAAATAGCCTTTGGGGTGGTCTGCAAGTATGGGGGAGGTGTATTTTTGATAGCAGGTGCTTGCTGAAGGTGCGTTTCTGGCACTTTTTAATGCTTGACTTTAGACATTTTAAAATATGCGTGCACCCATTTTCATGTACCCCAAATTTGATGGGAATACTTATTTTCCCCCAAAAAAGTAGCAAAATGCTATTCTTCACCACTTGCTGAAAGACGCTAAATAGCACCTATTGAGAACATTTAAAGACCCCAAATACCTTTAGCAGACATATTCGGGGTACCTATAGTGAACCCCCATGTCAGAGCATCTTTAGGGAGGTGTCAGCCTGATTTCCCCAAAACTAACAGAACTTTTTGCCAGGTACCGTTTTCGCACATTTGGAATTGAATACTGCACGATACTTTTTCGCACCTGAAACCAGCGATGACGGAGAAAAGTTCTGCAACTGACTTTTTGCTTCTAATTGAATATGGGCCATAGTATAAAATAAAGTCCCTAGTGGGCATCTGTCTGTTTTTTCGGGCTAATCTCGAAAACCAATGGACGGATTTTGAAGCAGTTTTCACTATTCTATAAAGCATTTGTTGAGGAAGGTTTAGGTGTATGAAACATTAATGTATGACAAAAGGGAGCCAAGCAGTGATGATTTTAGTGAACCAAGTCCATGAAAAAATGGACGTCCAAGCACTGTCTTGGATTACGCTGCCTAAACCACTACAGATATATCACAATTCCTGGAAAAAATGAATTTTCTGGACAATGTGACTATACACATCAGGGCCAAATGTAGGATTTCTATATGGGGGTTTCCGAATGCTTGATTAAGGAACAGAGTAAAAAAAAAAAAAACTGTTGCAACTATCCTGAAACCAGAGGTGTAGCTTTGAGCCATGGTGCCCGGCGCATGCCTACGCTACGGCACCTTTCCAAGTCTATAAAAGACAGATTAACTTCATACATCAAATAAGAAGAACATCAACTTATCTCAAAACTGTGATGTCGCAGAAATTCCACAATTTCTGAGAACAACGTATCATGGTCGAACAGCATTCTGTTTAATCACAGGAAACTCCCACAGTGTAACACTATTAAAATTAGGAACCTGATGCTGTGGAGCGTCTTGGAACATGAAAGGATTCCCTTGAGTGTGAAGGCATTTAGATCCCATTGCTTCATACCAGAGACAGAACCGGTATGTTATACCACCAGACGTCAGCCTGGCGGATGAAATACCGATGCCGGAAGGTCGGCAGATAAAGATCCCGATGGGGAATGTAAGTAGGCTATCCCTAACCCTCTCCCCCCCTAACCCTAACCCTCCCTTAGGGGTGCCTAACCCTAACCTCCCCCCTTAATGCCTAACCCTAACCTCCCCCCAGGGGTGCCTAAATCTAACCCCAGCTCCCCTCACCCTAAACCTAACAGACCCAGAGGGGTGCCTAACCCTAACCTCCCCTTCCCCTAGCCTGACCATAACCCTCCCAGGGGGGTGCCCGACCCTAATTCCCCCCGGGAGACCCTAAGCCTAACCCTCCCCCTCATATATAGATAGATAGATAGATAGATATTGTGACAAGAATCGCATAGACCGGGTAAAACTCAACAGAAGCTTTATTTCCTCACCACAAGCAGGTATACAGGACAGTGCAGTTTTCACAGGCAAGATATTATAGGCTGGTACACAAAATCTTCCAAACAGCAATATAGTTCTTTTAGTGGACTCACAGGTCCAGGATCCCTAACACTAGTCACCCCCTGGGCGTATAACCTGGGTGACTACTTCACCATCAAGATCAGTCTCCCAGTATCTCTGCAGCTCTTTTACTAGCCTCACACAGGTGTCTGTTATCAGCTGCCTTTCCAGACTCTGATTGAGGCACCTGAACTGGACCCTTCAGTCCTACTGCCTTTGATCTGTCAAAACTGAGATATCTGGACATATCACATTCACGTCATGTGGAATTATGCTGACCCTGTCACAAAACATATATGTATATATATATATATATATATATACCTAGATATACATATATACCTGTATAGTGTAATTATATTTAAACCAGAAAGCCAAATATAGATGAGAGGAAGAAACAATATCCCAATACTTAAGACACAAGAAGACACTTAGCATTATTCCCTTATGTACTGTATATTTAATAATTTTGTGTTTTGCCTGCTCCCCCATTTATTCCTTTATTCTTCTGCTTCTGGTGAATTTCATCTGTCATTTCTTTTGTCTGCCTCTGGTTTGGGGCTGGTTTCCTGCTGACTAGGACAGCTCTCCTTTTTCATTTCCTCGTGTAGTGTACTAGGAGGGAAGAGGCATCATGATGTCTCATCCTTGTGCGTGACATCGGGAGACACTGACTCACCACTAGTGGCCACCAACGCAGTTCCTGTCACAGACCTGACCAGAAGAGAGCAGGGGATACCAGGAGCGCCCCTCCAGAATAATGTATATTGGCAGCCGCACAGCATGAAGACGGGGAAAAAAGCAGTTGTGCAGCCCCCAGGGAATTGACCAGTTCAGTCCAGACGGCTCCCTCCATACCCGTCGGTGCCTGGAGCATGAGTTCCACCTTGCTCCACCCACACTATGCCCTTGCCTGAAACTGACACTTTTTTGTAGTTATGTTTAAGTCCCATAGTGTTGTTTATTCACATAGATTTAACTAGTAAATTAGTAGTGGGCGATTCTCCTGGTGATGCACGGAACAGCTACACAATTTCAAATGACAAACCGCCAAAATGCCAAGATTTTAGTGGGTCTTAAGTTTTAGGGTAAGGCATTGCTACTAAGCAATTACGTTTTCGTATAACAACTATTTCTTAACAGACCAGTTTAAAAAGAAAACAAATTTAAAAACGTGATGGACGGGACTCATAGCAAATAATATTTTCTACCATAACAGAATGTAATGAATAATTCTGCGAAGTGTGAAAGGGTACATGCTTGTTAAATGCATATTCTATTTAAATATACTTCAGAGATTGTTTTGGTATAAATTAAATAAAATAATTAAACAACTGAAATTCAGTGATTTTTTTTTTAAACCTTGTGATTCACGGGACTTGTGTGAATTATTACATGTTTTCCAGTCTTGATGGCTGTATTTAGCATTTTGGAACAATGATTTGGCCAATTTTATGTTTAGTTCAAAGCATAATAGTTAAATTACTTGTTTCTACCATGGCCGGATTAACAATGAGGCTGATGGAGCTGTAGCTCCAGGTCCTCCATTGTAAATAGGCCCACACGTTCTCAAACTGGCCGGCCAAAGTTCCGTCCACCCTAAATTTTGTATGAAATAAAACTCTGCCGGCCCCGCCCCCTGGCCCATCCAGACTAGTTATTGCTCACCACAGTCAGACGACTGAGCTGCCGGGTCAATTTCTAATGGCCTCTTCTCTGTAACTCCGCCCACTGACATCTGCTGAGCTGCGCCCAGTGGGTTGCCCTGCTGTAACGCTGAGGAGATTCCTGATCAGTGCAGGAATTCCTCAGCAGTGTCTGCTGTGCCCTTATTGGCTGAGTGACACATCACACACAGTTACACAGCCAATCAGAGCACATACACTACCATCCCCACACAGTGACTGTCCGGACAGGAGACTGCTGGATTCAATTTCAGGCAGAAGTTCAACATGAACACAAGAAAAATTGTAAGTCTAATGTCAGTGTGTCACATATAGGACTGTACAGGGAATAAATCACTTTTAGAAGTGTGACACCCCTCCCTCCCCCTTGAAACCTCCATGTTCCTTATATCTCTATCCTCCAGATGTAGCAGCCCCTCCTGTAATCTCCTTCCTGCCAGCTGACGCTGAATGTCCCGACAGTGGTTCGGTTCATATATTTACCCTTTCTAACCTTAAGCCTCCCTACCCACTGACTATCCTTAACCCCAACCCACCCTGGTGGTACCTAACCCTCCCTCTCCCCCGCAAACTAACTATAGCCCCCTCCCCCCACAGTCTAACCCTCCCCTGGTGGTGCCTAAACCTAAATCCCCCCTCCCCATAGCCTAACCATCCCCACCCCATCAGCCTAACCCTAACCTCCCCCCTAGTGCCTAAATCTAATCCCCTCCCCCTAAACCTAACAATCCCCACATACCAGGGTCGGGATTCCGGCATAATTTTTTTCATCCATGTCAGAATTCTGGTTGAAGCTGTCAGGATTCTGTCGTCGAGATTTCCTCTGCTCAGATCCAACACAGGAGTATAAGGTGTTTTACACCCAGGACAACAGTGTAAGAAAGATACAGCCTCCAGAAGTTGCAAATTCAAGAAGGTTTTACTACTTCCCAGATTTAGTTTGATTTGTGTGATGCACGGGACACTTTTGTTTTTCTCTCTTTTAGAGCAAATATAAACAATTATCTTAATTTGTTCATGGATTTTAGTTACATATTCAGACTACAAGGATGAGCTGTGGTGGTTTTGTTTTGTGATAATTTTTATTAGTACAGTATGAAAATGTAGCCTTTCACATTGATGCATGGGATAGAGTTGCTTAGCATATTTAAATGTTAATATTTCTGTGCATATTTAAGTTACGAGGGTTGTTCAAAAAGTAATACCGAAATGCTCACAACTAAAATTTTATTATAGAGACAGATTTGAAAATTTGCAGTAAAATACTTTGAAGTCTTAGTAACAGAATGACTCTACTCAAAATATTCACCATCTGCCCTCAAACATTTTCTCCACCTCTCAACCCAAGCTGTGAATCCACTTTGGAAAAATTCCAGTGGTTGGTGTTTGACCCAGGAACGTATGACGATTTTAACAACCTCTATGTCTTCAAAATGTTGACCCCTGAGACAGTATTTGAGAGGGCCAAACAGATGAAAGTCAGAAGGGGCCAAATCAGTACTCTATAGTGGATGTGGCATTATCGCCTACCCCATTTTGGCAATGGCCGCGGATGTTGCCATTGAAGTGTGAGGTCTGGTATTGTCGTGGTGTAAGATGACATATGGCAGTGGAATTGTTGACCTTTTTTTTTGCGGATGGCTTCTTTCAGCTACTTAAGTGTAACAATGTATCGATCACTGTTGATTGATTGGTTTGGTTCCAAGTAATCGATGAGAATAACACCTCGGCAATCCCAGAAGAATGTGGCCATAACTTTGTTTACGGATCACTGTGATTTAAACTTTTTGGTCTAGGTGAACTTGGGTGTTTCCATTGTTTTGATTGGGCCTTTGTTTCTGTGTCATAAAGGAATACCCAGGTCTCATCTCCTGTAATGACATTTTAAAAAAACATCTCAGGGTTGGCTTCAAAGTTGGTCAAAAGGTCATAGCACACTTCCACCCTCTGGGCCTTATGATTCCTGGTTAATTGCTTTGGAACCCATTTAACACACACTTTATGATATCCCAAATCATTGATTAGTGTTTCTACAGACCCATGGCTACATTCAAGTTCATCACTGATA
Source organism: Taudactylus pleione (assembly GCA_031769625.1). Classification (NCBI taxonomy): domain Eukaryota; kingdom Metazoa; phylum Chordata; class Amphibia; order Anura; family Myobatrachidae; genus Taudactylus; species Taudactylus pleione. The sequence goes on from JAUIMM010000185.1 coordinate 9,974,182, forward strand.
TCTCTGATGGTCGGATGGTCACACGACGGTCTTTCTGAATCATCGCATCGACTTTGTGTTGGTTCCCTGCTGTCACTGCAGTTGATGGTCTGCCACCACGAGGTTTGTCGCACATGGACGATTCTCCCGATTGAAAAAACTTCATCCACCTTCTGACATTGCAATAGTCAATTGTATGCTCACCATACACTTTTTTCAGTCTTCTGTGGATTTCTGTAGCACTGCAGCCTTTTTTTTCATAAATTCAATGATGGCTCTTTGATTTCATCTTGGATTCCATGGTATTTCTTAAACTACCTAAACAAAAATACATATATAGCCAGCAGACATATTAAACTACAAACTGACAAAGTTTCAAATAAATGTTGCATATTATTTTAGAGTTATGAGCATTTAGGCATTACTTTTTGGACAACTCTCATATATGGCAGATTTCTTATTGAAAATACAGCATATTGGGTAAAGTGAACACAGATAAGGTACTTCCAAACCGTTACAATTTACAGAACAGTGTGCTGTGAAAACTTTGTTAAAATTTATGATTGTATTTATGATTTGTAACTTCTACATTGGTCCAGAGAAAAAAAAAGGGATATTCCCTCCAGCACACTGCAGCAATATTGGTAAAAATACTTGAATTCTACATGATAAGAGAATTCAGAGGTATTAGTTGCATACATTTGCAAATATATGATTAAGCGCCGGGCCAACGTCAAGAATCCTCTATACTGGCGTCCCTAACATTAAGGGGTTCACGTCAGAGGCACAAGGCATCCCAAAAGAATCCAGCCAAGGACCATTCCCAGGGCATCACACGAAAATGGAAGAAAGGTGATAGTGAAGTGTAAAATATAGATGTGTAAAAGATAAATCAATAAGTGTTAATATAATAAGAAAGAATTAAAATTACATAGATAATAAACAAACAAATAGAAAAGTGATGAAAAAGTATTTAGGTGAATTAAGTGGTGATGCCCTGAAAAAGGCCCAGCCAGAATAACCCTGGGGGGCCCACGCCCAAACACTCACCCCAAAATAATTATTGCTACCAAATAGTAGCACCCACTCTGGGTCATATAATTACAATTAATGTACTGCATGATAACAGCACATATATAAGCCGAGAGCTGACTCACCGAGGAGGTACCCCAGAAACCTCCAAATGGCACTATAAGGACCAGCACATCCTCCCAATGCTGGCTCCTTTCATGCCTCTCAGAAGTACAAATTAAAAGTATGGTGGTCGCTCAAATCAGCTTAATGATATTGCCCAGGTGCTTGTAAAGGGTGGGGTTTACACTGAACCAGAGAAAAAAAAGGGATATTCCCACCAACACACTGCAGCAATATTATATGACAAGACTGCACACCCCGCGCAGTCCTGTAGTGCGTGGTGACTTGGGGGCTGCAGATTCCATGCAAACGGCTCCGTCTGCATGGGCTCTGCTGAAAACAGCCATCCAAAAATGGCTGCCGCCAAGGAGAAGAAAGATTCTAGAGGTCCTACTGGACCTCTAGTGTCTGTTAGGCTAGCGCAATGCACATAGCGTTCCCGGAAGTGCCGGGAATGCTGGCGCTGCCGGGAGAAGATGCAGAAAACTGCATCTTCTCCCATGAAACCCACTGGCAACGAGCATAAACCCCCTGGCAATGAGCATGAAACCCCCTGGCAACGAGCATGAAACCCCCTGGCAACGAGCATGAAACCCCCTGGCAATGAGCATGAAACCCCCTGGCAACGAGCATGAACCTCCTGGCAATGAGCATGAAACCCCTTGATGATGAGCAGGTAATTTTAAAGTAATTAGAAGCCTTACTGTGGGGCATACAATGGTTGTCGGGCAAATATGTAAGTGGCACTTTGGTAATAGGCATTACAGTGTGTGGCATAATGTGTAATGGGCATTATGGTGTGTGGAATAATGTAAGTCACTATACCAGGGACGTCTGAGTAGTGCACTGCCTTATGGAGGAGCAAGGACAAAATCCAGGTACGGGAAGGGAGGGGGCGCAAAATTACTGCCTTGCACCGGGTGACAGGTATCCTAGTTTCGGCCCTGGTTGGGGCATATGAGAAATGCGGTCAAACCACTGAAAATGGCATTCTCACATTGCTGCATCCCGCCCCATGTGATTCTCTTTCATATATACAATTGAAAATGGAGACTATGGGCCGGATTCAATTAGCAGCGAAAAGCCGCTCTTTTGGTGGTAAGTGTTTTTGCACTCTTTTTGCACAAAACTGCATATCATGCAATCCTATTGCTGAAGTTTTCGCATGTGCGAAAACCCTATAGACAAAAACTGGTGACCTGTTTTCATCATCTCAGAGTAGGTGAAAACTTGTGAAAAATCACTATTTTTGGCTAAAAATGTGGGGACTTTGTTCAGAACCCTTTGGACCCCTCCAATGACTAAATAGGTGGGAAAAAATGTATTTAACTTAATTCCCCTCAATTATGACATGTCATTTTTGGGGTCAAAATGTAAAACTTGTTTGAAAATGGGTTTAAAGTACTTTGTGAGGTATTTGGGGGGCTGTATGGATGGACAGGTGTTTTAAATATTGCAGGTGGCTGCACCAGGTATATTTTTTATATTTTTTAAACGTGCACTGTTATTACACAAAAATATACTAACACCCATTTTAATGTACCCCAGCAATTATTTTCTCCAAAACATATAGCTTTTTATAATTTTTCTATACTTATACAAATATGAATATAACATTTGAGACAATTTTAAAATCCAAAATACTTATATTAGGTCCACTAATACACTTCTATATTGATTTCCCATGTCAGTTAGGCTTTTGATGGAGTACAAGCTGATTTCCTCAAAATGTGCTGTACTTTTAGCTGGTCTCACCATGCGCAGTTTTCGCACCAATTCTGACATATACAGGACCAGTGATCACAGTAAGCCATTATATGTATAAGTATGGCCATCTTTTCTAAGCTGAATGTTTTTATTTCAGATGTGGGCTCCATTACAGATAATTTCAGCAAGCTCTAGAAACTTGGGGGTGGGGGGGGGGTGGAGAAAAAGAACCTTGCACTGCTCTGGACATAGATGTACAGATCCGTATGCATTGGATAGTGACTTATTCTACAGTATTAATAATTAACCCTATAGATGGTCTATATCAGTGCACATGTTTTCCAGATCTCCTAGTGGGGCGCAGAATTGTATACCTCCTATTGAAGTAGAAAATTTTGTGGTACCAGTTAACTATATGCCAGATCTTGAATGGAGAAAATATATCTTGTTACGAGACAGGTAAAAGGCCCTACTCTTGTAAAGGCTAGAGAGAATGGAAAAGTGGGTGAGGTTAAATACAGAGTGTAATACAACTTTTTGTCCACCAGATGTCGCATTTCCTAAATTGCACTGCGCATTCGTTAAAAAACAAACAAACAATGTCTGTGTCTGTAGCTGATTGGCTGACTGAACCTGTCATTAGGTACGCTATAGTTGTCATGGATGGGTTTAAAGGGCACTGTATAAAACCATCACTGAACTACAAGTCTCAGCCCAGAAAGAGGCGTCTCTGGATTACAAACTGACTGTGTTTTAAGCTGCACACTTGCTGCAATGTCGGCACTGCTGTGCCACTAGGAGCTTGTACAATATGTCACTAATCGGTACACATCAGTAAGTGCTTTCACTTTGGCTCTGTAGACAGTAGTGTGTAGCACTCACGCAGTGATGACATTCCTTAGAAAATGAGTAGTGGGTCTTGAGCAGCGGTGTATGAGACCATGCTTGAACTACAAGTTTATAGTTGTCATGGATGTGTTTAAAGGGTGAGCGGGTTTGGTTTTACTCGGATTTACTTGGTTCTTATCACCACTTTACCGCAAATTCGGATTTATTATATTGGCTATCCAAAACACATGATAGGCGATAGCCAATAAAATGCCGTTTAAAGATCCGAGTAAATCCGAGTAAAACCGAACCCGCTCACCTTTAGGGCACTGTATAAAGCCATCACTGAACTACAAGTCTCAGCCCAGAAAGAGATGTCTCTGGATAACAAACTGACTGTGCATTTTATGCCGCACACTTGCGCCAATGATGCACTGCTGTACCACTAGGAGCTTGTACATGACGTGTGCATGAGTACACTCCGATGCATTAATATCCAGCGTCATGCTACTGCTCTGTTTATACTCTGTTAGAATAGCTGTGAGGCAGCGTCCTTTTTCACGGAGGGAGCTACAAATACTCCAACAGTGGTGGGATAAGACGCTTCTGAATAATATTGAGAAGAGCTGGGCATTTTTAAATGCCCGACGCAATATCCTGGCTCAAGTAGGCCGGTATAGATCAATTCGGCGGATCGGGTGACATATCATCCACATCGGGCAGTGTGTAACCTCTATGTCACTGATGATGTGTGCTCTCATGCATTGTCAGCGACATCAGAGGGGGCCATACTGCCGAATGGCCCTCGATGTTGCTTTGTCGCTTCTGGCATCGAAATGTGTGAACTAATTTTTCACCGACATCAATGACACAGAGCCAAATGAAATAGGGATGGCCATCAACCATCAATGTTTTCAAAACATTGATGGTTGTCGGGCAATGTTAACTAGATTTGCTCAGCCCACTGCACATCCAATATTAAAACAGGGATGACTATTGGTGGATGAAGCCATTGATGGGTAAACTACCGGTGGTCATCTCTAAGGTCCACTACCAGGGTTGTAACTAGGCATTTGAAGGCCATATTGCAAAAGTTTGTAAGGGCCCCTATGTAACTAGCAACCAATTGTGAAAAATGTATACAGTATATCACATGTAACTTTGACAAGGACAATGAGCCCCCCTAAGCTCTGGGCCCCATAGCAGCTGCACCCCTTGCACATACTGTATGGCAGTTTCGCCCCATGGCCAATACTGTGTGACATAACGTGTATAAAAGGCACTATTACAGTATGGATCATGCCGTTATAACTCTTCATGCTTCATCTGTTTACTGAGGCGAAGCAGGAAGCACTACTAATGAGACCCCTGCCTGAGTACACAGCCTAGTGCTTATGTGCTGTATCTCACCTCCCGGCTGGCTAAACTGGGCATGCGCGGCATGTCGCAAACATCGCAAGAACCCGCATGCAGCCACTGCAGCAGGGATAGTGCTGTCCCTACTGTGGAGATAGAGCAAAGACATTTGCAACGTTGATATCAATAGCTGCAGCTGTCGAAACCAATGGTTCACCACCATCGATGGCACAGAGCCAAACAATGTATTTTTTTTATTTCTTCTCCATATGTTGGGGCCGTGTTGTACCCCTGCCCTGCCCTGTCACAGATTGTGTATAATGGAATTGCACTACTAATGGCATAAAGAAATGTAGTACAGTAGGGGTTTATTTTTATACCAATTGTTTTCAAACCAACGTTAGTATACATTGCACTGTTTTTTTTAACAGTATGTTAGCACCAGAGGAGACAGCAGCAGGCAGAGGAGGGGGAGCCTGCACCGGCAAGTAAGTTCTGTACAGTACAGTAAATTGTGTTTACAATCTGGGCCAATGTTTTAGATTTTTTACATGTACTGTAGTGCAAATTTTGATTTTTTTTTTTCTGTTAGTGCCAATGTGTTTGTTTCCATGAGTTGGACAGTGATAAACTACCAACCAATCAGCTCATAACTGTCAGTTTTCAAACACAGCCTGTAACATGACATGACACTATCAAATGTATCACTTTTCAGAGCTTAGTTGTTAATATTGCTCTTTTTATATTTTGGTTACTGTAATGTACTGTACACTTGTGGCCCCTTATACTGTAAATAAAGTATAATAATAATAATAGTACAGTCTGCTTTTATTTACTGTATACATACGTACATATTCCAATTTTGTTAAAGCCAAAATATATATTTTTTTGTTTACACAGGCCCAGAACCGTGCCACCATCATGAGGCAGAGCAGGCGGAGGAAGAGGATGGGCAGCTGAGCCAGAAAGCCCTACCCAGCCAAGTAAGCACTGTGCAGTATAGTACATTGTGTTTTAATACTGTTAGGTACTTTTCTTCCTTTTAAGAATGTTGATGTTCCTACTGTACTGTACGTCCTGTACTCCAAAGACTACAATGCTCCTTACATCTCCAACCTCGTCTCCTAACACACTGCCTCCCGCCCTCTCCACTTGGCAAATGACCGGCGCTTTGCCTCTCCTTAAACATGCACTGAAAACCCAGTGGTGCATCAAAGCACACCCTTCCACCACATACTATAACCTTGTCATCAGGTTGGTCACCCCATCCTTCTACTGTACCTCGGCCATCTCTACCTTGCTTACTTTTTGCCACCAGGTCCCCATCTACTTGGTCATGTCTCATGATATCTCTCTGTCTGCCATCTCCCCTTGATTGTAATCCCCAAGAGCAGGGTCCTCCTCCCTCCTGTTCTTACAGCGTTGTTCTCTAGCACTTCATTGACAGCCTTCATTTAATCAATGGCCATTTACAGTAGCCCAGAATTCCCCTCACTCATGGCTGTTCATCTCCCACCAGCAGCCCTACTTCTGCTACTTGTGTCATCACTATTGGAGTCAGGTCCATGCTTCTCTTATTACTTCTTTGCTTACTGTACCTTACTTCCCAGCCATATTGTGTCCTGAGAATCTAGGTACAGTACTAATTGTTAATTGTGTAATTGTTATGTTTTTGTTACTGTAATGTACACTTGTGGCACCTTATACTGTAAATAAAGTGTAATAATAATGGTACAGTCAAGGTTTACTTACTGTATATGTATATACAGTACATACAGTACATGTTCAAATATTTTTTTAGACAAAATTATATATTTTTTTGTTTACACAAGAACAGAACCATGCCAGCACAATGAGGCGGAGGTTGACTTGTAGGTGGAGAAAGAGGATGGGCAAATGAGCCTAAAAGCCCTCCCCAGCCAAGTAAGTACTGTACAGTATAGTACATTGTGTTTTACTACTACTGTATACTGTACTTCTCTTCTTTTTAAGAATGTCTCTCTCCCTCCTGAACTGTACATCTTGTACTCTAAAGTCCGTTCTCCGATTACTCTCTTGCTCACCTTGTTTCCCAGCCATATTGTGTCCTGAGAATTATGGTGCTAATTGTTTATTGTGCTCTTTTTATGTTTCGGTTACTTTAATGTAGTTTACACTTATGTTCTGTTTACCCTGTACTTTCCCACTGAGCACATTACTGTTTTTCTTTTCTTTAAACAGAACATCTCTGTATCATATATATGGAGCCCGAGATAGAGGAGGACAGCAGTGATTCCGGTAATGCTTATGTACTGTAGTTCCCCTTGTTATGTGTGCTGATACCACTTCTCCCCCATGTATTATTGTTTGGCGGTCATTATCGGCACTGCTATCTACAAGATATGGAGGGCAATGTATGAACGTTCAGTTGCATTGACTGTTCCAACAGCTGCAGCTATCAATATCAACAGCTGCAGCTGTCGTTGCCCTATCACAACAGCAGGGACAGCACTGCCAGTCTGCGGGCTGCATGCGGGATCTTGCAATGCTATGCTTTTTCTTGATTACCTCATCATCCTTATGGGCGTACATATGCAACCATATTGATAATGTACTTTGTTTTTTTAAAAACTGAGCTAATTCCGCTCCGCCACCAACACCACCACCACCAATGTGGGCCACAAGGCCATTTTCGAGGTGGCTACACCCGAGGTAATGTGCAGCAATGCTTACAACTACAGTATACAGTAGTGTACTACTTACAGTACAGTACATTGTGGATGTCATGATTTTACAATATACTGTACAGTACAGTAATGTATATTAGTATTGTACTTACTTTTTTTCAATGTTATAGTGTAGAGTTGAGAAAGTTCTAACAAATGGCGGGTCTATTACATCTGAAAAATAAGAACAGATAATTGGAGTCCAGGAGCGGAGAGCAGAGAGGTGATAAGAACAGGTGGAATCTCCATGAGCAGGGAGCCTATAGTATAAGGGTAAGGGGAAACAAACGGAAGACATAAAGAGTGAGCCAGTGTAAGGGCAGAAAGCAGAGGAGAGAAAATTTGATAGTGCAAAGGTGGGGATGCAGTCAAGAAGCCGGTGGTCGAAATGCCGGCCGCCGGCTTTCCGACTCTCAAATCCCGGCAAGGGACTAATGACAGGTGTCAAAATCCCGATGCGTGTAATTATACCTATGCCGGGAGGCCGACGTCTGGCATACCGAACGAAGGACAGCCGCGGGGGGGAGGGTTAAGTTAGGAGCTCCTGGGAGGACTTAGAGTTAGGCACCCCCCCAGGAGGGTTAGGGTTAGGCTAGGGAAATGGGGAGTTAGGGTTAGGCACCCCCAGGGGGTGGTTAGGGTTAGGCACCCCCTCCCTGAGAGTTAGGTTTAGGGTGCTGGAAGTGGGGGGTTATGTTTAGGCACTTACGGGGGGAGGTTAGGGTTAGGCACTGGGGGGAAGTTAGGGTTAGGCACCCCTAAAGGAGAGTTAGGCTTAGGGGGGAGAGGGTTAGGGATAGTTAGAAACTTACCTTAGTCGGGATCCTGCTGTTCTGCTTTCCGGGCTAACATCCGGCGGTATGTCATACCGGTCCCGCAAAGGTGTGAGGTAGACTAATGGTGACATGGTTAAGTGGTGGACGGATATGCACTCACTTTGCGAATGAAATTGGATGGAAATGGATTTAAGAAAGTTCACCTGAGCTTTACAGAACATCGTCTAAATGCTGTTGGGTGGGAGTAAATAAAGGAAATCCACAAACTCTATTGTTTATTATTAATTTTATTAAAATACATGTAAAGATTTATACACAAAACAGGGCTTTTCTCTGCTCTATGAATAAACCCCATTGTGCAAAGTAAAATGCAGGACACTTAAGCCCGTATTCAATTTGAAGCAAAAAGTCAGTTTCCGCGTGTTTTTGGCGGAAACTTTTCGCCGATGAAGTAATTTTCGCATGTTTTGACTTTACTCTGTATTCAATTTGAAAGACTTTCCGCCTAGGCAGAAAGTCAATGCAATGTAATAGGCGGAAAAAAGTGCAGTATGGGGGTTTTGGGGTACAACTTTGCGGGAACCCCCGTGCAGCCTTCAGACAGTCCCCAAAAGGTAAACTGCGTCAACATTTTTTTAAAAACACTTAAGGACACCCCAGAAAATCACTTTGAATTTGGGGGCAAAAAAAAAATTTTGGTGGACAAAGATAAAAACTAGCGAACTTGACTCTGGGGGGGGGGGGGGTCCTCAAGTATGCCCCAAGTGTTTTTTTGATTGCAGGTGCTTGCGGCAGGTGGATATTTCACGGTTTTTCAACTTAACTTTAGCAACTTTAAAATATGCTGACCCCCATTTTCAAGTACCCCAAATTTGCTGGAATGTTATTTTCTGCAAAAAAACTCCTGAATACTATTCTGCACCACTTATACAAAAACACTATTTAGCAGCTATGGAGCCCATTTAAAAACACCAAATACCTTCAGCAAGCCAAATAGGGAACCCCCATGTCCAAGCATCTTTTGGGGGGTGTCAGGCTGATTTCCCCAAATCTGACAGTACTTTCCGCTTGATTAAGTTTTGCAGGGTCCCGTTTTCAGGTACTTTCAAATTGAATATGGGGTAAAGCGTGCACGCGCACAATACTTTTCCGCCTACAAAACACGTGATGTAGGCGAAAAGTCTGGGAAGTGGAAAAGTATTGTGGGTCCACTCAAATTGAATACGGCTCTATGTTTACAATCTTTGCAAGGCAGTCTTCCTCCCAACACCACTCCCACACCCTTGGGAGACTTGTACACTGCATATAAATGAAACTTTAAGATTATGTACTACATGTGTCCGATTTTCGATGAGTCATAAGATGGATCTTGTGAAAATCATGTATTATTTTGGTAAGACACGATCCGATGTGTGCTCCCGCAGCTCCTATAATCGGATCTAATGATCAGATGTGCAGCACATAGTATCATTGCAGATTGTGCCGTTTATTTTGTTCAGGCGATCCATCGTGCAGCAATTCAAGTCATTTCAATGACTGTTTCCCTTATGAGCCTGTGAGACACAGGATTGATCTTACGACAGATCCTGTGCTAAGAAAAACAACAAACATGCTGCCGGGACTGCCAGGGAGCTCCGGGGAGTCAGATGGTGAGTCGTATGTAAATTCTGGTCGTGCAGGTGTATGGCCAGCATAACTGCTGTGTACCGATTAGCAACATGTTGTACAAGCTCCTAGTGGCACAGCAGTGCCGACATTGCCGCAAGTGTGGCATAAAATGCACAGTCAGTTTGTAATCCAGAGACACCTCTTTCTAGGCTTAGACTTGTAGTTCAGTGATGGTTTTATGCACTGCTACTCACACCCCACTTCTATTTTCGAAGACATACCATTACTGTGTGAGTGCCACACACCACTTTCTACAATGCCGCAGTGATTGGCACTTACTGATATGTAACTATTAGCGTCAAGCTCCTAGCTGCACAGCAGTGCCGACATTGCCACAAGTGAGCTGCATAAAATGCACAGTCAGTTTGTAATATAATTCAAAGACACCTCTTTCTCGGATGAGATTTGTGGTTTATTGATAATTTCATACAGTGCTGCTAAAACCCCACTATTAATTTCTAAGGCATGCCATCATTATGTGAGTGTCACATATCACTGCCTAAAATAGCCTGCCATACAGAATTACCACAGTACTGTATTATAGACACTGTTTATGTTATTGGGCTGCCTGTCAGGGATTACTGTTCTATTGTATTCTGTAGTGCCATACTGTATCCATCCACTGCTGTATTATTTACCACTTATTCATACTTTTTCAGTGGAGCACTGGCCACCCCACGGTGAAGCTGTCTATTGCATTCCATGGATATTGTCATGTCTCATTGTGCCTCACCGTGCCATGCCATGCCATTCTCATGCCTGGGAAAAGAAAGCCAAAACAGATCTCTCATGTAGATATTATAAAACCTTGGAAGGATAATGCATCTCTGTCAGCTATCTCGGTTCTTCTGGTAACCTCAGTACCTTTGGTTCTGGAAGTAACAATAGGCAAAACCCACTTAAGCAGTCAACAGCATGAGGCTAAAGAAAATCTGTAAGAGATTTGTTTTCTGACATATTTGGCAAAACAACAGACATTAAACAAGACATAATCACTGAACCTGGGGTCAAGGTTAACCTAAAGCTTTATAGAATACCAAAAGCCTGACAAGAGGCAGTGTCTAAAGAAATTAAAAAAATGTTGGAGATGGATATAATTGTAGAGTCACAAAGTGAGTGGTTAAGTCCCATTGTACTTATTCTGGAAGCCCAATGGGAGCTTATGGTTCTGCAATGATTTCCATAAATTGAATAGTGTGTCTAAGGGGTCTATTTATCAAGCAGTGAAAAGTGTGGAGAAGTGGACCAGTGGAGAAGTTGCCCATAGCAACCAATCAGCTCCTACCTTTTATTTTATAGACTGTACATGATAAATGGTACTTCAAAACTGATTTGTTTCTATGGGCAACTTCGCCACTGGTTCACTTCTCCACTCTTTTCACTGCTTGATAAATAGACCTATAAGGTTGATAACTACCCAAGGCCTCATGTGTATGAACTTATTGAATGGCTGGGAACAGCACGGTACTTAAACACTCTAAACCAGGGATGACCAATAAGCTCCCCTCCAGCTGCTGTTGAACTATACATCTCAGCATGCCTTGCCACAGCTTTAGCATGCACTGATAGTACAACTGTGGTAGGGCATGCTTAGATCTGTAGTCCCATTTACCATTTGGGTTACATGGAGCACCCAAAACCTTTCAGAGGATGATTAGTAAACTTCTAAGGCCCCATAGTAAACTTTAGTAAACTTCTAAATCCCCATAGACAGTATACTAGTTGGTTATGTTAATGATGTAATCATCCATAGTCCTGATCATCAGTCTCACTTACCCAGGGTACAAGCAGTATTGTACTCTATAGGGCATATTCAATTGGGGGTGAGTATAACAAATATCCTACACCTGTGAGATTTTTCCTGCAGGTGCAGGATTTTGGCTATTCAATTAGGTGCGCTTTTTTTCCTATTTTGAGCGCTGGGATTTCTTTTTTGCACACCTCCAGAGCATGACCAATTTTCCTATATTCCACAGTTTTAGGAAAAAAGGTCGGGAAATGCTTTGGGACCCCGGCGGCACCCCTCCTAATGACTAATTAAACAATTGGAATTTTCCAATTAGCTTAATTAGTAATACTCGCCCGGTATATTGCAGCAGCGGTGAGTATGTCAGTATGTGTGAGTGTCTATGAGTGAGTGTGTGTGTGTATGAGTGTGTGTGACCCCCGTTGTGTGTATGTGTCCCCAGTGTAAGTATGCCCCCCCATAATTCTCACTGGGAGAACTACATCTCCAGCAGCCCTTGTGCCTCCCTATGGCCCCTGAAGCCTTCCAACAGCCCCAGGACTCCCAGCAGCCCCCTCCCTAGTGAGAATATGGAGGGGATGCCTCCAGGGGCCACAGAAACCACTGGAGATGCCTGGGCAGGTAAGTGTATTTTTTTATTCTTTTTTTATGCGGCATGGGGTTTTCAACTCTGAAAACCCCACAACCCCTTTTTATCAATTGGATACCGCGGGTATTGGGAGTGCACAAACCCGCGGTAATCAAACAAATGGGCGCAAGGTTCTTTCCTAGCTAAACCTCGCACCCAATTGAATATGTCCCTATTTGTGAGGCTGGATTGACAGCCAACCAAAAAAAGTGTTGCTTAGGGATGGAAGAGGTAAAGTATCTTGGATATACCATAGGCAGTGGTTTGATAAAACCCCTCCTTGATAAAACTGAGGCAATAGAAAATTATCCACAACAACCCCTTAATAAGAAGCAAGTGAAAGTTTTCTTAGGAATCACAGGATAGAAGATTTATACCCAATTTTGCCTCAATTGATGTCCTTTTGACTGACCTTACCAAGGGTAAAAAAATCAGTTATGGCTAAGTGGGATCCTGAGGCAGAAAATGCTTTCCAGGCATTTAAGGTAGCATTGTGCACCCAAACAGTTTTAATGACAAATTAATTTGTCATGCAGGCAGATGCATCAGATATATAGCGATTGGTGCTGTGTTGTCTCAAAGCAAAGATGGTGAAGAGCATCCTCTTATTTAATTAGGAAATGTAATATACATGAGAGATATTATGCTACTTTTAAAAAAGATGCTTTGGCAATTAATTGGCATTAGAAACACTAAGGTACTATCTTTTGGTTAGAAAATTTAGCTTGATTATGGATCATACTCATTTGAAGTGGATGTCTAAGAATAAAGAGACCAATTGGAGAAAAACTAGATGGTTCTTGACATTACAATATTTAAAGTTTCCATTAGAGCCTGCAAGCCAACTGGCCTATGCAGATGCTTTGTCCCATATTTTTGTGAAGGGACTAGAGGTATTCTGTCCCATAGGTTGAAACAGGAGTGGGGTATACGTGAGAAAAACACTGAGGAAGTTGTCAAGGGGAGATATGTATGCCCCAGGTTTCTAGCTTCTGTCTGGTAAACAGAAGATAATTAACACCCTTGATTGCCAGACCATCTGTGAGGGGCTGATAAAAGGTGTGTCAGTTTCTCTAGTCTCTCTTTCACTGCCTGGGGAGCAGGTTGAGGCCGTGAGAGAGAGAGAGGGAGAGACCATTGCTTGTGATTGTCTTTGCCAACATGGCCAAAAGCAATGGTGCATAATTGGGCATTACAATTGTGCACACTTTGTTGTGCCTGTTCCATGTGCTCTCTCACTATTGGCACCACTGCAGCTATTCTTTCATTCATCTGAGAAACTTGCCCAATAACAGTTTTATAAGGACGGGGTTGCCCCTCCCATGTTTCTTTTGCAATATCAAGCAATCCCTTTGGGTGTCTCTCACAAAGCAAATCAAAAGGAGAAAACCCTGTGGTGGATTGTGGAATCCTTTTTAAAGGCCAATAAAAAATAAGGTAGCAAATAATCCCAATCTTTCCTATCTTTATCCACCACTTTCTTTATCATATTTTTTTAAGTTTTGTTAAACCTCTCCACTAAACAATCAGTCTTAGGGTAATACAGTACATGGAGGTCTTTTGAGGAGTGATCTTAAACAGGTGGCACAACTCTTTCATGATTCTTAATATCACTGTAACTTTATTCCTACTATATTATCTGTCATGATTCTTGACATAAATGTATAAGTTAGGATTTCCTTACTTGTTCCCAATCTTCAAACGGCATGTACTAGTTTAGTTCCGTAGCAATTGTCTTTGTTGCCGTATTGCTCAATGGTATAATTTCCAAGTAACTGGTAGAGTAATCCATTGCCACCAAAATAAACTGATGACCTTGGGTAGACTTTAGATATTCTCTCAAATGGGATCTCAATAATGGGTAATGGGACAAGCAGACTTCTATAATGTGGCCTGGGACCATGGAACTGACACTTAGGGCAGGATTGCACAGTATTCAGTAGAGATGAGCGGGTTCAGATTCCAGAGATCCGAACCCATCCGAACTTAGGAGATCCGAGTCAGATCTGAGCCAGATCTGACTCGGATCACAAAATGAGGCAAAACGTTATAGTCCCACTGTTGGATTCTCGCAGGTTTTGGATTATATAAAAGGTCCTGCAATCGCTGCCATTTTTCATTCTGGCTGTGGAGAGTGAAGAGAGAGGGGGCTGTGAAATTGTGAATGTGCTGTTGCTGAGACAGGCTGGCTACTGCTGTCATTGTCACTCAGGGTCTGGCTGCTTATGTCCATAGCTGGTGTTGTCCACTCCATAGGGGCTGTCTGGCTGTTGTCCATATAGGGGATAGCTGGCTGTTGTCCTGTCCATAGGGACTGGCTGGCTGTTGTCCATAGGGGCTGGCTGGCTATGCTGCTGTGTTGTCCAGGGGGTGCTCTGTCCATCAGGGGTGCTCTTCACTCCCAGTGTGAATTTTTTTGAATTTTATCTGGGTGTGTGTGCACCTTAGTCACACTTATCAGCAACGTAGGTGCACAGAGGTGCTGTGCTGCCTGTGTCAATTATCAAGGGGCTGCTGCCTCTTTCAGGGGTGCTCTTCACCCCCAGTGTGAAAAAAAAAATGTTGTGTGTGCGGGTTAGCCACACCCCCAGTGTGAAAATAATAAAAACTATTTTTTGTGTGTGCGTGTTAGTCACACTTATCAGCAACGAAGGTGCGCAGGGGTGCTGTGCTGCCTGTGTCTCATTTATCAAGGGGCTGCTACCTGATTCAGGGGTGCTTCCCCCCAGTGTGAAAAAAATAAAAACATTTTTTATGTGTGCGTGTTAACCAGACTTATCAGCGATGTAGGTGTGCAGGGGTGCTGTGCTGCCTGTGTCTCATTTATCAAGGGGCTGCTGCCTCGTTCGGGGGTGCTTCCCCATCCAGTGTGAAAAAACGAAAAACTATTTTTTGTGTGCGTGTTAGCCACACCCCCAGTGTTAAAAAAATAAAAACATTTTTTGTGTGTTCATGTTAGCCACACATCAGCAATGTAGGTGCGCAGGGGTGCTGTGCTGCCTGTGTCATTTATCAAGGAGCTGCTACCTCTTTCACGGGTGCTTTCCCCCACCCAGTTTGAAAAAAATAAAAACAATTTTTTGTATGTGCGTGTTAGCTAAACTTATCAGCAACATAGGTGCGCAGGGGTACTATGCTGCCTGTGTCATTTATCAAGGGGCTACTGCCTCTTTCAGGATTGCTCTTCACCCCCAGTGTGAAAAATATATATTTTTTTCTGTGTGTGGTTGTGTGCATTTGCTGCAACTTAGCTGCGCTATAATTGCTTGGTGACACTGCTGTAAGACAGCAGTGAGTATGGAGGAAAGTCACATGACAGGAGAGCAGGATCCACATACCAGTGTTGTAGCTGCTGGCAGCAGTCATGATGATGATGTAAGGCCGTCAACGTCATCTATGAAGGCTGATGCACCAGGGCTTAAGTCAGACCATGTAAAAAAATAAACTTTTACCCTGTTAAAGAAAAAAAAATATAAAGCTAAGTTAGCTTTAGAGAAACAAAAAATTGCCAATATGCCATTCACTACACGAAGTGGCAGGGAAAGGATAAGGCCTTGGCCTTTATTTATGACTGGTTGGTTCTAGTGATGATTTAAGCCCTTCTGCTTGTAGGAGAGGTACAAAAAAAATTCAAATTGTTAAGACTAGTAAGACACCGGAACCAACTGTGTGCTCCAAAAAAAAATCACAAATCCCAGAGGAGAGTCCAAGTGTGTCCGCGGTTGCCATGTGTGAGCCTGACCTTTCTAATATAATGGGGATGAGCAGCATAAGTCTGCATGCTGACATAGAAATCAAGGATGCTTCTGTGGAATTGCACCAGGAGGATGAGGAGGATATTGATGTTGTTGGCGATAACAACAAGGATGATGAGGATGTTTGTGTAAAAGCTGTAAATCAGGCAACAGTTGTTGTCCATGGTGGGAAAATACCATTGTTGCCATGCGTGGGCAAAGGATCAAAAAATCCACATCTGATCTGTGGAATTATTTCCACCCAAATCCAGACAACCTTTGCCAAGCCATTTGTAACCATTGCCATGTAACAGTGAGTAGAGGTAAGGAACTTAACCATCTAGGCACCTCCTCCATGTTACGTCACTTGCTGCACATTCATCAAATTGGAAAGGGTATATCAAATTCTGAAACTTTGGGGACAAAAAAACTAACACCAGTCAATCCAGTGTCATCTAGTTGCTTCCTTCTCTCTGGATCCAATCTCCACCACCAACACCTGCATCATCATCAACATCCTCATTCATGATCGGAAGTAGTCCTGCATCCAATTTCATAAGCATGACTGACTCCTGTCCTATCCGTGATTCCTCAGAAGGATACTTGAGTGTTACACCTGTTGCTGCTGCTGGGGGTGGATCTTCATCCCAGAAAGGGACCAAGAAGACTACTACTAATAGTAATTTAAAAAAATGATTGACTATTAAACAGTCCTTTGATAGAGGTAGTAAGTATAACAGCTGTCACCCAGTTTCACAGCAGATCACTGACGCCATGAGGGCTGTGCTAGTATTAGATGGTGAAATAATAAAAAATGAGGATGATAGAAGTGCAAAAGGAGGATGAGGGGGAAATTTGTGTCCTATCTGATGCTAATGAGGATGTTGATGATGAGGATGCTATTTGCGTAAATCAGCCACCAGTGGCAGCAGTTCTTGCTCATGATAAAAAGAAACCCAGAAAAGCCACGTCTTGGGTGTGGAATTATTTTAATCTAAATTCTGACAATAGTTGTGAAGACATCTGTTCCATTTGTAAAGCCAAAGTTAGCAGAGGAAGGTACGTTAACCATCTAGGCACCTCCTCCCTGTTACGTAATTTGCAGCGAGTTCATGCAATTTGTTTAACAAAGTTATAATAATTTGTAAATTAATAACAAGCAGTCCAATATCAGCTACCAGCAGTTTGGACCAGCACATGCAATCTCCACTCCCCAACAGTTCAGTTTAAAGATCACTAGTGATGTCAGTGGGCCAGCTTCTGACGGTAGGCGTTCCCTTGGGAACGCCCCCGTCAGGGAGGCACGCCCCCGGCACGCCCACCAAAGGGGGCGTGCTGTCAATCAATATCGACAGCATGCCCCCTTTGATCAGACACAATGAGCGAAGAACTTTCCTTCGCTCGTCGCGTCTGGCGCATGCACACGACGGAGCTCCCGCCGTCGTGCGCATGCGCAGTGCACAACATCGACCCACTTGCGAGTGGACAGCCGCTTGCGAGTGGGTCTGAATCAGGCCCATAATCAGTATCTCAGTCAATTTCTTTTAACCACCTTTGCTCAACCATGGATATCTCTAAAACCTGAACTATTAGGGTGCCTTGAGGACTGCATGTGGGAACCTCTGCATTAGACCCTCTGTCATACTTACCTATGATCAATTGGGAATATACAAAGATATATTCCAGGTTGTGCACTCTGATGCAATCATGGCCATATTTTTGGTATAATTGTGGTGTGAATGTATTCTTTTCCATTGTATTAGTTAAGACAACATATAGAATAACTATATTAGGTGGTGCCTAGCCACCCAGAGAGAAGACTATGAGTGTCTGCTCACCAGGGGAGAGGCCATCATTGCTGTGGAATTAATATTAATGCTGCATAGAGAAAAAAACTATAATTAAGTTTTAAGAGCCAGGGGATTGTCTCTCTCAGCCATTTGATGCCCTCCCCATTTTGCAATTAGAGATCCTCTTTTTAACATTAATTCAGGTAGTAAAGACCTTACAGGTCACTACTCTGTCTGGTGGGCTCCACGATTTAATTTGTTTTATTTTGAGAAGACCCTGGATGCCTACATGAACTGAAAAGGACATGACACAAGGGATAGGTGAGTATGGATTTTTTTATTACAGGGATTGTGTATGCTATTGGACAAGAAGACAGAATGACTACAAGGAGTGAAGGTAAATATTGTGAGTGAGTGTCTGTGAGTGTATGCGTAATAAAATAATACAATATTCGGTGTGTGTGTCCTGTCCGCGCACATCTCTTATATTAATCTGGCTCAATTCAATTTAATTTGTGAAGCCATGAGTGCCGCACTTGTGGGGTCTCAAGATGAATTCGGCATGTGAGAAGTAATCTTTCTATAAATATATATATATATATATATATATATAGCCATGGCCAAAAGTTTTAAGAAAGACACAAGTATTGGTTTTCACAAAGTCTGCTGCTTCAGTTTTTATGATGGCAATTTGCATATACTCCAGAATGTCATGAAGAGTGATCAGATGAATTGCAACTAGTTGCACAATGACAATGACAATGAACTTAATCCCAAAAACTACATTTCCACTGCATTTCAGCCCTGGCACAAAAGGACCAGCTGATATCATGTCAGTGATTCTCTCGTTAACACAGGTGAGAGTGTTGACGAGGACAAGGCTGGAGATCACTCTGTCATGCTGATTGAGTTAGAATAAAAAACTGGAAGCTTTTAAAGGAGGGTGGAGCTTGAAATCATTGTACTTCCTCTGTTAACCATGGTTACCTACAAGGAAACATGTGCAGTCATCATTGGTTTGCACAAAAATAGGTTTCACAGGCAAGGTTATTGCTGCTAGTAAGATTGCACCTAAATCAACCATTTATCAGATCATCAAGAACTTCAAGGAGAGAGGTTCAATAGTTGTGAAGAAGGCATCAGGGCACTCAAGAACGTCCACCAAGCACCAGGACCAGGGGCGGAATGGGCCACTGGGATGCTGGGCCGGTTCCCACTGGGCCGGTCCCGTTGTCCCCTGAGTGGCCGTCTATCACCCCTCTGCCGGGCCGGCTGCCACGTAGCATTAGCTTACAGCACATCCACAGTGTTACCAGACAGGCAGACGGGGGAGCTGCAGAAGCAGCTCTTCCCATAAGCCTTTGCGGAGCTCACCAGTCACCACTGACAGCTCCGCCTTCAGGTCCTCCTCCAGCTCCGTCAGGCAAGCAGCAGCTGCTGCCAGCATCGTCCCCATCCAGGAACTGGAACTAGTGGGCACGGCCAGACTAGTGTGACCGAGCAAGTAAAGTGCAAACCATTGTGCTGCCTTAATAATATATCTGCCTGCCTTGTGTGTGTGTATATATATATATATATATATATTAGGGGCGAGCGGGTTCGGATTTCTGAAATCCTAACCCCCCCGAGCCCCCCCGATCCGAGGCCGATCCGAGTCAGGCCCGACTTTTCCTGCCTGACTCGGATCAGAAATCGAGGCAAAATTTCATCATCTCGCCTTCCGGGTCTCGCGTGTTTTGGATTCTATATAAGGTACCCGCGTCGGCGCCATTTTCTCACTCGGCTGTGGACAGTGAAGGGGGAGGGTGGGAGTTAGGGCTGGCTGGGTTGTGTAGTGTAGTGCAGTGTAGTGTTGTGCTGTGCTGTGCTGCGCTGTGCTGCTGTTGTCCATAGGGGCTGTGTCCAATCCTCCAAAGTCCATAGGGGCTGGCAGTGTTGTGCTGTGCTGCTGTTGTCCATAGGGGCTGTGTCCACTCCTCCAAAGTCCATAGGGGCTGGCTGAACTGTGTTGTGCAGTCAGTTGTCCATAGGGGCTGTGTCCACTCCAAAGTCCTGTGCAGTGTCCCAGTCCTAAAGGGGTGCTGTAGTGTTGTCCAAGGGGTGCTTTGTCCATCAGGGGTGCTCCCCCCAAGTTCAAAAAAAATAAATATTTTTTTGTGTTTGTGAATTGTGTGCGCAGTAGCCGCATGTGCATCAACAAAGTAGCGCCAAGCGTGCGCCTGTGTCATAAATAAAGGGCCGGCTGGCTTGACCATTAAAGGGTGTTGCAACCCCCAAAGTGCACTCCAAACCAAATAAAAAAATATTTTCTGTGTTTGTGAATTGTGTGCACTGTGGCTGCACGTGCATCAACAAAGGAGCAGCGCCAAGCGTGCGCCTGGGTCCCATAAGTAAAGGGCTGGCTGGCTTGTCCATTAAAGGGTGCTGTAATCCCCAAAGTGCACTCCAAAAAAAATAAAAATATATATATTTTTGTGTTTGTGAATTGTGTGCGCAGTAGCCGCACTTGCATCAACAAAGTAGTGCCAAGCGTGCGCCTGTGTCATAAGTAAAGGGCCGGCTGGCTTGACCGTTAAAGGGTGCTGTAACCCCCAAAGTGCACTCCAAACCAAATAAAAAAATATTTTCTGTGTTTGTGAATTGTGTGCACTGTGGCTGCACGTGCATCAACAAAGGAGCAGCGCCAAGCGCGCACCTGTGTTCCATAAGTAAAGGGCTGGCTTGTCCATTAAAGGGTGCTGTAATCCCCAAAGTGCACTCCAAAAAAAAATAAAAAAAAAATATTTTTGTGTTTGTGAATTGTGTGCGCAGTAGCCGCACGTGCATCAACAAAGTAGCGCCAAGCGTGCGCCTGTGTCATAAGTAAAGGGCCAGCTGGCTTGACTGTTAAAGGGTGCTGTAACCCCCAAAGTGCACTCCAAACCAAATAAAAAAATATTTTCTGTGTTTGTGAATTGTGTGCACTGTGGCTGCACGTGCATCAGCAAAGGAGCAGCGCCAAGCATGCGCCTGTGTCCCATAAGTAAAGGGCCAGCTGTCTTGTCCATTAAAGGGTGCTGTAACCCCCAAAGTGAACTCCAAAAAAAATAAAAATATATATATTTTTGTGTTTGTGAATTGTGTGCGCAGTAGACGCACTTGCATCAACAAAGTAGCGCCAAGCGTGCGTCTGTGTCATAAGTAATGGGCCAGCTGGCTTGACCATTAAAGGGTACTGTAACCCCCAAAGTGCACTCCAAACCAAATAAAAAAATATTTTCTGTGTTTGTGAATTGTGTGCACTGTGGCTGCATGTGCATCAACAAAGGAGCAGCGCCAAGCGTGCACCTGCGTTCCATAAGTAAAGGGCCGGCTGGCTTGTCCATTAAAGGGTGCTGTAATCCCCAAAGTGCACTCCAAACAAAATAAAAATATATATATTTTTGTGTTTGTGAATTGTGTGCGTAGTAGCCGCACTTGCATCAACAAAGTAGCGCCAAGCGTGCGCCTGTGTCATAAGTAAAGGGCCGGCTGGCTTGACCATTAAAGGGTGCTGTAACCCCCAAAGTGCACTCCAAACCAAATAAAAAAATATTTTCTGTGTTTGTGAATTGTGTGCACTGTGGCTGCACGTGCATCAACAAAGGAGCAGCGCCAAGCGTGCACCTGTGTTCCATAAGTAAAGGGCCAGCTGTCTTGTCCATTAAAGGGTGCTGTAACCCCCAAAGTGCACTCCAAAAAAAATAAAAATATATATATTTTTGTGTTTGTGAATTGTGTGCGCAGTAGCCGCACGTGCATCAACAAAGTAGCGCCAAACGTGCGCCTCTGTCATAAGTAAAGGACTGGCTGGCTTGACCATTAAAGGGTGCTTTAACCCCCAAAGTGCACTCCAAACCAAATAAAAAAATATTTTCTGTGTTTGTGAATTGTGTGCACTGTGGCTGCACGTGCATCAACAAAGGAGCAGCGCCAAGCGTGCGCCTGTGTCCCATAAGTAAAGGGCCATCTGGCTTGTCCGTTAAATGGTGGTGTTAACCTCAAAGTGCGCTCCACAAAAAATTAAAAATTCTCCTTTTTTTTCTGTCTTTGTGAATTGTGTGGGCTGTAGCTGCACCTGCATCCACAAAGCAGCAGCGCCAAGCGTGCATCTGTCTGTTAAAGGGTGGTGTAACCCCCAAAGTGCACTCCAACAAAAATAAAACATTTTCTTCTGTGTTTGTGAATTGTCTGTTCTGTACATGCATCCTCAAAGCAGCAGCAACAAGCGTGCGTCTGTCTGTTAAAGGGTGGTGTAACCCTCAAAGTGCGCTCCACAAAGAATAAAAAATTCTTCTTTTTTTTTCCTGTCTTTGAATTGTGTGGGCTGTAGCTGCACGTGCATCAACAAAGGAGCAGCGCCAAGCGTGCGCCTGTGTCCCATAAGTAAAGCGCCGGCTGGCTCATTTCTTAAAGGGTGGTGTAACCGACAAAGTGCACTAGTCTCCAACAAAAATAAAAAATTATTTTCTGTGTTTGTGTGCGCCTTAGCCGCATGTATATATCAATATAACATAAATGGAGGACCAAACTTTCTCCGATAATAATAAAATAGGGAAAGAACCACTTCCTCCTAGTGCTGAAGCTGCTGCCACTAGTCATACAATCCCAAATGACAAAGTTCAGGAAAATGACCTTAAAAAAAAACATTTAAATCATCTGAGGAGAAACGTAAACTTGCCAATATGCCAATTACGACACGGAGTGGCAAGGAACGGCTAAGGTCTTTCCCTATGTTCATGACTAGTGGTTCAGCTTCACATGACGATTGAAGCCCTCCTCCCGCTAAAAAAAATCAAACGAGTTAAGCTGGCAAAAGCACAGTGAAGAACTGTGCATTCTAAGAAGACATCACAAATCCCCAAGGAAAGTCCAAGTGTGGTGGCGGTTGCGATGCCTGACCTTCCCAGCACTGGACGGGAAGAGGTGGCTCTTTCCACCATTTGCACGCCCCCTGCAAGTGCTGAAAGGAGCACCCACAGTCCACTTGCTGATATGCAAACAGGATGAGGATACTGGTGTAGCTGGCGCTGAGGAGGAAGTTGGCGAGGAGGATTCTGGGTGTGTTTAAATCAGGCTCCGGGGGAGACAGTTGTTGTCCATGGGATGAAAAAAGCCCATCACGGTCATGCCTGGGCAGAAGACCAAACATTCCACCTCTTTGGTCTGGCAATATTTTAATCCAAATCCGGACAACAACTGTCTTGCCATATGTACCATATGTAAAGGTGAAATAAGTAGGGGTAGGGACGTTAACCACCAAGGAACATCCTCCCTTATACATCATCTGCAGCGCGTTCATAAAAAGTTACTGTCAAGTTCAGAAACTTTGGCTAAGACCGTAAGCAGTCCAGGGACACCTAAATCCTGTTGTATCCAAGCGCCTGCAAACCACACCGTCAACTCCCTCCTCATCAATTTCCTCCTTAGTCAGGATCGGAAGTAGTCCTGCAGGCCATGTCACTGGCATGACTGACTCTCCTATCCGGGATTCCTCCGGCGGATCCTGCATTGCTACGCCTACTGCTGCCGCTGCTGCTGTTGCTGCTGCTGGGAGTCATTCATCATCCCAGAGAGGAAGTAGGAACTCCACGACTTTTACTAAACAATTGACCCTCCAACAGTCCTTAGCGAGGAGGATGAAGTACGACAGCAGTCATCCTGAAGCAAAACGTATAACTGAGGCCTTGACTGCTATGTTGGTATTAGACGTGCGTCCGGTATACGCCATTAGTGCAGTGGGATTTAGACAATTGATGGAGGTAGTGTGTCCCCAGTTCCAAATCCCGTCTAGATTCCACTTCACTAGGCAGGCAATACTGAGACTGTACAGAAACGTCAGAAAAAGTGTCCTCAGTGTCTTGAAAAATGCGCTTGTACCCAATGTCCACTTAACCACGGACATGTGGACAAGTGGAACAGGGCAGACTAAGGACTATATGACTGTGACAGCCCACTGGGTAGATGTATCACCTTACGCAGCAACAACAGCAGCGTCACCAGTAGCAGCATCTCAGAAACGTCAGCTCGTTCCAAGGCAGGCTACGCTGTCTATCACCGGTTTCAGTAAGAGGCACACTGCCGACAACCTCTTAGAGAAACTGAGGGAAATCATCACCCAGTGGCTTACCCCACTTAGACTCTCCTGGGGATTTGTGATATCTGACAACGCCACCAATATTGTGCGGGCATTACATCTGGGCAAATTCCAGCACGTCCCATGTTTTGCTCACACAATAAACTTGGTGGTGCAGAATTTTCTGAAAAGTGACAGGGGCGTATAGGAGACGCTTTGGGTGGCCCGAAAAATTTCTGGCCACTTTCGCCATTCAGCGACTGCGTGCCGAAGACTGGAGCGCCAGCAAACACTCTTGAACCTGCCCTGCCATCACCTGAAGCAAGAGGTTGTGACGCGGTGGAACTCAACCCTCTATATGCTTCAGAGGATGGAGGAGCAGCAAAAGGCCATTCAAGCCTATACATCCAACTATGACATAGGCAAAGGAGGGGTTATGCACCTGACTCAAGCGCAGTGGAGAATGATCTCCGTGTTGTGCACGGTTCTCCAGCCCTTCGAACTTGCCACATGTGAAGTCAGTTCAGACACTGCCAGCTTGAGTCAGGTCATTCCCCTCATCAGGCTTTTGCAGAAGCAACTGGAGAAAGTGAAGGAGGAGCTAAGACGGAGCGATTCCGCTCGGCATGTGGGACACAAAACCAGGAACCCAAAACATGGAAGGGTGGTTTTGGCAAAACCAATCCAGATCCAAAACACGAAGAAAGATCCAGATCCAAAACCAAAACACAAAACACGAAAAGTGGCCAGTGCACACCCCTAATATATATACACACACAATACACAATGTATATATATGTGTATATATGTAAGTGTAAAAATATATATATACTGTGATTGTGTATATATATATATATATATATTATATATATATATAATATGTATATATATTTATATATATATATACAGCCCAAATTAGAACCAGCACTCAATGTATATGCCAGGGTGCCATCTGTAAAATTCTAACAGCCAAAACAGGCAGCGGCACTCCCGGACTTATATAATGTTAAATAGAATTAATTTCATGCCAAATAGCCGACGTTTCAGGGCCATGCAGCACCCTTTTCTCAAGGCTGGCAATATAACATATATATGTTATATTGTCCGGGAGTGCCGCTGCCTGTTTGTTTTGGCTATATATTATATATGTATATTTATAGAGCAGGTGGATGGGCGGCACTCAAGGACGTCACAAAGGACTTCACAGGAGACGAACACAATGTGTTATGATGGATTATAATTGATCCGAGACACTGGAAAAGCAGCACTGCATATGTTTATCTTTTACGAAGTGCTGCTTTTCAGTGAGGAGGTGACGTGCTGCCATCAGTGAGGAGGTGACATGCTGCCATCAGTGAGGAGGTGACGTGCTGCCGTCAGTGAGGAGGTGACGTGTTGCCGTCAGTGAGGAGGTGACGTGCTACCGTCAGTGAGGAGGTGATGTGCTGCTGTCAGTGAGCCGGTGATGTGCTGCTTTTCTGTGAGGTGATGATGTGCTGCTCTCAGTGAGGCGGCGCTGTGCTGCAGTCAGTGAGGTGGTTGGTTAATCAGACACAAATGTAGCTGAGTATGGGCGTGTCATTGGGGTTAACGTGTTGCTGAAAGTGCTTTCGTAAAGAGAAGCTGAATCGCTCATACTGTGATTGGTGGGACTGATGATAGCGTCTAAAGATGCACCAAGATGTATAACAGCATCTGTAGACGCTAAAAGTGGGTATACTCAATCCTTGCACATTCAGACACATGGCTGTGCACCATGCAAGGAGTTAGTATTAGTCACAACTGCATCCAACTCAGAATCAGGCCCTGTAAGGAGAGAGAGGACCTCATTCAGAGTCGGTCGTAGTGGCCGCGTGGTGGTACGGGCTACGGCCGCAAAATCCGATCGTACGGCTGTTCGATCGTAAACAAAGTGACGCCCATTCGTTAGCACTGCACCTCCTCTAGCTACCGACTGATGTTATCGAATAAACGAGACAGTCGTAGTCAGGCGCTGTCAGTCGCTGTATGCTAATTATGTTGTGATGGTTGCGGCCGTATGTGTTGTATTGATGGTCACATGTCATGTTTACATGGACTATCGATCAGCTTGTTATTAGCTTGTTGTCAATTATCTAATTAAGAGTGTTTAACTCTTGCTGTTCTTTTTAATCATTTTTTTTCATGTGTCAATAAACTTTATTGTTTTTTTTGTTTGTGTTTTCCCCGTTCTCGTTTTTTTAAACAATTGCCAAAACAAAGTAATGTTTATTATCTGTGAATGTACTGTTGCTAATTGTGTTTACTTTAATAATGCATGTGCATTTTGCGTTTGGATCATTTGCACTCTTATGTTTGCAATTGCACACTGCGTGTTTTATCCAATCAAATCTGACCTTATTTTTCAGGTCACATGATTAAAGGATTGGCCAATAGTGTATTTTTTAAGGAAACTGAGTAAATATTTTAGCCAATCATCTTTATTTTACCCCATGTATATTTAATGTTTTCTGAAAAATCGGCCATTGCCATCATGAGAGCCGCGGCCTTTACCCGTCGGGAATTGATGATTCTCATTAATATTATGGACAGGCGGATTACGAACGCCCAGCCTCCAATTTCCAACCGCATAAAGTGGGCAGCCTATGCGGAGGTGAGGCGAGCCCTTCACAGTGCGGGATAGAGGTGCAATATAGCACAACTAGAGAGGCAGTGGTTGGATTTGCGCCGCCAGTCGCCAGTCCTTTTGCAAAATTTGCGGGCGCGATTACGCAGACGTAAGTATGCGTTTGTATAAATGTTATAATTAGTGGACTGTTAAAAATGTATTTTCCTTTTCCAATTATTTTATTAAATGTAAACAAACCCTCCTGTATGTTGTCCCTATTGTCCTGAATGTGTAAAGTGTACTTGTATTGTGTAGCCGAAAGTGAAAACTAAACTTAGTTTTTTTTAATATCTTTACATTTTAGAAACACAGCGGAGACAGAGAAGGGCCCGCAGATTTGGACACAATGTAGGTCCCAACCTGCAGCCCTCCCCCTCACCTTCCCCATCCATTTGATTTTTGCCACTGCATTTCCCCTCCTACCATTCCCCCAACTCCAACTTACTCCCCATCTGTATCTCCTGCACCATCTCCCGCACCATCCCCATCGGGTGCTTTGTTGCAACGCTCTGATGGTATGTGTTTTTTAATCTTATTTTTTTTTTTTGGAGTGTTGTTATCCATGTTTTATTTTTTATTTTTGGGCTGTGTGTTTGTTTTCTTTTTTACAGTATGGGTGTCATAATCATTGCGAAGTAATGCTGTTATTCAATATTTTGTGCTTATGTTTTGTGCCTGGGCCCTTTTTTTGGGGGGGAGAGCCCAAAAATGTATGCCTTTTGGGGTTTCCAAAATGCTTTTTATTTGGTATAAAAATTGATTACATTTAGATTAGTATTTTAGATTTAAATAAAACTTGTCACAGAACTTGGGAAGGTGATAGGAACCAGACTAACCTTGTTAATGTTATGTACACTGTGTTTAAAATGTCCTAAGATGTAACTTCATTAGGAAAAGTGATGTTTGCCATAGCAAACAAACACATTGTATTTTTGGATTCTCAAGAACATTCTAGAAGTGAATACGTGCAGTGTGTTTTAAGAATATGGCCATCATGACTTAAGAATACACCTCCCAGTTGTTTTTTAAACATCCTAGGGGTTTTTTGGTTATGCCACATAGTTAGGGTTCCCAATTGTTTTTACCCCATAAAAGTTTCTACATATTAAAAATGTTGTGTGGGGGAATCTTTCGAACACACCCTAGCATCATTGTGTTGTCCCACTTTTTGGGACATTGAATAATGTTTAATGTTCAAATGTTGGACATTTTTTAGATGTTTTTAACCTACAAATAAATTTTTCTGTCCACAGATCTAACCAACATCATGGTAGAAATTCGTGAGGAGCTCACGTGAACAAGTGGACATTTGTTGGAGGCCTACTGCTGCCTACAGCGGATTGTGGGGAGGATTGACCGATTTTAGTTTTTATTTTCCTCTTTGTACATTTTAAATTTGTGCTTATTCCAGTAAAGTTTTTGTTTGAGAAACATTTGTCCTCTTTTTAAAAAAAAATTAAATTGTGTAATTCTGCATTTCAAATAGTTTGTAAACAAAGCTGGTTGCCTTTCCATAGTGTAACTAATTCAAAAATGTTTATGTAAACCTTAAGAACATTTGTAGTAATGTTTTTTTTTTGGTTTGGGGTTCCCCTACATTATCCACCTCAAAATGGCTTTCCAAAAACATTTACACCAAACCTTTTTTTTTTGGAAAAACATTTATTAAATAACAAACATGTTGTTAACATGCTTTTAATCGTAAAAAGCATTTCATAACAGAATCACACTTAAAAAAAATGTCCTCAGGGTTTTCAAAATTAAAATATCTTGCTTAGTCAGACATAAACAACAATAGGCAAAAACAAACATAATATTTCTTTTTTAACAGATAAATTAAAAAATAAAAGGCAAATTAACTAAACATGTTGTGGTATATCCGGGAAAATTTTGTTAGTTGTCCAAAAACAGTACAGGGTATTGCCAATGGGTTCCATTAGTTTTGCAGTTTTGGGAAGTGTTGTGATTTTTGTGGAAGGCAAAAAAAAATCAAAAATTAGGTACACCTTAAAATACATTTGCTCTAAGTGTAAAATTCAAAATAAATGAAAAAATTATTACCTAAAAAATCTGGAAACAACAGAATTGCATCTGGCCCCCCCAACAGCATCACAACACCTTCCTCCGTTTGGCCATCCTCTGGCAAGGCATCCTCTGGCTGCATGGGTACTCGACTCCTTATTGCAATGTTGTGTAAAATCCCACACAGGACCACAATGCAAAAAACCATATCCGGCGAGTACATGAGTGCACCACCAGAGTGATGGAGACACCGGAACCAGCCCTTTAAAAGGCCGATACAGCGCTCCACCACCTGCCTAGTGGCAGTAAATGCAGCATTATATTGAGTTTGTGGCCCTGGTGTGTGAGTCAAATAAGGAGTCAGCAGCCAGGGCGTGCAAGGATATCCACTGTCACCTGATGGAAATGGGACACCAAAAGATACATAAATTGACCATGAAAACATGTTTACACTATTACTATAGCTACATACTACATACTACATACGCATCATGGCTTCAGCCTGGAAATTTGGCATTCAGGGAGAGGATCTGGAGGGAGGTATCACATAGCACCATTACATTTAGGGAATGGAAATGTTTATGGTTCCTATAGATTTGTTCCCTGCATGCAGGGGGCTGAAGTGCTATGTGAGTGCCATCCACTACCCCTATGACGTGGGGAAAGCCTGTAATCTCAAAAAACTTCTGCTTTACCACATCAAGGGCTTCCGTATCCAAAGGCATACTAATAAAATGTGCTATATGATTGAAGAATGCATCTAGCACACACCTCAGGATCCGTGAAAATGAGGGCTGCCACCAGCCCCACAGTGGTTTGGAAGCACCCTGAGGCGCAGAAATGTAACACCGCCAACAACTGTGTAAGTGGTGGGATTGCTGTAGGAATGTTAATCTGACTTTCTAGATCATACTTTATTATTGAAAGAGTGTCTAGGATAATATTTGGAGGCAGGCGATAAGTGGTTACAACCACATCATCCGGCATTCCACAAAGGGTGACACGTGTTCTATATATCTTGGCCCTTGCACGCCTCCTATGCCTACGCCCAGGAGGAGGCTGAGGAAGGTTGGTGGGGGGGCAACATGGCCACTATTAGCTGGCCCACATCACTCTGTAAAGTTAAAATAAACAAAAAAAAGTGTTGTTGAGAACGAATTTTCTAAATTTTTCAAAAAATACTTAGCTTATTAAGAATGGTGCATATTCTTACAGGGTCGGGCTGTGCCATCTTCGGGAACCCCTACAGGTGTTGTTTGTGTACGGGTTTTTATTTTATGGAAGAAAAAGAAAATAACATTTTATTAAAAAAACACCACTATTACTACTATTATTGTGAAAACAATCCTTAACTTTGAAATTGGGCAATATTAAAATTTGAAAGCATAATTATTGTTTTATCAATGAAAACCACAAATGCATTATTAAATGTAAACAAAACAGCATAAAACACTTCATTATTAAATACAACAAACTTTTAGGTTTGTACCTGAATCGAGTACAAACTGGACTGTTAAACACCTAAAACAAAACAATAGAACATGACTAGAATTGTTTAAATAATGTCCTTTTTTTCTTTTAAAATACCAAAAAAAAAAAAAGCTTGCAGTAGACTGGCACACTTACTTGAGTCTGCAAAGCACGTTGTTATTTGGATCCTCAAAAAACACGGCCACCGAAACACACAAAGTAACTGGGTTTTGGAAATGCATGGGCAAACAAAAATTCAAAAATAACCCACCTCCAAAGTAACACACAAAAAAAAACACCACCCAAAAAAAAAAAAAAAAAAACACCAAAAAAAACCCAACAACAAAAAATAAAAAAACACCCAAAAAAAACCAACACCCAAAAACAAAAATAAAAAAACACCAAAAAAAACCCAACACCCAAAAAAACACCAAAAAAAAACCCAACACCCAAAAACAAAAAATAAAAAAACAACAGAAAAAACACAACACCCAAAAACAAAAAATAAAAAAACACCAAAAAAACACCCAACAACCAAAGACAGAAAAAAAACAAAAAAATACACACAAACAACACTCATAAGCACCACTCAAATAACACACACAAGCACCACTCGAAAAACACACACAAGTAACACTCAAACAACACACACAAGCACCACTCAAACAACACACACATGCAACACTCAAACAACACACACAAGCAACACTCAAACAACACACACAAGCACCACTCCAAAAACACACACAAGCACCACTCAAACAACTCCAAACACTATAAACACTAGCAATCCCTTCCTACACCAAAAATCACTCCAACTACAACCCACAAGTAAGGGAACATTTGGCTTTGCCTTAAATAAGGCCCAAAAAAACACAATGATTGAATAATGCAGGCAAGGTGTGCATTGTATGTATGCAAATAGGGATGCACGGGTAACCAATCCAGGGATGCGCTCACATCTAGCCCAACCCATGCAGTGATTACGGAATGCAGGAAAGGTGTGCATTGTATGTAGGCAAATATGGATGCACGGGTAACCAATCCAGAGCTGCGCTCACATCTAGCCCAACCCATGCAGTGATTACAGAATGCAGGAAAGGTGTGCATTGTACATAGGCAAATAGGGATGCACGGGTAACCAATCCAGGGATGCGCTCACATCTAGCCCAACCCACGCATGTGATTACGGAATGCAGGAAAGGTGTGCATTGTACATAGGCAAATAGGGATGCATGGTTAACCAATCCAGGGATGCACTCACATCTAGCCCAACCCACGCAGTGATTACGGAATGCAAGCAAGATGTGCATTGTACATAGGCAAATAGGGATGCATGGGTAACCAATCCAGGGATGCGCTCACATCTATAAAATAGTCTTCACAAGCACTATTCTTCATGCTCTCTCACAAGTTTGGAAAATGGCAAGTGAGGAGCATGGTGTGCAGAGGCCAAATGAGGCAGGTAAGTGTTAAACACATTTTGATAAAAACCCAAGAACAGTTCATATTTCCCAAAAATGCATTTTTTATTTAATCTAACTTTAAAAATATTGTAGGTGCTGGAAATCCAATACCACCACTAGAGGAGGAGGAGGCGGGGCCAAGCAGGCCAAGGGCAAGAAATCCTCCATTTTCAAGGATAGAGCTTGAGACATTGGTGACCATGACAATGGAAAACCTTGTCCATGCGCCAAGAAATATGGGGGCTGGAGCCAAAGACAGGATTTGGGAGGAGATATCCAGGGCTGTTAATGCTGTGGGGATAACCCACAGAACCCTGAAAGTCGTGAAAAAACGGTAAGAAAATGATATTGTGAGTGTACTGAAGTTAATTAAATAAACTAACCCTTAAAAAATGCTAAATCACATTGTCAGATGGACCGATTTCAAGTACCAGTTGAGGAGGCAGCTACGGAGTATTGTGGACCATGCTGCGGGGACAGGTGGTGGTCCCATCCCTGAGGAGCTGACCTTGACGAGGTTGGAGACGTTGGCTCAGGGATGTGTGATGGAAGAGGAGATAGTCGGCATGTCCACTGTTGACACTGACATGGCCGACTTCAATGCTCCACATGTGCAAGAATGTAAATATTTTTTGGAAGCAAAAAAGTCTAAATCTCAAACGTGTATGCGTTTTTTTGTTTATAAAAAATACTAATGTTTCTTTTGTTTATTTCCAGACTCAGAGGAGGTAGTGCCTGCTCCTGAGGTCAGGTCTGGGTCCAGCACAGATGGAGACTCTGCAGGGGAGGATCCAAGTACTCCATCTGGGGACCCTGTGGAGTCTACTCCAGGGCAACCATCGGACTGAGCAGTACCTCTCCTCACCAGGTTGGTCTCCCAAACTCCGGAGAACAGATGTGTTCTGAGGATGGAGACCACTCTGGTGAGGGTGGTGGTGGCCCTGGAGACCATTGCTGGGGTCATAGAACGTTGGGCCAATACCCAGGAGCAGGCAAACCCACCTGCCATGATGGAGCGAGACTCCCTTCCTCCCAGGACCACCACCTCTGGCAGCCCAACAGCCACCCCCGCAAGTATGGAGAGCCCTATGCCTAGGCCTGAGGAAATCCCATCTACCTCTGGCCAGGCCAGTTGGCGTGTTACACGCCAGTCGGCTGTCCGTAGCTTACCTCTTCCTCCGAGCCAGCTCAAACAACGAAAGTAGCCCTGGATATCTCCTCCCTCACCTCTTGTCCAGTCCCCATATTTCTTGTCACCAATGTCTCAAGCTCTTTTTTTTTTATTAATTTATTTTTAGAATTGTGTTTTTTTTTGTTATTTTTATTTATATGCAAAAGTTGCCCTAACAATTGTAAGTTAAATTGTGATGAAAGGCTAATTTCCTAAAAATAAAAAAATTTAAAAACAAAGGCCCTCATTCAGAGCCGTACGCTCTGAGCAGAGCGCACGCTCTGAATGAGGGCCGGGCCCCATTTTCATGGAGCGTCCTCCTGGACGCTCATATAGCTGTGGGTCACCACCCACAGGCTATACGAGCGTGCTTTTTGATGGCCGCGACCATCGAAATTGCGAGCCGGAGCCTGCGGTTGAGGTTTTCAACCGCAAGCTCCGGCGTGATTTTGGCTCTATCAGATCCAAAATCACTCCCACTGACATCACTAGTGATGTCAGTGGGCCGGCTTCTGACGGGAGGCGTTCCCGTGGGAACGTCCCCATCAGGGAGGCACGCCCCCGGCACGCCCACCAAAGGGGGTGTGCTGTCAATCAACATTGACAGCACGCCCCCTTTGATCGGACACAACGAGCGAAGGACTTTCCTTCGCTCGTCGCGTCTGGCGCATGCGCACGACGGAGCTCCCTCCGTCGTGCGCATGCTCAGTGCATAACATCGACCCACTTGCGAGCGGACAGCCGCTCGCGAGTGGGTCTGAATCAGGCCCAAAATGTCTATATTTAACTATATCAATGTATACATGATTTAAAAAGTATGGTATCTGAAAAGGCTGCTACGCAAAACACAATACTAGATGTTTTCAAAAATGTCCGAACAAAATAAGTTTAAAAAGCACAAATAAACATTTGTGTTACGAATTCCCTAATGCACACGCAAGTGAAATCAGTTACAAGGTAATAATTAGCAGTGTTAATAGTTACAATGCACCAATCTAGCTGCTTGGTTTGTGTGGTTCCAATTAGAAACATCACAAGTAACACTGGATTAACGATTGTACTGTTGTGGCTTACGGACGCTTCTTGCCTACCTTAGCGTGGACGATCATCCTGTTCGTAGAGTGACGTTGTCATGCATCCGCAATTCATGGTCGTACGAAGCAGATAATTTATGCACTCCCCTAAAACACCTGAAAACGCTGAAGAACGCCTCCGTTTGCAGACCACCACCCCCGTATACACCCACAAACGGACTTTCCTGTCAATCAACTTTAGCAATCCACTTCCGTTTCGGAAGCCCTACGACCGACAGTATTTTGCATTGGTAGAGCTCGTACGCACATGCGCACAGCTAACCGTGCGCAGGCGCAGAAAGAAAAACATTGGATGCATACGACCGTGCGGCCGCTACGACCGACTCTGAATGAGGTCCAGAATCCCATCCACTCAACAGACCCCGCCCTCTCAAAATACCCCGCCACCAGGGCTGCTTCCAAAAATTTCCCAGGCTGGTTTTCCATCCCAGTCCGCCCCTGACCAGGACTGTCTCTTAAAGTTGATTCAGCTGTAGGATTGGGGCACCACCAGTGCAAAGCTTGCTCAGGAATGGCAGCAAGCAGGTGTGAATGCATCTTCACACACAGTGAGGCAAAGTCTTTTGGAAGATGGCCTGGTGTCAAGAAAGGCAACAAAGAAGTCAATTCTCTCCAGGAAAAACATCAGGGACAGACTGATATTCTGCAAAAGGTACAGGATTGGACTGCCGAGGACTGGGGTAAAGTTATTTTCTCTGATGAATTCCCTTTGACGTTGTTTGCGGCATCTGGATAAAAGTTTGTCCGGAGAAGGAAAGGTGAGCGTTACCATCAAGCTACAGTAAAGTGATGCTTTACTGTGTCATGCCAACCAGACCATTCATGTGTGGGGTTGCTTCTCAGCCAAGGGAGTGGGCTCACTCACAATTTTGCCTAAGAACAGAGCCACGAATAAAGAATGGTTACAAAATACCCTCCAAGAGCAACTTTTCCCAACCATCCAAGAACAGTTTGGTGATGAACAATGCCTTTTCCAGCATGATGGAGCACCTTGCCATAAGGCAAAAGTAATAACTAAGTGGCTCGGGGAACAAAACATAAAAATTTTGGGTCCATTACCAGGAAACTATCCAGACCTTAATCCCATTGCAAACTTGTGGTCAATCCTCAAGAGGCGGGTGGACAAACAAAATCCCACAAATTCTGACAAACTCCAAGCATTGATTAGGCAAGAATGGGTGGCCATCAGTCAGTATGTGCCCCAGAAGTTGATTGACAGCATACCAGGGCGAATTGTAGAGGTCCTGAAAAAGAAGGGTCACCACTGCAAACATCGACTCTTTGCAAAAACTTAACATAATTGTCAATAAAAGCCTTTAACACTTATGAAATGCTTGCAATTTTACTTCAGTATACCATAGGAACATCTTACAAAAAGGTGTAAAAACACTGAAGCAGCAAACTTTGTGAAAACCAATACTTGTGTAATTCTCAAAACTTTTGCCCATGGGAGGGGGGAGAGAGAGAGATAAAGAGAGAATTTATTAGTAAATTCATTATTTATTGCTGTTTACTAATAAAATCATTTATGTCATACACAGTGGCGTCACAATGGGGGTGCGGGGGTGTGGGCCACACCGGGAATAACCCTCCTGGGAGGGGGGCTCATTGACAGAGAGGAATGTGTGTGTGGGGAAGGGGGTTCACTGATATAGGGGAATGAGTGTGGGGAGGGGGCTTACTAACAGAGGGGAATGTGTGTGTGGAGAGGGGTGCTCACTCACAAAGGGGAATGTGTGTGTGTGGAAAGGGAGGCTCACTCACAGAGGGGAATGTGTGTGTGGGGTGGGGGCTCATCCACGGAGGGGAATGTGTGTATGTGTGTGTGTGTGTGGGGGGGGGGGAGGGGCTCACTGACAGAGGGGAATGAATGTGGGAGGGGGGCTCCCTCACAGAGGGAAATGAGTGTGGGGAGGGGGCTAACTCATGGGGTTCATTGACACACAAAGGGCACCAAGGGGCATGTGGAGAGATCACTGAGAGTGAGGGGAATGTGGGGGGATCGCTGAGAGAGAGAAAAGTGTGGGTGGGTGATTGCAGCTGCCTGGTACAATAATTTTATTAATTTTTTGTGGAGGAGGGGGGTGTCTCCATGTGTTACAGCACCGGGTGACACCAACCCTAGTGACGCCTCTGCCTGATTCTGCCTACTAGTCATATTTGCCTACCCTCCTGAGATGGCCGGGAGGCTCTCAAAAAGTGGGTGGCGCTCCCGGCACCTGAAAAGGTGGGCAAGTCTCCTGAGTTTGAGGCCACATGGCTGTGGCTGCCCACTTCCCCAGTGAACTGGGCAACACAGATGGCCGATGATGGGATTCACATTCAATTGCGTCATTTTGGCTTTGCCCCCTTCTCCTCAATGATGGTAATCTCAACAAAGCATAGCAGGGGGTGGGGCTACAATGACGCAATCGCGTCTTCTTGCCCCCACCTACCTCCGCCGCCCCAAGTTTCTCCCATCCCTGTTGAGTCTTGTCCCCTTCAGTGCCGACCTGAGGAGGCAGCCAAAAGATCATCAGGTATGCTACCAGTGCAATGCTTCTGCTTCTGTATTAGGTCCATCTACTGTGACATGCTACCTGCCCATGCTGTGGCTTAATTTACCTTTGCCTGTTGCATGGGTCACTACTACCAGCAATGAGGCTAGGAATAATAGTCCCTACTTTTGTGTTGGCCCAGGGTACAATTAATTTGGTGCACAGAAAACCTCTAGAATGAGGCTAAACAAGAAATTCCCTACCTGGGGCACTCTTATAAGATATAGATTATGAAATGGTAGTAATATTAAAACTTAACCTTTAATATAGTTGTATAAGTAAAATATATAGGGTATATTAGAGACTTAAATTATTGACCATATATATCAGTCTCCCCTAATTTAATGTGATATTAAATAGTATGCTCAGTCATTATTATAAACAGCACTCTATAGATAGAAGTATATGGGGATTCAATCCTCCCTTACTGAGTGCTATGGCAGCACACTCCTGCAATAATTAATATTGGTGGATATGGGCTATAGAAAGCTTCCTTAGAAAAATTATTTATCATAATAAATTGTGATTAAGCCCATAATATCCACCTAGGTATACTAATTTGAATATTGCACTTAGCCCGTTAGACTGTGGTATATATGAATCCTTAATAGTTCATAATTATATGCATCATATAGTAATAGCATGCAGTCTTAGTACCCAGGGTATCTCAATAATTCATTCTCAATGTTCAAATAATTAATTGCACTTGGCCCAATACATATGTAGTAAAATCATGTATCCATATTGTTTAAATTGCAAAAGTTGAACAAAAACAGGGTAAATCATGAAAACCTGGAGCTGGTGCACAAAAGAAACGGAAAATAATTCAACAGTACATTTACAATAATCAGATAGATGATTGCACCCAGCAGTTCATTTGTAATAATTGCACTTAGCCCAGATACATATATTATTATTAAATCATATAAATCTATTGTGCGGATCTCATAGCAAAGTATGCATAGACAGGATAAATCCTGACAGCCTGTGCCTCACGATTATTAAATAACTAATTGCATCCAACAATTCATAAATAATAATCAAATAAATAATTGCACTTAGCCCAGATACATGTATCATACACATGTTATGCGAAATTTCATACCAAAATGTGCATAGACAGGGTAAATCCTGAAAACACAGAGCTAGGGCCTAGAAGAGCCACAATTTATGCTTAAATTGCACCTTGCCCGGATTTAAATAGCCTAAACAGGTTAGACAGGGCAATCCTGAAAACCTGAAATTAGTGCAAAAAGGATAGAAAAGAATTTTAGATTTAATAAATGATTGCACTTTGCCCAAATGTCACAGGTTGCACATATATAGTACAATTCCCATCACTTATTCTAATATCTATGTGGAAATGTATCAGCTTTAAGTCAAAGGATATAATATGGATAGGGCTAAGTACAGCGCTAATGCCCTGATCACCTTCTACTGTGTTAGGTCTTCAATGAGCAGACCTCAGATGAGAGAGGGATCCTGGACATGGCTGATGGAGAGAAAGGCAGGTGGGAGGACACTGTCTCATATGCGGTGTTAGGCTGTCCTTGTTGCCTGGGCAGCGCAAGGACAGGATTCACCGCCGGGAAAGTCGCTACCCACCGGAGAAAATACCTGTGTCTAAAATATATCAGACCAAGTTGCAGGTGTAGGCTGCCATATACTGCTCCCCGCTGTGACAGGGAGTTAATGCCGGATGCGCGTTTCACCCTGCGGGTTTGTTCGCCATGAGCTTAACATAGCCTCCAGATGTCTTCTTAACATCATACACAGCCAATCATTGTGGCATCTGAATTACAGACAGATCCATCAGCCAATGATATTGCCAGTTTCTATTTCTCCTCTTCAGTAGTCACATCGGTGACATTCTGATAGTGCATAGTACACTAATGGGTTGTTTTAACCCTCGCTTAGCTGGTGTCATATTATCTTATATAGTATCTCCAATGTTATGAGGGAATAATTCATCTTATCATATGTCTTGTATTTTACATATTGAAGATAAAAAAAATTTTCTTTAGTATATAATATTCCTAAAAATAGAATGAAAATTAAAAGTGAAAAAATTATTAAATATCAAAAACCACCCTGTGAAGTACAAATATCTCAAAGAATTAATACGTGTCAAAACATTTTTTTAGAAAATAAAAATAAATATAAGAATAAATAAATGTAAAAATAAAAATAAAATAAAAATAAAAATAAATAAATAAAATAAATAAACCATTAGAAAAAAGGAAGTGCTTTATAAATATATAATTGATTAGGTCAGATCCTAATGGTGTTTAAAGATCCCATTAAAGATATTTCTACCAAGAGAGGCATGTGATGTGCATATAAACCCTATGGTCATGAATGCCATTCAAACTAAAAATGTGCTAGTGGTAAGATAACACTGAATTAATGTCAGTGTTAATATTAAATAGAAGTGTCACCAAATCATTGGTCTATATGGGATAAGTGTCTAGTATGTATGTGTGTGTACAGTGTGAAAAAACTGTGACTTAGGAATATAACTTAGAAAACAGAATCTATCAGTCAGACTACTTGAATTGCTACAAAGATTCTATAGATATTTCTATCAAAGCTTATCTTTTCAGAAAAACTGAGTAATTTATAAATTCATTGAGGCCTTTCGGAGCCAAAGCTCCCATCCTAAAGGTCCACTCACTCTCTTTTTTGAGTAATTCAGGCATGGTATCTCCCCCTCTGATGCCCATCTTGGCTTTTTCCA
Source organism: Taudactylus pleione (assembly GCA_031769625.1). Lineage (NCBI taxonomy): Eukaryota > Metazoa > Chordata > Amphibia > Anura > Myobatrachidae > Taudactylus > Taudactylus pleione. The sequence goes on from JAUIMM010000185.1 coordinate 10,013,472, forward strand.
AGCCAAATTCCATTAATTCATGTTTGCTATCATGTCTGAGGGAGTGAAAGTGTTTGGCCACTGTAGTAATTTGTTTCAAATTGGCCATATCTCTAGAAGCATTTTTTTTTTTCAATACATTTTTATTGAGACAATATGTATTCATAACATGAGACATATTTTGTACCATACAACATTCCAACATACAATCGCATTGATCACATATAATACCAAAATAATTCAATTTGTATGATTTACAATTACATATTTTGAAATATATCTTTCAAATCTATAAACAAGTCTTCAATTTAATCCTTTACATTTATATTTCTATTATAATAAACCATTACAAAATTATTGATCCGGAGAGAGAGCAAACCAAATCTAAATAATTTTAATAGGAGGATCATCTACCGCTAGTCTTGTGAGATACCATGTGGTATTTTTCAAACTGTGTATTTGTTTCCTTGTGGTAACTGAAAGTGTGTCTATGTATGTTTCCCATAATGAAAAGAAACGTTCCACCTTTTTTTCTTTTTGTATCAAGGTCTCTACCCAATCCATTTTAAAAATAAAATATAATTTTGTCATGAACAGGGACCATTGGGGAGGTGAGCTATACCAACCCTGCAGTATGGTTTTCCTGCTGAAACCCCCCAATATCGCCCACTCAGGAGTAAACGGAACATAATTTATAAAAAAAGTTTCTGCATATCTTCTTATCTGATGCCAACAATTTTTTACTATTGGGCACGCCCATAGACAATGAAAATTGTCTGCTTCCTCCTTTTGGCATCGTGGACATAACTGATTATTAGATGAACCCATTTTGAACCGTCTAATGGGGGAAAGATAGACATTATGATAAACATTTATAAAGAGTTCAGTATACATACTGGCTGGCAAAGTTCTTCTAGAGAACTCCAATGCCTTTTTTTAGCCTTGGGATCATCAAATTTGGGAAATAAATTAGCCATTTAGCCACACCTCCGGAAATTGTGGCATGATCAATTATATCTCTTAAAAAATTATAGTGGATTGAGATAGCTCTATGGTGTGGTACCTGATAAGACAGAAAAGTGTCCAACGTATTGTCCCAATCCTTATTGGAAAAATATTGTAGAACATGTGTAAGATAGGAGCGCACTTGCAAAAATGCCAATGGATAAGGGTTTATCATTGGGAAATTATTTGAGACTTCCGTGTATGTGAGTATACGTTTTTCCTCAACTGAAACCAGCGATTTCATATTGGTTATACCCGCCAAACGCCATAGTGTAAAAGGGTGAGCAGCCATGCCGTCAAGGAAATTAGGATTACGGATTAACGGGAGGTGAAGAGTGTAGTAGGCATTTAATCCAGCCTTATGTCGTAAGATGTGCCATATCTTTCGAGTTGTCCATAGTAGCGGATTTGATTTATATATCTCAGATATCTCTTGTTAATGTTGATGAAGAAAACTTACTAGATCACTTTCTAATAGGAAACTTTGTTCCACTTGTACAATAGTATATTTGGAGGACTGATGCAACCAATCGCATAAATGTCGCAAAAGTGTCGCCTGATTATATACAGTTATATCTGGAAAATTTATACCCCATTACTCCTAGGCTGGCATAGTTTTCATAAGGCTATTCTAGCTCTGCCACCCTTCCAAATAAATTGACGTATCAGCCTATTCATTTTAAGTGTGTCAGCTTTTGTTAAGAGAATGGGGAGAGGCTGCAAAGGATACATTAAACGGGTGATAGCCACCATCTTTTATAAATTAGCTTGTCCCAAAAATGATAAAGGAAGACGTTCCCACCCCCTAATATCCGCACTCAATCTATTTATCGCTCTTGTGATATTCAGTCTATAAAGATCATAGATATTGTGTGGTAACAATATTCCTAGATATGGTATATATTGTTTAGACCATTGTAGGGGAAATTGAGAGGCCCACCTAGGAGATCTAGCAGAGTTTTTAAATTACATAGCTATTGACTTAGTCATATTTATATATAGACCAGATACTAGACCAAAATGTTCTAATTTATGTAATAGAAGGGGCAAAGATTGTTCAGGATTACCTATATAGAGAAGAATATCATCCGCAAATGCAGAAATTTTTAATTCTTGTCTACCAACAGAGAAACTCTTAAGTTCTCGCCATGTCTGAAGAGTTCTAAGAAGAGGATCTAATGCCAAATTAAATAACAACGGTGAAAGAGGACAGCCCTGGCGGGTGCCCCTTTCCAGGTAAAAACGGGGACCCTCTAGAAGCATCTCTTATATTTCCTAGATGTTCAAGAACACATTGCTTCAACATTCTGGTAGTGATTCCCACATAAAATTTATTGCAGGGACAAGATATGCAATAGACCATATTCTACAGTTTCTACAGTTAAAAAATTCCTTTATTTTAATGGTGGTCCCAAATTTGTCTTTGACCTCTGTTCTATTCTGGATGTGTTTACATGCTTTGCATGTACCACATGCATATGTCCCATTGATCATTGGTATCTTCCGCTTGTTTCTACTGAAATGGCTCTTCACCAAGTGATTGCGTAGATTGGGGGATCTTCTCCAACTCATTGATACTTTAGGTTGTAGATTATCAGCAAGGTCCGGATCTGTTAGTAAGATGGGCCAGTTCTTCTGTATTATTCTGGTTATTTCCCTCCATACCCTGCAATAATCTCCAACAAAGCGTACAACCTTAGTATCTGCCTTTGGTTTCTTCTCTTGATAAATCAGTTTGTCCCTATTCAAAGAGATTACTGATGCTTTTGCTCTTTTCACAGATCGATGGCTGTACCCCCTTTCCCTTAATTGTTCTATCAATTCTGGGCATTTTTTATTAAATGTTTCCACATCTGAGCAGTTCTGTTTGAGTCTCAGGAATTCGCCCTTCGGTATATTATTTATTGTTGGAGAGAAATGCGAGCTTGTTCTATGAAGAACACTGTTGGTTGCCGTTTGTTTTCGGTAGAGTCCTGTAGCCAACATGTTTTCTCCATTTTTGTAGATTTTCAAATCTGAACTCGTATGTGAATCTGAGATTCAGCTCATTCCTATTAAGATGCTCCATAAATTCTATCAATTGTTCTTCTGTACCTTCCCATATAATAAGGAGGTCATCAATATAGTGCATCCATGAGACAATATGCTGCGTGTGTGGTTCATTGATTTAATTAAATACAGATTCCCTCTCCCACCATCCCAGGAAGAGGTTAGCATATGTGGGGGCACAAGCTGCCCCCATTGCCGTCCCTCTCACCTGGAGATAGTGGCGGTCATCGAAAACAAAATATTTCCAAGTCAAATCTACATTTCCTCCCCTGATCTCTCCCCCTCTCTTCTGACTCGTATCGCCATCTGTCTCTCTGCCATCTCTTCCTGGATGTCCCAGCGATTTCTTAAACTTAATATGTCTAAGACAGATCTGATCTTCTTTCTTCCCACCCTCCCACATAACCTCACTTCCCACTATTTCTTTATCAATTGATGGTATAACTATCTCATCTAGCCCCAAAGTGCGCTGTCTTGGAGTTATCCTGGACTCATCCCTCTCCTTCAAACCACATATCCAGAACCTTTCACAGTCCTGTCGTTTCCATCTCAAAAATATTTCTAAGATCAGACCCTATCTCACCCAGGATGCTACAAAAACCCTCATACACTCACTAGTCATCTCCAGATTGGACTACTGTAACCTCCTCCTATCTGGCCTCCCCAAATCCCATCTCTCTCCTCTCCAGTCTATCCTTAATGCTGCTGCACGGCTTATCTTCCTCTCCAAATGCTCTACATCTGCCTCCCCTCTCCTACAAGCCCTCCACTGGCTCCCCTTCCCTTTTAGAACCCAATTTAAGGTTCTCACGCTCACTTACAAAGCCCTCACCCAATCTTCCCCCATATACAACTCTGATCTCATCTCCCTTCACTCTCCTCTCCACTCTCTTCGTTCAACTAATGCATGCCACCTTTCATGCCAGCTGATTACTTCCTCCCACTCCCGCCTCCAAGGTTTTGCCCGCACTGCTCCCCACCTCTGGAACTCTCTCCCACTCACCATCAGACTCTTCACCTCTTTGCAATCCTTCAAAAGGACTCTCAAGAGCCATTATTTCATCAAAGCCTTCCAGCTGTCATTCTAACTCCCTGATACATACACCTTCCTCCCCATCTGTGTCACTCCTGTTTGTCTTTCCCTCCCCTTTTAGAAAGTAAGCTCTTATGAGCAGGGCCCTTTAACCTCTTGTACTTCTCCCTACTTTAGTTTCATCTACTTCTTACTCACCACTAGGGCACCTAACACTTGGCTGCTAATGCTTTGTTGCTTATCTGGGTGTTATGGTCACTAATGTAGCAATATATTATCCATGTCCTGATCCTGTATTGTATTGTTCTGTAAGTCGCTTGTCTACAACTTGTTTATGTGCTTTGTAAGGCGCTGTGGAACATTTGTGGCACCATATAAATAAATGATGATGATGATGATGAATTTGAGAAGTCTCAAAATAAATTTCTGGGAATCACCCATGCATTCCATCCTTAGAAAAATGTCACTGCTCTAATTCCCAAGTCATGTTTTATACATGTGTACAGGGACTCCACATCCATGCTTACCAACATTTGATTAGCCTCCAATTTTACATCATCAATTTTCTTGAGCACATCCGTTGTGTCTTTTACATAAGAAGGTAGTTCCACAACAAATGGTCTTAGATGAGTGTCCACAAATGCACTGGCTTTTTCAGATAGACTACCAATCCCTGACACTATTGGCCTCCCTGGGGGATTGGTTAAGTACTTATGTACTTTAGGGAGCATGTAAAATGTGGGTGTTCTTGGATTCTCCACCTTTAGGAATTGATGTTCATGTTCCGTAATTATCCCATTGCGGGCCGCTTGATCTATGATGTTGAAGTAGAGCTCCTTATAATTCTCTGTGGGATTCAGCATGAGTTGTTGATAACATTTGGGATCATTTAGTTGTTTTAAGGCTTCTCTTGTGTACATTTCTTTGGGCCATAGTACTGTATTTCCACCTTTGTCTGATGGTTTGATAATTATATCATCCCAGGTCTTAATTTCTTTTATAGCTTTTTCCTCCATGATAGTTAGATTACGGGGTATCTTGCAATATTTTTTCTTTTTATGTAAATAATCAAATCCTTGAGATACCATGTTTGTGAATACCCTTATTTCCGGTGAGATATTTTCAGGTGGGAAGACAGTGGAGTTATTTTTACATATAGGTCTTTGAATTGATCCTTCTTTGTCTTCATTTCTCACATTTTCCCCTGATAGTTCTTCCAATATTCCAATTGCTTCCTGTTCTTGAATAGATAATGTGGTATCACTTAATTGTGAACTGAATACATCAGTTTCACTCCTGTCCCCTCTTTTAGAGAAAAACTTTGTTAAAAGTAACTTTCTGCCAAACAATCTTAAATTTGTTTCCCATTGGAAACGGTTGAATTTCCGAGAGGGTAAGAAGGTAAGTCCTTTTTCCAATACTTTAGTCTGAGTGTCCGTTAAGATCCTTTCAGATAGATTAATGATATTAAGACCCTTCGGACTATTTACAGATCCTTGTTGGTCCTTGTCCTGTAACGAGCTGGAGATGGATATTCCTATCTTTGTCTGTTTCTTTCCCTTCTTGCCCCCCTCCTCATTTTCCTCTTTGGGGATGACTGCGTGATGTTCGATCTCTCGCTAAAAAAGAGATTCTGGTATCTATTCCATTTCTTAATTAAGAAAAGTTCATCCGATCTTGATCACCACTTTCTTCCGTACCAGAGAATTCCAAGTCTGATGACGAGTGTTGTTCTGTTGTTTTTGTTGTCTGTGGCCTTCTACTATTCCTGTTCCATCTAAATATTTTGCCAGCTTCAAAATCCCTTCTGTCCCTGATAAACTTTTGTTTTTTCCTTTCTATGATTGTTGCCTCATAATTTTCCAGATTTTTTTTATGATTTTCAACTATTTTTCTCCCATATTTCCAGTTTTTTGCTCAGGATTCTGATGTCCTTTTCACATTCCTCCAAAATTAAATTATAATGTTTTACGAGGATATTGATCAGTTCTACTGAACATTTCAGGAGAGAGTTTTCCCATTCGATTCTTAAATTATCTGTAATTAATTCAAAAGCTGGAAAAACTCTAGGGTGTAGGCCTCTGGGTATTATTTTATGATTTAAATAGTTTTCTAGACTAGTTAAGTCCCAATTGGTCCTTATTTGTTTTTGTAGTAATCTCCTCAATTTAATAATATTCTCCTCCCAATTAAGATCAGATCCGGAGGAATTATGTGTGCTGGGAAAAATGCTATCTAGATCCTTAGTTTTCCTTTTTGAAGTAAGTTCAGATAATAAATTAAAACTGGTCATAATGTAAATATAAAAACATCAAGTATATAGCTTGAAACAACTAGATATAGGTAAGTATAGATATGATAAAACGTAAATACAAAACCGTGCTAGGATCAGAAACTGAGAAAATCTCAGAAAAATGAATTTATGAGAAACAAACAAATAGATCCTGCACCAGAATATAGTAAACAATTCACAGACCAACAATTGAAATACAATAAATCAATAATAGAATAATCCACTATGTTGGTGGTGCTCCCCGGGAAAAGTATAACTAATACTCATAGTGCACAGAAAACCTCTAGACTGGGGCTAAACAAGAAATTCCCTACCTGGGGCACTCTTATAAGATATAGATTATGAAATGGTAGTAATATTAAAACTTAACCTTTAATATAGTTGTATAAGTAAAATATATAGGGTATATTAGAGACTTAAATTATTGACCATATATATCAGTCTCCCCTAATTTAATGTGATATTAAATAGTATGCTCAGTCATTATTATAAACAGCACTCTATAGATAGAAGTATATGGGGATTCAATCCTCCCTTGAGGAGCACCACCAACATAGTGGATTATTCTATTATTGATTTATTGTATTTCAATTGTTGGTCTGTGAATTGTTTACTATATTCTGGTACAATTAATTTGGTCCATATATGTGAGGCCACATTCAAAAGTTCACAATCCTCCCCTGTGTACGCCCATGCCTGGCTTTGGAACAAGATTTTAACTAAGACTAAAGAATGGAATGATTATGATTTGTAAAATCTGGAACCTCATCCGGGCTCCAGCAGAATTCAGATAGGGACCCTTAAATCCTATTACCTTACAGTAGCTACTGGTGAGAAAATCAACACACGTGCAGACAGTTGTGTGTATAAAGAATTTCTCCAACTTTTTATTTCTATAAACAGGGATTTTATAACCTTCTTGTTTCTATGCAAGTTTCACTTGTATAAAGGGTGTTATCAACCCTGGCTAAACCAATCACGTTACAGTGCTCAGCTCATCTGTAGCTTATTGCTTAGCCAATCATATTACACTATTTGTGCATAAATATAGATGAATGCTCTTTGTTAATAAAAGCTGTGTTACTTACAAGGTTATAAATATTGTTACATGTTTCTAAAATGTTCCAGCATTTGATTAAATCACACTTGTTTATGAACCTGTGCAAGGTTATGATTATGCAGTTCTAAGCAAATCTAATACTTATTATTATAAATATGACAAGATGGTTCCTTCTGTGAACAAGATGGCATCCTGACTTTAACAGATTGCACACTTTTCTTTCATGATGTAGTTTGATAAAGAAATTTCAGATTATCAGGAGTTTAGCCAACAAACTGAACATTTCTGAAAAGTTGGATGGTACTTTAATTGATCGAATAGTTGTTAGTTACATCTGCACTGCTTTGGCTTCTTCAGAAATGTAACTTTTTTACTTCTAAGTTTAAATATAGACATTTAATATAATTTTGCTTTTCATTCAGAAGAGACCATGCTGTAATTTGACAACATTTTGGATTAAACATTAGATAAGAAATTCTGTAAAAGTTACTTAGGGAAATTAAATAGACTAAATACTGTGGGCCTGATTCAGCAAGGAACGCAAGTGTGCGCACACACGCACTCGGCCACTACCAATATATGCTAATCAATGCATAGGCACAGCAACCACAGCATAACATGCAAACACCCAGTACTACACAATGCCGCCCACTTCCTTTTACTCAAAGCCTGAGTATTCTGCAAGATAGCGGAAACGTCAGTAACATCGAGAACTATCAGAACCATATGCACAATAGAGGTTGACCTGATGTTGGACACTTCTTGTGTGCATCGAGGCATCTGGCTGCGTATGCCGCTGCACTGCCTTAATGATGCATGGCACCCACAAACGGCAATTCCTGTCAATCAATATCGGAAGGGTCTGCATACACATTGCGTGTAGTGTGCGTACCCTTACCTGATCGCACTGCCTAGTTCGCGCACACGTGCAGTGCGATGCGTACGCAGTGCAAAAACATTGGCCAAGTACATGCATTCTCTCACTTGTGTTCCTTGTTGAATCAGACCCTGTGTTGGGAAACGGAAAAAATCTTAGTTTGTCAGTGCATTATAAACTCTTATCTTAGAGCAGACATGTCCAACATGAAATTATTATTATTATCATTTATTTATATGGAGCCACAAGTGTTCTGCAGCACCTTACTAAGTACATAAAGAAATAGTTTGGCCAGTGACTTACAGTACAATACAATACAGGATGAGGACAAGGATAATATACATTGCTACATTAGCGACCATAACACCCAGATAAGCAACAGAGCAAAGCGACCAAGTGTTAGGTGCCATAGTGGGGAGTAAGAAGTAGATAAAAGTAAAGTAAGGAGACGCACAAGAGGGTAGAGGGCCCTGCTCATAAGAACTTACATTCTAAAAGTGGAGGGGCAGACGAATAGGTGTGACACAGATGGGGTAGACAGGGAGGAAGGAGCATGTAGCAGCAAGTTAAGATGAGAGCTAGAAGGCTTTGATAAAGTAATGGGTCTTGAGAGCTTATTTGAAGGAATGTAGAGAGGTGGAGAGTCTGATTGGAAAAGGGAGAACGTTCCAAAGGTGGGTAGCAGCGCAGGCGAAATCTTGGAGGTGGGAGTGGGAGGAGGTAATCAAGTGGCATGAAAAGCGCCATGCATTTGTTGAACAAAGAGGATGGACAGGAGAGTGAATGGAGATGAGGTCAGAGATGTAAATGGGAGAGGAATGGGTGAGGGTTTTGTAAGCAAGCATGAGAACCTTGAATTGGGTTCTGAGGGGAGTCAGTGGAGGGCTTGTGTAGGAGAAGGGAGGCAGGTGCAGAGCATTTGGAAAGGAAGATGAGCTGAGCAGCAGCATTGAGGACAGAATGGAGAGGAGAGAGAAGGGAGTTGGGGAGGCCAGATAGGAGGAGGTTACAGTAGTCCAATCTGGAGAAGATCAGTGAGTGTATGAGGGTTTTAGTGGCATCCTGGGTGAGAAAGGGTCTAATCTTGGAAATATTTTTAAGATGGAAACGACAAGACTGCGAGAGATTCTAGATATGTGGTTTGAAGGAGAGGGAGGAGTCCAGAATAACTCCAAGGCAGCGCACTTTGGGGCTAGAGGAGATAGTTGTGCCATCAATTGATAAAGAAATGGTGGGAAGTGCGGTTATTTTGGCAGGGCAGGAAAATTATCAGCTCAGTCTAAGTAATACTAAGTTTAAGAAATCGCTGGGACATCCAGGAAGAGATAGCAGAGAGACAGTTGGAGATACAAGTGAGGAGAGAGGGGAGAGGTCAGGGGAGGAAAGGTAGATCTGAGTATCATCAGCATAGAGATCATAATGGAGGTCAAAAGAGCTGATGAGTTCACCTAGTGAGGATGTACTATGTAGAGTTTGAATGCAGAAGGCACAGTGCCTAATGAGAGGGAGAGATTGGGCAAGATTGTAGCAAGCAGAAGGAGAGAGGTAGCGGAGTAGATGTGAAGGGATAGGGTCAAGGGGGGAGGTGGAAGGGGGGGAGGACCGGATGAGGGACATGACTTTCTCTCCAGATACAGGGGAGAAGGATGTCTGAGTCAGTAAAATGGATGGGGAAGGGTGATCTGGGAAAGGAGAAAGTGGAGAGCTGGGGACTGGTGGGATATGAGAAGTGACATAGGTTGTGATATACTTTCATGTGTTGAAACTAACAGTGACCTACCACACCTTTCCACCATTATTCCCATCCCTCCCAACAAACAGACTGTTGTAATCGAGACCAGTCATGCACCAAAGGCACGCATGCCGAAAAATGGGGCATGGCCTCACAGCACGTCCTCATTTTCATCACTCTGGGGTTGTGCCCATTGCTCCCCTAGGGTCTCCTACCCACTATGTATACATGCAGTGCGCATTTGCATGGCAGTAGCTCTCCAAGCGGCAGTGTGGCAACTGGGAGACCTGGTGGTGGAGACTGGAGACAAGCAGAATCATCCCCGGACAGCAGCACCAGACCTGGGTTGGAGCCAGGGTCGGCAACAGAAATCTTGGGGCCCAGCACATTCACTTTTCTTGCCCCCCGCTCCCTCCCCCTAGGTACAGGACAGTCGACTATTTTTTTTACCTATGCAACCGGAAACCTCTGAGGAAATGGATCCTCCCCAGACAGGCAATAACTTCAGTTGGTATTCACTATATAGGCAATCATGTGGCCAGGGAGATGTCTGTTTAAATAGGAATATAACCAGTCATCATCACACAACAGAGGTAATATGTTTTTATTTTTTAAGTTGGTGTCTTAATGAAAATTATTGTGCCCCAGCCTCTTCCTTCTAATCTTGAAAGTTGTTGAAAATCTCCTCCCCCTACCCTTCTGCATCTCTACAGCTGTCTAACCCCATCATGTCTCTCCAGCAGCATCAGCTTACACCCCCTCCTGTGTCTCTCCATATCCTCAGCCCTCCCTCCTGTGTCGCTACATAGCCTCAGACCCCCCTGTGTTTCTCTGCAGCCTGTTTTCCCTGTGTGTCTCTCCAGCATCCTCAACTTACCCCCTTGGGTCTCTCCATATGCTCAGCCCTCCCCCTGTGTCTCTCCATAGCCTCAGATTCCCCTGTGACTCTGCATAGTCTCAGATCTTCCTCTGTGTCTCTGCAAGCCTCATATCCCCCATATGTCTATCCAGCAGCCACTGTCCCCCTGTGTCTCTGTAGCATCAGCCAGAGCCCCCTGTGCCTCTGCAGAAACAGCCACAACCCCCTCCTTGTGTCTCTGTAGCAGCAGTGACAGGCTCCCTTCATGTCTCTCCATCAGTGCTAGCCCTGGGGGTGTTAGCACCCTGTGCAGGTCCAGTCTGTATGAGGGCATCAGTGTGCTGGGCCCTGTGCATCACTACCACCCCTTCCCTCCCCCTCTCCCTCTCCTTTGAGCTTACCTTCATCACCAGCGGTTTGGCGGAGGGTGGGGATCTGCTCCGGAACCGGCCATATTGATGTTGCCCTCTGCAGCTGCACTGCACGAACATCCCTTGAGCTGGCCCTGCTCTGCATAGCCCCACTTACCTACACTGGATTTTCTGATTGCTTCTCCTCACAATGGTGGCAGGTTCCTCACTCTGCTGTTCTTCACATAGTGCATGGTCGTCATGACTTTTGGAGTTATGCACAGAAAAAAAAGTTTATTGTGCCAGCCGGGTGATTCCAGTGAAGCAGCTTCTTGCCCCTCTATTGTCTGTGCCCTGCCATTTATGGCAGCGGCATGGGCCCTGGTCACAATCACCAGACTGGCATGTCAGACCGCATGGCTGGGTCCCCTTGGAATCTCGTGGCCCTTTTATCTCCCTGTCACTGGGCTTGGTCAAAGCAGCTCCGGCTGGGGGACCGCTTAGAGAGGTTATTTGGCCCCTGTGCTTCTCCCTTAATCCAGCTCTGTCCACTTGCACCAGCCCCTTTTTAGATGCTAGAGATCTATCAGAAACAGGCTTCCCTTCCTCATGCGCACAGAGCTTTAATACACGCCCATGACACTATCACAAGTCAGGGCTGTTCCGTGAGCTTGCATTGTCACCACCCCGAAACCCCTAGCTTAATGTAAAGACAAATCCAGCCAAAGTTCCGTCATGTATGTAAGGAAATAATAAATACTAATAAGGCCTAATTCAATTTGCCACTAGGTTTAATGCAAAACAGAATCATAACAGTGCTGAAACACTGCCTCCAGATGATGGCTTGTTTACTCACTTTCATCAAGGGGAGTGAAGAGTAATAAAGGGAGGAGACATGTTTTCTGTATGAAGCTTATTTTTTTTCATGGTTTACATTTCTGTCTAGCTTAAAATATTTTATCCCCTCATATAATTTCTTACAACTGGCAATTCTACTACTAATCCAAATGGGCTGATGCAACTTTAATTAATGATCCTGTATTTTACTTATCAATGGCAATGCAATCCCCATAGATTAATATAATGAGCAGCTTGTTAGTGAGATCTTGTCGATCCTAGGATTACCAGTACAGTAATACTTTGGGGAATTCAGTATACCAATTTTACCTGAATACGCAGGTATATATTTGGCAGAGATCCTCAATGAGCATACTTGCAAGTATGTTCTTCCCTAAATATGACAGGACCAGGCTCTATGTGTAAAGGTAATCATTTGCAGTTTGTGTCTATGCAGATATAATAACACTTGCATTAGGTTTGATGAGAGAGAGAGAGAGAGAGAGAGAGAGAGAGAGAGAGAGAGAGAGAGAGAGAGAGAGAGAGAGAAAGAGAGAGATATGCGCTGTATAGCATTAGCATAGAGGGCACATATGATTGTATTGCCAGAAAATAGAACAATCCCTAACAAAATTACTTTATTTTAAGCACTTCATGTTTATCGAATAAAAACTCAAACTGCTCCTTTTTGGAGCATGATTTGCAATACACTATTGGTTTAGATGGAGACTTAGCAATAATTATGTGTGAGATATTTCATGAGTGTAAAATATTTTTTTGTTTAATTCAATGTAGACTTTTAAGGATATCATAAGACTGCATGGCTACAGAGAAGCATGGGACCACCACCATAGGTATAGGATGCTTATTAACCTACAAGCTGAGGAAGTAAGATGTACAGTAATGTGTACTATCATGGAAGACATTATAATGCTTCACATTTTCCTTCAGTGGTGAAAGCATTTTGTGTGCATGTTGCATGTGTAGAAAAATTAACAAAATCTAATTTTTAAATAACTGTTAAAATATTTTAAAGTCATTACTAGTGTACACTGAATTTTCTTGTCATTCTTAGACTTACAAAATATTATTTTATATCTATATTCACACTCCAAGCCATTTATAATGTGTAGTGGATACGGGATATTAGACTTACAAATTATTATTTTATATCTATATTCACAATCCAAGCCATTTATATTGTGTAGTGGATACGCGGCGTTAGACTTACAAATTATTATTTTATATCTATATTTACACTCCAGGCCATTAATATTGTGTAGTGGATATGCAGCATTAGACTTACAAATTATTATTTTATATCTATATTTACACTCCCAGCCATTTATATTGTGTAGTGGATACAGGATATTAGACTTACAAATTATTATTTTATGTCTATAATCACACTCCAAGCCATTTATATTGTGTAGTGGATACGCGGCATTAGACTTACAAATTATTATTTTATATCTATAATTACACCCCAAGCCATTTATAAAAAGTTGCTTTTAGTAACTGGATTTTAGAAATAATAGCTTTTTATTTTGCAGAGTGAGGTTACTGAAATGACATAAAGGAGATGAGAGGGCATATTTCTATGGGCATCTTTTGCTGTGTGGAGGGATACACAGTCATTTCCATGGTGCACAAAGCCCTGAATTCTGCTCCATCTTACTTCTAATGGTTTTAGCGTCAATATGTTTAACGCAACACATTTTGCACATCTTTTGCTCATAAGCAGAGAACATTATTTTCAGACACTGCAAGCAATGCACACACAAATTCTTGGCACATGTAATAAAGACAACACAGATATCAATAATTTAGACTATAGCAAACAGTATTTTAGAAGAAAAACAGAATAACATTTAACGGAAAGGTGTTATAGTAAACTTGTGTATGAATGGTATGCAGTCGGGATGCTGACAAGTAAGATTTGGTGGGAACACATTATTTGTCTTTTGTGTTGATAGTGGTTGGAAAGGAAACCTAGGATGAAATTGCAAAGCTGCATGCAAGCAGCTTTGCAATTCCATCCTTGCTAATATGCAAATGCAGCCAGTGGCATAACTAGAGCCCCTGCAGACCCCACAGTGGCTTGGGGGCGCGGAGGCTTGTGGGGTGCGGTGGCTTGGGGGCTGCAGATTCCATGCGGACTTGCCGTCCGCATTAAGGACCTGATTCAGACCCGCTCGCGAGCGCACAGCGTTCGCAAGCGGGTCGATGGTCCCCCACTGCGCATGCGCGAGACCCGGCCAGCGATGTGCTCTCCGTCGCTATGGGTCTCACACCAAAGTGGGCGGCTGTCGATTGTGATTGAAAGCTCGCCCCGTTTTGGAGGCGGGCAGGGGGGTGGCTGGCCAACCGGAGGCGTTCCCGAAGGAACACCTGCCGTTTGGGGGCTGCCTCAGCAGTGAGCTTTCGGCTCTATTAGAGCCGGAAGGTCACTGGGGCTTGTGATGGACGAGACCCTACCACAAGGGCCTCGTTGAAAGCCCGATGGTCGCAATGGTCGCGACCATCGCGACCATCACCTGGCCGCTCGCAAAAGCTGTGGGTGGTCACCCACGGCATAGCGAGTGGCCAGGAGGCCGGCTCTCAAAAAAAAGTGCCGCCCTGATTCAGAGCGAATGCTCTGAAAGAGCGTCCGGCTCTGAATCAAGCCCTAAATCTGCTGAAAATGTCCCTTCAAAAATGGCCGATGTCTAGGAAGAGACAGATGCTAGAGGTCCTACCTCTAGTGTCTGTTAGGCCAGCTCCGCCGCAGCATCGGGCTATGCATGCTCTCTGTGTGCCTGGCACCTGACTGCCTGTGAGGAGAAGAAGCCGAAGAGGAGCAGCATGCTTACAGAGAAGAGGAGCAGGTGGATGCCGCGGCCTAATCATCTGACTGAGGTACACGGGTGTGGGTGGGGGCACAACTACAGGGGACATGACATATGGGCTCAGCTACAGGGGGCATGGCATATGGACTCAGCTACAGGGGGCATGGCATATGGGCTCAACTAGAGGGGGCATGGCATATGGGCTCAGCTACAGGGGACATGGCATATGGGCTCATTTACAGGGGGCATGTCATATGGGCTCAATTACAGGGGGCATGGCATATAGACTCAACTACAGGGGGTAATGCATAAGGGGCACTACAGGGGGCATTACATATGGGGGAACTGCTACAGGGGGCCTGCATAATGGGCACTGCTACAGGGGGCATCTGAAACTCTTTTTGCAGGGGGGAGCAAAATTTATAGTTACGCCACTGAATGCAGCAGGAGGTGTATGGCCCCGGGCCACCGGCCAGCTGAATAAGCCTCAGCTTACTCAGGCTGGCCGACTTGGAGGCCAAGAAACTGTGTCCATGGACGCAGTCCCTGGCTTTGCCAATCCCGGAAAACCCGGAAAACGGGGCAGACTCGGCAGTTTCCTGGAATGCCGGCCGTCCCCGCACCGCCCCTTAAATGCCTCTACCTGTCAATCAGGCAGAGGCTTAGCAAGGGCTACATGTGGTCACGCATGACCGGTTCTGCACATTCGCAGAACGGGTCCTGCACACGCACAGATTCCTGATAATCGTGAATCTTCGTTCAGCATTGCTCTTACGTGCAATGCTGAATTAGCCCCTTAGGGGGGGTATCTTATCAGCCGCAGCAATTTGCCACAGCTAATTACTGCCAATAGGGCTATTCAATTAGCCTTGATGCCGGCACTTAACGGGGCTTTTGTTTCGCCTGCCTAAGTAAGTTCGTTTTTGTCGGCAATCACTGCTGCAAAAGTACATAAAGTACACGGCTCTTCGCTGATCCTATGTGTTTTCAGACGAGAAATGGTAATTTTCAGCACAAGCAAGGGGCATAATTGGATAGCCCGATAACGACCATTGTGCTTTTATCACGATAAAAGCCCTTTTTTCCAAGTGGCAAATTACCGAGTGTAATAGGATACTTCCATTAGGGTGAAAAAAGCCTGTGCAGATGTATGGATGCATGGTCTGATAATTCTTCATGCAACAAAAGTATATAGTGTATAGTGTGTGCATCAACTAGAGAATACACATAAATATTGCAGTATATCGTCTTCCAAAATTTGTCACAAATTAAATGTTGATTAAATGGAATAAACTGAATCTGTAAATAATGTATGTAACAAGGTCTTGCTATGAAACATATGAAAACATTTGAACCTTCTGATGAATTCTACTGTTCCAGGGGAAGAAACGTGTGTAAGGAGACCTCCCAAGTTGTCCTTCTGTTTCTGCTCAACATTCCTCAGGTCTCACTTCTGTAACTGTCACCAGTGATTCAGGAGGAGACGTATCAAACTTTATAGAGAGATAAAGTCAAGACGTTTCCCATACCAGACAATCAGCTGCTAACTGCCATTTTGCAGGCTGTGCTGGATAAATGACAGCTAGAAGCTGATTGGATGCTATGAGCAACTTCTGCACTTGTCTCTCTCCATGGCTTGATACATTTCAACCTCAGATAGGTTATTCACATACAGGAGATCTGGATCGCTACCGTTCTTCAACCCTTGACAGCTGCAAGACTTACCTGTTTGAGGGGTGCATGTTGAACACCCCGATAAGTTAAATCAGCTCTCTATTCTTATTTTGGAAAAGTCTCTCTGGCCCATGGGTGCACCCGCACATGTGTGGCACAGGATTTGTGAGTATCTCTTGTCAGGGCTGTAACTAGGGTGGCACAGGGCACTGCAGGGCAGGGGGCGTTGTTTGGGCCTGTCAGTTTTCTGTTTGTTTATTCTCACTTGTAGCTTTCTCTTCTTTTATCCCCAGCATCTCCTGGCCTTCCCTATTTTTTCCCTGGCCCTTCCCCATGAGGCCATGGCCCTTTTTTGAATGTGCATCTTATGTCCCTAGTTGAAAAATGTGTGTGTGGGGTGGGGGGGGGGGAGGGGGCACCAATACTCTTTCTAGCATAGGGCACCAAAAACGTTACGGCTCTGCCTCTTGTGTACACTACAGTATATCCAGCAGCTATCTTCCATTTGATCCTTGCAGCTAGCTGTCTGAGATCAGTTTGACCTACTGTTCATGTTTGTACATACCATTTATTCTGTACAGACCAGAGGTCAGCTTATGTTTCACTTGAACATTCATATCAGATGAACGTTTTTCTGGAGTAACACTGACTTTGATGTTTTCATATATTTCAGAGCATAAAATTTGTTACATACATTATTTGTGGATTCAGTTGACATTTATTTAGCATTTTATGTGTGACAAACTTTGGAGGACTTTATGCAGCAATATATATGTTTATTCTTGTGTTGATGCATATGTTTTTTTGTGCACAGTTATTACAGTATGATTGCCCTAATTGATTAATTATTATTTTTTTTATATTCAACAATTAAGCAATCACAGTTATTAATTTACTACATCTTATATTTATTTTCTTTTATTTATTTTTTAATGAGTACATCATAGTGCTGTGTTTCTCTTTACTGTTGTGGGTAGCGATAATTTATTCTTACTAACACAGGTAGGACAGCGTAATGTGGAAAACCACATCAGCAACACAGTAGTTCTGATCTTTGTGGAATGTGGGTTTTGGGAACTCTCCCTAAAGGGTACCCACTCCACTCCTTTCCCTCATTTTAATAGATGTGAAAATTGAATCTTGTTTATGTACTGCTCTGCAATACTGAGCACACTGCTGTGATTCTAGTATATAGTAGATAGATGAATTACATCTGTTTCGTCCTTTATCACTCATTGCGATTTGTCAATACTGTGTAATCCTGCAAATGATGTTCTTACAGGATATAATTCTCAAGCATGATTCTAACTTGTAATAGGAGATTAGTAAGGTATATGAATAAAACCTGCCTTCAATTATTCCTTAGACTAGAGAAACTTGATAATTTAAATTGACAATGCTTTGCAATTTGTTCTCCCTGAATATCATGAGTGTAATATCTATGTTATCCACCTGTTGTGTAGTGGACACTTAACATATAGATGTACAATATGCACTCTTTTTCTAATCTTCCATTGCGATCTGCTAAAACTGTGCAATCCTGATATTATGCTCTTATAGGATATATTTGATTCTGGAGTATGATTCTAACCTGTATAAGAGATTATTAATATATGTAAACTAGATCTTATCTTCCAGAGAAATACAGTTTGCTGATCTTAGTTGACACTACTATGTGAGTTGTGTTTTTTCTGAGTGTCATAAGTGCAACCATTGTGAAACTCACTGTATTTATCATTAATATTTTTGCACTAATGGATAGGTGTTTTTCTGGTTGCTTGAGCCATTGTTATTTAGGGTGTTTCTATACACATTGAACCCTAAGTCATATTTATATTTTTATATGCAACCAGAAGAGTTATGCTGGCCATACACGGGACGATTGATCACACGATTAGGGCTGTTTTTACAGGTTGGACAGACCAACCTTATGAAAATAGTTGTATTTTGAGTCTCCTGCGACCCCGATGCGCGTCCCCGCCGTAGTGTAGTTGGAACGCAGATCAGATGGTTTTGCAGAGAGACCTCTCAACTGATCGTGTATAAATTGAGCCCAATCGTATGTATTTTGCACATGTATGATCAGTTGTACGACCTACACTTTCCCTGGCCACTCCCCTCCGCCATTTTGACTGACGCGTGGTACCTGCAAAAAAATAATAGCTGAAGCACGCTTGTGTCAGCGTTTTCAAGTGAGTACTATAGACAGCACAGCTCGAGCATTGTGTTTCCCAAACCCACTGCTCCTCCAATGTGTTTAGGCCCCTTTTGTCACTAATGTATATTAACCCCCTGTGCTGCCAAAGAATATTAACCCCTTGCCCAACAATGAATCTTTAGGGGTGCCCCTGTAATTTTAAACTTTAATACCCGATATTTTGTACCTGTAATAAAAGGGTTTATAATTAAAAAAATAAAATAATGACATAGGGTCCCCCCCCCCCAAAAAAGCCTTACCAGCCCCAGGTGTGCCAGCCAGGCCTGGTTTCTAAAATTACGGGGAACAAAATGTGTAGGGTCCACCGTAATTTAGAAACCAATACCAGGCTGCAGGGACCAGTCTTGGTCTTAAATATAGGGGGTCAAAAAGACGTGGGGTACCCCCTATATTTAAGACCAGCACCAGACCCAACCGACAGACCCAATCCCCGGGGCTCCAGGTCCAAAAGCATTACACCCCAAGTCGGTTAGCGCAAGCTGGTGATCTCGGGGGAGTCGGGGACCCCCCAAAAAAGGGTCCCTCCTCTCCCGAGCACCACAGGCTTACGCTGAAGCCTGGGGCTCATCCCCATACCCCTGGAGCAGTGGGTATGGGGGCAATGGGGGGGCCAAATAATGTAAAACTATTGTACTTTACAGTGGGACTACGGGTGCCAGCATGCCTGTCCTTTGGCACTTGTGGAACTACAAGTGCCAGCAGACATACGGCACCTGTACCCCCACTGTAAAATAAATAGTTAAAGAAAGACAAAACACATACACCGTGACGAGTATAACTTTATTTCATAACCCTACCCACTTAATTTTGATAGTTTAAATCACAGTGAGACCTGTTTTGTCATAATTTTATTATCAGCAATTTCAGTGATTTAATATGTGTTTTATGTCAGGTACGTTTATTGTTGTGTCATATATATGTAGCATAGTTTGTATAGATCTATGACAAGCGGATGTTGTATACGCATACACATGATATTGATCTCCTATTTTTTAGAAAATATTAATTAAAAGTTAAGATTTAATTTTCTTCATTATTCATCAATTTAAGGAGTGCTCACCAAACAGAGTTATTTTCTTTTCTTCTTTGTCCTTTTATATTGTATTTACTCTAGTGAGCACCGCCCTGCAGTATATATCCTTTTTATTTCACCACACAATAATATTAGTAAATAGGAATAGTGGTTTATTATATATCACACATACTAAATTGCCAGGGCATCGTTATTCCCTTCCCCCTTTCCCTTATTTTGTATTCTTGAGTAAGGTCAGCAAGTGTGCGTGGGCTGCAATGGTACTTGATATTACAGATGGTTTCGCAGTCTTGCTAAGTATTATGGATGTGTGCAAGGTAAAGGGGGCGTCCTTATGTTAGGCTGCATATGGCATTGCGATTGCAATCATTAGCATATCTTCGCAGTGAGACTGCGTGCATAATCGCTATTGCAATCGCAATAGCAATCCTTACTGAATAAGGCCCAATATCCATACTTAATATTTTTACTATTTTTAATATTAAAAAACACACAACATTGGTTTCCACAGGGAAAAAAACAAACACATTACTCCTCACGGGAAAAAATAAAACACATTTGCCCCATAGGAATAAAACACACACATTGGCCCCCACAGGAAAAAAAATAATACACCCCAGCCCCCTCACAGATGACTGTCCTAATCTGTCAGTATTAGAAGCCATGGGCGGGACAGGTCTGGTGTTTGGCAGGGTCAGAGAGTCTTTGGATACAGGTCTGGTGGATGACATGGATGGTGAGTATGCTGAGATGGGTATGCAGGTCCGGCGCTACCGCTAGGCAAGCTTAGGCAGCTACCTAGGGGCACCGGCCACTGGAGGGCACTTCTGAGTCCGCCTAACTAAGGAGGGTGAGTTTGCTATGGGCCTGGCAGCTTAAGGGTCCCACTGGCCCAGTGATCGCACCCCCTGCACCCTCCATTTGCCGAGCGCCCGCTGAGATTGTGTTACCAGCGGGCCCGGCTCCTTCTCTCCCCCCCCGGTGCCAGCGGCAGCCAGAGGACGGAGCTCACTCCTGAGCTCCGGCTTCCCGGCTTATGGGTCCCGCAGAGTCATGACGTCACGGGCGCTGGGGACGGACGGGAGCAGGCACTAGAGTGGAGTTTAAGGTAAGTATTTTTTTTCGTGTGCGTGTGTGTGTATGTGTGTGCGCGGGGGGGGCTTACTACAGGGGGCACTACAGGGGCCTTAGTACTGGGTGCATCATATGGGGTCACTACAGGGGCCCTTACTACTGGGGGCACTTCAAAGGGCATTACTACTGGGTGGCACTACAAGGGCATTACTACTGGGGGCACTGCAGGGAGCATTATTACTGAGGGCACTACAAGGACATTACTACTGGGAGCACTGCAGGGAGCATTACTACTGGGGGCACTACAAAGGCATTACTACTGGGGGCACTGCAGAGAGCATTACTACTGGGGACACTTCAGGGAGCATTACTACTGGGGGCACTACAAAGGCATTACTACTGGGGACACTGCAGGGAGCATTACTACTGGGGGCACTACAACGACATTACTACTGGGGGCACAGCAGGGAGCATTACTACTGGGGCACTGCAGGGAGCATTACTAATGGGGGCACTACAATGGCATTACAACTGGGGGCAGTACAGGGGGAATCATCCTTTTAATTTAGGTCATGTTAATATTAGGGCACTGTTTATGTGTCAGTGAGCTGGGCAGAGGGTTGGGGGAAAACAGGGGCGGCATTGTGAACCTTTGCCTAGGGCGCCCTGAAACCTTGCACCGGCCCTGCGGGTATGGTAAGCAACAGGGTGAGTGTGCGGGGACAGGTCTGGTAGATCACAAGGTAAGTGTGCAGGGACAGTTCTGGTAGTCGATAGGGTGAGTGTATGTGGGGCAGATGTTGTAGGTGACAGGGCGAGAGAGACAGTAGGCAGGTCTTGACAAAGCACCCCTTGCCTTCCCCTCCAATGTTCTCTTCTCACAGCACTTCCCCACTTCAATGCACTCTCCCCCCTTCATCATATCACAGCACCCCCCCCACCTACCTTCCTTCAATATTCACCTCACATCACCACTGGCTGCACCAGCAAGCTGCTTACCTTCAAACTAATGGTCCTGCAGTATCGCTCCCACAGCAGCCTGCCCTGATGTGACACTGCTGAGCAGGGCCGTAACTAGGGTACTGCAACCAGTGCCATAGCACAGGGCACTGCAGGGCAGTGGCCGCTGTTTGGGCCTGTCAATTTTTCTGTTTATTATCATTCTCACTTGTAGCTAATAATTGCAGGGTAGCCCCCTCCCATGTTTCCGCAACTCCAGCCATGCAGCCAGGTCCCCTTCTCTGTCCGCAGCTCCAACAGTCCCACTTCTGTGTCTCCATCCCAAGCAGTACCCCTTCTGTGCCCCCATCAGCAGCAGTCCCCCTTCTGTGTCCCCAGCCAGCCCCCCTTCTGTGTCCCCAGCTCCAGCAGCCACTCTTCTGTGTCTCCACCTGCAGCAACCCCCTTCTGTGTCCCCAGCAACCCCCTTGTGTCAAGAGCCATCCCCAGCAGCCCCCCTTCTATGTGCCCAGCCAGCCCCCCTTCTGTGTCCTGAGCCATCCAACCTTCAGTTTCCCCAGGCAGCCACATCAGCCACCCTTCTTATGCCCACCCCCAGCAGCCCCCCTTGTGTATCCACCCCCAGCAGCCCCCCTTCTGTGTCTTTAGCCCCAGCCAGTCCCCCTTTTGTGTCTCTAGCCCCAGCCAGACCCCCTTCTGTTTCTCCAGCTAGCCTCCTTTCTGTGTCCCCATTCCCAGCGATCCCCCTTCATTGTCCCCAGCCAGCTACCCTTCTGTGTCCCCATCCCCAGTGGTTCCCCTTCTGTGTCCCCAGCCAGCTCCCCTTCTGTGTCTCCATCCCCAGTAGCCCCCCTGTTGTGTCCCCACCCAGTCCCAGCAGCCTCCATCTGTGTCCCCAACCCCAGCAGCCCACTTTCTGTGTCCCCAGACAGCCCCCCTTCTGTGTCCCCAGCCCCAGCAGCCGCCCTTCTGTGTCCAGAACCAGCCTCAGCAGCCCCCTTCTGTGTCCAAAGCCAGCACCTCTCAGTTTCCCCAGCAGCTCCCTTCTATGTCCCTAGCCAGCCCCAGCATACCCACTTCTATAGCCCCAGCAGCCCCCCTTCTGTGTGCAGTCCCAGCAACCCCTTCTGTGTCCAGAGCCAGCCCCAGCAGCCCCCTTCTATGTCCCCACTCACCAGCCAGCCCCAGCCTTTTATGTCCCCACTACCCATCCAGCCCCATCCTTTTATGTTTCCACTCACCAGCCAGGCCCCTTCTCTGTCCCCACAGTGTATGTATATATGTATGTCTGTCTGTCTTTCTATCTATCTGTCACACATACATACACACTGACGTAACTACTGTAGGTGTAGGGGGTGTGGCTGCTATGGGTCCAGCCCCCACCCTGCACCTACGGTGCCAGGCCAGCCATGCTTGTGTCCTCCTTTATCAGTGTGTTGCACTGCGCAGAGCAGACACATCTGCCCTCCCGGTCGGCTCCGCCTCCGTCTTGCCTGACTAATACTGGGAGGAGGCGTGGCCATGATCTGGGGATGTCTCAGCAGGTTCAGCACGGCTCCTCCAAGCATCAGTCAGCGAGGAGAGATGGAGCCGACCAGGAGAAGAGATGTGCCTGCAATGCACAGCACACTGCTGAAGGAGGACGCGACCACAGAGCAGAGGTAAATCGCAGAACAGGAGATAGAAGTGTGGGGAGGATGGGAGTGCGGGAGGGTGCAGAGGGACAGGGGGGGCCTGTGATAATTTTGCTATGGGGCAAATGGAGACTGATTAGCAGCCTTGATTGCCAGACCACCCGTAAAAGGCTGCTAAAGGGTGTGTCAGTCTCTGAACCTGATTCATTACGGATCTCTATTGCAATCACACCTGCGATTATGCACGCAGTTCTGTTGAGAAAATATGCTAATGTTTCTCACATCCATAAAACCTCGTAGTCCTGCATATACATCGGTAACATTGAGTAACATCGGCCCCTCACAGAGAATTACAGCAAGTCTGACCTGTCTCAGAAATTGCAAGTCTCGACGCATGCAGTGAGTACTCAAGCTGCATATGCCATTGCGATGGTTAATTTATGCATGCCCAGGAATGGCGTTTTAAATGGACAGGCACGCCTGCGTTTCTCTGACCACTCCCACGTCACCCTCATACACAGACATCCCGTCACTTACTCTATGATGGCTTTGTATCTGCGTATGTGATCGCAGTGCAATCGCAATGCTGACCTGCACATGCGCACTGCGGTGCATATATATGCGCAGTATGCTCCATCGTCTGATCTGCGTACGCTATTGCAGTTGTGATCCGTGATGAATCAGGCCCTCTGTAGTCAATCTCTCACTGCCTGGGGAACAGGTCAGAGGCCTGTTGAGAGACACTCTGATTACTGAATGTAAGTGCTGTGCTAAATGTTTTTGTTTTGTGAGAGGGATGTTAGGTCTCTCCACTCAGAGAGAGGGAATAATTTTGTATAGTTAGAGACAGACAGGGCAGGATTTTCTTTTATGTTTTTTATTGTATTTTTGTGCTGCTATAAAAATAGCTGTGAGTACCAATGTCCTGGGCTAGTGTATTACTACTTGACTTCTGCATGACAGATGCACCCTTAGCCTGATCTTTCCGCACATGGTGGAGAATGAGAGCATTGCACTTGATATGCAGCCAAATAATGTGAACAATTTTAAGTGACAGACACCCAATTTATTTGTTGTTTTAGAAAAAACTGATATTTGTGAAATTCCTGGTGGTGTCATCTACAGATACTTAGCAGAGCCAGATTATGCTTCTGACCTACATACAGTGGCTCAGCAATAAGCCACCAGGGTGCAGCAGTTAGCCTTTGAGAATGCCTGGAGGCAACAACAATTGTATATCAATGAAATCTAGAGGCAACAAATGGATTCTGAGGAAACCCGGAGGAATCAGTGCCAAGACTGCAAACCTTGAAAGAGGTGGTGCAGCACCTGGCAGCACTGTCTGGAAAGAAAAGATTCCATGGATGTCACAACTAGCTCCAGCTCCATATGGGCTAGTCATTTTTTTTTGCAAAAGATGAGTGTTTATCTGGCTCAACCTGTCGGTCTGCAATGCAGGATAGCTGAGCAAAGAAAGATACTCTGTGATTGACATAAGTAGTGTCACATTACTTAGGTTCAGAGGTAAGTGGACAATTAGCAGCAACATGGCCCAAGCCACAATATCTAAAACATCCGATCATATTTTTTTATGTTTTATATGAGAAAAGAACCTTCCTAGCAAAACTGGCCAATCTCCAGATTCCTAGCCTACAGTCTCTGGCTATTTACAATCTACCGTACATCCTCTTTACCTCTGGAACAGTTCTACCAGTTGTCGCTGAAGATCGCCATTGCAGGAGTAGGGCCATTGGGGTACACTCAACATTTCCTCAGCCATCACATACCTCTCCACCATTTCCACTAGTTGGTCTGCGATTTCAGGATCCCCGTGGCTCACACACTTGTACAGAACTGCAGTTATGCATTGTAGACTCCGGATCTCCTCAATATCCAATTGCTGTTGTTTCCGGGCCTCCACAATAGCCAATTGCTGCACTCTGGTGGCGCCTTTGCTGAACCCTGATGGCGTCCAGCTGCAGTGATGTAGCTTGTAGTAAGACCTTTAACTATGTTCTCCGTGTTAGCTCTTGGTGTAGGGGTTAATCAGAATCTGGCTTCCCTAACCATCTGGTGACCCCACCATGGATTTCATAGCATAATTGTCTTTTCCAATAGCTAAAAAAATGGGTGTTTGTCCCTTTATCTGAAACAGTGTTCTTGTGAGTGCTCCCAGCAGCCACCAGCTCAGGGGATACAAACTCTACAACTTGTATACATTCCCTGTGTCACTGATGATCATAGTGAACTGAAGATACATGCACGCTGTTAATGGTACTAAATAGTACAGATGAGTGTTTTGGTTTTTTTTTAAACCCGAACACACCTGAACTTGGGGGTACTGAGTCAAAACAAGGCATGTCACAATTCCCCCAGATTTGTGGACATACATCCGTATCATAGCAATCATGATACATAAGTATTTGTCTTGGAGATTCTGGTATTCACTTCTATAAATTGGGCCTGATTCTGAGTTGCACGATATTTCGATGTCGGATGTAGTTGAACATTTTTTTTTTCACTTCACTCTGCACCACGCATGCTTCCCCTTAGTGTTCATACATATTCGCAGTTGCGGTTTCAGATGCGCACATGAAGAAATATATTGAAAATGAATTGGGAATTCCTGGGCGGTGACTGGTAGGTGATTATGCAGATGTATGGCGATGGTTCCTCTTAAGGGTTATGGTAGAGTCACTGAAGTGTTTGCATACAAGGGTGCTTAATCACTCATATTGGAGGCCATACTCAGACACAGGGCTGCCGACAGCCGTGCCGGGCCCAGGTGACAGGAGGCATGGCCTAATCACGGGATGTGTGGCCACGTCCCCTTGGGAAAAAATGTAAAAAATTATTTTATGCAGGACAGTCAATGGGGGGCACAATCAGCGTGATCGCTCCCCCCATAGGCATAGTAGACTGCTCTGGTTGCTGCTTTAGCAGCCGCGAGCAGTCTCCCAGTGCAGCCCAGCACACAGCTGTGTGTGTTGGGCTGCAGTGATGTAAGAGGGAGGGGGGGGCGGTGCGAGACCCGGGCCCCCGCCGGGCCCCACCAGCAAACCCAGGCCCGGCTAATTAGTACCCGCTCCCCCCCTCTCGGCGCCCCTGCTCAGAGAGAGAATCCGCACCAAGCAAAGGTCTGGTGCAACCGATGCTGGCGTCTAATGATGCATCAAGTACGATAGCAGCGCCTGGAGATGCTCGAAGTCGGCAACTCAGTCCTTGCACATTCATTCACACAGATGTACACAAGAGAAAGAGCTTCAGCGGTATTAGCGTAAAATCGGAGACGTCTGACCGGCAACAGATGCACACACGGACGCCGCTGTGCCCGACTAAGAATCAGACCCATAAACTCTGATATGCTGAACTTGTTGGACTGTGGTACTTGTTTCGGAATGTTATGTGGCTTAATGCATATTTTAGCATTTGTTTCATCATTTTTTAGTCCTAAATAACTTATTGCATTATATCTCTATCCTTTTTAGAACCAATAATTATAAGTCAACAAATGGATAACATACTCTGAGAAAATGGAGGCGTCTAGATGGGAAGACAACTCTACAAATGACAGCTGTACAGAGGGCCTGAATATCTTTAGGATTCCACAAGTCACATATGAAGATTGCAAACATATTAATGTTGTGGCTGCTCAGATTTTTGCAGATTTATTTTATGCTTTGACTTTCACAGCTATTGCTATTAATATTATAAAAATCTTTAGCACAGTTCGAGGAGCTCACAATTGGACTACCTCTCATTTATACCTAGTAAATATTGCAATTGCCCATGTCATTTTTCTCTTGCCATGTCCGGTGTGGGGCATGTATTTGAACCAGCAATATGATTGGCATCTGGGCAAGTATGCATGTTCAATCATGAACTTCACTAATGCTTTGGGACACTTTGGAAGCACTTTATTTATCTGTATTATTTGTATTGACCGTGTGGTTACTATTCATTTCCCTGTGACCTCAATCCAATATAAGAGTGTAAAGTTTGGTAAAATGGTGGTCATGGCATCATGGGCACTAAGCACAGTCATAGCTTCGTTAAGCTATGTGTATACCACATTCACTGTTTATGGAGGGTCCAAGCATTTCTGTGGTTCTATGAAAATTGGAAATGTACTAAATTTTGTATCAGTATGGTCTTTTATAATGTTTTTCTTTCCTAATATTCTCATTCCAACTGTTGTGCTGGTCCCATGCTTTATTAAAATAATGGTGTATGTATTTTGTCAACAAACTAGACTAACCTATGATATGGGAAAAGTTATCAAACTGGATATTACATATATATCGTCATTTCTTATCTTGTGTCTGTCATCTGGTTATGCTATTCTTATTGTCTGCTTTGTATATTTGACCTCCTCAGCTTGTCGTGATGAATGTAGGTGGGCCAATGTCATCAACTTGTTCAATGAAACTGCCAGGTTGCTGAATGTTTTAAATACTCTCATCAGCCCATTCATATATTTGTCAAGATTCAAACTGGGCCCCTGCTCTAGCCTGTGTGATTGCTCCAATCTGAAGCTGTGTTCTTGTGAGTGCTCCCAGCAGCCACCAGCTCAGGGAATACAAACTCTGCAACTTGTATACATTCCCTGTGCCACTGATGATCATAGTGAGCTGAAGATACGTGCACGCTGTTGATGGTGCTAAATAGTAGAGAAGAGTGTTTTGTTTAAAAACGAACACACCCGAACTTGGGGGTACTGAGTTGAAACAAGGCATGTCACGATTCCCCCAGCCAAATCTGGGTCTCAAATCAAAGCAAAATATTATAATCCCAAAAATTACAGATCTCGTATGCTTTGGATTGCATATAAATCTCTCCCTGTCTACTTCCTATTACCTATACCTCCCTGAAGCAGCTTTTGTAGATGGGCTGAAGGGACTTCATAGATTAGTATGATCTGAGCAGGCTTAGCTAAGTGTAAAAAAAAAATAGAATATAGACATCTCTACCTGGTCCGGTATTCAAAAATCTGCGATAAAAAAATTGGCATGGAATTCCCTCTATTATCCAATAACCAGTACCAATCGGAACTAGCCAGGGGGATAATGCCATAGCAGGGAGACACACAGTATGGGATCCCCCTGCCATCACATTATCCAACCTAAACTGGTCTGCCAAGACCTGGAATTCCTCAAAAAGTGGAGTATCCAAAAATAAAACGGGCTCCCCCCTCCCTACGAACAACCAGCCCTGGGTTGAAAGCCCAGAGTTCTTCCATGAACCCCCTTCCATGCACATGTGTAAAATCATAGTTAATGATATTGTTCTTTACAAGTGGATTACAGGTCCCTGCAAGCCAGCCCCGGCATGCCAGCACTTGTGGAACAACAAGAGCAAGCATGAAGGGCCTGCTGGTGCTTGCATTCTGCCTGTAAAAAAAAAATCAAAAAAATATCACAGTAACTATTATTTTACGATAACCCACCTGCCCAAGGACCAGGGCTGGTCATCCCTCAAGAGGGGGGACCCCATTGTATTTTTGAGGACACCACGTTTCTGAGGAATTCCAGCCCTGGGCTGACCAGTTTGGGGCTGGTCAATGTGATGACAGGAGACTCCATGCTGGTTATCTCCCTGCTATGGCATTATCCCCCCAGCTGGTTCAGTCTGGTGCTAGTTATTGGAAAATAGGGGGAACTCCATGCTGTTTTTTCTGCCTATTTTCCTATACCAGATCAGGCTGAGATGTCCAGGGAAGTGGTGGACCCCATGCATTTAATTTACTTTTTTAACCATTTTGCTGTTACAAGCAGCATCTAATGGAGAAGTGTGTTGGTAATATATTTTCTCCATGCTGTTTTTTCTGCCTATTTTCCGTTACCAGATCAGGCTGAGATGTCCAGGGATGGTTACCTTGGAAGTGGTGGACCCCATGCATTTAATTTACTTTTTTAACCATTTTGCTGTGACAAGCAGCATCTAATGGAGAAGTGTGTTGGTAATATATTTTCTACTAGGCTTATAATTTAAGGCTATTAGTTCTGAGTTAATGAAAAAATTATATAGGGTCATATAGTTTATTAATCTGCCATCTTGTCTGCCACTAGCATACCACTATGTTTCATAGATGAGCTATATTCTTTTAAACTGCCATGTGTTTGTGCCGCTGCTCTGTTGCTTAGTTTAATTGACAATTATTAAGTAATTATCAATGATCAATTTCTTGTACTAGCCTGTTACTCTGCTGACACTCTGGTTTGAATCATTTGTATTGGCCTGAGACCTGTGATTTCTGAGTTTGCTGGTTGGATATATGTGCTGGTAATTTATTATATTTTTTTCTCCTAGGTTTTTACTTTTAGGCTATTGGATCTTGATTAATGAAATTTTTTTTATAGGGTCGTATTAATCTGCCATCCTGTCTGCCACTACTGTAGCACTGTTTCATAGATGTGCTATATTATTTTAAACTGCCATGTGTTTGTGTCACTGCTCTGTTGCTTAGTTTAGTCAGCCAGCTCACTGCAAACTTTGGCCAATATTGGTGTGAACAATATTGTGAGCTGTGAGATGGCCAAAATTGACTGGAAATTAATGTTATTGATGTTAATACTGTATGAACAAAAACAGGTCCGAAATGAATGTTACTAATGTTAATACTGTAGGAACAAAAATAGGTCCAGATTACATGATTTTAGCTGTTTTTATATATTTAAAGAAATCCAGAGCCATAACATTTGAAGATGGTTTTGCCAAAACTAAACCATGATGAAGATTTAGAACCAAAACCAAAACACGGCGTCTGCGCTCATCTCTATAAGTAGTAGGTATTCGAATATCCTATATATCGTTTTGTTCTGTATTTTATTACTTACTATTGTATCACTGTCTCATAATACCAAATATAAATAAATTATAAAATGTATATGAAAATGGGAAACAAACAACTGTGTTCTTTTAAGACTGGAATTCAATGGTATAACTTATGAAACTTTGGCAATGCTTGTTGCAAAGTGTTAGGAACTCTGGGCCTGATTCAGGTTGGTTCGCAAGGCTGCGTTGGCACGCACCCCGCTCGCTGCGAAAATATGCTAGTGAATGCAATTGCACAGCAACCGCAGCACAATACCAAGACGCCCATCAATGTATAAAGCCGCCCACTTCCCATGACATGCATACGCAAGTCAGCTAAAACATCAGAACCACCAGCACAGTTGTGGTTGACCTGACCCTACCACAGAAACTGCTAAACTTCCTGTCACGATCTAGACCTCTGCCAGTGTATGCTATCGTAGGGGCTTAATTATGCATGCCCCGGTAATGGCGTTTAAATGCCCAGGCATGCCTGCGTTTCTCTGACCACCCCCGTCACCACCGTCAAACGGTCACTTCTTCAATCACTGTTTAAAGACTCTGCGTACTCACTGTGATCACTTCCGGATCGCTGTGGCTGGTTCGCGCACTGCGTCTTATACGCATGCGCAGAATGCAAAATTGGCTGCCTGCATGCGAACAAATCTGAATCAAGCCCTCAGGCTTAACAACGAAGCATAACTCCTTTAGCGCTCGCTAAAGGAGTTATGCCACCGTTTCTGGATTTAACAAACAGCGGTAATCTAATATTACTGCTATTTGTCAAGCATCGCTCTTGCAATCTTTTAGATAGCGACAGCGATGCGCTCCCCATTGCTGGCAATGGAGACTCGGTGGTGCCTTTCCTGCTTCAGCGAAGCCCTCCAGGCAGTGCCGGGTTCCCTTGTCATGCATATGTGTAGATGGACCGTTGTGCATGCGCATTACACCGAGCCCCGTCACTGGCAGCGTTAGGCTGCCAGCAGCCGAGTCGAGGACCTCGACGAGCATGAGGACTTTGCGGGACCTCGCCGCAGGGATAAGTATTGGTAAATACTAATTAATTTTTTGTTAGTATCACAGTGATACTAAACAAAAATTCCACTGGTATTTGCCTTCGTTGTTAAATTGGGGCCCCAATGAGTTGATGGATCTCCGAGCAATCATTGTGGTTTGGCATACCTTCTTGGTGACTCCGCAACTTTGGAATAAGTTATCAACTTCCACAATGAATGGTAGTCCCAGGTTTGGGTGACAGAGAACAGGGGCAGTGTGAAAAGTCTTTTGAGAGCTTCAAATGCTTGGTGTTCTTTTTTAGATCATTGTGCATGATTGGCCCCTTTCTTAGTAAGAGGTGCCACAATAGTATAAGGTCTAGAAACACTTTTACCGACTTCATAAATTACTCTCATGTACATTTTAATGCAGTCAGACTGACAAGAGACTTGCTCCAATGAAGTATAAGTCCAATAAATATAGAGTTACGTATGAATAGCCAGCGATACCCAAAAATCAAGGTGATGATGGAGTTCTAATTACATAAAATTAATGACTTTCTGAATTAAAACTTTTAACAGTCAAGATGGAAGGGGCTGTCTTATGTATGATTGGCCCCCTGTAAGGGTATTATCATCCAGTCCAATAATTGAAACTGCTGTTTCCAGGGGTACCACTTTCAAGCCAAACTTGGAGACTGATACCATGTCAGTGAAATTTCCTGTAGCTCAACTATCAATTAAATCCAACAATTCAGAGGTTCCAACAGAAAATGTAAAATTTACAGAAATTTGCAGGAAGTTAATTGACTTTTTGAAAGAGCAATTTGAAAACTTCTCTCTATTAAGTCTCAGGATCTTCCATTTCCCTGAATTATTTGGGCTGGAATGGACCAGTTTTCCTTCTTCTCGACAATAAAGACATTGGGCCTGATTCAGAGCCGGACGCTATTTGCGCTCGCTCGTTCAGAAAAAAGGGGTGGCTATTCAAATGAACCGTTCGCTCTTTGCGGTCTGTTCACGCCTCTAGGTCTGAACGAGCGAACAAAACTTGCGCTCGTTTTTTGGAAAACTACGCCCCCTGGCCGCTCGCAACCTACGTCATGTCCGCTATTTATTAGATTAATCGAGTACATCGACCAGCGTATGAACTGCTCGCTATTCTTGTGGTTGGTTTTTCCTACCGCAATCATGCGAGCAGTTCTGACTATAAAATAACCCAGTGACGTGGTCAATGACGCTGCTGTATTAATTATGCACACCCGTAAAACGCCTGTTTTGACCTTTAAGCACGCCTGCGTTCTGATCTCCACTCCCCGTTTTCAAGCACCTTCCCCTGTTACCACCCACATACGCCTCCTCCTGTCACTCAAAATAGCAGGCATTCGCTATTTAGCGAACAAACGATTTTCGGCTGCACTGACTGGTTTGTGCATGCGTATTACGATCCGTACGCATGCGCAGTTGTGCAAACATCGCTCGGAACGAACGAGCGGCCGCTTACGCAGTGAGCTCTGAATCAGACCCATAGTTCCTGATTCAGCAAGAATCGCAACTGCGATTACGTACACACAATCGGCCGATTGTTGCGTTTTGCACATGCATCGCAGTGCACGTGCGCAAACACTCCACTGCGATTGAGACCACGACCGCAGTCACTACGCAGGCCCATCGCAGAGTGATTAACAGGAAGTACCATTTGGGGGTGGTGACGGAGGTGGTCGGCAAAACACAGGCAGTTTGAACGTCGTTACAGTGGCGTGCATAAATTATCCACTGCAATGCCGTACGCAGCTTGTGTACTCACAGCGTACAACGAGGTTAGCAATTTCTGAGTAAGGTCAGAGCTTGTGCAAGTGTGCGTGAAGCTGCAATGGTGCTCGATGTTACCACTGGTTTTGCAGTCTTGCTAAATATTGTGGATGTGTGTAAGGTAACTTTTTCAATAGACCAGCCAACTTCTGTCCAACTTGTGTGTCACAGAAGTAGGCGGGCAGTGTATGCCGACTTCTGTATGTTTTAAATAATTAAAGAAATAATTTTTAAATAAATATTGTTAAAAAAAGGGCCTACTTCAGTAAAATATTACAAACATACATTTGTACAGTTAAAAAAATTACAGTAATAAATATATACATACGGGCGCACAGGTAGACAGGCGGCACATTGGGTAATCGGAATCGTTATGTAATACCAACCAGCTGCAGCCGGGCAGGTCGAAATCCCGACACCTAGCGGTAAGTACTGTAACACTCCCCTCTCCCCCCCTAACCCTCCCTTAGGGATGCCTAACCCTAACCTCCCCCTGTTAGTGCCTAAACCTAACCCCCCCCTCCCCTCACCCTAAATCTAACCCTCCCACGGGGTGCCTAATCCTAAATTCCCCTGGGGATCCCTAAACCCAACCCTCCTCTCCCCTGGCACTACACGCTAAAACACCCGGCTTACCTTCATTCAGTATGCCGGGTGTTGGGATTCCGTAATGGGGCTTATTATAGGCGTCTCGATTTCTATGCCTATCTTTAGTCCCATGTTGGGATGTAAGTGTCGGGATAGCGCTCGCTGGTATACTGACTGCATCCTGGGTAATCAGCTCACTCCCCATCTCTGACCCCAGCTTCCCGCTGATTCATTCCCTGGAAAATGGTTTAATGTATAAAAAAAAAATATTCATTTTATAAATATAAAATATTTAATAGTCTATCACTGGGTTTGAACCCTGGACCCTTGCATCAAGTTACCTGCACTGTAACCACTAGCCTACCACGCCAGCAATTATTTCTATACTAAAAAATTAAAAAGGCTCATCTATTGGCTGTAACAGGTGCCATCTGGAGGGAAGGTGGGTGAGGATGGGGCACATGGAGAGGCCAAGAGGAGTAGTTTGCTGCTTGTGGTAAGGGGGGGGAGTAGTCTGTAGATGCATCGCTTATACTGGGGGTGGGAGGAGTAATTAGTACTCACTCCCCCTCGGCGCCCCTGATTTTTTGAACAGTGCAGACACATTAAGATCCTCCAAGATCTGTTCTGTGGCTGGCACTTGAGTAAACCCACTTTTTCATTGTGAAAAATGGACTACAAAGAAAACAGGAAAGTGGGTCACTGCATAACATAAACATCACCATAAAGTAAAAATATACAGGGGGATTGGGCTACCGGGAAATCGGGAGAAAGCGGTTTACATATGCTGTGTGTGGTCTTCAAGATGGTCACAGAGGTGACCGAAACATCAACCAAACCAATACTATGGATGTCATTTTGAAAGTACAGTGATGCTGCATGGATAAGTACCGCAATTGATGTCATTGGACAGTTTGTTTCTGGGTGATAAATAAATGTATTATTTTTCTATTATACAAGGAGAGTGCTCAAGTTTATCTTTTTCTTTCTCTCTTGGTATTGTAACAAGCATGATGCAAGTCTGAAAGTGTAGCATGGTTGGTTCCCCAGTGGCACCTGTCTCCAGCTTGTGCGGTGCTTAGAGGGATACCCCACTGCTTGAAGTGGCTCTGGGTGTAGCCTAGTTTGATGCTTCCGTGTTCCTTTTCAGTGATGTTCCAGGGTTGAGTAGTGCCCTGTTACAGAAATGCTGATGAAGCATTCACATGGTAAACATTTGGATCTGTGGCTGTCCTTGATTTCCCATCACTCCCACTCTCTGAGTCTAGTTCATCACGCAGAGTTTTCACAAATTCCAGAAGGAATGGTTTACTGTAGTGAATTTTTTTGGGTGTATATTTTCTATCAACAAAGTATTTAAGACTTGGACACCAGCAAAAAAAATTGTGGTATAAAAACAGTTCACGTACTTGAACGTATGTAAATGCATCATACACACACATATATAAACTGTTCAGCAGCATGCACTCACTTTCAGGGGTGCTACATATACGTGTCACTCATATCCCTCCAGAGGACTGTGATACCATCCATAAGCAAAAATGTTCACACAAGCACTCTCCTTATAAAGCAATACTAGATTTATACACCACCCAGAGAAAACATGTCCATATAGGTTAATTGCATTACTTATCTAAACAGCAGCATTGTATATGGGTTGACATCCATCATTTAGGTCAATGCTTCGGTCACATCTGTGACCATTGTCACGACCACTCTCAGCATATGTGAATTGTACAATTAAAACGGGATGCAGTCCGGAAGCTGACGGTCGAAATGCCGACCGCCGGCTTTCTGACTGTCTAATCCCGGCAGGGGTCTAATGACAGGCGTCTAGATCCTGACGCCTGTCATTTTAGCTATGCCAGGAGTCCGATGCCCGGCATACCGATCGAAGGTAAGCCAGGGTACAGACAGCCCATGGGGAGGGAGGGTTAGGTTAGGGGTTCCCAGGGGGGACTTAGGGTTAGGCACCCCCCCCGAGGGTTAGGCTAGGGGAAGGGGGGGTTAGGGTTAGGCACCCCTCGGGAGGGTTAGTTTTAGGCAGCAGGGAAGGGGCGGTTAGGTTTAGGCACTTAGAGGGGGGTTAGGGTTAGGGGGGGTTGGGTTAGTTAGTACTTACCTTTAGAGCAGATCTTCACTGGTGCTGGGCTTGCAGCATCAGGATTTGAACCGCCGGACATAGGCAGTATTCATACCGATCCTTTCTTGGTCCCTGAATATATAGGAGCACCCTGATGTCTTAACCACTATCACCTATGGCACTGATCTGCGCCTTCAATCCGAAACCAATTCTTGCCGCCTTGCAGCCTCACTTCTACGTGCTGGCCAGTGGAATGCAAAATCAATCTACTGCCTTCAGTAGCCGAATCTCTGACACGCCTTGGGTTTCAAAACTTCCTAAGAACCAACAGAAGGAGGTGATGATATACCATTGCGGTTTTATTTTTAGCATCTACTATGTATGTATTTTTTGTTTAATTTTTTAATTTTTTCAAACTTAATAAAAAATATTCAACTAAAAAAGAACAAACAGAAGGAAATTACATTCGAAAACTTTACAAACATCAATCTATCAGATGTTGTCCTCCATGACCATCATATATCAGTACTAAGCAAAGGCCCATCTTTTTCTCCCATGACTAATATGGGAGAAAGTTTTAAGACTCTTTGGCTGCAAATTGTTACTGATGAAATGCTATGCCAATAAAGACAATCTTATTCAGAATGCATCAACTACAAGTCAGGATGCGATTACAACAGGCCTATTACAAGCTGAGAATAGCAGCTACCCTTTATTCTCAAATGATGAACAGGAAGCAATTCAGATACTGAAATCCCAAGATGAAGTTGTAGATTTTCCAACAGGAACCAGTCCTAAGAGACCTCAATGTAATAAAAAATAATATCAACATTTTCTCCATCAGAGAATGTATGTCCTGAAGTTAAAGTCTCTCTTAGCATGGTTACCAAAGACATGGATATACTACACGTAAAATCCCCTAAGAGTCATACAAACTGACACTCTAACTAAACAAAAGAGAAAGACTTTACAAGAAATAAAACAATGGAATGACACTGTCCTAAAACAATCAAATAAGGTAGGCATCATTGTTATCTGAATAATTGACAAAGACTGCTCCATAGGCACAATCACCAAACCAGAGTGGGATTTCTTATAAGTACAAAATGCCAGGCAGGACTATTGTTTCTGGTATACTGTAGGTGGATTATCTGAATGGGCCAGCATATTTGTAGATTTTCAATGTAGGCACTAGGTGATAAGTCTTCCCTTATGTATACAGAATACTTCTGATGTACTCTGAATAATCAACAATATCAAACTCAGTGAAGATCATTGTTTGGCTAGCCTTGCTATAGAGTTTCATTACACTAGCATTAAACATCACTTAGGACAACAAGCTGTTCAAAATTTATTGGCCATGGAAGGAGTAGATGATTTTGACACCTTCATTTTGTAGCTGCTTCAGTTCATATTAAACAGAAATTATTTCACCTTTAACGATCTTTTCTTTGTTTCAACAAGAGGAACATCTATGGGGTTGGCTGGTGCCCCCACATATGCTAATTAGAAGAGAGAGATCTTTTCTTGGAGAAGAAAATTAAAAATACATGTGTAACATACTCTCTTGGCTTTGTTATATTGACGACATCTTTATAATCTGGAAAAGCAGTAAGGCAGATCTATTTAACTTTATTGAGATGCTTAATACCAATACCCTTAACTTAAAACTAACAAACAAAGTTAGCAAGGAATGCATCTTATTCTTGGACCTCAATTTACAAAGACACATCTAGTATTTTGAACACTGAACTTTTTTGGAGATCAAATGCCACTAATAGCCTCCTACGAAATCAGTATGTAATGCCGGCTGTAGGGATGCCTCCTTTCAAAATACCAACAGCGGCATCCCGATGGTTGGTATCCCGACAGGGGTTGGGTAAGTATACTTACCCTTCCTCTTTCTCCCCTAACCCACCCTTCTTGTAGCCTAAACCTCCCCGTTAGTGCCCAAACCTGTCTCCCCCCTTCATGCCTAAATCTAACCCTCCCCCATTAGTGCCTTACCCTAACCCCCTCACATTGGTGCCTAACCCTAGCCTTCCCCCCCAAAACCTAACCCCACTATGCTGCCTAAACCTAACACTCCCACCTGCGCAGCTAACACTAAGGGCAACCCAAACTTACCTAATTTGGGCTGTCATCCTTCTGGATTCCAGTGTCAGGATTAACATATGTGTCAGTATTTCAACACCTCTCTTAAGTCCCATGTCGGACTATCTGTACCGGGATTCAGACCGGCGGCATGCCTCCTACATAGAAGCAGCTCCATCCTCCCTTCTACCATCAAAAATATTCCAAAAGGAGAATGTGTTTGCCTCAGAGGGAACTACTCAGATTTTGCCATCAAAAGCCAATAATTTTCCATAAGAATCCATGACAGGGACTACAGTAACAGAAACTTCATAAAAGCTAATCATGCCATTTTCAGCACTAAAAAGAGGATATATTTTTCCCAAACCAGTTGGTACCTCTTTAGACCCTGGAAAGTACACGATGTGCATGGCAGGGTTCCGGTCTTCTATTCCCACCCAGGATTCTCTTACAGCTGCATACAGGTACAACTCTGCCATTTCTGTTGTTCTCTCATTGCCTCTGTATCGGGACCCTGCACTGTGATCAGTCACATCAGGGTCTCATCTCAGCTGCAGCAGATAACAGCACAATTAACTTGTTCTCTGTTTTGTACCAGTAGTCAATATCTCATCACTTGTCCAATGCTACATGCAAACAAGGAGGTTAATACTCATTTCTTCTACTATATATCGCTAATTATATTTA
The DNA here is from genome assembly GCA_031769625.1 of Taudactylus pleione. Lineage (NCBI taxonomy): Eukaryota > Metazoa > Chordata > Amphibia > Anura > Myobatrachidae > Taudactylus > Taudactylus pleione. Next base: position 10,052,039 of record JAUIMM010000185.1, read on the forward strand.
CCTTGCACAGGGCAGCTCTTTCAGATTTACTAAAATGGTCTAGTTTATTGGGTAAATCCTGGACCACCATTCATATATATTTGGTATTTATGCATTCTTGCTCCTCACTATTAATAAATGTGGATTATTTATACCAATTGCTGATTGGTGGTTGTAGTTTTTAATGTATTTAGCATGCTATATATTTTGTTTTTGTTTATATTTTGTTGGTGAAGGCTGGATAAGCTGAAGTTCTGACATGTTTTTTTCAAGGATGTCATGCTACCATTGATAGTTAATAAATCCCACAAACCTTTCTACTGCCTTTATCATTCTGGGAACCAGCCAATCAAGCGCAACAGAGTGTACTTCTACATTTATATGCCCTGTGATAAAATGATGTGTCCCAGAAAGTTCACTGTAAATTTGCTGAAGGAACACTTCTACAACTTGACAATTAGTTGATTATCCAGAATCATCTACAATACCTTTTCACATGGAGGTTATAGTCCTTAAATATTCTAGGGAAAATATGGATATCATCGATGGATAGATAGATAGATAGATAGATAGATAGATAGATAGATAGATGAGAATGGATATATCCAGTAGGCCCCTAAATGGAATTCATATATGCATAGAAGATAGATGGGGGCATAGCACTTGTATTCCCAGTAACTAGAATATACACTCACATACTGTAAGTATCCATATAGTCTTGTGGGTTACTTATGCTTCTATTATGGGTTGTCTTAAGTGTAGTTCCATCTAAAAGGCAAATTATATGAATTACTCTGGAATCCAGATAACCATTTCTATGGAAATAGGCAGCTTAGTTTGCTTATTGTGGATGAATAATTGCCCCAAATCTATTTTCCAATGGCTCAGGTCTATCCAACTCTCAGCCTTAGTGGCCACAACAATGGCATCTGATCATCTCTTTACAGCAAATTCATTCTTCTTCAGACAAAGAACCTCCCTACCTGCTTAGGCTCCACAAAGCTCTCAGCTCGCACAGCACAGACCACAGTTGACTGGTGAGCTAATGGAATGTGGCAAATAGTTGCTTGTTTTTGCTGATGTTAATGCTCCAGATTGCTGGTGTATAGCCTATTGTGAATGGTGATGAGTTACTCCAGGGGGTGCAAAGACACTGGCATGTTTTTTATAGCATGTTTTTTTACGATGTCTGCCAATACAATCTGAAAGAAGATGAGCAGAAATGTGTCGTTCCCTCCACTCTCTGCCAAAAGAGTCCAGAATTCAACAGCATATTCAGCACACTATATTGCTCGATACTGTCCAATCTTGCACAGGCATTGAGTAAAGAGATGACAGAGTTACAGATCAGCTTTAATGTGGCCACAAACTACTTGTCATTACCCAATAATGGTCTGATCCAGACTGGTCAGCAAGTGTAATGTACCACTTTTTATAAGGGAAACAATGACACCTATAGTTCTAATTTCATGTGAATCTGGGGTCACCAATTTTAGGCTTCTGGACAAAAAAATGTGCTGCCACCTGTTTATCCAACAAAAATCTGTTATTATCTCATCAGGTGATTAAGTTTGCTGACCAAGAACTCATAGGAGCTCATGCAGAATTGAACACAAGTTATTAATCGGGCATTGAGTGCATGAAACTAAATGCACATATTTATTCGCCCATGTGCAGAGTTACTATCTTTGCAAGAGACCGATCCTAGCCATACGCATGGTTTGATTCCCATCATCAGGACCCAGTTGCGCAAGCCCTTTCCCTGGTGTAAATGAAATATCTGAAAAGAGGCATATTTGTGCTTCTGACCAAGTCTGCATTGCCTGCAGTTCCATTGACACGACAACACTGTATAAAAATGTGAGCTAAGCAGATGTAAACAAAAATGCACTGCCAGCAACTAAGTACTTTATTATAAGCTATAAAAAAATGCCCATGTACAAACTCCTACACTCACTGTTGACATGTAATGTGATGGAACTGCTAAAAGAAGTTATTTTATGAATCAGCTTATATTCAGCTTTCAAACTCCTGTACAAGTGTACTTGATTCGAAATTTTCTTTGCAGAACAATATATCATATTGTAGTAAAATACTGCAGTTCCTTTGTAGCAAGAATGTAACAAACAAAACAAACTGCATCCTTCTTCCTTCCAATTTGCAAGATTTTGTGGGTTAGACAATGTTCTTTTTCAATACATATATCCAAGTAGCCAATGATAAAAAATATGAGATATGGTAAGAACTTACCTTTGTTATCTCTATTTCTACGAAGTCCATAGGGTTCCACAGGATACCATGGGGTATAGGTGTGACGTCAGTCATCGGGCACCATAGAGTTAAGCTTTCAGTCTCCCAGGATGCACTAGGGTCCCCCTCCTATACCCCGCCCCCGAGCCAAGGCACCTCAGTTAGTTACCAAGCCATAGGCTGGAGGAGGAGAAGGAAGAGAGAGAAAGAAGATCTGGATACACACAAGAATCACACTCTCACCAGAGGAGATGGAAAAAACGGTGACCAGACCAAAGCCCATCTGCAGCACAGTTGCGACAGGGCGGGAGTCCTGTGGAACCCTATGGACTTCGTAAAAATAGAGATAACAAAGGTAAGTTCTTACCATATCTCATATTTTCTACTTCAGGGTCCATAGGGTATCCACAGGATACCTTGGGGATGTCCCAAAGCAGTATCCTTTAAGGGTGGGGACGCTCCTGTGCTGAAAGGAGAATCCGCCGCCCGAAGGAAGCATCCTGAGAGGCGAAGGTGTCAAACCTGTAATACCTCACGAAGGTATGGATAGAGGACCACGTAGCAGCCTTGCAGATCTGGACTGCAGAGGCACCACGTCGAGCTGCCCACGAAGGACCCACAGACCTAGTAGAATGAGCCTTCAAAGAAGGAGGAACCGGCAGACCTTCATGAAGATAAGCTTCAGAAATCGCCATACGGATCCAGGCTGCCAAAGTTTGCTTTGAAGCAGGCCAACCCTTTTTACGGAAGCCATAGAGGACAAACAAGGCGTCCGACTTCCTAAACAAAGAAGTGCGGTAAACATAAGTCCTTAAGGCCCGCACAACATCCAAAAGTGGCCTCACCCACTGAAAGACCAGGTGAGTTAAAGGCCGGAACAACTATTTCCTCGTTAACATGAAACTGGGAAACAACTTTGGGAAGAAATTCAGGCCGAGTGTGTAGCACTGCCCTGTTCCCATGAAAAATCAAGAAAGGGGGTCTACAAGAGAGAGCCCCTAAATCAGAAACCCGTCTGGCCGAAGCTATGGCCAGAAGGAAAACAGTCTTAGCTGTTAGCCATTTAAGATCCACTGAGCCCAGTGGTTCAAACGGCGGTCCCTGGAGAGCCCTCAGGACCACAGCCAAATCCCAAGGCGCCACAGGTGGAACAAAGGGTGGTTGAATGCGGAGAACACCTTGCATAAAGGTGCGCACATCCGGGATTGTAGCAATCCTACGGTGAAACCAGACAGACATAGCCGAAACCTGTACCTTCAAAGAAGCAAGGCGAAGCCCATGATCTAGTCCCGCTTGTAGGAAGACGAGTATCCTAGACAGACGAAACTCCCGCGGTGCATAACCTCTCGGTCGACACCACTGGAAGAACGTATGCCACACGCGATGGTATATCCTCGCGGAAGACGGTTTCCGAGCTCATAACATGGTACGCACTACAGAGCTGGAAAACCCCCTGGACCTCAACATGGCAGGCTCAACAGCCACGCCGTCAAAGACAGCCGAGTCAGGTCCGGGTGAAGACAAGGACCCTGCGACAGAAGGTCCGGTCGTAGCGGCAACCACAGAGGACTGTCCACGGACAGACCCTGAAGGTCTGAGAATCAGTGCCATCTGGGCCACGCGGGAGCTATCAACAGGAGCATCCCACCTTCCTGTTTGAACTTCCGGATTACCCGTGGAAGAAGGGAAACCGGAGGAAACAGGTATGCGAACCGGAACGTCCACCGGACGGACAGAGCATCCACCAGAGACGCCTCTTCGTCTCTTGTGCGAGACCCGTACACCGGCAACTTGTTGTTGTGCCGGGACGCCATGAGGTCGATCTCCGGAAGACCCCACCTGTCCACCAGCAGTTGAAAAACATCCGGGTACAGGGACCATTCCCCCGGATGAACGTCCTGGCGACTTAGAAAGTCCGCCTCCCAATTTAGCACTCCCGGGATGAAAACAGCTGATATGGCTGGAAGATTGCGCTCCGCCCATACTAGGATCCGAGACACCTCTACGAGAGCCGCCCGACTTTGGGTTCCTCCTTGCCTGTTTATGTAGGCCACGGTGGTAGCGTTGTCCGACTGGACCTGCACCGGGTGACCCTGGAGAACCCGATGTGCCTGCTGGAGGGCATTGAAGACCGCACGGAGTTCCAAGATATTTATTGGAAGCTCCGCTTCTGTCGGAGTCCACCTGCCCTGGAACAAGTGTGGACCCGACACTGCTCCCCAGCCCCGAAGACTGGCGTCCGTTGTCAACAGGACCCAATTTGGTACCCAGAACGGACGTCCCTTGCTGAGATGGGTCGTCTGTAACAGACAGGCGAACCTCCAGGGTGAGCACCATCGTCTGGGACTTTAGAGACTGAGGTAGCCCGTTCCACTTGGACAGGATCAGGTGCTGCAGAGGTCTGGAGTGAAACTGGGCATATTCCACCATGTCGAACACCGACACCATGGAGCCCAGTAACCTCATCGCCGAGTGTAGAGACACCCGGTGGCTGTGCAGACAACTGTGCACCCTCGACTGTAAAGCAGAGATCTTTTCCCCGTCACAAAGATCCTCTGCTGTCCCGAGTCCAATAAGGCTCCGAGGTGCAGAATCCGCCGTGACGGGAGTAGAGTGGACTTCTGCCAGTTTATTAACCAGCCGTGCCGTTGCAGTAGCGCAATGGTCAGGTCCAAGTGGCGCAGAAAGAGCTCCGTAGATCCTGCCACTAATAAAAGGTCGTCCAAGTACGGCAACATGCGGACTCCCTGCAGCCACAGAGAAGCCGCCATGACCGCCATCAGCTTGGTGAACACACGCGGTGCTGTCGCCAGGCCAAAAGGTAACGCCCGAAACTGAAAGTGGTCGCTGCGGATTGCAAACCTGAGGAACTGTTGATGGCGCAAAAGAATAGGGACATGCAGGTAAGCGTCCTGTATGTCCAATGACACCATGAAGTCCCCAGGTTCCAGCGCCAGAATGATGGACCGTAGGGTCTCCATCCGAAACTTCGGCACCCGCAAAGACTTGTTGAGAGCTTTGAGGTTGAGAATCGGACGATACGACCCATTGGGTTTCTGCACCAAAAAAAGATTTGAATGGAAACCCTGGCCCCTCTGGGAGAATGGAACAGGCACTATAACTCCAGCCTGGAGCATAGTGTGCAAGACCTTCCGCAGCTCCGTGGCCTTGTTCCGGTCTGATGGTAGACCCGTGGTGAAAAATCGAGCCGGGGGTCTGTGCCGGAAAGAGAGGGCGTACCCGTGGGAGACCACCTCCAGAACCCAAGTGTCTGTCGTGGTGACCGACCAACACTGGGCGAGCTGCAGCAGGCGGCCTCCCACTTTGGGATCCCCCAAAGGGAGGCCCGGACCATCAGGCCACAGGCTTGTCATCTGGCTTAGGGGCCGGACGTCTGGTACTCCATGCCTGCTTCCGGGGCTTGGCCGATTTCTTGGGACCAGCCTGTCGGGGAAAGGACTGTGGTTTGGGCCTGCCCTGGGCCCTATAAGACTGAAAGGACGATGGTCCTGAACCAGAAGGAACAGCGGCCGACGGGAGACATGCCGATTTGGCTGCCGCCAGTGTGGCCACAATCTTGTCCAGATCTGGACCAAAGAGAACTTCTCCGTTAAAGGGCAACACCTCCAAACCCTTTTTGGAATCAGCGTCCGCCTTCCAGGATCGCAACCACAAGGTGCGACGAGCAGCCACCGCTGCCGAAGAAATTCGAGACACCAGGGTACTAATGTCTAAGGCCGCCTCGAAGATATAAGTGGCCGAATCACGGAGATTACCAATCAACTCCGTCTGTTTGGCCGGACAGTCGGAATCAAAGGACGCCTCCAATGAATCCGCCCAGCGCTCCATCGCTCTGGCAACTCAGCAAATGGCAATAGCCGCGCTGCCCCCCCCCGCAAGGGAATAAGCGGACTTCAGGCAGATCTCCACCTTGCGGTCCGTAGCATCCTTAAGGGAGGACATGGATGGCATCGGCAATGTGGCACTACGGACAAGACGTGTCACATGAGAATCCACCTGTGGAGGGGATTCCCACTTAGCAAAATAATTATCCGCGAACAGATAAGCCACCGCCAGGCACCTCTGCAGCTGGTATCGCTTGCCAGGCTGTTTCCACGCCTCCTCTAAATGGTCCACTAACTGACCCGAAAGAGCAAAGACTGTGGCGTCACCCTTCACATCCTTAAAAAAGGCATACTTGGATTTAGCCGCTGGGGGAACTTCGTCCTCAAATCACCAAGGCTGTGCGGACTGCCCGAATAAGGTCAGGGATATACACCTTGGACCTAGCGTCGGCGTCCTTAGTATGGAGAGGTTCCTGATCGTAAGGATCCAGAATCTCCCCATCATCAGACGTCCCGTCGTCATCCTCATAAGAAGCCGACAGAGACGCCACCGGCCGTTTATGTGGCCGCATCACAGCCTCCCCCTGCAACACATCCGATAAGTGCTGTACAGAACTCGTCAGGGAGTTAACCCATGCCAGCTCCTGAGAAACCGGGAGAGGGGAAATAGGGAGACTGCGGGGTACCATCAATTGTCTTCGGAAACCCTACATGGGTGACGACACCACTGACTGCTGGGACAAACCCATCTGCGTAAACGCGGGCTGCGGAGCTAACTGGCCCACTAAGGTTGTAAGCGCCTGAGTGAAACAAGCCCAGGGTGGCTCCTGTACCGGTGCTGTAACCGTAATAGGCCGTGCCATTGACAAACACTGCCGGCAGAGCCCCTCCGCGCTACCCTCCCCCTTAGCTAAAGGTACTTTACACGTAGTACACTGTAGCCGGAGAGGAAAATCACTTTCAGACATGATGGTACAAAGTATGTGACCCCTCTCACCAATTGTTTTTTAAAGAGGTGAGAGACCACCCTGCAGCACCGCACCGCAAGGGCTTAGCAGAAAGAACAGGGACAGTAATAAAGCTGACCGTCAGAATACAAGATACAGGCAGCAGCGCTAGCACAGTCACATACAATGCAAAGAAAATCAATTCCTGCACTAACCAGCGCTGATCACTCAACTACGCAGACACAGGGTCTGGTAGGACACAGCGCTGCATACACAGACCTGACCACAGCGGAGGAGAGGTATGCGGGGGGACCCAGACCACGATGGCTCCGTCCAGGCTTCCAGCAGCGTTCACCATGCCTTCAGGAAGATGGCCGCCGAGGAGCAGAGAGGAGGCTGGCCTGGGGGAGGAGCGCTGCCACAGGACCAGTCGGCAGTGTGCAGAGAGGGCTGTGTGCAGTGGGGGAGGCACCGGCTGTGAGACAGGGAAGACGCGCTCCCCTAGCATGCATTTAACCCCCGGGACGCCACAGCGCTACCGCTCTGCTGCGGTCCGCTGTCCCAGGGGGGTAGTGGAAGCGCAGGTTACATACCTGGCTCCACGCTGCAGCCAGTCCCCAGGGAGCCCCCTGCCTGGGGACTCTGGACCATGTAACAGTGGGGACCCACCGCGGGACCCCGCTGCTTACCTTGCTGTCCCCCTTGATTCCGGCCATGGTCCGGAACATCAGGGGTCACCGCTAGCTGTGACCCCAGATGCTCACCAGCATCCCCGGATCGGTACCGGCGTTCTGGTACCGGTGGGGGTGTATTGAAGACAGCATGGACGTCAGGACTGACTGTCCATGCTGTACATCCAGATGTGCAGCCACAGCTGCATGCAGGAAAACTTCAGGGGCTCTAAACTGAGGTGCCTTGGCTCGGGGGCGGGGTATAGGAGGGGGACCCTAGTGAATCCTGGGAGGCTGAAAGCTTAACTCTATGGTGCCCGATGACTGACGTCACACCTATACCCCCAAGGTATCCTGTGGATACCCTATGGACCCTGAAGTAGAAAAGTCAAAACTTTATTGTAAAGTCCAACATCTTAAAAATACTGCTATAAAGGATATACAGTACCTGTGCTTCCTTCACGTACACAAATGATCACAAGCCAGATGGTACATAATGAAGGGAAAAAAACAATAATTTTCAGTCGCATAAAATAAATAAAATTAGATCTATCTAAAAACCCTAAAAACCAGTTTTCACATATATGTAGTATCCAATGTCAATTCGCTGCTCCTACTGAGTGAATCTGTATCACTCTCAAAACATACAGATAGATTTGCATAAATAATACAAATAACAAGGAGCGCAACAAACTTTACAAATTGTTACTAAATTCAATTAAAGCATTCAATATCATAAAATCATTAGTTACATAATAAAAAAAGACATGCAAAACATAATTACAATAATTGGCATCAAAGTATCCTCTGTCCTGCTGGTTATGCAATCAAGAGTAGTTATGTTCTAAATCCTGCAAATAGATTGATAAAATTCTTGTGTAAGAATATACTTGATGTGATTGCTCCTTTAATATAGTAAACTTTGGGGAGATCTTTTTACCCAGATTGTATATTATGCTCATTCCAGCCTATATTTATCTCTCCAGAGGGAATAATTTGCAAATCCCGTTAGATATATTCAAGCAGCAGAAATATTCATGAGCACTACCACCTCCCCCTTCTTTTGAAAAACTTTATTGATTACTGGAAGCCCTCTAATGCAAGCGGATTGTTGCTCAGTTAAGGGGGGAACTAATCATATGATTCCTTCTGAAGAAACCGCTACTATCCAATAGCGGAGAAACGCGTCAAGGTAAAAAGGGGACCTGACCGGCCGCACATGCATACATCCTAACTGCTAGGAGGACTACGCTGCCGACCTACCTTTCTGTTACAGACAATCAGTGCACTCCCTCCCCCAACCTACTCCTGTCTGCTCCAGCCTCTGTCAATCCCAACCTTTGCTAGCCTCTCTCTTTGAACTGGCTGCACCAGTCTCTCTCCCCATGCCCTGTTTGGTGACCGAAAAGCCACCTGGGATTATCCAAGCACTATGCCACCAATATCTGTAACTGGATGACCTAGATCTACCAGGTCATCATAGATTTCTGTTGAAAGTTTTATACAGACACACACAGGAGACCCTCTAGTGTGCAATTCAAAGAGTTAACAATAGGCCTTTACTGGTCTCAGGATACAGTCATTAACATAAGACTTCCTATGTGAGAATGTCCCAAGAGCAAACTGCCCCCCAAATGGCAAAGCCTTATAAATCGAATACAGTATATTCAATCTACTTATATACATTTCTAAAAGTGTGCAGTTCATACATTTAAACATGTTTCTACAATTCTGTAACTGCAAACAGCTTACAAAATATAACATGTTAAATTACAATAAAGCATTTTCATTTGCAATCAGCTGGGCTTTGCTAACATGGCCCTGCAGTACTGGCTGCAAAGCTGTACATTAACTTAAATGCAACAATTTATATTTTAATACACATACATACACATTCCATCACCCTTTAAATACACTAGCCCAGCTCCAGGACTTGCCTATTCCATGTCCCAGTGCCATGCAGAGGACAGCTTTGCACCACATCTTGGGACTAAGGACTTCATTCAGTCGATCGCTTGCTGCAAGCGATTGCTCTGAATGAGGGCGACCACTTACTTTTTTAAGAGCTGCCTCCTGGTCGATCTCTAGGCTGTGGGTTACCACCCACAGCTCTTGCGATCGACCAGGGTGATGGTCGCGATGGTCAAGACCATCCCGACCATCAGGGCTTGCGACGAGACCCTAAGGTTGGGTCTCATCTACCGCAAGCCCCAGGGAGCTTCCTGCTCTGATCGAGCAGGAAGCTCCACACTGACATCATTGCTGATGTCGGTGGGGCCGCCCCCAAACAGCAAGCGTTCAGTCGGAAATAACTCCGTTTGGCCGGCCACGCCCCCTGCTCACCTCCCAAATGGGGCGAGCCGTCACTCACCATCGACAGCTCGCCCCGTTTGGAGCAAGACCCCTAGCAACGGATCGCCCGTCGTTAGCCGGGTCTCGCGCATGCGAACGTCAGAGCCGGCTCCGACATGCGCATGCCCAGTGGGGAAACATCGACCCGGTTGCGAGCGCTCAGTGCTTGCGACCATGTCTGAACGACCCCCTAAGTGCTCCTGGCTGCATTGATGTATCTTGCCCCTAAGGCTAATACATTTATAGTCCCCTGATGCAGCACACCAGGGGTTACCACACCTAGCCAGGGTCGGTGCAAGGTTTCTCGGCACCTCAGCCTACTGAAAACACCACCACTAATACACACTTTCCAGCCCCTCAGGTGAGGAGGTGGCGTCTTAGAAGTTCTACAGCTGCCGTCTGCATTTAGTACAACAATAATGTCTCTCTTAGAGACATCCTTAATATTGTGATAGGCAGACTCTGTGGTGCTCCCAGATCCTGGTGCCCTAGGCAGCTGCCTAATGGAAGAGCCCGCCCTGCACCTAGTGTCACAGCTGCTGGATTTAGTTTAGTGCTGTGTTGCACAAAAAAAACCCAACATATTATTAAACATACTATTTGCCTAGCGTTGATAGTTCATTATGAAAATATTGCTACAGCACAAGGGATTAACCCCCTTAGTGTCGTGGGCGCCCACTTGGCAACATGGGCTAGGTCCCCGGACACACCCTGTCTAAGCCAGTGTTTCTGCCTTTACTAGATCTGTGCCAGTATCTCTCCTTCTGTTTCTCTCATCTGTGACATTCTCTATGGCCTTCTGTCTGTGCCAGGCTTCTATATATACACAAATTGTAAAAGTCTCTCCCATCACTGACTGCGCCTGTCTCCCTCCTGCCACTGTCTGTGACAGTTTTTTTTCCCCATCCACTGTTTGCACCAGTATCTCATTCAACTGGATATGCCAGTCTTTCTTTTGCTTGTCTGTGGCAGTGTCTGCCTTTCCGCTATCTGTGCAGGTCTTCCTCTGTCTCCCCATGTGTGCCTCTGTCAACCCGTATATTGGCATCTGTTTACTATATGGGGGGTTTTGTAATAGGGTCCAAGTTTTCAGAAGCAGAGTGATTCTGGCAATATTGGCTGCAGATTTAAAGCGGCAGTAGCTTAAGTGGCAAAACCAGCCTGCTTATGCCTTTTAAATAATTGCGCTTTAAATATGCAGTTGAGATTGCCGGAATCACACTGCATCTGAAAACTTGGACCATATTACCAATCCCCCAATCTGTTTGATCCTTTCTTTCTTCCTTTTGTGTATATCTAATTTTTTTAGTGAATCTATCTCTCCATCTGCCTCTTTTCTCCTCCTTTTGTATTTGTGTCTGTGCATTGTAGGTGTTTTATTTGTTGATTTCTTTCTCTTTTTGTGTCTGTCTCAATGTACTCCTCTCATTATATCTGTTCCATTTGCTCCTACCACCCTCTCTCCTTCTATTTACTTCACACTTTTTCTCTTGGTCACCACCTTCTATACCACTACAATTTCTTCTTCCCTTCTGAAGCCAATGGAGTACTGGTGGCTACTGATTAGAAGCGACATGGACGAATGGATTTCACAACTGGTCCAATGCCATATAGCTGAACCTTAGGATGGCAGGTAGGCATAATCTTCTGATTTTAATAGTTTAATAGCAACTGAACAGTACTACATTATGAATCAAGTCTTGAACAACAATACATAATGAATCTAGTCTTGCACAACAAGACTAAAAAATAGTTTCCTTCCTTCCGCTGTTGCCAAAATTTATTCCAAATAAGTGCTCTTGGTTTTAGTTTCATATACTGTATGTTTACCTGGTTTTACTTGAAGTTTGGCCTATTCACACATTGTATTTCATTGACAATACATGCTTTTGTTTTGCTCCGTTACAGTAAATATTGAATTGATACTATTTGCACAGACACTAATGCGGCTTTGGTGCACAGCTTGAGGATTTATCATATTGTTATTATTCCATAATGAGGTAGGATGGCATGTTTATGGCATCACTAATAAAATAGACTCAGCCACTGTCAGGTCACCTCAGCCTGCCCCCGTCCCCATTCTGCCCCACTTATTCTATAGATAGTATGGCCTTATTTGCTATGGCATGAATAATTGCACTCCCCTATAACGGGACCATTATGCCGCCATCCAAAACTGTTCACAACTGGCATTCTAGTGGTACAAAACACAGAACATTTTACTGAGAAGTTTACAATACAGAGTGCATTCAAGTGACCCCTGTAAAATACAGAGAGCATTCTAGTGACCCCTGTAAAATAAAGAGAGCATTCTAGTGACCCATGTACAATATAGAGATCCGAGTACAATACAAGATGGGGGTGGGAGGCGCAAAGAAAAAAGTGGATCAGCCCAGGGAACTGGTATAGAGAGGATTCTAGTTAGTTGCAAGTGCTCAAACTAAGGCTGGCTACACACTGGAGCAACGAGCATTCATTCCGACATCGGAATGAATGTCCGTGAACAGTGATTGTGCGTCCACACTTGTTGACTTTAATGAATGACGGAACAATCACTGTTACATCATTAGCAATGCACTGGCCGCTAGCGATATCGCTAGGTTTGATGTGCAGCACTTCAAACTTGGTGACCGTCGCTTACGACAGTGGGAGCGCGCAATCACCGGTACACACTGAGCAATGTAGGCGATATGTCAAATATCGGAAATCCCTTGTATGTAGGATTTGGGAGGTTAGGTATCTAACCAATGACACATCACAGCAATGTTGCATTTACATTCACTTGATAACTTAAGTAATATTAAGAGGAAAAGAAGAAAGGCAGTTTGATGGTGCACTTCTCGAGAGAATATAATTTAAAAATTAACCTTTATTAGGTATTCATTAAAATAATCCCTTTAACATATTAGTAGTAAGCTTAGCAAAACATTAAACAATAAATAATATCAATATAATACACTATGTCTCACCCGTATTAGATAAGCTCAATATTAAAGTTAATCACTTAACACAGTCAGGAATTAGTCGCTTGATGTAATTAGATAGATTAATATTGAGTATTCATCTCATATTGTTGCCTATTGATCTTAATAAACAGGAATACTCAGACTGCATCTCTTATTGTTGCAATATAGATAGCGATTATTTTTCAGACAGCTGCTTTATTCAATTAATATTATATTGGATTATTACAGCCCAATATTATTTTCCTAGGCAAGTAATATCGCTGTCTTTATTAATTCAGATGAAGATAACAGATTAACTAATCATATAGAGCATTATAACTAATCTTATGGAACTTCATGTAATGTATCAATAACGGAGTCTGCCCTCCAGTGTTTATTATTATCCCTGCCCAGGCTGATACAATTCTACAACCATTTCATTCATTAATATCTTTTTAACATTGTAGCAAAGTGGGTGAAAACAGAATTCCCTATTGGCTTTGTTTATTCGACTGCTGATAGTGTAGGATCTTAAACTAATACTGTAAAGTTTATTACAATATATAATCACCAACACTTGCTTAGTCACAACTACTCATTGGCAGAGTTTAGCGTTAGAACACAAGAGACAGACTCAGAGTACTGATTAGTTCCATACATAGACATTTATGTCTACCCTCCGGCACTTATTTTTATTTTTATCACTGCCTGGCTAACTTAATGTTATAGCCGTTACAATCACTGGCAGGGTTTTGTGTCGGAGGGAATAGATGCACTTCTGGTGTAAAATATCAGATATTAGCGTCTACCCTCCGGCGCTTGTTATTACTGCTCGGCTAATATAACATTATAGCCACTACAATCACTGGCAGAGTCTAGCATCGGAGGGAAGCGGGTGAACTGTTAGTGCAGAGTGTCAGCGTCTACCCTCCAGGCGCTTGTTATTATCACTGCCCGGCTAGTATAACTATGTAGCCGCTACAATCACTGGCAGAGTCTAGCGTCGGAGGGGAGCGGGTGGGCTGCTAGTGCAGAGTACCGATGCGCATTTCGCCTATCGCTTAATCATGGAATCAACCCGATGGGCGGGTCTATTAGGTTTAAATACACTTACCTATCTTGTAAAATTCTCAGCATCCAATCAGTTAGAAGTTAGTAAGAATCCTATGACCAGGAATAGTAACTGATTGCCGATCAGATATATCAGCCATTATAGTAGATCACAGGTAAATCGATTATCCCTGTCTAATAATGCCTATGATTAATAATGAGAGTGACTAGTGATATCTCCATTAGCGACAGTTATATATAAAATATAATTAATTAAAAATTAAAATAAAATTAATAATAATAATAACCTGTGTATAGGTTAGTGAAATGAGTGATAGAAAAAATTGATAGAAAAATAAAGTGAAAAAAATATAAGAGAGAGAAACAAAATAAAAACGAAAATAAATATGACTCTCATATGGATTAAAAAGATATAATAAGTGAACATACAAAAACTAAACATATATGTGAATTATACGTGACTTGTGTATGACTTGCATCCTGTGATAATAATAAAAGTATAAGAGAGAGATACAAGCATAAAATGAATAAAATAAAACGAACTCTCATGTGTGGTGTGTATGTGACTTATATATAATATACCTAAGTGAATTGTGTTCATATGACCTCCAAATACCATTTGAGATCAGGTCATCAGAATATGGTTATATATAGATTCCCAATTTATCTTATTCCTCCATGTTCAAAAGGAAAGACATTACCTATATTTATTTTATTCATCTATAATTTTATAGGTCAACTAATTCTCATTAAAGTTAGTGTTTAATATATCAATACCACATTGTCACACTTATCTCATATGGTTTTACTACTCTATGGACAATTAAAGATTGATATTATAAAGAAAAAAATTTTTAAGATTATTTTATAGAAAAGCAACATAGTTATTCCTCTCATTAAGGCCAGAGGGATAAACACTACCCATCAAAAAGATAAGACGTGCTTCCCTCTGCAACAGTGTTTTAGTTAGATCACCTCCTCTATTATCAATTTGAACTTTCTCCATTATGAAGGCTTTTAACAGACGTGTATTGCTCTGGTGATGGATCAAAAAATGTTTAGCCACCGTTGTGAGAGTTTTAAACTTCTTTTGGTAATTTTCAGCATTCCGAATGCTACCGATGTGTTCCAATAATCTCTGTTTGAAAGGTCTGCTGGTCATACCGATGTATCGTAAATTACATGGGCATATCAGACAATAGATGACATTTTGTGAATTACAATTTAAAATGTCTTGGATTTGCCAAGAGTGATTATACTTGTCCATGAATTGTTTAGTTGTAATCATATAGGGACACGCTTTACAGTGACCACAAGTATGTGATCCTTTTATTGATGGTTTAAAAGGTGGTTTTGACCTATAGTGGCTATGAACCAATATATCTCTCAAATTTTTGGATCGTCTCCAACAGATTGGTACTCTCTCTCCTATAATAGTTGCTAAATCTGGATCAGCCTTAAGTATATGAGTATGATTCTGTATAATTTGTTTAATCATCTGATTTTCTGTGCAAAATGTACCTATGAATCTAACTGGTTGTTGAGTCTGATCATTCATATTTTTCTTCAGCTTTGGATGAATCAGTGATGTCCTTGGTTTTGTTTTAGCAAAATTGAAGGCCTTTCGTGTAGATCTCTTACTGTATCCTCTCAAGAGTAATCTCTTATCCAAATCTCTTGCTCTTTTTTCAAAAGTCTCATCTTCTGCGCAGTTTCTCCGAGTTCTAAGGAATTCCCCTTTTGGTATTCCAGAAATAACTGCTTCGGGATGAGAACTTTGAGCATGTAGGATACTATTTGTAGCGATTGGTTTTCTGAATATATCGGATGTCAAATGTCCATCTTCTTTGACTGAAATTGTAATATCTAGGAAGTCAACAGTCTTTTGGCTCATAATCATCGTAAGTTTGAGATTAAGAGTATTGGAGTTAAGAATCGTTATGAACTCCTTCCAATCTTTTTCACTTCCCTCCCATAGAATAAAAAGATCGTCTATATAACGCAGCCAGAGGAGGACATATTGGGTGTATCGTTCATTAGCCTCTGTGAACACATGTTCTTTCTCCCACCAACCCATGTATAGATTAGCATAGGTTGGTGCACAGGCTGTTCCCATCGCTGTCCCCCTCTGCTGTAAAAAATAACTTCCGTTGAACGTGAAAATTTTTTTTGTTAAGACAAATTCCAATAATTGGACAAGAAAGGTATTAAAGTTACAATGAGTATCCATATTCAGAAAATATTCTGTTGCATGTAGACCTTCATTATGTTCGATACTGGTATACAGCGATTCCACATCGCACGTAACCAGCCAGGTCCCCGGAGTTATCGAAAACTCTTCAATTTTCTTTAGAATATCCATAGTATCTCGCACATATGATGGTAAACTTTCAACAAATTTTCCCAGATGTTTATCTATGAAGCAACTTGCTTTTTCTGTCAAATTATTCATGCCAGAAACGATGGGTCTACCTGGAGGATTGATAGCGTCCTTGTGGACCTTCGGTAACATATACAAGGTAGCCACCTTCGGTGTTTTCGTTTCCAAATAGTCAAATTGGGTTTTATTAATTGTGCCATCATCCACTGCTCGTATAATCAGATTATTATATTCCTTCAAATATTCATCTGTTGGGTTATGTGGCAATCTCTTGTAACATTTGGAATCGTTGAGTTGTTTAGAAGCTTCCTTCAAATATAATTCTTTAGGCCATAGCACTATATTCCCACCTTTGTCTGATGGCTTCACAAGGACTTCTGACCACCCTTGTATTTCATTGAGGGCATCCTGTTCGTCTCTACTGATATTACGTTTACCATGATATTTTTTCTTTACCAGCTGATCCAGATCACGTGAGACCAATTCAGTGAAAATTTTTATATGCGGGTTGTTATTGGTATCTGGGAAAAACTCAGTCTATCTACAGTAGTTGTCACCGATCCTGTCATATCATCATCAGTATACAATTCTGTCAGGATTCTTAAGGCTTCCATATCTTCCTTTGTATTTAATACATCGGTTGAGGAGGGAAGATTGCCATTACTTTGTGTGGCTGAATTACTGAGTATAGTATTATCATTTGCTCTATTCATAAAGAATTTTCTTAAATATAATTTCCTAGCAAATAAATTGATGTCTTTCTCCCATTCAAATCTATTCATTCTTTGTGTGGGGGAGTATGAGAGGCCTTTACTCAGAAGCTGTTTCTGAGGTTCTGTAAGAATCCTCTCGGTAAGGTTGATAATTTGAAGATCCATCTGTCTCTCAATCAGTACCTCCTCCTGTATATCTTGGGTTTCTCCCATCTCCCCCCTACATTTCGGGTTCTTAAATTTCTTCCCCCCTCTCCCAGTCCTCTGGAATTGGGGTTTTGATCTTCTTGACCTCTCCCTAGAAAATCCCTCTGATTAGGAATATATTTTCTTGATGTTGATGATGTACTGATGTTATCAGAATCTGAGGACACCATTTCTGAAGTAATGTCACTTTGGTCATCTCTCTCAATTCTAGATTTCGATTTTTTCCATCTATAGACCTGATCTTCTGCGTAATCATTGATATCTCTTTGAAATTTACGTTTTTTCCTTTCTATGATTAATTTCTCCATATCATCTACTTCAGAAATATGTTTTTGGTAGAGTTTCTGAAAATTTTCAAGATTCTCAAAAGGTTTCAGTTTTTCTCCTATACAATTTATTTCTTTTGTGCACTGTTCCAGGATTATCTCATCATGTTTAATCAAAATCTGTATTAATTCAAATGAGCATTTTGAGAGAGTACCTTCCCATTCTTTTTTCAAAGATTCATTCGCTAAATCAAATGAAGTGTTGGTGATTATATATTGTAATAAACTTTACAGTATTAGTTTAAGATCCTACACTATCAGCAGTCGAATAAACAAAGCCAATAGGGAATTCTGTTTTCACCCACTTTGCTACAATGTTAAAAAGATATTAATGAATGAAATGGTTGTAGAATTGTATCAGCCTGGGCAGGGATAATAATAAACACTGGAGGGCAGACTCCGTTATTGATACATTACATGAAGTTCCATAGGATTAGTTATAATGCTCTATATGATTAGTTAATCTGTTATCTTCATCTGAATTAATAAAGACAGCGATATTACTTGCCTAGGAAAATAATATTGGGCTGTAATAATCCAATATAATATTAATTGAATAAAGCAGCTGTCTGAAAAATAATCGCTATCTATATTGCAACATTAAGAGATGCAGTCTGAGTATTCCTGTTTATTAAGATCAATAGGCAACAATATGAGATGAATACTCAATATTAATCTATCTAATTACATCAAGCGACTAATTCCTGACTGTGTTAAGTGATTAACTTTAATATTGAGGTTATCTAATACGGGTGAGACATAGTGTATTATATTGATATTATTTATTGTTTAATATTTTGCTAAGCTTACTACTAATATGTTAAAGGGATTATTTTAATGAATACCTAATAAAGGTTAATTTTTAAATTATATTCTTCTCTCGAGAAGTGCACCATCAAACTGCCTTTCTTCTTTTCCTCTTAATATAACTCTGTTTACTGGCAGAAGGTAGCACACCCCTTATATTAATTTAATACACATACTTACCAGAAGGGGTATATCGAGATTAACCGGTGCGGGTAGTTTTTGTTGGTGTTTAACTTAAGTAATAGCAAGATTAATGTGATCATACTACATTTCCAGTAGCTATCACACAGAGGAAATTACACAGTTATTTGTACTTAAGTTAAAAATGATGTGGGCAGTCTTGAGAATAAACTGCATGTTATATTCTGCAAGTTTTTCCTTTTTATTTGAAATTGTAACACGTTAGTCTATTTTATCTGTAACCCTTTTTCTTTATATAATTTCTTTAATTAAGCATTGTACTTCTTTTGTTAATAAATAATTCCTTTATTAGCCTATTTCATAAATGCTCCAGAAGTCAGTCTATAAGGAAGCTATTAGATGCTATAACTATTTTTTATTGTTAGAGGAAGGGGCGATACCAACTGTGTGGTAATCTGTGTCTCTGAGCCTGTGCAGTTGTGATAGTGTTTGAGGACCTTTGGCCCATAGTTTCCATGGGTGGTGGCAGTTAAAGAGAGGTGTATTGTACAAAGGGTAGATAGATAAAATATTTGTTGTAAGTATTATGGGCCTGATTCAGTGTCATACGCAAACCTTATGGTTTGCCTACACCAATTGTGAGAGACCTGCGTATGCGCAGAATCTGTAGTGTGCAGGTGCAAGTCTCCCTCACTGTTTTCCCAAGCCGCAGCCTGTTGTTTGGGGGCGTCAAGTGGGCAGGATCGGCTCTCATTCCAGAAAACAGAGGTGCGTCTACCCCGTTTTCTGGGAGTGCTGAGGATAGGGTCTGCGTATTTATGTTATTTTTTCTTATACAATAATTGTTCTTTAACCTTAATGCAAAAGCTGATTTGCATAGTGGAATTTGTATTAATTAGGCATATCAGAAAATATGTAGAGATGGGGACTTATTATTAACTTTGGCATTTCCTGATTGAGAAATGCCATGAAACTGTCCATCAAATAGGGCAGCACTGTGTTGTACATACTTCAAAAACAAGATATATGCTGTACTTTTAAAGTGGCCACCCAAATGTGCAATTGCATTCCTGTACAATCAATGAGAGATCATTTAACACACATTACTATTCTGATCTGTATGAGCAGATAGCTATTTCCAGTGCATGACAATTTAATAGTGCATGTACTTCCTGGACTTTAATAGCACAATTACAATACACCTGCGTGAACCAGCTTCAGGTGGATTTCTTTTGGATAAAAGATTTTCACTGTATACATTGGAATTCTTGTAATCTACATCTGATTTGAGTTTAGGATCTCTTTCTAGTATTAATCACAATTACATATTCAAGATAAACTTGTAGTTGGATCGGTATCTGTTTATTTGTGTAACAACATTATCTGATATAATTAAAAATTCTGATCTAGTTTACTTTTTATAATTTTGTCTATATTGATAAAAAATGGTCATGACAGAAATTATGCTTGCCACATTTATAAATTCAAGTTCCCAGTTGTCCGTTTATAATGTCTCCTAGGTGTAACTAGAGGGTAGCCATAATTAAGCTTTTCCTATTTAGAGCAGTCTATAGATCGATCTAACAACCAGAATGTCACTAAATATGATAGGGAGACTAATTAGAACTTGGGAAGCAGGATCCCCCTAAAAAGTCACTGATCGTTGTAATATGGTGCTGTACAATGAGAAAACAGCATGAAAATGGACAAATGAATAACTAGACTAAACTGTAATGAACGATTAACTTTATTGTGCTCCACTGACTATAACAAAGCTAAAAAACAATTTACTTTAGAACAGTAATTCTGAACATTGGTTTTCACATTCTAGAGCATAATATTCCCTCTATCAGCAACTTTTTGCAATAACTTTTTGTACCATGTAATCCTGAATCCCATGTCCTAATTATACCCCTTTTCCACTTCTGCAATAACCCAGGTTATAGCTGGGTTTTCCCAGGTAGCGGCTCAGTGGAAAAGGGTCTCTGAAAAATAACCCGGGTCAAGTGACATGGGAATCCAACAGAGGTAGCTACCATGGTTGGACTCGGGATGGACCTGCGTAATGGTGCAGTGTAAATGGCACGACCCGGGTTATCGAACCTGGGTCATGCCTAATATAAGCCGATTGGTGGCTGTGGAGCAGTCACCTCCCATTTTTTATGACCTCACAAGTTTAGCAGGGCAAACCCGTGTTCAGTGTGAAAGGGGCTGACCCAGGAATAACCTGGATTGAAGGTGCAGTGTAAAAGGAGTCTGACCTGGGTTGAAACCATGTCTGAAAACCCAGGTCAGACCCGGGGATTTTGGTGGAAAATGGTTATTAGTCTCCTTACAAAACTTGGTGGCATTCTGAGTGTTAGATCGAGCTACAGGCAGCTCTGAATAGGGGAAGTTTAACAATGGCTACCCTGAATTTCATTAAATAATGAAATCTCTAACTTAATTTAGTATATCGTCACAATATCTGTTTGTTTTTGGAGGATCTTTTTAGCATATAAATTATAAAATGTTATCGTGAATCCATCAACAACAATAAAGTCAAAATATATTGCTGTAATTTTTAATATTTTATTGAAAAATATGCAGTGACATAACATTTGTACATTAGATAGCAATATTGTACACAATAAAAAAATTATATTGTGCTTTTTACACCATGATTAAAAATAGTTAAAAGTATTGTAGCGATGATTAAGATTATCAAATACTTTTGTATAACAAATTTCAATTTCTAATGCAGTGGTTCTCAAACTCGGTCCCCAGGTCACGTTTTTCGGGTCACCCAACAGATGTACAGGTGTATTCATTACTCACTGACACATTTCAATATATCCATAGGTCAGCGTCGTAGCTAGACGGCAGTGCGCCCTGTGCAGCACTGCCGTCCCTCTCCGCCCCCTCCTCCCCCCCCCTGAGCTCTTACCCTAACTTCCGAGGGGAGGAGGGAGGGCGGGATCTTGCGCCGACTTTCAGTGACCCCTGTCCGGCGCGCACCACTGCCGGAGGTCTCTATCTGCAGACCTCCGGCACAAAGAAGTATGTGGCCGGTGCCGCTGGAGGATGGCGCCCGATGCACATGACCCCTCAGCCCCCCCCTAGTTACGGCCCTGCATAGGTGGAGCTAATTATTTCACTTGTGATTCTGTGAGGAGACCTATAAAACAAGTTGTCTAGTGATCGAAAACCACTACTGGCTGAGTCTCCCATATCCAAATATTCAGTAATACGGAATATTCCAAAATACTGATATTTTTCTTTATCACAAATGAGATAGTGAGACCTTTGCTTTCTGATGGTTCAATGTACACAATGTGCGACTTTGGCCAATGCGGGAACTCACGTGAGTTATCCTGTATTTTCAAAGCGGTAATCATATTAAAAGCAAAAACAGCTTGTTTTTTACCTTAAAATTATTTCCGCTTTAAAAATACAGGAAGACTCACATTGGCTGTAAGTCACACCCTACTACATACATAAGCCCCATTGTCTTTGTCTGCCCAGATGACTCTTCATTTCCCATACATTTTTATACCACAGTTGTAGATGTATTTGTTCTTGTGCAATCTTGGAACCCTGAGAAATAAGTAGAAACTATAGGAAGAAGGGTTTATAATTTGGCTATTTTTTTTATATGTATAGGAAAGTCATGTAAACCACATTTGGGAGGATTCTATGTTCATGTGTTTGCTTTTACACATAAGACTGAGCAAGAATTAAAAATGAATCTAAAAAAACAGCCTTTGTTAAATAATTATTACTTAAAGTAGATGGTCACCATTAAATCCTTTTTATCAATCTAATGTATATTTCTAAATATTTGTACGTGAAAGATGGGATCTGTTTTAGAAATATTAATTTTCTTAGTTATATTTGTGACTCTCTTTTACATCTTTATTCTGAAGTTTGTATCTACTGTAAATTGTATATACTGTAACTCAAGCGTGTATTTACTGTGACAAAAGCGTGCATCTACTGTGATAATAGCGTGCATCTACTGTGACAAAAGTGTGTATCTACTGTGACAAAAGCGTGTATCTACTGTAACAAAAGTGTGTATCTACTGTGACAAAAGCGTGTATGTAACAAAAACGTTTATCTACTGTAAACAAAAGCGTGCAACTATTGTGACAAAAGCGTGTATCTACTGTAACAAAAGTGTGTATCTGTGACAAAAGTATCTACTGTGACATCTGTGACAAAAGTGTGTATCGACTGTAACAAAAGCGTGTATGTACTGTGACAAAAGCGTGTATCTACTGTAACAAAAGCGTGTATCTACTGTAAAAAAAACGTGAATCTACTGTGACAAAAGTATGTATCTACTGTGATAAAAACGTGTATCTACTGTGACAAAAGCGTGTATCTACTGTAACAAAAACAGGTTTCTACTGTGACAAAAGCGTTTATCTACTGTGACAAAAACGGGTTTCTACTGTGACAAAAGCGCGTATCTACTGTAACAAAAATGGGTTTCTACTGTGACAAAAGCGTGTATCTACTGTGACAAAAACGGGTTTCTACTGTGACAAAAGCGCGTATCTACTGTAACAAAAATGGGTTTCTGTGACAAAAGCGTGTATCTACTGTGACAAAAGCGTGTATGTAACAAAAGCGTGTGTCTACTGTAAACAAAAGCGTGCATCTACTGTGACAAAAGTGTTTATCTACTGTGACATCTGTGACAAAAGCGTGTATTTACTGTAACAAAAGCGTGTATCTGTTACAAAAGTGTATCTACTGTGACATCTGTGACAAAAGTGTGTATCTACTGTAACAAAAGCGCGTATGTACTGTGACAAAAGCGTGTATCTGTGACAAAAGTGTATCTACTGTGACAAAAGCGTGTATCTACTGTAACAAAAGCATGTATCTACTGTGAACACAAATGTTGTAATTGTATTTAGCAATGTGTTATGTTAAGTTATTTTAATTTTATACCATTATAACTCTAATACACTTTCATAGAAGCCTTATACTAGGGAACAACTGCAGTCCTCCCCTTCCTTTACTACACCCAGTTCCTGCCGTCCACATCTGTAGCATGGAACTTGTAAAAAGATACAAATCTAAAGCATACCACAAGAACAGTATTTTATTAGCTTTACATTCACACAACCAAAGTCAGTTCCTATTTAAAGTCTGGGGTGCCGAATGCTATTTTGAGTCCAATGAAAAACACAAGAGGCTAGATTACACATACAGTATAGTGGCTGTGAGCCTGCAGGAACATGGCAGAAATATTGCACACAATGTTAATTTCACTTTCCTGTTAACTTTGTAAAAGTATATTGCAGTGGCATAGTGACAAGCTGTAGAACAGTGTATATATTAGTCTGGCACTGTATTAATATGGAGTTTTATTGAATTGATTTAGCAAGAGAGCTAGTGTCAAAAAGCATTAGCTGTTTATTCTGTAGCTATGTCAGAAACCATTTAGAAGAGTCTGTCCCTTCATCAAGAAGGAAAGGGCATTTTACTCTGTGCAACTCCAGGGGAAAAAAATCCCTCAGAAAAGAGTATGAATGACAGAGGGGAACAAAAAAACTTGTATTGCTGAAACCTCATCCATATCATCTGTAAACTGATGTACGCCCCTACAAGGCATACAGGGATTGCCAAATTCACAATGTTTGGGACACAATTGAATATCTACATTTCCCATAATGGTATTTCACTAAATACTAATATCTAAATTCTATGTATGATTAAAGAGTGGGACAGACTATACAACCCAATACCTTGTTCTCGGATTACCTATTTTTGAAAACTAATTAAAAAGGAAGTACTTTCCCATTAACTTTCCAATGCTGTCTAATCACGGACACAATTTTACATTTATAAAAATAAAAAACTCACTATCCAAAATCAAAGTTCTGGATTAGGTCCAATAAGTAACAAATGGCTCACTATAGCTTTACAGTATATTGTACTGGTATTTATGTGATTACATTTATGCTCCATAAATTAACAACATTAAAATAAATCCTAAATGGGCAGCTCTTTGTCTTATACATATGGATGCATTTTGTTTTTAAATGAAGACACTATAAATCAAATGTTTAAAAATGTTATTTTAATAACAAATGTACCAGCACTGTCATTTAGAACACTATGCCCATATCAACTTCCCACTATTCCATGGTAATATATATATACATATATATATATATATATATATATACATATATATACACAAACTAAGGCTATTTATACACTCTGCTTTATTTTACTTGCAAGACAATTCTATCCACTGCCAGACAGGTTTTAAGTAATGAAAACATTTAGTTTAAAAACTTGACAAACTTGTAAAAACATATAAACTCCCTAATAAAGTGCCACAGATTAATACAACTTCATTACTGAACCTGTGTAAAATGTCACAGCAATAGAACACAATTTTTTTTTTAACTCAATGGTGTATATATGTCCCTTTCTGAATAAAATCGAGTAACACTTTAACCACATTACACATATATAGAAAAAAGGCCAGGTTTTAGGCTATGTAACTAGGTATTAAAAAAAATATATAAGTATCTGTTTAGCACCCATTAGATTAGATGGATTAGAGAATGCAAAATGCTGAATTGGTATATAAAATGGTTAATAAAATAAAATGGTTAATGAAAGCATTATTTAAAAAATAGTGTTACCCAGCTATAACACGAATACTATCAAAATGGACAGCTATGCCAGCTAGGTTTTTAACGTCACATAATTATGTACAAAATATTACTGGTATAAATGAGAAAACCAGTCTACACTAGTGTCTTGGAATGCACCAAGCTGCTATTCATACTTTGGCCCTCATAGACTCTTATGCACTGGCCTAAATTCAAATATCAATTTAGTTTCTGTAATAAATGTGACAGTGATCAGTCACTGACTAATAACATTCCTTGCTAGTTTCCAATAGTTGGAAGAGAGCATGTTTGTAAACAATTAAATGGCATCAATGGCTTGTCGGTACTATTTCATATTTCTGGTCAATTGCCGAAAGACACATTTTATCCCAGCATTCTCTCCAGGAACCCCACTTATAATGTACAGTGTGGCAGTTATCACTGTGACTATGTATTATCATTCTGTTTAGAGTGTGCTCTCACGTCACATGACATTTTTCTGTACTGAGTCTTTGAATTTGGTCTTAAATCTGCTAAATTATAGTTTTCAACAAAATGTCCTCTGAGCTCTTCCCACTGGTAGAAACATGGATCCATCATTTAAAATATAAAACACAATCTGTATTTTAATTGATGGGAATTGGCATCTTCACCATTTTTAATACTTTTCAATGGACAAGCATCTCTGGAGACAACAGATGCACAATCAATAATACAGAACCTGGAAGATAAAATACATTTTTATGACATTGTTGGATAATTGCAATAGTATCAAGTTAATATCAGCAAGGAAAGTGCCAGAGGTGCGTTGTTTATAAGCTATTTAACCTTGATTAACAAGGAGTTCCAACTCACACAATTGCAATTACAGTAAGTATACAAGGGTGTCAGAGGTGCAACACAAACATTTGCTCCTGTTACAGATCATAGAGAATGACAAATGTCTGTGAAACTTTCATGACATGTATTATGTATACCTTGATTGAAAAATACCAGTGAAAACTATATCATAAATTAACTGACATTCCATTTATGATATTATCAATTGCCACTTGTTATCAACTGTCATTATCAACATTGTTTAGACTATTGCCAGAGTTTATTGGTGTTTGTATTTTTAACTCCACAATTGCCAGAGTGCCCCAGGGTGACCTGTTACAGAGGCTGGTAAATGTTATTGGCCTCTCAAAACATACACGTAGCAAGACAGTAAAGGACATAACACTACCCAACATTTAGGCCATACTTTTCTTACTATCTTATACTCAATTCAGGGTGTATGCATTGTGCCTGATTTAAACAGCCTTTGACAAGAAATCATACTGAAATGTTTATGTATATAATTATGCACTGTACATTTGTAATATAGGATTGTGCTGTTAATGCTACTCTCTGGAGTGCGGGTTCTAATTCTGTGTGTCAGCAAAACCTGCTATGTGACTTCTGCTCATAAACATAAATACTTTTCATAAAGTCCCTTATTCTTTAAATTCTGGTTTTGGGAAATATTTTGATCAATGCAACCATTTTAATTGCAATGCCAATTTCCATGGGTGACCACTGACCACAATTTCTATAGGTATTGAAAGCATATATGAATATAGTGACTTGTCAGGCTATTTTATACCAAAATATTAATCTCTTGACTCTAATCATTTACATTGCTCATATAGATGCTGTACTGCAGCCAACAGTAATAGCCAGATAAAACATAGCAATTGTACGAGGATGGTGAATTCATTCTCTCTCTGAAATGTTCTCGGTCAGTGTTATGCTCCAGTTGGCCTTCAGTGCAAATAGTGCTCCAGTTTCAAACTTTAGAATTTTTATAAAAAAAAAATCCCACTGAAGAACCTGACAGGATAGAAGGCTTACCCTAAATGGGTTGCTTGCTTTATGCTTACTAATTAAAGTTATTTAACACAATACAACCTTGCGGTAACCTTAGATGAAGCCTGCAAATCCATATCTTACTTATTGTTCCTGTTGTGTTGTGTGGGTCCAACCAAATTCTAAAGGCCATGATGAGGCAAATGGAACGGCTTTAGTTTTTTTTCTGCATTAAAGAAATCCATTCTATGTCTCCTATGAAAGCAATGAGTATTGCACTGGTATGGTTGCCATGTTGAAACAGATTCTAAAAGGGTCAGCATCAATATCTATGTAGTCCCACTGTTTGGTGTGCAACTAGTGGCAATGTAAGTCAATCACTTGCCTAATGTCCATCATAGGAACTTGAGTATAAAATATTCAACCAGCCTGTGTACTGTATTTGAAGGTTTACTTTGTTCTTTTTTTACACATAGCAGAGCAATAGGTCTTTTCTTTAGTCAGTGCACCTTTTTAGAACAAAGATTTTATTAGTTGTGTGATATGCTTTCACGGTGACAATTTATAGAATGGCGGTAGCAGTTGAAACCAGGCGCATTGTTTCCCTAGTTACTGTTGCTGTAAAGAGTCTGAGTGCATAGAAAACATGTTGAATCAAGAACAAAATAAAGTTGAACCACAAAATAAAAAAAGAAATCTTCAGCAGTGTGAGAGCTTCTTAATTGTCCTGGCACCAAGAGCTGACTGTTCACTCAGCCAAAAAGTAATTCCTTGTATAAAATATCAAAAGAGGTTTCTCTAAACAGAGCAAGT
The DNA here is from genome assembly GCA_031769625.1 of Taudactylus pleione. NCBI lineage: Eukaryota > Metazoa > Chordata > Amphibia > Anura > Myobatrachidae > Taudactylus > Taudactylus pleione. The sequence goes on from JAUIMM010000185.1 coordinate 10,079,939, forward strand.
TAGAACAGAGCGGTGGCTGGGCTATGAGCTGAGGTTCTGGGAGTCAGATGTAGTTGGTGGCATTGTTTGACAGTATGGAGGAACAATCACCTCCTCTATCACTGTGGTGGGAGTATATGGCGGTGGAGCTTCACTCAAGCTGCAGACGTCATAGTTGTCTGTTATGTCCAAAATATGAGAGTCTGGATCCTGCACTTCTGGAGCCAACTCGCTGTAAGGTGGAGGCTTCAAATCATCTGCTGCAACATGAAAATAAAAACATTTTATAAATATAGCTGTATTAATATTCCATAAGACTATTTTTAGGATATAAATGGATGTAGTGGATGATTTGCACACAAAGTGGCTGTAGTTGCAGCTGTGAGCCTCACTTACTACCTTGTGCTAATGAGAGAATCCGTAGGACTAATGTGGGGGTCCGTGCGTCTGCAAGTGGGAACCCGTGCTGCCCATTGATTTTACGCCAGCCATCACAACCGTCATCAGTAGCAACGGCACTTTCACCAGCCCAATGCTAAGTGCTAGAGATCAATCCGAAACAGGCTTCCCCTCCCCGTATGCACTCCCATGACACTCCAACAAGGGAGGGCAGTTCTGTGCGCTCACTGCAGCTTCTGCTAGACGCCCAATGTCACGTACAGACAGACCTAGCCAAATTCTGTCCAATCAAAATAGGACGGACAGTTGCAAAAATGTATAAATTTACATCTGCACAATCGTTGTATGCAAAAATTCACTGTTTGCGCCTGGGTACAGAAACCTGTCTGACTCAGAATGTAATCTGTATGTATGCACTGATCAGAACACTCTTCTATTCCTGATAGATTTTCTTCCTGCAACAATGATCCAGTAAAAGTGCACTGTAATGTTATCAGTTGTACGCAGTACATGCCACATAGATGTAAAACTATGCAACAAAATAAAAGAAACGTAAGCAAAAAAAGGCTGAATTGTATATGAGACTATTGATAATAACATTTTTTCCATCAAATAAGTTGCATCTGCTATAATGTTCCGTTTCTAAGCATCTTTTTCTATCATTAGCCCTGTCAAGTACTGAATCTTACTTTAATTGACACCAAAATGTCAACTACATGACAAATTGTGGTTAAACTGAATCTAAATTCACAGATAGGTGGATGAATTGGCTTATTAGGTCCTTTTCTGTGGCACCAGCTTAATATACATATACTTAATATATAAATAATAATAATAATATACTGCAGTGATGCCTGCAGGACAAATTGTTATCATAGTGTTGTTTGGGGTTCTCCATGTTCATTTTGCTAGTCAAACCTGGTAATAACATGTAATGGCATGCTTTCCTATAGGACCTTGTGTTCCCATGATCCATGTAGCTGGCAGTATGTATTTAAACAATAAAATCTGTTTTTCACATGATTTGTGTATTTTAGCTGTCAGAATGTGTACAAATATAAACACTGATGACTTGTTTAATGTTATACAAAAAATAGGCAAGCCAGAGGGACCAAAAATGAAGTAAAACATTTAGGCAATAGGTAGTGGAGACATAGTAAAATATTCTATTTATTTCTTGTTATGATCTGCAGCAGCGGATCATCTTGGTGGCAGGTCCCAGTCGTATTAGGCGACTGGGACCTGCATTACGCTTTGATTCTAGTTTCAGATGTTCCCATGGGAACGCCTACCGTCTGGGTCCGGCCCCACTGACATCAGTAGTGATGTCAGTGGGAGTGATTTTGGCTCTGATAGAGCCAAAATCACTCCAGGGCTTGCGGCAGCGAGACCCTACTGCAAGGATCTCGTCGCAAGCCCGATAGTTGCGATGGTCTTGACCATCGCGACCATCATCATGGACGCTCGCATAAGCTGTGGGTGGTAACCCACAGCTATGCGAGCGTCCAAGAGGCCGCTCCATTTTTAGGTAGGAGGGCCCTGATTCAGAGCGAGCGCTCTGGTCAGAGCGTCCGGCTCTGAATCAGGCCCTCTGTCTGTGTCTTTGCAGCTCATTACTGCATTCCTGCCTGTCAGCCTGTGTGCAGCTCAGCTGCAAATCTTTAAGTGATTAAGGGAGGCTCTCTGCAGGGATTGCTCTCATTAGTCCCTGATTCTGATAAATTACAGCCAGTCTTGAGGCCTCCATACATCAGCAATTGATTGCAGCAATCGTGCAATTTGCAATTGATTGTGTATAAAAATCTTTCCCTTTTTTAATCGATTGCAGATTGCAGAGATGCCACAATCGATTGAAAAAGGGAAAGATTTTTATACACAATCGATTGCAAATTGCACAATTGCTGCAATCAATTGCTGATGTATGGGGGCCTTTACACTTCGGTTATAGGGCCATATTCAATTTGGAGTGAAATGTCGGAATCAGCGATAATTTTTCGCTGATGACTTCATTTTCACTTGTTTTAATTATCCCTTTATTCAATTTCAAAGACTTTTCGCCAGTGCGAAAAGTCTTTGGAAAAGACCGGGGATAACTTTTCACCACACAATAGGTGGCGAAAGAAAGTGCAGAATTGGGGTTTAGGGGTGCAGGCTTAAAAAAATTAGCCTGCACTCCTGGGAATAGCCCCTAAAAATTAACTGTGTCAAAAAAAGTTTTTTTTTTTTTTAAATATGGATACGCCCCAAAAAATATTTTCATTTTGGGGTTAAAAAAAAAAATATAGGGAACAAGTTTTTAACTAACACAATTAATTTGGGGAGGTTCCCAAGTATGCGGCAGGTGTTTAAAAGAATGCGGGTGGTAGCGGTAGGTGCACTTTTGAAGAATTTCAAAGTGCACTTTAGGGACTTAAAAATATGCTTGCACCCATTTTGATGTACCCCAAATTTGATGGGAATAGTTATTTCCTCCCCCCCCAAAAAAAGCAAAGTGCTATTATTCACCACTTCTTCATAGCCGCTTTTATGCACCTGCCGCAGCTATTTAAAAATCCCGACAATATGCAGAAGGCCAAATCGGGGGTACTTATAGTGATTCCCCATGTCAGGACATATTTTGGGGTGTGACAGGATCAATTCCCGAAAATTCAGAGGACTTGTCACCAGTCAGTTTTTCGCCGGGTCCCAATTCCGCACCTTTTAAATTGAATACGGGGATAAGCGGACATGCGCCCGATACTTTATCCCCACTCAAACATCCACTGTGGAGCAAAAAGTCCAGCACGGACTTTTCGCTCCCATATTGAATATGCCCCATAGTCTTGTTGGAGCCTTGTCATTTGGTCCCTGTTCATGTTTGCTATTCCTGAGTTCCCAGCTTATGGGGGGTATCCACTAGACGATAAAGTTGAACGATAACGATAAAATCGTTCGATAATCGTTCGAACATCGTTTGAAAATTTGGTCTTTTAGACATCTTTTAGACATCTATCATCGTGCAAACATGCTGGTCAACCTGACGATATCGTCAGGCTCAGTATGTTTCCAGATGCTGGATGACCCTGCACTGAACGTCTGCTCGTTCAGTGTAGGCTCATCACACGACTGACAAACGACTGCACGATTACAATGTCGTAATCGTGCAGTCGTTTTCAGATCTTGTGGTGGATGCCCCCCATAAATGTATCACTACTGTGCATTTACCCTGCTAATATACACTCCTTAGTATACTGCCGTGTGACCTGTGCATGCATTATCTGTTGAGCGATCCACCTGTGCTTTGCTGGAATCACTGTTTTAAATACCACTGCCTTTCTATATTGGGGTTGCGGTGTTCTGGTGCTGCTGCAATAATAGTGACTGTGTTTAACCATTGTTACTGCATTGAAGACAGTGGTGCAGATCTGAGTGTTCTATGATGGTGCGTACACATGTAGCGATTTAAAAAACAATTTTAACGATATAGTTACTGTTCAAATCGCTCATTCAAATGGACCCTACCAACTTACCATCGACCAGCGATGCGCGGCCACGCATGGACTATAGTAATATCGTCCATCGGCCATGCACGCCGGTCGACTTGGTCGATATCGAGCATGTTACTATAGGAACCCTATAGTCGTCGGAAAGTAGGTGGTGTGCTCGATGATCGACATCGATCATCTAGCACACCAGGGAGGGTGCATGACGATCAGCCAGTGATATTGTATCGCTGGCTGATTGCTACGTGTGTATGCACCATTACTTGCATTTCACCTTGTTAAATACAGTGCTGCACTTCAAGAGGATTGCATTATCCTATGTCCATTACTTGCATTCACCTGTGGTTATATACTGTTCTGCACTTCAAGGATTGCATTACTCTACATGATGTTCATATCCTATGTCTGCATATTATACCCTTGCTACTACCTGTTCCAGTGTACTGGACAAAACTAGTGTCAGTACTGTAGTTAACTGTGTCATTGCCACATTTCTAATGCTTATATACTAATACTCCAGTTATTGCCTATTGATCTCCGGTCTGTTGTATACGCCCCTACTGTTCTGAGGTATAAGACCTGGAGGCCGCCCAAGTGCTAGTGTGTGCGTCTAACACTAAAGGAACAGCGGGTGGCTGCTATAGGCAGAAGACGCTCCATAGAGAAACTCAAGGCGTCTTATGCAATTGTACAGGATTTCCATAACGTTTCTTTTGAGCAGGGAACAGAAATCATTGGGAATCACATTCAAACAGTTGTAGTTACTCCCGAAGACAGCTCTCCAATTAGCAACAGCTATGCATGCTCTATATGTGTTATTCAGAGTAGCACAGTAGTCTGTCAGATCTCCACTTGCAGCTAAATTGGTGTAAGAGGGAAGTTCACACTAGGCATAAGTTTGCCATAGAAGTGTAGATGGAATTGCAGCCTATTTAAAGGTAAGCGCACACACAGATATGGTAATTTCAGACAGATCATTTACACCCAGGATAGGGCTGGGTGCGTGTGGATAGTGATGAAGGCTGCTCTCACAGGTGGAAGTATAAGGGCAAACACACAGGTATTTTTGACTATGCACTGCAGCCGATTTTCGTGTAACCAGAGCTGAATCAGGCAGCCAAACTGCAATATCCATCTGAGAAAATGAATATAATAGTACTTAAGTGTCACAATTTATACAAGTGTGAGATAGGGAGGAGGTTACCATACCTGCAGATACGGCTTCATATGGCGGTGGCACTTCAAGCTGGCTGTAAGAAGGTGCAGGGGGTAGTGATGCAGATGGATCACCTACTGAATTGTCATCTTGAACACCATACAAATTGCCCCACACTGCAGCCTATGAAATAACAATTATAAAATCCTCCTGTTAATAAGGAACCAGTTGAGTAACACACATTTTAGGAAACAAATAACATGTTCTGTAATTATTGCTGTATTAACAAAATACAAAAATTAACCTTCCATGATATAACTAAATAGTCAAACGTGGATAAATCGAACCTGGATATGTGGGAAACCTCTATTACTGGGACTAATTGTGAGGTCCCGGCATTTTTGCAAAAACCTCTGTTAGTGAGATTGTCAAACCTCTATACCTGAGATGATTGGTGTTAGGACCTCTATAAATGAGACGACCGCCTTCGGAACCTCTGTAACTGGGATTAGAACAGGTTTTGACAAGCCTATATGTCTGTACCTGGACTTACAGCGGTGAGAACCTCTAAAAGTAAGACAATCACTTCTTGAACCTGGATAAGGGCGGGATGTACTAAAGGAAAAATGCAGTAAAAACCTAGTTTTCGGGTTTTTTACTACATTTCCATATGTACTAAACCCCAGCCATCCTATTATCGGTGCGGAGGGTAACACCAGAAAAACATGGCCTTACCCTATAGAAGCCTATGGGCTTCTTACCGCACCCGACGATTCGCCACCGCCCCACCGTCGCCCAGCAATGGCACCTACTCACCTGACTCTCCATGGTCGCCGGCCATGCTCCTTCTGGGTCCTCGCCGCCTCCTCCTCCTAATCTTCTTCTGGGTGCAGGGAGGAGGAGGAGGAGCCCGGGGCTTCCTGCACAAGTCACCAGCAGGAAGTTCCCAGGGCTCGGAGGGAACAGGGTCCCACGTAGACCCCCTCACCCGATGTCGACTGCTTCGCAAAGGACAGCTCTTATCGCAAGAGCTGTCCTTTACAATACTAATTGCATATGTTAGTACATATGCGATTAGTAAGGTTGCGGTGACTGGCGGAATGGTCACCGCAACCTTAGCACATCCCGCCCTAAGTGAGAAACTGGATAAGTGAGATACCACTTTAAGGGAGACTAACGTGTCGTCCCTTGAGATCCCACTTATCCAGGTTCGGTTGTATAAAAAAGAACATTGCTATAAAAGTGCCCACTTTGTAATTTACAATTACTAGAATCTGCCTTCTACCACTCTTTGAAGAAGTATTTGTCACTGGCAGTAAGCAATAAATACCAGCAAGACTGGTTTAACCCTTTCAGAACCAGAATAGAAGACCAATTCTATATATTTAGTTTGACTTTGGTATGCCTTTTTCCCCTATTCAACCACATTTATTTATTTATTTTTTGAAATATGGGGCTTTGTTTTGACAGTATAACTGAGTTCTAGTCATTATATAAGGAAAATTTAAGAAAGTAAAAAAACCTTTACATGATTTGACCCCTATAGGTAAAAAAAAATGTTCTTTACAAACATGCTATTAAACAGCCACAAACGGCACATGCTCTGACACAAGGGTTGCTATGGGAGAGCACAGAATACCCAAAACACCTTCTTCATTAAGTGAAACAGACATCACAGCCTATTATAGTATGGGCACAGTACACTCATAGAACTTTCTGAGCAGGAGCCAGGTTTATGTTAATTATGTCACCTATTGATTACCAGTGTATTCAGTGTGCGATACAAGGATATAAAATGTAACCTGGAAGCCCTCCGCAGTGAAAGGTTTATATGTACATTTTAATTCTACGGTTCCTATACCCCTTTCTCACGAAGGCCGAGACCCGAGAAAAATGCGGGTTGTATGTTGATGTGAATGGGCTGACACCGGTTATCCAACCTCTGTCCACAACCCTGGTTATGAACCAGGATCTTTCTTTTTTGGCTGTGGTGTGAAAGGAGGAACACGGGATACTCTACCCAAGTTATGACTAATGTACCTCGTTGGATGATTGGAGGTGCATAATGATGTTACAATGTGACGACCCCAGGACTTTCCTAGCACCAAAGTGTAATGAAGGTTGAATGTCCCATTCTGACATCACCCGGAAGACACCGCTAGAGCCGTTGGACCAGCTCTACCAGGTAAGTCACCACTAGGGACGTTTTAACATTCTAATTATATTGACATTTCACATGATGAATGTCAACAAAATATACCACATCCAGCCAAACTTCTGGTATTACTGGGCATATTAGTGCAGCTAGAAAATTATGATGAAAAAATGTCATTAGGGAGATAGCTGTCAGATAGCTGTCATCTTCTGACTGCATTTACCCCTACTTATTATCTTAGGTCCTGGGCAAAGCAAATAACATCATTACAGCCAACTGCGGCACAATGCCACAAATCACAGCATTGTTCAGAGGGTGGAGCCATTATGGAGCAGTGTGCTCCGTCCATTTCACAAGGAAGTAAGGGAGTGACATGCCTTTCTGGTAGTCTGAGAGTTTCCTGCACACTCCAGGAGAGTACGCAAATTTGTATTTACCAACATGTGCAATAATGATCGAATTGATTTTGATTAGATTATTAACATAAATATGACTATCATTTATGGGTAATACAATCTGCAAAATTTACCATATTGCCCAATATACAGTAGGGTGCTATATGAAAGTATGTGTGAATCACATTAGAATCTACTCTTCTTAATACTTAGGGCCATATTCAATTAGGCTGCGAAAAGCCGTTATCGCCGATACTTTATCGTCAATGACGTAATTTTCGAATTTCTCACTTCTCCCCGTATTCAATTTTTCCGACTTTTCGCCGGTGCGAAAAGTCAATGCATCAGACCCTGCGACAATATCACCTATGAAAAGGTGGCGAAAAAAAGTGCAGAATTGGGGTTTTGTGGTACAAACTTCCAAAAACCACCCTGTACCCCTTGGACAGTCCCCCAAAGGTATCCCTTGTCAAATGTTTTTTTTAAAAGTACCACAGGACACCCCAAAAAAGGTACTTTCATTTTGGGGGTGAAAAAATAAAAGTAGGGGGACAGACTTCTACACTTACGAAATAGACTCGTGGGGAGTCCCCATGTATGCGTCACGTGCTTTTTGGATTGCAGGTGGATTTTTTCCAAATTTTTCAAAGTTCACATTAACCACTTTAAAATATGCTTGCACCCCTTTTCATGTACCCCAAATATGATGGAACTACTTATTTTGCCAATAAAAAGTTGCTAAATGCTATTCTTCACCACTTTCTAAAAAACAGCAGCTATTGATACACTTTAAAGACCCCACATACCTTTAGCAGGGCTAATCAGGGTTTCCCATAGTGAACCCCCATGTCAGACCATCTTTTGGGGGGTGTCAGGCTGATTTCCCAAAAAATTACAGAACTTTTCGCCGGGTCCCGTTTTCGCCGATTTGAAATTGAATATGGGGAATCGCGGGAACGAGCGCGATACTTTTTTCGACCTGGAATCCAGCGATGATGGCGAAAAGTTCAGCAATGGACTTTTCGCTCCAAATTGAATATGCCCCTATGTGTTGTAATTGCAAATGTTACAATTAGTTTTTTTTATGCAAGTTAAAGCTCAGACACAGTTCTGTATTCAGGGGAATCTTTTGTAAATAGTACGACCTAGTACAACCTAAATGTAATTTTACTATGGCCTCATGCTGTCGGTGATTAACATGTATATGTATATCTATATATACAAACTCATGTAGTTACCCCAGTAATCACTGCAGGAGAAGTTTGTATACTTTCAGTAATTTGAGCCTTTATACACACATCCATCTAAAAATTTTTATTTTAATGTAGCTATTTAAGCATTATTTGAATACTGCACATATCTTAGCAAGAATAATGTTTATAAACCTATTGGAGCTTTACTAATATTAGATATATCTGCCTAAAACATTCTGTGCTTCTTGTACAAAATATCTCCTGTATTCCCACCTGACCATGACATCTGCAGACTTAGCTGTAGGGTACAGGAATACAGAAAGATACTAAAGTAGTAAGAGCCCTCATTTAATAGCGGTGTAACTCCGGCATAAAAACTATAAAATAAGCTCTTGAAAATGTAAGTGTATAAATTGTGTATTAGTGCAATACCTATAAAAAAAAGATGATTAAATTAATTTGAATGTTTAAGCCTCTTTTGCACATGTGGACAATCCATAAAAAAGCTAATTTTTTAGTTTGCAATCATCTTTTTTTACAGGTATTGCGCTAATACACAATTTATACACTTACATTCCAAGCATTTATTTTATAGTTTTTATTCCATAGATGTTAATTAATTGAGCTGCTCACTATTATACTTTATTCAGTAGCGCAGAACTTATCATTTTCTTACCAGCGGTGTAACTCCATCAGTTTTATCAAGAGGAAAATCTTTCCCCTCTGTAAAAAGAAATATTCTTAAGTATAGTGTTTATAATAAGAATAACAAATAGTCTGAATGTATTTTAGCCACATACTTTGTAACCCAACCCTATGAACTCGCTTCCTTGCACAGTTCAAGAAGCCTCCACTCTAAAATTATTCAAAAATAGACTCAAGACCTACCTGTTTTCACTAATGTCTCTTTCTAGCCAGCCTGGATGGAGACCGCACACAGGCCCCCCTCTCTTAATATTCCCCTGCAATATACTCTCCCTTTTTCTGTTATCAATACCTTTGCCAGGGACGGATTGTCCGTATAATTCACCGGGACGATTTGCAGTGGGACAACAGGACTGTGAGGCCGTCTGTAGTGCATCACTATCAGGTATGCAAAATTACACAGAACTGGTAGTGGGCTTTACCAGCCAGGGCTAATGGTACTATTGCAGGAAAACCTGCATTGCACCCAACCAGCATTAGGCCATTTAGCTCATGGATATGTGTCGGCAAACAAAAGTGCCATGTTAACACTTCAGTGTTCTTTATGTAACGTGTGTATTGAAAAGGAATAATACACCAGTATATATATAGTACCTTTTTTTTTTTATATATTTTTTCTGCACAAAAGCAACAACATTTTAATGACTATTATGTCTTCATATAAAAGCCTCTAGACTAGCGGCAGCTTTCCCTGGGGACTATGCTCATCTCACTCTGACAGCGTAGCTGTGATTTCATATTACCAATACTGCATTTCTCTATTCAGCCAGGATGTGTTATTTTTAGCTGCAGTGAATAAAATTTATAATAATTCTCTACATATATTAAAAATTAAATTTCAAAATAACTACTGTGAGCATATATACCTGCTATACATGACACAGAAAAGACAGTTTCTATTTGCCTATGCTAGCAAATGTGACCTGGCTCTTTAACAAGGTACAACAGTGGGGAGCGCACAGTACGCACACTTTACATACATTAGTGATTGGCCAGAAGAACCCCCATCCTTACTCATTGGCGTACCCATCCACTGCAGCACCCCTCCCCCCTTCCTCCATACTTCTCCAAGTAGGAAAACCATCCCCAACATTCTCCCCAGCCCTCTAACATAGCAGCAGCACTTCATGGTGTGCACAACCTCACAGCCTATTTTTATGTTGCTTACATTTTCCATTATTACCTTCAATACTAGATTGTGTTGACATATGTACATGTAATTGTATTTTAGAGATATTTAAATATCTCCCATTTGACCTCTATGCTTTCATGTCCCGGTCTATCAGCTTCAATGAGTGGATTAATCTTTGCCCTTCGAAAGTCCATAGCTCATTTTAACATTGGCTTAAATTAAATGTTACATTTGATGTTGTGATCACTGTTGCATAAATGCTTCCTCTCCATTTGACAGTACCATGTCCAGCAGCACCCTATTCATTACTACCACTGTGAAAGGTAGATGAATTATATAAATTGGATAATATATCTTCCTTTGCAGAATCACTAGTTTAATTTCCCCAATAAATAATCCAGTTATATCTGTATAGTTAAAAATCATATATGAGAAGCGCCACATCTGCTGCCCGTACAATTGGTAATAATATTGGAATTTCAGTACAATATTTTATGCTGGGTTGCGGATAACAAACCACGATTAGCACTTTACTGGTGTCCTTTTCTCTAGGGCTACATACCCATAAGGATTGTTCATTGCCATAAACGGATATCCTTCTGCTAGGCATATAGTCATGCTGCTATCCCTTTTGTATTTGTCCTAGCTTTTAAATTATGGTATATCCTTCTGAATCCATTTCCCAGTTATGATTGTAACCCACCAAAATCTCTGTTCTATAAACTATATCAGTGGTACCCAAATTGTGCGCCACAGCTCCCTGGGAAGAGGGGTTGGTGGCACAGAGTAGAGTGGAATGGCTATGGAGAGCTTTCATTGTAAAGCAGTAGGCAGTGAATCCTGAGGATACTTTTTGCTTGCTGAGGTCCTAAAATGCAGTGTGTTGCGGGAGATCAGACAGGAAGTGTCTGATCTGCGGAGCGATGCAGCAGGACGGCGCTGGTGATCACAATTAAAGGTAAGGTAGGAGTGGCACATGGAGGGGGCACATGGCGAGACATGGAGGGGGTAATGAGAGGGAGACAGTGGACAATGGGAGAGAGACAGAGGGGGCAATAGGAGAGAGACGGAGGGGCCAATGGGTAAGAATAGCACAAATTATCTCTCTCATCCCTTTATCTCTTTATTTTATAAATACACATATATGTTATTTGGACCCAACTACTTAAAAAATGGGACTGATCGGTAATTATATTGCCTTAGGGGTGCCTTGAAAAAATTATGGAGACTCTAAGGGTGCCTCGAACTATATATTTTCTCTTCTAACTAAATTGTAATTCTAGACGACCTATTTTGATGGAAGACTCCTAGAATTTCTTACCATATTTTCAATATCCTTTTCATTTCATTTCACCTCCCTATAGCTCTTCTAACCGCTCCTCCCTCTTATCACCCATTTCCCTTGACCAGTTCTTGCTCCCTGTCTAAACCAACTTGTATACGGATTCTATTTCAGCTTGAGAATAAGAATGGATTTGAATGAAACATAACATAAACAAAAGATGGGTTTTTATTGTACAGTTCACCAATACTGAAAAAATAAAATTTCCATGGACAAATCTTTAAAACCTGGGACTGCCCATGGAAATTAGAGACTATTTATACTATGAAATTGAGATGTAAACTTGTATGTCTCTCTTATATTATAGAATAGTGATAGTATTGGTTTTATGAACACTGCACAAACACAAATAAACAATTAAAACTTGGCCACATGATGCAGAGGTTTGAATCCACCAAACAGGTGCCATTGTAGTAAATTTAGGATTGGCGAGGCAGGATCTGCTTTCATCCTCCTACCCAAGGACAAGAAACAGAACTGTACAATAACGTTTGATATTTCTCAAATGCTAAATAACGACCATAGCACTTACATTCTGTCGCTGCTCACAAAGTTGATGCAGGTAAGCCCTTCCCCCTACAATGACGATCTGTGCATTACGTGGGTTGCTAAGGTAAGCATCCAGCTGTCTCTGTCTTGAACGATACCAGCAGACATAGAAGAATATTTTTATGATGATAAATATTATCACTATTCTGGAGAGATACAAAAAAACAAAACAAAAACAAAATGTGTTAAATGAAATCCCCAAACCTGACACTGTAATTGCAATTAGTTAGATTAAAAGCATTTATTTTACATTGAAATATACTAACATATTGTTGTCAAATGAATAGTTTTGACACCCTAACAGAAAGATAGGTAACATGCTGTGGTTAGAAGATGTTTTAGCTGTCTAGCTTCCCTCCATGTATTGATTTTTATCTTTCAGACCAAACATTTTTTCTTCATTGCAACTGTCACTGTCTGTGTAACCACACGCTTCCATGATAAAAAGCAACTGACAGCTGTGAAAAATAGGACACCACCTGTATCTAATGGATAGTGCTGTTTGGTATCATGTAGTAATGTTTGTTGAAATAAGTGTGATCCAAGATGCGCAATATACTGTAATTAAAATGTATTTTTTTTTCTTAATTTAAGAAATGTTATATCATTGGGATTTAATTAGAAACAATCCAGCACTGTGCCTTCATCCTACACTGTCATTGCTGCCTCAGAGCTTAAGACTTTACATTATCCTTGACAATTACCATTACGGGCAGATTCAACAAAGCGCAAAGTCCCATAGGAGCTTGCACGATGTGCTTTTGCGCGCCCTTCCAGTTGTTTTGGTACAGGAAATATTGTTTCTTTCTTCTGGGACCATAGGGATCCACAGGGATACCATGGGGATATTATGGTTGGAAGACCAGGCTCCCAACAATTAAAACTTTGGCTCCCAGAATGCCCTGGGTCCTCCTCCATATATACCCTGCCCCTAGCCATAGGACTTCAGTTGTTCGTTTGGTGCAGCAGGATTCAGACGCACCTTTGTACAGGAGACTGCTTAGGCAGCCTTAAGCTTTCATTTTATGATTTATTTTACTTTGATTTTTCTTGATTTGGCAGTACTAAGCGTCAGTATTAGGTTGCACGGGCTGCAACTCCTACTACCTCCGCCGGGCCACAACATCAGTAATTGTGCTGGTGATTTCGGCGGGTCGTGGCTGAGCTTAGCTAGCAGCAATGCTGCGACCTTGTACCGGATGCTCGGAGATGTCAAGTAAGGCGATTCCTCACTTGCGAGGAATCTCACGCGGCAGTCCTTGCTTCTGGTGTAGAGACGCACCAGAATCCACTGCTGTAAGTACCAGGGATTGTCCTTACTACACCAGCCGGGGCCTTATTGTCCGACGCAGGGGATCGGCAGCAAACACAATCTGCTGCCACGAGGTCAGCGTACCTGGTTGGTTAATGCAGCTTTGGGGAGGTAGGCGCTCCCCCCGGCAGCTCCTCTCCCGACCCAGACGCAGTCCTCACGAATAGGTTTCGCGTGTCTGGGTTGCTCCACTTACCCAGATGCTCACGGTCCACGGAGTGCAGCTGGTTGCTGTTTGTTCTCAGGAGGGTCTGGGGCAGTCTCCCTGTATATCTCTCCCTTGGTTAAGGTATACGGTGCTCTATATCCTACTAATACTTTGCGTTGCTGTATTTGACTTTGAGCCCATTGTAATTATATTACATATGCATGGTATGTGACTGTTTGCTAGCTGCTGACTGACTATGCTCATGAAAATCAAGTACAGCATGTGTCCTCACAGGACATAAAGGTATTGGTGAAGGTGGTCACACTGCATTGTTACCTTTATACGTATATATGCTAAGCGTAAAAGGAAACGGGAGTGCAGACAGTTATAACTATCACTGCTATTGCTCCATTTGACCCTCAACTACCAGGATGTGTAGGGGTTAAATTGTATTTCACATTTACTTGTGGAGACTGATCTGCCATTCCCCTCTCTCCTAATTAATTTGAGACGCTCAGCTGCAATTGATCATGGAAATGTTTGCTGAGGGGAGATTTGGTCTCTTTCTGAGTACAGGTTGATTCTAACCTGTCCAAAATGCTTGGGACCAGGGTATTTTGGATAACTGAATATTCCGTATTTAGGAATATTTGCATTTAATAATGAAGTATCTTGGGAATGAGACCCAAATATACACACAGAATGCATTTATGTGTTACATACAGTACACCTTATACACACAGCCTGCAGGTAATTTTATACAATATTTTCAATAATTTGTATGGCTCAAACAAAGTTGTGTACAGAAATTAAATTAATTAAATTTATGTTTCATATACACCCTATACACACAGCCTGTAGGTCATTTTATACATTATTTTTAATAATTTGTGCCTTAGACAAAGTTTGTGTACATTGAACCATCAACAATCAAAGGTTTCATTATCTGAGTCATGCCAAACAAATTCTGTATTTCGGAATATTTGAATATGGGAGCCTCAACCTGCTATAAGCACTGGAATCCTACCAACTTTTGTGTTTGTAGAAGTTGATTTGGTGCCGACTTGTAAGTAGATGAGGCAGAATATTTATATGCATGTAGATCCTACCAAACTAATTTGTTTGGGTAGTTGATTTTAATGCCCTTTTTCAAATATATTATATGCATTCTCTGTTGTGTTTCTAACTCCCTACTATCTGATATATATTCACATTTAATTTGATCTGTGAAAGGAGTCACATTGCATTATTAACCCTACTATATCATTTGAGGGGGCAGAGGATACACAAGATTCTCCCTCTGGGCCTATCTCTGAGGTTGAGCATCATTCATCAGAGGATGTTCCCCTCTAACAGGGGCGGTCAATTCAATCCTTATTATAGAAGATGAAGTACCGGCTCCTAAAGCCTAATGAACGTGGTGTTCAGATACCAGAAGGTGATTTAGGCTGGATTCCCTCAATCTGAACAGATCATTGAGATTATATGGCAAGGATGGAACACTCCAGGTAGACTGTTCCAGATTCCAAAAAATATTATTATTTTTTTTACAATCCCCCTTTCTACTGGGGATTCTTATGTGACAACTTCTTAAAGGGTTACACCCAAGAAGGTTGTTTGCACAACTCCCCCCCATCAGATCCTATCAAGGCCATTTATGGTCTGCCAAGTTCAAGGGTGATCATCCCGGTTCCTTTAACTAACAAGGAGGGAGTTATTGCTCAGATTTGAGTTTGTCTCAGAAGCTAAGTGAGTATCGCTCTATTCTGAATCTAAAATCTTTCTACAGGTTCATCCATGTGACCAAGTTCCGTATGGAAGACCCTATGGTCCATTATCCTGGCAATGGAACCTGGGGATTTCATGGTTCCATGAACATACAGGATCATATCTGCGTGTACCTATTGCACTATTCACCAAGGGTTTCTGAGTTTTGGCTGTTTGCATTACCATTGCCCTTTGGTCTGGAAGGAGTCCGAATACTGCCATACTTGGATGGCCTCCTGATACTGACAGTCTACAGAGGTTTTACAACATCATCTCTAGCTGACCTCTGCCTGTTCTACAGGAGCAGGGCTGGATAATCAATTGTAGATAGTCTTCTCTTTCCCCAACAAGATGATACGTCTGGTAGCGCTACTGGATTTTCTAGCAAAGGATATTTCTACCAAATCGACAGGTTTTCGGTGCTACAACTGCTTCGAAATCAGAGGGTACCCATTCACTCAGCAATGTAGGTCCTGGGGTCCATGGTATCCACCTTCAACATGGTGGAATATGCCTAGTCCCCTTTCAGACCTCTACAAAGATTGATTCTCTCCAGGTGGAACAGACAGCATCATCTTATAAGGTCTTGGGGGATCCTTCTAACTCCAGAGGTTCATCACTCCCTCCTGTGGTGGTTGAGAAAGGATCATCAAAAACAAAGGGCACCTGTTCTGGATTCCAAATTGGATCTTACCATGGACGCCAGCCTTAGTGGATGGAGGGCAGTGACAGGTCATTTGCCAATAAACATTCTGTATACAGAGCATTGCTCCAGGGCAGGCCGGTCCAGATCCAATCCGACAATGCGACTACAGTGGCCTACCTCAATCATCAGGGAGGCACAAGAGCTTATGCAGACATGAAGGAAGTGACAAGGGTTCTGATTTGGGCAGAACGTCATCTTTCGGCCATCTCGGCAATATTCATACCAGGAGTGCTAAATTGGGAAGCAGGCTTTCTAAGTTGCCATGACATACACGCTGGAGAGTGGTCTCTCTAACCGGGAGTGTTTCAGCTCCTGGTAAACAAATGGGGTCTACCAGAGATAGATCTCATGGCATCACGCCACAACCACAAGGTCCCTATGTAAGGGTCCAGGTCTAGAGACCCATCAGAGACAATCGTGGATGCACTGGGATGGGGCTTCAAACTGGCGTATCTCTTTCCTCCATTTTCCCTGCTCCCAAGAGTTCTCAGGAAATTCAAGCAGGAAGGCGGAACAGTAATACTGGTGGCTCCGGCTTGGCCCAGATGTAATTGGTTTACCGACATACAGAATTTGTCAGTAGACAGTCCATATCCTCTTCCTCTGTGGCAGGATCTGCTAACGCAGGGTCCCTGCCGACATCCGGACTTGCCCTGTCTGGCTTTGATGGTGTGGCTCTTGAAACTTCCATCCTAAAAGCAAAGGGATTTTCCAGTTCGGTTATTCAGACGATGCTTAGGGCAAGGAAGCCTGCTTCTGCCCGCATCTATTACAAAGTTTAGCATTCCTTTGGTCAATAGTGTTCCCATCGGGAATATGATCCGAAGGTATTCAGAATTTTCAGGATTCTGGCTTTTCAGCAGGCAGGATTAGACAATAGTCTCTGCGTGGCTACTTTAAGAGTGCGGGTTTCTGTACTGTCAGTCTGGTTCCAGAAGAAGATTGCTTCATTACCAGATGTTAGAATTTTTTTTCCAAGGGGTTCTGCAAGTTCAGCCTTCTTTTGTTCCACAAGTAACACAGTGGGATTTGTCTTTGATTCTTAAGGGGTTACAAGCGTCCCCATTTGAACCTGTAGATTTAAAGTGGTTGACAGCAAAGACAATTTTTGTTCTTGCTATCTGTTCTGCTCACAGTGTCTCATATTTGGCAGTGCTCTCTTGTCGCTCCCCAGGATAAAGCTGTTCTTCGTACAAGGCAGGGTTACCTTCCTAAGGTAGTGTCCCATTTTCATGTAAATGAAGAAATGTGGTTCTAGCTTTCAGGCTCCAGACCTTTCTGTAGGTGAAGCATCCCTGGATGTAGTTTGTGCTCTCCGTATTTATGTGGAGCGTACAAATTCTGT
Organism: Taudactylus pleione; assembly: GCA_031769625.1. Classification (NCBI taxonomy): domain Eukaryota; kingdom Metazoa; phylum Chordata; class Amphibia; order Anura; family Myobatrachidae; genus Taudactylus; species Taudactylus pleione. Next base: position 10,097,704 of record JAUIMM010000185.1, read on the forward strand.
TACAAAATCAGATTCTCTTTTTGTATTATATGGTTTTCACAAACGAGGATGGCCAGACTGATCTTCCTGTCCCAAGCACGGTGACCACGCATTCAACTTGGTCTGTAGGGCTATCATGGACATTCCGTCATGGTGCCTCTGCTGAACAATTATGCAAGGCTGCCACGTGGTCTTCTGTCCACACATTTCTTAGGTTCTATGCCTTTGATACGTTTGCCTTTAAGGATGCTTCCTTTGGGCGACGAGTCCTCCTTTCTGCTCAGGAGTGTCCCCACCCTAGGGGAACTGCTTTAGGACGTCCCCATGGTATCCCTGTGGATCCCTATGGACCCCAAAGTAGAAATATAGAGCTATAGTAGACTTACCTAGATAACTCCTTTTCTTCGAGGTTCACAGGGCGACCACCCTGACGCACCTGGATTCACTGGGTGATTTTCTTTCTAACACAGATTCCCTCATCTTCTGCAAGAGTGTTTCTGGTGTACGATAGGTCTTCGTTTTCCTGCCGTTAGTCTTGTTAACGAAACTGAGGACCTATGGCTAGGGGCGGGGTATATATGGAGGAGGACCCAGGACATTCTGGGAGCCAAAGCTTTAACTGTTTGGTGCCTGGTCTTCCAACCATAATATCCCCATGGTATCCCTATGGACCCCGAAGAAAAGGAGTTATCTAGGCAAGTCTACCATAACTTTTATATTTCTTAACTCACAAAAATACGCAATTCTTCATACCAGTAATATTCTGTGGAGACTTATCATACGAGACTCTTGCGCGACTTTGTGCTAAATGTAGTCTTAATGTTCATAAAAATATTAAAATTATGTATGGATGTCATCACTATGATTTAAGTGAAAGTGAATTAATCAGTGTTTGTGTTTATACCAGATTAAAATGATCAGATTAATGTGACTGGCATACAACATTCCCCCTGCTCCTTCAGAGTGCTGGCTAAAGCGTCTAATTCAGAGTTGTACGCTAATGTCACCAATACTTCGTCTGTATATGCAGCTGCTATGCAAAGATATGCAAATGTGGCAGACATCGGGGAATGTATTGAGGCTCCCAACTGCTGGTTCGCAAATCCAAACATCTGTGTACAAGGAAACAGCATCGGTCGCAGATCCTTCGATGATAGGCCTCCTGAATAATCCTATGGTCACACAGAATGGTCATGTGTACTGAGACACTGGAGCCATGTTTACTGCGTATAGGATCGCAGACGCAGGCTGCGACTGCCCCTAAAACAATTGTGATAAGCCTGCATTCTTTGCCTCCACTCCTCGTTACCTCCCCATATGCTCTCGGACTGTCAATCACACTTCAAGTAAATAGCGACTAGGGTAATGTACCCTAACACATGCGCATTTTACTGATAATCACTCAACTGTGAAAATATTGGCATAGCATTCAATTCTTGATCAGGCCCATTGTCCTTTAATGTCAAATGCTTCAGAACTCATTGGACTGTGCTTCACAGTGCAGATGGACAATGACCCGAAGCATACTGCAAAAGCGACCAAAGAGTTTTTTAAGGCTAAAAAGTGGAATAGCCAAGTCAATCCCCTGACCTGAATCCGATTTGAGCATGTATTTCACTTGATGAAGACAAAACTGAAGGGAAAATGCCCCAAGCACAAGCAGGAACTGAAGACATTTGCAGTAGAGGCCTGGCAGAGCATCAGCGTCTGGTGATGTCTATGCGTTCCAGACTTAAGGCTGTAATTGCCTGCAAAGGATTTGCAACAAAGTATTAAAAAGTGAAAGTTAGATTTAGGATTGTTTAGTTTGTCCCATTACTTTTGGCCCCTTAAAAAGTGGGAGGCACATATAGAAACCATTGTAATTCCTACACCGTTCACCTGATTTGGATGTAAATTACCCTCAAATTAAATCTGAAAGTCTGCAGTTAAAGCACATCTTGTTTGTTTCATTTCAAAGCCATTGTGGTGGTGAATAGAGGCCAAAATATGAAAATTCTGTCAATGTCCCAATATTTATGCACCTGACTGTATGAGCAACATGCCTCACCCTAGTGAATGTCCATTTTTGCAATGCCTGTTCCCATGTACGCTTCTGGATGGTATATAATAACTTCGATAAGTACTGTCCAGTAGGTATATAATTTCCAAGTTTATGCACCGGTAGAGGGATGGTCCTATTAGCATAAAAGTTCCATATGCGGCACTCTGAGCCCTCAGATGCCCACGGCATACATAGATGGTTTGGTCCGGATAAACACAAGTAAGGACTTCCAAATTGGTATTGATTCCTTAAAAAACGGCAAGCTGGTCCAGGCTTATTATGGTATCCAGTGGGAATTCACAAGGTCACTTGTTGGGTGAGTGCAAATCACTGATGCGTTTCGTTGAACAGGTATGACCGCTTTTTCAAAAAAGCTTTCACACTCCAATAGGCTATGGGCTGCAGCCCTGTACTTGTTCACAAAAGAGAAAAAGATATAGCCACAGGCGCTAAGAAATGGATATCTAATATATACCACTATGAATACAAAATAAGTGTTCCACGCTGCTGTTTGATGGTAGCCAGCCAAAAGAATAACAAAATAAAGAAAAAAGATAGCAGCGCTGTGGACCACAAACATAAATAAGTAACTGTGAACTAAATAAATAGTAAGAAAATCAGTTCTGCCATAGAAAATTAAATTTATTCATAAATACACTAAATCAATATATTATATATAAAAAACAAAGAATTGTTGCATATAAAAAATACACTGGTGTGGGATCACCAAAGGATGTTATGTAGTATCTGCAGTCACAGACCACAGCTGATAATTAGACAGTTCAACAGAGTGGTAAATCAGTATCCCAATATTCCAGAACTGACACAAATTATAAACAAACAAAGTTGCAAAAATCTTCATACGAGTTATGGAGCATACACAAGGTCAGATTTGTCGGAGGAACGATTGAACGATTTGAACGATTTTACCAAAGTTTTGAACGATTTGAACGATTGAACGATTTTTGACTGCATTAAAATGAATGGAATCGTCCAAGTCTGACTGCAAACACATCAGATGTCAGATATCGTTATCTGACAAACGGGAACGCGCATCGTTCATCGTCCATCATTCAGGCATGTCAGATATGTCAGATTTTCCTTCAGATATGAACGACTAAACGATTTTTAAATCGTTATCGTTCAGATCTGAAGGAAAAATCTGACCGTGTGTATGCACCATTAGCTGGGGATTTTTTAGGCACCACAGCTTGTGAAATCTGTATATATTTTTAATCCACTCCGATCTGCAGAATGAATAGTCAAATAATCGGGGAGACACATATGCCTATATCATCATTCAGCTGGAATTTAATGAACGAGTAATGCCTGAACACAGCGGTGGGTGGCATGCAGCACTCAATTGTATCAAACAAATTTATGAGTGTTTTTTTTTTTTTTTTTTTTTGCGTTTTTCTATCAGTCAATATACTCCAGTCTCACCAGTCTCACTGGGAGCCAATAGGATGGTGGTCAGTAATGCTGGTCTGGCACTCACCAATAAGAGAGAATTCGTGATGAATTCCGCCTTATCTCACCACATTCCCGACTTATTAGCAGCAGTGTGCAGGGGATTCAGTCTCCCAGCGTGGCGAGGTCCGCCTGTTCTCACCTCGTTCCCGGTCCCCGGTTATTAGCAGCAGCGTGCAGGGGATCCAGTCTACCAGCGTGGCGAGGATCTGCTTGCTCTCACCTCGTTCCCGGTCCCCAGTTATTAGCCAGCAGTGTGCAGGGGATCCAGTCTCCCAGCGTGGCGAGGTCCGCCTGTTCTCACCTCGTTCCCGGTCCCAGGTTATTAGCAGCAGTGTGCAGGGGATGCAGTCTACCAGCGTGGCGAGGTCCGCCTGTTCTCACCTCGTTCCCGGTCCCCGGTTATTAGCAGCAGTGTGCAGGGGATGCAGTCTACCAGCGTGGCGAGGATCAGCTTGCTCTCACCTCGTTCCCGGTCCCCAGTTATTAGCCAGCAGTGTGCAGGGGATCCAGTCTCCCAGCGTGGCGAGGTCCGCCTGTTCTCACCTCGTTCCCGGTCCCCAGTTATTAGCAGCAGTGTGCAGGGGATGCAGTCTACCAGCGTGGCGAGGATCAGCTTGCTCTCACCTCGTTCCCGGTCCCCAGTTATTAGCAGCAGTGTGCAGGGGATGCAGTCTACCAGCGTGGCGAGGATCAGCTTGCTCTCACCTCGTTCACGGTCCCCAGTTATTAGCAGCAGTGTGCAGGGGATCCAGTCTCCCAGCGTGGCGAGGTCCGCCTGCTCTCACCTCATTCCCGGTTCCCAGTTATTAGCAGCAGTGTGCAGGGGATCCAGTCTACCAGCGTGGCGAGGATCAGCTTGCTCTCACCTCGTTCCCGGTCCCCAGTTATTAGCAGCAGTGTGCAGGGGATCCAGTCTCCCAGCGTGGCGAGGTCCGCCTGCTCTCACCTCGTTCCCGGTCCCCGGTTATTAGCAGCAGTGTGCAGGGGATGCAGTCTACCAGCGTTGCGAGGATCAGCTTGCTCTCACCTCGTTCCCGGTCCCCAGTTATTAGCCAGCAGTGTGCAGGGGATCCAGTCTCCCAGCGTGGCGAGGTCCGCCTGCTCTCACCTCGTTCCAGGTTCCCAGTTATTAGCAGCAGTGTGCAGGGGATCCAGTCTACCAGCGTGGCGAGGATCAGCTTGCTCTCACATCGTTCACGGTCCCCAGTTATTAGCAGCAGTGTGCAGGGGATCCAGTCTCCCAGCGTGGCGAGGTCCGCCTGCTCTCACCTCGTTCCCGGTTCCCAGTTATTAGCAGCAGTGTGCAGGGGATCCAGTCTCCCAGCGTGGCGAGGTCCGCCTGTTCTCACCTCGTTCCCGGTCCCCGGTTATTAGCAGCAGTGTGCAGGGGATGCAGACTACCAACGTGGCGAGGATCAGCTTGCTCTCACCTCGTTCCCAGTCCCCAGTTATTAGCAGCAGTGTGCAGGGGATCCAGTCTCCCAGCGTGGCGAGGTCCGCCTGCTCTCACTTTGTTCCCGGTCTCTGGTTATTAGCAGCAGTGTACAGGGGATCCAGTCTCCCAGCGTAGCGAGATCTGCCAGCTCTCACCTCGTCCCCGGTGTGGTTGGACAGTGTGTGGAGGATCTGGTCACCCAAATGTAGCAGGGTTCGCCTTCTCCCATTGCGTCCTCAGCTGTGTGTGGCTGATAAGAGGCGTCTGCCGTGGGGATTAGGTGAAAGCCGGACCAGACAAGATTCCGGAACGCCGGACTGACAGCTCCCTGCAGCGACCTCTGCTGCTGAGGAGCTGTCAGCTGTATAATGAGTCCCCGTCCGGGGCAGGGATCGATCATTATAGTGGTTCCCTGCCTGACCAGATCCCGGGACGCGCTGTCTGTCATCTCTCCCTCTCCCCTGGTGATAGGCTGTCACTACACGGCACTGCACAACAGCCGGACACAGCTTCTTAGCAGCAGAACTGGTCCGTTCCGGCGTCCCGGCATCTGGTCCGGCAGGGAGCCACTATAACGAACACTCCCTGCCTGTCACTGACACACCCACCGGAGGGGGACTCGCATTATACAGCTGACAGCTCCTCAGCAGCAGAGGTTGCCGCAGGGAGCTGTCCCAGTCCAGCGTTCCGGAATCTTGTCCGGTCCGGCTTTCACAGATAACCCCTGCCGTGGGTCAGTTAGCTGCGTCCTCGGCTGGATAGCTGGTGAGCTCCTTCACCGGACAATCAGTGGAAACGGAGGCTACATAGCACAGCGATGTTCAAACACAAAGTATAATTCACTAACCAGTTTCTTCCCAACAGGGATTTCCTCAGAGGGGTGTGAATACATTAAAATTATTGATTCAGAGACGTATGCAAACCCGGTGATTTATGTACATCTCCGATGGTAGGGCATCCACACATCCGCTGAACAGATTTTGCAGGAAGGCCCCCCAGAAGCAGTATTACTGACATGCTGCGGCCGTTTGAGGGCGGGGAGGGGGTGGCGCCGGCCTGCGTTCCCAGAAACAGCGGCGTGTCACCCCCATTTCCTGGGAGTGCTGAGGCGTCAGAGGACGAAGATTTTGTGGCCTCACAAGCGGGCAGGAGGCAGCCAGTCTGAGTAGGCTTCAGCTTACTCCAATGTTTCCAGCATCATCCATCTATCAGATGCTGCATCTGCGGACAAAGCACTCTGATCGCAGATGCTGACAGGAGTCCTCTTTTTCTCCTCCGATGCCTCCTGTTGCATTAGCATATTTCCACATCGCTGCTGCATCCAAAGACATAGCAGCAATGTGCCCAGAGCTATGTAACCTGGTATAGGGAGGTGTGACTGCACAGATAATACACCTGCTCTAAGGTGTCATTTTCAAAGTAATATTTGATCTTTCATATATTACTTTTATTGAACCACAGTTATTCCTCAAATCTTTGAACATATTACATTCAACTTTACAATATTACTTTACTTGATTTAGAGGACGACTTTGTAATCTATGAAGTTTAATGGTTATTTATTATGGTTATTATGGTAAGCATTCATTTTAATGCATGCTTCTTGCTAGTTCTACCCTTTTGCTTAAAAATAAGGTGATCTGTGATATAGCTGTAAACACTGTATTGGTCTGTAGAAACTCTCTGAAGGAATAAGTATAACTATCATCAAAACAATCACAACGGCTACATTATACAGCTGTTGGTAAATGTTATGACTATAAGCTGCTTAATTAATTTACTTTGATGACATACCCTATACATGGTCAAGTTACCGTAAAATTATTCATAAGAAATGTCCTAAGAGTAAACAAGGAAGACGCACAAATGTGATTTAATAGAGGTTATTTATATTGCAACATTGTTTGTGCTGCATCCTGGACCTGACAAACACTTTTCCCCATTGGCTGAAGGGTCATTAAGTTTGAACTATCAAGTCTGTCAGAACATGAGCTCACAGCTCTGGCTGCGGGAATTGTAAATTTTTTGTGTGTCTGACAAAGCACAATTTGCTTGTTGCTTTACAAAATGAGAGACCTCTAGTATAAACAGAAAATGCAAATAAGTAAAATATCGTTACAAAGTCTCAAATAAACAAGACACTCTTCTGGATCCAGATTATCTTACCACCATATATTATGGTTCCCTGAAATTCTGTTATATGTGGTACAGTCCTAAGCACCTGTCTATAAGAACTTCAACATGCTGTATATTGGTTGCGGCTGGTTTAAACCAAATGTTTTTTTTTTTTTTGAACAAACGACTCTGTTTTTTTTTAATATGCTGTGACTACAGGCACGGTGCAGTGACTTCTTAAAAAAAAAAGCCTATTATAAGGGAATTCCCCTGGTATTACTCCACATTCTTGTTGCTTATGGCAGTGGTTCCCAAACTTTTTTAAACCACAGCGCCCTAGAGTATCAGCATTGTTTTCACGGCACCCTTAAGGCAAAGGATTCTTACTGAGAAATTTAGAAAAAAATGTAGTAAAGTGAAGTAAATTGTGCTTATGTCAACCTTTGGTTTAGTTATGTGGTGGTGGACAGGTTTGCGCTTACGTTTGTCCACATATAAACATTACATTGACCATAAATAATTTGATTTGGTGCTGGACCACCAACCTGAGGCACCCCTGCAAGTGTCTTGAGGCACCCCAGGGTGCCATGGCGCACAGTTTGGAAACCACTGGCTTATGGTCTTCATTTGTGTGAGCTGAACCAATACAGTAAATTCACACACAACAAAGAAATAGGGAGTGTGGAAGAGTGAACCAGATCAGAGGTACTAAATCTGTCTAGCATCAGCTAATAAACCACAAACCCTTCCCCTAACCATCCTATAGCACAGGAGAAAACCACAACTTGGGGCCGTATTCAATTTGAGGCGTTAAGTCCGGATTCGCGGTAATTTACCGCCGATGATGTTATTATCGCCTGTTTTAGTTTTCCTCCGTATTCAATTTGAAAGACTTTCCGCCTAGCCATTAAGTCAATGCAATGTAATAGGCGGTAAAGTATCGCCTATGAATGGCAGGCGCTAAAAAGTGCAGAATTGGGGTTTTGGGGTGCAACATTTTGGGAACCCCCGTGCAGACTTCAGACAGTCTCCCAAAGGTAATCTGTGTCAAAAAATTTTTTTAAAAAAATTAAGGGCACCCCAAAAATTTACTTTGAAAAAGGGGGCAAAAAAAAGTTGGGGTACAAACTTAAAAAATAGGGAACTTTACTCTGGGGAGGTCCCCAAGTATGTCCCAAGTATTTTTTTGATTGCAGGTGTTTGCGGCAGGAGGGTTTTTCACGATTTATTAAAGTCACTTTAGCAACTTTAAAATATCCTGACCCCATTTTCAAGTACCCCAAATTTGATGCCCATAGTTATTTTGCCCCCCAAAAACTTCTAAATGCTCTTCTGCATCACCTTATGCAAAGTCGCATTTATGCACCTGCCGCGGCTATTAGAAACCCTGACTTCCTTCAGTAGTAAAAAATGAGGGTACCCATAGTGATCCCCTATGTCTACACATCTTTAGGGGGGTCCCTAGAATATTTCCCAAAAATTCCAGTTTTTTTGAAGCTGTAAAAAAAATTTGTAAAAATTTACAAAAAAAATGACATAAGGTCCCCCTCCAAAAGCCAAACCAGCCCCAGGCTTGCCGGCCAGTGGTGGTTTCTACAAATACGGGGAACAAAATGTGTAGGGTTCCACCGTATTTTAGAAACCAACACCAGGCTGCAGGGACTAGTGCTGGTTTTAAATATAGGGGGCAAAAAAGACGTGGGGTACCCCCTATATTTAAGACCAGCACCAGACCCAACCGACTGGGGTGTAATGCCACAGCCCGGAGACCCAATCACCAGGGCTCCAGGTCCAAAGCATTACACCCAAAGTCGGTTAGCGCAAGCCGGTGATCTCGGGGGAACGGGGATCCCCCAAAAAAGGATCCCCCCTCTCCCGAGCACCACAGGCTTACGCTAAAGCCTGGGGCTCATCCCCATACCCCTGGAGCGGTGGGTATGGGGGTAATAGGGGGGCCAAATAATGTAACACTCTTGTACTTTAGAGTGGAACTACAAGTGCTAGCATGCCTGCCATTTTGCACTTGTGGAACTACAAGTGCCAGCAGACATGCGGCACCTGTAATTTCACTGTAAAATAGTTAAAAAAAAGACAAACACACCGTGACAGTATAACTTTATTACACACACCTACCCATTCACACATACTTGCCTATACCAGATGTTCGGTCCCCTTCTCCACGTAGAGTATCCAAAAAACATGGCCCTGCAAATAAGAAATCATACTCACCTATATCCTAGGGCTGGTCTCCGCAGTAATCAGCGTACTTGGCAAAAAAAAAAAACCGACTACACGACCCACGAACAAGCTATGAGTATGTGTGTTGCCACACATACTCATAGCTCCCGAATGCCGAATGCATCCACGGAGCTGGCAGTCCCGAGAGCCAATCAGCGGCTGCGCTGACTGTAGAGCGGCCGCTGATTGGCTCCGGCTACTGACAGTTCCCACGTGGGCGAGTCATACCAGGGTTTCAAACCCTGATTAATTTCAAACCCTGATATTGATGAAAGTTATTAGTATCCATTTATATGAAGCATATTGAATTTTGAGTTAAACGTTAGGGGCCCACACTGAAATTTTTCCATCTTGATTAGGCAGATACCAAATGATACTGCTCTCAGTAAATCACATTTTCCACTGCAGAGAAAATCTACTACTAAATCAAAGGCCACATATGAAGCTTACAGCCCGTTCATATTGAAACCATGTGGGAATGACAAGGAGATTATGGTGATGATTTGAAACGTACAACTTATTAATACTTTCCAAGGCCTGGAAGTAAAGTGCCTGCAAAATGTTCAATAAACATACACTATTAATATATATGCAACAATTGCATTGCTGTTCCTGTAGCTAAATATATAAAATAATGTAGTACTTACATATACCAGTACAGTTCCATTGTCTCTCTATAGCGATTTTCAGAGGCAGCTCATTTCAGCACTGATGATCCTAAAGAAAAAAAACAAAACTGGTGTTTAACACATACTGTTCAACTTTATACGTGATCAAAGAGATCCACTTGAGATTTAATATAAAGAGACTTTTTTACAAATATATAAGAACACATTCCTCAGCTGACTATCAAACATACTGTAAATATTAATGACTAAAACACATCATACTGTAGATACATGTTAAATGCAACTCAAACAGACCTTTTTAGATCCACTTGTGGTTTTTTATATTTGTATTATGAGAGTGGAGTGCAAGGGTGCGCCTATTATGTACTGTGTGGAACACTTGGGCGTATTTTACTGCATAGTGACTACAACTAGAATAAGCTGCTCTTTAAGGTGTTGCTTGCACCTATTACATATTATTTATTAGTAATAAATCATCAGCATATTCTGCAGTTTATTATAAAATGCAAAACTGCACTATCAACAAGGCAGGCAATAACGGCATAATGAAACATGAGACTTGGTACACAGTAGACTAAAATGATAAGTGCTGAATACATATGAGTAAATTAAGTGTGGCCTACACCGAAAAATAGTTCCATATTTTGCTACAAAACCCAAACAAATTGTTTATCAAACAGTGAGCCATTAAAAAACACCTGTCACATTATTGTTCATATAACATTGTTTTAGGGCATTAGCATTCAACATATTTAAGTAGTGTATGTGTTTATTTTCTCCTGTAACTAAGATTTGTCTGTCCTGTATTATAAGACCTCTCAGCATTCAGAGTAATCTCGTGGTGGTCTTCAAATCGCCCATTCAGATCTGAGATGGGTGGCTTTTTACGCTGGTGCATCTAAGGACATCATGATTAATACAGACCTAGAAGCACTACAATTCCAAATAACACAATGTTATTGAATATAATTATAATTTTTTTTTTGCATTTTATATAATATTAAGTTACAGTCCAAAGAATAAGAATATATAATAATTTAACAATGCAAGCGCATTCAACCTGCAGAAAAAGAGGAACTGTATTGTACAGCTCATAGTTATTGACAAATATGGACACTTCCATGGAAAATTCTTTAGAACCTGGGACTATAACTGGAATAGAGATAATATTGACAACTATGTAATGAATACTCACTCTGCTCACTAACTAGTAACATTAAGCATGTTTGACAGATGGATTCTATGACCACCAGGTGCTTTCCAAATATTCTTGAGTCGTTTGATCAAGATGGTAGTCAATAATGAATAGTCAGGAAGCACAGAAACGAGGTAAGTATGAAAGTAGCAATCCTCAGCATTGCAAGGTAAAATGTTTTAATTGGAGTGGGGATATTAAAAAGTGGACCTGCTTAAATAAGAGATGTGCTCTCTAGCATGACACAGACGCATCACAAGTAAATAATTCTTCACCATACTGAGGCAGAAAATGCTATTCTGGCAATAATCAAACCACTAAAATGTACTAATGCACTATAATAAAATTAAACAATAGATTCAACTTTTTACCTTACCCTCATTAATAAATAGGATTTATAAAGGAAGAACAAGTTGCTCTGTCAGTAGATGGAAACAGAGACACTGCTAGACTGCATTAGGATTGTGTTTACGCCAGCATAAGAGACACGGGGCCCGATTTGGAATCGCACGCATCGCATGTGGCAGCATCTAGAAATACTTGCAAACTGTGCATGCGCTGTAGCAAACATTTTTGCTTATCTCCATTTCTCTGCGGCCGCTAAATGGAAATTTCCTGGTTGCAACAATGTGAACGCACACAAAATAACCATCTAGTGGAGTGTCATGGGTCCAATTCTATGAGGTGCGTATGCCGAAAAGATGCCTATTTTAGATGGATTTCTTGCATACAGCATGGGGATGTAGTTGGCATCCCGGCGGTCGGGATGCCAGTGCTCAGAATGCCAGCACCGGAATCCTAACAACTGCCTGAATCCAAGAGCCAGCATCCCGACCGCTGAATCCCGAAAGGTAAGTATTGGGGTTAGGGGTAGGGATAGGCTGCAGGGAGGGTTAGGGGTAGGGTTACATATTTACCTGTAGGCATTGGGATTGGAAACCAGTCGGGATGCTGGAAATGGGATTTGGAGCACTGGGATCCAGTACCAAAACCCCCAACATGGGGTAGGTGTAAGTCCCGACTCCCAATACTAATGTTGACGGCTACGAATGCAGACAGAAAACGGGGGGCGGGGTACAACAGAAGACATGCCTATATAGTGCATTACCATACTGCTGGCAAAATATTTGAATCCCGTACATGGCCGCATACAGTGCTGTGCGTGTAACTCATAATCCAATATGTCATGGCAATTGTTCTGGGTTTTAGATGACTTGTCTTGGAAAACTTTGAAACCAACATTATTTTGGTTATATAATATAATTAATTGTTTTGGGAGACAGCAATTTCTAAGCAAGTCATAGTGATAATAATAATGTAACATTACAGGGATCACTTTCTAGTAAGAAGCAAATGTAGATTACAGTTGCACTGGTCGATTGTTGCAATACAACGTTTGTATGCTTATTATGATGACTCTACATACACCTGCAACCCATTCTTTGTTCTACTATAACACCTGCAAGGAAACTGCAATAATAACTGTACTTCCTCCACAAAAATTGTCATCAACCTAGTGATGATCTAAACAAAAGGAATGGTCACTTGGGAAAAGAATCACATTCATTCCTGAGTTGAGAACGTTTTCTACCCTCATCTACATAACAACAGTAACTTTATTTCCACATTTTCATAACTTCACTTGGGACAGTGAAAAAAAAAAAAATCTTCTAGTTTGAATAATTTTCTCTCTTTGATCAGGCTGGGTGGGAGTGAAGTAACAAACTGTCATTTCTCAAACACAGCCTGTAAAATGGCAGTTAGGAGCTGCCTGGTTGGTACTTTTCTCTCCATTTTCTCTCCTCTCCAAAGTGTAAAACATCTCCACCATGGGAGTATCTGTGACAACACAGGGGTCTATTTACTGAGCCTTGGATGGAGATAAAGTCAACAGAGATAAGATACCAACCAACCAGCTCCTAACTTTCATTTTTCAAACACAGCCTGTGACGAGATGTAGTTAATAGACTGGTGGACTAAATGCCGCTGGTCTATATAACGACACCAGAAGCCCGACGGGGGGACTTAAGATAGGTGTCGGTACTTCGACACCTATCCTAATCCCAATGCTGGAATGCCGAAGGTACACTGGACCGATCGAGGCACCACTAAAGGAGGGTTAGGAGAGGGACAGGGGCAGATTAGGGTACTTACCTGCTCCAGTCAGGATCTTCATCCTGTTGGGCATCCGCTTTCGGGATTGGAACCGGTTTAGCCGCCGGTATTTCAATCCCATTCCCCTGTGACATAGCAGTTAGGCTGGTACTTTATCTCCATCCAAGGCTTAGTAAATAGACTGCATAGTCCGGTAGCTACCTACCAGCACACCACTGACAATGAGAAGTAGCGACAGCTTGATAACAAAGATGCCACATGCTTCTCTTCCATATCTGGCTGACTATTAATCTTTTTGAGTTGAAATAATAAAGAGATATGATAATTGCAATATTGGCACAATCACACAATACAACTGGGCACACATTATGCGATCCATTGCACGATATATTATTCCTTCACTACATAGTGCAGTGTACATGGACAGCGCGATGTATCGCTCCATCGCGTTGTCCCGTTGCTGGGTACACACTTAGTGTAGTGTGTACCCAGCATTAACCTCTTTAAAATGATTAGAAGATAATTGTACAATATCATTTGCAAGGAGAATAGAATTGCCAATTGTGTGCAATCCATAGGAACATTTCACAAAGGCACATCATTCAGAAATGGAAATGACCCAGAACAATGGAAATCATAGTTAAAGAACAGAATAACTACAGTCTAAACCTAAGATTCTGTTACGAAGATTTACAGTCTAAACCTAAGATTCTGTTACGAAGATTTAACTACCTATAGTTATCTATTATGTTAACATATACTGTACAAATATTTTGATTTTTGGGATGATTTTAGTAGAGAGCATCAGTAACCTAATATGTACACATATAGATGTACATAGACTAATGACCATAAAATAAAATAAATGTAAAGACAGCTTTAACATAGTGTTCTTAGACACAGGTGATCCCAGCTTTTCTGCTGCCTAGGACGTGTGACATTGCCTCCAGCATCACCATTACTAAATGTCGTCAGTAATATTGATAATACTAATAAGGTATGCCACTAGTAGTAATACGTTTTGTAATGTCATAATCAAAAGATAAAATATAAATATATACGGTAAATAAATATTCCCAATGATGAGTTGATTTATACTACAAAGCCACTCAGTGTATGCAAGTTAAATAGAAAAATCCATAGCTGGGTACTGTTAGAAAACTGAGGTATTAGTTGCGGCTTTTGGGCCGTGTAGCAGCCTTGGCAAGCTGTGGCCTGTGGGCCGTAGAACAAGATGCGGCCTTTGGGCCGTGTAGCAGGATGTGGCCTGTGAGCCGTAGAACAAGAATCGGCCTTTGGGCAGTGTGGCAGCGGCAGGCTGTGATGGTCTGAAGATGGACCTATGCCGGCGGGTTGACTCAAGCGATGGTATGCTGGATGGCGTACTTTGGACGCTGGATTGCGGCCTGTGCCGCCGGGGGTGACAAGCAATGGTACGCTGGATTGTGGCCTGTGCCGCCGGGTTGACAAGCAATGGTACGCTTTATTGCGTACTTTGGACGCTGGATTGTGGCCTGTGCCGCCGGGTTGACACAAGCAGCTGGACGCAGAACTGAGCACTCTGGACACTGAATGCAGTCTGTTCCGCCTGGATTTCACACACGGTAGAGTGTGAATATGCAGACCGTGCCTCCTAGATGACACAAGTGGCAAGTTACAGAAGCAGACAGGAGGACTGGGTACTCCACTGGATTACAGGAGACAACACCAAAACCTGAAACACGTGAAACGCTATCACCGGCACCAGAGCAGCGTTCGCACCAGAAGGAAATAGATGCAGCAGCCAATCCAGAACTATCCCAGAATGAAGGACAGGAGGTAGGAGGAGTTTCAGTGAAAGCTCGCTCGATGTTCATCTCGTCCTGCATTCGCAGTGCGGCGGCTTGTGACAGGTGCACAGATGATATGTCATCCGATCCGGCCGACATATTGTCCACATCTGCCAGTGTGTACCCACGATGAACGACTCTGCGTGCTCCCGTGGGGTCGTTCATCGCATCGACAGATTGAGCTGCATGTAGGCTCAATCTGTCAATTTGTGACTTCATGTGTGGATGCAGCTGGTATATAACATATCGTGTGGTTGTTAACCAGATCGTGTGGCGTGTACAGACCACACAATATGTTGTCCGTCGCTTCGTGGGTCGGCCGAGTACGCACGTTTCCAAAGCCTGATGTGTGTACCTATTTGGAGACCAGTATTCCTTGCTGTGTCTGTCCCACACAGAAGAGTTGGGTGTTTCTCTCAGACATGCTGCCTCCCAGCTTCACATATTAAGTCAGCATGTCAAGATGCGGGCTGTAAGCAGACAGCAAATGGTGGCCTCTAAAGGACAACACTGTAAGTCCAGGTCTCATGATTTCATAACTATTACAGAAAAATAATACTGTCCATGATTCATACTTGCATAGATATCTGTAGGCATTATTGTCAATGGAATTAGGCCTCGGATATATTTCAAACTTAAATGCTAGCCCCATAAGAAATTACAATAAGTATCTTCCTAAATTATAGTGTAGTATTATATGTGCAGGAAGAAAAGTCATGTGGGTTGTATGTAAAACAGATATTTCCCAAGCTATAGCAAAAAAAATAATTATATATATATATATATATATATATATATTTCACACACAAACCTGGAGTGGTGGTCTCACAAGGAAGGGGCTGAAAAGCACGGTGGTTAAAAATGAAAATTAGAAGTTGTCAGTTTTTTTAGGGGTCAATCTGATGGAAGAGTGGTCTGCGTTCGTGTCATCCCCCAAGAGCAGATTACATGAAAATACCTGATGTTCTGTTTTCTGCTTATTTTCTTATTAATTTGAAAGAAACCATGCTGCATCATTTATGGTGTCATTTTATTTTTATAATTTTTATCATATTAAACTTAATTTGCTAATATTATATCTTTGTATTATTAAGGGGTTCCCATTATATATAAACTTTGTTATTTTACAAATGCTACATAATTTAATAAAGATGATTGCTTGGTTTACCAATGTTCTGATTTAATTAAGTTACCATGGTATAATGAGTTAAGGGAGCAACTGAAGACTTCAGGAAAGAGTGAGCTTTAAAAACAAATGTAGGTGGTGGCAGGATTGGAAGCTTAATAGTGATTGTGAATTATATAAAAGGTTATTTTAATCACATTTAGACAAACCAGCTTTGTTAAACTTTTGTCACACACATGTAGGCTATGTATGTGCTGTGTGTTACAAGAAGATATATGCCAGCACTAGTTGTCTGCCAAATTAAGTTGCCCAGCTGTAAAGCTGGGCTTCCACTATACAATGTTCTGTCAGATATCTGTCCAATCTGGCTGTTTAGAATGAAAACCTGGTAATGTATGGGAGCAAATGACAATCGTCCATTTGCTCACACACACTGGAAAATAGCCAAAAATGGTTGTTCAGACAAATTGGTTAAAATACACAAATTTAACCAATTTTAACAATTTTCTTTGTCCCTTTTTCAGTGTTTAAAACTAGGGATGTGCAGGCTCGGATAGGTTCGAGTTTGCACGTTGAGTTCGGATTTTTCCCTCCAAAAAAACGGAACTCAGAAAGAGGCTAAACATCATCTTAAATGGACGAACATCATCATTCCTGGACTTTTGACCAGGAATGATGATGTTCGTCCATGTAAGATGACGTTTAGCCTCTTTCTGAGTTCCGTTTTTTTGGAGGGAAAAATCCGAACTCAACGTGCAAACTCGAACCTATCCGAGCCTGCACATCCCTATTTAAAACCATATGATCGACTGTCATTTGCTCCCATACATTACCAGGTTTTCTTTCCAACCAGCCAGACTGCAAAGATATCCAATAGAAACCTGTATAGTGGATGCCCAGCTTAATACCAGCTGTATTCCTTAAAAATATGCCAGACATGAAAGTAATATGATCTTAAGTTTATCTAGAAAAATGTTAGAAATAAAGCTCATGCATATTCCATCAACGGTGGCAATATACTCATACAAAAAGTCACCTATAAAAGGGATGGCAGGAATGCCTTGTAGTCTGCCGTTAGAGGTAATTATATACTAGTTACCAAATAATATACTACCAGTAATAACAAGTAATATGATTTGGCACAGCTTAGTGCTGTACGTAGGTACAGCCTGCTTCTAAGAATTATTAAGTACCAGGGCTTGTAGTCAGGGTTGATTTAAGACAAAGTGTGGCCCATGTGCACAAATCATGATGAGGCCCTTTAGTTACACATTGCCAAACACATTATAAATACCCCATGCATGGATCACCACAATTGTATTTTAATACAGTTGGTCAGGAGATATAGAAGCTACTGCCACGATTTATACCTGCACTTTCCCTTAGTGCCACGTGGAAGCTGCCCTCCTATATACTGACTGCTTATGCCTGCTAAGTAGCTTTCTGGCTTAGTATCAGCTCAGTAAACAGCTAGGAGGGCAAGCTCCAGAAGTGAGGATGGGTAGGCTTGAAATAATCCCTTCCTTCCGGTCCGGAAACTACTACTACTACTAATTTAATTCTATAATCTAGGATAGCAGAGTTACATATGAACAACAAATACGATTTCTAAAACTGTCTTTTGGACAGAAAAAAAATCAAAAAGGAGTTTGTTGCCCTTAATGCACAGTGTCATGTTTGGCAGAGCATCCCCACAAGTCCCTTAAACACACTGTAAAGCATGAATGCTAACGGAGGAGAAATTGTTTAGGTTTGACAGGAGTAGAACACTTTACGATCATAGGGCGGAATTCAATTGTTTTCGTGGCCCGCATCTG
The DNA here is from genome assembly GCA_031769625.1 of Taudactylus pleione. NCBI lineage: Eukaryota > Metazoa > Chordata > Amphibia > Anura > Myobatrachidae > Taudactylus > Taudactylus pleione. The sequence continues at coordinate 10,115,699 of JAUIMM010000185.1, forward strand.
CCGTCTAAAGTGACAGGAGATCGCGGGCCGCTATGCAATTGTTCGAGATTTTTGTGCTGATCGCGCCCAAAGTGGTCGGGTTTAGCTGCGTAAAGCAGCTAAACCCGACCAAAGTGCTGGGCGCGATCGCGAAAAGTGATGTTTGGGCGCCCAAACATGTCACTTTTCGCACATTTCAGCTCTCATCCCCCAGGGGCTGCGAGCTGAAATGTAGCGCTGGCAGCTGATCGTGCCTAACAGGAGCAAGAATTGAATAGCTCCGTCGGGCGCGATGGGGGCAGGAATCAATTGAATTCCGCCCATTGAGTCCACTGTGAAGTCCTCTTTGTACCAAAGTATTCTAGAGGGAATTGTGAGGTCATCTGTACAATAACTGAGGCTTAAAGAAGAGCTCACAATTCTGTTTATTTTACAGCTGCTGATGGCTCTCTTGCTTGTTTATATTTTCTTTTTTATTCAAAAACTGAAGCTTGGCTGAAACTGGATCATTAAAGAGGATAATAATCCTAAACACGCCAGCAAAATTACATCTGAAAGGCTGCCATAAAAAATAAAATAAAAATAGCGGTCAATATCTAGATATCAACACCATTGAGAAACTGTGGCAAGACCTTAAGAAAATGGTTAATGAACACACACCATCAAACGTCAATGAAATGAAGCAATTCATGTAAAAAATCTGATTAAATGAAACGAGTTCCTGTACCTGCCACCTCCGTCTTCTCCCCCATAGTGCTGCCTGAGGCAAGCTACTCAACTCCAGATAGATGAACTCCTCCTCATGTTGCTACATTTTGGTGCCGTCCCTGTATTTGAACTAATCACTACTCATTCATGTCTGGCGGTATTCTCAAAGGTCACCATGCATAAACACTGTCTGGAAGGAATTGTTCCAATAAATAATTAATTCCAGTAAATGATAACTGGGAGATTTAGAAACTGACATTGCTGAGACCTATGGCACTTAAAATATAATCATTTTCAAACAAGTTTTATTTCCTGGCATTGGAATTCCAAAAAAAGTATAATGGTGTTGACATTTTATATCTGTAAGAAATCAAATTCTGTAGTGTACGGTCAGTGGTACACGATCTATTGATTTATAAATCACCCAAATCTTAATTGTAAGATTCAGTCCATCTGTGCAACAAAGGTAAAGTAATAGTTACGGTAAGTCTCACCACCAAAAGTTCTCTCATTTCAATGGATAATAGCCACTGGTAATGCTTTCGTTTGGGGAGCACAAGCAACATGCACAAAAGTTAGAGTGAATTTCATTTAACATTCTCTGGTCATGTTCTGTTCAGGAAATATTTATTGGCCTCACCATGGTTACCAGACACACATAAAACACAACTCATAAAATATAACCCTACTTTAAACATGAAACATCTGCTAGCCTTTTAGTTCTGCTGAGAACAATCCTACAAAGCCTGATGATTAAAACAATGCAAAGAGGTTACTGTGCAGAGCATTATATGCGATAACCAACTCAAGCTTTGCTATCATTTTATTCATTTATAAAGAAATATATTGTTACAGATTCCTGGGCTGTTCCACGTAAACCCCTAGAAGCCAGGCTAACGAGGTCTTCTGCCACTAACAGCCACCCGCTGTTCCATTAGAACTGGAAGACGTTCACCGGTACTTAAGTAGCCGTCTGGACTTAATACTCGGGGTAGTAGAGGTTTACACTGATTACCTACAGAAGCCAGAGAATAGCAGGAGATACTGGATACTGGGAGTAAAGTCAGTAGTACGGCTAGGAAGCCGATGGTGTGGCTAAAGCCGGCAGTACAATTTGAAGAGTTGATGAATTGGTTTGGAAGCCAGTGATGCAGCTCTGAGAGCAGATGGTGCAGCGTTGTACGCCGATGGTGCGGCTTTGTACGCCGATGGTGCGACTAAAGCCAGTAATTCAATTTGAAGAGTTATTGTAGTGACTCGGAAGCCAGTGATGCGGCTTTGAGAGCCGATGGTAGCTTGAAGCCTGACGGAGCGTCTGGAGAGCCGGTGGGGCGGCTTGGAAGCCGGTAGCAACCAGGAGGCTGACTAGGCGGCTGGAAAGCCAGTGGTGCAGCTTGGAAGGCGGAAGCAGCCAGGAGGCTGACAGAGCAGCTGGAAGCCGGGGAAACAGCATGAGCTATGACCAGGAAAGATGAGAACACTAACCATGCAGCAGAGCCGAGAAATCCACAAGGAATGCTATAATCGACACACGCACACCCAGCACTCATACATACACACACACTGCCAGGACTCATAGATACACACACACTAACACTGCCAGCACTCATACATACATAACAGAGAACTCTTACCTGGCTCCATTCAGCTGCAGCTGCAGGCCTGTTCCTCGTGTTGCTTAGGGGGGGCGGAGCTTCCGATGTGAGTGACAGGCTGGCTGCTCCGGATGTAAGGAGGGGAATGCAGGAGAAAGGGCTGTCATCACTGCTGCTGAGTGCCTACTCTACCAGACTGACAGGTGAGATTGCAGTGCCAGGGGCTGGGGGAGATACAGTGGCTTGCAGGGACTGAAACCGGCATCCCTTTCTTTTTTTTTTGTGTGGATCTAGCGGCGCCCTCTAGTGGCCGGCTCCCTTAGGCACATTCCTAAGCTTGCCTAATGGTAACGTCGGCCCTGGGGGCCAGTAATGGATTGGGAGAGAGGTGCTTTGGGCCTGCGCTCACTTGAATATGATAGGCTACATAGCAGTCTGTGCACAGGGCACACAATGACATTGGTGGGTGAAGGCGCTGCTGCCACCAGTCTGTATAGCACTGCTAGTCACGTGGGCCACTCCCACAACAGGGGCCTTATGCAAAGCAATACAATTATGACATATCAAATCTAAATGTTGGCAGAAGCAATTTCAACAGCTAGTATTTTACTTTGTGCAGATATGCTGAGGTTTGTTTTGTACAAATAGTAAACTATATGCAAATATGTGTGTTTGTCTAATTCACCAAGAGAACTAGAAACACAAGCACTATCTATGAAATGTAAGCACTGATTTTGCACATTTAGTGATTAATACTGTTATTCAGCAGAATCTTTTTAACCTGCTGTACTAAAAGTGGTTCCATGCTGGCATCCCATTGTCACTGAGAAACCAGCTGCAATGATATGTAGCAGATTACATACTTACCCAGCATGCCACTTTTATGCCAAAAGCTTTCATCTTCTATAGAATATAATGTAAATTATATTACAGACCTAAATGTTTATTTCATTATTCACATTGTTTATTATCCATTTTTAGAAATGTACTGTAGGCCTACTGCATAGTTCCTATGTTGCAGAAAAATCCTCATAACACATAATGTAAATATAACCTGCTGGTTTTTCTACTGAGGGTTCCTTACAAACAACAATAAATGCAGAAAGTGCAGCGCAAAAGCCTTTACTTCTCATAGTAAGCTTATTTGCATAGCTACACCTGAATCTATGAACAGGTACAATGGTTAGCACAAGATGTTGTCAATTGAAAGAGAGCTAAGGGGAATCTGGTCAGAATGTCGACATTCAGGATATCGACAATCAGAATATCGACAGGTTCTAAAGGCTGACAGTCGGCATGTCGACATGGACTTTAGGTTAAAAACGTCTGTCGACATTCTAAAATGTCGATATGATTAAAATGACAACATGTCCATAATGCTGACATTTACCATGTTGATACCAGAAGTAGACAACCATTCTGGAGTCAACTTGTTAAATGACAATATGAACATGTTGACAGTTTTGAATATTGACATTAAAATAAAAGAACAGCGCTGTGAAAAGTGAAAGATTTAACCATAAATTAAAACATCAAATATAATTTATTTAAATACATAAGCAAAAACCTACAGAAAATAAATGCATGTATTTCTTGGAAACCTGTCCTGTGTGAAATAGCGGGTGGCAGCCAAGAATACAATACCAGCTGCAGTGCCTTTGATTGAATATCCACAAGTTGGTTGTTGACCTAAAGCCCATGTTGACATACTGACTGTCGACATTCAGTACTTGCCGTCGTTCTGAATGTTGACTTTTTATAACACACCCAGCTAAGGACATCCACATTCTAAACACCGGAACGCTACATTTTGTGATGCATATACATTATGGGCCATATTCATCATCACTAAAGAAGCCTTTTTTTAAGTTTTCATAATTCTCATTTTAATGTAAAATCCATATTCATCAAACCTATAATAAAGGAGATATCTCTCATGTCAAAACTATCCCAGAAATTTTCACACTCCCCATATTGAAATATGGGGATGTTAAAATTGTGGGATACATAAAACTCCAAAAATACATTATTTGCGGAGTTTGAAAGTGAAACTGATCGCCATCTGCAGATGGCATTCAGTTTCCCTACTGCGCTAAACACTGCTAACAAGCTGCTGGCAGCTTGTGTAGAAGCGCGTGCAGCGGAGTGATCTGCTCTCCCCTCCACAGGCCATCCGCCCACATCTCCACAGCCCGCCCGCCCCTCCACAGCCAGTCCGCTTGCTCATTTCTGAACATTCTTTTTTCCATTTATCATAGCTCCCGCTCCACGCTGATGCCGCACATGCGCTGTAATTAAAATCATCCAGCAGAGAGCTGGATTTCTATCAACTGTAGATGAAAATAATCACTAATACGGAAAGATGTCTACGCAACAGGAGGCACTTTTCTGAAGTGATAATTTTACTATAGACAAATTATTAATTTTTTGTAATTGTAAAATGAGAATTTAAAACTACATTTTCTCATTTTATAATTGATGAATAGAGCCCTAAGGGCTAATGAGGCAAGCTGATGACCCTCCTGAAAAGATGTGCAGATACATCTATTGATGTGTTTTTTTTAAGAACCAACAGATAGAACTATGTTTATGGCAGCGAACCAGAATATGTGATGTCCTTTTGCAGATCTGACTTGTTTGTTAAATATCCATAGCTATTCATTAAGTTAATTACGAAATAAAAATTCTGGTGAACTGTTCACTACGATTAACTGTGCTTTGTTTCTTCTGTGTTCACAATCCCAACTTGAATGGTGCATGCGAGGTCCCTTGCTAGGATTACTCCAGGGTAACACGCACACACTCTGCAAGGTCCTCAGTGAACTTTGCCTATATAAGACTGTCCCGTTACAGCCCAGTGAGACTTGACCGTTTAGAAGTCTATTTCCACAATTAGTAAATCCGAATAGCCAATAATTTGAATGTGTATTAAGCATTTGGCAAAACCTCACTGCACAAATAATAAAAAAAAAGGATTTGTGTAATCTGGCTCATAATGGGGGAAATTCAATTCAGCGCGAGTTTGTTAAGCTCCCGGGATGAGTGCCTGGAACTATTCAATAGCCCGCGCTGTAATTCGGTGACTAGCTGATTTCTGCTTGCACCCTCTTGAGGTGCAAGCAGAAATCCGCACTACCTAGTGCATCGGGGCAACATTCTGTGAGGTAACATTGCGCCCCACACTTAAGTCATAAAATGCAGTTTACGGTAGGTATTACTCACAATAAACTGCATGACCTGACTTTAGTGCCGAGCATGATGCAGGCAGTTGAATAGCTCCAGGCACTCATCCACTGTTGGATCTTAACAAACTTGCACTGAATTGAATTTCCCCCAATGAGTGTAGATAATCGGGGCACCTGGCCAAGTTACAGGTTGCCCACATGTGGCAAATGTTAGTCAGGAACTTGCATATAATTTCCTGGTATCTTTATTTTATGAGATAAATTAGTGACCTGAACATGTTACACATTTATTTAAAAAAAAAACATTGTCCAGATTCATTTAACAATATCTTGTAATTTGGATATAGCAATTTGAGACAAAATAATTGCGTGACTAAGTGATGATTTAATGTATTTTATTAAATGGATTCAAAAGTGAATATGGCAGACCCTAGTGAGGCTAAAAATCAGTGCGACTTGGCAGGTCTGTTTTCATGGAGATTATTTTATTTTTGGTAGGCTGCTCACAGGATGTGTTCTATTTTAAGCCAAGTCGGCAGTCAGGAACATTCAAGAATAGGCTGTATTTAAAAAGATAGGAAAAATGAAGCTAGAGTTATACTCTCTACACAATGGTGCACAAACAGACACTGACAGGAGAATTGTTCATTTTGTCACATAATTAATCTTCTATTGTTTCAAATAAGCAAAAGAGAGCAAAAATAGATACATAGCGGTGAAGTAATGTTTAGGTATATACGGTATAATATATAACATAAATGGTTAACATTACCTTTTTTATTATTTCATTAAGTTCACCAATTGGCAGAAACGAAAAAAACCTATGGTCTCAATTCTGCCATGTTTTAAAGTATTTTAAGTTGTAAACCATAAATATGAGCCATCAATGTATGCGGTCATCAACTGACTCCACTGAATGAGCCCCATGTGATTCAGACTGTCAGCCTAAATACATTGTCTGGATCTGTTCAATTCAGAAATCCAAGTGGCCAAATTGGTTCACAGATCCATTCATTCAGTCCTTTGGCAATGTGATCAAGTATGTCCAATAGGCAGCTAATTACAGAGATTTCAGCACCTTAAAGTATTTTGTAATAATTACTTTTTGGCAAGCAATAACAAATGATCTTCTGATTAAGCCTTTGGAGAGCATATATATTTGTCAGCTCATATACATAGATATATACAAAAACCACGTGGTCCGGCACTCCTCTATCATCAGTCCACTTGCTCCGGTGCCTCCAGCTACAAGGTTAATTCAAAATGGAATAAAGGCTGCAGCACTCAGAGGCTGATGTAGAATAACTGTTATATTAACAAGTGTCACAAAAAAATGCAAACGTTTCGGAGCTCTGAGCTCCTTTGTCAAGGTGTGAACATTTACACCGACGCTAAAACCCGGGTTATTGCAGGGTTAACCCGGGTAGCTCCTTAGTGTAAAAGGGGAGAGGGTTGGATCGCCAGGTCGAGTGACCCAGCAATCCAACCTAGGTAACTTGCAGGGTTTAACACGGGAATAACCCGTGAAACCCTGCTGTGTAAACGGCGCGATCCGGGTCACGATGATCGGCCGATTGGTCCGACTTCAGTGGCGCTTGGAGATACCGGGTCTGATCCGGATTGGAACCCTGTTCCAACTCCAGGTCAGACCCGGAATTTAGGTGTAAAAGTGGTATTATTCAACATCGGCCTCTGAGTGCTGCAGCCTTTATTCCATTTTACATAGAGACAGAAATATATACAGAGATATAGATATCTCATTAAGGTCACAGCATGTATAGTATCATTCCTCAAAACACAATGCACTAGATAATGTCGGTGTGGCTAGAACAAATTGCACAAAGTAGTGGTATGTTGGGACTGGTGTTCACTTTTGTTTTAAACAAAGTTCATACATCCAACTGTTTTTCATTGCAAAATTTTTTTTCTTGCATTTGCTTCCCTCACATATGTTCAACATTATTCCCACCTTTTTTCAGTAGTTGTAGGTTTCAGTGTATCAAATACATGTATAGCAATTTTATATCTGAATCTGTAATTTTTTTTTGAATGTTACATCTTAAAGGGGAATTATTTTTTGCTTTAAATCTAAAACATGTCTGTGTGCCAGAGACTTAAGACACCAAGGGGTCTTAGGCATGATGCTGGTTTGGGTTCCATTGTTTATACTGTCTGGTCTTTTCTCTGCTTTATGCCCCGTCAACTTCAACTCTCAGGGGGAGATTTATCAAAGCTTGGAGAGAGATAAGGTCAAGAGAGAGGTAACTTACCAACCAATCAACACCTAAAGCTAAATACACACTGACAGATATATTGCCCGTTCCATTGAATGGGCTATATATCTGTAGTGCATCTGCAGAAGATATGTCTGTGAACCAAGGCAGAGCCTCCCCAATCATACTCCTGAGATTTTATATAAAAATTATTAGAATAATACAAATATTTATAACTTATAAACATCTTCTTTGTTTATTGTAATAATTTTTATAGTTAACACTCACTAGCTTTGTGGAGCTCCCTGGGACTGCAAAGAAATGAGAGATGAGGCAGCAACAGCTCAGCCTCGCTTTTGTATAGTCAGACACTGCTTGGGGGGTGGGGCCACACCACAGGCAGTAAGCACTGCTTGGGGGGTGGGGCCACACCACAGGCAGTAAGCTGCACAGAAAGAGCGAATAGAGGCATGCCATGAGCACTGATTGACACCCTTGGATGTGTCATGTGACCAGGAAGTGCACTGCAGGCTTTAGAAATCGGAGCTCAGTTAGAAAGCAGCAGCAAGAGAAGACATAGTGATGAAGGTAGGAGAATCAATGGACACTGAAGCTTAGTGTAGTAAGGGGCGTTACAGTGAATAGGGGGTGAGACAGGCTCTCAGCACTCAGATCCATCTCCATGTGTGCCTCCCCAGACATTGACCTCATCACACGTCACTGCTGTGAACAACGTTGTTCACAGACATATCATATCTGTCCTGCATCATAGCAGATGCTAGTTTCTCTTGCATATGTTTGTGTATGTGGTTGTGTGTACGGGCGACCCGCCGACCGCCCGTACAGTTATTGCAGGGACCCGCCGTTGACTGATATCTCAAATAGGCGGACAATTTACATGCTCGTACAGTTGTGATGTAAACGCAGACCCATCGGCAACCTATTGGTGTGTATGCACTTACCAGTTGTCAGATAGGTCAGTGAGTCGGCAGTGGGCCAGGTGTGTACCCAGCTTAACTTTCATTTTACAGACTGTGCTTGAAAAAGGGATGCAGTTTATTTACTGGCGTCCGAAATGGCGGCTGGAAGCCCGACTCTGTACTAAAGATAGGCGTCTAAATACAGACGCCAATCTTTAGCCAGAAGCCGAAAATCCCGATGCCCGGCATCCCGAATGAAGGTAAGCGGGGACTGTTATCCACGTGGGGTCCTTGGGGTTAGGCAACCCCTGGGAAGGTTTAGGGTCAGGCTAGGGGAAGGGGGGTTAGGGTTAGGCACTCCCTGGGGAGGGTTAGGGTCAGGCTAGAGGAAGGGGGGGATAGGTCCCAATGGGGGAGGTTAGGCACCACCAGGGGGGAGGTTAGGGTTAGGCTCGACTTAGGGAGGGTTAGGGGGGAGAGAGGGGAGGGTTAGGGTACTTACCAGCCCCAGTCGAGATCCCGACGGTTCGGGTTTCCAGCGTCGGTATTTAGTCCGCCAGCAATACATCCGATGGCATTACATACAGATTCCCTTGAGAAATGACAAACTGATTGGTTGTTACTTTATTTCTCCACTTTTTCTCTCTCAAAGGTTTGATAAGTCTCCCCCTGGCTCAGCAGGTGATGCTTGGTGGTTGTTAAAATGGAGAATCGCTAGCTCCAGTTTTATTTTACTGAACTATTATTCTTTGCCCAGAGCACTTTCCACATCACATAATGTCCCCTACACTTTCTAACACATGATTTTAAGCTGCCAGCGATGCAATGTAATGCTATATTGCATTTCTGTACACATTACAAGATCCTTCATACAGCATCGCAATATATCTTTACATGCTTCATGTAACACCACGTCGTCCATGGAATCGTCCCATTGGACAAGCAGAACATCCAGTGGGATGATGCAATGAACGACAAGTGAAAACAATGGATTGGGGGTACACACTATATGATGGCCGTTCAGATTGTTTAAAAGTGCCAAGATTGCATGATATATCGTATACTACGTACCCAGCTTCAATCCTGTGCCCGGGCTCATTTCATTAGACAGGCTCTAAAAATTATTATCTTAATTGCATCTTCTCTTTTCCAATTATTTATGGGCACCATTGTATCTATGTGGATTCCTGACAACATAAACAATGACAAAAATACCACTCAAGGCTCTATATTTTCACCTTTGTAATCTTTAGATCTACATCAGAATATGGGACACTTCAGAGACACATTTACTGCTTATACTTATTATTACGTATTTATATGTTACTAGACGCTGCAAACATTGGGCCTTATTCAGTGTGGAGTAAGCGCAAAAAAAAGGAGCAATTTGTTCGTTGAGTAAACCATGTTGCAATGGGGTACATGCAGGGAAATTGCTTGCTTTTGCATGTAGCAAACAAATACTGAGCAGCTTTGTTTTTATACTGAAATTTATAATGAACTTTGTACATGCACCTTCTATACCATAAATCTTTCTGCACATTGTAAATCTGCCCCACCTGCAGTGCACATAGTTTTACCTTGGTGCAAATTGTTAATTTGTTTGTTCTTATTCCTAAAGCTGGGTAAACACCTAAAATATATATCTGCAGATGATGGTTGTTCGTACACACTGAACAACCATCATCTGTCATCTGGGCACGGGTTCCGCTGGCCGGGAGTGGCGTCGTGCCCCCCTCTCTGTGGCCTCTGCTGCAAGTGTACGTGTAGACATATCAATGGTACACATTGGCTGACAGGCACATGAAACGACTGGCCGATCAATTGATTTTTCCAATATATCTTCCAGTGTGTACCCAGCTTAACTCTGAATATGGCCCTTTATATTTTTCACTTGTTTGTCTTTGTATTGACCCCTGAAGTGTTAAGCCGAGTGATCTGCAGATATCTGTAGATGATGGTCGTTCATATACCGTGAACGACCATCATCTTCCAGGAAGCAGCGGGTCCCGCTGGCTGGGGGTGGGTCCGCCCCCCTCCCCGCGACTGCTGCTGCATGTGCATGGGCGGTCGGTACACTCTTGCCGATGGACAGATATGTCTGCAGATATATCTGTCCATCGGCTGTGCAGCACAGCCGACGCGGTATGTCTGTGGACGACGTCGTTCAGACATATTGCTGGTACACACTGGCCGACGAGCACCTGATATATTGGCCGATCAATTGATCGCCCAATATATCTGTCAGTGTGTACCCAGCATTAAGCTTGCCCAACACAAGTGCACCACTGCGTCACTCTGGGAGCATTCCTTTCCATATGTACCTTAATGCCCCAGTAACAGTGCCCCCTTATGCAGTAGTGCCCCTTATACAGTGCCTCCAGTAGTAGTGCCCCTTATACAGTGACCCAAGTAGTAGTGCCCCTTATACAGTGCCCCCAGTAGTAGTGCCCCTTATACAGTGACCCCAGTAGTAGTGTCCCTTATACAGTGACCCCAGTAGTAGTGCCCCTTATACAGTGCCCCCAGTAGTAGTGCCCCTTATACAGTGACCCCAGTAGTAGTGCCCCTTATACAGTGCCTCCAGTAGTAGTGCCCCTTATACAATGCCTCCAGTAGTAGTGCCCCTTACACATAAAATACACAGAACACAAAACTGTACTTCCCTGCTCCTGAGCCCACCGCCATCCTCTGCTACTGCTCGGAACTATGGGAGAGACGTCATAACGTCTCTCCCTTCACCCATTGCAGGAGCCAGAATGCGGAGTTCATGAGTGAGCTCCAGCCCGGCACTGGCCCTCAGTGCAGCAGCCAATAAGAATCTGTCTAACTCTTATTGGCTGCTAAAAGAAACACACCACTGCCGGGTAGCACACTCCCTGTCAGTGAATGTACTACCCAGCGCCGGTGTGTTTGTTTTATCGTGTAGTGCCAAGGACCGTCCTGACCTGGACGGCGATGCCCCCTCCCTCGCCACCGTGTCCAACAGCGCCCAGGGCAAGTGCACCGCTTGATCCCCCCCTAATTACACCACTGGGCAAGAATAGCACAGTATCTCCTCTTTCTTAAATACTTATTATGTTATTTTAACCCAACAACTTAAAAAATGGGACTGATCGGTAATTACTTTGCCTTAGGGGTGCCTTGAAAAATGTATGGAGACCCTAAGGGTGCCTCGAACTGAGAGGGTTTGGGAACCACTATACTAGGTCATAAATACAAATGTATTTTTACCAATGAAATTATTTTGAATGGTCAAGCTCACAATTACAGAAAATAAAAAATGATTAGTTGTATGATAAATCACATTCCTCAATAATGATTTGTCATGTTGTGACAATTGTGTTGTAGCTTGCAGATGCAGATTTCAGCATGTATAGAGGATGCTTACAAAATCCTGCAAATGCCAACAACATTCCATGAATGACCTGTTAGACTGGGACTCTGACGTCTTTCTGGGTAAAAGTCTGCCAATTTTTTTCATACGCAAGCAAATCATTACGTTCTCATGCCTAGGTTAAATAAAACTGTATATATTACTTAAATGGTGCTTAGGTTACTGGTAATTTCACAGTAATGTAAAATAATTAATAAAAGTAATATGTAATCTGGTATTTGTTTTTCTTCTCCTTAATGTAAATAGCATGAACTTCACATCGCACACCCAATTATGTGGCTTGCTTGCAGTGAAGTCCGAACATATGAGGTTCATCTTCATCAAAAAACTTGTTTTAGCTTTAAGTATAGCTCCAGCTGTGTAAATATCCTTTAAAATTAAAACAAGTTTCAGGTTACAGGTACTTTAAACAGTGGCTCTGGTACACACTGTATTTCAGGTTGGGGAACTGAAGACAGACGCATGAAGGACTCAAGGCTCAAAGACACAGGTTTATCTTAGTAGTGAATAAGATAAAGATGCCATGGCCATCAATGTTTCTGGGATTCCGATCAAAATGCCCAACTGTCTAGTTTCTACCGTGTTTCGCCGATAATAAGACCTACCCCGAAAATAAGCCCTACCCTTACTTTTGAAAAATGGTCCAAAATAAGCCCTACCCCGAAAATAAGCCCTACCCTAAAAATAAGCCCTAACAAAAAAAAAAAAAAAAAAGAGGAAAAAATATAATGGAAAGTAAAGAATTGTAAAGCAGGACTGAAGGCATGATGGGGATAAAAGCAGGACTGAGGGCATGATGGGGATAAAAGCAGGACTGAGGGCATGATGGGGATAAAAGCAGGACTGAGGGCATGATGGGGATAAAAGCAGGACTGAGGGCATGATGGGGATAAAAGCAGGACTGAGGGCATGATGGGGATAAAAGCAGGACTGAGGCCATGATGGGGATAAAAGCAGGACTGAGGGCATGATGGGGATAAAAGCAGGACTGAGGGCATGATGGGGATAAAGGCAGGACTGAGGGCATGATGGGGATAAAGGCAGGACTGAGGGCATGATGGGGATAAAAGAAGGACTGAGGCCATGATGGGGATAAAAGCAGGACTGAGGCCATGATGGGGATAAAAGCAGGACTGAGGGCATGATGGGGATAAAGGCAGGACTGAGGGCATGATGGGGATAAAAACAGGACTGAGGCCATGATGGGGATAAAAGCAGGACTGAGGCCATGATGGGGATAAAAGCAGGACTGAGGCCATGATGGGGATAAAAGCAGGACTGAGGGCATGATGGGGATAAAGGCAGGACTGAGGGAATGATGGGGATAAAAGCAGGACTGAGGCCATGATGGGGATAAAAGTAGGACTGAGGGCATGATGGGGATAAAAGCAGGACTGAGGGCATGATGGGGATAAAAGCAGGACTGAGGGCATGATGGGGATAAAAGCAGGACTGAGGGCATGATGGGGATAAAAGCAGGACTGAGGGCATGATGCTGTCAATGTTAATTAAAATAAGCCCTACCCCGAAAATAAGCCCTATGGAGTTTTTTTTTACCCCCCCCAAAAAAAAGACAAAGACAGCGTCTTATTATCGAGGAAACACGGTAGTTCCTCTACATCAATAAAAACTGTAGCCTGTCACCTATGCCCTGTATACACAACATCTATTCATCACCATAAAACTACTTCTATTTCCTCTTCAAACTTTTATCCAAGTTTGAATAATCTCATCCGCCCTCTAACCATGTAAAACAATCTTATGAGGGAGGGTGCCTCCTATGGGACCCTTTCCATTACCTGATGCTGGGTGCTACTAGGAACCATTTGGTATGAAATGTTGTAGCTCAGGAGGATTCAAGTCTGCCCAGGCTGTGGGGTACAGATGTGTCCTCATACATCTAGCCTCCTTGCGTGTTAAACGGCACTTCTAGTGGAACGTAGTGTCCCGCTGGGAGGGGGGAGTTGCAGTGCAGCGGTTAAATAGATTCTATACGCATGCGCACGGAATCTATTTCTCTCCTCTTTCTCTATCAAAGGCTTAGTACATCTCCCCCGATATTTGATAGAGTTGAATAAAGTGTTTCTCACTGCACAACAGGGAGGGATAGTGCAACGGTAAGTATATTTAACAATCATCAGTAAATTTAAACTGCCTTTATTTGTCTAAGGGGGAGATGTATCAAAATGGAGAAGCTGACTATAGTAACCAATCAGCTTGTGTCATTTAATAGACTGTGGGGGAGATGTATGAAACGCAGAAGCGGTATCAGTGCACATACCGCTTCTCCCCCATGTATTACGGGGGGCTGGGCAGTAAATGACAGGGGCGCTATGCTGATATGCTGAGCAATGTATGAACGTGAGTTCACCTGACCGTTCCGTCAGCTGAAGCCATCGATGTCGACATCTGCAGCAGGTGTTGTCCTATCCCCATAGCAGGGACAGCACTGTCCCTGCTGTGGCGGCTGCTGGCTCTGGGGGCTGCATGTGAGATTTGGGGGGACGAGATGTTCATACTTCTCATCGGTACTGCTTCGCCTTGGTAAAGAGGCGAAGCAGGAAGCAATATAGTGGCACGATAAGTGCCGCTATAATACATCTGCCCCTGTGCTAGATAAATTAGTTAGAAGCGCATTGGTTGCTATGAGAAACTTCTCCACTTTATTTCTCTCAAACGTTTGCTAAATCTCCCCTCAAATGTGATATCTTCCTGACATGATAGAATAATACAAAGACATTTACCAAGCCATTAATTGTAACTCATTCATTGCTAAGTCTATTTTCATACTTTTTGGGCAGTTTACATTTGAACATTAAATTATACCATTTTGTTTCTCTGTCAGATAATGTTGATTTTCCAGTTTGCTTATTTCTCCTCACACAGCAAAGACAATCTATCCAAATGGGCAAAAAGTGTTATGTTTTTTCCCATGGAAATTGCAAGAATTGAAAACTAAAAGCAAATGTCTGTATTTTCTTCCCAAAGACCACCAAGACATACTTTGTGATTCTTGCTTTGGCATTAATCCACCTTCCCAAAACCGCCACATTGTACACAAGTTTTTAGAATAAAATATGTCTTTTTTTTTTTTACATGTTTGAATGATACACATTCTATCAGAGCCAAAAGCACTCCCACTGACATCACTAGTGATGCCTCCATCTGGGCAGCCACGCCCCTGGCACGCCCACCAAAGGGGGCGTGCTGTCAATCACCATCGACAGCACGCCCCCTTTGGTGCGCACTTTGGCAACATCGACCCGCTTGCGAGCGCTCAGCGCTCGCAAGCGGGTCTGAATCAGGCCCACTGTTTGAAAGACTAGATTGTTTAGGTACCAGGATGGGTGAGATCGTGCATGTTAAATACCCTCCCCCATTACCTGTCTTAACTAGTATTACTGCAGTGCAGGTCGCTATTGTCTGGTGATCACTAGAAAATAACCACTGAAAGGCCACATCATTAAAAATAGGAAACCATTCTCTTTTAAATAAGGAAGCCCCTGAGGTTATTACAGCTAGGATTTAGACATATTCACATTTTACTGAACTTCATCATGATTTCTGCAGGGGAGTTCTCTGAAGACCACCAGAGAATAACTTCTCAGGGACCTCTTTCAAACAAGGCTACCCCTGAGTCTGTGGGTGCCATGATAGGCGAGACAGAACACTTATCTGGCTTTTAAAACATTCTGTAGATTATTTTCCTGGAAGGGGCGTTGTTTAATGACAATTGCGTCTTCAGCCTGAAGATGGTATTTAGCAACAGCAACCATAAGAAGGGGCTTTTACGTTATTTCTCCACCCCTCTTCATTTGAACCCCTGCAGTTCTTAAGACTACTAAGATTCGTCCTTAGCAGTGAAAGGGCTAAAACGATGTCGGCTCAATCTTAATAGCCATGAGTTCTGGCACCTCTGGACTCACAGATTTTTGTTTGCAGCCCCATAGGACTGCGTATTAAAATCTAAGAGTCCAGTGAGAGCGGGCTGCGAGGGGAGTGAGTTGCGGGTCCATTGCCGACGTTTCTACACTGTTGCAACGGTGACTCGCCCCCTTCATGGCTACTAGGATTAAGCCCTAAAGGGGAGATAAAATAACCAATACACTAGTATAGGAATAAATAAAAGGAAGGTACAGCAGAGGGGCTAAACCTGCCCACACACTGTTGAATCTGGTCATTCAGCACACATTGACTAACATCTATAAAATGGCATAAATTGTGTAATTTACAATAAACATATTTGATACTGACTGTAGTATTAGGTAAGAATGTTCCATCTGATACAAAGCAGAACTTGCAATATGAGGAGGTGGGTGCTTTTTATGATCTCACTCCAAAATTTCCCATAGGGGGGGCAGGTTGGTTATCTCCTCCACCCCCACTTGCCTTTTCAATATAAGATGACTATATGGAAACTTACCACTTGCATTTACTTTGAATACAGTAAACAAAATACAGTTCAGTAACTATCTATATGAAAGCTAAATATGACTAATGGAATCACCCATAAAAGTGTATCTAAAGATCACTGTCCTCATTGAACATAAAATGTCAAAATATATTTTTACCGAAATGTTTAATGTGAAGCCCACGATGTTGCTTAAATTAACAGGGGAAAGGGACACACACTAGTAAAGCTGGTATTTCCAACAGTTGGTTTACGTGGGTGGTTAAGTGTGATGCTAAAACAATAATGCACAAAATACTGCAAAAAGTTTAAATAAGGCAATGGTTTAATTCTAGTTGGCTATTCACCCTTAGGGACACACTGCATCTAACGTAAGTAAAATATGCAGATGACCAGCACCATTGGTAGGTTCAAGAGCAGGTTATTCAGGATAACTAGTTTTTACAGGTACTTAATATGGAAATGGTGGAGGATAACAGGCAAAGAACACCAACAAACTTTGGACCCGATTCTGTTGTGGACGGTATTGTACAGCCACAGGGAAGCAGTCCAACTAAATGCATATGCAGCAGGAGGTGTCTGTAGGAAACAAGACATCTCCTACATACATCTGCGATCCCAGGGAAGCTCCCGTAGACATGGCTTTGGATCACTGTTTTGTAGAACGATCCTAGTCGCTGCCTCCCGCTCCACCCCCCAAACGCTGCAGCATGTCAATCATGCTGTGGCTAAGGGGCGACTGAGATCAATTACGCAGGACCCATTTTGCGCATGTGCAGAATGGGGCCTCACAGACCCAGAACCATCTGATTTGTATGTAAACCATCAGGGTTGTGCACAAATCTGAATCAGACCCTATGTTTACAGGTACTTGGCCTTGCATTGTTACAGCACAGCAGCAGCTCAGTGATCACTATGAGGACCACATGGACAGTACATACAGCAAAAATAACTTCAAATACAAGATAACCTAAAACCCCGGTCTGCTCTGTTTCATTTGGCATTTGAAGTCCTTTACTGTAAAAACAATTCAAATCCGATAAAGATCAACTGATCACAATATTGAGGTTCACTATTACTGCGCTAACCTTCAAGATAATGATCCCCATTGATTTCTGGTCTGATTAGAACGGACCCACTGGATATTAAATGGGAAATGTTTTTGTTGATTGATTCAATGGTTAGGGGCAGGAGCGGATCACTGGGAGCACGGGACAGTTCCTGCTGTGTCGAGAGAAGTCCATCAGCATTACCTTCGGCATCTCCCATTATGGCTACACGGACACCGTTGTCTGTTACTTCTTGGACCTGTTGCTTATACTAAAAGGTATTACAAAGCATAAGCCCTTTCACATATAGGGCATCTTATTTAAACAGCCACTGGCTAAAATATCTCAGTGGTTTCCAGCTTATTAACCGGTGTGTGTAATGTAAAGTACAGCTTGTATCGGCACATTACAATCTGCGCAATTAGTGACATTTTTGTTGCATCCATTTGCTACATTTTATCCTTTCCCAGCTTACTATCAGAGAAGTGGATCAGTAATATATGAACAAAAATTTTTGTTTTTTACATATATTATACAATGTACAATATCACAACCATAGTGATATCACAACCACAACTACCTGTTGATACTATATAGATTATGTACGACTGGCAGGATTAGAAGGAAAAGGCTTGAGAACAGTAATCTTCATTAAGGAACCAATTCTAAAGAAACCATATTACTGATACAAATGGTACCAAATTAGCAAATACAGTTTAATAATATAAAATTGTTTGATCAGGGAAGTTCACATTTTGCCCTGCCCCAAAACTTCTGTTACTATGTATTAGCTGGTTGAACCTCTGATATATGATGATATTGGTCTTCTAGACCAAGTGATCTCCTTATGCTGGCCATACACCGGAACGACAAGCATACGATACGATTCACCTCACGATTCCCCGGAGCTCCCTGCAGTCCCGGCGGTACGATTTGGTGTTTTTCTTTACACACGATCTGGCCTACGATCGATCGTGTGCCTCACGCGCTCATCTGGAAAATGTCATTGAAATGACATGAATGGACGCATGATGCATCGCATGCACTAAATTTACGGTATGATCTGCACACGATACGATGGATAATATGGGCTGCACACCTGATCATACGATCTGATTTAGGAGCTGCGGGAGCGCGCATCGAATCGTATACTATTAAAAAAATACACGCTTTTCACAAGATCCATCATACGACTCGTCGAAAATCGGCCAAATCGGCCTGAAATCGTGCTGGTGTAAGGCCAGCAAAAGTGAATACCGACTGAAGTCACCATCTGTCCAGGGAGGATCGATTTCTTCAGAGGTTCCCCATTGCAGAGAAACCACCACAAAAAGGTAAGAAAGTCTCTCAAGCCGACCGGCCTGTATCTGCAGTAGACCCGGAGGGTGTAAACATGGGTGTATTGGGCCTCATGATTTCTGTTGCTGGCTCTGCCGATTCATAACTGCCGCTACTGGAGCTCAGCTCTGATCGGGCGCATGCGCAGAAGCTCATTGTATAGAATGAGTG
The DNA here is from genome assembly GCA_031769625.1 of Taudactylus pleione. Classification (NCBI taxonomy): domain Eukaryota; kingdom Metazoa; phylum Chordata; class Amphibia; order Anura; family Myobatrachidae; genus Taudactylus; species Taudactylus pleione. The sequence continues at coordinate 10,134,665 of JAUIMM010000185.1, forward strand.
AAATGGCCAAGGGGGAGCTGTAGCGCATGCCCAGCAGCAGCAGCTCGTTCGATGGGCCTTTGCAGAGCACAGCAAATCACTCCTCACAGCTCCAGCAGTAACACAAAAGGGGCAGCTGGCACTGTTGTTCCGACAGCGTCACACAGTTAGTAGTGACAGTCAGTAAAAATATCATAATAGTATAGATATATAATATTAAACACAGGCAGGAGTATCCCACCCCCCATAACAGACCTCACCCCATCAACAGACATGCGCCTTCCCCTATCAGGACTGCTTCCAGAAATTTTCCAGCCTGGTTTTCCACCCCAAGTAGGGGAGACTGACTTTCATATAAATATGGAATGCATGAGTAAACCCTAAATTATTCTGAATGTAAAATGGAGCTATTCTGGCAGCCAAAAAAGGCATGTTAATACTGTTAATGTTAAAATGGTTTAAGATAATGACCAGAATTTAGTGAAAAAATGTAAAATTCTAAAAAAAAAGTATTTCTTAATTAGTTTTTCGTATTTTCATAAAACAAAGTTGCAATATGTAAAGTTATTTTCAATAAGTACATGTCATCAACTCACTGCTCTGACTACTTGTTACACATGACTTTCCCTTTACATTCAGCAAATAATTCAGTCTAGTGCACTTGGAGAGTTTTGGTTAATTGTGTAGGAGGCAGGCAGCGAGGGATGATGTCACAGACAATCTGTAGGCCATGTATGTATATTTTCAGCAGTGATAACCACATTGCTATTTTTAATTAGCGGCTAGCATTACCACATTTACTTACACTTCTGTTGAGAAAGTAGTTGTCTCATAAGCTGCATTTATTTTTCAAAATAGTCAACACTTTACAAGCATTTCAAATGAGGAGCAATACAAGCAATAACACTGGATTAGTCTGTCCCACTGACCTAGATACAATACAATAGCAGCATAATCAAGTACAATAGTAGTACATATCATTTGTTAGATACAGTCATGTGCAGTGTTAAGCGGCCAATACACGGTGCGATTTTTTGCACGATGTGGACGATTTCCATCAATCGTAACGTGTATTGTTTCTGTGTGTTTACGATGCCGATGCGCGTCCCCACAGTCGTATAGCTGGATCGTAGATCTTACTGCAAAACCGTAAGATTACGATCTATTGTGTACAATGTGATATACTTGTATGCATCTTATTGTATAATCGTAACGATCAATCGTACACCATTTGACCACATCATATGGAGAATTTCAAGGGAAGAATTTTAAGGGCAATCGTACAACACATCATACCAACTGAAAATCGCAGAGTGTATGGCTGGCTTTACACTAAAGAGTTATAAGAATTTAACAAAATGCAGCATCAAAATTGGTAATATAAAGTGAAAACTGATTCATTTTCAAATAGCCATTAACAGGACATGTATTATTTAGCAAAAAACACAATGTTCTGTAGCCATTTGCCATGTCCTACACTTATATTTTATAATAAATTAACGGTTTTTGGAATTAAGTAAATGTCATCAGTTTTCTGTACATAACGTTTCTAACAAACATAACTTTTATACAGCATTCACAGTGGAAACAAAAGTGCAGAACTTTGCTGGAAAGTGGATGCTTTCATCACCACTATGACGAACATGGGACTATTGCAAAGCTGAAGAGCAATGGGGAGTATGCTGCTCCTTAGCTACGTGCACATATATAATATCTGCATGTTCGGCCATATCCAGAGCCGTACTCATCCTGCAATGTAACCACCCCCTATGTGTTCACTTGGTTTGATACTAGTCATCATCATTAGTGTGCACTTGCACCTACCTCTACTAGGTGCAAAAGGTAACTGGAAACAGGCACATTTTTGCTTAGCTCCAACGCAGCTTAGCCCCCAGATCCGTCTCCATAACCTCACTGAGCTTTGCCTATGTGAAAACTCCTGGATACAGCCTAGGTATGCCTCTTTAGTCGTAAGTGTGACTGAAACGTGTATGGCTCTGTGTCGTCCAAACTTGCTTGCACAGAGTACAGGAGCATATGCAGTGTGAGAGCATACAAGATAGTGGCTGTTTTAGCAGGGCGCCACGTCCTGCCCAATTTTAAAAGGGCAAAATGTGCCCTGTCCTTTTAGCGGCGCCCCGCTAAATCAACATTCATATACAGATTCAGAGACTCAGATGCACGCAGATATACAAGTGTCGCATATCAAATTATTCAGCATAGTCTGCTGGTGCGTCCTAGTAGCATCACATTGCAACTCAGATGCATTTTCGTCAAACAAAGGCACAAGAAAAGACGCCCGGTGCTAGCAGAGTCTCACGGGACCTGGCATGGCGAGAGTGGCTTTTTAGCGTGACTGCAGCAATGATGTTTAAGGATACATCTGTAAGTGTGATGAGGAATAGTGTTCACTCTAGCTCCTTCGGCAGGCAGAGAGGGCACTTCCGCGCGCGCCGAACGCCTTTTCGGGTGCGTGGCAGTTGAAAAGGGGGCATGCCTATAAGACGCGTCACCTTTTCGTCACTCTTGGGGGCGTGCCCGGCACTTACGGAAACGCCTGGTAGCCCCCAAGCGCTGCCGATAGGTAGAATAGATGCCGGGTGCATGCGTCCAACGTCTATTCACAATTCCCCACCCTCGGGACATTGCGACCCACGGGTGAAGACGGCACCCACAGGCTGTCTTAGCGGTGCGCGGTGAGGGCAGGGCGCTTTTTGCCCTCCAGAAGCAGGGCAGGGCGCAGCGACCCGCTAAAAAAGCCTAGCAGGAACGCTATGGAAATAATTACAGTTTATTAGCTTGAAATGCACCAGGAAATAAAATTTTCTTTTCACATCTATGGGCCATATTCAATTGCTGGCGAAAAGTCCCAGGGGTCTATATACTAAGCAGTGATAAGTGACAGAGTGAAAAGTGATAAGTCTGTGATAAGTGCCAGCCAATCAGCTTCCAACTGTCATCTCACAGGCTGTGTTTGAAAAATTACAGTTGGGAGCTGATTGGCTGGCACTTATCACAGACATCACTTTTCACTCTGTCACTTATCACTGCTTAGTACATAGACCCCCCCAGACTTTTCGCATGCCAGAGTTTTCACCGTCATTGCCAGTTTTTCCTCTGGAAAAGTATCGCGCTCATCACCGCAATTCGCTCTATTCAATTGCAAAGGACGCGAGAACGCGTCCCAGCAAAACTGAAATCGGCAAAAAGTCCTGTCAGATTTGGGGAAATCAGCCTCCAAAAGATGCACTGACAAGGGGGATCACTATGGATACCTCCGATTAGCCCTGCTGAATGTATTTGGGGTGCTGTAATGCTCTCAATTGGTGGTATTTTGAAAAATAAGTAGTCCCTGCACCATCTTGACGCAAGCCTTCTTTATGAAGGACCGATGCATTGCAACTCTTTCTTTTAGCATTCGGATGGTTTTGCCCACAAAGATCTTATTACATGGGCAAATAATCACAGGTGACAAATTTAGTGTCACAACACATACAGTGTTTTAAGTGGTAGACAGTTCCCCTCGTAGGGTGTATAAACGTATTGCCTATCATCATGAAGCGGCAATTGACACAACCGGTACACTTGAAGAACCCTTTCTAGGGGTTTAGCCAGTTTGTAGCGAAATGACTCACCGAACCAATGTCAGAGAGTGAGACCCTCTCTTTTAAATTCTTGCAACCCGAAGCGGCTGTTTGAACCAGCCGGATTTAGAGCATGGCTCCCCGGGTCCTTTGCAGACCATTGAATATGTGCTAAGTATTGCAAACTATCATGGCTTGTTTTTTACCCTGTTGGTGATATACTAAAATATTTTTTCACTGTGAATGGTGTGCTGGATTTTTGTCCTGATTGGACTCAGGGCCTGATTCAGACCCGCTCGCAAGCGGGTCGATGTTGCCCTAGTGCACATGCGCACGACGGAGGGAGCTCCGTCATACGCATGCGCGAAACCCCAATAGCGACGGCCAAGCCGTCGCTATGGGTCTCGCACCAAAGGGGGCGTGCTGTTGATGGTGAGTGACAGCACGCCCCCTTTGGTGGGCGTGCCGGGGCGTGGCTGCCCAGACGGAGGCGTTCCCATGGGAACGCCTACCGTCTGGGTCTGTCCCCACTGACATCATTAGTGATGTCAGTGGGAGTGCTTTTGGCTCTGATAGAGCCAAAAGCACTCCAGGGCTTGCGGCAGCAAGACCCTACATACATACACACACACACACACACACACTACCGTTCAAAAGTTTGGGGTCACTTAGAAATTTCCTTATTTTTTTCAAGAAAAGCACCGTTTTTTTCAATGGAGGTAACATTAAATTAATCAGAAACACACTCTATACATTGTTAATGTGGTAAATGACTATACTAGATATTTAAAGGAATATCTACATAGGTGTATAGAGGCCCATTTCCAGGAACCATCACTCCAGTGTTTAGTTGTGTTTGCTAAGCGCGTTAGAAGACTAATGAGTGATTAGAACACCCTTGAAAACCCTTATGTTAGCACAGCTGAAAACGGGTTTGCTCATTAGAGAGGCTATAAAACTGGTCTTCCTTTGAGCTAGTTGAGTATCTGGAGTATCACAATTGTGGGTTCGATTATACTCTCCAAATGGCCAGAAAAAGAGAACTTTCATGTGAAACTCGACAGTCTATTCTTGTTCTTAGAAATGAAGGCTATTCCATGCAAGAAGTTGCCAAGAAACTGAACATTTCCTACAACGGTGTGTACTACTCCCTTCAGAGAACAGCACAAACAGGCTCTAACCAGAGTAGAAAGAGAAGTGGGAGGCCCCGATGCACAACTGTGCAAGAAGACAAGTACATTAGAGTCTCTAGTTTGAGAAATAGATGCCTGTCAAAACTGGAGTATTGGCTGAGACAAGATCAGTTTAAAATTGAATCGCAGCAACACCATCTTGCGACTGGCCGCAAGACGCCATTTTGCGAAATGGCCGCCTAAGGGCCATTTTAGATAAACTCACACCTTAGTACATGTGGCGATAATACTATTAGCATCATGCGAATGCATCTGTGACCATCGCCATAGATTCACCAAAAGCCCATTTCACTACCTTACGTATTATAAAGGATATATATTTCAGAAATGGCTTTACAGTATGCCAAAATTGATTGCATTAGCTGAATAAAGCAAATGACCAAGTGACAACTAGCTTGTGTAGATAAGCTTCCTGGAATAACGTCTGCTCCCACTCCAGGTGGTCTGGCTAGAATACACACCTTAAATTAGCAAGCTTCCTGCAATGACATGATTTCAAAGACTAGAGTGTCATCTTAGGTCTGTCTCTTGTAGCTGGGTTATTTGCATTTCACACAAGAGACTGGGAGAATAAAGAGTTTTTTTCTTTTGAAGCCTGGGACAGGTGGGGGCTGCTGACAGAGTGGGCATGTGGAACTATCTGGCTCAGCATGTCACACTGCTAAGATGTTCACTTAGTGAGAGTTAAGTGCACCCTTCCTCATACACACATTAATACGTCTTTATATGCAGCATGGGGAGGCAGGAGGGAAAAGACCCTCAGTTGTTAGAGGCTGGGCGAGTCTATTTGAACCAGCCTGTTAAATGCACTGTAACATATGCTTCTCCCCTGGGAACCAATGGCATAAGCAAGAAACTTCTCTATTGTCCTGCCTATTCTGAGGGGGTATAAACATGTGTGCTCAAACACTGGGTCTTTAGTCTTCTTGCTGAATGCTGATTGACGGAGGTTTTCTTTCTGAATGCCGGGATCTGGTCCAGAGGCGCTGCATATGTATACTGTACTTGGGTCTGTATAATTCCTTTGCGCTAAATTGTACACAGATCATAGCATGTAACTGACTGTACTTTTACTTGAATAATACTTTGTGCTTCGGAACCACATGTTCTGAGTCTATTTATTGTATGACTGCGTACGCAAATTAGCGTCATCCTTAGAGGTTTATAGGAAGGATTTTAGAAGGTACAGGTATATAGAGGTTCATTTTAATATCATCAGATGGGGGCTCGTCGAGTGAAGTCACTTACCTACTCACACGGCACATACGGCTATCGATATCTCAGCAAAGGGTGGAGTGGCCACATGCATGGTTTTCTTGCAACCGCTTTGTGCTGAAAAATCGATATCCGTTTTCGTGTAAGCAAAGGAAGCTGACTAGAATCCAGGGACAAGAAAGGAAAAAGTTTGTTTTCCTTTGTTGATAGAACCTAACGTTTAAAAGGGGTGCCGCAGTATTGAGTACGCGGCTGAGTCGCAGTTTTGCGCACAGTAAAAGATGCACTTTTGCGTACGCAGTTAAAGAGTCATTATACAGTTGTGTGGTAGTCGCATTATTGTGTATGCCGCTGGTCGCACAATAGTGTATACGTACTTCCGGTTCTACTACCACGTGTTTAAACAAAGCCGTCGAGGTTTACCTTTTTCAATTGTTATCAATATCTGGGTTAACGTGTATTTTTCTGCGCAGGAAAAAGTGTGTAACAGTGAATATTTGTTGGACAAAGTTAAGGGTATCGTATGATCCTTAAGGGCTAGGTGCAAGAGTTAGTCTAGCCGCTCGGTAAGTAGCTTTACCGTTCTATACACAGTAGCAGGTGTACATGTTGTCTTTGTTGTGGAAAGGTGCGTGGGAGCGGCCGACATTTAAACTCCCATAGGTGTGGAAGTTGCCTTACTAAATCTTATCCGGGTGTGGAAGTTGCCTTTTTCAAATCTTATCCAGGTGTGTGGGCGCCGCCGACTTAAATCGTCCACAGGTAAGTGAAAGAATCTTGATTGTCTTTCACCAGTTTAAATCTTTATTGAAAAGCGTAGGATTTTGTCTCAGAATGGGAGCCATGCAAACAGTAGAGATGTTAGACAATGATGTGCTGCTAATGGAGGCGCCGATCGGATCGGACCGTCATATTATGCATACTAAGTACGGTACTTATGCAATAAGGTATTGTGATGTATGGTTTAAAATGACGATGAAGAGTGTTAGACCGTTTCCCAGAATTGGTAGTTTTGATAAGGATGTATTAAATAATGTCCGGGATCACATCAGTCTGATGCGCTCCGAGAGAAAAAGGTCAAATATTTTGAATGTTTAAAATTGTGGCAGCATGAAGGGGATGCGTGGCTTAAAAATGTGCAAGCGACGCAAACTAGCGTTGCGAGCGCATTGCCAGAAAATACATCCGCGACGTAAAAATTGCAATACGGACGAGCCGCAAAATGGCACGCACGTGCGGCAAGGTAGCGGTGTGGGGAGTATTGCCAGCGGTTCGCGCTCACCTCCCCCACCTTATGTGGATGGAGGTGCAAGTACAGTTACCAAAAATACCCATAAAAATGTAACAAGCAATTTGTACTCTCTCTTAAGCAACCATAATGAAAATGTTTATGATGTGGATGATGAGCCTATTGTAATGTCTGCCATTTCCCATGCTGTGCAAATGATAGATGCTGCATCACCACAATCACGGGTGGTGCTGCCATCTTCATCGGTAACAGCAGGGGAAGTGTTAACACACTCTGCACCCGTAGAGTAAGTTAATACCATACGTAGCAGCAGCAGATTAAACCCCCAGCCAGGTAACCAGGTCAGAGGTAGCAACCTACCGGTCTGCATCCCATTCGGACGATAACTGTTCCGAACGGAAATGCAGATGCGAACGGTGTAGTGCCCATGAGGGAAGTGGTAATGCATTGTCCTTGGACAAGAGCGGAACTAAATTCTATCATAAATGATTTCCCTGATCCCAAAAAGGAACTAGCCAAATGTCAAAGATTTTTGAGAAATTTGGGTAGTTCTCATGAGCCAACTAATAAAGATTGCCGTGTGTTGGTGTTAAGGGCCTGTCTGCCACGCAATACCAACGTGACAAAATTCATCACGGATTGTGTATTGGATGGTGACGTTCCCTTAACAGACCAAGTAAACCAAGGTAACATTTCCCGCATTGTGACTCAATTGGGTATATATTTTCCAGTAGTAGTTAAATGGAACAGAATTTTCACAATCAAGCAAAAGGAGAGTGAAACTGCAGAAGGCTATTGCGACCGGGCTCTGCAGGCTATCACCAAGTACACTGGGTTAGAAGATATTAAAGATAGCACTCACCACAGGGGAATGATAGTCACGGTACTCATGGACGGTCTGAAAGACGACTTAAAGACTCGGGTTCAGACCTCACAACCTGGCTGGAGGGGAATCACAATAGATAACCTCATAGAGTCTGCCATAGAACATGATAAAAATATCACAAAGAAGAGAGAGAGACCCAGAGCGAAAAACTAATGGCTGACAATATCCAAGCTCTGGAAGGAATGACAATAACATCACAGCCAACCTACACACCTGCACCCACACACACACCTGCACCGGAACAATTACACGTCCTCACCAATCCCACACCACAGCAAACACATCCTTACCCCACATATCATACACAACCACAGGTCTCATACTACCCACAAACTTCATACCTCCCACAATACCCTTATCCTTCACATCCTTACCCATACCCACCACCTTTCTCTCTTGCTCAAATCCCACAACAATCTTTTCATCCAACCCGCTCAAAAACATGTTTTAACTGCAACCAAGCAGGACACATAAGTAAGTACTGCAAAGTAAAGAACACCACACATGAACACAAGTTTCCCATGGGTTCATAGGTAATCCCAGTATCTTCTCCCAGGCCTTATATGACTGTTTACAATCTTTTTCAACCTATCAATGGATCTGTTCTAATGTAAAATGTGGACAATTTATTGTTGTATTTTAGGTCATGTTTAAATGATAATAAACTGTTGTGCTTTATCTCCCACTCACAGGACCCAAGGTTGCTAAGGATAAACAGCAGCCATGCCAGGCTAAGGTCGACTACTCGGAATACTATCCAACCCAGTGGCACAGGCATTATTAAGAGCAGTAGCTATTAATAACAAGATTTAATTGCAGGAACCTGTATGCAGATACTATATCCCTAGAATTATTAAAAATGATGGGGGGACTTATTTTACAGGTGACGTTTCCAAGAACATGTGTAAGGTGATGGGTTACACTAAGATTATCCCAGACTGTCTTTTCCTTTATTTGCCCCCCCCCTTTGAGATACTGTTCAAACAGGTAGCCTCATGTGAAAATATGATAATGAGGTTACTGTGCAGGGTCTCACGAAGATGAATGAGAATAACTGAAATTTAAAGTGTTATTAACTAATATATCTAATGCAACCTGTCATGATGTCAAATCTAGGAGAATCTGTTATAATCCAAATTTTTTTTAGCTCAGGTTATTTGATTGATCGGTGGAAAGGTCCGTATCTGACGATACAATATCCTCAAAGGGTGGCCAAGGAAGATATGTGGGTCCATTCCACTCACTATAGGGAGGTTAACCAACCGGTGGAGATACAAGCCGGAGACAAGGCCGATAACGTGGACCTGTCGATTGCGAGCTTGTGCTGGAAGGATTAAAAAGGTGACGGTGAGATATCTGAGCTAAAGAAAGGTGTAGATCAGTGCTTCCAGCAACGGAGTGGTCTGCTGTGGTCATCCTAGTTATTTTTTTTTCCCAGAGTTTTTGTCGTGATGATCTGTTTGGGGATACTCAGTGTCTGTGATGGAGGACCGATTGAGGAAATGGGAACTGATGGCAGTGCTGATGGAGTGGAGTCAGGAGGAGTGCAATGCCAATCAGGGGAGTGTCTGACCAATTTTAGTATTGTAATTGTTATGTTATTTGGGAAGAATACTTCCAGAAGTTATGACCCTCACACATGTTGAAATGCTTGGTATACATAAAACACACCATCACCATATCTTCACAGGCAAGAGAAATATGATACCTGGTGATGTGCATAAAGCCGCTCAGTTAATTAGTGAGACAACAGGCTTTCAAGTTTTAGTCGCACTGGATCCCACCAGAATTGCTCGGGGTACATTAAATTTTAGATATATTCAGGAACTTGCTAAATTGATAGATAATATCACTGAGATGTACGATGACACATTCAGGTATACAGGGAGAGAATTGCAAACGTACAAGAAAGAATTGGTGGAACACAGGCTAGTGTTGAATTATTTAACTGCTGTTACTGGAGGGTATTGAGTAATGTTAGCCACCCAATTTGGAGTAAAATGTTGCACCTATGTCACCAATGATACCAGCGACCCTAAGGAAGTGATAGACCGGATGATGGATGAAATTCTACAGCTAAAGTGGGAATTTCGTAAGAACCATAACGCTTCAGTGGCTGAAGTAGGGGAGAAGATAGAAGGATGGGTTTCACGGCTGAACCCAGTGAAATGGTTCTCAGCTAGGGGAATGGGTCCAGGAAGTGATCGCCAGCATAGACAAATTCTTAATCCTTATACTGATTGTCATCATAATAATTAGCATATGCGTCCAGTGTGTTCCTATTGTGTTGAAGTGTGGAAAATGTAAAAATAGAGTAAAACGAAAGAATGAAATATGATAGTGGCCAGTATGAATACCGAGGTAAATACAGAACTGCATTACAACCCTGAGCTAGGAAATACCATCATTTAATGTATTATATTTAGCCATGCATAAAAATGTATTATTGAAATGTTATTTTTAAAACACCTCAGATAATGTAAAGTCTCAATTCCCCTTCAAGACTGCTTTTATAAGACTGGTGCATCCCCACACCTTTCACATGATTATTCCAAGATCCGCGGTGTGCGTATAATAGTAGTTTTATGTCCCCAACCAGAGACACATTATTGATGGATTAAGAACCACCTTGTGCCATCCCATAATAACACTAAATAATATATAAATGTAAACCTAAATTAAATTTTAAGATCAGATTGTGATAGCATGTTGTTCGCTATCAAAGGGTGGACTGTCAAAACTGGATTATTGGCTGAGACAAGATCAGTTTAATATTGAATCGCAGCGACACCATCTTGCGACTGGCCGCAAGACGCCATTTTGCGAAATGGCCGCCTGAGGGCCATTTAAGATAAACTCACACTTTAGTACATGTGGCGATAATACTATTAGCATCATGCGAATGCATCTGTGACCATCGCCATAGGTTACGGCGATTCACCAAAAGCCCATTTCATTACTTTACGTATTATAAAGGATATATATTTCAGAAATGGCTTTACAGTATTCCAAAATTGATTGCATTAGCTGAATAAAGCAAATGACCAAGTGACAACTAGCTTGTGTAGATAAGCTTCCTGGAATAACGTCTGCTCCCACTCCAGGTGGTCTGGCTAGAATACACACCTTAAATTAGCAAGCTTCCTGCAATGACATGATTTCAAAGACTAGAGTGTCATCTTAGATCTGTCTCTTGTAGCTGGGCTATTTGCATTTCACACAAGAGACTGGGAGAATAAAGAGTTTTTTTCTTTTGAAGCCTGGGACAGGTGGGGGCTGCTGACAGAGTGGGCATGTGGAACTATCTGGCTCAGCATGTCACACTGCTAAGATGTTCACTTAGTGAGAGTTAAGTGCACCCTTCCTCATACACACATTAATACGTCTTTATATCAAACCCCGAATACTCACACATTACATATTCACACATAAGGTTTAATAAGCTTTAAAGTATATGATTTAAGTTGGTTCAGTTAGTTTAAATGCTGAGAAATAAAGATATTTGATAACTAAGGTTCTTTATATGTTAAGACAGCCGTGTTTGGTTTAGAACTGATGCGTACTCTTTCAACAGAATTCCGGTACTATCGGTGTGGAGATCGCATCATGCATTCCCAACTTATGGACCGTAGAGACTACAAGCAACAAAATGTATATTTTAGGAACAACTGTTAGGATGCAGCATGGGGAGGCGGGAGGGAAAAGACCCTTAGTTGTTAGAGGCTGGGCGAGTCTATTTGAACCAGCCTGTTAAATGCACTGTAATATATGCTTCTCCCCTGGGAACCAATGGCATAAGCAAGAAACTTCTCCATTTTCCTGTCTATTCTTGGGGGGTATAAACATGTGTGCTCAAACACTGGGTCTTTAGTCTTCTTGCTGAATGCTGATTGACGGAGGTTTTCTTTCTGAATGCCGGGATCTGGTCCAGAGGCGCTGCATATGTATACTGTACTTGGGTCTGTATAATTCCTTTGCGCTAAATTGTACACAGATCATAGCATGTAACTGACTGTACTTTTACTTGAATAATACTTTGTGCTTCGGAACCACATGTTCTGAGTCTGGAGTCTCTATTTATTGTATGACTGCGTACGCAAATTAGCATCCTTAGAGGTTTATAGGAAGGATTTTAGAAGGTACAGGCAGGGGTATATAGAGGTTCATTTTAATATCGTCACGCCTCACAGGCCCTCAACTAGCAGCTTCATTAAATGGTACCCAAAATATGCCAGTGTCAATGTCTACAGTGAAGAGGCGACTCCGGGATGCTGGACTTCTAGGCAGAGTGGCAAAGAAAAAGCCATATCTGAGACTGGCCAATGAAAGAAAAAGATTAATATGGGCAAAAGAACACAGACATTGGACAGAGGAAGATTGGAAAAAAGTGTTATGGACAGACGATCACACAGAAGAAAATTTGTGAGATGCAAAACAAGTGAATAGATGCTGTAAGAGTGCCTGATGCCATCTGTAAAGCATGGAGGAGGTAATGTGATGGTCTGGGGCTGCTTTGGTGCTGGTAAAGTGGGAGATTTGTACAAGGTAAAAGGGATTTTGGATAAGGAAGGCTATCACTCCATTTTGCAATGCCATGCCATACCCTGTTGACAGCGCTTGATTGGAGCCAATTTCCTCCTCCAACAGGACAATGACCCAAAGCACACCTCCAAATTATGCAAGAACTATTTAGAGAAGAAGCAGGCAGCTGGTATTCTGTCTGTAATGGAGTGGCCAGCGCAGTCACCAGATCTCAACCTCATTGAGCTGTTGTGGGAGCAGCTTGACCGTATGGTATGCAAGAAGTGCCCATCAAGCCAATCCAACTTGTGGGAGTTGCTTCAGGAAGCGTGGAGTGAAATTTCTTCAGATTACCTCAACAAATTAAAAGTTAGAATGCCAAAGGTCTGCAATCATTATTTCTAACCGTGCCAATGTCTTGACTATGGCCCTCATTCAGAGCCGCTCGCTATTTGCGGTCGTTCGTTCTAAAACAAGGGGTGGCTATTCAAATGAACCGTTCGCTAATTGCAGTCTGTTCACGCCTCTAAGTCTGAACGAGCGAGCAAAACTTGCGGTTGTAATTTTGAAAAATACGCCCTCTTGCCGCTCGCACCATACGTCATGTCCGCTATTTATTAGATTAATCGAGTACATCGAACAGCGTATGAACTGCTCGCTATTCTTGTGGCTGGTTTTTTCAACCGCTATTTTGCGAGCAGTTCGGAGTAAAAAAAAAACCAAGTGACGTGGTCAATGACGCTGCTGTATTAATTATGCACTCACTTAAAACGCCCGTTTTGACCTTTAAGCACGCCTGCGATCTAATTCCACACCCCCGTTTTCAAGCACCTTCCCCTGTTACCACCCACATACGCCTTCTTCTGTCACTCAAAATAGCAAGCATTCGCTATATAGCGAACAAACGATTTTCGGCCGCACTGACTGGTTCGCGCATGCGTATTAAAATCCGTACGCATGCGCAGATGTGCGAACATCGGTCAGAACGAACGAGCGGCTGCTTACGAGCGTCTCTGAATCAGGGCCTATATGTTCTATTCATTTTACAACTCATTTGATAAATAAAAGTCAGTTTTCATGTAAAACGGGAAATTGTCTGGGCGACTCCAAACTTATGAATGGTAGTATATATATATATATATATATATATATATATATATATTATATACATACACACACATATATACACACACACACGTGTGTGTGTGTGTGTGAGCAGGAGCAGTTACATATATTCCAAAATACAGAATATTCCATTATCCAAAATACCCCTGGTCCCAAGCATTTTGGATATGGGAGAACCAACCTATCTATATATATATATATATATATATATATATATATATATATATATAATCAATAGCTATCGCATGGCCTCTGATTAGGGATGGCAACCGACCATCTGACTGAAAACAAGTGGTTTGCCATTGCTGGTGGCCATCAATGTTGCACCATCACTGGCAACCCTCAATCGATGTTTAGGAAACATCGGCAGTTGTGGCCTACACAGATCTCGACCAATCGCTAAACAATTGATGGCTTCTAACGATGGTTGAACCATCGATGGTACAGCTGTCAATGGCCATCACTACAGTGTAACATAAAAATTGCTATTTTTATGGTATACTGTGTTTTAAAAAAAATTTTTTTTTCAAATAAAATAGTGATGGATAAGGTTAAAATTATGTTCTTGACCTAATTCGATCATAAAAGAAACCGACAATTTTGGAGCGGTTTTTGGAAAAAGAATAAGTCAGTTAAGTGGTTAAAAATCGCTAAAGTGCGTTTTTAAAAAACCTAAAAAAATTTACCTTCAGCAAGCACCTGCAATACTTGGGGGATCTCCTGGAGTCTATTTCGCTAGTTTTTAGGTTTGTACCCCAACTTTTGTTTTTTTCCTCCCCCAAAATGAAAGTACTTTTTTGAGGTATTTTACCTTTGGGGGACTGCCCCAAGGTTGCAGGGGTGTTTCCGCAACTTTGCACCCCAAACCCCCATTTCTGCACTTTTTTCCACCTCCATTTACAGGCGAACCTTTACCGCTGGTTGCAAGGCGCAGACTTTTCGCATCGGCAGAAAGTCTTTGCAATTGAATACAGGGAAAAGTTATCGCTTGGCGAAATGACGTCACCGGCGAGAACTTTTCACCGATCTCGGTTAAATACAGCCCTATACCTAATACATTAATGCGTACTACAGTTAAAGTTGGTAAGTTTTCATGAATGTTACTATGTACATCAATGTTACACAGTAAATTTTACCATATTTAAGAACTCTTCAGGAACAAAACTGAATAAAGGGGCCTATCCATAACCAGATGTATTTCTGAGCGATGAAAGACAAAAGATATCCCTTGAAAATCCTGGTGGCTGTGCTGAACTATATCTGTCATGTACATGACAGATTTTGGCAAACGACGAACAATGAGCGATATCGCATGACATCATTCAGGGAGTGGATTTTTTTCTCTGCAGCGCTCTGTAGCTGCTGCTAATATCGTTCGTCATTTACCACATATTAACTGCACGATATTGCTAATATCGTACAACTATATGTGATAATTGACCAATATGTTGGAGAGATTATAGATGCGATTTATCGGCCGCAGGAGTGCGCATCTGTCATCGTTCAGGGCCTATCCATTAGCAGATATAATGAACGATATATCGTTCAATCGTTCATTTTATCTTCTAATGGATAGGCTCCTTAACACAAAACACAGATTAGACTGCATTGAGACTCCAGCGTACAAACACCTAATAAAACTAGTGAGAATGCACACCAGGTACACAGAACAAGGCATGTGGCACTGGCGGCCATGCATGCAGAATAAGAACGGTAAATAAGAATGGCTTCATACATGTAGTACTGAGCAGTTGGTAGGTAAAAAAACAACAGGTGTTAGGAAGGGACAAAATCCATTTAGCTTAATCTTATCCTCTGCAATGATGGTTTGTTTGCAATATTTTTAAACAATGACAGCAAGCAGAAAAGGAATACATACTGTATGTATAAGACGGAATTGCCAGGCCTAACCAGGATATTTATTATTTAATTATGAAAACTCAGGTATTTTTGCCAGACGTGGGGCAGAGCACTTTTCTTATCATTTCCGCACCTCAGAACCGTCTGTACTGTAGAATGAGGAGGAGTATTGGATTGGTTCACACCAACGTTATAAAGCTCAAGACTTTTCTCCACTTCAGCAACCATCACAAATTAGGTTCATTCTACCTCACAGGCTATTTGTTTATACGTGATGCCGATCCCCATGTACCATTACCTACCTATTGCATTCTTCCTTATTTACGCTTTGTCCTTAATATCATTAAAAGTGTATATACCACAAATAGTAAAGCTTCTGGCACGCTGGTAACTAAATATTTTACAATATACATGAGCCCAAACATTTTGTTTCTGGTTGCATCACTCTTAGCATTAAGACATATTTAATTCTTGTATTCCCTTTCCCAGGATAAGAGAGAATAACATTAAGGGAGAAATTCAATTGTTTCTACCCCCTTCGCGTCCGACGGAGCTATTCAATTGTTGCTCCTGTCAGGCGCGATCAGCTGCCAGCGCTCCATTTCAGCTCGCAGCCCCAGCGGGTGTGAGCTGAAATGTGCGAAAAGTGACCTGTTTGGGTGCCCAAACATCACTTTTTGCGGTCGCGCCCAGCACTTTGGTCGGGGGTAGCTGCTTTACGCGGTTAAACCCGACCACTCTGGGTGCGATCAGAGCGAAAAATGGCAGCAATTGAATGGCGGCCCGCGATCTCCTATCACTTTAGACGGGAGATCTGGACCGTGTAAACAATAGAATTCCGCCCTTATTGTCCCCCAGATCCACTGAGCCCACACCAGTCTTTTCGATTTACCACAAGGCTCATGATATTCTCAGGAAGTTGTGCTCTTAATGAAATAAAAAATCTCCAGATTCTAAATATCACATTTGCTGGCAGATCAGTCTCTGCATATCTTATTATACAACTGCAGAAAAACCAGCACATGCTTTATTTTTGTTACTAACTTACTCAATCGTAGTTAGTGGAGATAATAAGTGTTGCATGCAATCTCTTATGGCGCTTAAAAAGGGATTTCAACAAGTTTTACAGATGTGATCTGTAATATGGCAAGTCATATTACCTCTGTAGAATTACAACGCTAAGGAAAACACATGAACTTTCACTTCAACCACAAAATAAATTCAGCAGAACACATGGCAATTTGCTGTAGATATCTAAACTACAAAACAAATATAGTTTGGGAGTCTTTTTATGAAGAGGATATGAGCCAAATCACCAGCGTTTTGCATGAGATGTGATTTATCTTCGCTACTCTTAATTTATGAAGAGGTTAACACGGGAGAAATCAGAGTTGTCTCCTTTGGTAAACCATTCATATAAACCTTTATAGGGACGGCAGTCTTAAGCTGGGTACACACTAGACGATATGTCGTCCGATCCAACGGATCAGGCCGACATATCGTCCATATCAGCCAGTGTGTACCCACTATGAGCGACCATGCGCGCTCCCGCGTTCATCGCATCGACAGATTGAGCCTACATGCAGCTCAATCTGTTAATTTGGTGAACGACCCCATGATTGTGGAGGCGGCCGATGAACGACATATTGTGCGGTCATTCACCAGATCGTGCGGTGTCAAATGACCGCATGATATATCGTTCAACACATCGTGCATCAGCCGGGTACACACATCATCTAGTGTGTACACTTTATCTCTCTCCGAGGCTTAGTGAATAGACCCCATAGTACCAACCAATCAGCTCCTGTCATTTTTCAAACACAGCCTGTAAGGGGACAGTTAAAAGCTGATTGGTTAGTACTTTATCTTCATCCACTTTATCTCTCTCCAAGGCTTTAGGTGGATACACACAAGGACAACGGATTGGCTGTCCAGTCAATCCGCCTTCCTATCTTGCGATTGGTAAGTGCATACACACTTGCCAATCAGCGGCCCAATGTGTCGTGCCTGACATCACAACTGGGCGGGCACGGCATGTGCCCTTCCAGTTCCGATGTCAGTCACCAGCGGCCTCTGCAGCAAGTGTACGGGTGGAGAGATGAGCTCCCGTACACACAGCATGATGAGCGTATATATCTGCAGATATATTGGCCATCGCCTGTGCTGCACAGTTGACGCACTATCTCAACGTCATTCACAGACATATCGTCTGTACACACTGGCCAATGCGCACACAATATATCGGCCGTTCAAATGAACGGCCAATATATCTGCTAGTGTGTACCTAGCATTAGTACATCAGTCCCTTAGGCCCTAGGGTTAAAAAAAGAAATCAAGTTTAAAGGGCAAACCATTTGGAATGGAACCCATCACGGGCCCCTGGCCATGTTTTTCCACAAATATCACTACTCCAGATTGTATTGGAAACATGAAATCGGATTATTCAACCTGAACACCTATCCAATTTGTATATTAAAAGAATTACTTCCTTGCCTGAATTTGCCAATGATTTGAGCAGCATTCCCGAGTTACCATCTGAAGCATTTCTTGAACATTCAGACTACTAACAAAAACTGTGATATATTAGTCTCTGGTATAGCTAAAGAAACAGATCTATCCTCCAATATCAGTCCAACACTTGTAAAAGCCTGGTTTATGCAGAGTTATTATATTAATGTTAAAAATATCCATTTAATATTATAATTTATTTATATAGTGCAAAAGGGCTTTCCAATCAGAGAATCAGGGTATGTGCAATTGTGCATCACTCCCTACCCAGTGGAGCTTATAATGTAATCTTCCTACGACAGGTACATAAACTCACATATCCGGGCCAATCTAGACAGAAGTCAACTAACCTGTTTGTTTATGAACATTGGGCCGAATTCAATTCAGTTTGATGTAGAATAGCTGCGGGAGGGAGCTCCGGCAGATATTCAATACACCGCGCTGTTTGGGCGGCTAAAGGATTTCTACTCGCACCCCCCTGGGGATGAGAGAAGAAAGCTGACAAAAGTGCTGGGCGCGCAGCTGTTTGCTGGCTTAGCGCGGTGCTAACAGCAGCGCGCCCGGCACTTTAGTCAGAGAATGCCGGTTACCATGCCTTAACACCCAGGTTTGATAAAAAACGGGGATAAGTTTTCACTGAAAGTTTTCTCATTGAATAGGTGTTGAAAAAAAGTGCAGAATTGGGGTTTAGGGGTGCAGGCTTAAAAAAAAATAACCTGCACCCCTGGGAATGACATTTAAAAAAGAACTGTGTAAAAAAAAAGTAAAAAAAAAAAATAGGGACACCCCAAAAAATTATTTAAAAAATTGGGGTGAAAAAAAAAAAGGGAAAAAATTGTTTAACAATAGGGAAATAGGTTCAGGGCTATTCTGCAAGTATGCGGCAGATGTTTTCTAGAATAGAATTATAGCGGCAGGTGCACAAATGCAGAATTTTTAAAAAATTACTTTAGGGACACCAAAATATGCTAGTACCCATTTTCATGTACCCCAAATTTGATGGGACCACTTAAAAAAACGAAAAAAATAACCTAAATGCTCTTCTGCATCACTTCTTCAATGTCGGTAAAAAAAACACCTGCTGCGGCTATTTAAATCCCCGACTTTCAATTAAAGGCTAAAATGGGGGTACCCATAGTGTTCCCCCATGTTTTTACAACTTTAGGGGGGTCTTACAATTATTTTAAGGAAAAATTCGTAACTTTACGCAAATCCAACTTCGGAGTTTCCCGTTTTCGTTAATTTTATATTGAATACGGGGATAAGCGGGAGCGCGCACCAGACTTTAATGCAGGAAAAAACTCCAATATGAAACGTTAACTTCAACAGTGAATACCCCTCTATATTTTTCCTACATTCCTATGTACGTTTTCTTTATGTAGGTCAACCCACAAATGTATGTTTGTGAACCTAAGCTCTTTCCCTCCATGTAACGTATTATGAGGTACAGTAGTCACGGGGAATATACTGTTCCACTAAAAAAAACCTTTTGTACTGTACTTTCCATGTGAACGTGTAATATCCGTGCACGCCCTGTTACACTCGTCACGTAGACGGAGCTGAGGACACAATAGATACAGCCTCACCCCCCAACACTTACCAGGAGTAATAAGCGAGCAACGTCTGCCTACACCCAGAATATAGAACACGTGAATATGTAACAGAAGTCATTTACCCACAGGAGCAAATCTGTAATGGCACTAGGTACAGGATACATAATGGAAATTAAGTTTCAAATAAATATGTAATGGGTTAGTAATGCATAGAGGCTTTCTAGTTTCCAGGTAAAGAGACGTATAGTGTATAGGCAGAGGAGCCCCGTGCCCCATGCCAGCAGGGTAACCATATAAAGCACAACAATAGGCTGTCACATAAGGCGCTGGCTATAATTGTGATTGTACAGCGCCCAGAAAGGATAATCACGGGCTTTCATTTTACTTACTAGGAATGGTCCTATTCTGGAGGCTCTTTGTTCTCTTGCTGCAGGATGTTGTACTTCCAAGCAAATAATGTCAGTTTCCCAAGTGTGATCTATCAGCCCTCCCGGACATACACACACACACACACGCTGTTGCCGTCCGTTTCTTCCCCAGTTCCTTTTTCATGTCCTGGAAGAGACAGACATTCCCTGTAAGGCTTTAGCTGTAGCTAGGAGCAGCCACCAGGTCTGTGAGATCTTGCTGAGATTGTAAATAATAATCAGCAGTCAGTGAGTGAGGGAAGAAGCTGAGGACGAGCTGTGTAATAATAATCACGCCGCACAGTGACAGTGCCTCTGCAGGACTGGAGAGTCAGGGGGCATGTGTGATGGTGGAAGCATTGGCTCACTATATAGTATGTACTGGAAACCACCCAGCTCCTGGCCTCAGATAGATTCCAGACACGCCTATTCAGCCAGCCTCATGTCACTCTACCGTGTACAAAATCTGGATAGTACATATTTAACAAGTCTCTAAATATATCTGCTGCCAACATTTGAAATTAATTTGGTAAGCTAGGTGTTAGGTGATATTTCAATATCTAGTAATATCATGCTAAATATTATACAAAATGTTTAATCATTCATATCAGTCCCTACCCCAGCTTACAATCTATGGGCCTGATTCAGAATTGTACGGTATTGTACAGCCACAGAGAAGCTCCTGTGCACTACAGATGTGTCCACTCCTTATACATCTTTGCTACAGTCGAGCTAAAAAGCTCCTGTCGGCACGCCATGTCCCGTGAGACTCTGCTAGCGGCGGGCGTCGTCTTTGCATCTTTTTATCTATGTACGACTGAGGGCCTGATTAAGAGATGTACGGTCAACCCAGTGGCGTCCCTCCCTCGCAGTGATGCGATGTGTGGAGGGATGCCTTGTGCACAGCAAGCCGTGCTTGCCGCTGAAAAGGGTGCATGGCCTCGGGGGGGCATGGCCCCAGGGAAGGGGTGTGGCCTCGTGGCCCAAAACCGGTCCCTGGCCCGTGGTTATCAATGGGGTGGTGCATACCTCCCAACATTTGCAGTGAGTGAGTCGGGAGCTGTGCGCGCCCGAAAATGGGGCGTGGCCGGATCATAAAGGGGGCGTGGTCTGATGACACGCCCCCATTTACATCACTAATGGGGCATGCCCAGCATCTCCAAGATGCTGGGCTGCCCCGGGCTTCACCCGTACTGTGAATAGATGCTGTGCGCATGCGCACAGCATCTATTCTCGCTCTGCATACACGCTACACTGTGGCCCGCGGGCGGGACAGTCCCAGAAAAACGGGACTGTCCCGCTAAATGGGAGGTATGGCGGACAGTGCAGGCTCCCTCACTGTAACAGGAGCCAAGTGCTGCACTTAATGCTACCGTGCAGCACCCGGCTCCTGTCACTAAGCCCTAATGGGGAGCATGCACCTTGGTGTCACCCCTCGGCGGGTGACACCCGGGTGCGGGCCGCACCCCCCTTGTGATGCCACTGGTTCATCCAATGATTGGAGCATCCGCAAGGCCATGGACTATCTGAGTAACCTTGAGGTTACTCAGATTGGCCCTTGCAGATCTGTAGCCAAGGCCAGGAAGTCTAGGTCAGAAGACGCAGAGTCTGACCTCAGCTCTCTCAGAAAACAAGGGCGTCGCACCCGTTTTCCAGATCTAATGCCAGCTCCACCCCCAAACGGCTCAGGGGGCACTGCGTGCGGGAACGCAGGACCCATTCTGCACATGAGCAGAACTGGCCCTGCACAGGTGCCCCACCATCGTCCGGACGCTAAAGTGGTTATAAACGTAGTTTTCTGATTACCGCAGAATGGGTCCTGCAATCTCGCGCACATATACCCCCCAAGAAGTTGCAGCATGATTGATATTCTGTGGCATTTGGGAGGCGGAGAGGAGGTGTTTCCCCATTTTCCGGGAGTGCCAAGGTCAGGGTCTGTGTGGGTCGACACAGATTTCTTGGCCTAGCAGGCTGGCAGTCTAAGTAAGACTAGTCCGTACTGATGCTATCGCGACTGATGGTGATCCGAGGTAACATATATGGACGATGCGCTCAGATCGCTATTGCTGTCAGGAAGCGTCTGCTTCCTATAAACATCTCCTGCAGTCAGGGCCAAAACTAGAATTTTTGTCACCTGGGGCAAGGCAATAATTTGCCCCCCTCCAAAAAAAAACAATAACAAAGAGGGCATTTTTCTGCATGTGTTCCCGAAAAGTGGGTGTGGTTTCATGACACGTGACACCGCTTACACATTGTGCCACAATAAGTAATACCCCTTATAACACATTATGCCACACAGTAATGCCCCTATAACACATTATGCCACACAATAATGCCCCTTATACATTATGACACAGTAATGCCCCTTACACTTTATGCCGCATAGTAATATTCCTAGTTTTGCAAAGCAGTGCAAAATTAGATTTATTTCTCAGAGCGAGATTATTGAGGGAGGTGGCACATTTTTAGTTCAAGTCCTAGCCATGCGGAAAGGTGCACATCCATTCCACAAAAAGTTATTTATGTTTGCATATACTAAGAGCTGGCAGACATCCAGGGTCATCCTATTCTTTTAAATTGATGCAGTAAATGAGCAGTATTTTAGAAGAAGGCGGCAAACTAAAAAATAAATAGTTGGTTGTAAAGTGATGAGGTTCAACTGTTACAATGACACTTTTGCAGAGCGTTGCTTTTTGCCTCTTTGCACAGTTATAGTTTGTGAAGGTATCTCCTGGGGGCAGAGAGCATAAGGCACGCACCATGTTGTGTATAGAACAGGCCGTCTATGTGCCCTAGTGCAGAGCTGTAATGTTTTGTATGTGTCTATGACACGTGGAAAAGTGTTCATAGCAACCGCTCCATATTAATCTGTACACTTGGCACCCCTCTCTTAATTGACACTTCGTGCATCATTCCACTCCTGGGGTTCTGCTGCCACCGAATCCACTCCTGGAGTCCCGCTGCCAGCCGCTAGCCATACAGAAATACCTAGGCTTAGACTCTGTCTTTTTCTGTCACCACTTACCACTACTCCCACCGCTGCCTTTGGTCCCGCCCCCAGCGCTTGATGTCGAAAAGCTGCTTCCAGAGAAGGTGATCTAGTCACATCTGGGAGACTGGGACTCAGCCACTGCCATATGAACAGTTACTGTGCTGCAGCGGCTGTTGGGAGTCCCAGTCTCCCAGAATGCACCCACGTCACCCCCTCTAATCCATACTAGAGGCACATGCCCCCCCCCCCAGTTGCCACCCTGCTGCAGTACAGCATGCCTTCCAACTGTCCCGCATTCATCAAGACAGTCCCATTTTTCTGGGACTGTCCCGCTGTCCCACCCACAGCCGTAGTGCCCTGTGGTGGGGTGAGAAGCTGGGGGAAGTATACACCGCTGCTCTGTATAGCAGAGCAGCAGGTAAGCAGGGGGAGAATAGATGCATCTATTCACAGTAGAGGGGGAACATGGGGGCAGCCCAGCACCCCCATTCGCCCTAACAGGGACGCGAACAGGGGTGCCGCGAGGCTCCATCCCAGTTTCAGAGAGGCCCTACCTCCTTTCCATGAAGCTCCGTCACCTTTTGAGGTGTACACGCCGTAGGCGAGTAAAATGTCCTGCATCCTAAAACTGAAAAGTAGGGAGGTATGGTACAGTCATAGGCGTCTTTATAACAGGTGCACACGGGCCCCTGGGTCCAGGGGGGCCCACACCCATACTTGCCTACCCTCCCGATTCGGCACGCCGAAAATCGGGTGCCACTCCCAGACCCCATAAAGGCAGGTAAGCCTCCGTGCCCCAGCGACCCGGCCCCACCCCCCTTCACTTACAGTATAAATCCCGGCAGCAGAGGGGCCAGTGACATGACTCGCGCTGAATCGCGTCATCACAGCCTCGCCCCTTGCCTCACAATGCCATTAATAACAGCATTGTGGAGAGAGGGCGGAGCCACGATGACATGATGCGATGTCATGCCCCCATGCTCCACCCCCAAATATGTGTCTTCATCTGGCCACGCCCCCTTTTTTGCAGCAAACCGCCCCCCACCGAGAAAGCCCGACAGCTCCATCCCGGAAGAAGGGAGTGAAATATTGGTAAGTATGCCCACACCCTGCACCCATGGGTAATTATACTTACCTCTTTGCCGATTCCCGAAGTGCTGCTCCGCAGCGCCGAATTGGTGCTGCAAAGCAGCAAACAGTCACTGGGAAAATGGCGGCGGCTATTCTCCCAGTGATCTGCGCATGCGCAAAAAAGATGTCCACGGGAAAGTAGGCGTGGGCGCCATTTTCCCGGAGACGCGCATGCGCAGTAGATACTGGCATGAAGCCAGAATCTACAGCGCTTAGTGGCGCTGAGCCACCGACAGAGAGTAGGGGGCCCAAACGGAGGCTGCACATGGGCCCACTCCTCTCTTAAAACGCCCCTGGGTACAGTATTTTATATTTGCTGGATGGTATTGCACAGCTACTGTACTTCCTTGCAGCTGTGCAATACTGTCCGGACCTGAATCAGGCCATTGTCAGGAGTAAATTAACCTTTCAGTATGTTTTTGGAGTGTGGGAAAATCCGGAGCACCAGGAGGAAACCCATGCAAACACTTGCAAACTTCACACAGATAAGGCTTTGGCCATAATTGAACATAATACTCTAGAGGTAGCAATGATAATCACTGTGCTAGCTGAAGTTTGATGGACTACAACCCCAATCAATGTATGTTCACTGAATATAAAGGGGCTATTTCTGAGTCACATGCTAAGTGGCTGTAGTTGCATCTGCGGAAGCCTCATTTACTACCTTATGCTAATGCTAGAATCCGTAGGTCTAATGCAGGGGTTTGTGAGTCTGCAAGCAGAAACCCGTGCCGCTCACTGATTTGTTGCAGCTGCAGCTGTGGCAACCATATTCATTATATGCACTTGTACCAGCAAATGCATACATTTGCATGTGCCGTATTCAAAAACTTACCTTTTGCATCTGAGCACAGAGGGGCTCATTCAGAACCGCTCACTAGATGCTTACGTTCTCACACAGCATATGCAAATTTGGCTAAGTGACGGCACGGCAGGTGATCGCATGGCAAGGCCCACTATGTCTTTGCGTGTGATCGCTTTGTGTATGTAGATGCCCACCAGCCTGTCTTAAGATACCCACTTGTGTACGTCATCTCCAGGAAGTGTATGCAACCATCGTTACATCGGAAGCGAATGCAGCTCTTTTAGCAACAGTGCATCCAGCTGTAAAATGCAGTGTCTGACTCCCCAGGGCTCCACAGCCAAGCAACAGGTATCAACGAGTATCCACAGTGCATTCCTTTTAGTGACTTGTTCCTAGTGTTTTTCACGGTGTGTGTACATCTTCTGAGTAGAATCTTTTAGAGTCATCTGCTGTGTCAAGCTCCGCGGCTGAATCCTCAGCGTGTGTACTTAGGGCTCGATTCAGACCCGCTCGCTAGATGCGTACGCTCGCACCCAGTGTATGCAAATGTGGGAAGGCAGGCAATCGCACGGCAAGGCATTAGCACGCCCACTATGTCTTGGCATGTGATCACTCAGTGTATGCAGATGCCCACCAGCCTGTCTTCAGACGCCCACTTGTGCACGTTATCTCTAGGAAGTGTATGTAACCATTGGTACATCGGGTACCATCGGATGAGATCGCAGCGCTTGAGGCTGACCATACCCTACCGCAAGCACTGTGGGCAGTTCAGTATAAAAACCAGCCAGGTGACGTGTACTATGACGCTGCCTATAATTTAGGCACGCCTCTGAAATGGCGTTGAGATGCTCAGGCACGCCTGCGTTCGCATCTCCACTCCCGTTTATATTGGCCAGCCCCTGTCAGCACCCACAAACGGCATCTCCTGTCACTCACTCTGCTGGGCTGTCTATGCGTAGTGAGCGATCGCTTCCCGATTTCTCACTGCGATTCGCGCACGCGGACTGCGACGCATACGCACAATGCGAAAATCGGCCCGGCTACGAGCGAACGCATCCTAGCAAGCAGGTCTGAATCAGGCCCTTAGTACCATCTCATGGTACTTAGTACATCATCCAAGCACCAGTTCATAATACCAGTCTCCTGTGTCAGTGATGCGTCTGAAGCCACAGTGCGCGTACTTAGTACATCATCCAAGTACCAGTTCATAATAACTATCTCCTGTGCCAGTTCTACATCTGAAGCCACAGTGTGCATACTTAGGGCCTGATTCAGCAAGGAACTCAAGTGAGAGAACGCACGCACTCAGCCGCTGCTTGTATATGCTAATCAATTCATACGCATGGCAACCGCGGCATAAGGTGCAGACGCCCAGCACTACATAATGCCACCCACTTCCCTTTACTTAAAGCCCGAGTAGTCCGCAAGACAGTGGAAACATCGTAACCATATGCACAATATAGGTTGATCTGATGTTGTGCAGAATTTTGGCCACTTCATGCGTGCATCGAGTCGTCTGGCTGCATATGTCGCCGCACTGCCTTAATTATGCTTGCCCCTATAACGGCGTCCCAACGCACAGGCATGCCTGCATTCACCCAACCACCCCCCATCACCACCCACAAATGGCACTTCCTGTCAATCTATATTGGAAGGGTCTGCATACACACTGCATGTAGACTGCGTATCCTTACCTGATTGCGCTGACTAGTTCACGCATGCACAGTGCAATGCATACGCAATGGCAGTGCGAAAACATTGGCCGAGTGCGTGCATTCTCTCACTTGCATTCCTTGCTTAGTACATCATCCAAGTACCATCTACTAAATCATTCTCCAGTGCCAACTCTGCATCTGAGGCCATTGAGTGTGTACTCAGTGCATTATCCAAGTACTTTCTTCTAGTGCTAATCTCCTGTGCCAGCATTGCGACTGGAACCATTAAGTGTGTACTCAATACACCACTTCAGTACAAACCTCCAAAGTCATTCTCCTGTGCTTTCCCTGTGATAGTGTTCTTCCATTTTCCCACTTGTGCCAGATACCTGACCCGCAACCTGCCTACTGGGTGCAACTTAAGCCCAAATCCCGCTTGGAGGGGTCACTGATGAACACCTCCCAGTAAGTTATACTCTGTGCCTTTGGTCAGGTCTCGCCATCATCCAGTACTGGTGGATGAGGAAGTCACTAATCCAGGCCCCTCACCTCCTGTTCCCCCCTCAACCTGGGTCCATGTCTTCTAATCCTGTGGCAGATTTTGTCAGATTTTGACAGCTTGTACAGGCCCTATGGAAGCCGTTGGATTGCAGGGTGCAGAGGCATTGCAAGATCTCGCCTCTCGCATTGAGAATCAGGAGGCAGCTGTTACGAATCCCAATGCCTACTCCATGTGAGACCACAAGAACCCGCGAGATCTTCACTAATAACACCTGCCCGTTGTTCCCTTAGAACTTGGATACGTTCATCGGTACTTAGGCGGCCGCCTGGACTTATGCTCGGGGTAGTAGCGGCTCACATGGAGGTACAAGGGAATTCAATAGATGAAATGTACAGTTGGAACAGATACAGGTGATGGTAAGACTTTGAGGAAAAGAAGAGTGGATATTTGACCAATGGTATGACTTGAAGTGGTTTAAAGTATCACAGCAGCCGATGATGCGGCAATGGTATCAATGGTGCGGCAATAGTGCCGATGGTGCAGCAATAGCCGTTAGAAAACAATCTAGTCTTTGGAAATGGCTTTGGAAGCCAATGATGTGGCAAATCTGCCGATGGTGCTGCAGTTGTACTGATGGTGCAGCAATAGTGCAGATGGTGTGGCAATTGTGCTGATAGTGTGGCAATAACTATTACTAAACAGGCTAGGTTTTGGAAATGGCTTTGGGAGCTGATGATACGGCAAATGTGCTGATGGTGCGGCAGTTGTATCGATGGTGCGGCAATAGCCATTAGAAAACAATGTAGGTTTTGACTGTGGCTTGGGAGCCGTATGAAGGCTGATGAGCTGATGACAGCACAGGGGGCTGCTTGGTGTGGCTGAAAAACCGTATGGAAGTTGATGAGTCGATGGCAGCAAGGGGCCTGCTTGGTGCAGCTAGGAAGCCGTATGGAAGCTGATGAGCCGATGGCAGCATGGGAGCTGCTTGTTGCAGCTGGATACCATATGGAAGTTGATGAGCTGTATCACGAGGAGAAACAAACAAACTGACCATGCAGCAAAGCTGATAAAGCTCACAGACACGCTATAGTCGGCACAGCAGTAATAGTCCAGTGAGTATAAATAGGCGGAAGTGAGAATCAGGTTTGCACTTGTGGAATACATCACTTCCTGAGGCGTGCTGATCACCTAGCAACAGGAACAACTGAAGTAACCCCGTCCTGTCTGGGCAACCTGTTAGAAGGATTCAAGTTTTGACCGCGACTTGTAACAGCAGCACAACACCAGGTGGCTCAATATCTCCAGGAATTTTATGATCAGTTACTCTCCATTCAGTCGACTCTGGCCAACATACTTCCTTGATCTGCTCCTGTAATCCTCCAGAAGAAGTAACTGAAAAATCTTGTCTGCAGTTTGCCTCTTCTGAGCATTTTGATTGAAACCCCAGACAATGCTGGGGCTTCATCAATCAGTGCGAGATGCAGTTCGAGTGTCTACCCCAGAATTTCCCCACTCCAAGATCAAGGGTGGTGTACATTATTTCTTTAATATCTGGGACTGCCTTGAACTGGGTCTCCCCATTATGGGAGCGAGCTGATCCTCTCGTCTCTAATTGTGAAAACTTTATTTGCTCTTTCAAGAGTATTTTCGATGAGCCAGGCCGAATTGCCTCATCTTTCTCTGATCTCCTTTGAGTTCGACAAGGGACACGTACAATGGGGCAGTATGTGGTTCAATTCCAGACAATCGCTTCTGAATTAAAGTGGAATGATGTGACGCTTGGGGCAGCATTTCTACATGTATTATCTAAAAGAATGAAGGATAAATTGGCCTCTCGAGATGTTCCTGAATCTCTATCGAAAGTAATATCATTATGTATCAAGATAGGCTTGCGACACAGAGAATGGCAGATTAGTAAAGAGTGTGAAGATTATTTCAATGATCAATTTCTGCCAGCTGCATGTTCTTCCTCTCCTGCACCAACTAAAGAGGAACCTATGCAGATTAACAGGTCTCAGTTAACTCCGGCTGAACAGATCCGCCGATTCCAGAACAAGCTTTCCCTCTACTGTGCAGCCCCTGATTATATTATTAAACTTTGTCCTCTCCTCTCGGGAAATGGGAGACCCTAACTGGCTCTGGGAGCATCCGGTTGTAGGTGTTAATAAAGTTTTCCCATTTGATGGATAGTCTTTTACCAGGGTCAAGAGTCAGACAAAAAGTATTAAAGCCTTGGTGGACTCAGGAGCCACTGGAAATTTTATTTCTGAATCTCTGACACACAAACTAGGAATCCCAGTTCTTCCTTTTTTAAACAAGTTGGCTCTTTCTGGGGTGGATGGCAATGTTATCCTTGGAGACATTATATCTTCAGTTACTCTACCTGATTCGCTTCGAGTATGTTGCCTACATCAAGAGGAGAATTCCTGGTTCTACCCATGCTCTAGTTTTAGGTCTGCCTTGGCTGAAAATCCACAACTCCACTGGACTGGTCCACCATGCATGTCCTAGCTTGGGGATCCCATTGTTTTCACCAGTGTCTTCCTCATGTTGTTCCAGTACGAACCCAACAAGTCACTACCAAATCCTCCTTGAAGCTTCCCACGTCTGATCAATTAATTTCCAAGCCAGATTCTCGTTTACCCAAACCATATCAAGATTTTGCTGACATTTTTTGTGAACGAGTGGCGGACAAATTGCCTTCCCATCGCCCTTGGAACTGTGGCATCGATCTTATCCTTGGAAAGATGCCACCTCGTGGCCGTATCTATCCTCTATCTGTTCCAGAAACAGCTGCTTTGTCCAACTACATAAAAGAAAACCTAGCCAAGGGTTTTACAAGACCATCTTCCTCTCCTGCTGGGGCCAGATTTTCTTTTTCGAGAAAAAAGATGGAGGTCTCAGACCCTACATAGACTACCGTGGGCTGAATCAAATCACCGTAAAAAATAGGTATCCTTTATCACTCATCTCGGAGCTTTTTGACAAGGTTCATGCAGCGTCCATTTTCACTAAATTGGATCTCCAGGGAGCTTACAATTTAATTTGTATAAATTTGTTGTAGTTTACCTGGACAACATTTAAATTTTTTCAGAGAACCTGCAATCTCAACGCCTACATGTCAGAGAGGTTCTGTCTTGTCTTTGCATCATCACTATGGGAAAATTTCTAATTGCCTTTTTTGAAGTCTTCCATGCCACTTTTGGGGCATTTTATATCAGGAACTTTTCTTCAAATGTATCCAGACAAGCTAAGAGCCATCCAATGATTTCTTGGCTTCTCTAATTATTATAGGAGATCATTTTAAACTTTTCTATGATTGTTGCTAACATCACGGCTCTCACCAAGAAGGGTGCTAACCCATCTCATTGGCCGCCTGCAGCAGCAGCCGCTATCCAAGCCCTCAAAACAGCTTTTTCTACTGCTACAATTCTTTGTCAACCACAACTTGAAAAACCCTTCACATTAAAAGTCGATACTTCTTCGGTAGAAGTGGGAGCTGTACTGTCTCAAGTGGCTGAAGATGGAAAGAATCATCCTTGTGGTTTCTTTTCTCATAAATTCTCTCCGGCTAAAAAGAAGTATGCCATAAGGTATCAAGAATTGTTGGCTATGAGATTGGCACTAGAGGAGTGGAGACACCTTTTGGAAGGCACTAAATTTCCTATTACAATCATCACAGATCACAAGAATCTTCTTTATCTCAAGACAGCTCATTGTTTGAATGCCAGACAGGCTCGCTGGTCTCTTTTCTTTTCCAGGTTTGATTTTAAAATGCAATATCGGCCTGGCATACAAAATAAAAAGGCTGATGCACTCTCCCAGTCCTTTCTGCCTCGAAAGGAAGAAGAACAACCTCAAGTTCATCCTATTCTACATCCTCTTGTCTTTGCTTACACACAGTTGCTTCCTCTGCCTCCTCCTCCTCCTGGCAAGATCTTTGTGGAACCTCAGTTGCATAAGAACCTATTAACTTGGACTCATGCCTCCTTGTTTGCTCCTACTGGTGGTCCACTATGAAGGAAGACGTCTGGGATTTTATTGTCTCCTATGCCAAGTGTACCCAGCATAAATCCATTCGCAATAAAGTGGTCGGCCAATACATTACCAGGTTTTTATTTCAACCAACCAGATTGGTGGTCAAGAACAAGTACACTATATACAAATATCTGTCAGACATCTGTCTAATCTAGTTGGTTGGAATGAAAACCTGGTAATGTATGGGAGCAAAGGACATTCGACCATATGGTCCCAAACACTGGAAAAAGGTACAAAAATGATTGTTCAAATTTGTTTGATTTATCCAATTTGTCTGAACGACTATTCTTGACTGTTTGCCAGTGTTTGTGAGCAAATGGTAGATTTTTTAAAAAACGCTCCATTTGCTTATCTACATAACAATGAGGGATTTAAAATGTATCATAGACCTATTTGTACTACACAATATATAATCTAACCTTCACATGCCCCTGTTGACATTTATATGTTGGGAAGACAACATTCAATTTAAGAGATAGAACAACCAATCTCCACACAGCTACAGCATGCTGGCACAACACCCACTAATTGGAGCTACAGTATAATGAGGAGTTTAAAACTGGGTACACACTGATAGATATTTCTATAGGGCATCATCGGGTGTGTACAGCGGATATGTCTATGAACGACGTCGTTCACAGACGTATCCGATCTGCTGTGCAGCACAGCAGATGTCCGATATATCTGAAAGATTGTTACAATTACCAGTGCCCACTCCAAGTAAGCCAGGCTACGAGGTCTTCTGCCACTAACAACCGCCCATTGTTCCCTTAGAGATAACTAGCTCACTGGCACAAAGGCCGCCACCTGGACTTACTGCTAGGAGTAGTAATAGCTTACAGCAGTGTCAACTGGATCCTTGAGATGAAAAGAAGGAGTCTTGTACAGGAAGAGCAGATAATTCAGATGGAGAAATATGAATTGGGAGCCGATGGGGTGACATGTTTCCTAGATTGCGGCTACTGTGCCGATCGTGCGGCAAATGTGCTGATGGTGCAATAATAGCCGTAGATAGACAGTCAATGATAATGCTGTGGCTTTGGGAGCCAATTATGCTGCAAATGTGCTGATGGTGTGGCTTGTGTGACGATGGTGAGGCTTGTGTGATGATGGTGCAGCAATAGCTGTTGGTAGACAGTCAATGGATATGCTGTGGCTTTGAGAGCCGATGCTGTGGAAAATGTGCCGATGGTATGGCTTGTGTGCCAATGGTACGGCAATAGCTGTTAGCAGACAATAAATGGAAAAAGCTGTGGCTTTGAGAGCCGACGGTGCGGCAAATGTGCCGATGATGCAGCAAGTGTGCCGATAATGCGGCTTGTGTGCCGATGGTGCGACAATAGCCGTTGGTAGACAGTCAATGGTTATGCTGTGGCTTTGAGAGCTGATGATGCGGCAAATGTGCCGATGTTGCAGCAATAGCCATTAGTAGACAGTAAATGGTAAAAGCTGTGGCTTTGAGAGCCGATGGTGCGCAAATGTGCCGATGATGTTGAAAGTGTGCCGATGATGTGGCTTGTGTGCCGATGATGTGGCAATGGCCATTGGTAGATAGTCAATGGATATGCTGTGGCTTTGAGAGCTGATGGTAGGAGTAAGTAGACGGTGCTGCGGCTTGGGGAGCCGATGGCAGCACGATGATATAGATGCGGTTTAGAAGCCATAGAAGAAGGTGGAGAACCCAGAAACAGCACAGAAGCTCTTGGTGCGGCAAGAGTCGAAGGTAAGAGTAAGTAGTCAGTGCTGTGGCTTGGGGAGCCAATGGCAGCACGGTGGTGAAGGTGCGGCTAGGAAGCCGTAGAGAAGCTGGAGAGCCGGAGGTATCACGGAAGCCTCTTCGGGAAAGCCAAAATCTGCACCACGAGGGGGAACAGAACGCTGATTATGCAGCCAAGCCGATGGACCCACAGAAACGCTTAAGTTGGTGAGGCGGTAAAAGTCCAGTGTGTACAAATAGGAGGGAGCACCAATCACGCTGCCATGTAGATGACACATCACTTCCTGAGGTGTACCGATCACCTAGTGGCAGGAGAAACTGGAGTAACCCCGTCCTTACTGGGTAAACTGCTCGAAGGAGGCAAGTCGTGATCGCGACTTGTAACAAAGTTATATCGGTCATCTGTTGGTGTGTACGAGCTACCCGCCGATCACCCGTACACATGCTGCAGGACCCGGCAGTGATTGACAGCTTAACTGGGCAGGCGATTTAAATGCATGCCCAATTAAGCTGTCAAGTCCGGCATATTGGGCAGATTAATTGGTAAGTGTGTATGCACTTACCAATCGTCAGATAGGTCGGCCTAATGTGTACCCAGCTTTAGATTATGTTGTAGATGAAGTAGGTGCTCTCGTTTGAAAACAATTGTTAGGTAAACAGGCTGTTTCTACCAGTATAGCAATGGTTATCTATAATGATAACAGTTGAGAACTTTCATCTCTACATTCCACAATAAGGACCTTATTCAGAGTCGGTCGCAAACGCCGATGCACTCATAACCGACTCGATGGTTAGTAATGTGTACGCTCAGCGGCCACACTGCATGTGCGCAAGCCCCGGAGCGATAGAGAAACTCTCTTGCTCCGGAGCTTGTTACCAAAGGGGCGGCTGTCGATGTTGATCGACAGCTCGCCCCGTTTGGTAGGCGGGCCAGGGGGGTGGTTTCCAAAACGGAGGCGTTCCTTAACGAGCGCCTACCATTTTGTGGGTGGCTGCACTGACATCATCAGTGATGTCAGTAGGTAGCTTCCTGCTCCATCAGAGCAGAAAGCTCCCTGGGGCTTACGAGTGCCCAGACCCAACCTTAGGGTCTGGTCGTAAGCCCCGATGGTCGCGATGGTGATCACCATCGCGACCATCAACCTGGTCGGTCATTAA
Organism: Taudactylus pleione; assembly: GCA_031769625.1. NCBI lineage: Eukaryota > Metazoa > Chordata > Amphibia > Anura > Myobatrachidae > Taudactylus > Taudactylus pleione. The sequence continues at coordinate 10,168,743 of JAUIMM010000185.1, forward strand.
GCTGTGGGTGGTAACCCACAGCTTAACTAACGACCAGGAGGCCGCACTTCAAAAATGAAGCGGCCGCCCTCATTCAGAGAGAGCGATCACTTCTTGCGACCGCCTCTGAATAAGGGCCTAAATCCCTGATATGGAACACCGAACATAAATACTGGTGTAACACCCACTTTTGATGTCCGGTGGTTCAAGTAGGTTTGATCAGTTGGGACAGATGTGCCTCCTTCTTCTTCCCAGGCAGAGAGGTGACGACAACCAACCACAGACCCAAGAATCACACATGTTTTAAATAAATACATTTTAATTTACAATGCAACACTTTTAAACATGTGACCCTAAATTTTAAATCAGCAATATATTTTGGACATCAACAAAAGGTCTCTTCACAGGTAATCTGTCAAAGCCGGATGGTTGGCTGAGACCTAAATTGTAAAATTAATATCTGAAGACGCCATGTTTGCATTGTCTGCATGACGCCATCTGGCGTAGTCAGCATAATATCATTGTGCACAGCGCTATTTTAGCGTTGAGTACATCTGCCGTGTTACTACACACTGTTAAAGTCTTTATATAATAAATGCCCATGAATACAAATATATGAATATATTTTTAAAGACTTCATATATTCAGTGATGACAGATGAGTCTTGTGGACATATTTGTGACAAATAATTAAGAATACACAAGGATACTGTGAGTGTTTATTCCGCATACAGATACAGGACCTCATTCAAAGGTGGTCGCTAGATGCAAGCGGTCGCTCTGAATGAGGGCGGATGCTTGCATCTTGTAGTGCCACCTCTTGGTCGATCGCTAAGCTGTGTGGCAGCAAGGGGCCTGCTTGGTGCAGCTAGGAAGCCGTATGGAAGCTGATGAGCCGATGGCAGCATGGGAGCTGCTTGTTGCAGCTGGATACCATATGGAAGTTGATGAGCTGTATCACGAGGAGAAACAAACAAACTGACCATGCAGCAAAGCTGATAAAGCTCACAGACACGCTATAGTCGGCACAGCAGTAATAGTCCAGTGAGTATAAATAGGCGGAAGTGAGAATCAGGTTTGCACTTGTGGAATACATCACTTCCTGAGGCGTGCTGATCACCTAGCAACAGGAACAACTGAAGTAACCCCGTCCTGTCTGGGCAACCTGTTAGAAGGATTCAAGTTTTGACCGCGACTTGTAACAGCAGCACAACACCAGGTGGCTCAATATCTCCAGGAATTTTATGATCAGTTACTCTCCATTCAGTCGACTCTGGCCAACATACTTCCTTGATCTGCTCCTGTAATCCTCCAGAAGAAGTAACTGAAAAATCTTGTCTGCAGTTTGCCTCTTCTGAGCATTTTGATTGAAACCCCAGACAATGCTGGGGCTTCATCAATCAGTGCGAGATGCAGTTCGAGTGTCTACCCCAGAATTTCCCCACTCCAAGATCAAGGGTGGTGTACATTATTTCTTTAATATCTGGGACTGCCTTGAACTGGGTCTCCCCATTATGGGAGCGAGCTGATCCTCTCGTCTCTAATTGTGAAAACTTTATTTGCTCTTTCAAGAGTATTTTCGATGAGCCAGGCCGAATTGCCTCATCTTTCTCTGATCTCCTTTGAGTTCGACAAGGGACACGTACAATGGGGCAGTATGTGGTTCAATTCCAGACAATCGCTTCTGAATTAAAGTGGAATGATGTGACGCTTGGGGCAGCATTTCTACATGTATTATCTAAAAGAATGAAGGATAAATTGGCCTCTCGAGATGTTCCTGAATCTCTATCGAAAGTAATATCATTATGTATCAAGATAGGCTTGCGACACAGAGAATGGCAGATTAGTAAAGAGTGTGAAGATTATTTCAATGATCAATTTCTGCCAGCTGCATGTTCTTCCTCTCCTGCACCAACTAAAGAGGAACCTATGCAGATTAACAGGTCTCAGTTAACTCCGGCTGAACAGATCCGCCGATTCCAGAACAAGCTTTCCCTCTACTGTGCAGCCCCTGATTATATTATTAAACTTTGTCCTCTCCTCTCGGGAAATGGGAGACCCTAACTGGCTCTGGGAGCATCCGGTTGTAGGTGTTAATAAAGTTTTCCCATTTGATGGATAGTCTTTTACCAGGGTCAAGAGTCAGACAAAAAGTATTAAAGCCTTGGTGGACTCAGGAGCCACTGGAAATTTTATTTCTGAATCTCTGACACACAAACTAGGAATCCCAGTTCTTCCTTTTTTAAACAAGTTGGCTCTTTCTGGGGTGGATGGCAATGTTATCCTTGGAGACATTATATCTTCAGTTACTCTACCTGATTCGCTTCGAGTATGTTGCCTACATCAAGAGGAGAATTCCTGGTTCTACCCATGCTCTAGTTTTAGGTCTGCCTTGGCTGAAAATCCACAACTCCACTGGACTGGTCCACCATGCATGTCCTAGCTTGGGGATCCCATTGTTTTCACCAGTGTCTTCCTCATGTTGTTCCAGTACGAACCCAACAAGTCACTACCAAATCCTCCTTGAAGCTTCCCACGTCTGATCAATTAATTTCCAAGCCAGATTCTCGTTTACCCAAACCATATCAAGATTTTGCTGACATTTTTTGTGAACGAGTGGCGGACAAATTGCCTTCCCATCGCCCTTGGAACTGTGGCATCGATCTTATCCTTGGAAAGATGCCACCTCGTGGCCGTATCTATCCTCTATCTGTTCCAGAAACAGCTGCTTTGTCCAACTACATAAAAGAAAACCTAGCCAAGGGTTTTACAAGACCATCTTCCTCTCCTGCTGGGGCCAGATTTTCTTTTTCGAGAAAAAAGATGGAGGTCTCAGACCCTACATAGACTACCGTGGGCTGAATCAAATCACCGTAAAAAATAGGTATCCTTTATCACTCATCTCGGAGCTTTTTGACAAGGTTCATGCAGCGTCCATTTTCACTAAATTGGATCTCCAGGGAGCTTACAATTTAATTTGTATAAATTTGTTGTAGTTTACCTGGACAACATTTAAATTTTTTCAGAGAACCTGCAATCTCAACGCCTACATGTCAGAGAGGTTCTGTCTTGTCTTTGCATCATCACTATGGGAAAATTTCTAATTGCCTTTTTTGAAGTCTTCCATGCCACTTTTGGGGCATTTTATATCAGGAACTTTTCTTCAAATGTATCCAGACAAGCTAAGAGCCATCCAATGATTTCTTGGCTTCTCTAATTATTATAGGAGATCATTTTAAACTTTTCTATGATTGTTGCTAACATCACGGCTCTCACCAAGAAGGGTGCTAACCCATCTCATTGGCCGCCTGCAGCAGCAGCCGCTATCCAAGCCCTCAAAACAGCTTTTTCTACTGCTACAATTCTTTGTCAACCACAACTTGAAAAACCCTTCACATTAAAAGTCGATACTTCTTCGGTAGAAGTGGGAGCTGTACTGTCTCAAGTGGCTGAAGATGGAAAGAATCATCCTTGTGGTTTCTTTTCTCATAAATTCTCTCCGGCTAAAAAGAAGTATGCCATAAGGTATCAAGAATTGTTGGCTATGAGATTGGCACTAGAGGAGTGGAGACACCTTTTGGAAGGCACTAAATTTCCTATTACAATCATCACAGATCACAAGAATCTTCTTTATCTCAAGACAGCTCATTGTTTGAATGCCAGACAGGCTCGCTGGTCTCTTTTCTTTTCCAGGTTTGATTTTAAAATGCAATATCGGCCTGGCATACAAAATAAAAAGGCTGATGCACTCTCCCAGTCCTTTCTGCCTCGAGAGGAAGAAGAACAACCTCAAGTTCATCCTATTCTACATCCTCTTGTCTTTGCTTACACACAGTTGCTTCCTCTGCCTCCTCCTCCTCCTGGCAAGATCTTTGTGGAACCTCAGTTGCATAAGAACCTATTAACTTGGACTCATGCCTCCTTGTTTGCTCCTACTGGTGGTCCACTATGAAGGAAGACGTCTGGGATTTTATTGTCTCCTATGCCAAGTGTACCCAGCATAAATCCATTCGCAATAAAGTGGTCGGCCAATACATTACCAGGTTTTTATTTCAACCAACCAGATTGGTGGTCAAGAACAAGTACACTATATACAAATATCTGTCAGACATCTGTCTAATCTAGTTGGTTGGAATGAAAACCTGGTAATGTATGGGAGCAAAGGACATTCGACCATATGGTCCCAAACACTGGAAAAAGGTACAAAAATGATTGTTCAAATTTGTTTGATTTATCCAATTTGTCTGAACGACTATTCTTGACTGTTTGCCAGTGTTTGTGAGCAAATGGTAGATTTTTTAAAAAACGCTCCATTTGCTTATCTACATAACAATGAGGGATTTAAAATGTATCATAGACCTATTTGTACTACACAATATATAATCTAACCTTCACATGCCCCTGTTGACATTTATATGTTGGGAAGACAACATTCAATTTAAGAGATAGAACAACCAATCTCCACACAGCTACAGCATGCTGGCACAACACCCACTAATTGGAGCTACAGTATAATGAGGAGTTTAAAACTGGGTACACACTGATAGATATTTCTATAGGGCATCATCGGGTGTGTACAGCGGATATGTCTATGAACGACGTCGTTCACAGACGTATCCGATCTGCTGTGCAGCACAGCAGATGTCCGATATATCTGAAAGATTGTTACAATTACCAGTGCCCACTCCAAGTAAGCCAGGCTACGAGGTCTTCTGCCACTAACAACCGCCCATTGTTCCCTTAGAGATAACTAGCTCACTGGCACAAAGGCCGCCACCTGGACTTACTGCTAGGAGTAGTAATAGCTTACAGCAGTGTCAACTGGATCCTTGAGATGAAAAGAAGGAGTCTTGTACAGGAAGAGCAGATAATTCAGATGGAGAAATATGAATTGGGAGCCGATGGGGTGACATGTTTCCTAGATTGCGGCTACTGTGCCGATCGTGCGGCAAATGTGCTGATGGTGCAATAATAGCCGTAGATAGACAGTCAATGATAATGCTGTGGCTTTGGGAGCCAATTATGCTGCAAATGTGCTGATGGTGTGGCTTGTGTGACGATGGTGAGGCTTGTGTGATGATGGTGCAGCAATAGCTGTTGGTAGACAGTCAATGGATATGCTGTGGCTTTGAGAGCCGATGCTGTGGAAAATGTGCCGATGGTATGGCTTGTGTGCCAATGGTACGGCAATAGCTGTTAGCAGACAATAAATGGAAAAAGCTGTGGCTTTGAGAGCCGACGGTGCGGCAAATGTGCCGATGATGCAGCAAGTGTGCCGATAATGCGGCTTGTGTGCCGATGGTGCGACAATAGCCGTTGGTAGACAGTCAATGGTTATGCTGTGGCTTTGAGAGCTGATGATGCGGCAAATGTGCCGATGTTGCAGCAATAGCCATTAGTAGACAGTAAATGGTAAAAGCTGTGGCTTTGAGAGCCGATGGTGCGCAAATGTGCCGATGATGTTGAAAGTGTGCCGATGATGTGGCTTGTGTGCCGATGATGTGGCAATGGCCATTGGTAGATAGTCAATGGATATGCTGTGGCTTTGAGAGCTGATGGTAGGAGTAAGTAGACGGTGCTGCGGCTTGGGGAGCCGATGGCAGCACGATGATATAGATGCGGTTTAGAAGCCATAGAAGAAGGTGGAGAACCCAGAAACAGCACAGAAGCTCTTGGTGCGGCAAGAGTCGAAGGTAAGAGTAAGTAGTCAGTGCTGTGGCTTGGGGAGCCAATGGCAGCACGGTGGTGAAGGTGCGGCTAGGAAGCCGTAGAGAAGCTGGAGAGCCGGAGGTATCACGGAAGCCTCTTCGGGAAAGCCAAAATCTGCACCACGAGGGGGAACAGAACGCTGATTATGCAGCCAAGCCGATGGACCCACAGAAACGCTTAAGTTGGTGAGGCGGTAAAAGTCCAGTGTGTACAAATAGGAGGGAGCACCAATCACGCTGCCATGTAGATGACACATCACTTCCTGAGGTGTACCGATCACCTAGTGGCAGGAGAAACTGGAGTAACCCCGTCCTTACTGGGTAAACTGCTCGAAGGAGGCAAGTCGTGATCGCGACTTGTAACAAAGTTATATCGGTCATCTGTTGGTGTGTACGAGCTACCCGCCGATCACCCGTACACATGCTGCAGGACCCGGCAGTGATTGACAGCTTAACTGGGCAGGCGATTTAAATGCATGCCCAATTAAGCTGTCAAGTCCGGCATATTGGGCAGATTAATTGGTAAGTGTGTATGCACTTACCAATCGTCAGATAGGTCGGCCTAATGTGTACCCAGCTTTAGATTATGTTGTAGATGAAGTAGGTGCTCTCGTTTGAAAACAATTGTTAGGTAAACAGGCTGTTTCTACCAGTATAGCAATGGTTATCTATAATGATAACAGTTGAGAACTTTCATCTCTACATTCCACAATAAGGACCTTATTCAGAGTCGGTCGCAAACGCCGATGCACTCATAACCGACTCGATGGTTAGTAATGTGTACGCTCAGCGGCCACACTGCATGTGCGCAAGCCCCGGAGCGATAGAGAAACTCTCTTGCTCCGGAGCTTGTTACCAAAGGGGCGGCTGTCGATGTTGATCGACAGCTCGCCCCGTTTGGTAGGCGGGCCAGGGGGGTGGTTTCCAAAACGGAGGCGTTCCTTAACGAGCGCCTACCATTTTGTGGGTGGCTGCACTGACATCATCAGTGATGTCAGTAGGTAGCTTCCTGCTCCATCAGAGCAGAAAGCTCCCTGGGGCTTACGAGTGCCCAGACCCAACCTTAGGGTCTGGTCGTAAGCCCCGATGGTCGCGATGGTGATCACCATCGCGACCATCAACCTGGTCGGTCATTAAGCTGTGGGTGGTAACCCACAGCTTAACTAACGACCAGGAGGCCGCACTTCAAAAATGAAGCGGCCGCCCTCATTCAGAGAGAGCGATCACTTCTTGCGACCGCCTCTGAATAAGGGCCTAAATCCCTGATATGGAACACCGAACATAAATACTGGTGTAACACCCACTTTTGATGTCCGGTGGTTCAAGTAGGTTTGATCAGTTGGGACAGATGTGCCTCCTTCTTCTTCCCAGGCAGAGAGGTGACGACAACCAACCACAGACCCAAGAATCACACATGTTTTAAATAAATACATTTTAATTTACAATGCAACACTTTTAAACATGTGACCCTAAATTTTAAATCAGCAATATATTTTGGACATCAACAAAAGGTCTCTTCACAGGTAATCTGTCAAAGCCGGATGGTTGGCTGAGACCTAAATTGTAAAATTAATATCTGAAGACGCCATGTTTGCATTGTCTGCATGACGCCATCTGGCGTAGTCAGCATAATATCATTGTGCACAGCGCTATTTTAGCGTTGAGTACATCTGCCGTGTTACTACACACTGTTAAAGTCTTTATATAATAAATGCCCATGAATACAAATATATGAATATATTTTTAAAGACTTCATATATTCAGTGATGACAGATGAGTCTTGTGGACATATTTGTGACAAATAATTAAGAATACACAAGGATACTGTGAGTGTTTATTCCGCATACAGATACAGGACCTCATTCAAAGGTGGTCGCTAGATGCAAGCGGTCGCTCTGAATGAGGGCGGATGCTTGCATCTTGTAGTGCCACCTCTTGGTCGATCGCTAAGCTGTGGGTTACCACCCACAGCTCTAGCAACCGACCAGGGTGATGGTCGCGATGGTCTTGCGACGAGACTCTAAAGTTGGGTCTGCAGGGCTTGCGACGAGACCCTAAAGTTGGGTCTGGGCACTTGCAAGCCCCAGGGAGCTTCCTGCTCTGATCGATGATTCTTGGTAAATGGCTATAGGCTATATTGTTTCTATGCAATGTTAAATTATGGTGTAGTGGAGTTTTTTGGCCATTAGATGGCAATATTACTTCACTTTACATTAGTGATGTGTTGGATTGATTTCATGAAGTATATGCTAAGGCAGTGCCGACTTACATAATATGATTTGTCTATGATATTTATTAATACACGTTAGTCTGGTTTATTTCATTTTTATTTTATATATTTTAATCACAAGATGCGACTTAATAATGGTTTTACACTATATTCTATTGTGGTATCGTTTGTTTACATATTTATTGTTTTTATAGATGTGTTGCACTATTTAATTATTTATTATACACGTACTTTCTGTGCTAATTTGTTGTGCACAGATCTTAGATAGATTGTTGTACACCTTGCGTTTCTTATCTACACTTGATTTGATACATGATCACGATGATACTATGTATGTTGCACCAGGTTGCCATGACGCCGGGTCCCAGCCGGGTGATGTCACTTCCGGTTCCTGCGGTGTTGCTGTGACCGGAGGTGCGGCTGCTGGATGGAGCCCAGGTGTACATGGCGCCATTTAGGGGTAAGTTAATATGTATAAATATGTTGTTTGTCTGTATTGTATTATTCTGTTGTCCTGAGGAAGGGGTGGAAGACCCCGAAACGTTGACTAATTAAAGGTCCCTCAATAGAGGGTATCATGCTTTCACCAGTCTCCGAGTGCCGCCTATGATTTCAGGTGTATTGTACATTGGGGGTGCTGTCCTCCTGGAGGGCACCGGATCAAGTATGGACTGCATGTCCAGGTGACACGGAGTGGAGGAGTGCCGGAGTATTGTGTATATATATATATATATCACCAGTCTCCGAGTGCCGCCTATGATTTCAGGTGTATTGTACATTGGGGGTGCTGTCCTCCTGGAGGGCACCGGATCAAGTATGGACTGCATGTCCAGGTGACACGGAGTGGAGGAGTGCCGGAGTATTGTGTATATATATATATATATATATATATATATATAAAAGTCAATAACTGGCACTCGGAGTCGACATATCACAAAAATGGTATATAATGTCAAACGTTTTCGGGGTCACCACCCCGTCATTAGGACAGAATACATACAAACATAAATTCGGTGCAGACGTGATGACGTCATCTATAGCTGACTCCGGACGGGTGGCTGGTCCCGCTCCCGGCGTGGTTGTCACTAGTGGTGTGGTATTTAAGGTAAGAACTCACTGTATGTACTATTATCCTGAAGATAGTACGTCAATGTACTGAAACGTTGATAACTAAGACACAGTTGTCGTGCTTTATTTATTGAGAGTGCCGCACCTTCGCATGGTCATATATATATATATATATATATATTAATATATTGGTATATATATATGTATATATTAGGGATGTGCAGGCTCGGATAGGTTCGAGTTTGCACGTGGAGTTCGGATTTTTCCCTCCAAAAAAACGGAACTCAGAACGAGGCAAAACGTCATCTTACATGGACGAACATCATCATTCCTGGACAAAAGACCAGGAATGATGATGTTCGTCCATGTAAGATGACGTTTTGCCTCGTTCTGAGTTCCGTTTTTTTGGAGGGAAAAATCCGAACTCCACGTGCAAACTCGAACCTATCCGAGCCTGCACATCCCTAGTATATATACACTTAAACGATCACATGGGTTTCCACAATGCGTGCACTGTATATATATATATATATATATACAGTTGCAATTATAAACAGAAACACACACAGCGTATGTTTTGCGCTGTAACACAAACCCTGCACACAGCGCACCTCTTACGCTGCATGTAGACACACAACGCATACATATAATCATAAATATATACGCACTCATAAAAGGTTCCTGCACATTATGGTTTATATTAAAGTAATTAATTATGTTGTAAAATGTATGTATTTGATATTAATGATATACAACATGATAGACATGGCATGTTTGGTACTAAACTGACACACTGTTTATTTCCAGATATCTCAATCTATCAGCGAGGGAGTCGCATCTTGCGTTCGATGGTTATGGAATATAGGAAATTATTGGTTAGAATGTATACACTGTAATGTAGTGGCTCTATCTAGTTTAAATCAATTAAAGAAAGACAATGTAATCTGGAGAATTGGGACATACCCCTAGACAACTGTCCTATGAACTACAGCGTACTACAAAGGCCAAGAGCAAGACCCAATGGAATTATGTTTATCTGTCTACATTGTTGTTGTCATGATCTGTTAGGGTATATAGCCTGTGTCCCAGTCCCAGTTAGTAGCCATTCTCATGGATGACCACAGACCTCAGGATTGATGACTGTAACTGGGACCGGTGCGCTTGCATATATATCGACTGTACCTTGTTTATGTATAATATTTTGCGCTAATTGTATTTATGGGGTCATTCAGACCCACTCGCGAGCGGCAGTACGCTCGCAAGTGGGTCGATGTTCCCCACTGCGCATGCGCACAACGGAGGGAGCTCCGTCGTGCGCATGCGCGAGACCCGACGAGCGAAGGACTTTTCTTCGCTCAGAGTGTCTCATCAAAGGGGGCGTGCTGTCGATGGTGACTGACAGCACGCCCCCTTTGGTGGGCGTGCCGGGGGCGTGCCTGCCAGACGGAGGCGTTCCCAAGGGAGCGCCTACCGTCTGAAGCCGGCCCCACTGACATCACTAGTGAGAGAGCCAAAATCACTCCTGGCCTTGCGGTTGAGAAACCCAACCGCAGGCTTTTACTCGCAGTTCCGATGGTCGCGATGGTCAAGACCATCGCGCCCATCATTTTGCACGCTCGTATATGCTGTGGGTGGTGACCCACAGCTATACGAGCATCCAGGAGGACGCTCCATATTAATGGAGGTGGGCCCTGATTCACAGCGAGCGCTCTGGTCAGAGCGTCCGGCTCTGAATCAGGGCCTTAGATCACAGCATGTAACTAAATGTTTTTTATGTGAATAACTTTTTGTGCTTTGGAACCACACTCAAAGTCTGGAAAGTAATTATTTTTTGTGCAACTTACAACGCTAAATAGCGACATTTAGGTATATAGGCCCTCATTCAGAGCCGGACGCTATTTGCGGTCGTTCGTTTAAAAACAAGGGGTGGCTATTCAAATGATCCGTACGCACATTGCAGTCTGTTCACACCTCTAAGTCTGAACGAACGAGCAAAACATACGCTCGTTTATTTGTTAAAAACGCCCCCTGGCCGCACGCATCCTACGTCATGTCCGCTATTTATTAGATTAATCGAGTACATCGACCAGCGTATGAACTGCTCGCTATTCTTGTGGTTGGTGTTTGCTACCACAAATTTGCGAGCAGTTCTGGCTCTAAAATAACCCAGTGACGTGGTCAATGACGCTGCTGTTTTAAATATACACACCCATAAAACGCCCGTTTTGACCTTTAAGCATGCCTGCGTTCGGATCTCCACTCCCCATTTTCAAGCACCTTCCCCTGTTACCACCCACATACGCCTCATTCTGTCACTCAAAATAGCAGGCACTCGCTATATAGTGTACAAACGATTTTCGGCCGCACTGACTGGTTCGCGCATGCGTACTAAAAAGCGTACGCATGCGCAGATGTGCAAACATCGCTCGGAACGAGCGGCTCTGAATGAGGGCCATAGATCATTAGTTATTCATAAAGCATATAATCTTCCCAGACCATTATGCTGGATGGTCAATGCTCCAAATACAGGGGTAAATTTACTAAGATTTTAGTTTGGTCGAGATGACAATCTCGGGTGAGTTTAGGCATGTTTTTCATCTCGCAAATTTACTAAAGACAAACTCGGGTGAGTTTGGGAGAGATTTCTCTCTTCTCACTCGTAAAACTTGGATGAGATCGCAAACTCCAATCAACTCACCATTGGGCAAACTTGGAAGTACTTTTCATGAAAAAGATGCAACTAGCAGAGAAATTGAAGTTTCAAACACTCCACCTCCTGAGCTGCGAGTTTGGCAGAAACATACACAGATCAGTGTGATTTGTGTATGTTTCTGCCTGTATACCTAATACCTAATGTAAAGCGTTTCTTAATAAAAAATTACATAGGGTCCCCCCCAAAAGACATAACCAGTGCTGGGGACTTGTCAGCCAGTCCTGGTGTTACAAGTGGCGGTCACGACTTGTTTCTCTCTTAGGTTTTACCTTCTAAGGACACTGTTGTTCTGGTTCCCTCTGTTGCTAGGCAATCGGCACGCCTCAGGAGGTCACATGATTATCCATAGCACAATGTGATTGGTTTGTCTTCCTATTTGTACACGCTGGCCTTTTGCCGCCTCACCAACTATAGCAATCCCGTAGGTCCTCTCGGCTCAGCCGCAACAACAGCATTCTGTTTAATCTCACGGAATGATATTCTAGCAGTAATTCCTTGCTATCAGCTCTCCAAAGGCTCCCTAGCCACAACAGCAGCTTCCATGCTGCCACCGGCTCTCCAGCCTCTCCAACGGCTCCTTAGTCGTATCAGCAGCGTCCGTGCTTCCACCGGCTCTCCAACAGCTCCCTGGAGGATCAGCAGTGTCCGTGCTGCCACCGGCTCTCCAGCCTCTCCAATGGCTCCCTGGCCGCATCAGTAGTGTCCATGCTGCCACCGGCTCTCCAGCCTCTCCAACACCTCCCTGGCTGCACCAGCAGCTTCCGTGCAGCCACCGGCTCTCAGCCTCTCCAATGGCTCCTTAGCCACACCAGCAGCGTCTGTGGTGCCCCCGGATCTCTAGCCTCTCCAACGACTCCTTAGCCGCATCAGCAGTGTCCGTGCTTCCACCGGCTCTCCAGCCTCTCCAACAGCTCCCTGGCTGCATCAGCAGTGTCCGTGTTGCCAACTGCTCTCCAGCCTCTCCAATGGCTCCCTGGCTGCACCAGCAGCTTCCGTGCTTCCACCCGCTCTCTGGCCTCTCAAATGGCTCCTTAGTTGCACCAGCAGCATCCGTGCTGCCACTGGCTCTCTAAGCTATACTACTGTACACCAACTTGTGTACCAACTCTTAAGGACACAGGGGGCGAATCAGACCCAGACACTAAGCCGCGATCACTCGCTATGTGCGATTGTCGCCCATCTGTGCATGCATATTCATCGCAGTGCACGTGCGCGAACAAGTCTGTGCGAGGGGGAAGTGCTCTCTCGAAGCCCACAGATGGGCCACTCCTTTGAGTGACAGATAGTGCCATTTGTGGGTGGTAACAGTGGAATGTCCTTGAAAATGGGGGAGTGGTTGTGCGTACGCAGGCATGTCTGAGTGTCAAAACGGCATTCTTTGGGCGTGAATAATTAACATGGAAGTGTCATTGTGCACTTTACCTGGTTGTATTTCAGTCTGCAGTGATCGCAGTGCTTGCGGCAGGTTTTCATGTTTGCCACTGAGGGGTTGAAAGCAAAGGTCCCAGGTTGGGGAAGAAATTGTAGGTGAGGGGCCTGAATGTATGATTTTATCCACAGAGTTTGGACATTAACGAGACCTTATCAATGGTGCGGAGTCCAACCTGCTTGGAGGTGTTCACCAGTGACCACTATCGATCGGGATATGGGTTTTAGCTGCACCCAGCAGACAGGTTGCGGTCCTTTGATTTGGTATCCAAACCCCCTGGGAATAGAGAAACACACAGCCCAAGGAATATGCCTCCTAAGAGGCACAGCTGCACCAGGAATTGGTACTTGAGGTACCCACAAGTAGAGGTATGTAGATGCACTATTGCACTGAAGGAGAGCTCCTTGGTATTGAACACAGGCAGATGTGAGAAGACGCCTTGTTGCTTTGGTAGGACACACTAAATTGTACACAGGTTGAGGTGTTATGACGCACTGTTGCGCTAAAGGTAGCACAGGGTTTGTACACAGGCTGATATGTTGTAACGCACTGTTGCACTGAAGATAGCATGGACTTGGCTCACTGGCAGAGATGGTATACTGAGTGGCACACAGGCTGAGATGGAATGATGCACTGTTGCACTGAAGATAGCACAGGCTTAGCACTCCAGCAGAGATGGTCAAATGCACTAGAGAAGACATGGAGGTAATCTCAGAGGAATCTGGAAGGAGGACTCAACTAGCATACACTAAGAATGACAAAAGTTGTTCAACTTCCTGGAGTCCTGGAGGCGGTTATATACCCAGGGGTAGCAGTTGATAGGAGAACAGCATCAGCTGACCGAGACCATGCTACCATTGGTTGGAGATACTGTCAAATGAGAAGGACTGTCATGGTGGTGCCCATGACGGGAACCACGATCCCCAAGACACAAGGCCGACCATGGAAGTCCGCAAGCACCTAAGGCAAAATACTCAGCGCATCACCCGACACCGCACCAGACGTCTGACCGCATGAGAAGTCAGGGGAATCTGGTGCGGAGGTAAGAGATGGCCAATCCTAGGCTGAACACTGACACGGAGTAGAGTCTACCTTAAGGGCTGCGAGCAGCTCCGATGTCTCTCGAAGTTACTGATTAATCATACAATTTCTGGAGATGTCGTGTGCTAAGATAGAAAAGTGGGTGTCATTACAGCGGCATGCGATCATTCTGCCGTCGCTCTCTAAGACATAGAGAGCGTCCTTGAGCCTGGCTGTGTGATCCTGGCATTTGCATATCCACCCCCTGATGGCTGCGAGAGAGCGCAGCTTAGCGTCTGGGTCTGAATCGCCCCCACTGTACACTAAATTGTACACCAACTTATGTACCAACTCTTAAGGATGCAGTACACTAATTTGTACACAAACTTGTACACCAACTTGTGTACCAACTCTTAGGACACAGTACATTAATTTGTACTCTAACTTGTACACTACCAGTACACAAATTAGTACTCAAATGTGTCTACTGACTCTCAAAGCCACATTGATTTCTACTCATTTCTGCATCCAGCTTCAAGCCACATCATCGTCCCTCTAAGCCGCCTCAACTGTGTACTAACTTCTGTTACCGGCTTCAAGCCACATCATTGACTCTCAAAGCTGCATCAATTATATTCTTCTGTCTGCTACTGGCTCCAAGATGCACCATCGGCTCTCAATGCTGCATTGATTTATTACCAACTTCTGCATCCAGTTCCAAGTCGCACCATTGACTGTCAAAGCCACATCAATTATATTCTTCTGTCTACTACCGGCTCCAAGCCACACTGTCGGCTCTCAAAGCAGCACCAACTTTATACCAGCTACTGTTTCAGTTGTCTCTCTCACCACTGAATCCCATCGAATTTTCATGTGAACCTCTACTACCCCGAGTGATAAGTCCAGGTGGCCGCCTAAGTACCGGTTAACCTAGTTCTAAGGGAACGGGCGGTTGTTATTGGTGGAAGAACTCGCTAGCCTGGGTTCTAGGGAGTTCACACAAAGCAGGCTTTGGGCATCATAACACCTGGTTCCTAAAATTACAGGGGAAAAAACATGTAGGGTTCCACCGTATTTTAGGAACCAGCACCTGGCTGCAGGGCCAGCCCTGGTTTTAAATATAGGGGGAAAAAATGTGTAGGGGTCCCCCTATATTTAAAACCAGCACCGGACCCAAACCGACCGGTGTGTAATGCCACAGCCAGGAGACCCTATCACCGAGTCTCCCTGGCCAAAGCATTAACACCCCAAGCCATCAGACCAAGCTGGGGTTCTCAGGGGAGGTGGGGACCCCCTCAAGAAGGGGTCCACCCTCTCCCAAAACCCCAGGCTTAGGCTGAAGCCCGGGGCTCTTCACCGAACCCCTGGGCTGTGGGTACGGGGGTAATGTATTAAATAATTCCAAACTATTGTATTTTAAAGTGGAACTACAGATGCCAGCATGCCTGCCCTTTGGCACTTGTGGAACTACAAGTGCCAGCAGGTAACCGGCACCAGTACCTCCACTGTAGAATAGTCAAAAAAAGACAGTACACACACACCGTCTAAAGTAAAAATGTATTACACACCGACCTACCTCACTCACACATACTTATCTGTGCCAGCTGGTCGGTACTTTTCTCTAGTAGAATCCTTTTGGAGTACCAGGAATAAAGATCCTATACTCACCTCCATCCTGGCGCTGGTCTCCGTAGCATCCAGGGGTCTTGGCAAAATAAAGAAACTGAACCCGATAATATACTTACATTAGCGGTGTAGGTATATTCAGTATTAGAGATCTCTAAATGGGAGTCAAAATGAGGTAGTTCACACATATCACTATAAACTGTCTGTGGCACTGTTGCTGTAACCGGATATTATGACTTGAATCTGTGACAGTACACCTAACTGTCTGGAACAAGACTTTAGCTGGGTACACACTAGATGACTTGCAAATGATGCAATGTCATCAGCGATTTCCCCTGAACTCCCAGGCAAACGATCAAGTGCATACACCATGTGCAATCTAACAAATGACCAACCGTTATATCTTGCAGCGTTAACAACTTCCAAATCATTAGATTGTTAATGATATATCGTTTGCTTTCCAAAACACCTGACAACCATCTTAAAGATTTCTGCAAAATGTAAATAATCGGCTGTACTTTCTACAGCAGGGTGGAAACTTGGATTTTTGTCACCCAGGGCGAGGCCATAATTTGCTCACCCCCCAAAAAAAATACAAAATAGAGGATGAAAAGGTGTGTGGTTCTGTGAGTAATACCCCTTATAACACAATATGCCACACATTAATGACTCTTATAACACATTATGCCACAGTAATGCCCTTTATACATTAAGCCACAGTAATGCCCCTTATTCATTAAGCCACAGTAATACCCATTATACATTAAGCCACAGTAAAGCCCATTATACATTATGCCACAGTAATGCCCCTTATACATTTATGCCACAGTAAATCCCCATATACATTATGCTACAGTAATGCCCCATATAGATTATGCCACAGTAAGGCCTCTTTTACCTTAAGCTGCAGTAAGCCCCATCTTCCTTCTCTTACCTGCCAGGGCTGTGTGGTGAGTGAGCTTGGAGGTGGCGCGGGATGGGGCTGCCACGCGCTGGGGAACTGTCAGTACTGCCGTCATTGAGGAGGACCCTATGTGTACTGTGCCGGCTGGCTCCCTCAGTGTCAGGAGTCGAGTGCTGCACTTAATGCTACAGTTCAGCACCTGGGTCCTGTCAGTGAGGGGGACTCAGCACCTTGGTGTCACCCCTCGCGGGATGTGGGACTGCACCCCCCGCAACCCCCTTTGTGACACCACTGCCTATCAAGGCTAGGATGCAGTTCCAAACCCACAAGAGCAACAACCTAGCCTCCCAGCAGCCTCTCCCTGGCACCTCCTCAAGTCCGGCACCTGCATCATGTGCCCTCTTAGCCCCCCCTAGTTGCAACCCTGAGGGTATATAAAGCAGGCACCATTTTAGCTCTTTGCAGTTCTGCTCTGTCACTAGTGAGGCTGGGTGCATAAACTGCTGAAAGCTGTACATTGCTTTACTGCTCTTCTTTGTTTTGTCTGGCTTAACAAACTGTGTCTATTCTACATTCTCTTGTGATAGTTCCTTTTCACTATAGATTTATGGAATTCATATGCTGCAGCTGTGGTGTTAGCTCATAGCGAGAGGTCCCAGAATAGGAGAAGCCTAAGATCATGCTGGACAATGGAGTGGTTGCTGCAGAGTCTCTCTCTCACATGCCACTGCTTATGGAGATTCGGGAGAACAATCCGAATGACTACCGCAACTTCCTGCGCATGGGTGATGCCACCTTCCAGGAGTTTTGGCGTCTGGTGACTCCCTACATCCGAAGGCAGAATACTAGGTTGCAGAGGGCCATTTCTGCTGAGGAGAGGCAGGTGGCTACCCTGAGATACCTGGCTACAGGAAGATCCCTGGCTGACCTGAAGTTTGGCTCCCTCATCTCCCCTCAAGCTTTGAGCCTCATCATACCAAGACCTGCAAAGCCATCATTACTGTCCTGAAGCAGCAGTACTTTAAGGTAAGAAAAGACAACACAAGACAAGATTTTTTTTTTATTTCACCCTAAAACATGGCTGCATTTTTTCTTGTTTTATACAGTATATGTATAAAATGTCACGCAACATATATATAAAAATGTAAAAATTTAAAATTTTATTGAAAACTATGTACATACATATTCTTAGAATAAAACTTTAAATTGTATAACAATAACTAGACCACAAAATATGGCCCTTTTAAAATATGGCCCTAATGTGCACATTTAACAACAAACAGTGGGCCTGATTCAGAGCCGGACGCTCTTTCAGAGCACTCGCTCTGAATCAGTGCCCGCCTATTGTATTTTTAGAGTGGCCTCCTGGCCGCTCGCATAGCTGTGGGTGACCACCCAAAGCTAGTGCGAGCGGACAGAATGGTGGTCGCGATGGTTAAGATGGAAAACAACAAAAAATGCCACAATAGTGTATTATTGATAAAACAAAAAAGTTCCAGTTCCCGTTGTGGTGTTGAAGGAAATGGGTGCATAAAGGGTCCTCTCCAAGAAATCACACTTCAGAAAGACTCCAATAGATCACACCTTCAAATTCCAAAAACACCACATTTGTGAAAAATGTAAAGCGTTGTGGATTCTCACATGAATGCTTACGTCAAATAAGTTGGTGCAAAGCACATAAAGGTTTCTTTAATCCCCAATTATCCACCAATAGATAATAGGGACAAATGGTTTCCAAATAAGCTCCGATAAATCAGAAAAAGTACAATTGTAGTAAATGATGTAAGAAAATGTAAATGTCTAGACCACCAGGTGTCAGGCACTAGGCCCGTGGAAGGTAAAGTCGCCCTTTAGGCCTGTGCCATCGTTAGGCAGGCACTAGGCCCAATAGAAAGTAATTGCCCCCAATTAGGTGTGAGTAACCTGGGTATTAGGCCCAATTCACTAATTGAGTAAGTAGGAGGGCAGCCCGCCCTTGACCATCCCTAAAGATATAAAATGGCTCTGGGCATTATCCCAGGCCACTATTTGAGCCCCACAGTTAGGGAGGTACAATGGCCTGAGCCCATTGTGAGTGGGTCTGGGCATTAGGCCCAGCCCACTGGTAAAAAAATAGGCAGGCTACTAGCCTGAGCCACCTGTAAGACCCTTGACACTAAGCCCTTGAGAGTGACTGGGCACTAGGCCCAGGTCACTGAAATTATATTTGTATAGGTGGGACCCTGCATCTACTTATATACTGTATATATCAGAGCTGTGTTGTAAGCGCTGCGGCTCCCACCCTCTGGTTACATACCTTTTGTGGAGGAGCGGCCTGTAGAAATGGTGAGAAACATCTGTGTGTGTGTGTATTGTCTCTTATTGTCTGTTCATCTTTTCCTGCCTTTCTTCCTTCAGGGCATACAGTGGGCCTTGCACTCCTGTGCAAGGTTGAGTCTTGGTGCGCGAGTACATATAGGTGAAACTCCGGATCTGAGGTCAAAAGTGCCAGTGATGATCTTCATTTAAAACCCGAATCCCTGTTTCAAGTGGTTCTCGGCCCGGTAGGGCGGGTCGGTCTGCATTGAGGAAGGATGGTTCTCACATGATCTCCTTCCTCCTAGGTCCTCATGTCCAGTTTGGCATACCAGGACTGTCTGTTCACCATATTGCCTGAAGGTGAGAGGGTGCGATGCCAGGTAAGCTACGAGAGTACACCTGCATGGCAGCAGGCACCGCACATCTTCCCCTTTTACACTAGTACAATCTGTGGCAGAAGCACCATATATCACAGAGTAGCTATTGGGAATGATAAAACCTGTTGATAATTGGGATACAGAAATATAACACAATTCCTAAAAATTATAAAACTGAGGAGGGTCCACCTCTGCTTCCATTAAGGCACTATAAATGCCAGTGGAAGATGTTGATGGATAGGTGGGTGGGGGAGTAGGGTTTGATGGGATGGGAAGCATCATTCTACTGGGAGGGGCAATTTGGTGTCTTATAAAAGTATGTGGTGTTAGTTGGCCACTTTTTCAACGAATTACCAAATCATAGATCAGCCTCTCAAATTGGAGCTGTTGCTCTGGGACCATTTGACGCATCGCACTGCCCAAATGTGAGGCTAGGATATCAAATTGGTCGGGTGGGCTTTGGAGCATCTATTCAGCCTTTTGCAGAAATTGATCTGCAGAGGTGCTTGTTTGTGGCTTTTTTTTGCTGGTAATGCATCGCTGTTTTTTGGAGGGGGTGGTCTTGCTTGATTAGAGCTTTCTCCCTCTCTCTCCAAGATGCCGCTAAGGTGACATCAATGTCCAGATAAGGGGTTGAAGTCTGCAAAAAAAAAAAAGGGTTTGCATAAAGGTCATGTTTTAACTAGGGATGTGCGGCGAACCATTTTTGCTGGATTTGTGATGACTGTATGTATGAATGTATGTTTGTATGCATGTGTGACTATGTGTATGTGACTGTATGTATGTGTAGGACTATGTGATGACTGTATGTATGCATGTGTGACTATGTGTATGTGACTGTATGTATGTGTGACTATGTGATGACTGTATGTATGTATGTAAAAAAAGTATGTGACTGTATGTATGTGTGAGACTATGTGATAACAGTATATATGTGTGACTATGTGTGACTGTATGTATGTGTATATGTGTGTGATAGTTTTGCATGAATAAGTGTGACTGTATATATGTATATGTATATGTGTGTGACAGTATGTATGTGTATAAGTGTGTTACTGCATATGTGTGTGACAATATGTATGTGTGGCTATGTGTACAACAGTAAGTATGTAAATGTATGTGACTATATATTTAAGTGTATATGTGTGGCTATGTTTACTACAGTACGTATGTAAATGCATATGTGTGGCTATGTGTACCCTTATACTCCCAAAAGAGCAACCCACATCAGTTACTCAAACTCCTAGAGAAAGGCCTGAACGGCTGAAACACGTTGGAGCAGTATATATGCACCAGCAGCAACATAAGAAAAAATTTGGAACTTCCAAACAGAGATATAATAACCAAGTTGACGAGTCAGGCAAGCAGCAGTCACGTGACATACTACCCGGAAGTGCCGGACACCAAAAATCGAGGAAGACGGAGCACAGACAACGAGCCGGCGAGGAGTGGAGGCAGGACATCTGGAGTGTGACTTAGAGGGGAATTCAATTAGAGGTAAAAAGCCATATTCGCCTGTTTTTCTGTGAAAAATTTGCTTAAAAAAAATTCGCCAAATTCAATTCCAGGACAATTTCGCCTAAGCGGAAACAATTCTCCAAAAAAGATTTTCCAATCAATAGCTGGTGAAAAGAAATGCAAAATCTTTATTTTGGGGTGCAAATGTGGGGAAACAACTCAGACAGCCCCCCAAAGGACAAATCTGCAAAAAAAACAGAAACAAAAACCTAAGAACACCCCAAAAAAGACGTCATTTTGGGGTGAAAATTTAAAAAGTGGGGGGATAAACATTAAAAGTATCGAAATAGACTTCTTGGGGGTCCCCAAGTATGGGTCAGGTGTTTTTGGGATTGCAGGTGCATGCAGCAGGTTGATTGTTCACGTTTATTAAAAGTTCACTTTAGAGACATAAAAACATGCTAGCACCCATTTTCAAGCACCCCAAATTTGACAGGACTACTTATTTTCACCAAAAAAATACAGCTTTATGCCATTCTTCACCACTTTTACCTAGACACTAATAGCAAGCAATTTACACAACTTAAGTACGCAAAATAGTTTTATTAGGGCTATTAGTATACATCTATATTGACTCCCTATGTTAGTGCATCTTTTTCTGGGGTACAGAATGATTTCCCCAATTCTTTCAGTACTTTTCGCCTGTTCCGCATTCACCTATTTCCGTTTTCGCCTGTTTTGCAATTGAATTAGGCAAAAAGCGGGGACGAGCACGGAATAAATACACCTCTGAAACAGGCGAATGAAGCAAAAAGTCGGACAGGCAAAAACTTTGCATCTAATTGAATATGGCTCTTAGAGGTGAGTGTCCATCAAGAGGGAGTGTTTGACGGCCGGTTCACCAGAACCAGATCTGTCACATTCCCTCCCTAGGCATCGTCCGAGTTACGAGTGCTGGAGCGCGCCTGGCAACAGACGCACCGCTGGTCATCCCATCCATGGGGAGAAGGTCCGGTCAGGAGAACCTCTTCACTGCACCAGTTTCCCAGCCCACATTCCTGAGAAGATCATCCCGGGCACCAGTGAGCGTACACTGAACTTGCTCTTTTACACTACCTCCAGAGCTAGACTAGCTTGACGCCGCAGTCTGCTCAGACTTTTTCCAGAATACCATTCATATCGAGACTAGCTCTTATCACAGTAAGAGACTCTTACCACTATATGAGATTGTATATTCAATGGATTGATGTGGTCACATATGTTCCAAGACTTAATTTGGATTTACCTATATCTGCCTGTTTAGTTTTTTTTAGACAATTGTACAAGAAGTAAAGATTCTATTTCTCTGCACATTTGGCACTCATGTGTATTTCTACATACTGCACTAACATCATCCCACATAGTGCATTATATATTCACCAGATAGAGGCCATTTGTGTAAAACATTCCTCAGATAGAGGCCATTTGTGAATCGCAAGATATTTCATTGGTAAATACCACCTTCTACCACAAAGGGTTACACTAGATTATTTAAATTTGCCATAGAGTAAATGACCAGGCTACAAAGAGCTGAGCGCAGTATTATTTTACTATTAATCTATGTATAAAACAGTACATACGCAGTGCATGTGAGAATACCCCCCAACCATCATGACTGAGGTGTGGCAGTCCTGTTTTTTGGGTGCTGTCACACCTGTAGGCTGGAGGCAAGGTAGGGAGGGCAGGCCAGCCTATAGGGGTGGTGTGCAGGCCCCAAGCGTGAAATGAAATGGGGATGTGCTATTTGGCCATGCCCTATTTTCATTATTGTGCCCAAGGCTTGCATGCCCTGGGCCCCCAAAATATTAATCCAGCTCTGATTGGAGCAACTGATCACCATCTTCTGGCTGTCTCTTCCGGCCACAGCATGTACATGATGATTTTGCCCGGCCTTGCTCATAGGCTGCTGATTGGTGGAAGGCTCTTTTCATCCACCAGTCACAGTGGTGGGGATTTCCACCAATCAGAATGCATGAGGCTGCAGAGACAAA
Source organism: Taudactylus pleione (assembly GCA_031769625.1). Taxonomy (NCBI): domain Eukaryota; kingdom Metazoa; phylum Chordata; class Amphibia; order Anura; family Myobatrachidae; genus Taudactylus; species Taudactylus pleione. Next base: position 10,191,582 of record JAUIMM010000185.1, read on the forward strand.
CTAGGGACGGAGAAGAATGCTGGTAGGGTGTGTACCTTTGTTTGGGTCACCTCGCAGGTTAGAATTTAGCAATGTAAATTCTATTGTACTGTGTATGTATGTGTATATATCTATATATACATACATACACACACACATATATATATATATATATATATATATATATACATAATTATTAGCCCTTATCAGGTGTTGTTTGTAAATAAGTTATGGCTGCTCCACTATAAATTTCTGTCACTTTTCTTTTTGGGAGAAAACCTGGGGCCACTCACTTGGGTTTGCTCCCCGGCCTGAAATTGCCAGCCAGCCCCTGGAAGGAGGAGATGTTGTAGTGCTTGTGACACTTGCCAACTTGCTCACCAATAGCTCTTTGCATCTTTTAAAATCTGGGTCAGTTGGAAAGAAAGACACAGCATACGATTTATGGAGGGTACCCGCGATGCAATGAATTTTGAAGCAGGGTTGAGCCCTGTGAAGCGGTGTGGTTCCAGAACAGGGTTGAGCCCTACGGTGTGACTAGAATCCGGAACGGGGTTGAGCCCGGCGATGCGGTGGTGATAACTGTAACGGTGCAGTTGACAAGTGTAACAAAGATGGGTTTGATGTCCACAGGAGTAAGAGACAACAGGCAAAGTAAATAGTGCAGCAAAAGGTGAAACCACAGCAGTGGAGCAGAAAGCAATAGCTATGGCTATGCTGAAGTCTGTAGTGTGGCTGATAACTGGCATCAGAAGTTTAACTGGAACATGAGTGAAGATATGTGATCCAAATGGAATCAGGTTTGAAATAATGAGCAATCTAGGAATCCCACAACCTGACAACACCTTGGAAACAGATGATCACTTTAACTCTCTATCCCCTGTATGTGAAGAACGCCAGCAAGCAGGATAGCTCCTCCAACGACCACAAAGGAACTTTGGAAAAAGTAATCTATCTTTATGTACTGAAATAGTCGCAGTCCTGACAGTACCCCCCTTTTTGGGTGGTCTCCGACTCCGAACACTCACCAGGTTTTAAAGGGAATTTAGCATGAAAATTACATGTCAACTTAGGAGCATGGACATCAGAGTCTTTAATCCAAGATCTCTCCTCCGAGCCATAACCCTTCCAGTCTACAAGGTATTGTAATTGATTTTGATGCTTACATGAATCCAGAATCTTATCGATCTCAAACTCCACACCTTGAGCAGTTGCTATGGGAGGTACTTTAGGCAAGCTGTCATGAAATTGATTAAGAATCAATGGTCTAAGCAAGGAGACATGAAAGGAGTTAGGTACACGCATAGTTGGAGGTAACTGTAACTTTCATGCCACTGGGTTGATAATTTTTGTAATACGAAAAGGACCAATATACCGGGGAGCAAACTTCATAGTAGGTACTTTAAGTCAAAGATTTCTAGTAGACAACCAGACACGATCCCCAACAGAATATTTAGGAACAGCCGAACGTTTCTATCAGCAAAGACCTTATAATTATGAGAAGCTTTCCTAAGACACTTATGTACCTGTCTCCAAATTCCAGAAAAATGTTGGAGGGTAGCTTTGGCTGCTGGAACGTCAACTGCAGGAATTGATTGAAGCTCAGGAACTCGAGGATGCTGACCAGAATTGGCGAAAAAAGTACTTACACCTGTAGCAGACGAATAATGAAAGTTATGAGCAAACTCAGACCAATGCAAGAAATCCATCCAATCATTTTGAGAAGAAGAAATATACATTCTCAAGAAGGTCTCCAACTCCTGGTTCACTCTTTCAGTTTGTCCATTTGACTGAGGGTGATATGCAGAAGAAAACTGTAATTTAATTTGCAATGATGAACATAAAGCCCTCCAAAACCGAGGAACAAACTGGACACCCCGTGCAGACACTATCTCAGAAGGAAGTCCATGAAGACGAAATATCTCTTTGATAAATATTTGTGCTAATTTGGGGGTTGATGGAATTCGAGCCAAAGGACAAAAATGAGCCATCTTGGTAAAATGATCCACCACTACCCAAATAACTGTACACTCCCTAGACTCAGGAAGATCTGTAATAAAATCCATGGAAAGATGGGTCCATGGTTGGGTGGGAATGGGTAGTGGATGGAGAGGACCAACTAGAGACTGGCAGTAGGACTGATGTTGTATACACCTAGAACAAGAACGTATAAACTCTTGGACATCTTTTTTCATGGAAGACCACCAATAGGAACATTGCAAAAATGAATACTTTTTACGAATCCCTGAATGTCCAGAGAAATTAGAATTATGAGCCCAGGAAAGAAGTTTACCTCGTAACTCTGATGCCACAAATATCCTCCCAGGAGGAGGATCAGGATAGATGGAAATTGAAGAAAAAGCCAGAGGATTTATTATAGGGTACCTTTGATCCTCATTTTGTTCTTGCTCTTCCAACATTGAGCGTGAAAGTGCATCTGACTTTTTATTCAATGAACCTGGAAGATACCTGAGGACAAAATCAAAACAAGAAAAAAAGAGTGCCCAACGAGCTTGTCATGGGTTCAGACAATGTGCAGTTTTCAAATACAACAAATTTTTATGGTCTGTAAAAATAGTAACAGGATGCTTTGCGCCTTCTAATAAATATCTCCATTCCTCCAAAGCTAAATTAATAGCTAACAACTCTTGGTCCCCGATGGAGTAATTACTCTCAGCACTAGAAATCTTTTATGAAAAGAATCCGCAAGACACTGTTCTCCCATCTGCAGCCACTTGAGACAAAATAGCCCCAACTCCATAAGTGGAGGCATCCACTTTTAGCATAAATGGCTTCTCAACATCAGGTTGAACTAGAATGGGGGCAGCGAAAAATGCATCTTTAAGAGTCTGAAAGGCATCCAATGCCTCTGGGGACCACACTTTGGGATTATCCCCTTTTTTTTGTCATAGAAGTAATTGGAGCTACAATCATTGAAAACGCTTTGATAAACTTTCTGTAATAACTGGCAAAGCCTAAAAATCTCTGAATAGACCTAAATGAAGTGGGCAAAACCCAATCTTGAATAGCCTTTAACTTCATAGGGTCCATCCGAAGTTCGGAACCGGAAATGATATACCCCAAAAAGGGTATCACTGGGACTTCAAAAACACACTTGGAGATCTTATCATAAAGCTTATCAGCTCGAAGATGACTTAATACCTCTTTAACATGGGTACGATGATCAGAAAGATTCCTGGAAAAAATCTAAATATCATCAAGATAAACAATAACAAACTGATAAAGTATATCTTGGAAAATTTAATTCACAAACTCCTGGAACACCGCAGGAGCATTACATAAACCAAAAGGCATGATGAGGTTCTCATAATGGCCATCTCACGTATTAAACGCAGTTTTCCACTCATCAACCTCTTTAACTCTAATCAAGTTGTAAGCTCCCTTTAGATCAAGTTTGGTAAACAGTCGAGAACCCTTAACTTTGTCAAACAATTCTGTAATGAGAGGCAAAGGATATTTATTTTTTACCTTGATCTCATTTAGACCTCTAAAGTCGATACATGGACAAAGACCACCATCTTTTTTCTTTACAAAAAAGAAGCCTGCTCCAGCAGGAGATGAAGAAGGCCTGGTAAACCCCTTTCATAGGTTATCTTGCACATATTCCTACATGGCTTGAGTCTCAGGAACAGAGAGAGGGTGTACTCGACCTTTGGGTGGCATTTTACCAGGAATACGTTCAATAGGACAATCCCAGGGATGATGCAGTGGAAGTTCATCTGATAAGTCTGTGGGAGAGAAGATGGAACATCTACTTTCACTTCAGCCAATCGTACCACAGGAATCAAACAATTTAATTTGCATTTAGGACTCCAAGAAAAAAATTGAGAACAAGTCCAATCAATATGAGGGTTATGAAGAGTTAACCATGGTAAACCAAGAACTATATCATACATAGAAATGGCTAATACCAAAAACTCTAAACTTTCTTCATGCAAAGCTCCTACCTTCAACTTCATAGACTTTGTTTGATGCGTAACATATCGAGTCCCATTAACTGCAGAAAGGGAAAAAGAACGGGTTAATTTGATAACAGGAATTTTTAATTTCTGAACCAAAGACAATGAAATAAAATTGCCAGCTGCTCCAGAATCTAGCAATGCAGAGAACTCTTGACATGAAGAACCAAAATCAGAAATGCTCATAGAAATTAAACAATCCTTTTTGGGGGAAACTTTAGAAAGTACCCCTAGTTTGACTTCCCCTCCATCAACTAGGGACGATTGTTTTCCTGGCCTTATTGGACATTTAGCCAAGAAATGTTCTGAAGATGCACAATACAAGCACAAATTAGAATTCCTCCTACATTGCTTCTCAACTGCAGACAATTTAGCTTTATTTATTTGCATAGGCTCATCAGATGTATTTTGAAAAGAGCGAGACTGGGGAAGAGAACTTTTAAAACACTCAGAGAGACTCCTCTGAACCCCTTGTTCTTGCATACGCAGATCAACTTTAATAGTCATTGAAATTAACTCATCCAAATTCTCAGGAAGATCCTGAGTCACCAACTCATCTTTAAGTTTCTCAGAGAGACCATTCCAATATGCTGCCCTTAATGCCTCATTATTCCATTTAAGTTCTGCAGCTATAGTTTGAAAACGAACCACATACTGACCAACTGGAGCTGTTCATTGCTTTACTCGCAAAATATCCACAGACGCGGCCACTGATCTTCCAGGTTCGTCAAATATCCTTTTGAAAGTGGAAACAAAAACTTGGTAATTACACATTAAGGCATTATTTCTCTCCCATAAAGGAGAGGCCCACTCAAGAGCAGCACCAGACAATAAAGACATAATATAAGCCACTTTAACATGAGAGGTGGTAAAACTTGAGGTAATAATTCAAAATGAATCTCACATTGGTTGAGAAATCCTCTACATGTTTTTGGATTACCATCATAAGAGGTAGGAGTCGGTAAAGGTAAATGAGAACAGAAACCCCTGATGTACTTGCAACAGGAATCTTAAGTTTTTCAAGACGTGTGGAAAGATCCTGTAGGCATTGCAAAACTTGAACTTAAGTGTTTTCCTTTACTTCCAAATGAGCGGTCAAACCCTGAAGCACCTGTACCCCAGTACCCTGTTGCAGATCCGGATTCATTTTTAGGTCTGTGCAAACTGTCACGGCTGCCGACACTTGAGACTCCTGGGAGGAGGCAGGCCTACTAGGAACAATAAACTGGGGTGACTTTAGGAATGACCTTTTCATGAAGTCTCGGTAGCACGGAATAAAAGTAAATAGAATTTATTCACAGGAGAAATATAATAGCAACGTCTCACATAAAGTGTCAACAACACAGAGGTTCACATAAGTAATAATGAGTATAAGAGAAAACCCCCCATATATAGTCTTTGACACAGAAGAGCTAATATGGTAGGGAACCCCGAGTCCAGTATGAGGCTAACACCTCAGGATGGTATAGAGGAGCTTTACCAGGGTGGAACCCTGTAGTGATGGAGATCCGGAGCAGAGTGAGCCCTGTGATGCGGTGAAGGATGGAGAAGGGTTGAGCCCTGTGACGATGTGAATTTGAAGTATGGTTGAGTCCTGTGATGCGGTGAGATCGGAGCAGGGTTGAGCCCTGTGATGTGATGAGGTCGGAGCAGGGTTGAGCCCTGTGATGCGGTGAGGTTGGAGCAGGGTTGAGCCCTGTGATGCGATGAGGATGAAGCAGGGTAGAGCCCTGTAATGTGGTGAGGTTCCGGAACAGGGTTGAGCCCTGCGGTGTAACTAGAATCATGAGCGGGGTTGAGCCCCGCGATGCAATGAAATTTGAAGCAGGGTTGAGCCCTGTGAAGCGGTGTGGTTCCGGAACGGGGTTGAGCCCCGCGATGCGGTGATGATAACTGTAACGGTGCAGTTGACAACTGTAACGAAGATGGGTTCGATGTCCACAGGAGTAAGAGACAACAGGCAAAGTAAATAGTGCAGCAAAAGGTGAAACCAAAGCAGTGGAGCAGAAAGCAATACTTAGGCTATGGCTATGCTGAGCTCTGTAGTGCAGCTGGTAACTGGCATCAGAAGTTTAGCTGTTTAGAGTGAAGATATAGCAAAGTCCACAGCAACAGGCACAGCAGGGACCTGGCAGGAGTCCAAGAAAGACCTGAAAGTAATGTTGCACAGACACTGAGACACAGTTAGTAACAGGGTTTATACTAGAGGTCTGTGATCCATAGGAAGTTCAGAACATGTGACCCAAATGGAATCAGGTTTGAAATAATGAGCAATCCAGGAATCCCACAACCTGACAACAGCTTGGAAACAGATGATCACTTTAACTCTCTATCCCCTGTATGTGAAGAACGCCAGCAAGCAGAATAGCTCCTCCAACGACCACAAAGGAACTTTGGAAAAGTAATCTATCTTTATGTACTGAAATAGTCGCAGTCCTGACAATATAATTTATTATTGATATTTATATGTTCCTTACTTCTTTATTTATTTTTGTAATATTTACTTGTCTTGCTATTCAATTGGTTATATATATTTTATGATTCATTAATATTTATTAAATTTATACTTTTATATTTATTTCTGTTTTCCAGCGCGGTATTTCTTTATTTTTATGACTGTGTGCATGCACCATTAAACTTAGGATCAAGCATGGTTGCTAAAATGTAGTGATCAGATTTCAAGATCATGGCCAACCATGGATCTTGGCGAAGCGAATAAAGGACTCGATCTACAAGTCCGGCATACTTTGCGGATTTGCTTTGTTTAATCTCCTTCAGTTTCTCCAGCTGATTTTCCAAAAGCCTAATTAGGGGAATCACCTGACTCAAGCTAGCAGTGTCAGCACTCACTTCTCATGTGGCTACTTCAAATGGTTTGAACACCTTGCACAAGACAGAAAGTACTCTCCACTGTGTTGGGCTAAGGTACATTCCCCTTCCTCTCCCAATGTCATGGCTTGTCATATAGCTATGGATTGCTTTTTGCTGTTCATCCATCCACTGAAGCATATAAAGGGTGGAGTTCCACCTTGTTACCACCTCTTGCTTCAGTTGATGGCAGGGCAAATTAAAGTGTTCTTGCAGGTGCTGCAATCTTCTGCATGCTGTTGCTGAATGTCGAAAATGTCCCAAAATTTTTTGGCCCACAGACAGCATCTTCTGCATGCCCATTATTTTTTAAAAAACCCTGCACCACAAAGTTGATTGTGTGAGCAAAACAGGGGATGTGGTGAAATTCACTCAGCTGTAATGCTTTCACAATTTCTATGGCATTGTCAGAAATCACAAATCCTGAGGAGAGTCCAAGTGGGGGTTTATATGACATCTCATTTTTCTAAGAGGTTGTCAGTGGTGTGCCTCTTATTGAATCCAGTGATACACAGTTGCCTGCCTCTGAATGAGCTGGTGTTATTTTGTACATACTGCTTCTGCTGTTGCTGAAGGAGATTCACTCACTCAGAGGGCTGTCACAGTCATGTAATCTTTAGTTTGTCTACTACCGCTTGTCCACATATCTGTGGTTAAGTGGACAGTTGTAACAATGGCATTTTATAGGGAATTAATTAGGTTCTTTTTAACGTCCTGGTACAGCCGAGGAATGGCTTTTTGGGTAAAATTAAACCAAGATGGAATTTGGAACCAGGCACACAGGACCTCAATTAGCTCTGTAAAACCCACTGCATTAATTGCGGATATTGGACGCAGATCTAATACTAGCATAGCCGTCATGGCATCAGTGATCCACTGTGCGACTGGGTGAGAGCTGTCATACTTGCTTCCTCTTGCAAAGGATTGTTTAACAGTTAAATGTTTTGTTGAACTACTACCCGTAGTCTTCTTGGTCCACTTCTGGGATGAATATCCACCAGCAGCAGCAGACCTAGCGCTCAAGGATTCATGTGAGGAGTCCTGGAAATAGGATGAGTCACCTAGTAATTGGATGCCGGACTACCTCTTGATCATTACTGAGGATATTGAGGATGAAGGTGTTGGTGGTAGAGATTGCAGGTGCTGGGATCTAGTAGAGAGAAGGGAGCTAGCTGATGCTGGACTGCTTGTTGTTATTTTTTTAGCACCAGTTGTTGATGTAATAAAATGTTTGTCATGAGCTTGCTGCAGATGACATAATAGCGTGGAGGTTCCTAGATGCCTAACGTCCCTACCTCTACTTACTGTGGTTCCACTACAGATGGCTTGACAAATGTTGTCAGGATTTGAGTAAATATAATTCCAGACATAAGAGGTGGATTTGTTGGTCCTATGCCCAGGCATGACAATGGCCTTCTTATCATGGCCAAGAGCTGCTTCCACCGATGCCTGATTTACACAAACAACATCCTCATCTTCAATATCCTCATTAGTGCCAGCGTCAGCTACAGAAATATCCTCCTCATCCTCTTGCAATTCCATGTTGGCATCCTCAATTTCTATATCATCACCAAAACTTATCCTGCTCATCCCCACAAATACAGAGGGAGCCGAAACTGTGGAAGGCAGCTTCTGTGCACTCATGGACACACTTAGACTCTCCTCAGGGATTTCTGACATTTGTGTTTCTGAATGCACAGTTTGATCTACTGCCTCAGTGGTTTTCAGTTTTTTTACACTTCTGTGAAAAGGTCTTTCATTGTCATGAGAAGCAGAAGATGCCTCACTGACAGGTGCAGAACCACCACTAAGAAATAAAGGCCAAGGCCTGAGCCTTTCCTTGCCACTCATGTGGTGAATGGTATGTTGCCAATTTTCTGTTTTTCTGCACTAACCTTTAGAGGTTTTTTTGTTTACCTGTGTGAAATTTCTTTTTTTGCATTTCAGATACCCTAAGTTTTTAAAGCCTCTACGCCCTTGAGCATCAGCTTTAGATGATAGTTAATGACTGGTATCGTCATCATGACTGGTTCCAGCAGCTGCGCTGCTAACATTTTCTTGCTGCTTCTGCTCTACACTTGGTTGGTTGTGATCCATATTGATGCCCAAGAACACACGGTGCTTATACACACAGAGGGCTACTGCCCAATTAGTCACTGTTCTTATACACACAGAGGGCTACTGCCCAAGTAGTCATGGTGCTTATACACACACAGAGGGCTACTGCCCAAGTAGTCATGGTGCTTATACACACACAGAGGGCTACTGCCCAAGAAGTCAGGGTGCTTGTATACACTATACAGTAATAACAGTACACTAGACAGTGGGATACAGCACAAAACAAAATATAATATATATATTTTTTTCCTTTTTCTATACTTTAAAAAAAAACTTTTTTTTTTTTACACTGGAGAAGATGGGCAGTACTTTAATCAGCAGCTAAGCATACATCAGCAGTGCACAGCCACTTAACAGCACAGGCACTTAACAGCACAGCCAATGGAGTCTGGACAGTGGACGTAGACTACTACAGCCACTGTAATTATTAGCAGCATCTCTTTTTAATTTTTTTTTATGCAGGCACTGGCAGCCGACTTTGCAGAGCTGTGCGCAGCTTGCATTCTTAGTGACAAATGGTGCTGAGTCCCGGCGCCTTATATAGAACCAAATCTCGCTAGATCCCGATGTTGGGAAGATGATGTTCGGCCTCAAAGTGGAATACGAATCAGGCGGGAACACCCGAGCGACAGCTAGGGATTGCTCATCCCTAGTTTTAACGATTGATTTTAAATTCTAGTACACTACAACCGTGGAGGAATGGAAAAGCATTGCTGATGAATTTGAAGGTGGAACTGCCATAACTGCGGGGGAGCTATAGATGGCAAGCTTGTGCATATAACCAAACCTGCCAACACCAGATCCTATTACTACAACTACAAGGGGACTCTTTAGCATTGTTCTGATGGCTGTGGTGAATGCGAAATACACATTTCTATTTGTGGATGTTGGCAAGAATTGTCGTGCTTTGGATGATGGGTCCTTCAAACAAACGGCTTTCTACGAGAAGCTCATCTCCAAAAGCCTTAACTTGCCATCTGTTGAGGAAACGAAGCACAGCCTAAATTTTGTGTTTGTGGCTGACAAGGCCTTTGCACTCCAAGAACACATTATCAAGCTGTATGCACAAAGGGGACTGATGAAGGAAAAGCGCATCTACAATTACAGACTGTCATGTGCACGCAGGATTGTGGAGAAAGCATTTGGCATCCTCAGCAATCACTTCTTCCACACAGCCATCAACCTGCGTGTGGACAAGATAGACTGGGTCATGTTGGCTCGCTGTGTCCTGCATAATTTTCTAAGGCGGAAAACCATCCAGCAAAGGACAACAGGTACAGCTATGTCAGATGACCCAGAACAGCCAGAGGACTTGGATCAGTGGTAGTCTGTGGCAGCAACAGGAGTTTGTGAAATGGGCATTGCACGCGCAAAACAGGTCAGGGAGGAATACCTGTTTTAATGGAGTGGAGGTAGTACCATGACAAGAAGACTGCCTAAAATAAACTAGTGAGGACAAATTTAAACTTTATTATGGATTGTTAAACATTTGGCATGGTGTGTTTGCACTGTCTTTCCACTTGCCAAATCAACGCTGGACGTTTACTCAAAATCTTCGGCTTCTTCTCCCAGCTCAAGATCGATAGAGCTCTTGTCACAGTTGGTGCTAGCGAGTTACCTGTATCAGGTGATGAGCTGGAATCACTGGAGGCCGGCTGGACTGGAACCATGGTTAACATGAATAGCTCTTTATTATAAGAAGTGGGTAGCAGTGAGAACTGCCTTTGGTGATGAGTGACTGGAACTGGAAACTGGAGACGTTGGAATGAGACCAGAAGGAGCTTGGAGGGACCGGACTGGGACCGGCAGGTAGGCTGACTGAGCTGGTCGGGGTACCAGTAGATGAGCCTGCAGATGGATGGTAGCACGGAAGCTACTTGGTGCAGCTAATGAGCCGTGAGGTGAGTGGGCTTGGAGGAACCGGACTGGGACCGGCAAGAAGACTGGTATCTGGATGGCTACGTGGAGCTGCCGGTTAGCCGTGGGTAGACGCTGGTAGCTGGGTGGCTACGTGTAGTGGCAGGATAGCCGTGGGTAGATGCTGGTAGCTGGGTAGCTACGTGGAGCGGCTGGATAGCCGTGGGTAGATGCTGGTAGCTGGGTGGCTACGTGGAGCGGCTGGATAGCCGTGGGCAGACGCTGGTAGCTGGGTGGCTACGTGGAGCGGCTGGATAGCCGTGGATAGATGCTGGTAGCTGGGTGGCTATGTGGAGCGGCTGGATAGCCGTGGGTAGACGCTGGTAGCTGAGTGGCTACGTGGAGTGGCTGGATAGCCGTGGGTAGATGCTGGTAGCTGAGTGGCTACGTAGAGCGGCTGGATAGCCGTGGGTAGACGCTGGTAGCTGGGTGGCTACGTGGAGCGGCTGGATAGCCGTGGGTAGACGCTGGTAGCTGAGTGGCTACGTGGAGCAGCTGGATAGCCGTGGGTAGACGCTGGTAGCTGAGTGGCTACGTGAAGCGGCTGGATAGCCGTGGGTAGACGCTGGTAGCTGGGTGGCTACGTGGAGTGGCTGGATAGCTGTGGGCAGACGTTGGTAGCTTGGTGGCTACGTGGAGTAGCTGGATAGCCGTGGGTAGACGCTGGTAGCTGGGTGGCTACGTGGAGCGGCTGGATAGCCGTGGGTAGACGCTGGTAGCTGAGTGGCTACGTGGAGCGGCTGGATAGCCGTGGGCAGACGCTGGTAGCTGAGTGGCTATGTGGAGCGGCTGGATAGCCGTGGGTAGACGCTGGTAGCTGAGTGGCTACGTGGAGCGGCTGGATAGCCGTGGGCAGACGCTGGTAGCTGAGTGGCTACGTGAAGCGGCTGGATAGCCGTGGGTAGACGTTGGTAGCTGGATGGCTTTGGGGAGCGGCTGGATAGCCGTGGGTTGATGCTGGTAGCGTGGAAGCTACTTGGTGCGGCCTGGGAGCCGTGGGTGAGAGATGGTAGCGTGAAAGCTACTTGGTGCGGCCTGGGAACTGTGGGTGAGAGATGGTAGCGTGGAAGCTACTTGGTGCGGCCTAGGAGCCGTGTGGAGAAGCTGGTAGCGTGGAAGCTACGTGGAGCGGCCTGGGAGCCGTAGGTGAGAGTCTGGTAGCGTGGATAGCTGAATGCAGCAGGCTTACGGATAGCACTGGTCTAGGAACCAGCAGGAGCCTGGGACATACTGGCACACAGAGGAACAGCTATAGCACAAGCAGTACACCAAGGAACGTAACACGATGTTCAAGCACTGAGTGCTATTAGAGGAGGATCTATATACCTAGAGTCTGGCAGCGATTGGTGGATACAGACAGGTGGTCTGGCAGTGGCATTCAGAGTGGAGCAAGGCACAGCATGCAGAGGGAGTATTCATCTCTGCAGCCCTTGAGAAACAGGACCACACCTGTGATTCCAATTAAGACTAGCAATGCTCACAGACAGAGCAGGGTCCAGGTGTTTAATCAGTATGGGGGGAGAGCAGTCTGCACACACAGAGATGTTACAGCCAGCATGATTCAGCCAGAGCAGATGTCCCAGGAGAATTACAAACACAGATCCATGGAGCAGCTGGCAGAGGTAAGTCACAAAAGGTAAAAACTAGCCAGGATTGTGACAGCTCTGTGCTGAGTGCTGAGGGTCCTGGTCCAGGGTGAAGCATAACAGCTCATAATACCAGAGCGTTGGATGGCAGATGTTGCCTGCCCCCGCTCCCGATGATTTGGAAGATTGACTCTTTTGTGCTCTTTTAGGAACACCGTCCATAAATTCTAGATCTTTTAATGGACCCAGTCGGTGGTGATTCTTCCTGTAATCCGCTAATTCTTGTTCTTTTTTGTTTGTTGGAGTAGTCTCTCGCCTTCACTCTCCAAAGACACTCCTTCTCTCTGAAAGGTCAAAAAACCCTGTCCAGAATTCGCGGTCTTTGTCCATAGCCATATCTACCAGAAAAAAAAATATACTGTATATTAGTGTATACAGCAACTCATTGCAAAAAACATTTGAAATCAATTAAAAACAGACAATAAATCTCTGTCTGGCTACCCCCAGTAATGGGGCCGGCCAGACTTTTGGACACTTGGCGTGGCCAATCAACGGAGGCCTTTAAATATCATTTCTTACACTTTTTTTTTACTTTTTGCAAACGTTTTTATTTTTAACTGGTTTTAATGCCGTTTGAGTTCGTATATATTTTGACTGTGTTTAATGTTGTTGGAGTTGTTTAATTTGATTGTTTTTTTAAATAATTATTAATATGCATATAATTTAAAGTGCCTTAATGTTTAGAGTGCCTAAAAATAAAACAAGATTCATTCACACAAGAGATCATTATCTTTTTTAAAAAAAGTTCACAGTAAAAAAAAAAGCATTATAAATAAAAGAGCAGTGACCTGTGTGTGAATTAGACTCATTAGTCAACATTACACCAGGTTCAATAGGGAGCAATATATAAGTATGCACATATCTAGGTAACATTGTTGGTCTGCAGTGTTTTACCCAAAGTAGATTAGGGGTGCATGCGTGGACATAACATACCTGACACAAGGTCTTTTTGATTGTGAATAAAGACAAAAGAAAGGACGGAAAGCCAGGAACAAACTGCAAAATTGAAAAGAAGAATGGGTGTATTACAAAAAATGACAATACCTAGGTATTCAGCATGACCATTGGTGGTAACATTGGTGGTCAGTGGCATATAATAAACATTGGTGGTCAGTGGCATATAATAAACATTAGTAGTCAGTGGCATATAATAAACATTGGTAGTCAGTGGCATATAATACACATTGGTGATCAGTGGCATATAATAAACATTGGTGATCAGTGGCATATAATAAACATTGGTGGACAGTGGCATATAATAAACATTGGTGGTCAGTGGCATATAATAAACATTGGTGGTCAGTGGCATATAATACACATTGTTGATCTGCAGTGTTTTACCCAAAGCAGATTAGGGGTGCATGCATGGACCTAACATACCTGAGACAAGGTCTTTTTGATTGTGAATGACACACAACAAGGCCGGAAAGTCACAAACTAACTACAGCAAAATAGAAAAGAAGAATGGGTGTACTGCAAAAAATGACATCACGGGGTAGCCTAGATATTCAGCAGGGTCATTGGTAGTAACGTTGGTGGTCAGTGTCATACAATAAACAATGGTGGTCAAAGGCATATAATACACATTGGTTGTCAGTGGCACATAATAAACATTGTTGGTCTGTGGCATATAATACACATTGGTGGTCAGTGGCATATCATAGGTAACTGAATTTGACTGTGACTGCAAAGTATTTCACCTCCTGTGCCTCCGTTATTAATTATAATCATAGGTAACTAGCTTATTCTTTACTGAATCATTATGCTATTGTTTCTAATGTCTTATGATTTGTAATAGTTAAATTGTTTTAAGGATTCTCTCAGTCTATTGACTGAAGTGAATGCTTGATTTATTTGTAGCCTTAGATGTATGGTATGTGTTCATTGTTGACTTAAGCCGTTTTTATTGCTAGCTTTCTCTGGCTGGCCAATTGGGGTTTTTCATTAATTAGTGTCCATACTTGCCTGCATCCCTGTATAAGTGTCAGTAGTTTGGCTAGAAAAGCCTTGGCTGGGTGCAGCTTTTTTCAAAGTGCAGTGTTTTTAAGTGCAAAACTAGCGTTACACCTGCGTTAAACCGAGGAGAAACAGAAGGAGAAAAAGGTCCATCAAGCAACAAACCTCAACAATCTAAAGACTCAGACTACAACTGGACTCCCTGTTCAATCATGGCAAGAACACTTCTATTGCTATTAATAATGCTGGCCTTCTGATTCTCGCATACAATTCAATGCTTATCATACTTTTTCCCATGTCAGTTTACATCTATCAACTTTGAAACACTGTCCTTTATCTCAGCTCTCTTTCCTAGCCTCATCCTCTATCTGCTTACAATCTGTGTTATTTTTCATATTCTGCACACATTAGATCTCCACTTTTAATCCTTCCTATAACAATCTTGTTAATCTGCATACATATTGATACACTGTTTTTTGATACATCACTGTTTTTTCACTTGCATTTCTACAAATCTCTTGCACTCATATCTCATTTACATTTCCAAATTTCATTCCTCTTGTTTACTTATAAACACCATGACAAGGTTTTCGTCAACTCCCTCCTTCACTCAGTCTCTACCTAATCCTCTGTTCTGCCCCCTGCTTCCACCTTTATCCCTTCCCCCTTATCTCTTCCACCTCCTCCTCCCCTTCTCTCCCCTCCTATGTCTGCCTACTCTTCACTCCTCACCCATTACTACACTTTCTTCCTGTTCTACTGTTCTCCTGTTCTTCTCTGTCCTACTACCCCACCACCAAACCCTCCTCCTACACTCCTCTCCCTGTCACTTCACCTCACTGCCATCCACATCTCCCTCCCTGCCCACCTCATATAGGTTCCCTTTCTAGCTCAGGTGCCCTGCACAATCACTAAACTCTATTCATATCGGTCCCCCAAATTAATCTTACCTCCACGTTACAGCAACCCGTATAATCTTATTCACATCTCCCCCACAAATGCTATCTCTCTATCCTGTGCCCTCTGGAATACCAGGTGAGTCTGTAATAAACTGGTCCCCACCCATGACCATTTTATCTCCAACTCCCTGAATCTTCTAGCCATTACTGAAACCTGGATCTCACCCTCTGACACCACTTCTCCTGCTGCTCTATCCTCTGGGGGCCTTGCCTTCTCCCACACACCCCGGCCTGGGGGTCACCATGGTGGTCCTTCTATCCACCAGTTATACTTACCAGCTAATACCCTCTGAACCATCCCTTACATTCCCCACATTTGAGGTTCATGCTATACGCCTCTTCCAACCAGTAAACCTCAGAGTAGCTGTCATTTACTGTCCCCCTGGTTCTCACTCCAAATTCCTTGACAACTTCGCTTCCTGGCTCCCTCACTTTCTTTCCTCAGATCTTCCCTCCATTATCCTAGGTGATGTTAATATTCCTATTGACATTCCCACAGAATCCTCTGCAGCTAAACTCCTTACCCTCACCTCTTCATTTGGTCTCGCCCAATGGACCTCATCACCCTCCCATGTGAGTGGGCACTCACTTGACCTGGTCTTTTTCCTCCCCTATCATTTCTCTCTCCTGTCCTGAACAAGCTACTTCCCTGTACAATTCCTCCCTTAATTCTGCTCTTGATTCTGTTGCTCTGGCAATAACTACTCACCCTCGCAGATCCACACCACAACCCTGGCATTCCAAATGCACCAGATACCTACAAAAGTGTTCAAGAATTGCAGAGCGTCAGTGGAGAAAGTCACTCTCTAAGGCTGACTTCCTCCATTTCAAATTTATTCTCTCTTCCTACAGTGCTGCCCTGTCTCTCTCCAAACAAACATATTTCAAGAACCTCATCTCCTCCCAGTCCTCAAACCCCCGGCATCTCTTTGCCACTTTCAACTCCCTCCTCTGCCCTTCCCCTCCTCACCTTCCCTCCTTGCTCTCTGCCCTCAATTTTGCCACCTACTTTACTAAAATTGACTCCATATGTGAGGACATCATATCCCATCAGACCCTCAGCACTCCTCCCCCTCCTATCCCTTAACACCCCTCCCCTTCTGTCTCACCAACTCTGACATCCTTCTCCCCTGCTTCTGGAGAGGAAGTCATGGCCCTCATCCGGTCCTCCCCCTCCTTCCACCTCCCCTCTTGACCCTATCCCTTCCCGTCTCCTCTCCCACCTGTCTCCTTCTGCCTGTTCCCATCTGGCTCACCTCCTTAATCTCTCCCTATCATCTGGCACTGTCCCTTCTGCATTCAAACATGATCTTGTCTCCCCCATTCTTAAAAAACTACCCTTGATCCTAACATACTTTCCAACTATCAACCAATCTCTCTTCTCCCTTTTGCTTCCAAACTCCTTGAGCGTATTGTCTACAACCACCTTACCACCTTTCTTTCCTCCCACTCCCTCTTTGACTCATTTCAATCTGGCTTCTGATCTCTCCACTCCACTGAAACTGCCGTCACGAAAGTCAGCAACGACCTCCTTGCTGCCAAATCCAAGGGCCACTACTCTCTGCTCATTCTCCTTGACTTCTCTGCTGCATTTGACACTGTAGACCACCCTCTCCTCCTGCAAATCCTTTACTCTCTCGGTTTACGTGGCACTGCCCTCTCTTGGCTTTCCTCTTACCTCTCTGATCGTTCCTTCGCTGTGTCCTCTCATGACTCCTATTCCCCCCCACTCCCACTAACAGTAGGAGTTCCCCAAGGTTCTGTTCTTGGATCTCTCCTTTTCTCCCTATATACATCCTCTTTAGGTGAACTCATTAACTCCTTTGACCTCCAATATCATCTCTATGCTGATGATACTCAAATTTACCTTTCCAGCCCTGAGCTCTCCCCCTCGCTCCTTACCCGTATCTCCAACTGTCTCTCTGCTGTCTCTTCGTCAATGTCCCAGTGCTTTCTTAGACTTAACATGTCTAAGACTGAGCTGATCATCTTCCCACCCTCTTCCACTACATCACTTCCCACAATTTCATTATCTATCGATGGCACATCTATCTCCTCTAGCCCCAAAGTGCGCTGTCTTGGAGTTATCCTAGACTCCTCCCTCTCCTTTAAACCACACATTCAGCACCTCTCGCAGTCCTGCCGTTTTCACCTGAAAAATATCTCCAGGATCAGACCCTTCTTCACCCAGGATGCCACTAAAACCCTCATCCACTCACTGGTCATATCCAGATTGGACTACTGTAACCTTCTCCTAGCTGGCCTCCCAGTCTCTCACCTCTCTCCACTACAATTGGTTCTCAATGCTGCTGCTCGGCTCATCTTCCTCTCCCCCCTACAGCCACAAGTACTCACCTCAGTCCCAGTTTCACTTTATCCGCTGGCTTCAGACCAGTCAGACAGAGTCTCACTGCATGTGTGGGAGGTCTGATGGGCATGCAGGAGGGTTTAATTTTATTGACCATTTAAATTTTTTTCCCGTGAATGGGTGGGTAGGGGCCCTGATGTATCGATTTACCAAGGGCCCACACTGCTGTTAAGACAACCCTGCACACAGGCCCTGCACTGCACACCCTGCACCCATATTATACATACCTCTCCGTAGTCCCACGTTGACACAGGTGTCTGCACTATAAAAAATGGCTGGCAAATGGCCGCCGTGGCCATTTTCCCATCGTTTGCGCATGCGCAGTACAGGGAATTTTCCCAGTGACCTGCACATGCGCTATAGACTCTGGGCACACTCTACCTGCCAGGATCCTCACTGTCTCAGCTCCACCGTTTAACTGCCTTAGAATTTAAGCTTAGGTGCCAGCTCTGACACTGACCCGCACCTCCTTTCATACAGTCCCAATACCTCCTCTGGGGCTCGTCTGCTGCCGCCACCTCTGCTCTCCTCTCAGCTGCTGGTGGCTATCTCTGATTCCACATCATCCTGAGGAGTCACACTGACTGCTTGGAAACCACTGCTCAACTGCATTAGGGGTCTATTTACTAATCCGTTTTAGGAGATAAAGTGAATGGTGTTAAGTTACCAGCCAATCAGTTCCTAACTGCCATGTCACAGACTGTGTTTGAAAAATCGCATTTAGGAGCTGATTGGCTGGTACCTATCACCGTTCACTTTATCTCCTAACACAGCTTAGTACATAGACCCCTTAATGATCAGAGGGCTCAGGCTTTTATATCCTCTTACCCGCAGGGTGCCTGTGATCCTGCCATAACTTGGGAGGACCTTTTCTATAAGCCCCTGTACTCCATTAGGGGCACTCAGATATGGATGCACATTAACTCTTGTGGAACAGACCTCCAAGAGAAGTAAATAAATAACCATAGGTGGGTACATATTGGATTATATATAGCTTAGTGGGTACCACACTGGTTCATATCACAAGATGATTCAGTGTACGATAAATTGTTTAGAAAAAAGTTTTGTCTAAGCTAGAATATTAAGATACATTTAAAGAGGGACCAGAAATATTATAGATGTAACAAGTACTGTGTGAGTTTGAATATATTCAGTTAATTAGTAAATAGGAGGTAATACATATTTATTAAATCTACACTAAACTGAACAATATAGTTTGTGTATCCCAAAAAATTATTGTACAGTGTAATTATAAAAAAATACTTTTTAAAATGGTTTGAATATATATACTTCTTTTGTTGTTATAGAACAATGGGCCTGATTCAGCAGAGCACACAAGTACACTGTTGAACGAAGCTTCCCGATTATCGTCCGACCCAGCCCCCGCACCACCCCTTAAATGCCTCTGCCTGCCAATCAGGCAGAGGCATTCAGGGGTTGCGTGCGTGTTAGCAGGACCCATTTTGCCAGTGGGATTAACACCACCTGCACTTGTTACAAGACTATGTATTAAGCTCATTATTACAGCTCCTATTATAAGAATATGGCTCAAGTTTTAGCAAATATTTGCACTTTCAATGGAACATTGTTTTGAACTTTTTATTTGAGACCACTACTATAAAGACCAGAGGCGGATTGGGATAGAAAACCAGCCCAGGAATTTTATGGAAGCAACCCTAATGGGGGCGGGGACTGTAGAGAAGGTGGGGTCTGTTAAGGGGGCCGGATCCCTCCTAATAGGGCCTGATTCTGAGTTGGATGCAGTTGCTGAGATGCCCAATTTCAGTGTCTACAGACGCTGCAATCCTGCTTTGTTGTTTTTAGACGCCACCATCGGTCGCACTATTGAAACTTTCACCAGCCCAATGCTAGGTGCAGATCATCCATCTGAATATGGCCTCCAATGTGAGCAATTTAGCGACTCTATACTGTACACAACCAATGTCATCAACACGCCCATACTACGTTACATCTGAGTCTGCTTAGCCAACCCCCTGTAACCGTCTAAGTGCACAACACATTTCTAATACACTGCATGCGTCTGAATCTGTATTGCAACTCTGTACAAACACCATCAGGAAGCATGCACATTGCAACTTAGACGCAAGCGCAGACAAAAACATTGCACAAGAAAAAAACACATTGGCCCCCAGAGGTAAAACCAATTACATTGGCCCCCACAGGAAAAAAATACATACATTGGCCCCCACAGAAAACAATAAAACACATTGGCCTCTACAGAAAACAATAAAACACATTGGCCTCTACAGAAAACAATAAGGCACATTGACCCCCCACAGGAAAAAAAACAAAACAAACACATTGACCCCCAACAGGAAATAAAAAAAAGCACTTTAGCCCCCACAGGAAAATATAAAATACATTGGCCCCCACAGGAAAATATAAAATACATTGGCCCCCACAGGAAAATATAAAACACATTGGACCGCAAAAAATAAAAATTGGCCTCCACAGGAAAAAAATTAGATTGGATAGTGTATGTCCCGGGTTGGAGGGATACAGTGTCTAAAGCTGGGTACACACCTAAAAGATATATCTGCAGATTATGTAATCTACAGTCTGCAGATATATCTGCAGATGATGGTTGTTCATGCCCACTGAACAACCATAATCTCTCATCTGGCCACATGTCTCGATGGCCGGGGTTTATGTCGCATCCCCCTTCCCGTGGCCTCTGCTGCTGTCTGTAAACAATGTTGTTCAGACATATTGCTGGTACACACTGGCCGACAGACACGCAATATATTGGCCGATCAGTTGAACAGCCAATATATCTGCCAGGGTGCACCCAGCTTTAGGGACTTGAGGGGTAGGCTGGACACTTTATATGCCTGTGTTGTGGGGGGCAGCGTCTAGGGGGTATGGGGGGGGAGTATATGTCCCTTGGTATGGGGGGGTGTCATAGTGTATGGGGCTGGGGGTATGGTGGTCAGTGTATATCTCTGGGGATGGGGGGCAGGTAGAGTATGTCCCTGGGCTGGGGGGTGTTGTATATCTTGGGGACCGTGGGGGAGGGGTTGGGTGGGTTACAGGTATGTTCCAGAGGCAGGGGTAGTAGTTAGGGGGTATACTTTAATGTGAGGCCAGAGGGCAGGGCTGGTTAGCCTATCATCCCCCTCCAGAGCCAGCACTTGGAGCATAAGCACCATACACTCCGCTGCTGCTGGGGGCAGGATGGGAATAGTAGAAGCCAGAAACAGGGGGCAGGATGGGAGTAGTAGTGAGAAGCAGGGGGCAGGATGGGAAGAATAGTGTGAAGCAGGGGTCAGGATAAGAGTAGTAGTGGGAAGCAGGGATCAGGATAGGAGTAGTAGTGGGAAGCAGGGGTCAGAATGGGAGTAGTAGTGATAAACAGGGATCAGAAAGTTAGTAGTAGTGGGAAGCAGGGATTAGAATGGGAGTAGTAGTGAGATGGAACTCACCTGGTAGAAGTCCTCTACTCTACTCCCGGATCACTGCTCTCTTCCAGGTGAGAAGTGAGATGAGTCTCCTGGCTGCTGATGGGTTAATGCAGGGCCGAAACTAGGATATCTGTCACCCGGTGCAAGGTAGTAATTTTGCGTCCCCTCCCTTCCCATATCTGGATTTTGTCCTTGCTCCTCCATAAGGCAGTGCACTAGTCAAACGTCCCTGGTATAGTGACTTACATTATCCACATACCATAATGCCCATTACACATTATGCCACACACTGTAGTGCTTATTACCAAAGTGCCACTTACATATTTGCCCAACACCATTTTTGCCCCACAGTAAGGCTTCTAATTACTTAAAATTACCTGCTCATTGTCAGAGGTGTTTTATGCTCATTGCCAGGGGGTTCCATGCTAGTTGCCAGGGGGATTCATGCTCGTTGCTATGGGGTTAATGCTCATTGCCAGGGGTTACATGCTTGTTGCCATGGGGTTTATGCTCGTTGCCAGGAGGTTTCACGGGAGAAGATGCAGCTTTAAGCATCTTCTCCTGGCACTTGCGCTGGCCTAACAGACACTAGAGGTCCAGTAAGGACCTCTAGCATCTGTCTCCTCCTTGGCGGTGGCCATTTTTGGATGGCCGTTTTCTGACTCTCCAGCCCCCAAGCCACAGTGAGTCATCCCTTTTTCACCCCCTGCATTCTGGCACCCGGTGCACGTGCACCTCTAGCCCCCCCCCTAGTTGCGGCCCTGGTTAATGCAAGCACAACCTGATTAGAGGAAACCAGCATACAGAGTAAACTACAGAGTCCACTCCAGGGTGGCAGCAAGGAGACTGCGCTGGCTGCCGGGGACTAGCAACTGACAACAGCTAACGCTGCTCTGTAGAAAACCGGCGTCATGTCTTTATTGCTGCTGCTGGCACACAGGAGGCAGACATCACGAGAAGAAAAGGTGACTCGCCCTGTTCCATTGCTCCTGCGGGGGACCCACAGCAACATCCACAGAGGCAGGGGGTGAACATGGACAGGTGCAGCGGCGCAGGCTAAGGGAGGGGACACAGGAGCTGGGAGTTCCTGGTTTGAATGCAAATCCCAGAAGAGCAGCAGCCGGCCCTGGCAGACACATGAATCTGCCTTGGCCGACAGGCATGATAACCGGTCCGGCAGAGGGGGCATGGGTCCAGCCCAGCGGGAACCTTCTTGCTTTCCCGGTGGCCCAATCCGCCTCTGATAAAGACTCTTCCTGGATACATGTGTTTCTAGTTAATTGGAATAGAGTACTCCTCCCTACTAATGTGCAACATTTAAGTGGTCCTTAAACCACAGTTAGTAACTATTCTGCCATTGTGTATATGTTCCTCTATTTTGTATCCATATTTAAGTTTATAAGAACTTGCTATTAAATATTTCTTTGTGTGTGTAACTATTAGGTTACACTCTTTCAATTGCGCAGGTCCTTTTCTTTTTAATTCTGCATCTTTATTTTTGATCCTTCACAGTTGGTTTTATTGTATTCGCAGCATTTGATAGGCTTTTTAATTATTACTTTAAACAGAGTTTGTAAGCGAATTGGTTACTGTTTGGTTTTTCAACACATTTTGCAGATACTGTAAAACTGCAAAACATACTCATTCTAGCATTGTTTCTACAATGGATATAAATATTAGAGAAAAAGTGCAAAAAAACCTGCACAGACAATAAGCTGCCTGGGGCTATAATACAAAGGGTAACCCTGGACCCCTAAGAAGTAGGTCATAAATATAAACAAAAGAGTAAAATAGCCCTTGGCCCTAACATAAGGAAAATGTAAACATACTTCTCCTATGGTGTATTTTCAGTAGTAAGGATGCGTTTTCAAACATAGAAGAGATTAAATGATAGTATAGTGTGATTCTGCTGATTATAAATTAATAATTCAAGAGTATAACATAAATAGAAATAATAATAGTGCACCGTTAATGTTTTGAGCTGCTTCCTTACTTCTTATAAATAATAGGTGTGTGAGAAAATTGGGTAATGAATGAAATGGCAGTCATCAAAAAAACAATCCAAAAAAAATAAATATAAAAAAATAAAATTATATATATACATATATTTTGAAAGACAAAAAATAGGGTGACAGTGACCTCTGGTGTCCCTAGCCCGCAAAATTATGACTGAGCAGTGTGTTAAAAATATATCATCAGTTTTATTTAGTAAAAACAAGTCAGGCAAAAAATATATTCCATAAAATATCACTGTAAAAGGCTAGAAATAGGTAGAATAATAAAACAGCACTAAAATCAAATCAGACAATTTTGCACTGGTAGTCAAATCAAAATGGCCCTTTAAAAACATTTATTTTTTTCCAAAAAAGATAAAAGTTATAAGTAAAAGATGGTAAGATGCTTATCTTTCAGGAGTGATGCAGTCTAGGAAGGCCCAGTTGTGGCTGACCATACCCTACTGCAAGCACTGCAAGTGCTTCAGTGTGTAATTCAGCCATGTCACGTGTATTATGATGCTGCGTTTTAATTATGAATGCCTCTGAAATGGCGCTAAGATGCACAGACACGCCTGCGATAACACCACCACACCCCCGTTTCCGTCGACCAACCCCTGTTACCACCCACAAATGGCTCGTCCTCTCACTCAATCTAGCGTGGCATCTATGTACAGCGTGTGAACGCTTCCTGATCGCATTGCAAATATTGGCAGGCTTCGTGCGAACGCAGCCTAGCGAGCAGGTCTGAATCGGGCACACAGGTCAAAGTCCACATTCAAACCTCCTGGATGGAGGGTTTTCAATTTATAAATCCGACACTAGTTGGAGCCTGCATTTATTCATAAGCACCAAGCCACCTGCAGGTTTAAAAAGCACATTGCTAAGTGCTAAACAGATCACCCAGGCAGTGCAAACACTCTTTGTATGCCACATCATCCATTGTGCCGAAGACGGAGCACAAACTATTTAAAACACAAGCGCCAGGGAAAGAATCGAAGCAGTTGCAGAAGTACCAGCTATATTACTAACGGAGGTAAGAAGTCATATATTAGGGTAAGGTAGGGATAGTCTCCTGAAGCATTGCACTACAGCAGCAGGAATCTCACCACCCCACAAAAAGAGCTATAACATTACATACCTAAAGGTGCATACACACTGGACGATTCACTCCCCAAATAGAATCGTCCTGTGTGCTCCCGACAGGGGTGTGCTCAGTGTCGTTAACGACACTGAGCACAAACACTGAACGAAATCAAGAATGATTTCGTTCAGTGTCGGCCTCCCACCCTCATCCCTGAACATGTTCAACCTGACATTATCGACATACACAAAAAGTAGGCGGCGTCTAAGAACACATATCAGGGAGTGTATTTATAAACCACCTTTATTAAAGGCTCAAATAACAGTATATGTAAACTTTCAAAAATATCAATAAAACTCCCGGGAGTATAAGAAAATTCTATACACACTATGTATTTAAATGAATAACATGTCTTCAAATGAAGCACAAAATCAAAATTAAAAGACAAACAATCAAAATAAACTATCTCTATTATTCTCAAATTGATGGATTGAACATCTGAGCTCTGGTGCTTCAATGAGCCAGGTGAAAATGACCCAGTTAGCAGCAATGTTCTGAATAACTGAGAAAAATTTTTTCATGTAGCAATGAATTGAAAGCTGAATAGCCCAATAAAACCAAGTAGCTGACAGTGTTCCAAGCAATTAGCAACGGTATGCAGTCGGGAAACCAGCTGCCTTAATACCGACAGCCGGCTCCCCGGCTGCTTTATTCCGGCGTGGGATAAATGACCGGCGTCTATATCTAGATGGCTGTCA
This sequence comes from Taudactylus pleione, assembly GCA_031769625.1. NCBI lineage: Eukaryota > Metazoa > Chordata > Amphibia > Anura > Myobatrachidae > Taudactylus > Taudactylus pleione. The sequence goes on from JAUIMM010000185.1 coordinate 10,216,631, forward strand.
TCTACCCGATGCCGGGAGACCGGCGCCCGGTATCCCGATCGAAGGGATGCCGGGCGCCACGAACGGACAGCCGCGAAGGGGAGGGTTAGGTTTAGGGCTCCTGGGGGGGACTTAGGGTTAGGCACCCCCCCGGGAGGGTTAGGCTAGGGGAAGGGGAGGTTAGGGTTAGGCACCCCCGGGGGTAGGTTAGGCACCCCCCGGGGAACTTAGGTTTAGGCAGCGGGGAAGGGGAGGGTTAGGCACTTAGAGGGGAAATTAGGGTTAGGCACTTGGGGGGGAGGTTAGGGTTAGGCACCCCTAAGGAGGGTTAGGGTTAGGGGGTTAGGTTCATTTATACTTACCTTAGGGACGATCGGGATTTCCACTGCTGTCGGGCTTCCGCTGCCGAGCTCTGCTGATCTGTCGGGCTGCAGCTGCCGGGAATCGAACTGCCGGCCATGCCGCAGCCGGGATTCCATACCGATTCCATTACCAACAGTGTGTCCTATGACTGAGAAAAAAGCTGCTAAACAGCAGTAAATTGAGAGCTGAGTGGCCGAATAAAACTAAATAGCTGACAATGTTCAACAATGTGCTGTGAATATGCGCTTCTAATGTAATAGTGCGGAATGAGAGAACTCAATTTTCCGCTGTACTCACTCCCCTCATGGCGGTCCCGCCGCTCCAGCGGCTTGCAGATGATGGTAGCTCTGACTCCAGCAGCATAAAAAATATATATTGCACACAAAACCACCGTCTGTCCTGATGGAGAAATCCGTCCACAGTCCTCCAAGTGTCTCACTCACAGGAGGCTGTGCGGGTCAAGTGGGGCTTCAGTTGTGTGTATGAGGTGTTAGCGGGAGAGATATATAGAAGTAGTCCCAAGAGATGAGTCTGCGGCAGCAATTGGGTTCAGCTCTCACAAGTGGCCCGTGTCCTCAACTAGTTTCTCCGCACACCGGCGGCTTTTTCAAGAGGCGGAAGTATGAATCTATAGGTCAGGTCAGAGCTAAATAGCTCAAATAATCAGCTTAATAGATTGAGTCCAGATGTTTGTAATTAGTGAGACTCTGGCCCATAAGAACAATATAGAAATGGTTCTTAACCATATATGTGCATAACAAAGACCTATCTGGTCACATCCCTACAGCCATAAACAATCAGCAAAACAATCCATAAAACTATTTGTTAGAATAATAGAAGGCATACATATTAATCTATGCTAAACATACACATATTATTTGTTTATTTATATTATTTATTTATGATCATCTTTTAATGTTAACTCCCATAAAAAATGCAAACATTTAAACATAAACATAACTTGACGTGCTAGATTTATCCAGAATGGATAAAACTAAAAATAAAATTAGTAATAAACATATAAATATACCAAAAGAGTCCCTAATACATTAAAAATTAAAAAATGCAAGGTAGACTGAAAGATACTTAGCAATAGGGAAAACTCCATACCATGTCACACTCTTCTGACAGATAAAAACAGGCCATAATTCTCATCATGAGAAAGAGACCCTTAGATATGATAAACGTGAAGACGACAATCAAGATGTATATGAGAGAAGTCACCTAAGTACACTGCACATGAACTGTTAATTCAGTCATATTATACATTATTAATTTGCTCCTCTATAACTCACTGTTAGGAGCAAACATATAATTATATACAAGACATATCACATACAGAACAATGCTAACCCTTCTAGACCCACATCAGATAAATTCTAAATCAATTGTCTCATTAAGTCCCCGAGCTTGCAAGGATTGGATTTTTAAGATCCAAGCAGCCTCCTGGCGGCACAATGTTCTATACCTATCCCCTCCCCTAACCGTGGTGGAGATGTGTTCTAATCCAATCAGATTTAAGCCCACAGGGTCCCCTCCATGAAACTCTAAAAAGTGTCTGGGGACACTGTGGTTAGTACATTTATTTAGAACATTTCTCCTATGCTCTATAAATCTATATTTAAGTTTCCTCATGGTGCGACCCACATATTACATGTTACATGGGCAGCAAAGCATGTAAATAACATAACTCAGAATACAATTAATAAATGACTCTATTGGACATTCTTTTCTTGAGACACTTGAAAACACTGATTTTGTCTTATTGACCACATGTAGGTAGGTAGCACATTTATTGTGATTACATCTGAAGAAGCCCTGTATCACTTCACCAGTGATGGTACTTTGTTTAGGACCAGACTTCTTGTTCAAAGGATTAACAAAGAAGCTGGGAGCTAAGAAATTTTTCACATTTTTTGCTCTTTTAAAGACTACTTTAGGTTTATTTTCTAGGCTTTTTACTAACACTGGGTCAGTGAATAACAGTTTGTAGTTAGTCTTAACTATATTTGTAATCTTATTAGCTGCTACATTATATTTAGAAATACACGATAGACCATATTCTGAATTTCCAGAGTTTCCTACAGTGGACTGGGCTCTGCTTCCCTCAGCCCGCATAGTTACTTCATGATCATTTTTATTCCTATCCACTACACCTTGGGAACCAGAACGTGATAGTTCATTAAAGGAATTGGGAATATGCCCTGAATCATGTGAAACCGTTATTCCTATCTTAGGGCCTGATTCAGAGCTGAACGCTCTGACCAGAGCGCTCGCTCTGAATCAGGGCCCTCCTACCTTTTTTTGGAGCGTCCTCATGGACGCTCGCATAGCTGTGGGTTACCACCCACAGCTATAGCGAGCGTCCATGACGATGGTCGCGATGGTCTTGACCATCGCGACCATCTGGCTTGCGACGGAGACCCTGCGGTAGGGTCTCGCTGCCGTAAGCCCTGGAGTGATTTTGGCTCTATCAGAGCCAAAATCACTCTCACTGACATCACTAGTGATGTCAGTGGGGCCGGCTTGAGACGGTAGGCGTTCCCATGGGAACGCCTCCGTCTGGCAGGCACGCCCCCGGCACACCCACCAAAGGGGGCGTGCTGTCAATCAACATCGACAGCACGCCCCCTTTGGTGCGAGACCCGGAGCGATGGTGAGGCCGTCGCTCGCCGGGTCTCGCGCATGCGCACGACGGAGCTCCCTCCATCGTGTGCATGCGCAGTGGGGAACATCGACCCGCTTGCGAGCGTACTGCCGCTCGCGAGCGGGTCTGAATGACCCCCTTAGTTTTAATAGACCCGTTCAATATGGATGACCTATCTAACATGCTGGAGTATTCCATCGCCTCATCTAAAATCTAGCAGCAATGTTCTGAATAACTGAGAAAAATTTTTTCATTTAGCAATGAATTGAAAGCTGAATGACCCAATAAACCTAAGTAGCTGACAGTGGGCCTGATTCAGAGCCGCTCGTAAGCGGCCGCTCGTTCGTTCCGAGCGATGTTTGCCCAACTGCGCATGCGTACGGATCGTAATACGCATGCGCGAACCAGTCAGTGCGGCCGAAAATCGTTTGTTATCTAAATAGCAAATGCCTGCTATTTTGAGTGACAGGAGGAGGCGTATGTGGGTGGTAACAGGGGAAGGTGCTTGAAAACGGGGAGTGGAGATCCGAACGCAGGCGTGCTTAAAGGTCCAAACGGGCATTTTATGGGTGTGCATAATTAATACAGCAGCGTCATAGAGTACGTCACTGGGTTATTTTATAGTCAGAACTGCTCGCAAAATTGTGGTAGCAAAAACCAACCACAAGAATAGCGAGCAGTTCATACGCTGGTCGATGTACTCGATTAATCTGATAAATAGCGGACATGACGTAGGATGCGAGCGGCCAGGGGGCGTTTTTTTCAAAATTACGTTCGCATGTTTTGTTCGCTCGTTCAGACCTAGAGGCGTGAACAGACCGCAAAGAGCGAACGGTTCATTTGAATAGCCACCCCTATTTTCTGGATGAGCGAGCGCTAATTGCGTCTGGCTCTGAATCAGGCCCAGTGTTCCACAGCAATTAGCAACAGTCTGTCCAATGACTGAGAAAAAAGCTGCTAAACAGCAGTAAATTGAGAGCTGAGTGGCCCAGTAAAACTAAATAGCTGACAATGTTCCACAATGCGCTGTGAATATGCGCTTCCAATGTAATAGTGCGGAATAAGAGAACTCAGTTCTCCGCTGTACTCACTCCCCTCTTGGCGGTCCAGCCGCTCCAGCGGCTTGCAAATGATGGTAGCTCTGACTCCAGCAGCATAAAAAATATATATTGCACACAAAACCACCGTCTATCCTGATGGAGAAATCCGTCCGCAGTCCTCCGAGTGTCTCACTCACAGGAGCCTATTGGCTGAGAATGGGGTTTTTGATATTAACCACTTAACTGACGAATTCTTTTTCCAAAAACCGCTCCGAAATTGTCGGGTTTTTTTATGATTGAATTAGGTCAACAACATCTAGTTATAACTTATTCAACACAATTTTATTAATGAAAATGTTTTTTTTCTGTTTTTTTTTTCTTTTATGATACACACTATACCATAAAAATAGCAATTTTTTTCAAATTCATGAACTTGAACTTTAAACACTTTTAAACTATTAAGATACAGACATCTTTTTTATCTCTCCACCTCATCTCACACCCTTTTCCCCGTTGAAAGCCTATAATATCTCCCTTTTGGAGTTTTTTTCTGTTGTGACGCAATATCCCTTATTGAGTAAGGGTTTCAATAGACTCTTTACTATTTGCGCAGATAATGGTAAATCTTTGTATTCTGTGTCCACTATTGTCTCTTTGCCTTTATATATAATACTGGACCAAATGTATCCTGATTTTGCTTCACACAGCATGTACATTTTTATTCCAAATCTGAATCTTTTACTTGAAATATACTGCTTCCACCCCAGTCTGCCTTTGTACAGCAGCAGACTTTCATCAATGGAGATGTCTCGTTCTGGGGTCAGTAGTTCAGAGAACCTCTTGGAGAAGTAGGCGTAAACAGGCCATATTTTCTGGAGTTTGGGGTTGGGATGGACTTCTTCTTCAGCCTGGTTATCTACAAAATGTAGGAATTTTTTCAGTAAGATAAACCGTCTGTGGGACATTATTGATGCAAAAAATGGTTTCGCCAGGACATTCCTCTTAGACCAGTACCACTCCAGCAGAGGTTTTTGTATCAAGCCTTGCAGCACTAGCAGAGAGAGGAATACCAGTATTTCTGCAGCTGTTGTTGGGAACCAATCATTGCTTCTTGAAAACATACGTGGTGTTGCACCGGCTATGGACTGTTCAGCGTACCAATTTGTTTCCGCAGTAATCAATTTGACGAAGTGGAGGTCAAAAAACAATTAGAAATATCCCAGAATTCCACTTTCTGTTGTCACTTGGTTATCACCCATGAAGGGAAATCGTGGTGGCGCTGGACCACAGTTTTGCGCGTCTAGAGCGCAAAATTGGCGCACCTCCTCTTGATCTTGCTCTTCCTGAGTGGCATCCAAAAGTAGTTCTTCTTCATCACTGGAATACATGTCACTTCCAGAATTAGAATCTGTATCACTGGTGGACATCACGGCGCTCTTAGTGTAGATGATAAATGGATAATGGTTTTCACCTTACTTTGATGATCACAGTTATTGTAACTTTTTTTATAATTGTGTCAGTCACTGTAGTATCTAACAATTGTATCCTTATCTCAATCACTGATGTCTATCTATCTCTCTCTCCTCAGCTACACTGTCACAGGACTCACAGTCATGTGACAATATGTCACGAGTATCATGAGGTGGATAATATTCATAGGTTTGTCCACCCCTGTTGCTGGGAAGAGAAGGAGAGGTAGGAGTGGACAATCCTTAGGATTGCCCACCCCTGTTACTGGGAAGAGAAGAAAGAGGAGGAGTGTGTGTAGGTATGAGTTTGGCACACTTCAGGGGCCATAATATGATCTGTGTGGGTCAGAGATGAGCAGGGCACACTTCAGGGGCCATAATATGATCTGTGTGGGACAGGGATGAGCAGGGCACACTTCAAGAGCACCATATATTCTGTAAGTAGGGGAGAAGGGATAGATCATGGATAAAGTGTGAGTTCCTAATCATGGTAACCTGCCAATGGTTACACAGGAGGCAGAGTTTCCATTCACTGAATTTCCCCAGCATCTGTGAGGAGCAGCGCTGGGGTTACACAGGAGCACAGGCTCCATCCAGTCTTATAACCTGGCGTTTGCGTGGAGCAGCGCCCAGTCTAACCAGTGGGGGGCAGCGGCTATATTCATTACCACAGGAGCACAGGCTCCTTTCATAGTAACAGCCCGGCGTCTGCAAGAAGCAGTGCCGGGCTGATCAGTGGACGGGGGTGAGTGGCTGGGGGGGAGCAGGCAGAGGCTGCCTGTTCTCTTCCCCCATCAGCGCGGGGGTTACAATGGAGCATCGGCTCCATTTAGTCCAATGACCCAGCGTCTGCATGGAGCAGCACTGGGTCTAACAAGAGGGGCAGTCACTTACATTACCCCAGCGTCTGCGAGCAGCAGCGCTGGGGTTAGACAGGAGCCTCAGGCTCTTTTCTATTGTAGCAGCCCGGCGTCTGCAAGAAGCAGCGCCGGGCTGATCAGTGGACGGCGGTGAGTGGCTGGGGGGGAGCAGGCGGAGGCTGCCTGTTCTCTTCTCCCGGCAGCGTGGGGGTTACACTGGAGCATCGGCTCCATTTAGTTCAATGACCCAGCGTCTGCATGGAGCAGCGCTGGGACTAACAAGGAGAGCAGTGCCGGGTGTGTGTGTAGAGGGGGGGGGGGAGGCGTTGAGCTGCTGTTCACTGTGCCCAGCAGTGATCAGCAGAAACTAATACAATACGTAGTTGCAGAGGGACCGGGAGGTCCCTCTGGGGCTGATGGCTGCCAGAAGATTCTCTTCCAACAGCCACCTGCAGGGCATTTCTGAATGGTCGTATCAGATACGACCATGTCAGGGAAAGCCCAGTCTGGTATGGTCGTATCTGATACGACCGTGCCAGGCAAGTGGTTAATGAACGAACTATACATGCAGAGGTTTAAGAAAAAGTCACAATTTTTTCCGATTAATCACAGAAGTAGTGCCCTTGATACATTTTATTACACCACTTTGGAACATTTCCGTCTATTGTTTGATACTCACATACACCCTTGTATGTTTAACCTTAATGCTAGAGAGAGACAAGCTCTTAAGACTCTCACTAAAGATTCCTCAGTTACTATTAAACCTGTGGATAAGGGGGGGGGGGGCGGGCGGGGGTTATAGTGCAGGACTCTACCACTTATATTTTAGAAGCACAGAGACAGCTGTCAGATGAGTGGTTTTATATGATTCTTGCTTCAGATCCCTCTAAAAACTTTCACGGTGATCTGAAAGTATTACTAAGTGATGCTGTTATTAAGGTGCTATCTGTAAAGACGAGTTTGATTTCCTGTATCCCCTCCACCCAATCACTCCTGTTTATTATCACCTCCCTAAAATACACAAAACACTACACAATCCCCCGGGTCGTGCCATAATTTCTGGGATAGGGGGTCTCACTTCTAATTTATCATCATATGTTGATTATTTTATGCAGCCACAAGCTGCCTCCCTGAGTTCACATATTCGGGATACCACACATTTTATCACTAAATTTGAAGGGTTTAAATGGAAGCCCAGCTATCGATTAGTTACTTGCGATGTGCAAGCGCTCTATACTAACTACCGCATAAGCTGGGGATTGAATCTATAGAGATGTATTTATGTCAAGATGAGGGAGTCTCAGGGGGCAGCGTGAATTCATTCTGTCCTCTATTGCGTTTATTCTTTCTCACAATTATTTTCTGTTTGACCACGTGCACTATTTACAGGTCCTCGGTACAGCGATGGGGAGTCGATTCGCGCTGAGTTTTGCGAATTTATATATGAGCCGCCTAGAACAGCATCACATTTTGGACGGCCCATTCTACGCGAATATCATGCTGTACTGTCGCTATATCGATGACCTGTTCTTTATTTGGGATGGTAATGGTGATTCAGTCACTGCTTTTGTAGAATTTTTGAACACTAACCCTCTTGGTTTGTCCTTCACTTGCACACACGATCCCATTCACATTCATTTTTTAGATATTTCAGTGGAGGTGATACAGGATGTCATTTGCATTTCCTCTTTTAGAAAACAGGTTGATGTATGCAACTACATCCCTTTCTCCAGTAACCATTATAAGAGCTGGTTAAAAAATGTACCTAAGAGTCAGTTACATCGTATACATAGAAACTGTACATCTGATGAAACATTTAAGATACAAGTATTGGGTATTATTGAGGATTTTAAGGAAAAAGAATATCCAAAGGAGATTTTAGATGAAGCGATGGAATACTCCAGCATGTTAGATAGGTCATCCATGTCGAAGGGGTCTATTAAAACTAAGGGGGTTATTCAGACCCGCTCACGAGCGGCAGTACGCTCGCAAGCGGGTCGATGTTCCCCACTGCGCATGCGCGAGACCCGGCGAGCGACGGGCTCACCATCGCTCCGGGTCTCGCACCAAAGGGGGCGTGCTGTCGATGTCTCAAGCCGGCCCCACTGACATCACTAGTGATGTCAGTGGGAGTGATTTTGGCTCTTCACTCCAGGGCTTGCAGCAGCGAGACCCTATCGCAGGGTCTCCATCGCAAGCCTGATGGTCGCGATGGTCAAGACCATCGCGACCATCATCATGGATGCTCGCTATAGCTGTGGGTGGTAACCCACAGCTATGCGAGCGTCCATGAGGACGCTCCACAAAAAGGTAGGAGGGCCCTGATTCAGAGCGAGCGCTCTGGTCAGAGCATTCAGCTCTGAATCAGGCCCTAAGATAGGAATAATGGTTTCACATGATTCAGGGCATATTATTCCCAATTCCTTTAATGAACTATCACGTTCTAGTTCCCAAGGTGTAGTGGATAGGAATAAAAATGATCATGAAGTAACTATGCGGGCTGAGGGAAACAGAGCCCAGTCCACTGTAGGAAACTCTGGAAATTCAGTATATGGTCTATCGTTTATTTCTAAATATAATATAGCAGCTAATAAGATTACAAATATTGGGCCTCATTCAGAGCCGCTCGTAAGCAGCAGTACGCTCGTAGCGTTCCGATGTTGTGAAACCACGCATGCGCCGGTGTTACACTGCCCATGTGCGTACGGCTGATTGCGATTTTTTTTAAGTCATTCGTCGAATAGCGAACAGGAAGTGACATGTAAAATGTGATTGACAGAACAGCCCGTTTTTGGGCGATGACGGGGGTGGAGATGCGAAAACGCAGGCGTGGCGAGGCATTTTGTGAGCGTCCCTAAATTATCTCATGCGAACGGCAAATGTGATCGGAACAAGTCATACGTCACTGTCTGATCCACTTTGCATTCAAACTGCTGGTACAGCTTGTGGTCTGGTATACTCTACCACAATGTCGATGGTCTCGTCCTCCTTCCCGTGCCTCTTTGATGTTTTTTCGATTTATCATTTCATGCCAGAAAAGCAATCAACTTAGAATTGAAAACAAGCTTGGAATGTGTCTAGCAACTAGTTTTTTTTTAGTAGCACATAACCGTACGCAGGTAAAGCTAATTTGTGGCTTAGACAATCTATTAGCGTACCAATTTTTCTTATATGATTTGTTTTTTTGTGTTTTTTGTTTTGTTTTGTGTTATTGCAACAATATTGGCATCATGTTTGTGTTTTAGCAACATTTTTAATGGTCCCGGGAATTTCTTATCCATTTGGTTTGGGCAAAGTGTTCCTTTAAACTCCTAAATGGTTTTTAGCCCTTTGGAATCTGTTTTTTTTTTTTTCCTTTTTTGGGGCCGGGATTACCTAAAAACCCTATTGAGAATAATGTCACATTACAATGGAGCAGATTTTGAATTGTTTTTATTTTTTCCACACATTTTAATATTTTCAAGTGCATTTTCAAGTTTGCATGTGTGGCTTACAGCAATAATTGTGCCAAAAAATGAATACACAAAATTAGTGGCATTTTGCATAAATAAATAAGGCCTCTGGAGTAGGCAGAGGGCTAGGCACATTTGGAGGGATGGCTGTTGTTGTGCCAGAGGTGGAGGATCCTGATGTTCCGGCAGGAAGGGAGGGTGGCTCCACCATGTGCTGGCGAACGAGCTGCTCCAGGGCATTGGCAATTCGGATGTTGGCCCTGGTATTTTCCTCCAGGGCCTGACCAATGGTCACGTTGGCCGCAGCAGTTTGCTCCATGCCCTCCGCCACCCGTAGCAGACTGGCGTCCATCCTCAGCAGAATCTCCGTATGGTGATCCGATTTAAAATTGAGATCCGTGAGGAGGGCCACTGCCTGCGAGGGGGATTGCCCTGGACTGGCTTCTGCAGGGTCCCCAGCCGGATCTACTGCTTCCTCCCCTGCAGAGCCAGCTGAAATTCTGCGGCCAAGGCTCCCCTCTGGAGCATACTCATCCGCCTGTGTCTCTGTTAGAAAAATGTGAAAAGAGTAACATTAGAATCTCCATATTGTCACAAACACATTTCAGAGTTGGTAACATAACAACATTTACCTGGGACAACACGAGGAGCCGCAAAGTCTGGCATGTCCGTATCCATGTTGGACATGCCAAACACCTCCTCATACTGCACACACCCCTGTGCCAGCTCTTCCAAGTCATTCAGCTCCAATGACAGAGGGGTGGGACCCCCACCTGTCCCCCTTGCATGCCTAGCCCTTTCTGCCAGTTTTTGTTTCAGCCGATATTTATAATCGGTCCATCTGTGGGTGAAAAAGTTGGCATTATTCCTGCAGTATTTGGCCCTGTAACCACTTTTTCAAAAAATTTAGTTTTTACATACCGGCGTTTGACATCCCGGGGTAGACGTTCAAACTCACCCACCCTGTTGACAGCACTGGCTATCTCATCCCACATTTTCCACTTCTGGCTTGCACCCATATTCCGATCTGCCTGTGGCAGGATGTCAACACACATTTGGACCAAAACCTCCATCTCCTTTCTTGTGAATTGTGGCTGCCTTTTTTTTTTGCCTTCTTTTGTGGGCCTACTCGGCCCAGCAGCCTCTTCCATGGCATCCTCAATACCTTTTTGCAAAAACATTGATTACATTTAGATGTTCAGTTTTCACTAAATTCTGGTTCTTAAAAATTTTTTAAGCCAAAAGAGTCAAGTACTTACCGGGCATCTCTTGACCATTGTTTTGCTGCTCTGTAGCCATTTTGAGAACACCAACTTGAACTACAGCAGACCGTTTTGATTTTTCCGTGACGTATTTATACATGCGTCCGTATTATTCATCCGCATCATTGATTGTGCGCTCCTATGATCCGTCCTTAATTGGAGCGGGAAAATAAAGACTATTTATTGCTTTGGGCGACTCGAGTCGAGGTGGCGGGTGTTGATTGGTGGAGGTTTCGTGTGTAGTAGTGGATTGTTGGCGGGATTAGTGGTTTTAGGCGGGTTTTTGGAGTAGGAGTTGTTTTTTTTTTTTGGTTCCTTATTTTCCGTTCGTTTTTTTATTGCGGTTATTTTCTTTGTCGGTTATTTTTGGAGTAAGTATTTTATTCCACTCCTTTAAAAATTAAGGGATAAACAAACCAAATGTTCTTTTTTTTTTTTTTTTTTTGGATTTCTTTACAGTTATTTTGGCTGGGCCGCATTGGCGTTTTTGGACTGTGACTTCTTAGTCGACTTTCTGCAAGTTTATCTTTTTTCCTGATTTACCAATTTGTATGTGTTGTTTTTCGCATATATTTTGTACATTACTGTTTGATTTATAAGTTTAACAATCATGTATTATCATTAAATATAGCGTAATGTTTAGCCAAATATCTTTCCTTTGTTTATCCCTTAAAAATGCAAGCTATTTAGCGCACTAATGTTTCCTTAATCCCCATGTAAAAATGCGAACTATTTAGCGCACTAATGTTTCCTTAATCCCCATGTAAAAATGCGAACTATTTAGCGCACTAATCTTTCTTTAATCCCCATGTAAAAATGCGAACTATTTAGCGCACTAATGTTTCCTTAATCCCCATGTAAAAATGCGAACTATTTAGCGCACTAATGTTTCCTTAATCCCCATGTAAAAATGTGAACTATTTAGTGCACTAATGTTTCCTTAATCACCATGTAAAAATGCAAACTATTTAGTGCACTAATGTTTCCTTAATCCCCATGTAAAAATGTGAACTATTTAGCGGACTAATGTTTTCTTAATCCCCATGTAAAACTGCGAACTATTTAGCGCACTAATGTTTTTTCTAACATAAATTTGTCCATTCTTGTTTGTCCACTCAATGTAGGGTGCATTTTTCAAATAATGTGTGCTCCCCCCTATCTTTGTGCGCATTTTGCCAAATTTGAAAAAATAAATTCTGTCACCCCAAAATTCTAAAACGAATTTCTAATTTTGAACTGTAGGTTGTTGCACTAATGACAATACCCCGGCATGTAAGCATCTTTGGATTTTGCGGAAAAGATAAGTATTTTTTGGAAAGATCATTTTCAACAACCATTAACTACCTGGCTTGCCATTTCAGGTTGATGTTGGTCGTCTTATTTTGGCCATGCTTCCGGAACCCGACCAACCTCAACCTCGTCCCAGGCGTAGGCATCGTAGGTGTGCAAGGACCAAGATATATAGAACACGTGTCACCCTTTTTGGAATGCCCGATGATGAGGTTTTAAGACGATACCGTCTTCCTCCACAAATCATCATAGACACTCTCTCATTAATAGAGAGTGATCTCGAGCGGCAAATTGACAGTCCTACAGCAATACCACCACTTACGCAATTAATGGCGGTGTTACATTTCTGTGCCTCAGGATCCTTTCAAACTACGGTGTGAATAGTTGCCGGAATCTCCCAATCCTCCTTTTCAAGGATCCTGAGGGCAGTGATGGAGGCCCTTTTCAAGCACCTCCATCATTTTATTAACATGCCATTGGATATGGGTTCCCTTAGTGTGGCAGAGGCCAATTTTTACCAAATAGCTGGCTTCCCACACATCATAGGGGTTGTGGATGGTACTCACATACCACTTCAGCCTCCAGCATGGCTGGAGGCAATTTTTAGGATCCACAAGCACTATCACTCACTGAATGTAATGGTGGTATGTGATGCCTCTCTCCAGATCCTGTCCCTGAATGCAAAATTACCCGGGAGTGCACATGACTCATTCGTCATCCGGCAATCAGGGATTTGGCATAAATTAAACAACCTACAAGCTGGTGATGCATGGCTTCTGGGTAAGTGGAGCCCTTTAGTTGAAACCAATGCAAAGCTTGATACACAGTGATCCTGATTTTTGTTTTTTAATTTTCACAGGAGACAGTGGCTACCCTTGCATGCCCTGGCTGCTCACTCCTTATTTGGCTCCCACACCAGGGCCACAAAGTGAGTATAATTCCGCACTTACAGCCACCAGGCAGGTGGTGGAGCGCTGTATCGGCCTTTTAAAAGGCCGATTCAGATGCCTCCACCGCTCTGGTGGCGAGCTCATGTATTTGCCGGCTATAGTTTCGAAAATTGTGGTCCTGTGTGGGATCTTTCACAACATCACCATAAGGAGTGGTGTCCCAATGCAGCCAGAGGATACCTTACCTGAGGATGGCCCCCCCAAGGTTGGTTGGAGGTCAGTATGTGGGGGGGCCATACGCGATCATGTGGTGGCCCGTTTTTTCAGGTAATTATTGACAAACATTTACTTAATTGTCCCAAATTCTACATGTACGATTGTAATGTGCCTTTTTAATCTGGTTTTTCATTTTTTAGTCTTGTCTTCCTTTTCAAACCATGTAAAAACGATGCCTACTACCTGACCCACTAAATTGTCTACATGTGGCCACATTGGAACTAACTTGTGGATCAATTATTTCATCGCCTCATTTGTGGATTCATGTTGGCCTGCTACTTATTTCAACAGTTCTTGAGTGTTGTTTGTTTTTTTGGCGTTTGGTGTAGGTTGTTTTTTGTAGTGTGTTTTCACTGTGTGAATTGCTTGTCACAATTCACTTTCTGTTTGTGTTTGCTGTGTATTAAAGTTTTCTTTTCCGTTAAAAAGACTGTTTATTTACACATTACAAGCACATGTAACCTGGCTCCAAAAATGCCACCTTTCCGAATGCCGAATCCTGTAATGTGTGAAATTGTTAAGTCTTTGAACATGCTTTGTGGCTTAGAAAAAACAACAAAGGTATTAGGGTGAATCAGTAGTTTGTTCAAAATAGGCCTAAGCAGGTTTCAGTTTCTATTTACATTACCCACCACAAGAAAAAACACAAACTGTTGGTTTTTCCACAAACCTATTGGTATGGTGAGGTGTTTAATGTGTCAGCTTACATACTTTCTACCGCTTTGTACAATCTAATTTATCTTACTTTAAAGAACATGACCAAATCGTGGACTTATGGAAGGTTAAACAATGTATTATTTTCAGTCAAGAAATGAGACTCGTTAACATACAAAGCTATTTTATTGTAAAATATATACAAAACCAAATTACAAACAAACAAAAAATCAGCTCCGAAGGAGCGCCGCCATGTGGTCCAGGACCACTAGCATGGCAATGACGTGGCCATGCAAGGCGGCCAAGCCCTCCTGCATACCATGCATCCGCCTCTGGTCCACTGTTGGTAGAAAAAAAAAGGGATCCTTAATGAAATGACACCTTACATTATAAGTTGAATAAACAAACTAAGCAAATAAATCTATTTGCAAACAAGTACTGGCAAATGCTAAGATGGTATCAATAATAAATTATAAATGAACACACAAAAAGGCGACACAAAAAGGACGAAGTACCCTTGTTAGGGTAAATCAAAAAACCCCAAGAATGAGTGTTTTCACATGTGTGATATCAGTGGAAAATATCCAAGACTTTGTATATCCAATTCAAAATGTATTTTTACAACACAAGAAAGGTAAACATACTGGTCATTGGCCTGGATGGTCTTGGAGGCCCTCCATCCTCCTCCTCCTCGGAGGTGGGCCAGTGTGGTGGGTTGAGGGAGGGGAGAGGGCGGAAATGGTTGACAGGCTGGAAAATCGAGGGGGTGGTGGAGGGGAGGGTGAAGAAAAGAGAGGGGGGGTGGAGGGGAGGGGGAATTTTGGGGGTGTTGCAAATTGGGAGATGGAGGGGACTCAGCTATTGGCCGGGCAGGGATGGAGGGGGCATTGTGGGAAGGTTGGGGAGATGGGCTGGGACTGGGCATCGGCATCAGGGGCCGAGCCCAGCGAAGAACTCTGCGGCGAGGCCGGATCCTGCTTTTAGCCCCTAAATGATTAAGGAAAAATGTTTTAAATTTTTTAGGGAGGGGGGGTGGCACCCAAATTTAAAACACAAAAAAAATACAGACATTCTAAAAAAGGAAAACATGCACACACAGACATGTGTAAAAACAAAAAACAGGGCTATACTGCAAACAAACATGCACACACAGACTTTTAAAAAAACAAAAAACAGGGCTATACTGAAAACAAACATGCACACACAGACATGTGTAAAAACAAAAAAACAGGGCTATACTGCAAACAAACATGCACACACAGACATGTCAAAAAACAAAAAACAGGGCTATACTGAAAACAAACATGCACACACAGACATGTCAAAAAAGAAAAAACAGGGCTATACTGAAAACAAACATGCACACACAGACATGTCAAAAAAAAAACCAGGGCTATACTGCAAACAAACATGCACACGCAGACATGTCAAAAAACAAAAAACAGGGCTATACTGCAAACAAACATGCACACGCAGACATGTCAAAAAACAAAAAACAGGGCTATACTGAAAACAAACATGCACACGCAGATAGGGCCGCAACAAACAAACGGGGCTATACTGAAAACAAACATGCACACACAGATAGGGCCGCAACAAACAAACAGGGCTATACTGAAAACAAACATGCACACGCAGATAGGGCCGCAACAAACAAACAGGGCTATACTGGAAACAAGCACATGCAGATAGGGCCGAAAACAAATCCTACAATAAAAAAAAACACTTACTTGCAGTGATCCGCTGCCGAAAACATGCCAGCAAGCGGGGGGTGCGGCACCGCAGATCCGACCACCTGCGCTCTAATTGACCGATATTACGGCGTGAGAAGGAGCGCAGGTGGTGGCGAACCTCCGCATAGGCCGATCGCTTGGCATGGTTGGTGATGGGGGGAGGCTGGCTGGTGATCCTCCGGTCCATTACCTCGGTGAGGACCAACAGCTCCCGTGTGGTAAATGCGGAGGCTCTCATGATGGCAATGATTTTTTTAAGAACAAACCGTTTTAATAAAGGCCAGAGAAAACTTTTGATTGGCTAATGTACTTTGTAAATTAACAGGAACCATTGTATTGGTTATTGTATGAGTCATGTGTCCTACAGGCTCCAAAATATAATGTGAGTTATGATAGGCTTCATGCAGTGACATGCGTAAGCTAATTTAAATAAAGAAATTTAAACCTGAAAATAGGAATATCCTAAACACAGGAAAACAATAGGATAATTGGTTACAACATGTATTTTTGATAAAGTAAACCATTGGTGAAACCGTACGTATTCTGCGGGAAAAATGACACACACGGACAACAATAAAGTTTATTGAAAATTAAAAAAAAAACGGATGGCAAACATGTGAAGAGCAATTAAGCTAATTAATATATTGATTGGCATGATACGATTAAAGTATGTATGCAGAATGAGCGAGCAGGTAATCGAAATCTCACAGGCCCACTTCCGGTTTGGACTTGTGCGAGCGTTCCCTGCAACCAAATTTGGAGATGGACGGTCGCAATTTTGCTCGTTCGTTAGCTATAGGAGGGGTTGGGAGACTTTGGGGCGGAAGATTAGCTACGAGCGAACTTACGAGCGAGCGCTTGAATTTACATTTTCTCGCTCGTTCGTCGAACGAGCGATCAGCCACTTGCGTACGGCTCTGAATCAGGCCCATAGTTAAGACTAACTACAAACTGTTATTCACTGACCCAGTGTTGGCAAAAAGCCTAGAATATAAACCTAAAGTAGTCTTTAAAAGAGCAAAAAATTGTAAAAATATTTTAGCTCCCAGCTTCTATGTTAATCCTTTGAACAAGAAGTCTGGTCCTAAACAAAGTACCATCACTGGTGAAGTGATACAGGGCTTCTTCAGATGTAATCACAATAAATGGACTACAGTACCTGCCTACATGTGGTCAATATAACAAAATCAGTGTTTTCAAGTGTCTCAAGAAAAGAATATCCAATAGAGTCATTTATTAATTGTAATCTGAGTTATGTTATTTACATGTTTTGCTGCCCATGTAACATGTAATATGTGGGTCGCACAATGAGGAAACTTAAATATAGATTTATGGAGCATAGGAGAAATGTTCTAAATAAATGTACTAACCACAGTGTCCCCAGACACTTTTTAGAGTTTCATGGAGGGGACCCTGTGGGCTTACATCTGATTGGATTAGAACACATCTCCACCACGGTTAGGGGAGGGGATAGGTATAGAACATTGTGCCACCAGGAGGCTGCTTGGATCTTAAAAATCCAATCCTTGTAAGCTCAGGGACTCAATGAGACAATTGATTTAGAATTTATCTGATGTGGGTCTAGAAGGGTTAGCATTGTTCTATATGTGATATGTCTTGTATATAATTATATGTTTGCTCCTAAAAGTGAGTTATAGAGGAGCAAATTAATAATGTATAATATGACTCAATTAACAGTTCATGTGCAGTGTACTTAGGTGACTTCTCTCATATACATCTTGATTGTCGTCTTCACGTTTATCATGTCTGAGGGTCTCTTTCTCATACATGGGATGAGAATTATGGCCTGTTTTTATCTGTCAGAACAGTGTGACATAGTATGGGGTTTTCCCTATTGCTAAGTATCTTTCAGTCTACCTTGCATTTTTTTAATTTTTAATGTATTAGGGACTCTTTTGGTATATTTATATGTTTATTACTAATTTTATTTTTAGTTTTATGTATTCTGGATAAATCTAGCATGTCAAGTTATGTTTATATTTAAATGTTTGCATTTTTTATGGGAGTTAACATTAAAAGATGATCATAAATAAATAACATAAATAAACAAATAATATGTGTATGTTTAGCATAGATTAATATGTATGCCTTCTATTATTCTAACAAATAGTTTTATGGATTGTTTTGCTGATTGTTTATGGCTGTAGGGATGTGACCAGATAGTTATGCACATATATGGTTAAGAACCATTTCTATATTGTTCTTATGAGCCAGAGTCTCACTAATTACAAACATCTGGAGTCAATCTATTAAGCTGATTATTTGAGCTATTTAGCTCTGACCTGACCTATAGATTCATACTTCCGCCTATTGAAAAAGCCGCCGGTGTGCAGAGAAACTAGTTGAGGACACGGGCCACTTGTGAGAGCTGAACCCAATTGCTGCCGCAGACTCATCCCTTGGGACTACTTCTATATATCTCTCCTACTCACACCTCATACACACAGCTGAAGCTCCGCGTGACCCGCACAGCCTCCTGTGAGACACCCGGAGGACTGCGGACGGATTTCTCCAGGATAGACGGTGGTTTTGTGTGCAATATATATTTTTTATACTGCTGGAGTCGAGCTACCATCATCTGCAAGCCGCTGGAGCGGCGGGACCGCCAAGAGGGGAGTCAGTACAGCGGAGAACTGAGTTCTCTCATTCCGCATTACATTGGAAGCGCATATTCACAGCACATTGTGGAACATTGTCAGCTATTTAGTTTTATTGGGCCACTCAGCTCTCAATTTACTGCTGTTTAATAGCTTTTTTCTCAGTCATTGGACACACTGTTGCTAATTGCTGTGGAACACTGTCAGCTACTTATACCCCTTTTACAACGGAGCTAAAACCCGGGTTATTGCATGGTTAACCCGGGCAGCTCCCTGGTGTAAAAGGGGAGAGGGTTGGCAATCCAACCCAGGTAAATAGCAGGGTTTAACATGGGCGTAGCCCGTGAAACCCTGCTGTGAGAACAGCGCACTGAGGGGCACGATGACCTGGAGTGCTCTGCAAGCCGGCCGATTGGTCTGGCTTCAGTGGCGCTTGGAGATGATGTCATCTCCAAGCGTCCACTTTCACGCCGGGAAAGCCGGGTCTATGCAGACCCGACTCCGGTGTGAGCGGCACCGACTCGGGAATATCCCGAGTCGGCGCCGGCTAAATTCCGGGTCTGATCCGGATAGGAACTCTGGCCCTGATTCAGACCCGGACGCAAGTGGCCGTTCGCACGTTCTGCGAACGTGCAGAAAAATGTAAATTCAAGTGCTCACTCGTAATTTCGTACGCAGCTAATCTTCCGCCCCATAGTCTCCCAACCCCTCCTCTAGCTAACGAGCCAGCCAAATTGCGACCGTACATCTCCAATTTTGCTTGCAGCGAACGCTCGCACAAGTACAAACGGAAGTGGGCCTTTCAGATTTCGATTACCTGCTCGTTCATTCTGCATACCTACTTCAATCGTATCATGCCAATCAATATATCAATTAGCTTAATTGCTCTTCACATGTTTGCAAATCTTTTTTTTTCATTTTCAATAAACTTTACTCTTGTCCGTGTTTTTTTTTTTTCCCGCAGAATACGTACGGTTTAAACAATGGTTTACTTTATCCAAAATACATGTTTTATCCAATTATCCTATTGTTTTCCGTGTTTTGTCTTACGCATATTTTACTTGTTTCATTTCTTTATTTAAATTAGCTAACGCATGTCACTGCATTAAGCCTATCATAACTCACATTAGATTTTTTAGCCTGTAGAACACATGACTCATACACTAACCAATAGAATGGTTCCTGTTAATTTACCAACTACATTAGCCAATCAAAATTACTATCTTGTCTTTATTAAAACTGATATTTAAAAAATACACCATTGCCATCATGAGAGCCTCTGCGTTCACCAGGTGGGAGCTTCTGGTACTTACGGAGGTTATGGACCGGCGGATAACCAGCCAGCCTCCCTCCATCAGCAATAGAGAGAAGCGTTCCACCTATGCGGAGGTTCGCCGCCACCTGCGCTCCTTCGGCTCACGCCGACAGATCGGCCAGCTCGAGCGCAGGTGGTCCGATCTGCAACGCCACACGCCACACTTGCTGGCATGTTTTAGACAGCGTATAGCTGAAAGTAAGTCTATTTTTTTTTGGTTTCCTGAATTTTTTTGCGGCCCTATCTGCGTGTGCATGTTTTCAATCTTGCCCTGTTTCTTTATTTAGTACATATCTGCGTGTGCATGTTTTCTTTCTTGCCCTGTTTCTTTATTTAGTACATATCTGTGTGTGCATGTTTTCATTCTTGCCCTGTTTATTTAGTACATATCTGCATGTGCATGTTTTCATTCTTGCCCTGTCTCTTTATTTAGTACATATCTGCGTGTGCATGTTTTCATTCTTGCCCTGTTTCTTTATTTAGTACATATCTGCGTGTGCATGTTTTCATTCTTGCCCTGTTTCTTTATTTAGTACATATCTGCGTGTGCATGTTTTCCGTTTCGCTTTTTTTTTTTTTTTTTTTTAGGATTTTCTAAAGGAAAAAAAATAAACAAAAGTTAAATTGTTATCCATCATTTAGGGGCAGAGTGCAGACTACGCCGTCATCGCCAGCGACGACGTCGGACTCGTCCCCTATCCCCAACTCCCAGCCAAACCTCCTCTCCCCAACCTTCCCCTAATTCACCCTCCACCCCAGCCTGGCCAGCCCCGGATGCCCCTCCCTCTACGATAATTCCCATCCCTCAAAATTCCCCCTCCCCTCAACCCCCCTCTCTCTTTTCCACCCCCTCACCACCTTCCGAAATAACCCCTCCTACATCCGACCTGCATTGGCCTACCTCCGAGGAGGACGATGGTGGGGCTACAGGTCCAGGCGTCATTGTGAACGGTATGTTTCCCTTTTAAACTATGTTTTTTTTTTTGGTTTTTGGGGGATGTTATCCTTTGCCTGTGCATTTTAAAATTTTTAGGTATTTCTAATGTTTGTTATATATATCTTTGTTTAAAAATGTCTATGATGTTTTCCCCTTACACATATCACACATGTCCAAACACTCATACTTGTATCTCTTGTTTACGGTACCAACAAATGTAGTTTTTGGGCGTACTTCTCCATTTTTTTATTTTTTTTTAATGAGTCATTTTTTTAAATTTACATTGGCAAAGATTTTTGGCTTTGATTTGTCATTTTTAATAAAATTGTCACTTTTTGTAAAGTCGAATTTGCTTTTGAAGTTGTTTGGAAACAAAAATGAAGGTTTCATTTTATTAAGCACCACAATTTTTTAACCCACAGAGGACCAGAGGCAGCTGACCGAGTTAGCAGCTTGTGTGCAGAGGCTGAGGGGCCATGTTATAGGCATGCTGGTGGTCCTCGATCAGATGTCAGGTATCCTGCGCCACTAATTTTTTTTATTTTACAAAGAATTTTTCATGTTTTAAAAAATAAAAAAAATTTTTTTGGTTTAAAGTCTCATTCCTTCTCGGTAAATATTAGATTGTTTAACCTTACATAAGTCGACTATTGCAGCAAGTTTTTTAAAGTAATGTAATTTAGATTGTAGAAAGCTGAATTATGTAAGCTGGCACATTAAACACCTAACAATACCAATAGGCTTGTAGAATTACCAGCATTTGTTGTTAAAATTATTTGGTGGGTAAGGTAAATATTAAATGAAACCTGCTTAGGCCTAGATTAGAAAACATACTGATTCACCATAATACCTTTTGGTGTTTGTTTTTAGCCACAAAGCATGGTAAAATACTGTACAATTTTATTCATTACAGGATTAGCCATTAAGCAAGTTTTCCTTTTTTGAACCAGGTTACACTTGCTTGTAATTTAGAAATGAAATGTTTGTTTAAACTTAACAAAAAATTTATTATTCACAAATAAGAAACACAAAGTGATTTTTCACAATCAATACACACAGTGAAAACACTCTCAAAAATACAGCCTACACCCGAAAAATAAAATTAAAACAACAATCAAGAACTGTTTTATGAAGTAGCATGCCAACATGATTCCACAAATGAGGCGACAAAAAATTTGTTCCAGAAGTTATATCCAATGTGTCCACATGAAGTAAATTTTTAGGATCAGGTAGTAGTCATCGTTTTTCCGAAATTTATTATGGAATAAAACACAAAAAGATAATAAAAAATGTTAAAATTTATAATTAAATTATTACATGTCTACATTGTGTCAAATAACTTCATTTGGGACAATAATTACCTAAAAAATCTGGCCACCACATCATCGCGTATGGCCCCCCCACATACTGACCTCCGACCAACCTCAGGGGGGCCATCCTCAGGCAAGGCATCCTCTGGCTGCATTGGGACACCACTCCTTATGGCGATGTTGTGAAATATCCCACACAGGACTACAATTTTCGAAACCATATCCGGCAAATACATGAGCTCGCCACCAGAGCGGTGGAGGCATCTGAATCGGCCTTTTAAAAGGCCGATACAGCGCTCCACCACTTGCCTGGTGGCTGTAAGTGCGGAATTAAAATCACTTTGTGGGCCTGGTGTGGGAGCCAAATAAGGAGTGAGCAGCCAGGGCGTGCAAGGGTAGCCACTGTCTCCTGTGAAAATTAAAAACCAAAAATCAGGATCACTGTGTATCAAGCTTTGCATTGGTATCTAATAAAGGTCTCCACTTACCCAGAAGCCACGCATCACCAGCTTGTAGGTTGTTTAATTTATGCCAAATCCCTGATTGCCGGATGACGAATGAGTCATGTGCACTCCCGGGTAATTTTGCATTCAGGGACAGGATCTGGAGGGAGGCATCACATACCACCATTACATTCAGTGAGTGATAGTGTTTTCGGTTCCTAAAAATTGCCTCCAGCCGTGCTGGAGGCTGAAGTGGTATGTGAGTACCATCCACAACCCCTATGATGTGTGGGAAGCCAGCTATTTGGTAAAAATTTGCCTTCGCCACACTAAGGGAAGCCATATCCAAAGGCATTTTAATAAAATGATGGAGGTGCTTGAAAAGGGCCTCCATCACTGCCCTCAGGATCCTTGAAAAGGAGGATTGGGAGATTCCGGCAACTATTCCCACCGTGGTTTGAAAGGATCCTGAGGCACAGAAATGTAACACCGCCATTAATTGCGTAAGTGGTGGTATTGCTGTAGGACTGTCAATTTGCCGCTCAAGATCACTCTCTATTAATGAGAGAGTTTCTATGATGATTTGTGGAGGAAGACGATATCATCTTAAAACCTCATCATCGGGCATTCCAAAAAGGGTGACACGTGTTCTATATATCTTGGGCCTTGCACGCCAACGATGCCTACGCCTGGGACGAGATTGAGGTTGGTCGGCTTCCGGCAGCATGGCCAAAATAATATGACCAACATCAACCTGAAATGGTAAGTAATGTAGTTAATGTATGTTGAAATTAAAATTAAAAAAAAAATACTTATCTTTCCGTTAAAATCCAAAGATGCTTACATGCCGGGGTATTGTCATGATTGCAACAACCTACATTTCAACAAAAAAAAATTAGTTTTGAAGTTTGGGTGGTCATTTTGAAATCTTCAGAATTTAGAAAATGGGCAAAAATATAGGGGGGAGCACACATTTTGAAAAGTTGTAAACCTAAAATTGAGAGGACTAACAAAATTTGCAAACAAAAATACCCCCAAAAAATTTGAACGCTAAATAGTTCGCATTTTTACAAGGGGGAAGAAGGAAACAATAGTGCGCTAAATAGTTCACATTTTTACAAGGGGGAAGAAGGAAACAATAGTGCGCTAAATAGTTCGCATTTTTACAAGGGGGAAGAAGGAAACAATAGTGCGCTAAATAGTTCGCATTTTTACAAGGGGAAGAAGGAAACAATAGTGCGCTAAATAGTTCGCATTTTTACAAGGGGGAAGAAGGAAACAATAGTGCGCTAAATAGTTTGCATTTTTACAAGGGGGAAGAAGGAAACAATAGTGCGCTAAATAGTTCGCATTTTTACAAGGGGGAAGAAGGAAACAATAGTGCGCTAAATAGTTCACATTTTTAAGATCTCAAAAAACCCCCAAAAAACCTTACTGAGTCCAAAATATGCGAAGAACAATACATGAACATTTTAAAATCCAGTTATAATCAAATCTTACCAATACACGATAAATAAGTCACAGTCCAAAACTTCGTTGGGGCCCAGCCAGAAAAAAACTACAAAAAAACATACAAAATATTTTTAGAAAAAAAACATCTATTTTGTAGATCCATAATATAAACAAGGATGACGGGAATAAACTTACTCCAAAAATAAACCACCAAAAAAATAACCACACAAAAAAATGCGAACGGAAAATTTGAAAAATAAAGCGCCTTGAAACAACTCCACCAAACCGCCTCCAAACACTAAACCCTCCAACAATACACTCCTACACACGAAACCTCCAACAATCAACACCCGCCACCTCGACTCGAGTCGCAAAAAGCCATAAATAGTGTTTAGTTTCCCGCTCAAATTAAGGACGGATCATAGGAACACACAATCAATGATGCGGTCGAATAATAAGGACGCATGTATAAATACGTCACGGAAAAACACAAACGGTCTGGTGTAGTTCAAGTTTTTACAAGCAAAATGGCTACAGACTAGCCAAACAATGGCCAAGAGGCGGCCGGTAAATATTTCTCTCATTTCTATTCAAGGATTATTTAGAACCAGAATATAGTGAAAGTTTGACATCTAAATTTTAAATAATTTAATGTAAATAGGTGTTGAGGATGACATGGAAGAGGCTGCTGGGCCCAGTATTCCGGCCAAAGCTGCCAAAAAGAAAAGGCAGCCACAATTCACAAGAAAGGAGATGGAGGTTTTGATTCAGAAGTGTGTGGACATCCTGCCACAGGCAGACAGGAATATGGGTGTAAGCCAGAAGTGGAGAATGTGGGAGGAGATAGCCAGTGCTGTCAATAGGGTGGGTGATTTTGTCCGTCTAGCCCGGGATGTCAAACGCCGGTAAGTAAAAAAAAGATTTAAAGAAAAAGTGGATACAGGGCCAAATAATGCAGGAATAATGCCAACTTTTTCACCCACAGATGGCAAGACTTAAAATATCGGCTGAAGCAAAAACTGGCTGACAGGGCTAGGCATGCAAGGGGGACAGGTGGGGGCCCCACCCCTGTGTCATTGGAGCTGACTGATTTGGAAGAGCTGGCACAGGGGTGTGTGCAGGCTGTGGAGGTGTTTGGCGTGTCCAACATGGATACAGACATGCCAGACTTTGCGGCTCCTCATGTTGTCCCAGGTAAATGTTGTGATGTAACCAACTCTGAAATGTTTTTGAGACAATATGTAGATTCTAATGTGACTCTTTTCTCTTTTTTCTCACAGAGACACAGGCGGATGAGTCTGCTCCAGAGGGGAGCCTTGGCCGCAGAATTTCTGCTGGCTCTGCAGGGGATTAACCAGTACATCCGGCTGAGGACCCTGCAGAAGCCAGTCCAGGGCAATCCCCCTCGTAGGCAGTGGCACTCCTCACAGAACTCAATTTTAAATCGGATTACCATATGGAGAATCTGCAGAGGATGGACGCCAGTCTGCTACGGGTGGCGGAGGCCCTGGAACAAAATGCTGCGGCCAACGTGACCATTGGTCAGGCCCTGGCTGAAAATACCAGGGCCAACATCAGAATAGCCAATGCCCTGGAGCAGCTCGTTCGCCAGCACATGGTGGAGCCGACCTCCCTTCCTGCTGGAACATCAGGATCCTCCACCTCTGGCACAACAACAGCCATTCCTCCAAATGTGCCTAGCCCTGTGCCTAGTCCAGTGGCCACAACATCTGCCTCTGGACAGGCCAGCCAGAGGACATCCCGGACCCGGTCTGGCGCCCACCCTACCCCAGCCAAACGGGGAAAAAAACGATGACAGCACTGGCTACTTTTCCCACACTCCTTCTGTGCTTGCCCCATATTCCTTTAGGGCCAAAACCTCCCTCTCCTTTCTTGAGAATTGTTTTTAATGTGTTTTTTTACTTTTGCCAAAACTGGCAATATTTTTGGGATAATTCTTTCAGTTATTATTGGCTAACAATGACCAAAAACTTTAATTGCCAAATACACATGAAATATAAAAAAATGTGTTGATGAAATAAAAAAATTGACAAATGTTCTCAATTATATTGTGACATTAATGGTTTAGAGTTAATCCTGGCCCACAAGCCAAAAACGAAATAAAAACATACAAACAAAGGGTTAAAAAAAAAAGGTTTCTTTAAGGAACACTTTGAAATTAAAAAAAGGATGCAAATTCTCCAGGCCAAAGCAAAATGGTAAAATACACACAAACATGATGACAATATTGTTACAATATCACAAAACCAAAAAAAAATTGTAAGGAACATTCCTAAAAATGTACGCTAATTGATTGTGTAATCCTGAAATTAGCAGCTGAGATTTTCACCTGCGTACGGTTTTGTGCTAACCAAAAAAACTCTTTTCAAAACACATTACAAGCTGGTTTTCAATTCAAAGTTGATTGTTTTTCTGACAAGCCGTGATAAATCGATGAAACATCGAGGAGGCCCGGACCGGAGGACAAGCCCATCGACATTGTGGTCGAGTAATCCACACCCCAAGCTGTGTGAGCAGTTTGAACGGAAAGAGGATCAGCCAGTGACGTATGACTTGGTACGAACACATTTGACGTTCGCATGAGCTAATTTATGTACGCCCCAAAAACGCCTCGCCACACCTGCGTTTTCCCATCTCCACCCCCGTAAACGCCCAAAAACGGCCTGTTCTGTCAATCACATTTCACATGTCAATTCCTGTTCGCAATTTGACGAACAAGTCAAAAAAAGCTCGCAATTTGCCGTACGCACATGCGCAGTGTTACACCAGCGCATGCGCGGTTTCACAACATCGGAACGCAACGAGCGTACTGCTGCTAACGAACAGCTCTGTTCCAACTCCGGGTCAGACCCGGAATTTTGGTGGAATAATAGAGATATTTTATTGTGATTGTTTGGCTTTTAATTGTGATTTTGTGCTTCATTTGAAGATATGTTATTAATTTAAATACATACTGTGTGTATAGAATTTTCTTATACTCCCGGGAGTTTTATTGATATTTTTGAAAGTTTACATATACTGATATTTGAGCCTTTAATAAAGGTTATTTATAAATACACTCCCTGATATGTGTTCTTAGACGCCGCCTACTTTTTTTGGTGTATTTCTTTATTGTTGCTGGAAGTGTGGCAAAAACTTCCTGTGGGCGTGCTGCAATCTACACAAGGAGGGGGTTAACAGCACACCATTACTGGCACTTGGGCTATCTATCTTTTTTGACATTATCGACAGGTTGGACGGGTGGTCGATGAACGGTAACTACCCACTACAAACGGGAGAGCGGATTGGTAGTTATCGTTCATCGTTTTGGGGCTGAAACTGGACGATTTTTGGGACAACTGAACGATAATAACATCGATATCATTCAGTCGTCCAAAAAATAGACCCATGTGTATGCATCTTAAGGTACATTTCCTTGGAATCAAATTGCCGGTTTTTAAACTTGTTTTCTAACTTCTTTTTTTCTTTTTCTATTGTTATTTTTTTTGACTCCACTCATTTTTTTTACTACTTTTAGAAGTAGGTTTTATATATATATATATATATATATATATATATATATACGACTTTGTAAAGTGTGTCACTCCACGCAATGAACACACAGGAAACGGCTTGTAGAAAAAGGTTAACGTTTCAATGTATCAGCATTTTCGTCAGAACAAATTCACAGTGCAAAAAACATACCTTATATACATAAGCATAATCACCCAGTGATAGTCAGCATGCTTGCTAAGGCGCGACTGCACGCCCAGACTCAGGCAGCTCCCCGATGACGTCATCACGTCGCTCCATGAGTGACACATTCCCATAACCATAGCAACCCAGTAACAAAATACACGAACTAACATACAAAAAAATAAACAGCGCTGCACCATACATATTACAATGATGATATCAACATTAAATACATTAGCACTCAACAAAGTGTCAAAGCGCTACATATATGCCACCTACTCATAACTATAACGGCACATATCATGCCCACTATGATACCCAAAACGCTGGCTATACTAATAGATATAAAGACCTAAGGCATAGATCTAGCACACTCACATGTACCTATTACATCAATTCTACAGAAATGAACTTAAGTCAAGTTGCTCATTAAGCCCTCTAGGTGCCATAGTACCCAGGCGATGTATCCACGTGGAATGCAATCTTATTCACAATATTCTGTTGTTTGAAAAACAATTCATCTTCTACCGCAAACAGCTATGGCCTATAATACAAACAGACCATGATTTGAAACTACATGACACGCATATTATGTCATGTTATAGATGTGGACGTAGTCTTAAGGATATCCTTGTTAAAGCAGATATATCGAGCCCTGATCCCATGGCAGATAATAGGTCTGCTGGTAAACTAGGATGTTTTAGATGTACGTGTACCACCTGTAGATACATGATTCCTGGAGACAGTTTTTACCATCCCCATTCGGGCTTTAGGAATACTATCAGGCATAAACTCACGTGTAATTTACAATATGTAGTTTATCAAATGTATGCCCGTGCGGTCTTTCCTACATTGGCAAGACCGAGCGGGCATTTAAGGAACGCATGGCTGCACATAGAAGTGCCATTAGAACGGCAATCAATGGAGGAAGAAGTGATCAGCCTGTTGCAAGGCATTTTGCCAGTGCTAGGCATGCTTTGTCCGTGCTTAAGTACCGTATGATTGATCACGTTCCCCCCCTATCTAGGGGTGGCAATAGAAGTAGATTGCTAATGCAGCGTGAGACTAGGTGGATACATCGCCTGGGTACTATGGCACCTAGAGGGCTTAATGAGCAACTTGGCTTAAGTTCATTTCTGTAGAATTGATGTAATAGGTACATGTGAGTGTGCTAGATCTATGCCTTAGGTCTTTATATCTATTAGTATAGCCAGCGTTTTGGGTATCATAGTGGGCATGATATGTGCCATTATAGTTATGAGTAGGTGGCATATATGTAGCGCTTTGACACTTTGTTGAGTGCTAATGTATTTAATGTTGATATCATCATTGTAATATGTATGGTGCAGCGCTGTTTGTTTTTTTGTATGTTAGTTCCTGTATTTTGTTACTGGGTTGCTATGGTTATGGGAATGTGTCACTCATGGAGCGACGTGATGACGTCATCGGGGAGCTCCCTGAGTCCGGGCATGCAGTCGCGCCTTAGCAAGCATGCTGACTATCACTGGGTGATTATGCTTATGTATATAAGGTATGTTTTTTGCACTGTGAATTTGTTCTGACGAAAATGCTGATGCATTGAAACGTTAACCGTTTTCTACAAGCCGTTTCCTGTGTGTTCATTGCATGGAGTGCCACACTTTACAAAGTCGTATATCTCATCAGTTCAGTGGGGGCAACCAGCTAAGTAATCATACTATTTTGAGTGCCTGACCTTTGGAATGTATATATATATATATATATATATATATATATATATAGTGACACAGTTAGGTTAGGGGGTCCCTCTCCTGGGTAGAGGGTAGAGGACTCCTTCCTTACACACACACACAGCAGCAGGGAAGCAGCACACCAGTCTGGATGCAAGTACAAGCTGGTCGGCACCAGTCTTTATTGTACAATGTCAGAAACATAAAGAAAACATAAATATAAATCCTAACCCTGTCGGGGCACTAACTTCACAGGTAGTTCCCTCACTACCAGAACCTGGCAGGGCCTAATGCCCTCGCCAGCAACAAAAGCACAGCACAACACTCACAGTTAGGTATCCAAGTGTCTCTGAGCAAACTCCCTGTCTACTCTCCCAGGTGAGACAATCAGCCCTAAACACACTAGGCTTATATTGGCCACTCTCAGGTGAAAAACTAACAAGCCTGTTACCAGGCTGCGAGAACCAAAACCTGGAGTGGCCGTGGGTGGAGCCCTCCCTCTCCTCTCACCCACAACCCCCAGGTCCCAAACCGGCTTTTCAAAAAGCCGAAACTCAAGCCTGCTACACTGCAGACTTTCTCCTGGGGTTTTAAAACACATAAGACAGGAATCTAGGATAAATGTCCCTGTCACAGACCACTTTACCAGTGATCCTATCACATATCCCCCCCTTTTGTTTCGACCTATGGGGCGGAACAACTGAAGCCCCCAAACAATGAACGCGTGACAACGCGTCAGCATTGGCCAGCTGGCTTCCTGGCCTGTGTTCCACTGAAAATTTAAAAGTTTGTAACGCCAAGAACCATCTTGTAATTCTCGCATTACTGTCCTTATTTTCAGACATCCACTTCAGAGGGGCATGGTCAGTGATCAATTTGAACTTTCTTCTGACCAAGTAGTACCTGAGAGCCTCTAACGCCCACTTTATGGCCAACGCCTCCTTCTCCACTGTGGCATAGTTTCTCTCATGTACATTCAACTTTCTGCTAAGATAGAAAATAGGGTGTTCCTCACCCTCCTTGTTCTGGGACAGGACCGCTCCTATACCTACTTCTGATGCATCGGTTTGTACTATGAATTCCCTTTCAAAATTAGGAGTCATCAGGACTGGTTGGGAACACAACGCTACTTTCAACTCCTGAAAAGCTTTCTCTGCCTCAGGACTCCATTCTACCATGACTTTTTTGTTTGCCTTTGGTCAGGTCAGTCAGTGGGACTGCCATGTTGGCAAAGTTGGGTATAAACCTCCTGTAGTACCCCGTAATTCCCAAGAAGGCTCTCACCTGCTTCTTATTCAGAGGCCGTGGCCAGTTTTGTATGGCATCAACTTTATTGAGCTGAGGCTTTATCAGGCCTCTGCCAATGGTGTATCCCAGATATTTTACTTCCTCCATGCCTAGACAACACTTTTTTGGGTTGGCTGTCAAACCTGCCTTATAGATGGAGTCCAAAACTGCTTGTACCCTGGGTAAGTGAGACTGCCAATC
This sequence comes from Taudactylus pleione, assembly GCA_031769625.1. Lineage (NCBI taxonomy): Eukaryota > Metazoa > Chordata > Amphibia > Anura > Myobatrachidae > Taudactylus > Taudactylus pleione. The sequence continues at coordinate 10,247,514 of JAUIMM010000185.1, forward strand.
AGGACTATGAACGACCACGTCATCCAGATAAGCAGCCGCATACCGTCTATGGGGCCTTAGAATCCTGTCCATCGTTCTTTGGAAGGTAGCAGGTGCCCCATGTAGCCCGAAGGGCAACATCTTGTACTGAAACAAGCCCTCTGGCGCTGAAAAAGCTGTCTTTTGTTTGGCGCTCTCGGTTAACGGTACTTGCCAATACCCTTTGGTTAGGTCAAGAGTGGTTAAATACCTTGCCGTCCCTAGTCTCTCAATCAGTTCATCCACTCTTGGCATCGGGTAGGCATCGAATTTTGAAACACTGTTCAACTTTCGGAAGTCATTGCAGAAACGCACACTCCCGTCGGGCTTTGGAATCAACACAATGGGACTTGACCATTCACTATGTGATTCTTCAATAACCCCTAACTCTAGCATATTTTTAATTTCTTTCGACACCGATTCTCTTTGTGCTTCTGGTAACCTATAGGGCTTTAGATTAACTTTAACCCCTGGGTCAGTGATGATGTCATGTTTAATGACCGAGGTTTTCCCAGGTATGTCAGAGAACAGCACCCTATTTCTAATCAGAAACTCCTTGACCTCTTGTTGTTGAATTGCCAATAGGGTTTTTGCCACTGTCACTTCGGGAACTAAGGGCCCTGGACTTACTGGAGGGTCTCGGACGGCCGACAGTACCGTTCTATCTTTCCAGGGCTTTAACAGATTTATATGGTATATCTGTTCCGGCTTTCTTTTCCCCGGCTGGTAAACTTTGTAATTGACCTGCCCCACTCTTTCTAAGATTTCAAAGGGCCCTTGCCATTTAGCCAAAAGTTTATTTTGCACAGTGGGAACCAATACTAACACTCTATCCCCAGGAGCAAAGCTGCGTAACCGAGCATTGCGGTTGTATACCCTCTGCTGTGCCTGTTGAGCCTGTTCCAGGTGCTCTCTCACTATCGGCACTACCGCAGCAATTCTCTCCTGCATTTGAGAAACATACTCAATCACCGTTTTGTAAGGACTAGACTGCCCCTCCCATGTCTCTTTGGCAATGTCTAGTAACCCCCTTGGGTGTCTCCCATACAACAAGTCGAAGGGTGAAAACCCGGTGGAGGACTGGGGAACTTCTCTTATGGCCAACAATAAATACGGCAATAAGTAGTCCCAATCCCTACCATCCTTGTCGACCACTTTCCTAAGCATGTGTTTTAATGTCTTGTTAAACCTCTCAACCAGCCCATCGTTTTGGGGGTGATAAACCGAAGTTCTTAACTGTTCGATTTTGAACAGGCGGCATAACTCTTTCATGACTTTGGACATAAACGGTGTACCCTGGTCAGTTAGTATCTCCTTAGGTATACCCAGCCTGCTAAAGACATGAACTAGCTCTCTGGCAATGGTCTTGGTTGACGTATTGCGCAACGGGATCGCTTCCGGGTACCTGGTAGCGTAATCCATTATGACCAGAATATACTGGTGTCCCCTGGCAGACTTCATTAAGGGTCCAACCAAATCCATCGCTATTCTTTCAAATGGCACCTCTATGATAGGCAATGGAACTAGTGGACCCTTAAAATGTGGCCTGGGAGCATGATACTGACACTCAGGGCAGGATGCGCAAAAGTCAGATACCTCTTTATGAAGCCCGGGCCAGAAAAACTTCTGCATTATTCGCTCAATGGTTTTCTCTACCCCTAGATGGCCTGCCGTTATATGACCATGGGCCAGATCCAACACTGTTCTTCTGTAGGCTTTGGGAACTATTAGTTGTTCCACAACATCTTCCCCCTTCTTAGTCACCTGATATAACAAATCCTGCCACATTGCCATGTGGGGATAGGACAAAGAACTATCAGGGTCTACAGGTTTACCATCAACTACTTTTACATTCTCCCTGGCTTTTACCAAAGTAGGGTCATTCAACTGCTCCACGGCAAAGACCTCTCTTCTGACCTCTAAATCAGGCAGACGATCACCTGGCCCAACAACACTTCCCACCTCAATGGGAGGCACATCAGTTGGCGGGCCACCGTCACGCTCCGCATTCTCTAGTTCACCAATCATAGTAGAAAAAGGGAATAACTCTGACTCAGAAGAAACTCCCTCCTCCACTACATCGACAACCTTCTCAAATGGATCGGGGTTGTTCACCTCTGGAACAAAACGGCTTTCCCACAACTTCCAGAAGTGAGCAAAGGGCCTGATTCAGACCCACTCGCGAGTGGCTGTACGCTCGCAAGTGGGTCGATGGTCTGCACTGAGCATGCGCATGACGGAGGGAGCTCCGTCGTGCGCATGCGCCAGACACGACGAGCGAAGGACTTTCCTTCGCTCGTTGTGTCCGATCAAAGGGGGCGTGCTGTCAATGTTGATTGACAGCACGCCCCCTTTGGTGGGCGTGCCGGGGGCGTGCCTCCCTGACGGGGGCGTTCCCACGGGAACGCCTCCCGTCAGAAGCCGGCCCACTGACATCACTAGTGATGTCAGTGGGAGTGATTTTGGCTCTGATAGAGCCAAAATCACTCCGGAGCTTGCGGTTGAAAACCTCAACCGCAGGCTCCGGCTCGCAATTTCGATGGTCGCGATGGTCACGACCATCGCGGCCATCAAAATGCACGCTCGTATAGCCTGTGGGTGGTGACCCACAGCTATACGAGCGTCCAGGAGGACGCTCCATGAAAAAGGAGCCCGGCCCTCATGCAGAGCGTGCGCTCTGCTCAGAGCGTACGGCTCTGAATGAGGGCCAAAGTCTCTCCCCAATATTGCATCGTACATCAGACCATGTACCAAACCTACAGAAACTATAGCAGAACCACATGGTGTCTCGATGTTCACCTCGGCAGTAACATAATATCGAGTATCCCCATGTATGCAGGTCACACCAACAGTTTTCCCCTCACGCCGCATGGGGTTCACCAGCTCAGCTTTTCTAAGTGTCACCAAGCTACCAGAGTCTAACAGTGCCTCTACTCGGTTGCCATCTACAGAGAGTACACACATGTGCTTATCAGTCACAGCCTGCCGGTCAGCCGTACAGGCTATCTGTGCAAAGAAAGACCCCCTGCGGTAGACATGAGCAGTATCACATTGCATAGGTTCAGTTGTAAGTGCACAATTAGCGGCAATATGGCCGAAGCCACCACATCGGAAACACTGAGTCATATTAATGTCTAGTCGTTTACGGGGCAAGAACCTTCCCGGCCTGGCAGGCCTGTCTCCAGGTTCTACACCCTCAGTCTTAGGTACATTCCACCGCCCAGCACCCTTCTCCCCTGGAACAGTCTTACCAGTGTCTGTGGGAGTTAGCCGGTGCGCCATCGGGGCTCGGTGGGGCATACTCATCAGCTCCTCAGCCGCCACATACCTCTCCACCAGCTCGACCAACTGGTCTGCGGACTTAGGGTCTGCATGGCTCACCCACTTGCGCAGAGTCGCAGGTAATGATCGCAGGTACCGGTCCATCACGACCCTTTCCACGATCTGTGGTCCCGTCAGCGTCTCGGGCTGTAGCCATTTTGAGGACAGATGGACGAGGTCATGCATCTGTGAACGTGGAGGCTTGTCCATATGGAACTCCCAGCGGTGGACCCGTTGGGCATGAACAAAGGTGGTGACTCCCAAGCGAGTTAGGATCTCCTGTTTTAGTTTTTTATAGTCCTTGGCATCAGCCAGGCATAAGTCAAAATAGGCCTTTTGTGGCTCCCCAGACAAAAAAGGTGCCACCAGACTTGCCCACTGCTCCTTGGGCCAACTCTCCCTTTCGGCCGTTCTTTCAAATGCGGTGAGATAGGCCTCCACATCATCGCCCGAAGTCATCTTCTGGAGGAAGTGACTGGCTCGTACGGAGTGAGTGGTGGTGGGAGGACCAGTACCAACATCTCTGGGCCGGGCGATCAGGTGCTGTACCACCTCTTTTATGGCCTGGCTGTTTTCCGCTAAGGCCCAGCGGGTTTCCTCGATGGCAACCTGTTGTTGCCCCTGGGCTGTCTCCAAGGCCGACAGTTGCTGAGCTCTGGTAGATTCCTGCTGAGCTGCTGTAGCTTGGAGCAGGGCTTTAATAATGTCCTCCATTTTGTCCTGGGGTGTAGGTTGGAAGCTGAACCTTGCCTCTCTGAGCATGGGCTGACGCCTCCTCTATGGGACTCAAAGGACACAGCGTTATTTCCACACTCACAAATTGGGTGTCTGTCCCTTTAATTTTTAAACGGAAAGTTTTCCTCTTGCTGCAACTTCAGTGTGTATGGGTGTTCGCATTCTCCACCATATTGTGACACAGTTAGGTTAGGGGGTCCCTCTCCTGGGTAGAGGACTCCTTCCTTACACACACACACAGCAGCAGGGAAGCGGCACACCAGTCTGGATGCAAGTACAAGCTGGTCGGTGCCAGTCTTTATTGTACAATGTCAGAAACATAAAGAAAACATAAATATAAATCCTAGCCCTGTCGGGGCACTAACTTCACAGGTAGTTCCCTCACTACCAGAACCTGGCAGGGCCTAATGCCCTCGCCAGCAACAAAAGCACAGCACAACACTCACAGTTAGGTATCCAACTGTCTCTGAGCAAACTCCCTGTCTGCTCTCCCAGGTGAGACAATCAGCCCTAAACACACTAGGCTTATATTGGCCACTCTCAGGTGAAAAACTAGCAAGCCTGTTACCAGGCTGCGAGAACCAAAACCTGGAGTGGCCGTGGGTGGAGCCCTCCCTCTCCTCTCACCCACAACCCCCAGGTCCCAAACCGGCTTTTCAAAAAGCCGAAACTCAAGCCTGCTACACTGCAGACTTTCTCCTGGAGGTTTAAAACACAAAAGACAGGAATCTGGGACAAATGTACCTGCCACAGACCACTTTACCAGTGATCCTATCACAGTATATATATATATATATATATATATATACACTGTATATATCACTCCAGGAAGGAAAAGGCACTCAGAGACATTCAATGCATAATAAAAGTGGATGTATTCAGGCAACGTTTCGGGGTGTAATCCCCTTTATCAAGCCATCACCAGCAAAATAACAACAACTCAAACAGTGAACTAACCCACTTAAATGAAACCCATGAGTCACAGCGTATCCGCACTGCCATTCCCGCTGGTCCACTCACCGGAAGCCGCTGGCCGAGGCACTTCCGGCGACTGCATTTCACCATCAAAATATATACATCATAACCACACTAAGGGCCTGATTCAGATCCATTCGCGAGCGCATAGTGCTCACAAGCGGGTCGATGGTTCCCCACTGCGCATGCGCGAGACCCGGTCAGAGACGGGCGCTCCCTTGCTACGGGTCTCGCACCAAAGCGGGGCAGCTGTCGATTGTGATTGACAGCTTGCCCCGTTTTGGAGGTGGGCAAGGGGGGGTGGCTGGCCAAACAGAGGCGTTCCCGAAGGAATGCCTGCCATTTGGGGACGGCCCCACTGACATCACGAGTGATGTCAGTAGTGAGCTTCTGGCTCTATTAGAGCCGAAAGCTCACTGGGGCTTGCGGGAATGAGACCCTGCCACAAGGGTCTCGTCGCAAGCCCTGATGGTCACGATGGTCGTGACTATTGCGACCATCACCTGGCCGCTCGCTAAAACTGTGGGTGGTCGGGTGGTCACCCACAGCTTAGCGAGCGGCCAGGAGGCCATCTTTAAAAAAAAACAGGGACGCCCTGATTCAGAGCGAGCGATCTCAAAGAGCATCCGGCTCTGAATCAGGCCCTAAATCCCGAAAAAATCCACAAAATAAGTTATTGAATCTCACCAGTCGCTAGTCGCTACCAGCACTGCAAGTCTCTTAAGAAATAATTGCTTTCCAATCCAATTGTGGTTCCAAAGCACAAAAAGTTATATTATTCAAGGAAAAGTATAACGTGCTGTGATCTAAACAATTAGCGCAAAAAGCAAGTAAATACAAGGTACAGCTAATACATATGCTAGCGCTCTGGATTCCAGTTCTCAGTCATCAATCCTGAAGCCTGTGGTCATCTAAGAAGGGAAATTACTCCCTTATGGTTTCTAGAGCACTAGCCTATATACCTTAAAGGTCACAGCTCTAACAAAGAAACTAATTGACAGATTTCCATTGGTTCTTGTTCCTGGACATTCTGATACGATGCAGCTCATAGGTCAGTTCATACAGTGTCACTAGATCCTCAGAAGTTGCTTTGTGTGGTTTTCCCACCGAAGAACTGGTTTAAACTAGCTAAAGACACTACATACAGAGGTATGCATTCTAATCACTAATTCCCTATAATTCAAAACTTGCGGATGCATGATGCGATCTCCTTGCCGATAGAGCCGGAGATCTGCGAATCAACAGGGATTTAGAATGGTACCAAACATGACGTTTACTATGTTTCTGTACCTTAAATATCATATACATTACATTTCACAACATAAGCATTTGCTAATAAAACCTCTAATATTAAGCGTAATGCGAGGGAACCTTTTTATAAGTGCGTGCATGTGTGAGTGTGAGAATATTGTGTACTTTCGCTAGTATGTGTTGTGCGTATGTGTTTTGTGCTTATCTGTAGGCTTTGATGTACAGCGCAAATGTGCGTTGTGCGTCTTGTATATTTTATATGTATTATCTAATGTGCGTATAGGTTTTGATTGGACTTTCAACAATATGCAGTAGCAAAACAGACTCACGATGCTAATAACCAAGTATAATGTTGTACACGATGGTATCATGCTGACGACGCAAAATGGCGTCACCAGATATCAATTTAAAAGATTTGATCTCAGCCAATCATCCGGCTTCAACAGTCCACCCTTTGATAGCAACCAAAGCGCTATCACACTTTAGTCTTAATCTATTCAGACATCCACAATAAAATAGTATTTAATTTTATATTATCGGATGGCACAATTCGGTAATTAAAACCATCAATAATGCACCCCTGGGAGGGACATAAAACTACCCTTATATGCGGATCTCTGAAGATCATGGGAAAGATATGGGATGTACCTAACCTATAAAGGAAGTCTTGAAGGGGATAGGGACTACATTATTTAAGATGTTTAAAGTAACATTCAATAATACTTTTCATGCATGGCTGAATCTATCCACCTTTCATCATCTGATTTTACATTCTAGTTCAGGATTGTAATGCAGTTCTTCATTTACCTTGATATCCATGCTATTACTACTAACCACCATCATAATTTCATTCTCCCTGTTTGTCTTAGCAGTACATTTTTCACACTTCAACACAGTAGGAACACATCTGACACATAAGTCAATTACAAAGATGACAACCAATATGAAGATCTGGAGCTTACCTACACTAGCAACCATTTCCTGGAACCACTCTCCTAGACCGGAGAACCATTTTACAGGGTTCAACCACGAGAACCACTCTTCTACCTTTTCCTCCACCTCAGTCAATGAGGCATTATGGTTCTTTCGAAATTCCCATTTCAGCTGCAGAATCTCATCCATCTTCCGGTCTATCTCCTCCTTGGGACCACTAGTATTATTGGTGATGTATGTGCAACACTTGACACCAATTTGGATGGCCAGAGTCCACCAGTAACAGCTATTAAATAGTTTAACACTAGTCTATGTTGCACAAGTTCTTTCTTATAGGCCTGTAGCTCCTTACCTGTGTACCTGAACGTGTCATCATACATCTCGGTGATATTATCTATTAATTTAGCAAGGACTTGGATGTTTCTAAAATTTAAAGTACCCCGAGTGATCCCAGTGGGATCCAATGCTACCAAAATTTGGAACCCAGTTGTTTCGCTAATTAACTGTGTGGCTGTATGTACTTCACCAGGTATCATGTTTCTTTTGTCATGGTGTTCATACTGCGTATGAAGATATGGTGATGGTGTGTTTTTATGAATACCCAGTATTTCACCATGTGTAAGGGTCATAACCTCTGGAAGTACCCTTCCCAGATAACATAAACCTTCAGAACTCGGAGTGAGTCACTTGTATGCTTTCCTTCCACACATAAAATACACATCGTCTGGGAGTACATAAGGAATAGAATATATCATTATTATTAAACACATTTCTCTGACAAAGGATCCTATACCAGGTTCTCCCATTTGACTGGTACATGTCTCCAGTTGTATAATATCTGCACAGTACCCTACTGGTACTCTGCCAACCATTTCCTTGATGGGACTATGCGTATACCTTTACCGGAAATATCTCCCACTGCTAGTAATGTTGTGTACAAGTTTATCATCTAGTGGTTCGTTATCAGCTCTGTGTGAAAAGGTCTTTTTCTGGTTGTTCCCGGTCACCTCCCAACTTTCTGGATTGTTGAAATTGGTGATGTTTAAACATAAGCGAGGTCTATCTACTTGATACGGATGGATCTTAAAATTTGGAGGTTTGGACATACTGAATTTCCCATCCAGTGTTTTCCCCTTTTATAATCCAAGAACCTCTGAGACATTTAATAGGAATAGTAATAAACCTACAATATGTTGTCCCTGAGGCACGTGAGTGCACACCCAACATTCAGTCTGGTTTAAGACCTTACCCACTAAGGAATGGTAATCCTCTAAAGGATGCTCGCCCAAATCCAGATTACTCTTGGGACTGGCATCATTGTATGCACTTATCATCAATTAGGGATCCAAAGTTCGCACACATACAGTATTCCTCAGACAATAGCCCTTCACACTGACTCCGAGTTTCTAGGATAACAGATCTCTTAACAATTACTGTACTGAGTTTTGCCATATACCGCCCTGATTGTTTTATCACTCCTTCTCCTGACCCCACTAATGCATACTTGAGATTCCTGCAGGGTAATAATTGAATTAAATCGATTTGTATTACCTGGAAAGGTCCATCTGTTGGAGGGATATGGGATGGTTTGGTAATGATTGTCTTCCCGACATTCTTCCTCAAGCAAGTCAAACAGGACATAGCCCTCTATTCATCTTGACAAGAAAATCCAGGTGCACACCAATATGCTCTGACTAACTTGCACATACCTCCTTTTTCTAGGTGAGTCAAACCATGTGCTGCCTCAGCCAGGGTTGGGTAATATGCCTTGGGAGCAACCAGCCTATCTTGTCCATCTCTCCAGAGTCCAGAGGACTCCTGACCACATCCATTTGATTTACAGACCGCCTTCTCCTGTAGGGAACACAAATTTTGCATCTCAATTATTTTCTGCATGTCTATTGTCTGGAAGACCATCATTTTATCATTTGTTAAATTTCTGCGTAACCCTGCTGCCCACTTGGCAGCTTCATCTGCTTTGTTATTTCACAATGACACCGGGTATTCTTCACATGTGTGGGCTTTACATTTGATGACAGCTACTGCCTTTGGTAGCTGGATCGCTGTCAAGAGTCCTTTTATGTGGTGTGAGTGTGCGACTGGTGTGTCTGCTGCTGTCATAAAATTTCTCAGATGCCAAAGAGCTTCAAAATCATGTACTACCCCGAAGGCTTACCTGGAGTCAGTGTAGATATTAGCTGACTTACCTTCTGCCAGCTCACACGCTCTCCTTAATGCCACCAGTTCAGCCACTTGGGCTGAGTGAGGTGGACCAAGTGGTTCGGCTTCTACAACATCCTCGTCATCTACAACAGCTTAACCTGTGCATAGTCTATGACAACTCCCATCCTGTTAAAACATCAAATCTGCATTTTCTAGTGGTGTGTCATGTATATCTGGTCTAGCAGTAAAGATCTGATTCAAATACTCCATACAATCATGTATGTCAGTATACCTGCAAAACTCACCTTCAACCAGCAACTCACCTCTCTCCACCCTTTGTGCATCCTGAGGCACATATGGTAAGTTCATTGCTGGATTTAATGTATTGCACCGTTTAATGGTAATATTTGCAGGTGCCATTAGAGCTAGTTCCCATTTTGTGAACCTAGCTGAAGAAACATGTCGGGTTTTGGCAGAATTTAGCAAAGCAGACACAGAATGTGGTGTACAAACAATCATATCATGACCTAATACTACATCCCCACTCTTATCGACGAGAAGAGCAGTTGCTGCTATACTTCTTAAACATGTTGGGAGTGATCTTGCCACAGTGTCCAATTGTGCACTGTAGTATGCTACAGGTCTGCTAGTGTCACCATATTTTTGTGTGAGGACACCTGCAGCGCAGCCATCAGCCTCCGTACAAGATAACTAAAAAGGTTTTTCATAATCTGGTATTCCCATGGCAGGTGCTCTTGTCAGACTATCCTTGAGGTTAAGGAAAGCCTGCTCTGTTTCCTCAGTGCATGTGACATGGTCGGGTTTTGAGGATGACACCAATTCCTGCAATGGTAATGCCAAAATAGAAAAACCTGGGATCCACATTCTGCAGTATCCACACATGCCCAAGAAGTTACGGATTTGCTGCTGAATTTGCGGCAGTGTCACGGTCTGTATGGCATGTATTCTGTCAGTTGTCAAATGTCGTAGCCACTGGGTTAGACAGTGTCCCAAGTATTTAACCTTAGTGTGGCATGCTGTAATTTGTCCTTTGTGACCTTGTGTCCTGTCTGTGAGAGATGAAGCAACAATTTAATATCATTTAAACATGACATAAACGAATTCGGGCAGAACACATATTCAGCAAACCTTCAAATCATACTCAGTTATAACTGCAATATTATATGTGGTTTATATGCGATCTAATACACAGATAGTACAGTATAACACACCACATGTTACCCTGCTCAGAAGTGAATTTCTTAACTGCTGTATTGCAAGGATTTTTCAGAAGAACATACAAATGAGCACATACAAAACTCCACACAGAAAATTCTCATATGCAGCATGTATAAACTATACATATAGAACTTTCATATTTGGGTGTGCTGTGATTATGAATTATCCAGTACTTTTACAACATGCACTGTACATGTACCTTAATGCATAAGTTTCACTGCAGATAATGGATCTGTTGTCTAGACTTCCAAGTAGTTCAAAGAAAAATTAACATATATAGTAGCTATTCTGAACTCAGTTATCAATCTCAATATTTACTGTAAACAAGGATGATCTTTTCCACACTGCACAATGACTAAAGCTTGCACACACTTAAAATTCCTAGAGGTGCAATTCTTAGAGGTGACTTAAAACACTTTTTTTTTTCCAGTTATATTTTTCCTAGAGGTGAATTAAACAGGGTATTAGGTTACATGTTACGATTTTTATCATTTTTGGTATTGGCTGTCACCTTCAACCACATAAGGCGGTGATGGATCGCATGCGCGATCCCCTTTACCTTTGGAAGTGCTACCTTGTGGTGATTGCGTGCTCCCATGCAGCGCGTACATGACGCCGTTTTGTGTCGTGTGCGCGCTCTTTTGCGCCGCATGTACGTTATGCAACCATGTGTTCCCCTCGTGCTGCCACAACTTCAAACAGTCATTATATTTTACTCGTTTCTTTAGAGATTTCACCACACAGATGCTATCTGGTTTCACACATCCCTCGGTCATCTTAACCCATACATCACAGTATGCAGTAGCATACGCACCATATTTTGTATATATTATATGCCTTGCCGAACCTGTTGGTCCTTCCACAAGCAGCGCATCGTCGACCATTCCCAGCGTCTGCTTATCACCCATCTGGGAAACCGCTAAGCAGCTTGTCACTAGAGAATGTGGACCGGTGAACGATTCCACAAAGCTACGTTCACACACTCCTTTCCCGTTGTGCACAACCGTCCTGCTAAGCGTGAAAGACAGTGTGCACAGCGAGGAGCAGAATTACGCTTATGCGATTATTCTGTCTTTCCGGACACAATTGACACAAGCTTTGTCAGCTAGCTTATCCCTTTTTGAGTTACTCTCTCCTGGTAGAATTTAAGTGTTCCAATAACACTTACCCTTTCCAGTGATTTCCTCCACTACACCCCAAGTCACAATCACAGTCTACCCAACCGTGCGGTCCAGTCGCAGTGTCCAGAGAACCTAACTGATCAATAGGCTCTGCGACTACTATTGGGGGCTGAATGTTGAAAACCCCTTGTTCTCTTCGAGGTACGAAATCCCTGTCCTCGCTGCAATACACCTGCTATGTGTACACACCAGTAGCTTTCTGCCTTGTCAGACACCTACCGAGTCTTTAGGTCCGACACACGGTACCTAGTATATAGCTCTGCTAAACAGTTCCTATTCACATTACAAGCACAGAAAATAGACCTTTCCCTAGCATGGCAGTATGATTCAGAGATCTTAAAATATGTAATCATGCTATCAATACAACAATATTATCAAAACAATTGTTTGAACATGTGGCAGCAATACAGGAAACACGCATACGCTATTGTGTGAATTGCACTCTAGTGCCAAGACATACAATGAAAGAAACAAAGCCAGCAGTCCTTGAAATCACACAATCGTGGATATTGGTTTCACAACACTAGATGGTACATGTTTTGAACACAGGGGCTGATTCAGACCCGCTCGCGAGCGCTATGCGCTCACAAGCGGGTCGATGATGGCCCAGTGCACATGCGCACGATGGAGCCGGCATTGTTGTGCGCATGCGCGAGACCCGGATAGCGACGGGCAATCCGTCGCTCCGGGTCTCGTACCAAAGGGGGCGTGCTGTCGATGTTGAGTGACAGCATGCCCCCTTTGGTGGGCGGGCCGGGGGCGTGGCTGCCCAGACGGAGGCGTTCCCATGGGAACGCCTACCGTCTGGGGCCGGCCCCACTGACATCACAAGTGATGTCAGTGGGAGTGCTTTCAGCTCTGTTAGAGCCGAAAGCACTCTTGGGCTTTTGGCAATGAGACCCTACCACAAGGGTCTTGTCGCAAGCCCGATGGTCGTGATCATCTTGACAATCGCTACCATCTTCCTGGCCGCTTGCTATAGCTGTGGGTGGTCACCCACAGCTATGCAAGCGGCCAGGAGGCTACTCTGAAAAACAAGAAGGACAACCCTGATTCAGAGCGAGCGCTCTGTCAGAGTGTCCGGCTCTGAATCAGGGTCACAGTGCGTTCTTTTCTGTGTATGGCGCCTTCCACCCTTTGGTGAGAAATCGAGATCCGTACACTATCGTGCGAATTCTTGGTAGCGTGACCTCCAAAACTACGAGCCCCCATCTATTGAATCCTACCAGTCGCTACTCGCTACCAGCGCTGCAAGTGAATCCTACCAGTCGCTAGTCGCTACCTGTGCTGCAAGTCACTTAAGAAATAATTGCTTTCCAATCCCATTGTGGTTCCAAAGCACAAAAAGTTATATTGTTCAAGGAAAAGTATAACGCGCTGTGATCTAAACAATTAGCGCAAAAAGCAAGTAAATACAAGGTACAGCCAATACACTAGCGCTCTGGATTCCAGTTCTCAGTCATCAATCCTGAAGCCTGTGGTCATCATTGAAGTGAAATTACTCCCTTATGGTTTCTAGAGCACTAGCCTATATACCTTACAGGTCACAGCTCTAACAAAGAAACTAGTTGACAGATTTCCATTGGTTCTTGTTCCTGGACATTCTGGTACGATGCAGGTCATAGGTCAGTTCATACAGTGTCACTAGGGGTATGTCCCAGTTCCTCAGAAGTTGCTTTGTGTGGTTTTCCCACCGAAGACCTGGTTTAAACTAGCTAAAGACACTACATACAGAGGTATACATTCTAATCACTAATTCCACCAGAGATCTGCAAATAAACAGATTTAGAATGGTACCAAACATGACATGTCTACTATGTTTCTGTACCTTAAATATCATATACATTACATTTAACAACATAATCATTTGCTAATAAAACCTCTAATATTAAGCTTAATGTGAGGGAACCTTTTTATAAGTGCGTGCATGTGTGAGTGTGAGAATATTGTCTACTTTCGCTAGTATGCGTTGTGCGTATCTGTAGGCTTTGATGTACAGCGCAAATGTGCATTGTGCGTCTTGTATATTTTATATGTATTATCTAATGTGCGTATAGGTTTTGATTGGACTTTCAACAATATGCAGTAGCAAACCAGACTCACGACGCTAATAACCAAGTATAGCGTCGTACACAATGGTATCGTGCTGACGACGCAAAGTGGCGTCACCAGATATTAATTTAAAAGATTTGGTCTCAGCCAATCATCCGGCTTCGACAAGGTTTACAAAAAATATTGGCACAAAAGATTAATCTAAAAGATAAATCCAAAAAAAAATCCAAAAAAAAGCCAACAAAAATATATATCCAAAAAAAAAAAATTATAGATGGCTTAAAGAAGTGTATTCCAATTCACTTTGTCGTTCAGACCCCTGGTGTGGACAGTATCAAGTTTAAAAATCCATCTTGCTTCCTTGTTCAGGAGGATTTTGACTCCATCACCACCTCTCAAAGATTCCTGGATATGATCAATCATGACATATTTTAATAATGTTAGACTATGACCCACATTTTTAAAGTGGTGGGTGTCAGGCTGGTCAATCTCTCTCCCATCGAGTGCAAGCTTAATGGCCGAACAGTGCAAAACCATTCGCTCACAAAATTTTCTGGTGGTTTGACTCACATAATATAACCCACAAGGGCAAATGATGACATACACCACATACATTGTAGTGCATGTCAGTACATGTTTGATGTCAAAAGAATAATCACGATGTGGGTGTTTGAAAGATTTGCAATTGAACAGAAATTTACACGTGGTGCAGTTCAGACATTTATAACAGCCCGGAGGTTTCATTTATGTATTAGACAAAATAGCTAGATTTCTTCCCATGATGTCTGAATGTGCCAATAAGTCCTGCAAATTACAACCTTGTTTAAATGCAGCTACTGGGTGCTTGTTTTTAAATACTGACAAGTCTTTATCGGTAGAGACAATGGGCCAAAGAGCTTGGGTTGCTCTACAGATTATGGGGCTAGCCAAAGAGTATTCACTGGACCATGGAATGAGATTATTCATCTCCCTGTTCCTAGTTTTTAAGATATCTTCTCTCTTCATTTTTAACAATCTAGATTTTTGTTGAAGTAATGTAGTGTTGACATAGCCCCTCCTGAGAAATTTCTCAATCAAGATGTCAATTTGATCTGGGATCTTTAGCGGGTCACTGATAATACAGGAGATTCTCATATCTGAGATAAAGGCAAACCTACTTTCAAGGCTCGAGGGTGATGGCTGGATGCCATAAAAAATTTATTCCTGTCTGTTGCTTTCCGATAAACTTCCGTATGCATTACCCCATCAAGTATCTTGATCTTGACATCCAGAAAGTTTGCTTCCTCCAGACTGTATACATAGGTGAACTTAATTGCCGAATCCATGTTATTGATCCATAGCATGAAAACGTTGTCTATATAACGGGTATATAGAAGGATGTATTGATGAATATCATGCTTGTTAAAAAAATCCTTCTTTCTTGGTAAAACATATACTGTATATGTTCACATATGATGGTGCCACTGCAGAACCCATGGCACAGCCACCTTCTGGAGGTAAAATTCACCGTTGTATAAGAAAAAGTTCTTTTAAATGTACATTCCAACAAGGTCAAAAATAGATCTGCATCAAAAATATCTGCCTTCAAGCGCTCAGCTAAAAATGTCTTCATTGATTGCAGTCCCTCTCTGTGTGGGATTGAGGTGTATAAATTACACACATCTAAACAACAGAGGAGTGTACCTGAAGGAACTGTCTTAAGGTCTATCATCAACTTCAGGAAACTCGAGGTGTCTTTAAGAATGGATTGTTCCAATGGTAATAAGGGTTGCAGAATGTGATCCAGAAGCTGAGCTACCGGCTGATTCAGAGATTCCTGGGCTGCTATTATGGGCCTCCCTGGTGGTATAGTGGCATCCTTGTGGAGTTTTGGCAGGGTGTATAATAATGGGACTTTTGGGAATTCAGGAAACAAAGCTTTCAGTAGTTGATTATTTATAATACTATCCTCTCTAGCTTTAATTAGGATATCACTAAGTTCCTTCTGGAATTCTATAGTTGGATTCTTCTTAAGTTTGGAATATACCCTTGGTTCAGAAAGTTGTCGTTCAATCTCCAATCGATAGTCCTCAATATTTTGCACCACTATGGCCCTGCCTTTATCGGTGAGCCTAATAATGATGTCTTGATCCTAGATCTTTTAGAGCCTTGGTTTCTTGTCTTGTAAGATTCGGACGAATCTTACAAGGTGTATTTGTTTATTTTATTACAGACTCATCCAATAGATGATTGAATGTTTTTAAAGATGGATTATTGGTTACAGGATCAAAATTGGACCTAGACAAGGATTGTAGAAATTGATCTAATGGAGTAACATTCACGATAGAAGGTTTAGATTGAAAAAATTCCTTAAGACAAAGTTTTCGTGAAGACTTCTGTAAATCCTTTTTGCAAGTAAAATCATCATGGTGATTAGTCGGTACAAACGACAAACCTTTCTGCAGTACTTGTATCTCTGTATCGCTAAGAATTCTATTAGAGAGATTAAAAATTAAGTGATCTTCTTTGTGTTCCTGCTTCCTCCTCTTCACCTGGCCGCCCCTATGGGTGTTTTTTCTTTGACAGTATTCTCTATGTCCATAGGTGGCTGATCTAAAGGGACTGCAGTAGATTTGAAAGATTCATCAGAGTCGGTAAGAAGGAAATCACTGTCACTATGGCTACAGGAGGATTGTTGTCCATCCCTGATTGGAACTGAAGATGTTTGGCGAAAGTTCCTGGAAGCCTACTCTCCTATACGTTCTGAAATTCAGGTTCCTTATTCTCATGATATCAGTATATTTTCTGTTTTTTTCTGGTAGTTATTTTACAATTCCCAGTATACACTTCTGTTTCTGTGTGTGTAGTATTTGTTAAAAAAATTTCTACATTGCCCAGTTAATTGTTTTAAGTAGACTTTTACAGAGTCAATCCATAAACAATGTGTAGTTTTATTCATCAATCCCTATAATTATCAATGGCTTACACATTATGTTCTGGCATTTTTCTGATGCTGTTGTTTTGTGCCTTTTTTAGGATGGCGGGGTCACTTTCTCCCTGTGTGGCCCCCACTGCTATTTTTTTTCCAGGACATGGATACCGCTAAAGCTTCCCAATGTTCCTGTAGCAATTTGTTGTTCTCTAATGTCATATAATATTGTTCATACATTGTTTTTTTTTTCTTTCAGTGCATATATTTTACAGATTCTCTCTACTACCCTTCTTTTTTCCCAGATTTTTATTTTTTTCATTATCTGCTCCAATGGTTTATATTTAATCTCCAGCTCAGTTATGATGAACCCTATGCCCCCCTTCTGCTTATTTACTTATGGCAACCTCACTTTGTGTAATATCCATCAATACTAGAGGACTTAATGTACCTGAAAAAAGATCACAGGCCTTACGTTCCTTCTATAAAGATGGTGCGGACGTGGTCTTGGTACTGGAGACCCATTTTCGCCAATCCCCTTCGTCCCTATGATTTAGCAACCACTCTTATCCTACGGCCTATTACAGCAACTTCACTCAATCCAAATGAGTAGCGATTCTATTCGCTAGACACATACCAGTCTTAATCTCTGAGGTCCATGTTTTAGAGGAGGGGAGGTCCTTACTTGTGAACTGCAACATCCTTAACCAATGCTATACATTTGTTAATATTTATGCTCCAAATCAGGGTCAACTGGCTTATTTAGAGAGGGTTCTTGATAAGGTTGGCTTGCTTCAGAAGGGGATCCTGATAGTTGGTGGACACTTCAACTGGGTCTTGGACCACCTCCAAGACTCTTCATCGGGCTCTACTATGAATTCACACCACCATTCGAGCAAGGTAAGACACCTATTGCATACACATAATTTGTCTGACATTTGGCGTATCTCCCATTCAACAGAAAGAGATCACTCTTATTATTCTAGTTCCCATAAGACCTACTCTAGAATAGACCAGTGGCGGATCCAGGGGGGGGGGGGCGATCAGGGCGATTGTCCCCTGTAACAGAGCCACTGTGCACTTACTTACTGTACTGATGCTAACACGGGATGCAGCAACAAGAGAAGGGATCTTTGACAGCTGGAGCCCGGGAGACTTGCTGCACTATGCTGCAAAGAAAAGGTTTTTTTTTTATTTCTAGGGGGGCGTGGCCATGCCTCCCATAATTAGGCCACACCCCTTCCACTGGGCACGGGTCGCATCTCCTCCATGGCTCTAGTGACAGGTAGGTTGGTTCACAGAGTATTTGCGGGAGTAGGGACTGAGATAGATGGTCCAAGTGGGCAAGTGATCCTCCCAGTGACTGGTGCAGTACGGAGGTGTTGTCATCATGGATAGATATTTATGTGTTCATATATACTATATATATATATATGTGTGTATTTGTATGTGTATATATATATATATATATATATATATATTGTGATAGGATCACTGGTAAAGTGGTCTGTGACAGGGACATTTATCCTAGATTCCTGTCTTATGTGTTTTAAAACCCCAGGAGAAAGTCTGCAGTGTAGCAGGCTTGAGTTTCGGCTTTTTGAAAAGCCGGTTTGGGACCTGGGGGTTGTGGGTGAGAGGAGAGGGAGGGCTCCACCCACGGCCACTCCAGGTTTTGGTTCTCGCAGCCTGGTAACAGGCTTGTTAGGGTTTCCACCTGAGAGTGGCCAATATAAGCCTAGTGTGTTTAGGGCTGATTGTCTCACCTGGGAGAGCAGGCAGGGAGTTTGCTCAGAGACACTTGGAAACCTAACTGTGAGTGTTGTGCTGTGCCTTTGTTGCTGGTGAGAGCATTAGGCCCTGCCAGGTTCTGGTAGTGAGGGAACTACCTGTGAAGTTAGTGCCCCGACAGGGCTAGGATTTATGTTTATGTTTTCTTTATGTTATTTCTGACATTGTACAATAAAGACTGGCGCCGACCAGCTTGTACTTGCATCCAGACTGGTGTGCCGCTTCCCTGCTGCTGTGGGTGTGTGTAAGAAAGGAGTCCTTCTACCCAGGAGAGGGAACCCCTAATCTAACTGTGTCACAATATGGTGGAGAATGCGGGCACCCACACACACTGAAGTTGCAGCGAGAGGAAAACTTTCCGTTTAAAAATTAAAGGGACAGACACCCAATTGGTGAGTGTGGAAATAACACTGTGTCCTTGGAGTCCCATAGAGGAGGCGTCAGCCAATGCTCAGAGAGGCAAGGTTCAGCTTCCAACCTACACCCCAGGACAAAATGGAGGACATTATTAAGGCCTTGCTCCAAGCTACAGCAGCTCAGCAGGAGACAAACAAACTTCAGCAGGAAACTAGCAGAGCTCAGCAGGAGACAAACAAACTTCAGCAGGAAGCTACCTGGGCTCAGCAGGAATCTACCAGGGCTCAGCAGGAATCCACCAGGGTGCAACTGTTGGCCTTGGAGACAGCCCAGAGGCAACAACAGGTCGCCATTGAGGAAACCCGCCAGGCCTTAGCGGAAAACAGCCAGGCCATAAAAGAGTTGGTACAGCACCTGGTCGCCCGGCCCAGAGATGTTAATACTGGTCCTCCCACCACCACTCACTCCGTATGAGCCAGTCACTTCCTCCAAAAGATGACTTCGGGCGATGATGTGGAGGCCTATCTCGCCGCATTTGAAAGAACGTCCGAAAGGGAGAGTTGGCCCAAGGAGCAGTGGGCAAGTCTGGTGGCACCTTTTTTGTCTGGGGAGCCACAAAAGGCCTATTTTGACTTATGCCTGGCTGATGCCAAGGACTATAAAAAACTAAAACAGGAGATCCTAACTCGCTTGGGAGTCACCACCTTTGTTCGTGCCCAACGGGTCCACCGCTGGGAGTTCCATATGGACAAGCCTCCACGTTCACAGATGCATGACCTCGTCCATCTGTCCTCAAAATGGCTACAGCCCGAGACGCTGACGGGACCACAGATCGTGGAAAGGGTCGTGATGGACCGGTACCTGTGATCATTACCAGCGACTCTGCGCAAGTGGGTGAGCCATGCAGACCCTAAGTCCGCGGACCAGTTGGTCGAGCTGGTGGAGAGGTACGTGGCGGCTGAGGAGCTGATGAGTATGCCCCACCGAGCCCCGATGGCGCACCGGCTAACTCCCACAGACACTGGTAAGACTGTTCCAGGGGAGAAGGGTGCTGGGCGGTGGAATGTACCTAAGACTGAGGGTGTAGAACCTAGAGACAGGCCAGCCAGGCCGGGAAGGTTCTTGCCCCATAAACGACTAGACATTAATATGACTCAGTGTTTCCGATGTGGTGGCTTCGGCCATATTGCCGCTAATTGTGCACCTACAACTGAACCTATGCAATGTGATACTGCTCATGTCTACCGCAGGGGGTCTTTCTTTGCACAGACAGCCTGTACGGCTGACCGGCAGGCTGAGACTGAGAAGCACATGTGTGTACTCACTGTAGATGGCAACCGAGTAGAGGCACTGTTAGACTCTGGTAGCTTGGTGACACTTATAAAAGCTGAGCTGGTGAACCCCTTGAGGCGTAAGGGGAAAACTGTTGGTGTAACCTGCATACATGGGGATACTCGATATTATGTTACTGTCGAGGTGAACGTCGAGACACCATGTGGTTCTGCTATAGTTTCTGTGGGTTTGGTGCATGGTCTGATGTACGATGCAATATTGGGGAGAGACTTTGCTCACTTCTGGAAGTTGTGGGAAAGCCGTTTTGTTCCAGAAGTGAACAACCCCGATCCATTTGAGAAGGTTGTCGATGTAGTGGAGGAGGGAGTTTCTTCTGAGTCAGAGTTATTCCCTTTTTTTACTATGATTGGCGAACTAGAGAATGCGGAGCGTGACGGTGGCCCACCAACTGATGTGCCTCCCATTGAGGTGGGAAGTGTTGTTGGGCCAGGTGATCGTCTGCCTGATTTAGAGGTCAGAAGAGAGGTCTTTGCCGTGGAACAGTTGAATGACCCTACTTTGGTAAAAGCCAGGGAGAATGTAAAAGTAGTTGATGGTAAACCCATAGACCCTGATAGTCCTTTGTCCTATCCCCACATGGCAATGTGTCAGGGTTTGTTATATCAGGTGACTAAGAAGGGGGAAGATATTGTGGAACAACTAATAGTTCCCAAAGCCTACAGAAGAACAGTGTTGGATCTGGCCCATGGTCATATAACGGCAGGCCATCTAGGGGTAGAGAAAGCCACTGAGCGAATAATGCAGAGGTTTTTTCTGGCCCGGGCTTCATAAAAAGGTATCTGACTTTTGCGCGTCCTGCCCTGAGTGTCAGTATCATGCTCCCAGACCACGTTTTAAGGGTCCACTAGTTCCATTGCCTATTATAGAGGTGCCGATAGTGAGAGAGCACCTGGAACAGGCTCAACAGGCACAGCAGAGGGTATACAACCGCAATGCTCGGTAACGCAGCTTTGCTCCCGGGGACAGAGTGTTAGTGTTGGTTCCCACTGTGGAAAATAAACTTTTGGCTAAATGGCAAGGCCCCTTTGAAATCTTAGAAAGAGTGGGACAGGTCAATTACAAAGTTTACCAGCCGGGGAAAAGAAAGCCGGAACAGATATACCATATAAATCTGTTAAAGCCCTGGAAAGATAGAACGGTACTGTCGGCCGTCTGAGCCCCTCCAGTAAAACCAGGGCCCTTAGTTCCTGAAGTGACAGTGGCAAAAACCCTGTCGGCAATTCAACAACAAGAAGTCAAGGAGTTTCTGATCAGAAATAGGGTGCTGTTCTCTGACGTACCTGGGAAAACCTCGGTTGTTAAACATGACATCATCACTGACCCAGGGGTTAAAGTTAATCTAAAGCCCTATAGGTTACCAGAAGCACAAAGAGAATCGGTGTCAAAAGAAATTAAAAATATGCTAGAGTTAGGGGTTATTGAAGAATCACATAGTGAATGGTCAAGTCCCATTGTGTTGATTCCAAAGCCCGACGGGAGTGTGCGTTTCTGCAATGACTTCCGAAAGTTGAACAGGGTTTCAAAATTTGATGCCTACCCGATGCCACAGTGGAGAAGGAGGCGTTGACCATAAAGTGGGCATTAGAGGCTCTCAGGTACTACTTGGTTGGAAGAAAGTTCAAATTGATCACTGACCATGCCCCTTTGAAGTGGATGTCCGAAAATAAGGACAGTAATGCGAGAATTACGAGATGGTTCTTGGCGTTACAAACTTTTAAATTTTCAGTGGAACACAGGCCAGGGGGCCTGTTGTCTAAAGCAGACGCGTTGTCACGCGTTCATTGTTTGGGGGCTTCAGTTGTTCCGCCCCATAGGTCAAAACAAAGGGGGGGTTATGTGATAGGATCACTGGTAAAGTGGTCTGTGACAGGGACATTTATACTAGATTCCTGTCTTATGTGTTTTAAACCTCCAGGAGAAAGTCTGCAGTGTAGCAGGCTTGAGTCTCTGCTTTTTGAAAAGCCGGTTTGGGACCTGGGGGTTGTGGGTGAGAGGAGAGGGAGGGCTCCACCCACGGCCACTCCAGGTTTTGGTTCTCGCAGCCTGGTAACAGGCTTGTTAGGGTTTCCACCTGAGAGTGGCCAATATAAGCCTAGTGTGTTTAGGGCTCATTGTCTCACCTGGGAGAGCAGGCAGGGAGTTTGTTCAGACACACTTGGAAACCTAACTGTGAGTGTTGTGCTGTGCCTTTGTTGCTGGTGAGTGCATTAGGCCCTGCCAGGTTCTGGTAGTGAGGGAACTACCTGTGAAGTTAGTGCCCCGACAGGGCTAGGATTTATGTTTATGTTTTTTCTGACATTGTACAATAAAGACTGGCGCCGACCAGCTTGTACTTGCATCCAGACTGGTGTGCTGCTTCCCTGCTGCTGTGGGTGTGTGTAAGAAAGGAGTCCTTCTACCCAGGAGAGGGAACCCCTAATCTGACTGTGTCACAATATATATATATATATATATATATATACACACAAGCTTATGTGTATATATATATATGTGTGTGTGTGTGTAAATAGATATATATACATATATATATATAATGTACATCTACATATACATACATACACACACCGCCCCCCTATGGCAAGAGTCTAGATCCGCCCCTGGAATAGACTATATTTTTTAATTGGACATAGACATCTTCATTTGGTACGTGTCTCTGCTATAGGGGTCAAAACCTGTTCTGACCATGCCCCGTGAGCTTAGATATATCCCTGGGATTGCATGACCCGGCCCATAGGTCCTGGCGCTTTAATGAATCCCTTTTGTCGGACTCCTACTGTAAGTACCAAATAGACAAAGAACTTCCTGTCTATATAGATTGTAATGTCACGCCGGAAGTATCTAACCTCACTATTTGGGAAGCCCACAAGTGTGTGTTGTGGGGGAAATATATTCAGT
The DNA here is from genome assembly GCA_031769625.1 of Taudactylus pleione. Lineage (NCBI taxonomy): Eukaryota > Metazoa > Chordata > Amphibia > Anura > Myobatrachidae > Taudactylus > Taudactylus pleione. Next base: position 10,270,686 of record JAUIMM010000185.1, read on the forward strand.
TTAGGGGTGAGCGGGTTCGGTTTTACTCGGATTTACTCGGATCTTTAAACGGCATTTTATTGGCTATCGCCTATCATGTGTTTTGGATAGCCAATATAATAAATCCGAATTTGCGGTAAAGTGGCGATAAGAACCGAGTAAATCCGAGTAAAACCGAGCCTGCACATCCCTAATTCAGTTAGGTTCCATTATGAAGAAACAACGTTTAGGTGAGATGGACAGTCTATTAAAGAAACTCCAAGTCTTGGAGACTGCCCATAAAGCTTCCCTGTCCCCTGATTTATATGTAAAAATTACCCAAACTCGAGCTGCCTTAAATAAATTACTATTAGACAAAGTCAAATATTCTTTTGGGAAATGTCAGAGTCGTTATTACCGGTGGGATAATAAACCCGGCAAAATGTTGGCCAGGGCCTTGCGAGCTAAGAGGATATATTCCTTTATTCCCACTATTAAAGATAGAGGGGGGGGGCAAGTCTTCCATGATTCCCGCAAAAATGCGAGCTCCTTTTGCTTCTACTACTCCTCGCTGTACAACCTACCTGCTTCTACGGCTTTTGCTTACCTCCCGACAAAGCAACAGGCAATTAAGGTGTACTTATTAAAAATTGGGTTTCCTAAGCTTGAGGAAGTGTCGAGCGCAGAATTGGAAAATCCCTTCACTTTTTTAGAACTTGAAGAGGCCATTAAATCTACCCCCTCTGGGAAAAGGCCTGGCCCTGGTGGATTTATGATTAACTACTAAGCTTTTAAGGACAAATTAGCGCCCCTACTTTTGAAAGCCTTTAATTCTGTTTCAGACGATTCTCCTTTCTCTCGACAATCTTTGGAGGCACATATCTCAGTCATCCCTAAAGAAGGCAAAGATCCCTCCCTTTGACCTAGCTATCGCCCTATTTCACTTCTTAACGTTGACCTGAAGTTATATGCCAAGTTACTGGTGAATAGACTGAAACTCTTCTTGCCTTCATTAATACATAACAACCAAGTAGGATTTATTCCAGGTCGTGAAGCGAAGGATAACACCTTCAAACTCTTAGCTCTTATTCACCAAATCCAGTCTATGAATGTTCCCGCCATTCTCTTGTTGACCAATGCCAAAAAGGCATTTGACAGAGTTGACTGGAACTTTATATCAGGCGTCTTGAGACATATAGGTCTGGGTCCGATCTGCCTCCAGTGTATCCTCGCCATCTATAGCTCCCCCTTTGCGCGAGTACGTATAAATGGCACACTCTCTGACCCCCTTACGATTACGAATGGGACTAGACAGGGTTGCCCTTTGTCCACCTGATTTTTGTCCTGTGTTTTGAGGGTTTGGCACAGTCAATTAGATTGAACGCGGATATCTCAGGTTTAAATAAGCCCTCTTCACAGATGATCTATTAGCTACTATAACAAACCCACTTATTTCCCTGCCTAATTTGTTAGAAGAGTTTTGGTCGTTTGGAGAGCTATCTAACTTTGAGGTCAACTATTCCAAGTCAGTCGCGCTGAATATTACAGCCCCTCCACAGATGGTCACAGGCCTTAAAGAAGCATTTCCTTTTACATGGCATTCCTCTCAGCTAAAATACTTGGGGGTAATTATTACTATTGACCTCTCTCGACTATTTGATGCAAATTTTACCCCCCTTTTGAGCAAACTACGAACAGATCTACAATCCTGGAAGACAAAACCCTTTTCATGGTTTGGGATATTGGGGATTCTTAAGATGAATTTCCTCACTAGGATTTTATACAGATTACAGACAGATTTTAGATTAAGCAATTCCATCAGACCCTCTGTTCTGGCTGTTCCACTTGTCGCCCAGACCCCTCTCAAGATGCAAAAAATCATTATTATGCCACTTAAATAATGCGGCTAAAGCAGATATTCCAGTGAGATGGAGGTCCTCCTCTCCTCCACCGGTGACTGACTGGTTTACTAGGATTGATCTGTATTTGGATATGGAAAACATAATGTCCTCTGCAGACAGAAACTATGAGTCTTTTAGAAACATTTGGCTGCGTTGGATACTCTTTAAGGACTCCCAGATTTACAAACAGATTGTCTCTTTAACCTGTCCCTGTCCCCCAGTTTAATGAGGTGTTTGTTCTTACCCCATTCTAATTGGTAGTATAGCTATATGGTACACTGCTCTCTTGGAACTCTCACATAGACACTGGATCCTCGAGGTTTTGTCCTTTTGAGGGTAAATAACTGTATTACTTGACTTGGAGCCCCTTGTTTTATTCCCTTTTCTTTTCCCTTCCTTGCTACTCTAAGGTTCTCTTTTTCTTTTTTCTGTGTTTCCCCTTATATGTGATCTGAAATGCTGCAATTGATATGGAAATTGTTTCCTTAGATATGTTCTGTGTGTATAAAATTTGTTTTGTACTTTCCTTGAATAAACAACATTTGCACTAAAACTGTGGGTGGGGGGAGTTGCATGGGTGTTCTATAATTAGTGTGTTACCAAAACACTGAGTATAGAGAGAGTATACCAAGGAATACTGCTTACAGGTCTGTTGAAACTAGAATGTATGTGAGGGCAGTGCAGGGTCGGCACTACCATTAGGCGGTGGGCGGGGGAAGGGGCGCTGTTGGGACCGCCTAATAATGTAGTAAGGATGCCTCTGCAATGTATCTGCAGCAGCCGTGGATGCTGTAAACCGATGCCTGTGTACCACATCTGTACTTTACCTTGGTCTGGACAAGTCATTCTCCTGAATCTGACTAGTTGTGCTGGGCTGCTGCATAAAGATTATGTGAAGCTCCTTCCCCAGAAGGAACGAGGAGTTGCAGGAATGAAGACTGCAGGCCGAATGGTGAGCTATCACAGTGCTCCCAAGTAGGGGGCTATGGTCACCACAGATACTTTGATTAACTTGCTGTACAGTTTATTTCCTTTTAATACACTATGGGTCTGATTCAGACCCGCTCGCAAGTGGATCGATGGCCAGGCAGTGCGCACGCGCAGTGTGCGCAAGCCCCGGAGCAAGTGAGAAATCAATCGCTCCACCGCTCACATCCAAAAGGGACGGCTGTCAATGTTGATCGACAGCTCGCTCCGTTTGGTAGGCGGGTCGGGGGGGGGGGGTGGCTGGCCAAACTGAGGCATTCCCGTAGTAGCCGGAAGCTCACTGGGGCTTGCCGCAGACGAGACCCTACCACAAGGGTCTCGTTGCAAGCCCGATGGTCGCGACCATCATGACCATCACCTGGCAGCTCGCAAAAGCTGTGGGTGGTCACCCACAGCTTAGCGAGCGGCCAGGAGGCTGGCTCACAAAACAATAAGCCGCCCTGATTCAGAGCGAGCGCTCTGAAAGAGCGTCCAGCTCTGAATCAGGGCCTATAAGCACAAGGCATGTAAACATATTATTCATAACAGGGTGACACTGATACTGTCCTGGCTTTTAGAAAGAGGTGGTTTAAGAGAGAAGGAAGCCCATGTGCAGTCTCTGTGCAGGCCCCCTCCTCTCTCTCCGGGGCAGATGTGATTAGGCTCTGGTACTATGCCAGGGTCTACTATGTATGCACGAGACTCTGGGAAAATAGCAGACGCACCATTTTCTCGATGATTTGACCAGTGCAGACTCGGGACTCCGGAGAGGTAAGTATACTAAATGGGTGCAGGGTGTGTTTTAGGCCCCCCAGGGGCCCCTGTGCACCACTCACCCAGTGCCCATTATAAATGCGCCAATGCTTTTACAAATTATAAATATGTATAGAATTGTAATATATTTTTTGTACTAATTTTTTCTTAATTTACATTTAAATCAAATTTAGTAATAATAATTTGATTTATACTTAGATGCCCACTTCTGGATTAGTAAATCCAAACAACTGCATACATAGACACAGAATCGGTTGCAGATCAGTCAATTATCAGACTTCTGAGTAACCCTATAGTTGTGCAGAAAGGCCGCCGGAAGTCAAAGCCATTTTCAATACATATGGAATCTCAGTCGTAGGCAGAGACATGTTCTGAAAACGGTCGCAACACAACTGGGTTTAAGTTTCAACAATGGTCCCTGTCTGTCACTTTGCGCATAAATTGAGCAACATCAGTAATTAAACTTGACACATAAGCAGTGTGACTCAGATGCATGCACAGATTACTGATAATTGCTCAGCTGTGTAAACATCTGCATTTTGTCCATCTCTGAATCAGGTCCTCATTCTGGAAGACTGAAACTAACCTGGAAGTTTGGTTACACTCACACAAGATGGATTTGTTTGCACAGTGCTGACCAGAAATGCCTGTTATATAGACAGAGAGCTCTGGCCACACACAAAGCGAACTGTCCGCTTTCATATCCTCCAGTGCAATTGGTATGAAATCCCGACACTGGAAGCCTGCATGGTTCAGAATCCCGACAGCGGAATGTTAAACTTTTCACCGGCCCCAGGCATGTGCAAGGCGTGCCAGGGAGTGATGGGAAGTAATACATCTGAAAGTTAGGTAAATAAGGCCACCATCTTTACTGTGCTTGACCGAGATCCAAAGAAAAACTCTAGGGCGCTTACTGGACCAAATCATTTTTTATGTTGATTTCTCAAGAAGGAAGGGATACAAACTGGGAGAGTTTAAAAGAGGTAATGAACCTCGAAGCATAATTTAAATTTTAATTGCATTAATTAGTCCTGGCCAAGAAATACAGGGATCCCTCACAGTTGCCAGGTCCGTCTTTAAAGTCTCTATGCAGCATATCAACGGTAAATGTGTTAGTATTTAAGTTTATCTGTTTTGCATCAGAAATTGTAAAATGTGGAGAAGTCTATAATCAAGGAAGGTGCTTTATGTTTTATTGCAAATAATTTTGAAATTGGAGAGGATACTATATGGAGTGAAATGTAAACAGGCTTTTTGTAAAAAGAGGTGAATAGCCAAGCATCACACTTTTAAATGACGCAAGGGTACATAACAAAGTAATTGAATTGTTTAATCTCTACCTAAAACTGTTTACTATTTATAACAAACAGCTAACATTAGTGCAGAATAACACAAAGCACAAGCAGCAACACAATTTCAAATTTGTAAACTATATATTTTAGGCTTTTCTAACTTCACACCTGAAATTTTCTTCATAGAATATAAATATTGTGATCTTTCCACATTGTTACAGTAATATTAGTCTTTGAGTCTTGTTCTATTTTTATTTTACATGGTGCATATGACTTCATTAGTTTTTAACTACACTGTCCGGCAGGGGCTGGCTGGCAACTTTTAGCCTGGCACTGGCACTGGCCCACAAGTAACGGCGCGTTCTTAAATGGAGGTGTTTGGTATAATAAATCTTTATTAACAAAAGAAATAGGCCTAGTGATAATTATCACAAGTGTAAAATAGTGATGCTAACATACATATGTCTAAGTGTAAAATAGAGCTGCTAACATACATATGTGTAAGTGTTAAAATAGTGCTGCTAACATACATATGTGTAAGTGTAAAATAGCACTGCTAACATACATATGTGTAAGTGTAAAATACTGCTGCTAACATACATATGGGTAAGTGTAAAATAGCACTGCTAACATACATATGTGTAAGTGTAAAATAGTGCTGCTTACATACATATGGGTAAGTGTAATATAGCGCTGCTAACATACATATGGGTAAGTGTAAAATAGCACTGCTAACATACATATGTGTAAGTGTAAAATAGTGCTGCTAACATACATATGTGTAAGTGTAAAATAGTGCTGCTAACATACATATGTGTAAGTGTAAAATAGTGCTGCTGACATACATATGGGTAAGTGTAAAATAGCACTGCTAACATACATATATGTAAGTGTAAAATAGCGCTGCTAACATACTTATGTGTAAAATAGTGCTACTCACATACATATGTGTAAGTGAAATATAGCGCTGCTAACATACATATGTGTGAGTGTAAAATAGTGCTACTAACATACATATGTGTACATGTAAAATAGCACTGCTAACATATATGTGTAAGTGTAAAATAGCGCTGCTACCATACATAAGTGTAAAATAGCGCTACTAACTTACATAAGTGTAAAATAGTGCTGCTAACATACATATGTGTAAGTGTAAAATAGCGCTGATAACATACATATGTGTAAGTGTAAAATAGCACTGCTAACATACATATGTGAAAAATAGCACTGCTAACATGCATATGTGTAAAATAGTGCTACTAACATACATATGTGTAAGTGTAAAATAGCGCTGCTAACATACATATGTGTAAATGTAAAATAGTGCTACTAACATACATATGTGTATGTGTAAAATAGCGCTGCTAATATATATGTGTAAGTGTAAAATAGCGCTGCTAACATACATATGTGTACGTGTAAAATAGCGCTGCTAACATACATATGTGTAAAATAGAGCTGCTATCATACATATGTGTAAGTGTAAAAGAGCACTGCTAACATACATAAGTGTAAAATAGCACTGCTAACATACATGTGTGTACGTGTAAAATAGCACTGCTAACATACATATGTGTACGTGTAAAATAGCACTGCTAATATACATATGTGTAAGTGTAAAATAGCGCAGCTAACATACATATGTGTAAGTGTTAAAATAGTGCTGCTAACAAACATATGTGTACGTGTAAAATAGTCCTGCTAACATACATATGTGTACGTGTAAAATAGCACTGCTAACATACATATGTGTACGTGTAAAATAGCACTGCTAACATACATATGTGTAAGTGTAAAATAGCGCTGCTAACATACATATGTGTAAAATAGTGCTACTAACATACATATGTGTACGTGTAAAATAGCGCTGCTAACATACATATGTGTAAAATAGTGCTACTCACATACATATGTGTAAGTGAAATATAGCGCTGCTAACATACATATGTGTGAGTGTAAAATAGTGCTACTAACATACATATGTGTACATGTAAAATAGCGCTGCTAACATATATGTGTAAGTGTAAAATAGCGCTGCTACCATACATAAGTGTAAAATAGTGCTGCTAACATACATATGTGTACGTGTAAAATAGCGCTGATAACATACATATGTGTACGTGTAAAATAGCTCTGCTAACATACATATGTGTAAAATAGAGCTGCTAACATACATATGTGTATGCTTAAAATAGCAATGCTAACATACATATGTGTAAAATAGCACTGCTAACATACATATGTGTAAAATAGTGCTACTAACATACATATGTGTAAGTGTAAAATAGCGCTGCTAACATACATATGTGTGAGTGTAAATAGTGCTACTAACATACAAATGTGTAAGTGTAAAAAAGCGCTGCTAACATAGATATGTGTAAGTGTAAAATAGCGCTGCTAACATACATATGGGTAAGTGTAAAATAGCACTGCTAACATACATATGTGTAAGTGTAAAATAGTGCTGCTAACATACATATCTGTAAGTGTAAAATAGCACTGCTAACATACATATGTGCACGTGTAAAATAGTGCTGCTAACATACATATGTGTAAGTGTAAAATAGTGCTGCTAACATACATATGGGTAATTGTAAAATAGCACTGCTAACATACATATATGTAAGTGTAAAATAGCGCTGCTAACATACATATGTGTAAAATAGTGCTACTCACATACATATGTGTAAGTGAAATATAGCGCTGCTAACATACATATGTGTGAGTGTAAAATAGTGCTACTAACATACATATGTGTACATGTAAAATAGCGCTGCTAACATATATGTGTAAGTGTAAAATAGCGCTGCTACCATACATAAGTGTAAAATAGCGCTACTAACTTACATAAGTGTAAAATAGTGCTGCTAACATGCATATGTGTAAGTGTAAAATAGCGCTGATAACATACATATGTGTACGTGTAAAATAGCACTGCTAACATACATATGTGTAAAATAGAGCTGCTAACATACATATGTGTAAGTGTAAAATAGCACTGCTAACATACATATGTGTAAAATAGCACTGCTAACATGCATATGTGTAAAATAGTGCTACTAACATACATATGTGTAAGGGTAAAATAGCGCTGCTAACATACATATGTGTAAGTGTAAAATAGTGCTACTAACATACATATGTGTACGTGTAAAATAGCGCTGCTAATATATATGTGTAAGTGTAAAATAGCGCTGCTAACATACATATGTGCACGTGTAAAATAGCGCTGCTAACATACATATGTGTAAAATAGAGCTGCTATCATACATATGTGTAAGTGTAAAATAGCACTGCTAACATACATAAGTGTAAAATAGCACTGCTAACATACACAATTGTAAAATAGCGCTGCTAACATACATATGTGTACGTGTAATATGGCGCTGCTAACATACATATGTGTACGTGTAAAATAGCGCTGCTAACATTCATATGTGTAAAATAGCGCTGCTAACATTCATATGTGTAAAATAGAGCTGCTAACATACATATGTGTAAGTGTAAAATAGTGCTGCTAACATACATATGGGTAAGTGTAAAATAGCACTGTTAACATACATATGTGTACGTTTAAAATAGCACTACTAACATACATGTGTGTACGTGTAAAATAGCACTGCTAACATACATATGTGTACGTGTAAAATAGCACTGCTAATATACATATGTGTAAGTGTAAAATAGCGCTGCTAACATACATATCTGTAAGTGTTAAAATAGTGCTGCTAACAAACATATGTGTACGTGTAAAATAGTCCTGCTAACATACATATGTGTACGTGTAAAATAGCACTGCTAACATACATATGTGTACGTGTAAAATAGCACTGCTAACATACATATGTGTAAGTGTAAAATAGCGCTGCTAACATACATATGTGTAAAATAGTGCTACTAACATACATATGTGTAAGTGTAAAATAGGGCTGCTAACATACATATGTGTAAGTGTAAAATAGCGCTGCTAACATAGATAAGTGTAAGTGTAAAATAGTGCTGCTAACATACATATCTGTAAGTGTAAAATAGCACTGCTAACATACAAATGTGTACGTGTAAAATAGTTCTACTAACATACATATGTGTAAGTGTAAAATAGTGCTGCTAACATACATATGGGTAAGTGTAAAATAGCACTGCTAACATACATATGTGAAAGTGTAAAAAAGTGCTGCTAACATACATATCTGTAAGTGTAAAATAGCACTGCTAACATACATATGTGTACGTGTAAAATAGTGCTGCTAACATACATATGTGTAAGTGTAAAATAGTGCTGCTAACATACATATGGGTAAGTGTAAAATACCACTGCTAACATACATATGTGTAAGTGTAAAATAGCGCTGCTAACATACATATGTGTAAAATAGTGCTACTCACATACATATGTGTAAGTGTAAAATAGCGCTGCTAACATACATATGTGTGAGTGTAAAATAGGGCTACTAACATACATATGTGTACATGTAAAATAGCGCTGCTAACATATATGTGGAAGTGTAAAATTGCGCTGCTAACATACATAAGTGTAAAATAGAGCTGCTAACATACATATGTGTAAGTGTAAAATAGCGCTGCTAACATACATATGTGTAAAATAGCACTGCTAACATACATATGTGTAAAATAGTGCTACTAACATACATATGTGTACGTGTAAAATAGCGCTGCTAATATATATGTGTAAGTGTAAAATAGTGCTGCTAACATACATATGTGTAAGTGTAAAATAGTGCTGCTAACATACATATAGGTAAGTGTAAAATAGCACTGCTAACATACATATGTGTAAGTGTAAAATAGCACTGCTAACATACATATGTGTACGTGCAAAATAGCACTGCTAACATACATATGTGTAAGTGTAAATTAGCGCTGCTAACATACATATGTGTAAAATAGTGCTACTAACATGCATATGTGTAAGTATAAAATAGCGCTGCTAACATACATATGTGTAAGTGTTAAAATAGTGCTGCTAACATACATATGTGTACGTGTAAAATAGTGCTGCTAACATACATATGTGTAAGTGTAAAATAGTGCTGCTGACATACATATGGGTAAGTGTAAAATAGCACTGCTAACATACATTTGTGTACGTGTAAAATAGTGCTGCTAACATACATATCTGTAAGTGTAAAATAGCACTGCTAACATACATATGTCTACGTGTAAAATAGTGCTGCTAACATACATATGTGCTGCTAACATACATATGGGTAAGTGTAAAATAGCACTGCTAACATACATATGGGTAAGTGTAAAATAGCACTGCTAACATAAATATGTGTACGTGTAAAATAGCACTGCTAACATACATATGTGTAAGTGTAAAATAGCGCTGTTAACATAAATATGTGTAAAATAGTGCTACTAACATACATATGTGTAAAATAGTGCTACTAACATACATATGTGTAAGTGTAAAATAGTGCTGCTAACATAAATATGTGTAAGTGTAAAATAGTGCTACTAACATACATATGTGTACGTGTAAAATAGTGCTGCTAACATATATATGTAAGTGTAAAATAGCGCTGTTACCATACATAAGTGTAAAATAGCGCTGCTAACATACATATGTGTAAGTGTAAAATAGCGCTGCTAACATACATATGTGTACGTGTAAAATAGCGCTGCTAACATACATATGTGTAAAATAGAGCTGCTAACATACATATGTGTAAGTGTAAAATAGCGCTGCTAACATACATATGTGTAAAATAGCACTGCTAACATACACAATTGTAAAATAGCGCTGCTAACATACATATGTGTACGTGTAATATGGCGCTGCTAACATACATATGTGTACGTGTAAAATAGCGCTGCTAACATTCATATGTGAAAAATAGCACTGCTAACATACACAAGTGTAAAATAGCGCTGCTAACATACATATGTGTACGTGTAATATAGCGCTGCTAACATACATATGTGTAAGTGTAAAATAGTGCTGCTAACATACATATGTGTACGTGTAAAATAGCGCTGCTAACATTAATATGTGTAAGTGTAAAATAGCGCTGCTGACATACATATGTGTATGTGTAAAATACTGTGCTAACACACATACTGTATGTGTACGTGTAAAAAAGTGCTGCTAACATTCGTATGTATAAGTGTAAAATAGCACTGCTCACATACATAAGTGTAAAATAGCGCTGCTAACATACATAAGTGTAAAATAGCGCTGCTAACATACATATGTGTAAGTGTAAAATAGCACTACTAACATACATATGTGTACGTGTCAAATAGTGCTGCTAACATACATATGTGTATGTGTAAATACTGTAGCGCTGCTAACATACACATGTGTAAAATAGACCTGCTAACATACATATGTGTAAAATAGCACTGCTAACATGCATATCTGTACGTGTAAAATAGTGCTGCTAACATACATATGTGTAAGTGTAAAATAGTGCTGCTAACATACATATGTGTACGTGTAAAATAGCGCTGCTAAAATACATATGGGTAGGTGTAAAATAGCGCTGCTGACATACGTGTAAAATAGCACTGCTAACATACATATGTGTACGTGTAAAATAGCACTGCTAACATACATATGTGTAAGTGTAAAATAGCGCTGCTAACATACATATGTGTAAAATAGTGCTACTAACATACATATGTGTAAGTGTTAAAATAGTGCTGCTAACATACATATGTGTAAGTGTAAAATAGCGCTGCTAACATACATATGTGTAAGTGTAAAATAGCACTGCTAACATACATATGTGTAAGTGTAAAATAGTACTGATAATAAATACATATGTGTAAGTGTAAAATAGCGCTGCTAACATACATATGTGTAAGTGTTAAAATAGTGCTGCTAACATACATATGTGTACGTGTAAAATAGTCCTGCTAACATACATATGTGTACGTGTAAAATAGCACTGCTAACATACATATGTGTAAGTGTAAAATAGCACTGCTAACATACATATGTGTAAGTGTAAAATAGCGCTGCTAACATACATATGTGTAAAATAGTGCTACTAACATACATATGTGTAAGTGTAAAATAGCGATGCTAACATACATATGTGTAAATGTAAAACTGCGCTGCTTATATAGATATGTGTAAGTGTAAAATAGCGCTGCTAACATACATATGGGTAAGTCTAAAATAGCACTGCTAACATACATATGTGTAAGTGTAAAATAGTGCTGCTAACATACATATCTGTAAGTGTAAAATAACACTGCTAACATACATATGTGTACGTGTAAAATAGTGCTGCTAACATACATATGTGTACGTGTAAATTAGCGCTGCTAACATACATATGTGTAAAATAGAGCTGATAACATACATATGTGTAAGTGTAAAATAGCGCTGCTAACATACATATGTGTAAAATAGCACTGCTAACATACATATGTGTAAAATAGCACTGCTAACATACATATGTGTACGTGTAAAATAGTGCTGCTAACATACATATGTGTAAGTGTAAAATAGTGCTGCTAACATACATATGTGTAAAATAGTGCTACTCACATACATATGAGTAAGTGAAAAATAGCGCTGCTATCATACATATGTGTGAGTGTAAAATAGTGCTACTAACATACATATGTGTACATGTAAAATAGCGCTGCTAACATATATGTGTAAGTGTAAAATAGCACTGCTACCATACATAAGTGTAAAATAGCGCTGCTAACTTACATAAGTGTAAAATAGTGCTGCTAACATACATATGTGTAAGTGTAAAATAGTGCTGCTAACATACATATGTGTAGGTGTAAAATAGCGCTGCTAACATACATATGTGTAAAATAGAGCTGATAACATACATATGTGTAAGTGTAAAATAGCGCTGCTAACATACATATGTGTAAAATAGCACTGCTAACATACATATGTGTAAAATAGTGCTACTAACATACATATGTGTAAGTGTAAAATAGCGCTGCTAACATACATATGTGTAAGTGTAAAATAGTACTACTAACATACATATGTGTACGTGTAAAATAGCACTGATAATATATATGTGTAAGTGTAAAATAGCGCTGCTACCATACATAAGTGTAAAATAGTGCTGCTAACTTACATTAGTGTAAAATAGCGCTGCTAACATACATATGTGTAAGTGTAAATAGCGCTGCTAACATACATATGTGTACGTGTAAAATAGCGCTGCTAACATACATATGTGTAAAATAGAGCTGCTATCATACATATGTGTAAGTGTAAAATAGCACTGCTAACATACATATGTGTAAAATAGCACTGCTAACATACACAATTGTAAAATAGCGCTGCTTACATACATATGTGTACGTGTAATATGGCACTGCAAACATACATATGTGTACGTGTAAAATAGCGCTGCTAAAAGTCATGTGTAAAATAGTGCTGCTAACATTCATATGTGTAAAATAGTGCTGCTAACATACATGTGTACGTGTAAAATAGCACTGCTAACATACATATGTGTACGTGTAAAAGAGCACTGCTAACATACATATGTGTACGTGTAAAATAGCACTGCTAACATACATATGTGTACGTGTAAAATAGCACTGCTAACATACATATGTGTAAGTGTAAAATAGCGCTGCTAACATACATATGTGTAAAATAGTGCTACTAACATACATATGTGTAAGTGTTAAAATAGTGCTGCAGACATACATATGTGTAAGTGTAAAATAGCGCTGCTAACATACATATGTGTAAGTGTAAAATAGCACTGCTAACATACATATGTGTAAGTGTAAAATAGTACTGCTAATATACATATGTGTAAGTGTAAAATAGCACTGCTAACATACATATGTGTAAGTGTTAAAATAGTGCTGCTAACATACATATGTGTACATGTAAAATAGTCCTGCTAACATACATATGTGTACGTGTAAAATAGCACTGCTAACATGCATATGTGTACGTGTAAAATAATGCTGCTAACATAAATATGCGTAAGTTTAAAATAGTGCTGCTAACATACATATGTGTACGTGTAAAATAGCGCTGCTAACATACATATGGGTAAGTGTAATATAGCACTGCTAACATACATATGTGTACGTGTAAAATAGGACTGCTAACATACATATGTGTAAGTGTAAAATAGTGCTGCTAACATACATATGTGTAAGTGTAAAATAGTGCTGCTAACATACATATGTGTAAGTGTAAAATAGCACTGCTAACATACATATGTGTAAGTGTAAAATAGTACTACTAATATACATATGTGTAAGTGTAAAATAGTGCTGCTAACATACATATGTGTACATGTAAAATAGTCCTGCTAACATACATATGTGTACGTGTAAAATAGCAGTGCTAACATACATATGTGTACGTGTAAAATAGTGCTACTCACATACATATGTGTAAGTGAAAAATAGCGCTGCTAACATACATATGTGTGAGTGTAAAATAGTGCTACTAACATACATATGTGTACATGTAAAATAGCGCTGCTAACATATATGTGTAAGTGTAAAATAGCGCTGCTACCATACATAAGTGTAAAATAGCGCTGCTAACTTACATAAGTGTAAAATAGCGCTGCTAACATACATATGTGTACGTGTAAAATAGCGCTGCTAACATACATATGTGTAAAATAGAGCTGCTAACATACATATGTGTAAGTGTAAAATAGCCCTGCTAACATACATATGTGTAAGTGTAAAATAGCGCTGCTAACATAGATATGTGTAAGTGTAAAATAGCGCTGCTAACATACATATGGGTAAGTGTAAAATAGCACTGCTAACATACATATGTGTAAGTGTAAAATAGTGCTGCTAACATACATATGTGCTGCTAACATACATATGGGTAAGTGTAAAATAGCACTGCTAACATACATATGGGTAAGTGTAAAATAGCGCTGCTAACATACATATGTGTAAGTGTAAAATAGTGCTGCTAACATACATATCTGTAAGTGTAAAATTGCACTGCTAACATACATATGTGTACGTGTAAAATAGTGCTGCTAACATACATATGTGTAAGTGTAAAATAGTGCTGCTAACATGCATATGGGTAAGTGTAAAATAGCAGTGCTAACATACATATGTGTAAGTGTAAAATAGCGCTGCTAACATACATATGTGTAAAATAGTGCTACTCACATAAATATGTGTAAGTGAAATATAGCGCTGCTAACATACATATGTGTGAGTGTAAAATAGTGCTACTAACATACATATGTGTACATGTAAAATAGCGCTGCTAAGATATATGTGTAAGTGTAAAATAGCGCTGCTACCATACATAAGTGTAAAATAGCGCTGCTAACATACATATGTGTACGTGTAAAATAGCTCTGCTAACATACATATGTGTAAAATAGAGCTGCTAACATACATATGTGTAAGCGTAAAATAGCACTGCTAACATACATATGTGTAAAATAGCACTGCTAACATGCATATGTGTAAAATAGTGCTACTAACATACATATGTGTAAGTGTAAAATAGCGCTGCTAACATACATATGTGTAAGTGTAAAATAGTGCTACTAACACACATATGTGTACGTGTAAAATAGCGCTGCTAATATATATGTGTAAGTGTAAAATAGCGCTGCTAACATTCATATGTGTATGTGTAAAATAGCGCTGCTAACATACATATGTGTAAAATAGCGCTGCTAACATACATATGTGTGAGTGTAAAATAGTGCTACTAACATACATATGTGTACATGTAAAATAGCGCTGCTAACATATATGTGTAAGTGTAAAATAGCGCTGCTACCATACATAAGTGTAAAATAGCGCTGCTAACTTACATAAGTGTAAAATAGTGCTGCTAACATACATATGTCTAAGTGTAAAATAGCGCTGCTAACATACATATGTGTACGTGTAAAATAGCGCTGCTAACATACATATGTGTAAAATAGAGCTGCTAACATACATATGTGTAAGTGTAAAATAGCACTGCTAACATACATATGTGTAAGTGTAAAATAGCACTGCTAACATACATATGTGTACGTGCAAAATAGCACTGCTAACATACATATGTGTAAGTGTAAATTAGCGCTGCTAACATACATATGTGTAAAATAGTGCTACTAACATGCATATGTGTAAGTATAAAATAGCGCTGCTAACATACATATGTGTAAGTGTTAATATAGTGCTGCTAACATACATATGTGTACGTGTAAAATAGTGCTGCTAACATACATATGTGTAAGTGTAAATTAGTGCTGCTGACATACATATGGGTAAGTGTAAAATAGCACTGCTAACATACATTTGTGTACGTGTAAAATAGTGCTGCTAACATACATATCTGTAAGTGTAAAATAGCACTGCTAACATACATATGTCTACGTGTAAAATAGTGCTGCTAACATACATATGTGCTGCTAACATACATATGGGTAAGTGTAAAATAGCACTGCTAACATACATATGGGTAAGTGTAAAATAGCACTGCTAACATAAATATGTGTACGTGTAAAATAGCACTGCTAACATACATATGTGTAAGTGTAAAATAGCGCTGTTAACATAAATATGTGTAAAATAGTGCTACTAACATACATATGTGTAAAATAGTGCTACTAACATACATATGTGTAAGTGTAAAATAGTGCTGCTAACATAAATATGTGTAAGTGTAAAATAGTGCTACTAACATACATATGTGTACGTGTAAAATAGTGCTGCTAACATATATATGTAAGTGTAAAATAGCGCTGTTACCATACATAAGTGTAAAATAGCGCTGCTAACATACATATGTGTAAGTGTAAAATAGCGCTGCTAACATACATATGTGTACGTGTAAAATAGCGCTGCTAACATACATATATGTAAAATAGAGCTGCTAACATACATATGTGTAAGTGTAAAATAGCGCTGCTAACATACATATGTGTAAAATAGCACTGCTAACATACACAATTGTAAAATAGCGCTGCTAACATACATATGTGTACGTGTAATATGGCGCTGCTAACATACATATGTGTACGTGTAAAATAGCGCTGCTAACATTCATATGTGAAAAATAGCACTGCTAACATACACAAGTGTAAAATAGCGCTGCTAACATACATATGTGTACGTGTAATATAGCGCTGCTAACATACATATGTGTAAGTGTAAAATAGTGCTGCTAACATACATATGTGTACGTGTAAAATAGCGCTGCTAACATTAATATGTGTAAGTGTAAAATAGCGCTGCTGACATACATATGTGTATGTGTAAAATACTGTGCTAACACACATACTGTATGTGTACGTGTAAAAAAGTGCTGCTAACATTCGTATGTATAAGTGTAAAATAGCACTGCTCACATACATAAGTGTAAAATAGCGCTGCTAACATACATAAGTGTAAAATAGCGCTGCTAACATACATATGTGTAAGTGTAAAATAGCACTACTAACATACATATGTGTACGTGTCAAATAGTGCTGCTAACATACATATGTGTATGTGTAAATACTGTAGCGCTGCTAACATACACATGTGTAAAATAGACCTGCTAACATACATATGTGTAAAATAGCACTGCTAACATGCATATCTGTACGTGTAAAATAGTGCTGCTAACATACATATGTGTAAGTGTAAAATAGTGCTGCTAACATACATATGTGTACGTGTAAAATAGCGCTGCTAAAATACATATGGGTAGGTGTAAAATAGCGCTGCTGACATACGTGTAAAATAGCACTGCTAACATACATATGTGTACGTGTAAAATAGCACTGCTAACATACATATGTGTAAGTGTAAAATAGCGCTGCTAACATACATATGTGTAAAATAGTGCTACTAACATACATATGTGTAAGTGTTAAAATAGTGCTGCTAACATACATATGTGTAAGTGTAAAATAGCGCTGCTAACATACATATGTGTAAGTGTAAAATAGCACTGCTAACATACATATGTGTAAGTGTAAAATAGTACTGATAATAAATACATATGTGTAAGTGTAAAATAGCGCTGCTAACATACATATGTGTAAGTGTTAAAATAGTGCTGCTAACATACATATGTGTACGTGTAAAATAGTCCTGCTAACATACATATGTGTACGTGTAAAATAGCACTGCTAACATACATATGTGTAAGTGTAAAATAGCACTGCTAACATACATATGTGTAAGTGTAAAATAGCGCTGCTAACATACATATGTGTAAAATAGTGCTACTAACATACATATGTGTAAGTGTAAAATAGCGATGCTAACATACATATGTGTAAATGTAAAACTGCGCTGCTTATATAGATATGTGTAAGTGTAAAATAGCGCTGCTAACATACATATGGGTAAGTCTAAAATAGCACTGCTAACATACATATGTGTAAGTGTAAAATAGTGCTGCTAACATACATATCTGTAAGTGTAAAATAACACTGCTAACATACATATGTGTACGTGTAAAATAGTGCTGCTAACATACATATGTGTAAGTGTAAAATAGTGCTGCTAACATACATATGTGTAAAATAGTGCTACTCACATACATATGAGTAAGTGAAAAATAGCGCTGCTAACATACATATGTGTGAGTGTAAAATAGTGCTACTAACATACATATGTGTACATGTAAAATAGCGCTGCTAACATATATGTGTAAGTGTAAAATAGCACTGCTACCATACATAAGTGTAAAATAGCGCTGCTAACTTACATAAGTGTAAAATAGTGCTGCTAACATACATATGTGTAAGTGTAAAATAGTGCTGCTAACATACATATGTGTACGTGTAAATTAGCGCTGCTAACATACATATGTGTAAAATAGAGCTGATAACATACATATGTGTAAGTGTAAAATAGCGCTGCTAACATACATATGTGTAAAATAGCACTGCTAACATACATATGTGTAAAATAGCACTGCTAACATACATATGTGTACGTGTAAAATAGTGCTGCTAACCTACATATGTGTAAGTGTAAAATAGTGCTGCTAACATACATATGTGTAAAATAGTGCTACTCACATACATATGAGTAAGTGAAAAATAGCGCTGCTATCATACATATGTGTGAGTGTAAAATAGTGCTACTAACATACATATGTGTACATGTAAAATAGCGCTGCTAACATATATGTGTAAGTGTAAAATAGCACTGCTACCATACATAAGTGTAAAATAGCACTGCTAACATACATATGTGTAAAATAGCACTGCTAACATACATATGTGTATGTGTAAAATAGTGCTGCTATCATACATATGTGTAAGTGTAAAATAGTGCTGCTAACATACATATGTGTACGTGTAAAATAGCGCTGCTAACATACATATGTGTAAAATAGAGCTGATAACATACATATGTGTAAGTGTAAAATAGCGCTGCTAACATACATATGTGTAAAATAGCACTGCTAACATACATATGTGTAAAATAGTGCTACTAACATACATATGTGTAAGTGTAAAATAGCGCTGCTAACATACATATGTGTAAGTGTAAAATAGTACTACTAACATACATATGTGTACGTGTAAAATAGCGCTGATAATATATATGTGTAAGTGTAAAATAGCGCTGCTACCATACATAAGTGTAAAATAGTGCTGCTAACTTACATTAGTGTAAAATAGCGCTGCTAACATACATATGTGTAAGTGTAAATAGCGCTGCTAACATACATATGTGTACGTGTAAAATAGCGCTGCTAACATACATATGTGTAAAATAGAGCTGCTATCATACATATGTGTAAGTGTAAAATAGCACTGCTAACATACATATGTGTAAAATAGCACTGCTAACATACACAATTGTAAAATAGCGCTGCTTACATACATATGTGTACGTGTAATATGGCACTGCAAACATACATATGTGTACGTGTAAAATAGCGCTGCTAAAAGTCATGTGTAAAATAGTGCTGCTAACATTCATATGTGTAAAATAGTGCTGCTAACATACATATGTGTACGTGTAAAATAGCACTGCTAACATACATATGTGTACGTGTAAAAGAGGACTGCTAACATACATATGTGTACGTGTAAAATAGCACTGCTAACATACATATGTGTACGTGTAAAATAGCACTGCTAACATACATATGTGTAAGTGTAAAATAGCGCTGCTAACATACATATGTGTAAAATAGTGCTACTAACATACATATGTGTAAGTGTTAAAATAGTGCTGCAGACATACATATGTGTAAGTGTAAAATAGCGCTGCTAACATACATATGTGTAAGTGTAAAATAGCACTGCTAACATACATATGTGTAAGTGTAAAATAGTACTGCTAATATACATATGTGTAAGTGTAAAATAGCACTGCTAACATACATATGTGTAAGTGTTAAAATAGTGCTGCTAACATACATATGTGTACATGTAAAATAGTCCTGCTAACATACATATGTGTACGTGTAAAATAGCACTGCTAACATGCATATGTGTACGTGTAAAATAATGCTGCTAACATAAATATGCGTAAGTTTAAAATAGTGCTGCTAACATACATATGTGTACGTGTAAAATAGCGCTGCTAACATACATATGGGTAAGTGTAATATAGCACTGCTAACATACATATGTGTACGTGTAAAATAGGACTGCTAACATACATATGTGTAAGTGTAAAATAGTGCTGCTAACATACATATGTGTAAGTGTAAAATAGTGCTGCTAACATACATATGTGTAAGTGTAAAATAGCACTGCTAACATACATATGTGTAAGTGTAAAATAGTACTACTAATATACATATGTGTAAGTGTAAAATAGCGCTGCTAACATACATATGTGTAAGTGTTAAAATAGTGCTGCTAACATACATATGTGTACATGTAAAATAGTCCTGCTAACATACATATGTGTACGTGTAAAATAGCAGTGCTAACATACATATGTGTACGTGTAAAATAGTGCTACTCACATACATATGTGTAAGTGAAAAATAGCGCTGCTAACATACATATGTGTGAGTGTAAAATAGTGCTACTAACATACATATGTGTACATGTAAAATAGCGCTGCTAACATATATGTGTAAGTGTAAAATAGCGCTGCTACCATACATAAGTGTAAAATAGCGCTGCTAACTTACATAAGTGTAAAATAGCGCTGCTAACATACATATGTGTACGTGTAAAATAGCGCTGCTAACATACATATGTGTAAAATAGAGCTGCTAACATACATATGTGTAAGTGTAAAATAGCCCTGCTAACATACATATGTGTAAGTGTAAAATAGCGCTGCTAACATAGATATGTGTAAGTGTAAAATAGCGCTGCTAACATACATATGGGTAAGTGTAAAATAGCACTGCTAACATACATATGTGTAAGTGTAAAATAGTGCTGCTAACATACATATGTGCTGCTAACATACATATGGGTAAGTGTAAAATAGCACTGCTAACATACATATGGGTAAGTGTAAAATAGCGCTGCTAACATACATATGTGTAAGTGTAAAATAGTGCTGCTAACATACATATCTGTAAGTGTAAAATTGCACTGCTAACATACATATGTGTACGTGTAAAATAGTGCTGCTAACATACATATGTGTAAGTGTAAAATAGTGCTGCTAACATGCATATGGGTAAGTGTAAAATAGCAGTGCTAACATACATATGTGTAAGTGTAAAATAGCGCTGCTAACATACATATGTGTAAAATAGTGCTACTCACATAAATATGTGTAAGTGAAATATAGCGCTGCTAACATACATATGTGTGAGTGTAAAATAGTGCTACTAACATACATATGTGTACATGTAAAATAGCGCTGCTAAGATATATGTGTAAGTGTAAAATAGCGCTGCTACCATACATAAGTGTAAAATAGCGCTGCTAACTTACATAAGTGTAAAATAGTGCTGCTAACATACATATGTGTATGTGTAAAATAGCGCTGATAACATACATATGTGTACGTGTAAAATAGCTCTGCTAACATACATATGTGTAAAATAGAGCTGCTAACATACATATGTGTAAGCGTAAAATAGCACTGCTAACATACATATGTGTAAAATAGCACTGCTAACATGCATATGTGTAAAATAGTGCTACTAACATACATATGTGTAAGTGTAAAATAGCGCTGCTAACATACATATGTGTAAGTGTAAAATAGTGCTACTAACATACATATGTGTACGTGTAAAATAGCGCTGCTAATATATATGTGTAAGTGTAAAATAGCGCTGCTAACATTCATATGTGTATGTGTAAAATAGCGCTGCTAACATACATATGTGTAAAATAGCGCTGCTAACATACATATGTGTGAGTGTAAAATAGTGCTACTAACATACATATGTGTACATGTAAAATAGCGCTGCTAACATATATGTGTAAGTGTAAAATAGCGCTGCTACCATACATAAGTGTAAAATAGCGCTGCTAACTTACATAAGTGTAAAATAGTGCTGCTAACATACATATGTCTAAGTGTAAAATAGCGCTGCTAACATACATATGTGTACGTGTAAAATAGCACTGCTAACATACATATGTGTAAAATAGAGCTGCTAACATACATATGTGTAAGTGTAAAATAGCGCTGCTAACATACATATGTGTAAGTGTAAAATAGTGCTGCTAACATACATATCTGTAAGTGTAAAATTGCACTGCTAACATACATATGTGTACGTG
This sequence comes from Taudactylus pleione, assembly GCA_031769625.1. NCBI lineage: Eukaryota > Metazoa > Chordata > Amphibia > Anura > Myobatrachidae > Taudactylus > Taudactylus pleione. The sequence goes on from JAUIMM010000185.1 coordinate 10,293,210, forward strand.
TAAAATAGTGCTGCTAACATACATATGTGTAAGTGTAAAATAGTGCTACTCACATACATATGTGTAAGTGAAATATAGCGCTGCTAACATACATATGTGTGAGTGTAAAATAGTGCTACTAACATACATATGTGTACATGTAAAATAGCGCTGCTAAGATATATGTGTAAGTGTAAAATAGCGCTGCTACCATACATAAGTGTAAAATAGCGCTGCTAACTTACATAAGTGTAAAATAGTGCTGCTAACATACATATGTGTACGTGTAAAATAGCGCTGATAACATACATATGTGTACGTGTAAAATAGCTCTTCTAACATACATATGTGTAAAATAGAGCTGCTAACATACATATGTGTAAGCGTAAAATAGCACTGCTAACATACATATGTGTAAAATAGCACTGCTAACATGCATATGTGTAAAATAGTGCTACTAACATACATATGTGTGAGTGTAAAATAGTGCTACTAACATACATATGTGTACATGTAAAATAGCGCTGCTAACATATATGTGTAAGTGTAAAATAGCACTGCTACCATACATAAGTGTAAAATAGCGCTGCTAACTTACATAAGTGTAAAATAGTGCTGCTAACATACATATGTGTAAGTGTAAAATAGTGCTGCTAACATACATATGTGTACGTGTAAATTAGCGCTGCTAACATACATATGTGTAAAATAGAGCTGATAACATACATATGTGTAAGTGTAAAATAGCGCTGCTAACATACATATGTGTAAAATAGCACTGCTAACATACATATGTGTAAAATAGCACTGCTAACATACATATGTGTACGTGTAAAATAGTGCTGCTAACATACATATGTGTAAGTGTAAAATAGTGCTGCTAACATACATATGTGTAAAATAGTGCTACTCACATACATATGAGTAAGTGAAAAATAGCGCTGCTATCATACATATGTGTGAGTGTAAAATAGTGCTACTAACATACATATGTGTACATGTAAAATAGCGCTGCTAACATATATGTGTAAGTGTAAAATAGCACTGCTACCATACATAAGTGTAAAATAGCGCTGCTAACTTACATAAGTGTAAAATAGTGCTGCTAACATACATATGTGTAAGTGTAAAATAGTGCTGCTAACATACATATGTGTACGTGTAAAATAGCGCTGCTAACATACATATGTGTAAAATAGAGCTGATAACATACATATGTGTAAGTGTAAAATAGCGCTGCTAACATACATATGTGTAAATAGCACTGCTAACATACATATGTGTAAAATAGTGCTACTAACATACATATGTGTAAGTGTAAAATAGCGCTGCTAACATACATATGTGTAAGTGTAAAATAGTACTACTAACATACATATGTGTACGTGTAAAATAGCGCTGCTAATATATATGTGTAAGTGTAAAATAGCGCTGCTACCATACATAAGTGTAAAATAGTGCTGCTAACTTACATTAGTGTAAAATAGCGCTGCTAACATACATATGTGTAAGTGTAAATAGCGCTGCTAACATACATATGTGTACGTGTAAAATAGCGCTGCTAACATACATATGTGTGAAATAGAGCTGCTATCATACATATGTGTAAGTGTAAAATAGCACTGCTAACATACATATGTGTAAAATAGCACTGCTAACATACACAATTGTAAAATAGCGCTGCTTACATACATATGTGTACGTGTAATATGGCACTGCAAACATACATATGTGTACGTGTAAAATAGCGCTGCTAAAATTCATGTGTAAAATAGTGCTGCTAACATTCATATGTGTAAAATAGTGCTGCTAACATACATATGTGTACGTGTAAAATAGCACTGCTAACATACATATGTGTACGTGTAAAAGAGCACTGCTAACATACATATGTGTACGTGTAAAATAGCACTGCTAACATACATATGTGTACGTGTAAGATAGCACTGCTAACATACATATGTGTAAGTGTAAAATAGCGCTGCTAACATACATATGTGTAAAATAGTGCTACTAACATACATATGTGTAAGTGTTAAAATAGTGCTGCAGACATACATATGTGTAAGTGTAAAATAGCGCTGCTAACATACATATGTGTAAGTGTAAAATAGCACTGCTAACATACATATGTGTAAGTGTAAAATAGTACTGCTAATATACATATGTGTAAGTGTAAAATAGCACTGCTAACATACATATGTGTAAGTGTTAAAATAGTGCTGCTAACATACATATGTGTACATGTAAAATAGTCCTGCTAACATACATATGTGTACGTGTAAAATAGCACTGCTAACATGCATATGTGTACGTGTAAAATAATGCTGCTAACATAAATATGCGTAAGTTTAAAATAGTGCTGCTAACATACATATGTGTACGTGTAAAATAGCGCTGCTAACATACATATGGGTAAGTGTAATATAGCACTGCTAACATACATATGTGTACGTGTAAAATAGGACTGCAAACATACATATGTGTAAGTGTAAAATAGTGCTGCTAACATACATATGTGTAAGTGTAAAATAGTGCTGCTAACATACATATGTGTAAGTGTAAAATAGCACTGCTAACATACATATGTGTAAGTGTAAAATAGTACTACTAATATACATATGTGTAAGTGTAAAATAGCGCTGCTAACATACATATGTGTAAGTGTTAAAATAGTGCTGCTAACATACATATGTGTACATGTAAAATAGTCCTGCTAACATACATATGTGTACGTGTAAAATAGCAGTGCTAACATACATATGTGTACGTGTAAAATAGTGCTACTCACATACATATGTGTAAGTGAAAAATAGCGCTGCTAACATACATATGTGTGAGTGTAAAATAGTGCTACTAACATACATATGTGTACATGTAAAATAGCGCTGCTAACATATATGTGTAAGTGTAAAATAGCGCTGCTACCATACATAAGTGTAAAATAGCGCTGCTAACTTACATAAGTGTAAAATAGCGCTGCTAACATACATATGTGTACGTGTAAAATAGCGCTGCTAACATACATCTGTGTAAAATAGAGTTGCTAACATACATATGTGTAAGTGTAAAATAGCCCTGCTAACATACATATGTGTAAGTGTAAAATAGCGCTGCTAACATAGATATGTGTAAGTGTAAAATAGCGCTGCTAACACACATATGGGTAAGTGTAAAATAGCACTGCTAACATACATATGTGTAAGTGTAAAATAGTGCTGCTAACATACATATGTGCTGCTAACATACATATGGGTAAGTGTAAAATAGCACTGCTAACATACATATGGGTAAGTGTAAAATAGCGCTGCTAACATACATATGTGTAAGTGTAAAATAGCGCTGCTAACATACATATGGGTAAGTGTAAAATAGCACTGCTAACATACATATGTGTAAGTGTAAAATAGTGCTGCTAACATGCATATGGGTAAGTGTAAAATAGCAGTGCTAACATACATATGTGTAAGTGTAAAATAGCGCTGCTAACATACATATGTGTAAAATAGTGCTACTCACATAAATATGTGTAAGTGAAATATAGCGCTGCTAACATACATATGTGTGAGTGTAAAATAGTGCTACTAACATACATATGTGTACATGTAAAATAGCACTGCTAAGATATATGTGTAAGTGTAAAATAGCGCTGCTACCATACATAAGTGTAAAATAGCGCTGCTAACTTACATAAGTGTAAAATAGTGCTGCTAACATACATATGTGTACGTGTAAAATAGCGCTGATAACATACATATGTGTACGTGTAAAATAGCTCTGCTAACATACATATGTGTAAAATAGAGCTGCTAACATACATATGTGTAAGCGTAAAATAGCACTGCTAACATACATATGTGTAAAATAGCACTGCTAACATGCATATGTGTAAAATAGTGCTACTAACATACATATGTGTAAGTGTAAAATAGCGCTGCTAACATACATATGTGTAAGTGTAAAATAGTGCTACTAACATACATATGTGTACGTGTAAAATAGCGCTGCTAATATATATGTGTAAGTGTAAAATAGCGCTGCTAACATTCATATGTGTATGTGTAAAATAGCGCTGCTAACATACATATGTGTAAAATAGCGCTGCTAACATACATATGTGTGAGTGTAAAATAGTGCTACTAACATACATATGTGTACATGTAAAATAGCGCTGCTAACATATATGTGTAAGTGTAAAATAGCGCTGCTACCATACATAAGTGTAAAATAGCGCTGCTAACTTACATAAGTGTAAAATAGTGCTGCTAACATACATATGTCTAAGTGTAAAATAGCGCTGCTAACATACATATGTGTACGTGTAAAATAGCGCTGCTAACATACATATGTGTAAAATAGAGCTGCTAACATACATATGTGTAAGTGTAAAATAGCGCTGCTAACATACATATGTGTAAGTGTAAAATAGTGCTGCTAACATACATATCTGTAAGTGTAAAATTGCACTGCTAACATACATATGTGTACGTGTAAAATAGTGCTGCTAACATACATATGTGTAAGTGTAAAATAGTGCTGCTAACATGCATATGGTAAGTGTAAAATAGCACTGCTAACATACATATGTGTAAGTGTAAAATAGCGCTGCTAACATACATATGTGTAAAATAGTGCTACTCACATACATATGTGTAAGTGAAATATAGCGCTGCTAACATACATATGTGTGAGTGTAAAATAGTGCTACTAACATACATATGTGTACATGTAAAATAGCGCTGCTAAGATATATGTGTAAGTGTAAAATAGCGCTGCTACCATACATAAGTGTAAAATAGCGCTGCTAACTTACATAAGTGTAAAATAGTGCTGCTAACATACATATGTGTACGTGTAAAATAGCGCTGATAACATACATATGTGTACGTGTAAAATAGCTCTCCTAACATACATATGTGTAAAATAGAGCTGCTAACATACATATGTGTAAGCGTAAAATAGCACTGCTAACATACATATGTGTAAAATAGCACTGCTAACATGCATATGTGTAAAATAGTGCTACTAACATACATATGTGTAAGTGTAAAATAGCGCTGCTAACATACATATGTGTAAGTGTAAAATAGTGCTACTAACATACATATGTGTACGTGTAAAATAGCGCTGCTAATATATATGTGTAAGTGTAAAATAGCGCTGCTAACATACATATGTGTAAAATAGAGCTGTTATCATACATATGTGTAAGTGTAAAATAGCACTGCTAACATACATAAGTGTAAAATAGCACTGCTAACATACACAATTGTAAAATAGCGCTGCTAACATACATATGTGTACGTGTAATATGGCGCTGCTAACATACATATGTGTACGTGTAAAATAGCGCTGCTAACATTCATATGTGTAAAATAGCGCTGCTAACATTCATATGTGTAAAATAGTGCTGCTAACATACATATGTGTACGTGTAAAATAGTGCTGCTAACATACATATGGGTAAGTGTAAAATAGCACTGTTAACATACATATGTGTACGTTTAAAATAGCACTGCTAACATACATGTGTGTACGTGTAAAATAGCACTGCTAACATACATATGTGTACGTGTAAAATAGCACTGCTAACATACATATGTCTAAGTGTAAAATAGCGCTGCTAACATACATATGTGTAAAATAGTGCTACTAAAATACATATGTGTAAGTATTAAAATAGTGCTGCTAACAAACATATGTGTACGTGTAAAATAGTCCTGCTAACATACATATGTGTACGTGTAAAATAGCACTGCTAACATACATATGTGTACGTGTAAAAAAGCACTGCTAACATACATATGTGTAAGTGTAAAATAGCGCTGCTAACATACATATGTGTAAAATAGTGCTACTAACATACATATGTGTGAGTGTAAAATAGGGCTACTAACATACATATGTGTACGTGTAAAATAGCGCACTAACATATATGTGTAAGTTTAAAATTGCGCTGCTACCATACATAAGTGTAAAAGAGCGCTGCTAACTTACTTAAGTGTAAAATAGTGCTGCTAACATACATATGTGTAAGTGTAAAATAGCGCTGCTAACATACATATGTGTACGTGTAAAATATCGCTGCTAACATACATATGTGTAAAATAGAGCTGCTAACATACATATGTGTAAGTGTAAAATAGCGCTGCTAACATACATATGTGTAAAATAGCACTGCTAACATACATATGTGTAAAATAGTGCTACTAACATACATATGTGTAAGTGTAAAATAGCGCTGCTAATATATATGTGTAAGTGTAAAATAGTGCTGCTAACATACATATGTGTAAGTGTAAAATAGTGCTGCTAACATACATATAGGTAAGTGTAAAATAGCAATGCTAACATACATATGTGTAAGTGTAAAATAGCACTGCTAACATACATATGTGTACGTGTAAAATAGCACTTCTAAGATACATATGTGTAAGTGTGAAATAGTGCTGCTAACATACATATGGGTAAGTGTAAAATAGCACTGCTAACATACATATGTGTAATTGTAAAATAGTGCTGCTAACATACATATCTGTAAGTGTAAAATAGCACTGCTAACATACATATGTGTACGTGTAAAATAGTGCTGCTAACATACATATGTGCTGCTAACATACATATGGGTAAGTGTAAAATAGCACTGCTAACATACATATGTGTAAGTGTAAAATAGCACTGCTAACATAAATATGTGTACGTGTAAAATAGCACTGCTAACATACATATGTGTAAGTGTAAAATAGCGCTGCTAACATACATATGTGTAAAATAGTGCTACTAACATACATATGTGTAAAATAGTGCTACTAACATACATATGTGTAAGTGTAAAATAGTGCTGCTAACATAAATATGTGTAAGTGTAAAATAGTGCTACTAACATACATATGTGTACGTGTAAAATAGTGCTGCTAACATATATATGTAAGTGTAAAATAGCGCTGTTACCATACATAAGTGTAAAATAGCGCTGCTAACATACATATGTGTAAGTGTAAAATAGCGCTGCTAACATACATATGTGTACGTGTAAAATAGCGCTGCTAACATACATATGTGTAAAATAGAGCTGCTAACATACATATGTGTAAGTGTAAAATAGCGCTGCTAACATACATATGTGTAAAATAGCACTGCTAACATACAGAATTGTAAAATAGCGCTGCTAACATACATATGTGTACGTGTAATATGGCGCTGCTAACATACATATGTGTACGTGTAAAATAGCGCTGCTAACATTCATATGTGAAAAATAGCACTGCTAACATACACAAGTGTAAAATAGCGCTACTAACATACATATGTGTACGTGTAATATAGCGCTGCTAACATACATATGTGTAAGTGTAAAATAGTGCTGCTAACATACGTATGTGTACGTGTAAAATAGCGCTGCTAACATTAATATGTGTAAGTGTAAAATAGCGCTGCTGACATACATATGTGTATGTGTAAAATAGTGTGCTAACACACATACTGTATGTGTACGTGTAAAAAAGTGCTGCTAACATTCGTATGTATAAGTGTAAAATAGCGCTGCTCACATACATAAGTGTAAAATAGCGCTGCTAACATACATAAGTGTAAAATAGCGCTGCTAACATACATATGTGTACGTGTAAAATAGCGCTGCTAACATACATATGTGTATGTGTAAATACTGTAGCGCTGCTAACATACATATGTGTAAAATAGACCTGCTAACATACATATGTGTAAAATAGCGCTGCTAAGATACACAAATGTAAAATAGCGCTGCTAACATATATATGTGTACGTGTAATATAGCGCTGCTAATATACATATGTGTAAGTGTAAAATAGCACTGCTAACATACATATGTGTAAGTGTAAAATAGTACTGCTAATATATACATATGTGTAAGTGTAAAATAGCGCTGCTAACATTCATATGTGTAAAATAGTGCTGCTAACATACATATGTGTAAGTGTAAAATAGTGCTGCGAACATACATATGGGTAAGTGTAAAATAGCACTGTTAACATACATATGTGTACGTTTAAAATAGCACTGCTAACATACATGTGTGTACGTGTAAAATAGCACTGCTAACATACATATGTGTACGTGTAAAATAGCACTGCTAACATACATATGTCTAAGTGTAAAATAGCGCTGCTAACATACATTTGTGTAAAATAGTGCTACTAAAATACATATGTGTAAGTGTTAAAATAGTGCTGCTAACATACATAGGTGTAAGTATAAAATAGCGCTGCTAACATACATATGTGTAAGTGTAAAATAGCACTGCTATCATACATATGTGTAAGTGTAAAATAGCACTGCTAATATACATATGTGTAAGTGTAAAATAGCGCTGCTAACATACATATGTGTAAGTGTTACAATAGTGCTGCTAACAAACATATGTGTACGTGTAAAATAGTCCTGCTAACATACATATGTGTACGTGTAAAATAGCACTGCTAACATACATATGTGTACGTGTAAAAAAGCACTGCTAACATACATATGGGTAAGTGTAAAATAGCACTGCTAACATGCATATGTGTATGTGTAAAATAGTGCTGCTAACATACATATGTGTAAGTGTAAAATAGTGCTGCTAACATACATATGTGTACGTGTAAAATAGCGCTGCTAAAATACATATGGGTAGGTGTAAAATAGCGCTGCTGACATACATATGTGTACGTGTAAAATAGCACTGCTAACATACATATGTGTACGTGTAAAATAGCACTGCTAACATACATATGTGTAAGTGTAAAATAGCACTGCTAACATACATATGTGTAAGTGTAAAAAAGTACTGCTAATATATACATATGTGTAAGTGTAAAATAGCGCTGCTAACATACATATGTGTAAGTGTTAAAATAGTCCTGCTAACATACATATGTGTACCTGTAAAATAGCACTGCTAACATACATATGTGTACGTGTAAAATAGCACTGCTAACATACATATGTGTAAGTGTAAAATAGCGCTGCTAACATACATATGTGTAAAATAGTGCTACTAACACACATATGTGTAAGTGTAAAATAGCGCTGCTAACATACATATGTGTGAGTGTAAAATAGTGCTGCTAACATACATATGTGTAAAATAGTGCTACTAACACACATATATGTAAGTGTAAAATAGCGCTGCTAACATACATATGTGTGAGTGTAAAATAGTCCTGCTAACATACATATGTGTACGTGTAAAATAGCACTGCTAACATACATATGTGTACGTGTAAAATAGCACTGCTAACATACATATGGGTAAGTGTAAAATAGCACTGCTAACATGCATATGTGTATGTGTAAAATAGTGCTGCTAACATACATATGTGTAAGTGTAAAATAGTGCTGCTAACATACATATGTGTACGTGTAAAATAGTGCTGCTAAAATACATATGGGTAGGTGTAAAATAGCGCTGCTGACATACATATGTGTACGTGTAAAATAGCACTGCTAACATACATATGTGTACGTGTAAAATAGCACTGCTAACATACATATGTGTAAGTGTAAAATAGCGCTGCTAACATACATATGTGTAAAATAGTGCTACTAACATACATATGTGTAAGTGTTAAAATAGTGCTGCTAAGATACATATGTGTAAGTGTAAAATAGCGCTGCTAACATACATATGTGTAAGTGTAAAATAGCACTGCTAACATACATATGTGTAAGTGTAAAAAAGTACTGCTAATATATACATATGTGTAAGTGTAAAATAGCGCTGCTAACATACATATGTGTAAGTGTTAAAATAGTCCTGCTAACATACATATGTGTACCTGTAAAATAGCACTGCTAACATACATATGGGTAAGTGTAAAATAGCACTGCTAACATACATATGTGTAAGTGTAAAATAGCGCTGCTAACATACATATGTGTAAAATAGTGCTACTAACACACATATGTGTAAGTGTAAAATAGCGCTGCTAACATACATATGTGTGAGTATAAAATAGTGCTACTAACATACATATGTGTACATGTAAAATAGCGCTGCTAACATATATGTGTAAGTGTAAAATAGCGCTGTTACCATACATATGTGTAAGTGTACAATAGCGCTGCTAACATACATATGTGTAAGTGTAAAATAGCGCTGCTAACATAGATATGTGTAAGTGTAAAATAGTGCTGCTAACATACATATGTGTACGTGTAAAATAGCGCTGCTAAAATACATATGGGTAGGTGTAAAATAGCGCTGCTGACATACATATGTGTACGTGTAAAATAGCACTGCTAACATACATATGTGTACGTTTAAAATAGCACTGCTAACATACATATGTGTAAGTGTAAAATAGCGCTGCTAACATACATATGTGTACGTGTAAAATAGCGCTGCTAACATACTTATGTGTAAAATAGAGCTGCTAACATACATATGTGTAAGTGTAAAATAGCGCTGCTAACATACATATGTGTAAAATAGCACTGCTAACATACACAATTGTAAAATAGCGCTGCTAACATACATATGTGTACGTGTAATATGGCGCTGCTAACATACATATGTGTACGTGTAATATGGCGCTGCTAACATACATATGTGTACGTGTAAAATAGCGCTGCTAACATTCATATGTGAAAAATAGCACTGCTAACATACACAAGTGTAAAATAGCGCTGCTAACATACATATGTGTACGTGTAATATAGCGCTGCTAACATACATATGTGTAAGTGTAAAATAGTGCTGCTAACATACATATGTGTACGTGTAAAATAGCGCTGCTAACATTAATATGTGTAAGTGTAAAATAGCGCTGCTGACATACATATGTGTATGTGTAAAATAGTGTGCTAACACACATACTGTATGTGTACGTGTAAAAAAGTGCTGCTAACATTCGTATGTATAAGTGTAAAATAGCGCTGCTCACATACATAAGTGTAAAATAGCGCTGCTAACATACATAAGTGTAAAATAGCGCTGCTAACATACATATGTGTAAGTGTAAAATAGCACTATTAACATACATATGTGTACGTGTAAAATAGCGCTGCTAACATACATATGTGTACGTGTAAAATCGTGCTGCTAACATGCATATGTGTATGTGTAAATACTGTAGCGCTGCTAACATACATGTGTAAAATATACCTGCTAACATACATATGTGTAAAATAGCGCTGCTAAAATACACAAGTGTAAAATAGCGCTGCTAACATATATATGTGTACGTGTAATATAGCGCTGCTAACATACATATGTGTACGTGTAATATAGCGCTGCTAACATACATATGTGTAAGTGTAAAATAGCGCTGCTAACATACATATGTGTAAGTGTTAAAATAGTGCAGCTAACATACATATGTGTAAGTGTTAAAATAGTGCTGCTAACATTCATATGTGTAAGTGTAAAATAGCACTGCTAACATACATATGTGTAAGTGTAAAATAGCACTGCTAACATACATATGGGTAAGTGTAAAATAGGACTGCTAACATGCATATGTGTACGTGTAAAATAGTGCTGCTAACATACATATGTGTAAGTGTAAAATAGTGCTGCTAACATACATATGTGTACGTGTAAAATAGCGCTGCTAAAATACATATGGGTAGGTGTAAAATAGCGCTGCTGACATACATATGTGTACGTGTAAAATAGCACTGCTAACATACATATGTGTACGTGTAAAATAGCACTGCTAACATACATATGTGTAAGTGTAAAATAGCGCTGCTAACTTCCATATGTGAATAATAGTGCTACTAACATACATATGTGTAAGTGTTAAAATAGTGCTGCTAAGATACATATGTGTAAGTGTAAAATAGCGCTGCTAACATACATATGTGTAAGTGTAAAATAGCACTGCTAACATACATATGTGTAAGTGTAAAAAAGTACTGCTAATATATACATATGTGTAAGTGTAAAATAGCACTGCTAACATACATATGTGTACGTGTAAAATAGCACTGCTAACATACATATGTGTAAAATAGAGCTGCTAACATACATATGTGTAAGTGTAAAATAGCGCTGCTAACATACATATGTGTAAAATAGCACTGCTAACATACACAATTGTAAAATAGCGCTGCTAACATACATATGTGTACGTGTAATATGGCGCTGCTAACATACATATGTGTACGTGTAATATGGCGCTGCTAACATACATATGTGTACGTGTAAAATAGCGCTGCTAACATTCATATGTGAAAAATAGCACTGCTAACATACACAAGTGTAAAATAGCGCTGCTAACTTACACATATGTGTAAAATAGTGCTGCTAACTTACACATATGTGTAAAATAGTGCTACTAACATACATATGTGTACGTGTAAAATAGCGCTGCTAACATTCATATGTGAAAAATAGCACTGCTAACATACACAAGTGTAAAATAGCGCTGCTAACTTACACATATGTGTAAAATAGTGCTACTAACATACATATGTGTAAGTGTAAAATAGCGCTGCTAACATGCATATGTGTAAGTGTAAAATAATGCGGCTAACATACATATGTTTGTTAGCAGTGCTATTTTACACTTACACATATGTATGTTAGCAGTGCTATTTTACTCTTACACATATGTGTAAGTGTAAAATAGCACTGCTAACATACATATGGGTAAGTGTAAAATAGGACTGCTAACATGCATATGTGTACGTGTAAAATAGTGCTGCTAACATACATATGTGTAAGTGTAAAATAGTGCTGCTAACATACATATGTGTACGTGTAAAATAGCGCTGCTAAAATACATATGGGTAGGTGTAAAATAGCGCTGCTGACATACATATGTGTACGTGTAAAATAGCACTGCTAACATACATATGTGTACGTGTAAAATAGCACTGCTAACATACATATGTGTAAGTGTAAAATAGCGCTGCTAACATACATATGTGAATAATAGTGCTACTAACATACATATGTGTAAGTGTTAAAATAGTGCTGCTAAGATACATATGTGTAAGTGTAAAATAGCGCTGCTAACATACATATGTGTAAGTGTAAAATAGCACTGCTAACATACATATGTGTAAGTGTAAAAAAGTACTGCTAATATATACATATGTGTAAGTGTAAAATAGCGGTGCTAACATACATATGTGTAAGTGTTAAAATAGTCCTGCTAACATACATATGTGTACCTGTAAAATAGCACTGCTAACATACATATGTGTACGTGTAAAATAGCACTGCTAACATACATATGTGTAAGTGTAAAATAGCGCTGCTAACATACATATGTGTAAAATAGTGCTACTAACACACATATGTGTAAGTGTAAAATAGCGCTGCTAACATACATATGTGTGAGTGTAAAATAGTGCTGCTAACATACATATGTGTAAAATAGTGCTACTAACACACATATGTGTAAGTGTAAAATAGCGCTGCTAACATACATATGTGTGAGTGTAAAATAGTCCTGCTAACATACATATGTGTACGTGTAAAATAGCACTGCTAACATACATATGTGTACGTGTAAAATAGCACTGCTAACATACATATGGGTAAGTGTAAAATAGCACTGCTAACATGCATATGTGTATGTGTAAAATAGTGCTGCTAACATACATATGTGTAAGTGTAAAATAGTGCTGCTAACATACATATGTGTACGTGTAAAATAGCGCTGCTAAAATACATATGGGTAGGTGTAAAATAGCGCTGCTGACATACATATGTGTACGTGTAAAATAGCACTGCTAACATACATATGTGTACGTGTAAAATAGCACTGCTAACATACATATGTGTAAGTGTAAAATAGCGCTGCTAAAATACATATGTGTAAAATAGTGCTACTAACATACATATGTGTAAGTGTTAAAATAGTGCTGCTAAGATACATATGTGTAAGTGTAAAATAGCGCTGCTAACATACATATGTGTAAGTGTAAAATAGCACTGCTAACATACATATGTGTAAGTGTAAAAAAGTACTGCTAATATATACATATGTGTAAGTGTAAAATAGCGCTGCTAACATACATATGTGTAAGTGTTAAAATAGTCCTGCTAACATACATATGTGTACCTGTAAAATAGCACTGCTAACATACATATGTGTACGTGTAAAATAGCACTGCTAACATACATATGGGTAAGTGTAAAATAGCACTGCTAACATACATATGTGTAAGTGTAAAATAGCGCTGCTAACATACATATGTGTAAAATAGTGCTACTAACACACATATGTGTAAGTGTAAAATAGCGCTGCTAACATACATATGTGTGAGTGTAAAATAGTGCTACTAACATACATATGTGTACATGTAAAATAGCGCTGCTAACATATATGTGTAAGTGTAAAATAGCGCTGCTACCATACATATGTGTAAGTGTACAATAGCGCTGCTAACATACATATGTGTAAGTGTAAAATAGCGCTGCTAACATAGATATGTGTAAGAGTAAAATAGCGCTGCTAACATACATATGTGTACGTGTAAAATAGCGCTGCTAACATACTTATGTGTAAAATAGAGCTGCTAACATACATATGTGTAAGTGTAAAATAGCGCTGCTAACATACATATGTGTAAAATAGCACTGCTAACATACACAATTGTAAAATAGCGCTGCTAACATACATATGTGTACGTGTAATATGGCGCTGCTAACATACATATGTGTACGTGTAATATGGCGCTGCTAACATACATATGTGTACGTGTAAAATAGCGCTGCTAACATTCATATGTGAAAAATAGCACTGCTAACATACACAAGTGTAAAATAGCGCTGCTAACATACATATGTGTACGTGTAATATAGCGCTGCTAACATACATATGTGTAAGTGTAAAATAGTGCTGCTAACATACATATGTGTACGTGTAAAATAGCGCTGCTAACATTAATATGTGTAAGTGTAAAATAGCGCTGCTGACATACATATGTGTATGTGTAAAATAGTGTGCTAACACACATACTGTATGTGTACGTGTAAAAAAGTGCTGCTAACATTCGTATGTATAAGTGTAAAATAGCGCTGCTCACATATGTATGTTAGCAGCGCTATTTTACACTTATGTATGTGAGCAGCGCTATTTTACACTTATACATACGAATGTTAGCAGCACTTTTTTACACGTACACATACAGTATGTGTGTTAGCACACTATTTTACACATACACATATGTATGTCAGCAGCGCTATTTTACACTTACACATATTAATGTTAGCAGCGCTATTTTACACGTACACATATGTATGTTAGCAGCACTATTTTACACTTACACATATGTATGTTAGCAGCGCTATATTACTCTTACACATATGTGTAAGTGTAAAATAGCGCTGCTAACATACATATGTGTAAGTGTAAAATAGCACTATTAACATACATATGTGTACGTGTAAAATAGCGCTGCTAACATACATATGTGTACGTGTAAAATCGTGCTGCTAACATGCATATGTGTATGTGTAAATACTGTAGCGCTGCTAACATACATATGTGTACGTGTAAAATAGCGCTGCTAACATACATATGTGTAAAATAGAGCTGCTAACATACATATGTGTAAGTGTAAAATAGCGCTGCTAACATACATATGTGTAAAATAGCACTGCTAACATACACAATTGTAAAATAGCGCTGCTAACATACATATGTGTACGTGTAATATGGCGCTGCTAACATACATATGTGTACGTGTAATATGGCGCTGCTAACATACATATGTGTACGTGTAAAATAGCGCTGCTAACATTCATATGTGAAAAATAGCACTGCTAACATACACAAGTGTAAAATAGCGCTGCTAACTTACACATATGTGTAAAATAGTGCTACTAACATACATATGTGTAAGTGTAAAATAGCGCTGCTAACATGCATATGTGTAAGTGTAAAATAATGCGGCTAACATACATATGTTTGTTAGCAGTGCTATTTTACACTTACACATATGTATGTTAGCAGTGCTATTTTACTCTTACACATATGTGTAAGTGTAAAATAGCACTGCTAACATACATATGGGTAAGTGTAAAATAGGACTGCTAACATGCATATGTGTACGTGTAAAATAGTGCTGCTAACATACATATGTGTAAGTGTAAAATAGTGCTGCTAACATACATATGTGTACGTGTAAAATAGCGCTGCTAAAATACATATGGGTAGGTGTAAAATAGCGCTGCTAACATCCATATGTGAATAATAGTGCTACTAACATACATATGTGTAAGTGTTAAAATAGTGCTGCTAAGATACATATGTGTAAGTGTAAAATAGCGCTGCTAACATACATATGTGTAAGTGTAAAATAGCACTGCTAACATACATATGTGTAAGTGTAAAAAAGTACTGCTAATATATACATATGTGAAAGTGTAAAATAGCGCTGCTAACATACATATGTGTAAGTGTTAAAATAGTGCTGCTAACATACATATGTGTACGTGTAAAATAGTATTGCTAACATACATATGTGTACGTGTAAAATAGCACTGCTAACATACATATGTGTACGTGTAAAATAGCACTGCTAACATACATATGGGTAAGTGTAAAATAGCACTGCTAACATGCATATGTGTATGTGTAAAATAGTGCTGCTAACATACATATGTGTAAGTGTAAAATAGTGCTGCTAACATACATATGTGTACGTGTAAAATAGCGCTGCTAAAATACATATGGGTAGGTGTAAAATAGCGCTGCTGACATACATATGTGTACGTGTAAAATAGCACTGCTAACATACATATGTGTACGTGTAAAATAGCACTGCTAACATACATATGTGTAAGTGTAAAATAGCGCTGCTAACATACATATGTGAATAATAGTGCTACTAACATACATATGTGTAAGTGTTAAAATAGTGCTGCTAAGATACATATGTGTAAGTGTAAAATAGCGCTGCTAACATACATATGTGTAAGTGTAAAATAGCACTGCTAACATACATATGTGTAAGTGTAAAAAAGTACTGCTAATATATACATATGTGTAAGTGTAAAATAGCGGTGCTAACATACATATGTGTAAGTGTTAAAATAGTCCTGCTAACATACATATGTGTACCTGTAAAATAGCACTGCTAACATACATATGTGTACGTGTAAAATAGCACTGCTAACATACATATGTGTAAGTGTAAAATAGCGCTGCTAACATACATATGTGTAAAATAGTGCTACTAACACACATATGTGTAAGTGTAAAATAGCGCTGCTAACATACATATGTGTGAGTGTAAAATAGTGCTGCTAACATACATATGTGTAAAATAGTGCTACTAACACACATATGTGTAAGTGTAAAATAGCGCTGCTAACATACATATGTGTGAGTGTAAAATAGTCCTGCTAACATACATATGTGTACGTGTAAAATAGCACTGCTAACATACATATGTGTACGTGTAAAATAGCACTGCTAACATACATATGGGTAAGTGTAAAATAGCACTGCTAACATGCATATGTGTATGTGTAAAATAGTGCTGCTAACATACATATGTGTAAGTGTAAAATAGTGCTGCTAACATACATATGTGTACGTGTAAAATAGCGCTGCTAAAATACATATGGGTAGGTGTAAAATAGCGCTGCTGACATACATATGTGTACGTGTAAAATAGCACTGCTAACATACATATGTGTACGTGTAAAATAGCACTGCTAACATACATATGTGTAAGTGTAAAATAGCGCTGCTAAAATACATATGTGTAAAATAGTGCTACTAACATACATATGTGTAAGTGTTAAAATAGTGCTGCTAAGATACATATGTGTAAGTGTAAAATAGCGCTGCTAACATACATATGTGTAAGTGTAAAATAGCACTGCTAACATACATATGTGTAAGTGTAAAAAAGTACTGCTAATATATACATATGTGTAAGTGTAAAATAGCGCTGCTAACATACATATGTGTAAGTGTTAAAATAGTCCTGCTAACATACATATGTGTACCTGTAAAATAGCACTGCTAACATACATATGTGTACGTGTAAAATAGCACTGCTAACATACATATGGGTAAGTGTAAAATAGCACTGCTAACATACATATGTGTAAGTGTAAAATAGCGCTGCTAACATACATATGTGTAAAATAGTGCTACTAACACACATATGTGTAAGTGTAAAATAGCGCTGCTAACATACATATGTGTGAGTGTAAAATAGTGCTACTAACATACATATGTGTACATGTAAAATAGCGCTGCTAACATATATGTGTAAGTGTAAAATAGCGCTGCTACCATACATATGTGTAAGTGTACAATAGCGCTGCTAACATACATATGTGTAAGTGTAAAATAGCGCTGCTAACATAGATATGTGTAAGAGTAAAATAGCGCTGCTAACATACATATGTGTACGTGTAAAATAGCGCTGCTAACATACTTATGTGTAAAATAGAGCTGCTAACATACATATGTGTAAGTGTAAAATAGCGCTGCTAACATACATATGTGTAAAATAGCACTGCTAACATACACAATTGTAAAATAGCGCTGCTAACATACATATGTGTACGTGTAATATGGCGCTGCTAACATACATATGTGTACGTGTAATATGGCGCTGCTAACATACATATGTGTACGTGTAAAATAGCGCTGCTAACATTCATATGTGAAAAATAGCACTGCTAACATACACAAGTGTAAAATAGCGCTGCTAACATACATATGTGTACGTGTAATATAGCGCTGCTAACATACATATGTGTAAGTGTAAAATAGTGCTGCTAACATACATATGTGTACGTGTAAAATAGCACTGCTAACATTAATATGTGTAAGTGTAAAATAGCGCTGCTGACATACATATGTGTATGTGTAAAATAGTGTGCTAACACACATACTGTATGTGTACGTGTAAAAAAGTGCTGCTAACATTCGTATGTATAAGTGTAAAATAGCGCTGCTCACATACATAAGTGTAAAATAGCGCTGCTAACATACATAAGTGTAAAATAGCGCTGCTAACATACATATGTGTAAGTGTAAAATAGCACTATTAACATACATATGTGTACGTGTAAAATAGCGCTGCTAACATACATATGTGTACGTGTAAAATCGTGCTGCTAACATGCATATGTGTATGTGTAAATACTGTAGCGCTGCTAACATACATATGTGTACGTGTAAAATAGCGCTGCTAACATACATATGTGTAAAATAGAGCTGCTAACATACATATGTGTAAGTGTAAAATAGCGCTGCTAACATACATATGTGTAAAATAGCACTGCTAACATACACAATTGTAAAATAGCGCTGCTAACATACATATGTGTACGTGTAATATGGCGCTGCTAACATACATATGTGTACGTGTAATATGGCGCTGCTAACATACATATGTGTACGTGTAAAATAGCGCTGCTAACATTCATATGTGAAAAATAGCACTGCTAACATACACAAGTGTAAAATAGCGCTGCTAACTTACACATATGTGTAAAATAGTGCTACTAACATACATATGTGTAAGTGTAAAATAGCGCTGCTAACATGCATATGTGTAAGTGTAAAATAATGCGGCTAACATACATATGTTTGTTAGCAGTGCTATTTTACACTTACACATATGTATGTTAGCAGTGCTATTTTACACTTACACATATGTGTAAGTGTAAAATAGCACTGCTAACATACATATGGGTAAGTGTAAAATAGGACTGCTAACATGCATATGTGTACGTGTAAAATAGTGCTGCTAACATACATATGTGTAAGTGTAAAATAGTGCTGCTAACATACATATGTGTACGTGTAAAATAGCGCTGCTAAAATACATATGGGTAGGTGTAAAATAGCGCTGCTAACATCCATATGTGAATAATAGTGCTACTAACATACATATGTGTAAGTGTTAAAATAGTGCTGCTAAGATACATATGTGTAAGTGTAAAATAGCGCTGCTAACATACATATGTGTAAGTGTAAAATAGCACTGCTAACATACATATGTGTAAGTGTAAAAAAGTACTGCTAATATATACATATGTGAAAGTGTAAAATAGCGCTGCTAACATACATATGTGTAAGTGTTAAAATAGTGCTGCTAACATACATATGTGTACGTGTAAAATAGTCCTGCTAGCATACATATGTGTACGTGTAAAATAGCACTGCTAACATACATATGTGTACGTGTAAAATAGCACTGCTAACATACATATGGGTAAGTGTAAAATAGCACTGCTAACATGCATATGTGTATGTGTAAAATAGTGCTGCTAACATACATATGTGTAAGTGTAAAATAGTGCTGCTAACATACATATGTGTACGTGTAAAATAGCGCTGCTAAAATACATATGGGTAGGTGTAAAATAGCGCTGCTGACATACATATGTGTACGTGTAAAATAGCACTGCTAACATACATATGTGTACGTGTAAAATAGCACTGCTAACATACATATGTGTAAGTGTAAAATAGCGCTGCTAACATACATATGTGAATAATAGTGCTACTAACATACATATGTGTAAGTGTTAAAATAGTGCTGCTAAGATACATATGTGTAAGTGTAAAATAGCGCTGCTAACATACATATGTGAAAGTGTAAAATAGCACTGCTAACATACATATGTGTAAGTGTAAAAAAGTACTGCTAATATATACATATGTGTAAGTGTAAAATAGCGGTGCTAACATACATATGTGTAAGTGTTAAAATAGTCCTGCTAACATACATATGTGTACCTGTAAAATAGCACTGCTAACATACATATGTGTACGTGTAAAATAGCACTGCTAACATACATATGTGTAAGTGTAAAATAGCGCTGCTAACATACATATGTGTAAAATAGTGCTACTAACACACATATGTGTAAGTGTAAAATAGCGCTGCTAACATACATATGTGTGAGTGTAAAATAGTGCTGCTAACATACATATGTGTAAAATAGTGCTACTAACACACATATGTGTAAGTGTAAAATAGCGCTGCTAACATACATATGTGTGAGTGTAAAATAGTCCTGCTAACATACATATGTGTACGTGTAAAATAGCACTGCTAACATACATATGTGTACGTGTAAAATAGCACTGCTAACATACATATGGGTAAGTGTAAAATAGCACTGCTAACATGCATATGTGTATGTGTAAAATAGTGCTGCTAACATACATATGTGTAAGTGTAAAATAGTGCTGCTAACATACATATGTGTACGTGTAAAATAGCGCTGCTAAAATACATATGGGTAGGTGTAAAATAGCGCTGCTGACATACATATGTGTACGTGTAAAATAGCACTGCTAACATACATATGTGTACGTGTAAAATAGCACTGCTAACATACATATGTGTAAGTGTAAAATAGCGCTGCTAACATACATATGTGTAAAATAGTGCTACTAACATACATATGTGTAAGTGTTAAAATAGTGCTGCTAAGATACATATGTGTAAGTGTAAAATAGCGCTGCTAACATACATATGTGTAAGTGTAAAATAGCACTGCTAACATACATATGTGTAAGTGTAAAAAAGTACTGCTAATATATACATATGTGTAAGTGTAAAATAGCGCTGCTAACATATATATGTGTAAGTGTTAAAATAGTCCTGCTAACATACATATGTGTACCTGTAAAATAGCACTGCTAACATACATATGTGTACGTGTAAAATAGCACTGCTAACATACATATGGGTAAGTGTAAAATAGCACTGCTAACATACATATGTGTAAGTGTAAAATAGTGCTGCTAACATACATATGTGTAAAATAGTGCTACTAACACACATATGTGTAAGTGTAAAATAGCGCTGCTAACATACATATGTGTGAGTGTAAAATAGTGCTACTAACATACATATGTGTACATGTAAAATAGCGCTGCTAACATATATGTGTAAGTGTAAAATAGCGCTGCTACCATACATATGTGTAAGTGTACAATAGCGCTGCTAACATAGATATGTGTAAGAGTAAAATAGCGCTGCTAACATACATATGTGTACGTGTAAAATAGCGCTGCTAACATACTTATGTGTAAAATAGAGCTGCTAACATACATATGTGTAAGTGTAAAATAGCGCTGCTAACATACATATGTGTAAAATAGCACTGCTAACATACACAATTGTAAAATAGCGCTGCTAACATACATATGTGTACGTGTAATATGGCGCTGCTAACATACATATGTGTACGTGTAATATGGCGCTGCTAACATACATATGTGTACGTGTAAAATAGCGCTGCTAACATTCATATGTGAAAAATAGCACTGCTAACATACACAAGTGTAAAATAGCGCTGCTAACATACATATGTGTACGTGTAATATAGCGCTGCTAACATACATATGTGTAAGTGTAAAATAGTGCTGCTAACATACATATGTGTACGTGTAAAATAGCGCTGCTAACATTAATATGTGTAAGTGTAAAATAGCGCTGCTGACATACATATGTGTATGTGTAAAATAGTGTGCTAACACACATACTGTATGTGTACGTGTAAAAAAGTGCTGCTAACATTCGTATGTATAAGTGTAAAATAGCGCTGCTCACATACATAAGTGTAAAATAGCGCTGCTAACATACATAAGTGTAAAATAGCGCTGCTAACATACATATGTGTAAGTGTAAAATAGCACTATTAACATACATATGTGTACGTGTAAAATAGCGCTGCTAACATACATATGTGTACGTGTAAAATCGTGCTGCTAACATGCATATGTGTATGTGTAAATACTGTAGCGCTGCTAACATACATATGTGTAAAATATACCTGCTAACATACATATGTGTAAAATAGCGCTGCTAAAATACACAAGTGTAAAATAGCGCTGCTAACATATATATGTGTACGTGTAATATAGCGCTGCTAACATACATATGTGTACGTGTAATATAGCGCTGCTAACATACATATGTGTACGTGTAAAATAGCGCTGCTAACATACATATGTGTAAGTGTTAAAATAGTGCAGCTAACATACATATGTGTAAGTGTTAAAATAGTGCTGCTAACATTCATATGTGTAAGTGTAAAATAGCACTGCTAACATACATATGTGTAAGTGTAAAATAGCACTGCTAACATACATATGGGTAAGTGTAAAATAGGACTGCTAACATGCATATGTGTACGTGTAAAATAGTGCTGCTAACATACATATGTGTAAGTGTAAAATAGTGCTGCTAACATACATATGTGTACGTGTAAAATAGCGCTGCTAAAATACATATGGGTAGGTGTAAAATAGCGCTGCTGACATACATATGTGTACGTGTAAAATAGCACTGCTAACATACATATGTGTACGTGTAAAATAGCACTGCTAACATACATATGTGTAAGTGTAAAATAGCGCTGCTAACTTCCATATGTGAATAATAGTGCTACTAACATACATATGTGTAAGTGTTAAAATAGTGCTGCTAAGATACATATGTGTAAGTGTAAAATAGCGCTGCTAACATACATATGTGTAAGTGTAAAATAGCACTGCTAACATACATATGTGGAAGTGTAAAAAAGTACTGCTAATATATACATATGTGTAAGTGTAAAATAGCGCTGCTAACATACATATGTGTAAGTGTTAAAATAGTGCTTCTAACATGCATATGTGTACGTGTAAAATAGTCCTGCTAACATACATATGTGTACGTGTAAAATAGCACTGCTAACATACATATGTGTACGTGTAAAATAGCACTGCTAACATACATATGGGTAAGTGTAAAATAGGACTGCTAACATGCATATGTGTACATGTAAAATAGTGCTGCTAACATACATATGTGTAAGTGTAAAATAGTGCTGCTAACATACATATGTGTACGTGTAAAATAGCGCTGCTAAAATACATATGGGTAGGTGTAAAATAGCGCTGCTGACATACATATGTGTACGTGTAAAATAGCACTGCTAACATACATATGTGTACGTGTAAAATAGCACTGCTAACATACATAATTGTAAGTGTAAAATAGCGCTGCTAACATCCATATGTGAATAATAGTGCTACTAACATACATATGTGTAAGTGTTAAAATAGTGCTGCTAAGATACATATGTGTAAGTGTAAAATAGCGCTGCTAACATACATATGTGTAAGTGTAAAATAGCACTGCTAACATACATATGTGTAAGTGTAAAAAAGTACTGCTAATATATACATATGTGAAAGTGTAAAATAGCGCTGCTAACATACATATGTGTAAGTGTTAAAATAGTGCTGCTAACATACATATGTGTACGTGTAAAATAGTCCTGCTTGTGAGGATACCGGGTGTCCTGGGTATCCTGGGGTTCAGGGATCACACAGTGGAGCAGGTTATAATGAAGGAATGATGAACTTTATTCATGGAGACACAGAAATTCAGCAAACAGTAAGCAGGGTTATATCATTACAGTCCACTCAGAGTTCAGCAAAGTCTTTTCCAGCTGCTGTATATCTCTTCCCTACCTGGCCAGCTGTAACAGGGAACACAGAGCTGCTATATATCTCTTCCCTACCTGGCCAGCTGTAACAGGGCACACAGAGCTGTTATATATCTTAAGACACTGAGAGGGGACAACACCCCAACCTTCAGAGTCACACTCTACACACACACTATCCCACAATTCCTCTTGCTGCACCACCCTACTTCCCTCTCTCTCCCTCATTGGTGGGCTCAGGTGTCAGTCTTTGCAGAGAGGAAGGAGGAGGGTTTTGTAACAGGAACACACCTTTGCTGTCTGCTGCTGGCAAACTTCCTGTATGAGACATGCAGACTGAGGGTTTCAATTTAAGAACACAGAACTGGGTCATAACTCTTTTCAACATGCAGGCAAGTCCTAGAAGTCCTTTTCCCTTGTCTCCTCACACTGCTAACATACATATGTGTACGTGTAAAATAGCACTGCTAACATACATATGTGTACGTGTAAAATAGCACTGCTAACATACATATGGGTAAGTGTAAAATAGCACTGCTAACATGCATATGTGTATGTGTAAAATAGTGCTGCTAACATACATATGTGTAAGTGTAAAATAGTGCTGCTAACATACATATGTGTACGTGTAAAATAGCGCTGCTAAAATACATATGGGTAGGTGTAAAATAGCGCTGCTGACATACATATGTGTACGTGTAAAATAGCACTGCTAACATACATATGTGTACGTGTAAAATAGCACTGCTAACATACATATGTGTAAGTGTAAAATAGCGCTGCTAACATACATATGTGAATAATAGTGCTACTAACATACATATGTGTAAGTGTTAAAATAGTGCTGCTAAGATACATATGTGTAAGTGTAAAATAGCGCTGCTAACATACATATGTGTAAGTGTAAAATAGCACTGCTAACATACATATGTGTAAGTGTAAAAAAGTACTGCTAATATATACATATGTGTAAGTGTAAAATAGCGGTGCTAACATACATATGTGTAAGTGTTAAAATAGTCCTGCTAACATACATATGTGTACCTGTAAAATAGCACTGCTAACATACATATGTGTACGTGTAAAATAGCACTGCTAACATACATATGTGTAAGTGTAAAATAGCGCTGCTAACATACATATGTGTAAAATAGTGCTACTAACACACATATGTGTAAGTGTAAAATAGCGCTGCTAACATACATATGTGTGAGTGTAAAATAGTGCTGCTAACATACATATGTGTAAAATAGTGCTACTAACACACATATGTGTAAGTGTAAAATAGCGCTGCTAACATACATATGTGTGAGTGTAAAATAGTCCTGCTAACATACATATGTGTACGTGTAAAATAGCACTGCTAACATACATATGTGTACGTGTAAAATAGCACTGCTAACATACATATGGGTAAGTGTAAAATAGCACTGCTAACATGCATATGTGTATGTGTAAAATAGTGCTGCTAACATACATATGTGTAAGTGTAAAATAGTGCTGCTAACATACATATGTGTACGTGTAAAATAGCGCTGCTAAAATACATATGGGTAGGTGTAAAATAGCGCTGCTGACATACATATGTGTACGTGTAAAATAGCACTGCTAACATACATATGTGTACGTGTAAAATAGCACTGCTAACATACATATGTGTAAGTGTAAAATAGCGCTGCTAACATACATATGTGTAAAATAGTGCTACTAACATACATATGTGTAAGTGTTAAAATAGTGCTGCTAAGATACATATGTGTAAGTGTAAAATAGCGCTGCTAACATACATATGTGTAAGTGTAAAATAGCACTGCTAACATACATATGTGTAAGTGTAAAAAAGTACTGCTAATATATACATATGTGTAAGTGTAAAATAGCGCTGCTAACATACATATGTGTAAGTGTTAAAATAGTCCTGCTAACATACATATGTGTACCTGTAAAATAGCACTGCTAACATACATATGTGTACGTGTAAAATAGCACTGCTAACATACATATGGGTAAGTGTAAAATAGCACTGCTAACATACATATGTGTAAGTGTAAAATAGCGCTGCTAACATACATATGTGTAAAATAGTGCTACTAACACACATATGTGTAAGTGTAAAATAGCGCTGCTAACATACATATGTGTGAGTGTAAAATAGTGCTACTAACATACATATGTGTACATGTAAAATAGCGCTGCTAACATATATGTGTAAGTGTAAAATAGCGCTGCTACCATACATATGTGTAAGTGTACAATAGCGCTGCTAACATACATATGTGTAAGTGTAAAATAGCGCTGCTAACATACTTATGTGTAAAATAGAGCTGCTAACATACATATGTGTAAGTGTAAAATAGCGCTGCTAACATACATATGTGTAAAGTAGCACTGCTAACATACACAATTGTAAAATAGCGCTGCTAACATACATATGTGTACGTGTAATATGGCGCTGCTAACATACATATGTGTACGTGTAATATGGCGCTGCTAACATACATATGTGTACGTGTAAAATAGCGCTGCTAACATTCATATGTGAAAAATAGCACTGCTAACATACACAAGTGTAAAATAGCGCTGCTAACATACATATGTGTACGTGTAATATAGCGCTGCTAACATACATATGTGTAAGTGTAAAATAGTGCTGCTAACATACATATGTGTACGTGTAAAATAGCGCTGCTAACATTAATATGTGTAAGTGTAAAATAGCGCTGCTGACATACATATGTGTATGTGTAAAATAGTGTGCTAACACACATACTGTATGTGTACGTGTAAAAAAGTGCTGCTAACATTCGTATGTATAAGTGTAAAATAGCGCTGCTCACATACATAAGTGTAAAATAGCGCTGCTAACATACATAAGTGTAAAATAGCGCTGCTAACATACATATGTGTAAGTGTAAAATAGCACTATTAACATACATATGTGTACGTGTAAAATAGCTCTGCTAACATACATATGTGTACGTGTAAAATCGTGCTGCTAACATGCATATGTGTATGTGTAAATACTGTAGCGCTGCTAACATACATATGTGTAAAATATACCTGCTAACATACATATGTGTAAAATAGCGCTGCTAAAATACACAAGTGTAAAATAGCGCTGCTAACATATATATGTGTACGTGTAATATAGCGCTGCTAACATACATATGTGTTCGTGTAATATAGCGCTGCTAACATACATATGTGTAAGTGTAAAATAGCAATGCTAACATACATATGTGTAAGTGTAAAATAGCGCTGCTAACATACATATGTGTAAGTGTTAAAATAGTGCAGCTAACATACATATGTGTAAGTGTTACACATATGAATGTTAGCAGCACTATTTTAACACTTACACATATGTATGTTAGCAGCACTATTTTAAGTGTAAAATAATGCGGCTAACATACATATGTGTAAGTGTAAAATAGTACTGCTAACATACATATGTGTAAGTGTAAAATAGCACTGCTAACATACATATGGGTAAGTGTAAAATAGGACTGCTAACATGCATATGTGTACGTGTAAAATAGTGCTGCTAACATACATATGTGTAAGTGTAAAATAGTGCTGCTAACATACATATGTGTACGTGTAAAATAGCGCTGCTAAAATACATATGGGTAGGTGTAAAATAGCGCTGCTGACATACATATGTGTACGTGTAAAATAGCACTGCTAACATACATATGTGTACGTGTAAAATAGCACTGCTAACATACATATGTGTAAGTGTAAAATAGCGCTGCTAACTTCCATATGTGAATAATAGTGCTACTAACATACATATGTGTAAGTGTTAAAATAGTGCTGCTAACATACATATGTGTAAGTGTTAAAATAGTGCTGCTAACATGCATATGTGTACGTGTAAAATAGTCCTGCTAACATACATATGTGTACGTGTAAAATAGCACTGCTAACATACATATGTGTACGTGTAAAATAGCACTGCTAACATACATATGTGTAAGTGTAAAATAGCGCTGCTAACATACATATGTGTAAAATAGTGCTACTAACATACATATGTGTAAGTGTAAAATAGCGCTGCTAACATACATATGTGTAAGTGTAAAATTGCGCTGCTTATATAGATATGTGTAAGTGTAAAATAGCGCTGCTAACATACATATGGGTAAGTGTAAAATAGCGCTGCTAACATACATATGGGTAAGTGTAAAACAGCACTGCTAACATACATATGGGTAAGTGTAAAATAGTGCTGCTAACATACATAAATGTAAAATAGCGCTGCTAACTTACATAAGTGTAAAATAGTGCTGCTAACATACATATGTGTAAGTGTGAAATAGCGCTGCTAAAATACATATGTGTAAAATAGCACTGCTAACATACATATGTGTAAAATAGTGCTACTAACATACATATGTGTAAGTGTAAAATAGCGCTGCTAACATACATATGTGTAAGTGTAAAATAGTGCTACTAACATACATATGTGTACGTGTAAAATAGTGCTGCTAACTTACATAAGTGTAAAATAGCGCTGCTAACATACATATGTGTACGTGTAAAATAGCGCTGCTAACATTCATATGTGTAAAATAGTGCTGCTAACATTCATATGTGTAAAATAGTGCTGCTAACATACATATGTGTACGTGTAAAATAGCACTGCTAACATACATATGTGTACGTGTAAAAGAGCACTGCTAACATACATATGTGTACGTGTAAAATAGCACTGCTAACATACATGTGTACGTGTAAAATAGCACTGCTAACATACATATGTGTAAGTGTAAAATAGCGCTGCTAACATACATATGTGTAAAATAGTGCTACTAACATACATATGTGTAAGTGTTAAAATAGTGCTGCTAACATACATATGTGTAAGTGTAAAATAGCACAGCTAACATACATATGTGTAAGTGTAAAATAGTACTGCTAATATATACATATGTGTAAGTGTAAAATAGCGCTGCTAACATACATATGTGTAAGTGTTAAAATAGTGCTGCTAACATACATATGTGTACGTGTAAAATAGTGCTGCTAACATACATATGTGTACGTGTAAAATAGCACTGCTAACATGCATATGTGTACGTGTAAAATAGTGCTGCTAACATACATATGCGTAAGTTTAAAATAGTACTGCTAACATACATATGTGTACGTGTAAAATAGCGCTGCTAACATACATATGGGTAAGTGTAATATAGCACTGCTAACATACATATGTGAATAATAGTGCTGCTAACATACATATGTGTAAGTGTAAAATAGCGCTGCTAACATACATATGTGTAAGTGTAAAATAGCACTGCTAACATACATATGTGTAAGTGTAAAAAAGTACTGCTAATATATACATATGTGTAAGTGTAAAATAGCGCTGCTAACATACATATGTGTAAGTGTTAAAATAGTGCTGCTAACATGCATATGTGTACGTGTAAAATAGTCCTGCTAACATACATATGTGTACGTGTAAAATAGCACTGCTAACATACATATGTGTACGTGTAAAATAGCACTGCTAATATACATATGTGTAAGTGTAAAATAGCGCTGCTAACATACATATGTGTAAAATAGTGCTACTAACATACATATGTGTAAGTGTAAAATAGCGCTGCTAACATACATATGTGTAAGTGTAAAATTGCGCTGCTTATATAGATATGTGTAAGTGTAAAATAGCGCTGCTAACATACATATGGGTAAGTGTAAAATAGCGCTGCTAACATACATATGGGTAAGTGTAAAATAGCACTGCTAACATACATATGTGTAAGTGTAAAATAGTGCTGCTAACATACATAAATGTAAAATAGCGCTGCTAACTTACATAAGTGTAAAATAGCGCTGCTAACATACATATGTGTAAAATAGTGCTACTAACATACATATGTGTAAGTGTTAAAATAGTGCTGCAGACATACATATGTGTAAGTGTAAAATAGCACTGCTAACATACATATGTGTAAGTGTAAAATAGTACTGCTAACATACATATGTGTAAGTGTAAAATAGTACTGCTAATATACATATGTGTAAGTGTAAAATAGTGCTGCTAACATACATAAATGTAAAATAGCGCTGCTAACTTACATAAGTGTAAAATAGTGCTGCTAACATACAGATGTGTAAGTGTGAAATAGCGCTGCTAACATACATATGTGTAAAATAGCACTGCTAACATACATTTGTGTAAAATAGTGCTACTAACATACATATGTGTAAGTGTAAAATAGCGCTGCTAACATACATATGTGTAAGTGTAAAATAGTGCTACTAACATACATATGTGTACGTGTAAAATAGCGCTGCTAATATATATGTGTAAGTGTAAAATAGCGCTGCTACCATACATAAGTGTAAAATAGTGCTGCTAACTTACATAAGTGTAAAATAGCGCTGCTAACATACATATGTGTAAGTGTAAAATAGTGCTGCTAACATACATATGTGTACGTGTAAAATAGCGCTGCTAACATTCATATGTGTAAAATAGTGCTGCTAACATTCATATGTGTAAAATAGTGCTGCTAACATACATATGTGTACGTGTAAAATAGCACTGCTAACATACATATGTGTACGTGTAAAAGAGCACTGCTAACATACATATGTGTACGTGTAAAATAGCACTGCTAACATACATATGTGTACGTGTAAAATAGCACTGCTAACATACATATGTGTAAGTGTAAAATAGCGCTGCTAACATACATATGTGTAAAATAGTGCTACTAACATACATATGTGTAAGTGTTAAAATAGTGCTGCTAACATACATATGTGTAAGTGTAAAATAGTGCTGCTAACATACATATGTGTAAGTGTAAAATAGCACAGCTAACATACATATGTGTAAGTGTAAAATAGCACTGCTATCATACATATGTGTAAGTGTAAAATAGTACTGCTAATATACATATGTGTAAGTGTAAAATAGCGCTGCTAACATACATATGTGTAAGTGTTAAAATAGTGCTGCTAACATACATATGTGTACGTGTAAAATAGTGCTGCTAACATACATATGTGTACGTGTAAAATAGCACTGCTAACATGCATATGTGTACGTGTAAAATAGTGCTGCTAACATACATATGCGTAAGTTTAAAATAGTGCTGCTAACATACATATGTGTACGTGTAAAATAGCGCTGCTAACATACATATGGGTAAGTGTAATATAGCACTGCTAACATACATATGTGTAAGTGTAAAATAGCGCTGCTAACATACATATGGGTAAGTGTAAAATAGTGCTGCTAACATACATATGCGTAAGTTTAAAACAGTGCTACTAACATACATATGTGTAAGTGTAAAATAGCGCTGCGAACATACATATGTGTAAGTGTAAAATAGCGCTGCTAACATAGATATGTGTAAGTGTAAAATAGCGCTGCTAACATACATATGGGTAAGTGTAAAATAGCGCTGCTAACATACATATGTGTAAAATAGTGCTACTCACATACATATGTGTAAGTGAAAAATAGCGCTGCTAACATACATATGTGTGAGTTTAAAATAGTGCTACTAACATACATATGTGTACATGTAAAATAGCGCTGCTAACATATATGTGTAAGTGTAAATTAGCGCTGCTACCATACATAAGTGTAAAATAGCGCTGCTAACTTACTTAAGAGTAAAATAGTGCTGCTAACATACATATGTGTAAGTGTAAAATAGCGCTGCTAACATACATATGTGTACGTGTAAAATAGCGCTGCTAACATACATATGTGTAAAATAGATCTGCTAACATACATATGTGTAAGTGTAAAATAGTGCTACTAACATACATATGTGTAAGTGTAAAATAGCGCTGCTAACATACATATGTGTAAGTGTAAAATAGTGCTACTAACATACATATGTGTACGTGTAAAATAGCGCTGCTAATATATATGTGTAAGTGTAAAATAGCGCTGCTACCATACATAA
Organism: Taudactylus pleione; assembly: GCA_031769625.1. NCBI lineage: Eukaryota > Metazoa > Chordata > Amphibia > Anura > Myobatrachidae > Taudactylus > Taudactylus pleione. Next base: position 10,325,535 of record JAUIMM010000185.1, read on the forward strand.
GTGTAAAATAGCGCTGCTAACTTACATAAGTGTAAAATAGCGCTGCTAACATACATTTGTGTAAGTGCAAAATAGCGCTGCTAACATACATATGTGTACGTGTAAAATAGCGCTGCTAACATACATATGTGTAAAATAGAGCTGCTATCATACATATGTGTAAGTGTAAAATAGCACTGCTAACATACATATGTGTAAAATAGCACTGCTAACATACACAATTGTAAAATAGCGCTGCTAACATACATATATGTACGTGTAATATGGCGCTGCTAACATACATATGTGTACATGTAAAATAGCGCTGCTAACATTCATATGTGTAAAATAGCGCTGCTAACATTCATATGTGTAAAACAGTGCTGCTAACATACATATGTGTAAGTGTAAAATAGCACTGCTAACATACATATGTGTAAGTGTAAAATAGTACTACTAATATACATATGTGTAAGTGTAAAATAGCGCTGCTAACATACATATGTGTAAGTGTTAAAATAGTGCTGCTAACATACATATGTGTACATGTAAAATAGTCCTGCTAACATACATGTGTACGTGTAAAATAGCAGTGCTAACATACATATGTGAACGTGTAAAATAGCACTGCTAACATACATATGTGTAAGTGTAAAATAGCGCTGCTAACATACATATAGGTAAAATAGTGCTACTAACATACATATGTGTAAGTGTAAAATAGCGCTGCTAACATACATATGTGTAAAATAGAGCTGCTAACATACATATGTGTAAGTGTAAAATAGCGCTGCTAACATACATATGTGTAAGTGTAAAATAGCGCTGCTAACATACATATGGGTAAGTGTAAAATAGCACTGATAACATACATATGTGTAAGTGTAAAATAGTGCTGCTAACATACATATCTGTAAGTGTAAAATTGCACTGCTAACATACATATGTGTACGTGTAAAATAGTGCTGCTAACATACATATGTGTAAGTGTAAAATAGTGCTGCTAACATGCATATGGGTAAGTGTAAAATAGCGCTGCTAACATACATATAGGTAAAATAGTGCTACTAACATACATATGTGTAAGTGTAAAATAGCGCTGCTAACATACATATGTGTAAAATAGAGCTGCTAACATACATATGTGTAAGTGTAAAATAGCGCTGCTAACATAGATATGTGTAAGTGTAAAATAGCGCTGCTAACATACATATGGGTAAGTGTATAATAGCACTGATAACATACATATGTGTAAGTGTAAAATAGTGCTGCTAACATACATATCTGTAAGTGTAAAATTGCACTGCTAACATACATATGTGTACGTGTAAAATAGTGCTGCTAACATACATATGTGTAAGTGTAAAATAGTGCTGCTAACATGCATATGGGTAAGTGTAAAATAGCACTGCTAACATACATATGTGTAAGTGTAAAATAGCGCTTCTAACATACATATGTGTAAAATAGTGCTACTCACATACATATGTGTAAGTGAAATATAGCTCTGCTAACATACATATGTGTGAGTGTAAAATAGTGCTACTAACATACATATGTGTACATGTAAAATAGCGCTGCTAACATATATGTGTAAGTGTAAAATAGCGCTGCTACCATACATAAGTGTAAAATAGCGCTGCTAACATATATGTGTACGTGTAAAATAGCTCTGCTAACATACATATGTGTAAAATAGAGCTGCTAACATACATATGTGTAAGCGTAAAATAGCACTGCTAACATACATATGTGTAAAATAGCACTGCTAACATGCATATGTGTAAAATAGTGCTACTAACATACATTTGTGTAATTGTAAAATAGCACTGCTAACATACATATGTGTAAGTGTAAAATAGTGCTGCTACCATACATAAGTGTAAAATAGTGCTGCTAACTTACATTAGTGTAAAATAGCGCTGCTAACATACATATGTGTAAGTGTAAAATAGCGCTGCTAACATACATATGTGTACGTGTAAAATAGCGCTGCTAACATACATATGTGTAAAATAGAGCTGCTATCATACATATGTATAAGTGTAAAATAGTACTGCTAAGATACATATGTGTAAAATAGCACTGCTAACATACACAATTGTAAAATAGCGCTGCTTACATACATATGTGTACGTGTAATATGGCACTGCAAACATACATATGTGTACGTGTAAAATAGCGCTGCTAAAATTCAAATGTGTAAAATAGTGCTGCTAACATTCATATGTGTAAAATAGTGCTGCTAACATACATATGTGTACGTGTAAAAGAGCACTGTTAACATACATATGTGTACGTGTAAAATAGCACTTGTGAGGATACCGGGTGTCCTGGGTATCCTGGGGTTCAGGGATCACACAGTGGAGCAGGTTATAATGAAGGAATGATGAACTTTATTCATGGAGACACAGAAATTCAGCAAACAGTAAGCAGGGTTATATCATTACAGTCCACTCAGAGTTCAGCAAAGTCTTTTCCAGCTGCTGTATATCTCTTCCCTACCTGGCCAGCTGTAACAGGGCACACAGAGCTGCTATATATCTCTTCCCTACCTGGCCAGCTGTAACAGGGCACACAGAGCTGTTATATATCTTAAGACACTGAGAGGGGACAACACCCCAACCTTCAGAGTCACACTCTACACACACACTATCCCACAATTCCTCTTGCTGCACCACCCTACTTCCCTCTCTCTCCCTCATTGGTGGGCTCAGGTGTCAGTCTTTGCAGAGAGGAAGGAGGAGGGTTTTGTAACAGGAACACACCTTTGCTGTCTGCTGCTGGCAAACTTCCTGTATGAGACATGCAGACTGAGGGTTTCAATTTAAGAACACAGAACTGGGTCATAACTCTTTTCAACATGCAGGCAAGTCCTAGAAGTCCTTTTCCCTTGTCTCCTCACATACCTCCCCCTTCTTAAATCGAGGAGACAGACATGGTCCCAATGTTGGAGTCCTGACTGTCGACTCGGCCCGAGGGTCTGCGAAGCTTGATATTTGTTTCCTCACATCTGGATAGCCCGTCAGCATTGTGATGTTCTCGTCCCTTTTTGTGAGAAATGGAAAAGTTGAAACTTTGTAACGCCAGACTCCACCTCAACAACCTCCCATTTTCCCCCGAGGTTCTGTTTAGCCAATACAACGGGTTATGGTCAGTGACAACAGTAAATTCTTTCCCATAAAGATATGGTTGTAGCTTCTTTAAGGCCCAGACTATGGCTAGACATTCTTTTTCAATAGTGGCGTAGGCTATCTCTCGGTCAGCTAGTTTACGGGATAGATACACAATTGGATGTTCCCTACCATCTGCTCCCACTTGACTCAACACTGCCCCAAGTCCACACCCTGATGCGTCTGTCTGCACAATAAACTTTCTGTTGTAGTCAGGGGCAGCCAACACTGGGGCTCGAGTCAGCAAGTCTTTTAAGGTGTTGAAAGCTTGCTCACATTCAACAGTCCATTCAATATTCCGAGCATATCTCTTTTTGGTCAAGTCTGTCAGAGCCTTGGCCACGGTGCTGTAATGTGGTATAAATTTCCTGTAATAGCAAGCGACTCCAAGGAACGCCCGCACTTGTTTTTGGTTGACAGGTTGGGGCCAATTGGAAATAGCCTCCACCTTTGCCGGATCAGGTCTGATAGCACCTCCTCCGACCCGATGTCCTAGGTACTGAACCTCAGCCATCCCCATTTGACACTTATCTGGGCGTATGGTGAGTCCAGCCTGTCTAATCCTCTTCAGCACTTCTGTCACCTGAATTAAATGCTCCTCCCAGGTATGGCTGAAGATGGCAATGTCATCTAAGTAGGCTTGGGAAAAGTCTTGACACCCCTCGAAGAGGTCATTAACCATTCGCTGGAATGTGGCAGGGGCGTTCTTCATCCCGAAAGGCATTGTAGTCCACTCAAAGAGTCCTTCCGGTGTGATGAAGGCAGAACGCTCCTGGGCCTCTTTGGTAAGTGGGATTTGCCAGTAGCCTTTGCTCAAATCCAATGTTGAGACAAACTCAGCCCCTCCAATCCGATCCAGTAGCTCATCAACACGGGGCATAGGGTAAGCATCAGTGGTGGTGACTTCGTTCAATTTGCGATAGTCCACACAAAACCGTGTGGTCCCATCTTTCTTGGGAACCAACACAACCCCAGCAGCCCATGGGCTTTTAGATGGCACTATGACCCCCAAAGCTAGCATCTCCTCGATCTCAGCCTTTACCTGCCTCATAACACCTGGAGTCATCCGGTAAGCGACTTGTCGGATGGGCCTAGCACTCCCAGTGTCCACATGGTGGGCGGTCAGATGAGTTCGACCAGGTAGACAAGAAAACTGGGCCTGTTCAGCCTCTAAGATCCTCCACATCTCTTGCTGCTGGGCTGCATTCAACTGTTGTCCCACCTGGACTGATTCCACTCCTTTCTTCTCTTTAGCAGCTCCCAAAAGGTCAAGCAATGGATCAGTTTCTGGTGCCTCCATCGGAGGACAACATACCGCCATTGTTACTACTTGACGATCACGATAGGCCTTAATTCGATTTATATGGAAGGTGCGTAGGTACTTCCCTCCCTTATCCAGGGCAATCACGTAATTGACCGGCCCGGTGCGCCTTACCACGGTATACGGTCCTTCCCACATAGCCTGCAGTTTGTTTCTTCGCACTGGGATAAGCACCATTACTTTTTGCCCTGGATGCAACTCTCGGTCTTGAGCATGGGCGTCATACCATTCCTTTTGTCTCTCTTGTGATTCCCTGAGATGCTCTTGGGTTAACTGTAGCAATCTTCTCATGCGGTTCCGCATATTCTCTACATATTGTAAAATGGGCTGCTGGTGTTCTTGGAAAGTTCCCTCCCAGCTCTCTTTGACCAGGTCTAGAGGCCCCCGCACTTTCCGGCCGTAAAAAAGTTCAAATGGGGAATATCCAGTAGACGCCTGTGGGACTTCCCGATAAGCGAAGAGAAGCTGTTGAAGGGCTCTCTCCCAGTCCCTCCCCTCGGACAGCACGTAAGCTTGTAGAAGTCTTTTTAGCGTTCCATTGAAACGTTCACAGAGTCCGTTGGTCTGTGGATGGTAAGAGGTGGTCCGAAGAGGTCGAACCCCCCACTTTTCCCACAGGGTTTGCATTAGTTCACCTTGGAATTGGGGCCCTTGATCTGTGATGACTTCCTGTGGGTATCCAAGCCGACTGAATATGTCTGTTAATGCTTGCGCAACGTGTTCTGTGTCAATAGATGATAGGGCCACAGCCTCAGGATAGCGTGTAGCAAAGTCCACCAGTGTTAGGATGTACTTCTTTCCCGTATGACTGGGAATAGCTAATGGTCCAATTAGGTCTATGGCAACACGGGCAAAGGGCTCCCCTATAATAGGTAATGGGTGCAGAGGAGCTTTTCGCTGGGGCTTCCCGAGCCTTTGGCAGGTATTGCAGGTGTCTCGATACTGCTTAACGTCTCTAGAGATTCGTGGCCAGAAGAAATTCCGCAACAATCGTGCCAGTGTTTTACGGGTGCCAAAATGCCCGGCCGCTGGAATGTCATGAGCAAGGGCTAGTAATTGTGCTCTGTACGGTGTAGGTACCACCAACTGTTTAGTAGGCATTACTGTTTCCTGTCCAGACTGAAGAACGACCACTCGGTACAGCAATTCCTCTTCCCAAACTATCTTGCTCCCATCAGCTGTTTCCAACCCCAGGTCGGCTGCACTCCTTAATTTACTTAGGGAAGGGTCTGTCCGTTGGGCCTGTCGAAACTCGCTCCGGTCCACCTCCCCCAAGTCTAACTCTGAAGTACTGGACAAGAAACTGGAATCACTCACCATTGTGGTCGGGGTAGGTTGGTTCTGTTCTGAATCTGTCACCTGGGTCACTGCTCTTTGGGTTTGGCTCCGGGTCACCACTTGAACGAAGCATGTCACCAGTCCCTGTCCCAGATCATTCCCGAGGATGACCTTGGCTGGTAGCCCCTTGAGTACCACGATTCCTTGATCAGCTCCCCAGTTGAGATGTATCTTGGCGATGGGGATATCGGTCTGTTGTCCCCCGGCGGTGGCAATTCGTACATACTGTCCAGGAATCACCCGGGAGGTGGGAATCAGGTCTGGCTCAATCAATGTGAGTGAGGCCCCAGAATCTCGTAGGCCCTGTACCCGCTGGTCCTCTACCAACACAGGCTGTAAGTGCCCCTGCATATTCTGAGGAGTTGCCTGCTCCTCCCCCAGAACCAGGTCTACAATATACACCCCATCCATCATCTCGGTCACATCTGAATGGATGACCTCCTCGCAATAATCCTCCATGGGGTAACATACCACAGAGACTGGGGCCGGTCTAGCCCCAGGGAATGGCCCTCGCGTGCGTGGACAGTCCCTCAACAAGTGTCCTGGTTGATTGCAGCGGTAGCACTTCCGAGGTTCTGGGTTAGCCACTTTGAATCTGGGTGGTTGATAAGAAATGTTTTTGATAGGGCCTCCTTTACTACTATCATTTATGCGTGGTTCTCTGTCAGGGAGCTTCTCCGCTCGTGGGGTTCTTGTACCACCTGTTGCACTGAAGACTCTCCATTGGGGACGGTTAGCTATATATTCATCAGCCCATTCTGCAGCTTGTTCAGGCGTGCTGGGCTTCCGGTCTGCGACCCACTCCCGTATCTCTGGTGCCATCTTAATCATTAGTTGTTCTGCCACAATTAGGTTGATGATCTGCTCCACGGTAGAGGCCTGTCTACCCTCGAGCCAGTTTCCACAAGCTTGCCGTAGCTGACTGGCAAACTCTTGGTAGGAAGCAGTCCCACTTTTGCTCAGTGTCCTGAATTTGAGACGATAAGATTCTGCAGTGATCTGAAACTTAGCCAGCAATGCCTTCTTTATGCAGGTGTAGATTCCACATTCCTGGGAAGTTAGAGCCCTGTAGGCTTCCAAAGCCCTACCGGTGAGACTTGGCCCCAAGTACTTGGGCCATTCAGCTGGCTCTATCCCGTGCACTCCCATGAGATTCTCAAAGATCTGCAGGTGAGTGTCAATGTCAGTTTCATTCTCTCGAAATGTGGGAACATCCTTAAATCCCAAGCGCCGCTTCTCTTGTTCAGCCCCTCTGGGCGACAGCACAGTTCCGCTGCTAGTAGGGATTTGTACCCCTAATATTGCTTGGATCACTCCAGCTCTCTCTTGTGTAGTTGCAGTTTCACCTAGCGCCCCCAGCCAGCTCTGTAGTAGGGCGGGAGTAGCGGTGGTTGACTCGGGTAACCGACTGGAAGTGCTTCCACTGCCTGTCGGTCCTTCTTCATCATCACTCAGGTGGTCGGGATCCTCTGGGTGTGCACGATCCCACTCCAACAACCGTAGTACCAGAATCTCCCGGGTGTCAGTCCCATTATAAGCAATTCCCTTCATCCTGCAAAATCCATGCAGGTGCGGTTTCCGGGCTGTCCGGTAAAACTTCTCCTGCTCTCTCATGACGTTTTCAATTTGGCCGCCGGTTGCAACTGCTGACTGACTCTCCATGCTGATATTCTCTGGTATTAGCGTGGCTTCTACTCACTCCCCTGGAATTACTGCAGGAACTGTGTGACGTCCCACCGCTGCCGCCAAATGTGAGGATACCGGGTGTCCTGGGTATCCTGGGGTTCAGGGATCACACAGTGGAGCAGGTTATAATGAAGGAATGATGAACTTTATTCATGGAGACACAGAAATTCAGCAAACAGTAAGCAGGGTTATATCATTACAGTCCACTCAGAGTTCAGCAAAGTCTTTTCCAGCTGCTGTATATCTCTTCCCTACCTGGCCAGCTGTAACAGGGCACACAGAGCTGCTATATATCTCTTCCCTACCTGGCCAGCTGTAACAGGGCACACAGAGCTGTTATATATCTTAAGACACTGAGAGGGGACAACACCCCAACCTTCAGAGTCACACTCTACACACACACTATCCCACAATTCCTCTTGCTGCACCACCCTACTTCCCTCTCTCTCCCTCATTGGTGGGCTCAGGTGTCAGTCTTTGCAGAGAGGAAGGAGGAGGGTTTTGTAACAGGAACACACCTTTGCTGTCTGCTGCTGGCAAACTTCCTGTATGAGACATGCAGACTGAGGGTTTCAATTTAAGAACACAGAACTGGGTCATAACTCTTTTCAACATGCAGGCAAGTCCTAGAAGTCCTTTTCCCTTGTCTCCTCACAGCACTGCTAACATACATATGTGTACGTGTAAAATAGCACTGCTAACATACATATGTGTAAGTGTAAAATAGCGCTGCTAACATACATATGTGTAAAATAGTGCTACTAACATACATATGTGTAAGTGTTAAAATAGTGCTGCAGACATACATATGTGTAAGTGTAAAATAGCACTGCTAACATACATATGTGTAAGTGTAAAATAGTACTGCTAACATACATATGTGTAAGTGTAAAATAGTACTGCTAATATACATATGTGTAAGTGTAAAATAGCGCTGCTAACATACATATGTGTAAGTGTTAAAATAGTGCTGCTAACATACATATGTGTACGTGTAAAATAGTCCTGCTAACATACATATGTGTACGTGTAAAATAGCACTGCTAACATGCATATGTGTACGTGTAAAATAGTGCTGCTAACATACATATGTGTAAGTGTTAAAATAGCGCTGCTAGCATACATATGTGTAAGTGTAAAATAGCACTGCTAACATACATATGTGTAAGTGTAAAATAGTACTGCTAATATACATATGTGTAAGTGTAAAATAGCGCTGCTAACATACATATGTGTAAGTGTTAAAATAGTGCTGCTAACATACATATGTGTACGTGTAAAATAGTCCTGCTAACATACATATGTGTACGTGTAAAATAGTCCTGCTAACATACATATGTGTACGTGTAAAATAGCACTGCTAACATGCATATGTGTACGTGTAAAATAGTGCTGCTAACATACATATGCGTAAGTTTAAAATAGTGCTGCTAACATACATATGTGTACGTGTAAAATAGCGCTGCTAACATACATATGGGTAAGTGTAATATAGCACTGCTAACATACATATGTGTACGTGTAAAATAGGACTGCTAACATACATATGTGTACGTGTAAAATAGCGCTGCTAACATACATATGTGTAAAATAGTGCTACTAACATACATATGTGTAAGTGTTAAAATAGTGCTGCTAACATACATATGTGTAAGTGTAAAATAGTGCTGCTAACATACATATGTGTAAGTGTAAAATAGCACTGCTAACATACATGTGTAAGTGTAAAATAGTACTACTAATATACATATGTGTAAGTGTAAAATAGCGCTGCTAACATACATATGTGTAAGTGTTAAAATAGTCCTGCTAACATACATATGTGTACATGTAAAATAGTCCTGCTAACATACATATGTGTACGTGTAAAATAGCAGTGCTAACATACATATGTGTACGTGTAAAATAGCACCGCTAACATACATATGTGTAAGTGTAAAATAGCGCTTCTAACATACATATAGGTAAAATAGTGCTACTAACATACATATGTGTAAGTGTAAAATAGCGCTGCTAACATACATATGTGTAAGTGTAAAATAGCGCTGCTAACATAGATATGTGTAAGTGTAAAATAGCGCTGCTAACATACATATGGGTAAGTGTAAAATAGCGCTGCTAACATACATATGTGTAAAATAGTGCTACTCACATACATATGTGTAAGTGAAAAATAGCGCTGCTAACATACATATGTGTAAGTGTAAAATAGCACTGCTAACATACATATGTGTACGTGTAAAATAGCGCTGCTAACATACATATGTGTAAAATAGAGCTGCTAACATACATATGTGTAAAATAGCACTGCTAACATACATATGTGTAAAATAGTGCTACTAACATACATATGTGTAAGTGTAAAATAGCGCTGCTAACATACATATGTGTAAGTGTAAAATAGTGCTACTAACATACATATGTGTAAGTGTAAAATAGCGCTGCTAACATACATATGTGTACGTGTAAAATAGCGCTGCTAATATATATGTGTAAGTGTAAAATAGCGCTGCTACCATACATAAGTGTAAAATAGCGCTGCTAACTTACATAAGTGTTAAAATAGTGCTGCTAACATACATAGGTGTAAGTGTAAAATAGCGCTGCTAACATACATATGTGTACGTGTAAAATAGTGCTGCTAACATACATATGTGTAAAATAGAGCTGCTATCATACATATGTGTAAGTGTAAAATAGCACTGCTAACATACATATGTGTAAAATAGCACTGCTAACATACACAATTGTAAAATAGCGCTGCTAACATACATATGTGTACGTGTAATATGGCGCTGCTAACATACATATGTATACGTGTAAAATAGCGCTGCTAACATTCTTATATGTAAAATAGCGCTGCTAACATTCATATGTGTAAAACAGTGCTGCTAACATACATATGTGTACGTGTAAAATAGTGCTGCTAACATACATATGGGTAAGTGTAAAATAGCACTGTTAACATACATATGTGTACGTGTAAAATAGCCCTGCTAACATACATATCTGTACGTGTAAAATAGCACTGCTAACATACATATGTGTACGAGTAAAATAGCACTGCTAACATACATATGTGTAAGTGTAAAATAGCGCTGCTAACATACATATGTGTAAAATAGTGCTACTAACATACATATGTGTAAGTGTTAAAATAGTGCTGCTAACATACATAGGTGTAAGTGTAAAATAGCGCTGCTAACATACATATGTTTAAGTGTAAAATAGCACTGCTATCATACATATGTGTAAGTGTAAAATAGCACTGCTAATATACATATGTGTAAGTGTAAATTAGCGCTGCTAACATACATATGTGTAAGTGTTAAAATAGTGCTGCTAACATACATATGTGTACGTGTAAAATAGTCCTGCTAACATACATATGTGTACGTGTAAAATAGCACTGCTAACATACATATGTGTACATGTAAAATAGCACTGCTAACAAACATATGTGCAAGTGTAAAATAGCACTGCTAACATACATATGTGTAAAATAGTGCTACTAACATACACATGTGTAAGTGTAAAATAGGGCTGCTAACATACTTATGTGTAAGTGTAAAATAGCGCTGCTAACATAGATATGGGTAAGTGTAAAATAGCACTGCTAACATACATATGTGTAAGTGTAAAATAGTGCTGCTAACATACTTATTTGTAAGTGTAAAATAGCACTGCTAACATACATATGTGTACGTGTAAAATAGTGCTGCTAACATACATATGTGTAAGTGTAAAATAGTGCTGCTAACATACATATGGGTAGGCGTAAAATAGCACTGCTAACATACATATGTGTAAGTGTAAAATAGCGCGGCTAACATACATATGTGTAAAATAGTGCTACTCACATACATATGTGTAAGTGTAAAATAGCGCTGCTAACATACATATGTGTGAGTGTAAAATAGTGCTACTAACATACATATGTGTACGTGTAAAATAGCGCTGCTAACATACATATGTGTAAGTGTAAAATAGCGCTGCTAACATACATTTGTGTAAGTGTAAAATAGCGCTGCTAACATACATATGTGTAAAATAGCACTGCTAACATACACAATTGTAAAATAGCGCTGCTAACATACATATGTGTACGTGTAATATGGCGCTGCTAACATACATATGTGTACGTGTAATATGGCGCTGCTAACATACATATGTGTACGTATAAAATAGCGCTGCTAACATTCATATGTGAAAAATAGCACTGCTAACATACACAAGTGTAAAATAGCGCTGCTAACATACATATGTGTACGTGTAAAATAGCACTGCTAACATACATATGTGTACGAGTAAAATAGCACTGCTAACATACATATGTGTAAGTGTAAAATAGCGCTGCTAACATACATATGTGTAAAATAGTGCTACTAACATACATATGTGTAAGTGTTAAAATAGTGCTGCTAACATACATAGGTGTAAGTGTAAAATAGCGCTGCTAACATACATATGTTTAAGTGTAAAATAGCACTGCTATCATACATATGTGTAAGTGTAAAATAGCACTGCTAATATACATATGTGTAAGTGTAAATTAGCGCTGCTAACATACATATGTGTAAGTGTTAAAATAGTGCTGCTAATATACATATGTGTAAGTGTAAAATAGCGCTGCGGACATACATATGTGTATGTGTAAAATAGTGTGTTAACACACATACTGTATGTGTACGTGTAAAAAAGTGCTGCTAACATTCGTATGTATAAGTGTAAAATAGCGCTGCTCACATACATAAGTGTAAAATAGCGCTGCTAACATACATAAGTGTAAAATAGCGCTGCTAACATACATATGTGTAAGTGTAAAATAGCACTACTAACATACATATGTGTACGTGTAAAATAGCGCTGCTAACATACATATGTGTACGTGTAAAATAGTGCTGCTAACATACATATGTGTATGTGTAAATACTGTAGCGCTGCTAACATACATATGTGTAAAATATACCTGCTAACATACATATGTGTAAAATAGCGCTGCTAAAATACACAAATGTAAAATAGCGCTGCTAACATATATATGTGTACGTGTAATATAGCGCTGCTAACATACATACATATGTGTACGTGTAATATAGCGCTGCTAACATACATATGTGTAAGTGTAAAATAGCAATGCTAACATACATATGTGTAAGTGTAAAATAGCGCTGCTCACATACATTATTTATTATTTATTATTTATTAACAGTTTCTTATATAGCGCAGCAAATTCCGTTGCGCTTTACAATTTGAATCAAGATTAACATTATACTGGGTTGTAAAAGACATACATACATGACATACATAAGGGTAAGAGGGCCCTGCTCACAAGCTTACAATCTATAGGGAAATAGGTGTTGATACACAAGGAGAGGTGCTATTGCAAATAGGTCCAGCCCAATTGCAGATATTCTTGGTGGGCTGTATAATCCAATCACACTGGAAAGTTGGCCTAGGGTTAGGAGGATGTTCAATTGAAGAAAGAGAAGATGTGATAAGTGTTTACTATAAGAAGAGAGTTAGATAGGGAGCTATAAAAGGTTAGGTGGGCGGTCCTGGAATCTGATAAGCTTGTCTAAAAAGGTGAGTTTTCGGAGAACGCTTGAATGTTTGGAAACTAGTGGAAAGTCTTATTGTGCATGGGAGGGCATTCCACAGGGTGGGTGCAGCCCGAAAAAAGTCCTGTAACCGTGCATGGGAACAAGTAATGCGCGGGGATGAGAGACGCAGATCTTGTGCAGAACGGAGATGTTGGGTTGGAAGATATTTTGAGATAAGTGAAGAGATGTATGTTGGTGTGGTTTGGTTAATAGCTTTATGTGTGAGTGCAAGTATTTTAAATTGAATACGGTAGAAGACTGGCAGCCAATGGAGGGACTGACAGAGTGGATCAGCAGACACTGAACGTTTGGTGAGAAAGATCAACCTCGCAGCTGCATTCAAAATGGATTGTAGTGGGGAGAGCCTGTTTTTGGGAAGACCAATAAGGAGACTATTGCAATAGTCAATGCGGGAAATTATGAGTGCGTGTATAAGAGTTTTTGCAGTGTCTTGAGTAAGATATGATCGAATTTTGGCTATGTTTCTTAGATGCATGTAACAGGATTTAGAGACAGATTGAATGTGGGGAACAAAAGACAGTTCAGAGTCAAGGATGACACCTAGGCAGCGAGCTTGTGGGGTGGGGTAGATTGTCAAGTTGTCAACAGTAATAGAGATATCAGGTTGGTAACTGCTATTGGCTGGTGGAAATATAATTAATTCTGTTTTGGATATATTAAGTTTGAGGTGGCGAGATGACATCCAAGATGAAGTGGCAGAGAGACATTCAGTGACACGGACCAGCACAGATGGTGACAAATCTGGGGAGCATAGGTAAATTTGAGTATCGTCCGCGTACAGATGATACTGAAAACCAAAAGAGCTGATTAGTTTGCCAAGAGAGGTGGTATATATTGAGAAAAGCAGAGGACCTAATACTGAACCTTGTGGTACTCCAACTGATAGAGGTAGCGAAGTGGAGTTAGAATCAGAAAAGCGAACAGTGAAAGAGCGATTAGATAGGTAAGATGAGAACCAAGAAAGGGCTGTGTCTTGAAGACCTATGGATTGTAGTGTTTGTATGAGAAGAGAGTGGTCAACAGTGTCAAAGGCAGCTGAGAGATCTAGAAAAATTAGAAGTGAATAATGGCCTTTAGCCTTGGCAGTGACCAGATCATTTACTACCTTAGCCAGTGCTGTCTCAGTGGAGTGTTGGGAACGAAAGCCTGACTGAAGTGGATCCAATAAGTTGTGGGTGTTAAGAAAGTGTGTGAGGCGAGTGTAGGCAAGTCTCTCCAGTAGCTTGGAGGGGCAAGGTAGCTGGGAGATAGGACGGTAATTTGAGAGAGAGTTAGGGTCAGAATTTTGTTTTTTCAAAATGGGAGTGATCACTGCATGCTTGAACAGTGATGGAAAGATACCAGTAGAGAAGAGAGATTACAGATTTTAGTTAAGTGTGGAATGAGCACAGGAGACAGAGCTTTACTGATTTGTGAGGGTGTAGGATCAAGAGGAGAGGTAGTAGAGTAGGAGGATGAGAAGAGTGTAGCTACTTCATCTTCATTAGTGGGGTCAAATGATGAGAACGTGCCATTGGGTTCAGGTAGGGAATTGAACAAGACCCTGGCTGAGGAAGTGCATACCATTTCATTTCGGATATTATCAATCTTGTTTTTGAAATAGGAAGCAAGATCTTGTGCACTGATAGTAGCAGGTGGGTTGGGTGATGGAGGGTTAAGAAGTGATTTAAATGTATTAAAAAGTCGCTTGGGGTTAGAGGCTTGGTCAGAGATAACAGATTGGAAATATATCTGTTTGGCATTATCCAGTGCATTACGATAAGAGTGGTAGATTGTCTTATACGTGAGGAAGTCACTTGGAGTATGAGACTTTCGCCACTGACGTTCTACTTTACGTGAGAGTTTTTGTAGGTGTATTGTGAATTTGGAATGCCACGGCTGACGTCTAAGTCTACGCAGAATGTGATGGGTAGCTGGAGCTACTTCATCAAGGGCTAGTTCTAGGGTCTGGTTCAGGTGTGATACAGCAGTCTCAGGAGAAGTGAAAGTAGAAATAGGTAAGAGTGATTGTTGCAGAGAGGTGGATAGTTGTTCAAAATTAATAGTATTAATATCTCTGCGGGTTTGAGGAGGTTTGGTTGATTTGCTTGGCATTGAGGCTGATGTAATGGAGGAGAGTGTGCAGGTGATAAGGTTATGATCTGAGAGAGGGAAAGGAGAATTAGTGAAATCAGAGACTGAGCATAGGCCCTCATTCAGACCCACTCGCAAGCGGGCGCACGTACGTTAGGCGTACGTACAAAAATATTTAAATTCAATGGCTCGCTCGTATTTTCGTTCGCATCTAAAATTCCTCCCTAAACTCTGACGACCCCTCCTCTAACTAACGAGCGTACGAAATAGCGAGCGTACATCCCCGAAATGGCTTGAAAGGAACGCACGCACAAAGTATA
Source organism: Taudactylus pleione (assembly GCA_031769625.1). Classification (NCBI taxonomy): domain Eukaryota; kingdom Metazoa; phylum Chordata; class Amphibia; order Anura; family Myobatrachidae; genus Taudactylus; species Taudactylus pleione. The sequence continues at coordinate 10,341,049 of JAUIMM010000185.1, forward strand.
AACAGGAAGTGGCCTTGTCAGATGTCGATTACCTGCTCCTTTATTCTGCCTACCTCCATCAATCGTATCATGCCAATCAATGTATCAATTAGCTTAATTGTTTTTTTTTTTCAACACAATGCAAGAAACTTTACTCTTGTCCGTGTTTGTGTTTACCCGCAGAATACGTACGGATGAAACATTCGCTTTTATTGTTCAAAAAACATGTGAACCACAATTAAACAATTGTTCTATTGCTGTGGATCCCCGCATATTTCCCTGGGTTCATTTCTTTATTTAAATTTGCTTACGCATGTCACTGCATCAAGCCTATCATAACTCTCCAGAGATTTCTGGCCCTGTCGAACACATGACTCATACACTAACCAATAAAATTGCTCCTGTTAATTTCCAAAATACATTAGCCAATCAGTAAATTTTTACACACTTTATCAAAAATGATTTTTAAGAAAAACACCATTGCCATCATGAGAGCCTCCGCATTCACCAGGCGCGAGCTGCTGGTGCTTACGGAGGTCATGGATCGCCGGATCACCAGCCAACCTCAACCCATCACCAACCGGCAGAAGCGCTCCGCGTATGCGGAGGCACGGTCCCGCCTGCGGTCCTTCGGCTCACGCCGCAACATCGGGCAGCTGGAGCGCAGGTGGTCCGACCTGCAACGGCGAACGCCCCGCTTGCTGGCATGCTTTCGCATGCAGATCGAGGAAAGTAAGTGTTATGTATTGTGGTTTTAATGTTTGTGTGGCAAACTGCGTGTGCATGTTTTCCTGTCTGTCCTATTTATTATTTGTACTCATATCTGCGTGTGCATGTTTTCCTGTCTGTCCTATTTATTATTTGTACTCATATCTGCATGTGCATGTTTTCCTGTCTGTCCTATTTATTATTTGTACTCATATCTGCGTGTGCATGTTTTCCTGTCTGTCCTATTTATTATTTGTACTCATATCTGCGTGTGCATGTTTTCCTGTCTGTCCTATTTATTATTTGTACTCATATCTGCGTGTGCATGTTTTCCTGTCTGTCCTATTTATTATTTGTACTCATATCTGCGTGTGCATGTTTTCCTGTCTGTCCTATTTATTATTTGTACTCATATCTGCGTGTGCATGTTTTCCTGTCTGTCCTATTTATTATTTGTACTCATATCTGCGTGTGCATGTTTTCCCTCTATTTCTGATTTATTCATTCTACTCCTATTTGGCTTATTTTTTGGGTTGTTTTTTTTTTTTAGTTTTGGTCCCCGGATTTGTCCATAAACTAACCGCAATTTCTTTGACATATTTTAGGGGGACAGCCAAGACTCCGCCGTCACCGTCCGTCCAGACGGCGTTCCCGGCCACTATCCCCAACCCCCAGCCAACACTCCACCCCAAATCTTTCCCCTATTCCCCACTCCTCCCCATCCTTCCCAGACCCTCTCCCGGAAATGTCGGGCCTCCTTCCCCTCCGTCCCACTTCCCCCTCTCCTCCACCCACCCCTCTTCCAATTACCCCCTCCCCGGAGTCCATCATAACTCCTCCCCATTCTTTGGGGAATGACGGATCCTCCGAGGAGGATCATGGAGGCATTTCCGGAGCTCCCGTTTTGGCTCCCGGTATGTTTTTTTTTTTTTTTTTAAAAAGCACAAACTGTTTGTATGTAATCATGTGTCGTGCCTTTCTTCGTGTTTTTGTGGCTTGACTTTTGGTGATTTTGCAGTTTGCCTTTACCTCTTCCTGGTGATTTCAACATACACATATCACACCTGTGGGAATTTGTACATAGGCCTTGTATTTTTGGCAGCACCCCCTTTTTTTTTTTTTTTTAGGTTTAGGAGTGATTTCGTTGTGTTTTTGTTTTTTTAATGTGGATTCCCTATTGTTGTATTAACCCACACACTTTTCTCACCCACAGAGGAACAGAGGCGTCGGCAAGAGGTGGCGGATTGTGTTGGCCAGATGCGCCAACATGTAATTGGCATTCTTGTGGCCCTCGACCGGCTGTCTGGCCTCCTTCCCCAGTAGTTTTTTTATTTTTGTTAACTTTTCAAAATAAATTTTTTCAGACAAATATACGTTCTGGCTCATTTTTTAAATCCAAAACCAAGATAGTTTAGCATGACATAAGTAGACTGTTGCTGCAAGGATTTCCCTTTTTTAAAAGTTAGATTGTGTTTTGTCTTTGTATGTCAAACAGACACAAGAAACACATAACAGTAACAATGTCATTTCCCTTTTTGGGTGTAGTGTCAATTACATATTTCTACATTTTACAGGTTCCTAGTTGGTGCGCAAGCTGCTTAGGCCAATCTTACAAATCCCAAGGTTGGGCCAGGCTTCCTTTTGGTGTGGGTTGGGAAGCTGAAAACATATTTCAGTTTAGCTCAACTGGCGTCAGTACTGGATTACCCCTTAGTCAAATGTAACTTGTGTTAACCTGGTTACACTTGCTGTTAACGTCCCAAAAAAGGAAGACCATTTCACTCTCCAAACATTTATTCACAACATAACAGAGAAAACAAAGTGGTCACTCCCAAAAAAAGAACACAGTGATAAATTCAAATACAACACATACCAAGAAATAATTAAATAAAAACAAAAAATCAAGAACTGGTTGACGAAGGACCATGCCAACATGATTCCACAAACATGGCGTTGCGATATGGGTTCCATAATATATGCCCAAAAGGACCAGATCCAGGTTTGGTAAGGGTAGCAGGAAGTAGTGAGCGTTGGAGTGCCAAAGATTATGTGAACAAACAGAAGATGGTGAGAAAAAAAACACAAAATTAGATGTTCGCAAACAAACACAAACACATTAGGTATAAACACTGTAGTTTTGTAACAACTTACCTAAAAAATCTGGCCACCACATCATCGCGTATGGCCCCCCCACATACTGACCTCCGACCAACCTCGGGGGGGCCATCCTCAGGTAAGGCATCCTCTGGCTGCATTGGGACACCACTCCTTATGGCAATGTTGTGAAATATCCCACACAGGACCACAATTTTAGACACCATATCCGGCACATACATGAGCTCGCCACCAGAGCGGTGGAGGCATCTGAATCGGCCTTTTAAAAGGCCGATACAGCGCTCCACCACTTGCCTGGTGGCTGTAAGTGCGGAATTATACGCACTTTGTGGCCCTGGTGTGGGAGCCAAATAAGGAGTGAGCAGCCAGGACATGCAAGGGTATCCACTGTCTCCTGTGAAAAAAAATAGACAACATCAGGAACACTGTGTATCAAGCTTAACATTGTTATGTACTAAAGGTCTCCACTTACCCAGAAGCCACGCATCACCAGCTTGTAGGTTGGTTAATTTCTGCCATATCCCTGATTGCCGGATGATGAAGGAGTCATGAGCACTTCCTGGTAATTTAGCATTCAGGGACAGGATCTGGAGGGAGGCATCACATACCACCATTACATTCAGGGAGTGATAGTGTTTACGGTTTCTAAATATTGCCTCCAGCCGTGCTGGAGGCTGAAGTGGTATGTGAGTACCATCCACAACCCCTATGATGTGTGGGAAGCCAGCTATTTGGTAAAAATTGGCCTTGGCCACACTAAGGGCACCCATATCCAAAGGCATTTTAATAAAATGATGGAGGTGCTTGAAAAGTGCCTCCATCACTGCCCTCAGGATCCGGGAAAAGGAGGATTGGGAGATGCCCGCCACTATTCCCACCGTTGTTTGAAACGATCCTGAGGCACAGAAATGTAACACCGCCATAAATTGCGTCAGTGGTGGTATTGCTGTTGGACTGTCAATTTGCCGCTCAAGATCACTTTCTATTAATGAGAGAGTGTCTATGATGATTTTGGGAGGTAGACGGTAGCGTCTTAAAACCTCATCATCGGGCATTCCAAAAAGGGTGACACGTGTTCGAAATATCTGGGGCCTTGCATGCCTACGATGCCTACGCCTGGGACGAGTTTGAGGTTGGTCGTCTTCCGGGAGCAGGGCCAGAACAATTCGCCCCAGATCTACCTGAAATTCAAAGTTTACAATGTAAGGCTTTTGAGCCACCCCAAAAGTAACATAAAACAACTTAGCTTTATGATACCATCCATAGCTGCTTACATGCCGGGGTATTGTCATGATACGTATAAACTGTAAAAAAGCCAAAAATGAGACATCAAAAATTTAGAGGGTGATTTTATGTTTGTCAAATTGGTGCAAGCCAACACATAAAATAGGCGAAACACACATTTGGCCATCGATGAAAACGACATTGCACACCGTACGTCAAATAGGGGTCAAATGGACCCCAAAAATGGAAAAGGGAAAAGCAAAACTGGTTTACATGATGAATAAGCCTCGAAAAATGCGTTAATTAGTTCGCAAATGCAAGTCACTACACCAACAGTCAAAAATGCGTTAATTAGTTCGCAAATGCAAGTCACTACACCAACAGTCAAAAATGCGTTAATTAGTTCGCAAATGCAAGTCACTACACCAACAGTCAAAAATGCATTAATTAGTTCGCAAATGCAAGTCACTACACCAACAGTCAAAAATGCGTTAATTAGTTCGCAAATGCAAGAAAAATAATGGACTTACCAAAATCGAATATATAAGATTTCCAACAAAAAGGTCTTTGGGTCCGAAAGCCAAAACAAACTAAAATAGATGAAATTAGTGTAAAAAAAAATATATAAAACAAAAAACCAGAAGTAGACACCAATTGGCCACAAATTAGACTGCACAAAACTTACCAAATCAGGAAACGATGGCAAAAAATAAACCAAAAAAATGCGAACGGAAAACCAAAACAACTGTAGCAAAACAAAAAAAATACAAACACCGCCAAATCCTCCAACCGCAAACAACCAAATCCAACCAACTTAACCGCCAACAATCCAACAACGCAACCTCGACTCCACACACACCAAGCCATAAATAGTGTTTATTTTCCCGCACAAATTAAGGATGAATCATAGGGACGCACAATCAATGATGCGGCCGCAAACTAAGGACGCATGTATAAATACGTCACGAAATCACATTTAAATTCTGGTTGATTTCATTCTGGAAGCAGAGACATGGCTTCAGACCAGGGAAACAATGGCCAAAATTCCGGCGGTAAGGCCTTCATGCATTTTGTCTCAATGATTCTTTTAAAACATAATATTGTGCAAGTTGTGAAGTGGCTAAATCTGCATATTTACCCAAATAGGTGAGGAGGATGACATGGAAGAGACTGCTGGCCCCAGTCAACCCGCCAAAGCTGCCAAAAAAAAAAGGCAGCCACATTTCACAAGCAAGGAGATGGAGGTTTTGATCCAGAAGTGCGTTGACATCCTGCCCCAGGCAGCCAGGAATATGAGCCAAAGCCAGAAGTGGAGAATGTGGGAGGAGGTCGCCGTTGCTGTCAATAGGGTGGGTGATTATGTCCGTCTAGCCCGGGATGTCAAACGGCGGTAAGTAAACACTTTCCCATCCTATAAACAAACCCCATTGTAAAAAAAAGGATAATGGTTCCAATTTAATTCCACAGATGGGCAGACTTCAAATATCGTCTCAAGCAAAAACTTGCCGACAGGGCTAGGCATGCAAGGGGGACAGGTGGGGGTCCCACCCCTGTGTCATTGGAGTTGACAGACTTAGAAGAGCTGGCACAGGGGTGTGTGCAGGCTGTGGAGGTGTTTGGCGTGTCCAACATGGATACGGACATGCCAGACTTTGCGGCTCCTCATGTTGGCCAAGGTAAGTCTTGTGATGTCACCAACTCTGAAATGCTATTGTGCCAATATGTAGATTCTAATGTGAGTCTTTTCGCATTTTTCCTAACAGAGACAGAGGCGGATGAGTCTGCTCCAGAGGGGAGCCTTGGCCGCAGAATTTCTGCTGGCTCTGCAGGGGAGGAACCAGTACATCCGGCTGAGGACCCTGCAGAAGCCAGTCCAGGGCGTGCCCCCTCGCAGGCAGTGGGCCTCCTCACAGAACTCAATTTTAAATCGGATTTCCATACGGAGATTCTGCAGAGGATGGACGCCAGTCTGATACGGGTGGCTGAGGCCCTGGAGCAAAATGCCGCGGCCAACGTGACCATTGCTCAGGCCCTGGCGGAAAATACCAGGGCCAACATCCGCATCGCCGATGCCCTGGAGCAGCTCGTTCGCCAGCACATGGTGGAGCCGACCTCCCTTCCTGCCGGAACATCCGGATCCTCCACCTCTGGCACAACATCAGCCAATCCTCCAAATGTGCCTAGCCCTGTGCCTAGTCCAGAGGCCACAACATCTGCCTCTGGACAGGCCAGCCCGATGGCATCCCGGACCCGGTCTGGCGCCCACCCTCACCCAGCCAAACGGGCGAGAAAACGGTGACAGCAATGGCGACTTTTCCCACACTCCTTCTGTGCTTGGCTCATATTCCTTTCTGGTCAAAACTTCCCTCTCCTTTCTTGTGAAATTTTTTTAAATTTGGTATTTACGTTTATGTTACCAGTTATGGCTTTTTTTTTTTTTTTAACAAATATCTTTGCCACAAAAAAAAGGCAACAAAATATTAGGCCAATTTGTTTGTGTTTAAACAATAAATTTAAAACCAAAAACTGACATTGTATTGTGACATTATTGTACAAATGGGTTACATTTAATCCTGGCCCTAAAGGCAAAAACTGACCCTCTTAAAAAATAAAAAAGGCCTCTTTAAGGAACGTTTAAAAAAATCACATAGCGATGCAAATTCCACAGTAAACCAAAAAAAAGGGGAGCTAATTAAAACATGATGACATTATTGTTACAATAGGCCATAACCAACAAATTGTGGCCAAAATAAAACACCAAAAATGTACGCTAATTGATTGTGTAATCATGACATTAGCAGCTCTGATTTCCACCTGCGTACGCTTTTGTGCTATCCCAATAAACTGCTTTCCAAACACATACCAAGCCGGTTTTCAATCCAACACTAATTACTTTACTGACCAGCCGCGATTAATCGCAGCACCATCCTTGAGTCCCGGCACGGAGGAGAAGGCCATCGCCAATGTGGTCGAGTAATCCTGACCCTAAGCTGTGCGAGCATTTTGAAGGGAAAGCGGATGTTCCAGTGACGTATGAGACGGTCCGAACACATTTGACGTTCGCATCTGCTAATGTATGTACGCCCCAAAAACGCCTCGCCACGCCTGCGTTTTTTCATCTCCACCCCCGTCAACACCCAAAAACGCCCTGTTCTGTCAATCACATTTGACATGTCACTTCCTGTACGCTATTTTAGGAACGAGAGAAAAAAAACTCGCAATCTGCCGTACGCACATGCGCAGTGTAACACCGACGCATGCGCGGTTAGTCAACATCGGAACGCAACGAGCGTACTGTTGTTAACGTGCGGCTCTGAATGAGGGCCATAGTCTGGTAAATACAAGATCAAGGCAGTGGCCATCTTGATGAGTAGAGGAGTCAGTCCATTGGGAGAGGCCAAGAGAGGATGTTAAGGAGAGAAGTTTGGAGGCATGAGGGGATTGTGGACTGTCAATGGGGATATTGAAATCACCCATGATGATGGTGGAGATGTCAGAGGATAGGAAGTGAGGGAGCCAGGCAGAAAAATGTTCCAGAAATTGATTGGGTGGTCCAGGTGGACGATAGATAGCAGCAATGCGCAGAGAGAAAGGAGTGAAAGTCCTAATAGAATGTACTTCAAATGATGTAAATGTAAGGGATAGTACCTGTGGAATAACTGTGTATGTAAAAGATTGGGACAGTAGTATTCCTACTCCACCTCCTTTACTATTACCAGGCCTGGAGGTATGTGTGAAGTGTAGACCACCATGTGAGAGTGCTGCAGGGGAGGCAGTGTCTGTTTGTGTGAGCCATGTTTCTGTTAATGCCAGAAGATTGAGGTTATTAGAAATAAAGAGGTCATGGATGGATGTTAGTTTGTTGCAGACAGAGCGTGCATTCCATAAGGCACATTTCAGTGTTTTGGAGGGTGATGGGAGGCATGTGATGTGTCTGAGGTTTGCTGGATTTATATTCCGTGAGTAGGGCATGTGTGTAGGGCCTGGATTTGGTGATATGTCACCAGCTAAGAGAAGTAGAAGGAGAGAGACATAAATATAGTTCTGTGTTTTGTATGAAAGTTTTTTATGGCAACAGGTTGTGGATGTTATGGTCAATTTAGAAAGATAAGTAAATAGCTCATGTGCGTTCATAAGAGGGGAGTAGATTATTGAGGCTGCAATGTGTACAGAGGGGTGAGCTGCAGGGAGAGTAAAGGATGCAATAGCCTTAGAGAACATGCCATGGAGTGAAATAAGAATGAATAATGTATGGTACATGATGGTTTAGAATAAAAAGAGAAAATCCGTAGAATATAAATAGTTATTGTTTGCATTTAGAAATTACCTGCTTTATGATGTTGTTCAATGTTTGTTCAACTGGTTTTTAAGCTTTTCATTTTGATACTTTATGCATAGGATACTTCATGCATGGGATGACCAGCTCAATCGAGCCCAGCTCTCTAGATCTGACTAGTAAGATATACTGTGGCTGATTAACATAGGCTACATCTGAGACATGTCCAGCTGACCTAAGGTGTTAAATTGCCTTGTGTTTGATTATGTAAACAACAGCCCAGTTTGCCATCATAAACTATGCTTCACTAACAACAACATCACAAAAATAGGAAATGACTATTGCAACAATTTAAAATATCACATACATTTAAATATGATGAATGAATAAAGTTCAGAGTATGATTGCAGGAGGCTGGATATCACATACATTTAAATATGATGAATGAATAAAGTTCAGAGTATGATTGCAGGAGGGTGGATATCACATACCTGAGAGATGAGAAAAGAAGATGGTTAGATCCAGATAAATGTAATTTGGTTTTTAACTGTTCATTTTGATACTTTATGCATAGGATACTTCATGCATGGGATGCCCAGCTCAATCGAGCCCAGCTCTCTAGATCTGACTAGTAAGATATACTGTGGCTGATTAACATAGGCTACATCTGAGACATGTCCAGCTGACCTAAGGTGTTAAATTGCCTTGTGTTTGATTATGTAAACAACAGCCCAGTTTGCCATCATAAACTATGCTTCACTAACAACAACATCACAAAAATAGGAAATGACTATTGCAACAATTTAAAATATCACATACATTTAAATATGATGAATGAATAAAGTTCAGAGTATGATTGCAGGAGGGTGGATATCACATACATTTAAATATGATGAATGAATAAAGTTCAGAGTATGATTGCAGGAGGGTGGATATCACATACCTGAGAGATGAGAAAAGAAGATGGTTAGATCCAGATAAATGTAATTTGGTTTTTAACTGTTCATTTTGATACTTTATGCATAGGATACTTCATGCATGGGATGACCAGCTCAATCGAGCCCAGCTCTCTAGATCTGACTAGTAAGATATACTGTGGCTGATTAACATAGGCTACATCTGAGACATGTCCAGCTGACCTAAGGTGTTAAATTGCCTTGTGTTTGATTATGTAAACAACAGCCCAGTTTGCCATCATAAACTATGCTTCACTAACAACAACATCACAAAAATAGGAAATGACTATTGCAACAATTTAAAATATCACATACATTTAAATATGATGAATGAATAAAGTTCAGAGTATGATTGCAGGAGGGTGGATATCACATACATTTAAATATGATGAATGAATAAAGTTCAGAGTATGATTGCAGGAGGGTGGATATCACATACCTGAGAGATGAGAAAAGAAGATGGTTAGATCCAGATAAATGTAATTTGGTTTTTAACTGTTCATTTTGATACTTTATGCATAGGATACTTCATGCATGGGATGCCCAGCTCAATCGAGCCCAGCTCTCTAGATCTGACTAGTAAGATATACTGTGGCTGATTAACATAGGCTACATCTGAGACATGTCCAGCTGACCTAAGGTGTTAAATTGCCTTGTGTTTGATTATGTAAACAACAGCCCAGTTTGCCATCATAAACTATGCTTCACTAACAACAACATCACAAAAATAGGAAATGACTATTGCAACAATTTAAAATATCACATACATTTAAATATGATGAATGAATAAAGTTCAGAGTATGATTGCAGGAGGGTGGATATCACATACATTTAAATATGATGAATGAATAAAGTTCAGAGTATGATTGCAGGAGGGTGGATATCACATACCTGAGAGATGAGAAAAGAAGATGGTTAGATCCAGATAAATGTAATTTGGTTTTTAACTGTTCATTTTGATACTTTATGCATAGGATACTTCATGCATGGGATGCCCAGCTCAATCGAGCCCAGCTCTCTAGATCTGACTAGTAAGATATACTGTGGCTGATTAACATAGGCTACATCTGAGACATGTCCAGCTGACCTAAGGTGTTAAATTGCCTTGTGTTTGATTATGTAAACAACAGCCCAGTTTGCCATCATAAACTATGCTTCACTAACAACAACATCACAAAAATAGGAAATGACTATTGCAACAATTTAAAATATCACATACATTTAAATATGATGAATGAATAAAGTTCAGAGTATGATTGCAGGAGGGTGGATATCACATACATTTAAATATGATGAATGAATAAAGTTCAGAGTATGATTGCAGGAGGGTGGATATCACATACCTGAGAGATGAGAAAAGAAGATGGTTAGATCCAGATAAATGTAATTTGGTTTTTAACTGTTCATTTTGATACTTTATGCATAGGATACTTCATGCATGGGATGCCCAGCTCAATCGAGCCCAGCTCTCTAGATCTGACTAGTAAGATATACTGTGGCTGATTAACATAGGCTACATCTGAGACATGTCCAGCTGACCTAAGGTGTTAAATTGCCTTGTGTTTGATTATGTAAACAACAGCCCAGTTTGCCATCATAAACTATGCTTCACTAACAACAACATCACAAAAATAGGAAATGACTATTGCAACAATTTAAAATATCACATACATTTAAATATGATGAATGAATAAAGTTCAGAGTATGATTGCAGGAGGGTGGATATCACATACATTTAAATATGATGAATGAATAAAGTTCAGAGTATGATTGCAGGAGGGTGGATATCACATACCTGAGAGATGAGAAAAGAAGATGGTTAGATCCAGATAAATGTAATTTGGTTTTTAACTGTTCATTTTGATACTTTATGCATAGGATACTTCATGCATGGGATGCCCAGCTCAATCGAGCCCAGCTCTCTAGATCTGACTAGTAAGATATACTGTGGCTGATTAACATAGGCTACATCTGAGACATGTCCAGCTGACCTAAGGTGTTAAATTGCCTTGTGTTTGATTATGTAAACAACAGCCCAGTTTGCCATCATAAACTATGCTTCACTAACAACAACATCACAAAAATAGGAAATGACTATTGCAACAATTTAAAATATCACATACATTTAAATATGATGAATGAATAAAGTTCAGAGTATGATTGCAGGAGGGTGGATATCACATACATTTAAATATGATGAATGAATAAAGTTCAGAGTATGATTGCAGGAGGGTGGATATCACATACATTTAAATATGATGAATGAATAAAGTTCAGAGTATGATTGCAGGAGGGTAGATATCACATACCTGAGAGATGAGCAAAGAAGATGGTTAGATCCAGATAAATGTAATTTGGTTTTTAACTGTTCATTTTGATACTTTATGCATAGGATACTTCATGCATGGGATGCCCAGCTCAATCGAGCCCAGCTCTCTAGATCTGACTAGTAAGATATACTGTGGCTGATTAACATAGGCTACATACATATGTGTAAGTGTTAAAATAGTGCTGCTAACATTCATATGTGTAAGTGTAAAATAATGCTGCTAACATACATATGTGTAAGTGTAAAATAGCACTGCTAACATACATATGTGTAAGTGTAAAATAGCACTGCTAACATACATATGGGTAAGTGTAAAATAGCACTGCTAACATGCATATGTGTACGTGTAAAATAGTGCTGCTAACATACATATGTGTAAATGTCAAATAGTGCTGCTAACATACATATGTGTACGTGTAAAATAGCGCTGCTAAAATACATATGGGTAGGTGTAAAATAGCGCTGCTAACATACATATGTGTACGTGTAAAATAGCACTGCTAACATACATATGTGTAAGTGTAAAATAGCGCTGCTAACATACATATGTGAATAATAGTGCTACTAACATACATATGTGTAAGTGTTAAAATAGTGCTGCTAAGATACATATGTGTAAGTGTAAAATAGCGCTGCTAACATACATATGTGTAAGTGTAAAATAGCACTGCTAACATACATATGTGTAAGTGTAAAAAAGTACTGCTAATATATACATATGTGTAAGTGTAAAATAGCGCTGCTAACATACATATGTGTAAGTGTTAAAATAGTGCTGCTAACATACATATGTGTACGTGTAAAATAGTCCTGCTAACATACATTTGTGTACGTGTAAAATAGCACTGCTCACATACATATGTGTACGTGTAAAATAGCACTGCTAACATACATATGTGTAAGTGTAAAATAGCGCTGCTAACATACATATGTGTAAAATAGTGCTACTAACATACATATGTGTAAGTGTAAAATAGCGCTGCTAACATACATATGTGTGAGTGTAAAATAGTGCTACTAACATACATATGTGTACGTGTAAAATAGCGCTGCTAACATATATGTGTAAGTGTAAAACAGCGCTGCTACCATACATATGTGTAAGTGTAAAATAGCGCTGCTAACATACATATGTGTAAGTGTAAAATAGCGCTGCTAACATAGATATGTGTAAGTGTAAAATAGCGCTGCTAACATACATATGGGTAAGTGTAAAATAGCGCTGCTAACATACATATGTGTACGTGTAAAATAGCGCTGCTAACATACATATGTGTAAAATAGAGCTGCTAACATACATATGTGTAAGTGTAAAATAGCGCTGCTAACATACATATGTGTAAAATAGCACTGCTAACATACACAATTGTAAAATAGCGCTGCTAACATACATATGTGTACGTGTAATATGGCGCTGCTAACATACATATGTGTACGTGTAATATGGCGCTGCTAACATACATATGTGTAAGTGTAAAATAGCGCTGCTAACATAGATATGTGTAAGTGTAAAATAGCGCTGCTAACATACATATGGGTAAGTGTAAAATAGCGCTGCTAACATACATATGTGTACGTGTAAAATAGCGCTGCTAACATACATATGTGTAAAATAGAGCTGCTAACATACATATGTGTAAGTGTAAAATAGCGCTGCTAACATACATATGTGTAAAATAGCACTGCTAACATACACAATTGTAAAATAGCGCTGCTAACATACATATGTGTACGTGTAATATGGCGCTGCTAACATACATATGTGTACGTGTAATATGGCGCTGCTAACATACATATGTGTACGTGTAAAATAGCGCTGCTAACATTCATATGTGAAAAATAGCACTGCTAACATACACAAGTGTAAAATAGCGCTGCTAACATACATATGTGTACGTGTAATATAGCGCTGCTAACATACATATGTGTAAGTGTAAAATAGTGTAGCTAACATACATATGTGTACGTGTAAAATAGCGCTGCTAACATTAATATGTGTAAGTGTAAAATAGCGCTGCTGACATACATATGTGTATGTGTAAAATAGTGTGCTAACACACATACTGTATGTGTACGTGTAAAAAAGTGCTGCTAACATTCGTATGTATAAGTGTAAAATAGCGCTGATCACATACATAAGTGTAAAATAGCGCTGCTAACATACATAAGTGTAAAATAGCGCTGCTAACATACATATGTGTAAGTGTAAAATAGCACTACTAACATACATATGTGTACGTGTAAAATAGCGCTACTAACATACATATGTGTAAGTGTAAAATAGCGCTGCTAACATACATATGTGTAAGTGTAAAATAGCGCTGCTAACATAGATATGTGTAAGTGTAAAATAGCGCTGCTAACATACATATGGGTAAGTGTAAAATAGCGCTGCTAACATACATATGTGTAAAATAGTGCTACTCACATACATATGTGTAAGTGTAAAATAGCGCTGCTAACATACATATGTGTGAGTGTAAAATAGTGCTACTAACATACATATGTGTACGTGTAAAATAGCGCTGCTAACATATATGTGTAAGTGTAAAATAGCGCTGCTACCATACATATGTGTACGTGTAAAATAGTGCTGCTAACATACATATGTGTATGTGTAAATACTGTAGCGCTGCTAACATACATATGTGTAAAATATACCTGCTAACATACATATGTGTAAAATAGCGCTGCTAAAATACACAAGTGTAAAATAGCGCTGCTAACATATATATGTGTACGTGTAATATAGCGCTGCTAACATACATATGTGTACGTGTAATATAGCGCTGCTAACATACATATGTGTAAGTGTAAAATAGCAATGCTAACATACATATGTGTAAGTGTAAAATAGCGCTGCTAACATACATATGTGTAAGTGTTAAAATAGTGCTGCTAACATACATATGTGTAAGTGTTAAAATAGTGCTGCTAACATTCATATGTGTAAGTGTAAAATAATGCTGCTAACATACATATGTGTAAGTGTAAAATAGCACTGCTAACATACATATGTGTAAGTGTAAAATAGCACTGCTAACATACATATGGGTAAGTGTAAAATAGCACTGCTAACATGCATATGTGTACGTGTAAAATAGTGCTGCTAACATACATATGTGTAAATGTAAAACAGTGCTGCTAACATACATATGTGTACGTGTAAAATAGCGCTGCTAAAATACATATGGGTAGGTGTAAAATAGCGCTGCTGACATACATATGTGTACGTGTAAAATAGCACTGCTAACATACATATGTGTAAGTGTAAAATAGCGCTGCTAACATACATATGTAAATAATAGTGCTACTAACATACATATGTGTAAGTGTTAAAATAGTGCTGCTAAGATACATATGTGTAAGTGTAAAATAGCGCTGCTAACATACATATGGGTAAGTGTAAAATAGCGCTGCTAACATACATATGTGTAAGTGTAAAATAGCGCTGCTGACATACATATGTGTACGTGTAAAATAGCACTGCTAACATACATATGTGTAAGTGTAAAATAGCGCTGCTAACATACATATGTAAATAATAGTGCTACTAACATACATATGTGTAAGTGTAAAATAATGCTGCTAACATACATATGTGTAAGTGTAAAATAGCACTGCTAACATACATATGTGTAAGTGTAAAATAGCGCTGCTAACATACATATGTGTAAGTGTAAAATAGCACTGCTAACATACATATGTGTAAGTGTAAAAAAGTACTGCTAATATATACATATGTGTAAGTGTAAAATAGCGCTGCTAACATACATATGTGTAAGTGTAAAATAGCGCTGCTAACATACATATGGGTAAGTGTAAAATAGTGCTGCTAACATACATATGTGTACGTGTAAAATAGCGCTGCTAACATACATATGTGTAAAATAGAGCTGCTAACATACATATGTAAATAATAGTGCTACTAACATACATATGTGTAAGTGTTAAAATAGTGCTGCTAAGATACATATGTGTAAGTGTAAAATAGCGCTGCTAACATACATATGTGTAAGTGTAAAATAGCACTGCTAACATACATATGTGTAAGTGTAAAAAAGTACTGCTAATATATACATATGTGTAAGTGTAAAATAGCGCTGCTAACATACATATGTGTACGTGTAAAATAGTCCTGCTAACATACATATGTGTACGTGTAAAATAGCACTGCTAACATACATATGTGTACGTGTAAAATAGCACTGCTAACATACATATGTGTAAGTGTAAAATAGCGCTGCTAACATAGATATGTGTAAGTGTAAAATAGCGCTGCTAACATACATATGGGTAAGTGTAAAATAGCGCTGCTAACATACATATGTGTACGTGTAAAATAGCGCTGCTAACATACATATGTGTAAAATAGAGCTGCTAACATACACAATTGTAAAATAGCGCTGCTAACATACATATGTGTACGTGTAATATGGCGCTGCTAACATACATATGTGTACGTGTAATATGGCGCTGCTAACATACATATGTGTACGTGTAAAATAGCGCTGCTAACATTCATATGTGAAAAATAGCACTGCTAACATACACAAGTGTAAAATAGCGCTGCTAACATACATATGTGTACGTGTAATATAGCGCTGCTAACATACATATGTGTAAGTGTAAAATAGTGTAGCTAACATACATATGTGTACGTGTAAAATAGCGCTGCTAACATTAATATGTGTAAGTGTAAAATAGCGCTGCTGACATACATATGTGTATGTGTAAAATAGTGTGCTAACACACATACTGTATGTGTACGTGTAAAAAAGTGCTGCTAACATTCGTATGTATAAGTGTAAAATAGCGCTGATCACATACATAAGTGTAAAATAGCGCTGCTAACATACATAAGTGTAAAATAGCGCTGCTAACATACATATGTGTAAGTGTAAAATAGCACTACTAACATACATATGTGTACGTGTAAAATAGCGCTACTAACATACATATGTGTAAGTGTAAAATAGCGCTGCTAACATACATATGTGTAAGTGTAAAATAGCGCTGCTAACATACATATGTGTAAGTGTAAAATAGCGCTGCTAACATACATATGGGTAAGTGTAAAATAGTGCTGCTAACATACATATGTGTACGTGTAAAATAGCGCTGCTAACATACATATGTGTAAAATAGAGCTGCTAACATACATATGTAAATAATAGTGCTACTAACATACATATGTGTAAGTGTTAAAATAGTGCTGCTAAGATACATATGTGTAAGTGTAAAATAGCGCTGCTAACATACATATGTGTAAGTGTAAAATAGCACTGCTAACATACATATGTGTAAGTGTAAAAAAGTACTGCTAATATATACATATGTGTAAGTGTAAAATAGCGCTGCTAACATACATATGTGTACGTGTAAAATAGTCCTGCTAACATACATATGTGTACGTGTAAAATAGCACTGCTAACATACATATGTGTACGTGTAAAATAGCACTGCTAACATACATATGTGTAAGTGTAAAATAGCGCTGCTAACATAGATATGTGTAAGTGTAAAATAGCGCTGCTAACATACATATGGGTAAGTGTAAAATAGCGCTGCTAACATACATATGTGTAAGTGTAAAATAGCGCTGCTAACATACATATGTGTAAAATAGCACTGCTAACATACACAATTGTAAAATAGCGCTGCTAACATACATATGTGTACGTGTAATATGGCGCTGCTAACATACATATGTGTACGTGTAATATGGCGCTGCTAACATACATATGTGTACGTGTAAAATAGCGCTGCTAACATTCATATGTGAAAAATAGCACTGCTAACATACACAAGTGTAAAATAGCGCTGCTAACATACATATGTGTACGTGTAATATAGCGCTGCTAACATACATATGTGTAAGTGTAAAATAGTGTAGCTAACATACATATGTGTACGTGTAAAATAGCGCTGCTAACATATATGTGTAAGTGTAAAATAGCGCTGCTAACATACATATGTGTACGTGTAAAATAGCGCTGCTAACATTCATATGTGAAAAATAGCACTGCTAACATACACAATTGTAAAATAGTGCTACTAACATACATATGTGTAAGTGTAAAATAGCGCTGCTAACATACATATGTGTGAGTGTAAAATAGTGCTACTAACATACATATGTGTACGTGTAAAATAGCGCTGCTAACATAT
This sequence comes from Taudactylus pleione, assembly GCA_031769625.1. Classification (NCBI taxonomy): domain Eukaryota; kingdom Metazoa; phylum Chordata; class Amphibia; order Anura; family Myobatrachidae; genus Taudactylus; species Taudactylus pleione. The sequence goes on from JAUIMM010000185.1 coordinate 10,358,807, forward strand.
ATGTGTAAGTGTAAAATAGCGCTGCTACCATACATATGTGTAAGTGTAAAATAGCGCTGCTAACATACATATGTGTAAGTGTAAAATAGCGCTGCTAACATACATATGGGTAAGTGTAAAATAGTGCTGCTAACATACATATGTGTACGTGTAAAATAGCGCTGCTAACATACATATGTGTAAAATAGAGCTGCTAACATACATATGTGTAAGTGTAAAATAGCGCTGCTAACATACATATGTGTAAAATAGCACTGCTAACATACACAATTGTAAAATAGCGCTGCTAACATACATATGTGTACGTGTAATATGGCGCTGCTAACATACATATGTGTACGTGTAATATGGCGCTGCTAACATACATATGTGTACGTGTAAAATAGCGCTGCTAACATTCATATGTGAAAAATAGCACTGCTAACATACACAAGTGTAAAATAGCGCTGCTAACATACATATGTGTACGTGTAATATAGCGCTGCTAACATACATATGTGTAAGTGTAAAATAGTGTAGCTAACATACATATGTGTACGTGTAAAATAGCGCTGCTGACATACATATGTGTATGTGTAAAATAGTGTGCTAACACACATACTGTATGTGTACGTGTAAATAAGTGCTGCTAACATTCGTATGTATAAGTGTAAAATAGCGCTGCTCACATACATAAGTGTAAAATAGCGCTGCTAACATACATAAGTGTAAAATAGCGCTGCTAACATACATATGTGTAAGTGTAAAATAGCACTACTAACATACATATGTGTACGTGTAAAATAGCGCTGCTAACATACATATGTGTACGTGTAAAATAGTGCTGCTAACATACATATGTGTATGTGTAAATACTGTAGCGCTGCTAACATACATATGTGTAAAATATACCTGCTAACATACATATGTGTAAAATAGCGCTGCTAAAATACACAAGTGTAAAATAGCGCTGCTAACATATATATGTGTACGTGTAATATAGCGCTGCTAACATACATATGTGTACGTGTAATATAGCGCTGCTAACATACATATGTGTAAGTGTAATATAGCAATGCTAACATACATATGTGTAAGTGTAAAATAGCGCTGCTAACATACATATGTGTAAGTTTTAAAATAGTGCTGCTAACATACATATGTGTAAGTGTTAAAATAGTGCTGCTAACATTCATATGTGTAAGTGTAAAATAATGCTGCTAACATACATATGTGTAAGTGTAAAATAGCACTGCTAACATACATATGGGTAAGTGTAAAATAGCACTGCTAACATGCATATGTGTACGTGTAAAATAGTGCTGCTAACATACATATGTGTAAGTGTAAAATAGTGCTGCTAACATACATATGTGTACGTGTAAAATAGCGCTGCTAAAATACATATGGGTAGGTGTAAAATAGCGCTGCTGACATACATATGTGTACGTGTAAAATAGCACTGCTAACATACTTATGTGTACGTGTAAAATAGCACTGCTAACATACATATGTGTAAGTGTAAAATAGCGCTGCTAACATACATATGTGAATAATAGTGCTACTAACATACATATGTGTAAGTGTTAAAATAGTGCTGCTATGATACATTTGTGTAAGTGTAAAATAGCGCTGCTAACATACATATGTGTAAGTGTAAAATAGCACTGCTAACATACATATGTGTAAGTGTAAAAAAGTACTGCTAATATATACATATGTGTACGTGTAAAATAGCACCGCTAACATACATATGTGTACGTGTAAAATAGCACTGCTAACATACATATGTGTAAGTGTAAAATAGCGCTGCTAACATACATATGTGAATAATAGTGCTACTAACATACATATGTGTAAGTGTTAAAATAGTGCTGCTAACATACATATGTGTACGTGTAAAATAGTCCTGCTAACATACATATATGTACGTGTAAAATAGCACAGCTAACATACATATGTGTACGTGTAAAATAGCACTGCTAACATACATATGTGTAAATGTAAAATAGCGCTGCTAACATACATATGTGTAAAATAGTGCTACTAACATACATATGTGGAAGTGTAAAATAGCGCTGCTAACATACATATGTGTAAGTGTAAAATGGCGCTGCTTATATAGATATGTGTAAGTGTAAAATAGCGCTGCTAACATACATATGGGTAAGTGTAAAATAGCACTGCTAACATACATATGTGTAAGTGTAAAATAGTGATGCTAACATACATATCTGTAAGTGTAAAATAGCACTGCTAACATACATATGTGTACGTGTAAAATAGTGCTGCTAACATACATATGTGTAAGTGGAAAATAGTGCTGCTAACATACATATGGGTAAGTGTAAAATAGAACTGCTAACATACATATGTGTAAGTGTAAAATAGCGCTGCTAACATACATATGTAAATAATAGTGCTACTAACATACATATGTGTAAGTGTTAAAATAGTGCTGCTAACATACATATGTGTACGTGTAAAATAGTCCTGCTAACATACATATGTGTACGTGTAAAATAGCACTGCTAACATACATATGTGTAAAATAGCGCTGCTAACATACATATGTGTAAAATAGAGCTGCTAACATACATATGTGTAAGTGTAAAATAGCGCTGCTAACATACATATGTGTAAAATAGCACTGCTAACATACACAATTGTAAAATAGCACTGCTAACATACATATGTGTACGTGTAATATGGCGCTGCTAACATACATATGTGTACGTGTAAAATAGCGCTGCTAACATTCATTTGTGAAAAATAGCACTGCTAACATACACAAGTGTAAAATAGCGCTGCTAACATACATATGTGTACGTGTAATATAGCGCTGCTAACATACATATGTGTAAGTGTAAAATAGTGCTGCTAACATACATATGTGTACGTGTAAAATAGCGCTGCTAACATTAATATGTGTAAGTGTAAAATAGCGCTGCTGACATACATATGTGTATGTGTAAAATAGTGTGCTAACACACATACTGTATGTGTACGTGTAAAAAAGTGCTGCTAACATTCGTATGTGTAAGTGTAAAATAGCGCTGCTAACATACATAAGTGTAAAATAGCGCTGGTAACATACATATGTGTAAGTGTAAAATAGCACTACTAACATACATATGTGTACGTGTAAAATAGCGTTGCTAACATACATATGTGTACGTGTAAAATAGTGCTGCTAACATACATATGTGTATGTGTAAATACTGTAGCGCTGCTAACATACATATGTGTAAAATAGACCTGCTAACATACATATGTGTAAAATAGCGATGCTAAAATACACAAGTGTAAAATAGCGCTGCTAACATACATATGTGTACGTGTAATATAGCGCTACTAACATACATATGTGTACGTGTAATATAGCGCTGCTAACATACATATGTGTAAGTGTAAAATAGAAATGCTAACATACATATATGTAAGTGTAAACTAGCGCTGCTAACATACATATGTGTAAGTGTTAAAATAGTGCTGCTAACATACATATGTGTAAGTGTTAAAATAGTGCTGCTAACATACATATGTGTAAGTGTAAAATAATGCTGCTAACATACATATGTGTAAAATAGTGCTACTAACATACACATATGTAAGTGTAAAATAGCGCTGCTACCATACATAAGTGTAAAATAGTGCTGCTAACTGACATAAGTGTAAAATAGCGCTGCTAACATACATATGTGTAAGTGTAAAATAGCGCTGCTAACATACATATGTGTACGTGTAAAATAGCGCTGCTAACATACATATGTGTAAAATAGAGCTGCTAACATTCATATGTGTAAAATAGCGCTGCTAACATTCATATGTGTAAAACAGTGCTGCTAACATACATATGTGTACGTGTAAAATAGTGCTGCTAACATACATATGGGTAAGTGTAAAATAGCACTGTTAACATACATAATTGTACGTGTAAAATAGCCCTGCTAACATACATATGTGTACGTGTAAAATAGCACTGCTAACATACATATGTGTAAGTGTAAAATAGCGCTGCTAACATACATATGTGTAAAATAGTGCTACTAACATACATATGTGTAAGTGTTAAAATAGTGCTGCTAACATACATATGTGTAAGTGTAAAATAGCGCTGCTAACATACATATGTGTAAGTGTAAAATAGCACTGCTAACATACATATGTGTAAGTGTAAAATAGCACTGCTAATATACATATGTGTAAGTGTAAAATAGCGCTGCTAACATACATATGTGTAAGTGTTAAAATAGTGCTGCTAACATACATATGTGTACGTGTAAAATAGTGCTGCTAACATACATATGTGTACGGGTAAAATAGCACTGCTAACATGCATATGTGTACGTGTAAAATAGTGCTGCTAACATACATATGCGTAAGTTTAAAATAGTGCTGCTAACATACATATGTGTACGTGTAAAATAGCGCTGCTAACATACATATGGGTAAGTGTAATATAGCACTGCTAACATACATATGTGTACGTGTAAAATAGGACTGCTAACATACATATGTGTACGTGTAAAATAGGACTGCTAAAATACATATGTGTAAGTGTAAAATAGCGCTGCTAACATACATATGTGTAAAATAGTTCTACTAACATACATATGTGTAAGTGTTAAAATAGTGCTGCTAACATACATATGTGTAAGTGTAAAATAGTGCTACTAACATACATATGTGTAAGTGTAAAATAGCGCTGCTAACATACATATGTGTAAGTGTAAAATAGCGCTGCTAACATAGATATGTGTAAGTGTAAAATAGCGCTGCTAACATACATATGGGTAAGTGTAAAATAGCGCTGCTAACATACATATGTGTAAAATAGTGCTACTCACATACATATGTGTAAGTGAAAAATAGCGCTGCTAACATACATATGTGTGAGTGTAAAATAGTGCTACTAACATACATATCTGTACATGTAAAATAGCGCTGCTAACATATATGTGTAAGTGTAAAATAGCGCTGCTACCATACATAAGTGTAAAATAGCGCTGCTAACTTACATAAGAGTAAAATAGTGCTGCTAACATACATATGTGTAAGTGTAAAATAGCGCTGCTAACATACATATGTGTACGTGTAAAATAGCGCTGCTAACATACATATGTGTAAAATAGATCTGCTAACATACATATGTGTAAGTGTAAAATAGCACTGCTAACATACATATGTGTAAAATAGCACTGCTAACATACATATGTGTAAAATAGTGCTACTAACATACATATGTGAAAGTGAAAAATAGCGCTGCTAACATACATATGTGTAAGTGTAAAATAGTGCTACTAACATACATATGTGTACGTGTAAAATAGCGCTGCTAATATATATGTGTAAGTGTAAAATAGCGCTGCTACCATACATAAGTGTAAAATAGCGCTGCTAACTTACATAAGTGTAAAATAGCGCTGCTAACATACATATGTGTAAGTGTAAAATAGCGCTGCTAACATACATATGTGTACGTGTAAAATAGCACTGCTAACATACATATGTGTAAAATAGAGCTGCTATCATACATATGTGTAAGTGTAAAATAGCACTGCTAACATACATATGTGTAAAATAGCACTGCTAACATACACAATTGTAAATAACGCACCTAACATACATATGTGTACGTATAATATGGCGCTGCTAACATACATATGTGTAAAATAGCGCTGCTAACATTCATATGTGTAAAAAAGCGCTGCTAACATTCATATGTGTAAAACAGTGCTGCTAACATACATATGTGTACGTGTAAAATAGTGCTGCTAACATACATATGGGTAAGTGTAAAATAGCACTGTTAACATACATATGTGTACGTGTAAAATAGCCCTGCTAACATACATATGTGTACGTGTAAAATAGCACTGCTAACATACATATGTGTACGAGTAAAATAGCACTGCTAACATACATATGTGTAAGTGTAAAATAGCGCTGCTAACATACATATGTGTAAAATAGTGCTACTAACATACATATGTGTAAGTGTTAAAATAGTGCTGCTAACATACATAGGTGTAAGTGTAAAATAACGCTGCTAACATACATATGTGTAAGTGTAAAATAGCACTGCTATCATACATATGTGTAAGTGTAAAATAGTACTGCTAATATACATATGTGTAAGTGTAAAATAGCGCTGCTAACATACATATGTGTAGGTGTTAAAATAGTGCTGCTAACATACATATGTGTACGTGTAAAATAGTCCTGCTAACATACATATGTGTACGTGTAAAATAGCACTGCTAACATACATATGTGTACATGTAAAATAGCACTGCTAACATACATATGTGTAAGTGTAAAATAGCGCTGCTAACATACATATGTGTAAAATAGTGCTACTAACATACTTATTTGTAAGTGTAAAATAGCGCTGCTAACATACATATGTGTGAGTGTAAAATAGTGCTACTAACATACATGTTTACGTGTAAAATAGCGCTGCTAACATATATGTGTAAGTGTAAAATAGCGCTGCTACCATACATATGTGTAAGTGTAAAATAGCGCTGCTAACATACATATGTGTAAGTGTAAAATAGCGCTGCTAACATACATATGGGTAAGTGTAAAATAGCGCTGCTAACATACATATGTGTACGTGTAAAATAGCGCTGCTAACATACATATGTGTAAAATAGAGCTGCTAACATACATATGTGTAAGTGTAAAATAGCGCTGCTAACATACATATGTGTAAAATAGCACTGCTAACATACACAATTGTAAAATAGCACTGCTAACATACATATGTGTACGTGTAATATGGTGCTACTAACATACATATGTGTAAGTGTAAAATAGCGCTGCTAACATACATATGTGTGAGTGTAAAATAGTGCTACTAACATACATATGTGTACATGTAAAATAGCGCTGCTAACATATATGTGTAAGTGTAAAATAGCACTGCTACCATACATAAGTGTAAAATAGCGCTGCTAACTTACATAAGTGTAAAATAGTGCTGCTAACATACATATGTGTACGTGTAAAATAGCACTGCTAACATACATATGTGTAAGTGTAAAATAGCGCTGCTAACATACATATGTGTAAAATAGCACTGCTAACATACATATGTGTAAAATAGAGCTACTAAAATACATATGTGTAAGTGTAAAATAGTGCTACTAACATACATATGTGTACGTGTAAAATAGCGCTGCTAATATATATTATATATATGTGTAAGTGTAAAATAGCGCTGCTACCATACATAAGTGTAAAATAGTGCTGCTAACTTACATAAGTGTAAAATAGCGCTGCTAACATACATATGTGTAAGTGTAAAATAGCGCTGCTAACATACATATGTGTAAAATAGAGCTGCTATCATACATATGTGTAAGTGTAAAATAGCACTGCTAACATACATATGTGCAAAATAGCACTGCTAACATACACAATTGTAAAATAGCGCTGCTTACATACATATGTGTACGTGTAATATGGCGCTGCAGACATACATATGTGTACGTGTAAAATAGCGCTGCTAACATTCATATGTGTAAAATAGTGCTGCTAACATTCATATGTGTAAAATAGTGCTGCTAACATACATATGTGTAAGTGTTAAAATAGTGCTGCTAACATACATATGTGTACGTGTAAAATAGTCCTGCTAACATACATATGTGTACGTGTAAAATAGCAGTGCTAACATACATATGTGTAAGTGTAAAATAGCACTGCTAACATACATATGTGTAAGTGTAAAATAGCACTGCTAACATACATATGTGTAAGTGTAAAATAGCACTGCTAATATACATATGTGTAAGTGTAAAATAGCGCTGCTAACATACATATGTGTATGTGTTAAAATAGTGCTGCTAACATACATATGTGTACATGTAAAATAGTCCTGCTAACATACATATGTGTACGTGTAAAATAGCACTGCTAACATGCATATGTGTACGAGTAAAATAATGCTGCTAACATACATATGCATAAGTTTAAAATAGTGCTGCCAACATACATATGTGTACGTGTAAAATAGCGCTGCTAACATACATATGGGTAAGTGTAATATAGCACTGCTAACATACATATGTGTACGTGTAAAATAGGACTGCTAACATACATATGTGTACGTGTAAAATAGCACTGCTAACATACATATGTGTAAGTGTAAAATAGCGCTGCTAACATACATATGTGTAAAATAGTGCTGCTAACATACATATGTGTAAGTGTAAAATAGCACTGCTAACATACATATGTGTAAGTGTAAAATAGTACTACTAATATACATATGTGTAAGTGTAAAATAGCGCTGCTAACATACATATGCGTAAGTGTTAAAATAGTGCTGCTAACATACATATGTGTACGTGTAAAATAGTCCTGCTAACATACATATGTGTACGTGTAAAATAGCAGTGCTAACATACATATGTGTACGTGTAAAATAGCACTGCTAACATACATATGTGTAAGTGTAAAATAGCGCTGCTAACATACATATGGGTAAAATAGTGCTACTAACATACATATGTGTAAGTGTAAATAGCGCTGCTAACATACATATGTGTGAGTGTAAAATAGCGCTGCTAACATAGATATGTGTAAGTGTAAAATAGCGCTGCTAACATACATATGGGTAAGTGTAAAATAGCGCTGCTAACATACATATGTGTAAAATAGTGCTTCTCACATACATATGTGTAAGTGAAAAATAGCGCTGCTAACATACATATGTGTGAGTGTAAAATAGTGCTACTAACATACATATGTGTACATGTACGCTGCTAACATATATGTGTAAGTGTAAAATAGCGCTGCTACCATACATAAGTGTAAAATAGCGCTGCTAACTTACATAAGTGTAAAATAGTGCTGCTAACATACATATGTGTAAGTGTAAAATAGCGCTGCTAACATACATATGTGTACGTGTAAAATAGCGCTGCTAACATACATATGTGTAAAATAGAGCTGCTAACATACATATGTGTAAGTGTAAAATAGCACTGCTAACATACATATGTGTAAAATAGCACTACTAACAAACATATGTGTAAAATAGCGCTGCTAACATACATATGTGTAAGTGTAAAATAGTGCTAAAAACATACATATGTGTACGTGTAAAATAGCGCTGCTAATATATATGTGTAAGTGTAAAATAGCGCTGCTACCATACATAAGTGTAAAATAGCGCTGCTAACTTACATAAGTGTAAAATAGCGCTGCTAACATACATATGTGTAAGTGTAAAATAGCGCTGCTAACATACATATGTGTAAAATAGAGCTGCTATCATACATATGTGTAAGTGTAAAATAGCGCTGCTAACATACATATGTGTACATGTAATATGGCGCTGCTAACATACATATGTGTACGTGTAAAATAGCGCTGCTAACATTCATATGTGTAAAATAGCGCTGCTAACATTCATATGTGTAAAACAGTGCTGCTAACATACATATGTGTACGTGTAAAATAGTGCTGCTAACATACATATGGGTAAGTGTAAAATAGCACTGTTAACATACATATGTGTACGTGTAAAATAGCCCTGCTAACATACATATGTGTACGTGTAAAATAGCACTGCTAACATACATATGTGTACGAGTAAAATAGCACTGCTAACATACATATGGGTAAGTGTAAAATAGCGCTGCTGACATACATATGTGTATGTGTAAAATAGTGTGCTAACACACATACTGTATGTGTACGTGTAAAAAAGTGCTGCTAACATTCGTATGTATAAGTGTAAAATAGCGCTGCTCACATACATAAGTGTAAAATAGCGCTGTTAACATACATAAGTGTAAAATAGCGCTGCTAACATACATATGTGTAAGTGTAAAATAGCACTACTAACATACATATGTGTACGTGTAAAAAAGCGCTGCTAACATACATATGTGTACGTGTAAAATAGTGCTGCTAACATACATATGTGTATGTGTAAATACTGTAGCGCTGCTAACATACATATGTGTAAAATAGACCTGCTAACATACATATGTGTAAAATAGCGCTGCTAAAATACACAAGTGTAAAATAGCGCTGCTAACATACATATGTGTACGTGTAATATAGCGCTGCTAACATACATATGTGTACGTGTAATAAAGCGCTGCTAACATACATATGTGTAAGTGTAAAATAGCAATGCTAACATACATATGTGTAAGTGTTAAAATAGTGCTGCTAACATACATATGTGTAAGTGTTAAAATAGTGCTGCTAACATACATATGTGTAAGTGTAAAATAATGCTGCTAACATACATATGTGTAAGTGTAAAATAGCACTGCTAACATACATATGTGTAAGTGTAAAATAGCACTGCTAAGCTAACATACATATGGGTAAGTGTAAAATAGCACTGCTAACATGCATATGTGTACGTGTAAAATAGTGCTGCTAACATACATATGTGTAAGTGTAAAATAGTGCTGCTAACATACATATGTGTACGTGTAAAATAGCGCTGCTAACATACATATGGGTAGGTGTAAAATAGCGCTGCTGACATACATATGTGTACGTGTAAAATAGCACTGCTAACATACATATGTGTACGTGTAAAATAGCACTGCTAACATACATATGTGTAAGTGTAAAATAGCGCTGCTAACATACATATGTGTAAAATAGTGCTACTAACATACATATGTGTAAGTGTTAAAATAGTGCTGCTAACATACATATGTGTAAGTGTAAAATAGCGCTGCTAACATACATATGTGTAAGTGTAAAATAGCGCTGCTAACATACATATGTGTATGTATAAAATAGAACTGCTAACATACATATGTTTAAGTGTAAAATAGCACTGCTAAAATACATATGTGTAAAATAGTGCTAGTCACATACATATGAGTAAGTGAAAAATTGCGCTGCTAACATACATATGTGTGAGTGTAAAATAGTGCTACTAACATACATATGTGTACATGTAAAATAGTGCTACTAACATACATATGTGTAAGTGTAAAATAGCGCTGCTAACATACATATGTGTAAGTGTAAAATAGCACTGCTAACATACATATGTGTAAGTGTAAAATAGTACTGCTAATATACATATGTGTAAGTGTAAAATAGCGCTGCCAACATACATATGTGTAAGTGTTAAAATAGTGCTGCTAACATACATATGTGTACGTGTAAAATAGTCCTGCTAACATACATATGTGTACGTGAAAAATAGCACTGCTAACATGCATATGTGTACGTGTAAAATAGTGCTGCTAACATACATATGCGTAAGTTTAAAATAGTGCTGCTAACATACATATGTGTACGTGTAAAATAGCGCTGCTAACATACATATGGGTAAGTGTAATATAGCACTGCTAACATACATATGTGTACGTGTAAAATAACACTGCTAACATACATATGTGTACGAGTAAAATAGCACTGCTAACATACATATATGTAAGTGTAAAATAGCGCTGCTAACATACATATGTGTAAAATAGAGCTACTAACATACATATGTGTAAGTGTTAAAATAGTGCTGCTAACATACATAGGTGTAAGTGTAAAAGAGCGCTGCTAACATACAAATGTGTAAGTGTAAAATAGCACTGCTATCATACATATGTGTAAGTGTAAAATAGCACTGCTAACATACATATGTGTAAGTGTAAAATAGCACTGCTGATATACATATGTGTAAGTGTAAAATAGCACGGCTAACATACTTTGGGTAAGTGTTAAAATAGTGCTTCTAACATACATATGTGTACGTGTAAATTAGTCCTGCTAACATACATATGTGTACGTGTAAAATAGCACTGCTAACATACATATGTGTACATGTAAAATAGCACTGCTAACATACATATGTGTAAGTGTAAAATAGCGCTGCTAACATACATATGTGTAAAATAGTGCTACTAACATACATATGGGTAAGTGTAAAATAGCACTGCTAACATACATATGTGTAAGTGTAAAATAGTGCTGCTAACATACTTATTTGTAAGTGTAAAATAGCACTGCTAACATACATATGTGTACGTGTAAAATAGTGCTGCTAACATACATATGTGAAAGTGTAAAATAGTGCTGCTAACATACATATGGGTAAGCGTAAAATAGCACTGCTAACATACATATGTGTAAGTGTAAAATAGCGCTGCTAACATACATATGTGTAAAATAGTGCTACTCACATACATATGTGTAAGTGTAAAATAGAGCTGCTAACATACATATGTGTGAGTGTAAAATAGTGCTAATAACATACATATGTGTACGTGTAAAATAGCGCTGCTAACATATATGTGTAAGTGTAAAATAGCGCTGCTACCATACATATGTGTAAGTGTAAAATAGCACTGCTAACATACATATGTGTAAGGGTAAAATAGCGCTGCTAACATAGATATGTGCAAGTGTAAAATAGCGCTGCTAACATACATATGGGTAAGTGTAAAATAGCGCTGCTAACATACATATGTGTACATGTAAAATAGCGCTGCTAACATACATATGTGTAAAATAGAGCTGCTTACATGTAAGTGTAAAATAGCGGTGCTAACATACATATGTGTAAAATAGCACTGCTAATATACACAATTGTAAAATAGCGCTGCTAACATACATATGTGTACGTGTAATATGGCGCTGCTAACATACATATGTGTACTTGTAAAATAGCGCTGCTAACATTCATATGTGAAAAATAGCACTGCTAACATACACAAGTGTAAAATAGCGCTGCTAACATACATATGTGTACGTGTAATATAGCGCTGCTAACATACATATGTGTAAGTGTAAAATAGCGCTGCTAACATACATATGTGTGAGTGTAAAATAGTGCTCCTAACATACATATGTGTACGTGTAAAAGAGCACTGCTAACATACATATGTGTACGTGTAAATTAGCACTGCTAACATACATATGTGTACGTGTAAATTAGCACTGCTAACATACATATGTGTAAGTGTAAAATAGCGCTGCTAACATACATATGTGTAAGTGTAAAATAGCACTGCTAACATACATATGTGTAAGTGTAAAATAGTACTGCTAATATACATATGTGTAAGTGTAAAATAGCGCTGCCAACATACATATGTGTAAGTGTTAAAATAGTGCTGCTAACATACATATGTGTACGTGTAAAATAGTCCTGCTAACATACATATGTGTACGTGTAAAATAGCACTGCTAACATACATATGTGTACAGGTAAAATAGCACTGCTAACATACATATGTGTAAGTGTAAAATAGTGCTGCTAACATACATATGTTTAAGTGTAAAATAGCGCTGCTAACATACATATGTGTAAGTGTTAAAATAGCACTGCTAACATACACAATTGTAAAATAGCGCTGCTAACATTCATATGTGTAAAATAGTGCTGCTAACATTCATATGTGTAAAATAGTGCTGCTAACATACATATGTGTACGTGTAAAATAGCACTGCTAACATACATATGTGTACGTGTAAAAGAGCACTGCTAACATACATATGTGTACGTGTAAAATAGCACTGCTATCATACATATGTGTACGAGTAAAATAGCACTGCTAACATACATATGTGTAAGTGTAAAATAGTGCTGCTAACATACATATGTGTAAAATAGTGCTACTGACATACATATGTGTAAGTGTTAAAAGAGTGCTGCTAACATACATATGTGTAAGTGTAAAATAGTGCTGCTAACATACATATGTGTAAGTGTAAAATAGCACTGCTAACATACATATGTGTAAGTGTAAAATAGTACTACTAATATACATATGTGTAAGTGTAAAATAGCGCTGCTAACATACATATGTGTAAGTGTTAAAATAGTGCTGCTAACATACATATGTGTACGTGTAAAATAGTCCTGCTAACATACATATGTGTACGTGTAAAATAGCAGTGCTAACATACATATGTGTACGTGTAAAATAGCACTGCTAACATACATATGTGTAAGTGTAAAATAGCGCTGCTAACATACATATGGGTAAAATAGCGCTGCTAACATACATATGTGTAAGTGTAAAATAGCACTGCTAACATAGATATGTGTAAGTGTAAAATAGTGCTGCTAACATACATATGTGTAAGTGTAAAATAGCGGTGCTAACATACATATGTGTAAGTGTAAAATAGCACTGCTAACATACATATGTGTAAAATAGCACTACTAACATACATATGTGTAAAATAGTGCTACTAACATACATATGTGTAAGTGTAAAATAGCGCTGCTAACATACATATGTGTAAGTGTAAAATAGTGCTACTAACATACATATGTGTATGTGTAAAATAGCGCTGCTAATATATATGTGTAAGTGTAAAATATCGCTGCTACCATACATAAGTGTAAAATAGTGCTTCTAACTTACATAAGTGTAAAATAGCGCTGCTAACATACATATGTGTAAGTGTAAAATAGCGCTGCTAACATACATATGTGTACGTGTAAAATAGCGCTGCTAACATACATATGTGTAAAATAGAGCTGCTATCATACATATGTGTAAGTGTAAAATAGCACTGCTAACATACATATGTGTAAAATAGCACTGCTAACATACACAATTGTAAAATAGCGCTGCTAACATACATATGTGTACATGTAATATGGCGCTGCTAACATACATATGTGTACGTGTAAAATAGCGCTGCTAACATTCATATGTGTAAAATAGCGCTGCTAACATTCATATGTGTAAAACAGTGCTGCTAACATACATATGTGTATGTGTAAATACTGTAGCACTGCTAACATACATATGTGTAAAATAGCACTGCTAAAATACACAAGTGTAAAATAGCACTTCTAACATACATATGTGTACGTGTAATATAGCACTGCTAACATACATATGTGTACGTGTAATAAAGCGCTGCTAACATACATATGTGTAAGTGTAAAATAGCAATGCTAACATACATCTGTGTAAGTGTAAAATAGCGCTGCTAACATACATATGTGTAAGTGTTAAAATAGTGCTGCTAACATACATATGTGTAAGTGTTAAAATAGTGCTGCTAAAATACATATGTGTAAGTGTAAAATAGCACTGCTAACATACATATGTGTAAGTGTAAAATAGCACTGCTAAGCTAACATACATATGGGTAAGTGTAAAATAGCACTGCTAACATGCATATGTGTACGTGTAAAATAGTGCTGCTAACATACATATGTGTAAGTGTAAAATAGTGCTGCTAACATACATATGTGTACATGTAAAATAGCGCTGCTAACATACATATGGGGAGGTGTAAAATAGCGCTGCTGACATACATATGTGTACGTGTAAAATAGCACTGCTAACATACATATGTGTACGTGTAAAATAGCACTGCTAACATACATATGTGTAAGTGTAAAATAGCGCTGCTAACATACATATGTGTAAAATAGTGCTGCTAACATACATATGTGTAAGTGTAAAATAGTACTGCTAATATATACATATGTGTAAGTGTAAAATAGCGCTGCTAACATACATATGTGTAAGTGTTAAAATAGTGCTACTAACATACATATGTGTAAAATAGTGCTACTAACATACATATGTGTAAGTGGAAAATAGCGCTGCTAACATACATATGTGTAAGTGTAAAATAGTGCTACTAACAAACATATGTGTACGTGTAAAATAGTCCTGCTAACATACATATCTGTACGTGTAAAATAGCACTGCTAACATATGTGAGGATACCGGGTGTCCTGGGTATCCTGGGGTTCAGGGATCACACAGTGGAGCAGGTTATAATGAAGGAATGATGAACTTTATTCATGGAGACAGAAATTCAGCAAACAGTAAGCAGGGTTATATCATTACAGTCCACTCAGAGTTCAGCAAAGTCTTTTCCAGCTGCTGTATATCTCTTCCCTACCTGGCCAGCTGTAACAGGGAACACAGAGCTGCTATATATCTTAAGACACTGAGAGGGGACAACACCCCAACCTTCAGAGTCACACTCTACACACACACTAACCCACAATTCCTCTTGCTGCACCACCCTACTTCCCTCTCTCTCCCTCATTGGTGGGCTCAGGTGTCAGTCTTTGCAGAGAGGAAGGAGGAGGGTTTTGTAACAGGAACACACCTTTGCTGTCTGCTGCTGGCAAACTTCCTGTATGAGACATGCAGACTGAGGGTTTCAATTTAAGAACACAGAACTGGGTCATGACTCTTTTCAACATGCAGGCAAGTCCTAGAAGTCCTTTTCCCTTGTCTCCTCACATACCTCCCCCTTCTTAAATCGAGGAGACAGACATGGTCCCAATGTTGGAGTCCTGACTGTCGACTCGGCCCGAGGGTCTGCGAAGCTTGATATTTGTTTCCTCACATCTGGATAGCCCGTCAGCATTGTGATGTTCTCGTCCCTTTTTGTGAGAAATGGAAAAGTTGAAACTTTGTAATGCCAGACTCCACCTCAACAACCTCCCATTTTCCCCCGAGGTTCTGTTTAGCCAATACAACGGGTTATGGTCAGTGACAACAGTAAATTCTTTCCCATAAAGATATGGTTGTAGCTTCTTTAAGGCCCAGACTATGGCTAGACATTCTTTTTCAATAGTGGCGTAGGCTATCTCTCGGTCAGCTAGTTTACGGGATAGATACACAATTGGATGTTCCCTACCATCTGCTCCCACTTGACTCAACACTGCCCCAAGTCCACACCCTGATGCGTCTGTCTGCACAATAAACTTTCTGTTGTAGTCAGGGGCAGCCAACACTGGGGCTCGAGTCAGCAAGTCTTTTAAGGTGTTGAAAGCTTGCTCACATTCAACAGTCCATTCAATATTCCGAGCATATCTCTTTTTGGTCAAGTCTGTCAGAGCCTTGGCCACGGTGCTGTAATGTGGTATAAATTTCCTGTAATAGCCAGCGACTCCAAGGAACGCCCGCACTTGTTTTTGGTTGACAGGTTGGGGCCAATTGGAAATAGCCTCCACCTTTGCCGGATCAGGTCTGATAGCACCTCCTCCGACCCGATGTCCTAGGTACTGAACCTCAGCCATCCCCATTTGACACTTATCTGGGCGTATGGTGAGTCCAGCCTGTCTAATCCTCTTCAGCACTTCTGTCACCTGAATTAAATGCTCCTCCCAGGTATGGCTGAAGATGGCAATGTCATCTAAGTAGGCTTGGGAAAAGTCTTGACACCCCTCCAAGAGGTCATTAACCATTCGCTGGAATGTGGCAGGGGCGTTCTTCATCCCGAAAGGCATTGTAGTCCACTCAAAGAGTCCTTCCGGTGTGATGAAGGCAGAACGCTCCTGGGCCTCTTTGGTAAGTGGGATTTGCCAGTAGCCTTTGCTCAAATCCAATGTTGAGACAAACTCAGCCCCTCCAATCCGATCCAGTAGCTCATCAACACGGGGCATAGGGTAAGCATCAGTGGTGGTGACTTCGTTCAATTTGCGATAGTCCACACAAAACCGTGTGGTCCCATCTTTCTTGGGAACCAACACAACCCCAGCAGCCCATGGGCTTTTAGATGGCACTATGACCCCCAAAGCTAGCATCTCCTCGATCTCAGCCTTTACCTGCCTCATAACACCTGGAGTCATCCGGTAAGCGACTTGTCGGATGGGCCTAGCACTCCCAGTGTCCACATGGTGGGCGGTCAGATGAGTTCGACCAGGTAGACAAGAAAACTGGGCCTGTTCAGCCTCTAAGATCCTCCACATCTCTTGCTGCTGGGCTGCATTCAACTGTTGTCCCACCTGGACTGATTCCACTCCTTTCTTCTCTTTAGCAGCTCCCAAAAGGTCAAGCAATGGATCAGTTTCTGGTGCCTCCATTGGAGGACAACATACCGCCATTGTTACTACTTGACGATCACGATAGGCCTTAATTCGATTTATATGGAAGGTGCGTAGGTACTTCCCTCCCTTATCCAGGGCAATCACGTAATTGACCGGCCCGGTGCGCCTTACCACGGTATACGGTCCTTCCCACATAGCCTGCAGTTTGTTTCTTCGCACTGGGATAAGCACCATTACTTTTTGCCCTGGATGCAACTCTCGGTCTTGAGCATGGGCGTCATACCATTCCTTTTGTCTCTCTTGTGATTCCCTGAGATGCTCTTGGGTTAACTGTAGCAATCTTCTCATGCGGTTCCGCATATTCTCTACATATTGTAAAATGGGCTGCTGGTGTTCTTGGAAAGTTCCCTCCCAGCTCTCTTTGACCAGGTCTAGAGGCCCCCGCACTTTCCGGCCGTACAAAAGTTCAAATGGGGAATATCCAGTAGACGCCTGTGGGACTTCCCGATAAGCGAAGAGAAGCTGTTGAAGGGCTCTCTCCCAGTCCCTCCCCTCGGACAGCACGTAAGCTTGTAGAAGTCTTTTTAGCGTTCCATTGAAACGTTCACAGAGTCCGTTGGTCTGTGGATGGTAAGAGGTGGTCCGAAGAGGTCGAACCCCCCACTTTTCCCACAGGGTTTGCATTAGTTCACCTTGGAATTGGGGCCCTTGATCTGTGATGACTTCCTGTGGGTATCCAAGCCGACTGAATATGTCTGTTAATGCTTGCGCAACGTGTTCTGTGTCAATAGATGATAGGGCCACAGCCTCAGGATAGCGTGTAGCAAAGTCCACCAGTGTTAGGATGTACTTCTTTCCCGTATGACTGGGAATAGCTAATGGTCCAATTAGGTCTATGGCAACACGGGCAAAGGGCTCCCCTATAATAGGTAATGGGTGCAGAGGAGCTTTTCGCTGGGGCTTCCCGAGCCTTTGGCAGGTATTGCAGGTGTCTCGATACTGCTTAACGTCTCTAGAGATTCGTGGCCAGAAGAAATTCCGCAACAATCGTGCCAGTGTTTTACGGGTGCCAAAATGCCCGGCCGCTGGAATGTCATGAGCAAGGGCTAGTAATTGTGCTCTGTACGGTGTAGGTACCACCAACTGTTTAGTAGGCATTACTGTTTCCTGTCCAGACTGAAGAACGACCACTCGGTACAGCAATTCCTCTTCCCAAACTATCTTGCTCCCATCAGCTGTTTCCAACCCCAGGTCGGCTGTGCTCCTTAATTTACTTAGGGAAGGGTCTGTCCGTTGGGCCTGTCGAAACTCGCTCCGGTCCACCTCCCCCAAGTCTAACTCTGAAGTACTGGACAAGAAACTGGAATCACTCACCATTGTGGTCGGGGTAGGTTGGTTCTGTTCTGAATCTGTCACCTGGGTCACTGCTCTTTGGGTTTGGCTCCGGGTCACCACTTGAACGAAGCGTGTCACCAGTCCCTGTCCCAGATCATTCCCGAGGATGACCTTGGCTGGTAGCCCCTTGAGTACTCCGACCTCCACGATTCCTTGATCAGCTCCCCAGTCGAGATGTATCTTGGCGACGGGGATATCGGTCTGTTGTCCCCCGGCGGTGGCAATTCGTACATACTGTCCAGGAATCACCCGGGAGGTGGGAATCAGGTCTGGCTCAATCAATGTGAGTGAGGCCCCAGAATCTCGTAGGCCCTGTACCCGCTGGTCCTCTACCAACACAGGCTGTAAGTGCCCCTGCATATTCTGAGGAGTTGCCTGCTCCTCCCCCAGAACCAGGTCTACAATATACACCCCATCCATCATCTCGGTCGCATCTGAATGGATGACCTCCTCGCAATAATCCTCCATGGGGTAACATACCACAGAGACTGGGGCCGGTCTAGCCCCAGGGAATGGCCCTCGCATGCGTGGACAGTCCCTCAACAAGTGTCCTGGTTGATTGCAGCGGTAGCACTTCCGAGGTTCTGGGTTAGCCACTTTGAATCTGGGTGGTTGATAAGAAATGTTTTTGATAGGGCCTCCTTTACTACTATCATTTATGCGTGGTTCTCTGTCAGGGAGCTTCTCCGCTCGTGGGGTTCTTGTACCACCTGTTGCACTGAAGACTCTCCATTGGGGACGGTTAGCTATATATTCATCAGCCCATTCTGCAGCTTGTTCAGGCGTGCTGGGCTTCCGGTCTGCGACCCACTCCCGTATCTCTGGTGCCATCTTAATCATTAGTTGTTCTGCCACAATTAGGTTGATGATCTGCTCCACGGTAGAGGCCTGTCTACCCTCGAGCCATTTTCCACAAGCTTGCCGTAGCTGACTGGCAAACTCTTGGTAGGAAGCAGTCCCACTTTTGCTCAGTGTCCTGAATTTGAGACGATAAGATTCTGCAGTGATCTGAAACTTAGCCAGCAATGCCTTCTTTATGCAGGTGTAGATTCCACATTCCTGGGAAGTTAGAGCCCTGTAGGCTTCCAAAGCCCTACCGGTGAGACTTGGCCCCAAGTACTTGGGCCATTCAGCTGGCTCTATCCCGTGCACTCCCATGAGATTCTCAAAGATCTGCAGGTGAGTGTCAATGTCAGTTTCATTCTCTCGAAATGTGGGAACATCCTTAAATCCCAAGCGCCGCTTCTCTTGTTCAGCCCCTCTGGGCGACAGCACAGTTCCGCTGCTAGTAGGGATTTGTACCCCTAATATTGCTTGGATCACTCCAGCTCTCTCTTGTGTAGTTGCACTTTCACCTAGCGCCCCCAGCCAGCTCTGTAGTAGGGCGGGAGTAGCGGTGGTTGACTCGGGTAACCGACTGGAAGTGCTTCCACTGCCTGTCGGTCCTTCTTCATCATCACTCAGGTGGTCGGGATCCTCTGGGTGTGCACGATCCCACTCCAACAACCGTAGTACCAGAATCTCCCGGGTGTCAGTCCCATTATAAGCAATTCCCTTCATCCTGCAAAATCCTTGCAGGTGCGGTTTCCGGGCTGTCCGGTAAAACTTCTCCTGCTCTCTCATGACGTTTTCAATTTGGCCGCCGGTTGCAACTGCTGACTGACTCTCCATGCTGATATTCTCTGGTATTAGCGTGGCTTCTACTCACTCCCCTGGAATTACTGCAGGAACTGTGTGACGTCCCACCGCTGCCGCCAAATGTGAGGATACCGGGTGTCCTGGGTATCCTGGGGTTCAGGGATCACACAGTGGAGCAGGTTATAATGAAGGAATGATGAACTTTATTCATGGAGACAGAAATTCAGCAAACAGTAAGCAGGGTTATATCATTACAGTCCACTCAGAGTTCAGCAAAGTCTTTTCCAGCTGCTGTATATCTCTTCCCTACCTGGCCAGCTGTAACAGGGAACACAGAGCTGCTATATATCTTAAGACACTGAGAGGGGACAACACCCCAACCTTCAGAGTCACACTCTACACACACACTAACCCACAATTCCTCTTGCTGCACCACCCTACTTCCCTCTCTCTCCCTCATTGGTGGGCTCAGGTGTCAGTCTTTGCAGAGAGGAAGGAGGAGGGTTTTGTAACAGGAACACACCTTTGCTGTCTGCTGCTGGCAAACTTCCTGTATGAGACATGCAGACTGAGGGTTTCAATTTAAGAACACAGAACTGGGTCATAACTCTTTTCAACATGCAGGCAAGTCCTAGAAGTCCTTTTCCCTTGTCTCCTCACAACATACATATGTGTACATGTAAAATAGCACTGCTAACATACATATGTGTACGTGTATAATAGCGCTGCTAACATTCTTATGTGTAAAATAGCGCTGCTAACATTCATATGTGTAAAACAGTGCTGCTAACATACATATGTGTATGTGAAAAATAGTGCTGCTAACATACATATGTGTACGTGTATAATAGCGCTGCTAACATTCATATGTGTAAAATAGCGCTGCTAACATTCATATGTGTAAAACAGTGCTGCTAACATACATATGTGTACGTGTAAAATAGTGCTGCTAACATACATATGTGTAAGTGTAAAATAGCGCTGCTAACATACATATGTGTAAAATAGTGCTGCTAACATACATATGTGTAAAATAGTCCTGCTAACATACTTATGTGTAAGTGTAAAATAGCGCTGCTAACATACATATGGGTAAGTATAAAATAGCACTGCTAACATACATATGTGTAAGTGTAAAATAGTGCTGCTAACATACATATCTGTAAGTGTAAAATAGCACTGCTAACATATATATGTGTATGTGTAAAATAGTGCTGCTAACATACATATGTGTAAGTGTAAAATAGTGCTGCTAACATACATATGTTTAAGTGTAAAATAGCACTAACATACATATGTGTAAAATAGAGCTGATAACATACATATGTGTAAGTGTAAAATAGCGCTGCTAACATACATATGTGTGAGTGTAAAATAGTGCTACTAACATACATATGTGTACATGTAAAATAGCGCTGCTAACATATATGTGTAAGTGTAAAATAGCACTGCTACCATACATAAGTGTAAAATAGCGCTGCTAACTTACATAAGTGTAAAATAGTGCTGCTAACATACATATGTGTAAGTGTAAAATAGTGCTGCTAACATACATATGTGTACGTGTAAAATAGCGCTGCTAACATGCATATGTGTAAAATAGAGCTGATAACATACATATGTGTAAGTGTAAAATAGCGCTGCTAACATACATATGTGTAAAATAGCATTGCTAACATACATATGTGTAAAATAGCGCTGCTAACATACATATGTGTAAGTGTAAAATAGTGCTACTAACATACATATGTGTACGTGTAAAATAGCGCTGCTAATATATATGTGTAAGTGTAAAATAGCGCTGCTACCATACATAAGTGTAAAATAGCGCTGCTAACTTACATAAGTGTAAAATAGCGCTGCTAACATACATATGTGTACGTGTAAAATAGCGCTGCTAACATACATATGTGTAAAATAGAGCTGCTATCATACATATGTGTAAGTGTAAAATAGCACTGCTAACATACATATGTGTAAAATAGCACTGCTAACATACACAATTGTAAAATAGCGCTGCTTACATACATATGTGTACGTGTAATATGGCGCTGCTAACATACATATGTGTACGTGTAAAATAGCGCTGCTAACATTCATATGTGTAAAATAGCGCTGCTAACATTCATATGTGTAAAACAGTGCTGCTAACATACATATGTGTACGTGTAAAATAGTGCTGCTAACATACATATGGGTAAGTGTAAAATAGCACTGTTAACATACATATGTGTACGAGTAAAATAGCACTGCTAACATTCATATGTGTAAAATAGCGCTGCTAACATTCATATGTGTAAAACAGTGCTGCTAACATACATATGGGTAAGTGTAAAATAGTGCTGCTAACATACATATCTGTAAGTGTAAAATAACACTGCTAACATATATATGTGTACGTGTAAAATAGTGCTGCTGACATACATATGGGTAAGTGTAAAATAGCGCTGCTAACATACATATGTGTAAGCGTTAAAATAGTGCTGCTAACATACATATGTGTAAGTGTTAAAATAGTGCTGCTAACATACATATGTGTAAGTGTTAAAATAGTGCTGCTAACATACATATGTGTACATATAAAATAGCACTGCTAACATACATATGTGTAAGTGTAAAATAGCGCTGCTAACATACATATGTGTAAAATAGCGCTGCTAACATAGATATGTGTAAGTGTAAAATAGCGCTGCTAACATACATATGGGTAAGTGTAAAATAGCACTGCTACATGTGTAAGTGTAAAATAGTGCTGCTAACATACTTATTTGTAAGTGTAAAATAGCACTGCTAACATACATATGTGTAAAATAGTGCTACTAACATACATATGTGTAAGTGTTAAAATAGTGCTGCTAACATACATATGTGTAAGTGTAAAATAGCGCTGCTAACATACATATGTGTAAGTGTAAAATAGCACTGCTAACATACATATGTGTAAGTGTAAAATAGTACTGCTAATATATACATATGTGTAAGTGTAAAATAGCGCTGCTAACATACATATGTGTAAGTGTTAAAATAGTGCTGCTAACATACATATGTGTACGCGTAAAATAGTCCTGCTAACATACATATGTGTACGTGTAAAATAGCACTGCTAACATACATATGTGTACGTGTAAAATAGCACTGCTAACATACATATGTGTATGTGTAAAATAGCGCTGCTAACATACATATGTGTAAAATAGTGCTACTAACATACATATGTGTAAGTGTAAAATAGCGCTGCTAACATACATATGGGTAAGTGTAAAATAGCACTGCTAACATACATATGTGTAAGTGTAAAATAGTGCTGCTAACATACATATCTGTAAGTGTAAAATAGCACTGCTAACATATATATGTGTACGTGTAAAATAGTGCTGCTGACATACATATGTGTAAGTGTAAAATAGTGCTGCTAACATACATATGGGTAAGTGTAAAATAGAACTGCTAACATACATATGTGTGAGTGTAAAATAGTGCTACTAACATACATATGTGTACATGTAAAATAGCGCTGCTAACATATATGTGAAAGTGTAAAATAGCACTGCTACCATACATATGTGTAAAATAGCACTGCTAACATACATATGTGTAAAATAGTGCTACTAACATACATATGTGTAAGTGTAAAATAGCGCTGCTAACATACATATGTGTAAGTGTAAAATAACACTGCTAACATACATATGTGTACGAGTAAAATAGCACTGCTAACATACATATGTGTAAGTGTAAAATCGCGCTGCTAACATACATATGTGTAAAATAGCGCTACTAACATACATATGTGTAAGTGTTAAAATAGTGCTGCTAACATACATAGGTGTAAGTGTAAAATAGCGCTGCTAACATACATATGTGTAAGCGTAAAATAGCACTGCTATCATACATATGTGTAAGTGTAAAATAGCACTGCTAATATACATATGTGTAAGTGTAAAATAGCGCTGCTAACATACATATGTGTAAGTGTTAAAATAGTGCTGCTAACATACATATGTGTATGTGTAAAATAGGACTGCTAACATACATATGTGTACGTGTAAAATAGCACTGCTAACATACATATGTGTACGTGTAAAATAGCACTGCTAACATACATATGTGTAAATAAGTGTAAAATAGCGCTGCTAACATACATATGGGTAAAATAGTGCTACTAACATACATATGTGTAAGTGTAAAATAGCGCTGCTAACATACATATGTGTAAGTGTAAAATAGCGCTGCTAACATACATATGGGTAAGTGTAAAATAGCGCTGCTAACATACATATGTGTAAAATAGTGTTACTAACATACATATGTGTAAGTGTAAAATACGGCTGCTAACATACATATGTGTAAGTGTAAAATAGCGCTGCTAACATAGATATGTGTAAGTGTAAAATAGCACTGCTAACATACATATGTGTAAGTGTAAAATAGTGCTGCTAACATACTTATTTGTAAGTGTAAAATAGCACTGCTAACATACATATGTGTACGTGTAAAATAGTGCTGCTAACATACATATGTGTAAAATAGCGCTGCTACCATACATAAGTGTAAAATAGCGCTGCTAACTTACATAAGTGTAAAATAGCGCTGCTAACATACATATGTGTAAGTGTAAAATAGCGCTGCTAACATACATATGTGTACGTGTAAAATAGCGCTGCTAACATACATATGTGTAAAATAGAGCTGCTATCATACATATGTGTAAGTGTAAAATAGCACTGCTAACATACATATGTGTAAAATAGCACTGCTAACATACACAATTGTAAAATAGCGCTGCTAACATACATATGTGTACATGTAATATGGCGCTGCTAACATACATATGTGTAAGTGTAAAATAGCGCTGCTAACATACATATGTGTACGTGTAAAATAGCGCTGCTAACATACATATGTGTAAAATAGAGCTGCTATCATACATATGTGTAAGTGTAAAATAGCACTGCTAACATACATATGTGTAAAATAGCACTGCTAACATACACAATTGTAAAATAGCGCTGCTAACATACATATGTGTACATGTAATATGGCGCTGCTAACATACATATGTGTACGTGTAAAATAGCGCTGGTAACATTCATATGTGTAAAATAGCGCTGCTAACATTCATATGTGTAAAACAGTGCTGCTAACATACATATGTGTACGTGTAAAAGAGCACTGTTAACATACATATGTGTACGTGTAAAATAGCCCTGCTAACATACATATGTGTACGTGTAAAATAACACTGCTAACATACATATGTGTACGAGTAAAATAGCACTGCTAACATACATATGTGTAAGTGTAAAATCACGCTGCTAACATACATATGTGTAAAATAGTGCTACTAACATACATATGTGTAAGTGTTAAAATAGTGCTGCTAACATACATAGGTGTAAGTGTAAAATAGCACTGCTAATATACATATGTGTAAGTGTAAAATAGTGCTGCTAACATACTTATTTGTAAGTGTAAAATAGCACTGCTAACATACATATGTGTACGTGTAAAATAGTGCTGCTAACATACATATGGGTAAGTGTAAAATAGCACTGTTAACATACATATGTGTACGTGTAAAATAGCGCTGCTAACATACATATGTGTAAAATAGTGCTACTCACATACATATGTGTAAGTGTAAAATAGCACTGCTAACATACATATGTGTGAGTGTAAAATAGCGCTACTAACATACATATGTGTACGTATAAAATCGCGCTGCTAACATATATGTGTAAGTGTAAAATAGCGCTGCTACCATACATATGTGTAAAATAGTGCTGCTAACATACATATGTGTAAGTGTAAAATAGCGCTGCTAACTTACATATGTAAGTGTAAAATAGCACTGCTAACATACATATGTGTAAAATAGTGCTACTAACATACATATGTGTACGTGTAAAATAGCGCTGCTAATATATATGTGTAAGTGTAAAATAGCGCTGCTACCATACAAAAGTGTAAAATAGCGCTGCTAACATAAATATGTGTAAAATAGAGCTGCTATCATACATATGTGTAAGTGTAAAATAGCACTGCTAACATACATATGTGTAAAGTAGCACTGCTAACATACACAATTGTAAAATAGCGCTGCTAACATACATATGTGTACGTGTAATATGGCGCTGCTAACATACATAAGTGTACGTGTAAAATAGCGCTGCTAACATTCATATGTGTAAAATATCGCTGCTAACATACACAAGTGTAAAATAGCGCTGCTAACATACATATATGTACGTGTATAATAGCGCTGCTAACATTCATATGTGTAAGTGTAAAATAGCGCTGCTAACATACATATGTGTATGTGTAAAATAGTGCTGCTAACATACATACTGTATGTGTACGTGTAAAATAGCGCTGCTCACATTCGTATGTATAAGTGTAAAATAGTGCTGCTAACATACATAAGTGTAAAATAGCGCTGCTAACATACATATGTGTAAGTGTAAAATAGCGCTACTAACATACATATGGGTACATGTAAAATAGCGCTGTTAACATACATATTTGTACGTTTAAAATAGTGCTGCCAACTTACATATGTATAAGTGTAAAATACTGTAGCGCTGCTAACATACATATGTGTAAAATAGACATGCTAACATACATATGTGTAAGTGCAAAATAGCGCTGCTAACATTCGTATGTGTAGGTGTAAAATAGCGCTGTTAACATACATATGTGTAAAATAGCGCTGCTAACATACATAAGTGTAAAATAGCGCTGCTAACATCCATATGTGTACTTGTGAAATAGCGCTGCTAACATACATATGTGTACGTGTAATAAAGCGCTGCTAACAAACATATGTGTACGTGTAAAATAGTGCTGCTAAAATACATATGTAAGTGTAAAATACTGTAGCGCTGCTAATATACATATTTGTAAAATAGAGCTGCTAACATACATATGAGTAAGTGTAAAATAGCGCTGCTAACATACACAAGTGTAAAATAGCACTGCTAACATACATATGTGTAAGTGTAAAATAGTGCTGCTAACATTCGTATGTGTAGGTGTAAAATAGCGCTGTTAACATACATATGTCTACGTGTAAAATAGCGCTGCTAATATACATATGTGTATGTATAAAATAGTGCTGCTAACATACATACTGTATGTGTACATGTGAAATAGCGCTGCTAACATACATATGTGTACCTGTAAAATAGCGCTGCTAACATTCATATGTGTAAGTGTAAAATAGCGCTGCTAACATTCATATGTGTAAAATAGCGCAGCTAACATACACAAGTGTTAAATAGCGCTGCTAACATACACATGTGTACGTGTAATATAGCGCTGCTAACATACATATGTGTAAGTGTAAAATAGTGCTGCTAACATACATATGTGTACGTGTAAAATAGCGCTGCTAACATTCATGTGTAAGTGTAAAATAGCGCTGCTAACATACATATGTGTATGTGTACAATAGTGCTGCTAACATACATACTGTATGTGTACATGTAAAATAGCGCTGTTAACTTTCAAATGTGTAAGTGTAAAATAGCGCTGCTAACATACATAAGTGGAAAATAGTGCTGCTAACATACATATGTGTACATGTAAAATAGCGCTGCTAACATACATATGTGTAAGTGTATAATACTGTAGCGCTGCTAACATACATATGTGTTAAATAGCGCTGCTAACATACACATCTGTACGTGTAATATAGCGCTGCTAACATACATAAGTGTAAAATAGCTCTGCTAACATACACAAGTGTAAAATAGCACTGCTAACATACATATGTGTACGTCTAATATAGCGCTGCTAACATACATATGTGTAAGTGTAAAATAGTGCTGCTAACATACATATGTGTACATGTAAAATAGCGCTGCTAACATACATGTGTATGTATAAAATAGTGCTGCTAACATACATACTGTATGTGTACATGTAAAATAGCGCTGCTAACATACATATGTGTATGTGTAAAATAGCGCTGCTAACATTCATATGTGTAAGTGTAAAATAGCGCTGCTAACGTACATATGTGTTAAATAGCGCTGCTAACATACACATGTGTACGTTTAATATAGCGCTGCTAACATACATATGTGTCATACTTACCTACATTGCTGGGCAGCTTTCCGGGAGCAGCAGGAGGGGACCTGCTGCTCTCCTCTTCGGGGGGCGGGGCCAGACGATAGACGGCATTAGGCCCCGCCCCCTTTACAGTAAACCCCCGTGATTCTCGGGACCGTGAGGAGGGGGCGGGGCTAAATGACGCGATTTGCCTAATTTAGCCGCGCCCCTTCCCGACGGACCCGATAATTTCAGGTAAAATCTCCCCATCCTGCCCACTTCACTAGGAAGTGGGCGGGATGCGGGAGATATGCCTAATCTTCCGGGATCGCGGGGGATTACCCGAAAAATCGGGAGCCTCCCGCGATTCCCGGGAGAGTAGGCATGTATGATATTTGTACGTGTAAAATAGCGCTGCTACCATACATAAGTGTAAAATAGCGCTGCTAACTTACATAAGTGTAAAATAGCGCTGCTAACATACATATGTGTACGTGTAAAATAGCGCTGCTAACATACATATGTATGTTAGCAGCGCTATTTTACACGTACACATATGTATGTTAGCAGCACTATTTTACAATTGTGTATGTTAGCAGTGCTATTTTACACATATGTATGTTAGCAGCGCTATTTTACACGTACACATATGTATGTTAGCAGCGCTATTTTACACGTACACATATGTATGTTAGCAGCACTATTTTACAATTGTGTATGTTAGCAGTGCTATTTTACACATATGTATGTTAGCAGCGCTATTTTACACGTACACATATGTGTAAAATAGCACTGCTAACATACACAATTGTAAAATAGTGCTGCTAACATACATATGTGTACGTGTAATATGGCGCTGCTAACATACATATGTGTACGTGTAAAATAGCGCTGCTAACATTCATATGTGTAAAATAGCGCTGCTAACATACACAAATGTAAAATAGCGCTGCTAACATACAGATGTGTACGTGTAATATAGCGCTGCTAACATACATATGTGTAAGTGTAAAATAGTGCTGCTAACATACATGTGTACGTGTAAAATACCGCAGCTAACATTCATATGTGTAAGTGTAAAATAGCGCTGCTAACATACATATGTGTATGTGTTAAATAGTGCTGCTAACATACATACTGTATGTGTACGTGTAAAATAGCGCTGCTAACATTCGTATGTATAAGTGCAAAATAGTGCTGCTAACATACATAAGTGTAAAATAGCACTGCTAACATACATTAGTTTAAAATAGTGCTGCTAACATACATAAGTGTAAGTTTAAAATAGCGCTACTAACATACATATGTGTACGTGTAAAATAGTGCTGCTAACTTACATATGTATAAGTGTAAAATACTGTAGCGCTGCTAACATACATATGTGTAAAATAGACATGCTAAAATACATGTGTAAGTGTAAAATAGCGCTGCTAATATTCGTATGTGTAAAATAGCGCTGCTAACATACACAAGTGTAAAATAGCGCTGCTAACATACATATGTGTACGTGTAATATAGCGCTGCTAACATACATATGTGTAAGTGTAAAATAGTGCTGCTAATATACATATGTGTATGTGTAAAAATATGAGATATGGTAAGAACTTACCCTTGTTATCTCTATTTCTACGAAGTCCATAGGGTTCCACAGGATACCTTGGGGTATAGGTGTGACGTCAGTCGCAGGGCACCAAAGAGTTAAGCTTTCAGCCTCCCAGGATGCACTAGGTCCCCCTCCTATACCCCGCCCCCGAGCCAAGGCACCTCAGTTAGTTACCAAGCCATAGGCCGGAGGAGGAGAAGGAAGAGAGAGAACAAAGATCTGGACACATACAAGAATCACATTCTCACCAGAGGGAGACGGAAAACCGGTGACCAGAGCAAAGCCCATCTGCAGCACAGGTGCGACAGGGCGGGAGTCCTGTGGAACCCTATGGACTTCGTAGAAATAGAGATAACAAGGGTAAGTTCTTACCATATCTCATATTTTCTACTTCAGGGTCCATAGGGTATCCACAGGATACCTTGGGGATGTCCCAAAGCAGTATCCTTTAAGGGTGGGGACGCTCCTGTGCAGAAAGGAGAATCCGCCGCCCGAAGGAAGCATCCTGAGAGGCGAAGGTGTCAAACCTGTAATACCTCACGAAGGTATGGACAGAAGACCACGTAGCAGCCTTGCAGATCTGAACTGCCGAGGCACCACGTCGAGCTGCCCACGAAGGACCCACAGACCTAGTGGAATGAGCCTTCAGAGAAGGAGGGACCGGTAGGCCTTCATGAAGATAAGCTTCAGAAATAGCCATACGGATCCAGGCTGCCAAAGTTTGCTTTGAAGCAGGCCAACCCTTTTTACGGAAGCCAAAGAGGACAAACAAAGCGTCCGACTTCCTAAACGAAGAAGTGCGGTCAACATAAGTCCTTAAGGCCCGCACAACATCCAAAGAGGCCTCACCCACGGAAAGACCCGGTGAGTTAAAGGCCGGAACAACTATTTCCTCGTTAATATGAAACTGGGAAACAACTTTGGGAAGAAACTCGGGCCGAGTGCGGAGCACTGCCCTGTTCCCATAAAAAACCAAGAAAGGGGGTCTACAAGAAAGAGCCCCTAACTCAGAAACACGTCTGGCCGAAGCAATGGCCAGAAGGAAAACAGTCTTAGCTGTTAGCCATTTAAGATCCACTGAGCCCAGTGGTTCAAACGGCGGTCCTTGGAGAGCCCTCAGGACCACAGCCAAATCCCAAGGCGCCACAGGTGGAACAAAGGGCGGCTGAATGCGGAGAACACCCTGCATAAAGGTGCGCACATCCGGGATTGTAGCAATCCTACGGTGAAACCAGACAGATAGGGCCGAAACCTGTACCTTCAAAGAAGCAAGGCGAAGCCCATGATCTAGTCCCGCTTGCAGGAAGGCGAGAATCCGAGACAGACGAAACTCCCGCGGTGCATAACCTCTCGGTCGACACCACTGGAAGAACGTATGCCACACGCGATGGTATATCCTCGCGGAAGACGGTTTCCGAGCTCGTAACATGGTACGCACCACAGAGCTGGAAAACCCCCGGGACCTCAGCATGGCCGTCTCAACAGCCACGCCGTCAAAGACAGCCGAGTTAGGTCCGGGTGAAGGCAAGGACCCTGAGACAGAAGGTCCGGTCGTAGCGGCAACCGCAGAGGAATGTCCACGGACAGACCCTGAAGGTCTGAGAACCAGTGCCGTCTGGGCCACGCGGGAGCTATCAACAGGAGCGTCCCTCCTTCCTGTTTGAATTTCCGGATTACCCGTGGAAGAAGGGAGACCGGAGGGAACAGGTATGCGAACCGGAACGTCCACCGGACGGACAGAGCATCCACCAGAGACGCCCCTTCGTCTCTTGTGCGAGACCCGTACACCGGCAACTTGTTGTTGTGCCGGGACGCCATGAGGTCAATTTCTGGAAGACCCCACCTGTCCACCAGTAGTTGAAAAACGTCCGGGTGCAGGGACCATTCCCCCGGATGAACGTCCTGGCGACTTAGAAAGTCCGCCTCCCAATTGAGCACTCCCGGGATGAAAACCGCTGATATGGCCGGAAGATTGCGCTCCGCCCAAACCAGGATCCGAGAGACCTCTACGAGAGCCGCCCGACTGCGAGTTCCTCCTTGCCTGTTTATGTAGGCCACGGTGGTAGCGTTGTCCGACTGGACCTGCACCGGGCGACCCTGGAGAAACCGCTGTGCCTGCTGGAGAGCATTGAAGACCGCACGGAGTTCCAAGATATTTATTGGAAGCTCCGCTTCTGTCGGCGTCCACCTGCCCTGGAACAAGTGTGGACCCGAAACTGCTCCCCAGCCCCGAAGACTGGCGTCCGTTGTCAACAGGACCCAATTTGGAACCCAGAACGGACGTCCCTTGTTGAGGTGGGTCGTCTGTAACCACCACGTAAGGGACAGGCGAACCTCCTGGGTGAGCACAATCGTCTGGGACTTCAGAGACTGAGTCAGCCCGTTCCACTTGGACAGGATCAGGTGCTGCAGAGGTCTGGAGTGAAACTGGGCGTATTCCACCATGTCGAACACCGACACCATGGAGCCCAGTAACCTCATCGCCGAGTGTAAGGACACCCGGCGGCTGTGCAGACAACTGCGCACCCTTGACTGTAAAGCAGAGATCTTGTCCTCCGTCACGAAGATCCTTTGCTGTCCCGAGTCCAATAAGGCTCCAAGATGCAGAATCCTCCGAGACGGGATTAGAGTGGACTTCTGCCAGTTGATTAGCCAGCCGTGCCGTTGCAGCAGTGCAATGGTCAGGTCCAAGTGGCGTAACAGGAGCTCTGGAGATCCTGCCACCAATAACAGGTCGTCCAAATACGGCAACATGCGGACTCCCTGCAGCCGCAGAGAAGCCGCCATGACCGCCATCACCTTGGTGAAAACACGTGGTGCTGTTGCCAGGCCAAAAGGTAACGCCCGAAACTGGAAGTGGTCGCTGCTGATTGCAAACCTGAGGAACTGTTGATGGCGCCAAAGAATAGGGACATGCAGGTAAGCGTCCTGTATGTCCAATGACACCAAGTAGTCCCCAGGTTCCAGCGCCAGAATGATGGACCGTAGGGTCTCCATCCGAAACTTCGGGACCCGCAAAGACTTGTTGAGTGCTTTGAGGTTGAGAATCGGACGATATGACCCATTGGGTTTCTGTACCAAAAATAGATTTGAATAGAAACCCTGGCCCCTCTGGGAGAATGGAACAGGCACTATAACTCCAGCCTGGAGCATAGTGTGCAATACCTTCCGCAGCTCCGTAGCCTTGTTCCGGTCTGATGGGAGACCCGTGGTGAAGAAGCGAGCCGGGGGTCTGTGCCGGAAGGAGAGGGCGTATCCGTGGGAAACCACCTCCAGAACCCAAGTGTCTGTCGTAGTAGTCGACCAACACTGGGCGAACTGTAGCAGGCGGCCTCCCACCCTGGGATCCCCCAAAGGGAGGCCCGGACCGTCAGGCCGCAGGCTTGCCATCTGGCTTGGGGGCCGGACGTCTGGTACTCCATGCCTGCTTCCGGGGCTTGACCGATTTCTTAGGGCCAGCCTGTCGAGGAAACGACTGTGGTTTGGGCCTGCCCTGGGCCCTAGATGACCGAAAGGACGATGGTCCCGAACCAGAAGGAGCAGCGGCCGACGGGAGACAGGCAGATTTGGCTGCCGCCAGCGTGGCCACAATCTTATCCAGATCCGGACCGAAGAGAACTTCTCCGGTAAACGGCAACGCTTCCAGACCTTTCTTGGAATCTGCGTCCGCCTTCCAGGATCGCAGCCACAAGGTGCGACGAGCAGCTACCGCTGCTGAAGAAATTCTAGACACCAGAGTACTAATGTCTAGAGCCGCCTCGTTGATGTAGGTGGCCGAATCACGGAGATTGCCAATCAACTCCGCCTGATCGGCCGGACAGTCGGATTCAAAAGAAGCCTCTAATGAATCCGCCCAGCGCTCCATCGCTCTGGCAACCCAGCAAATGGCCATAGCCGGCCGTGCTGCCCCCCCTGCAAGGGAATAAGCGGACTTCAGGCAGATTTCTACCTTGCGGTCCGTAGCATCCTTAAGGGAGGACATGGATGGCATCGGCAATGTGGCACTACGGACAAGACGGGTCACGTGAGAATCCACCTGTGGAGGGGATTCCCACTTCGCAAAATAATTATCCGCGAACGGATAAGCCACCGCCAGGCGTCTCTGCGGCTGGTATCTTTTGCCAGGTTGTTTCCACGCCTCCTCTAAATGGTCCACCAACTGACCCGAAAGAGGAAAGACTGTGGCATCGCCCTTCACATCTTTGAAAAAGGCATACTTAGATTTAGCCGCTGGGGGAACTTCGTCCTCAATCACCAAGGCTGTGCGGACCGCCCGAATAAGTCCAGGAATATATACTTTGGACTTAGCATCAGCGTCCTTAGTATGGAGAGGTTCCTGATCGTAAGGATCTAGAATCTCCCCATCATCAGACGTCCCTTCGTCATCCTCATAAGGAGCGGACAGAGACGCCACCGGCCTTTTATGAGACCGCATCACAGACTCCCCTTGCAACACATCCGACAAGTGCTGTACAGAACTCGTCAGGGAGTTAACCCACGCTGGCTCCTGAGAACCCGGGAGCGGGGAAATAGGGAGACTGTGGGGTACCACCAATTGTCGTGGGAACCCCTGCATGGGTGACGACACCACAGACTGCTGGGACAAACCCATCGGAGTAAACGCGGGCTGCGGAGCTAACTGGCCCACTAAAGCTGTTAACGCCTGAGCGAAACAAGCCCAGGGCGGCTCCTGTACCGGTGCTGTAACCGTAATAGGCCGCGCCATGGATAAACACTGCCGGCAAAGGCCCTCCGCGCTACCCTCCCCCTCCGCTAACGGTACTTTGCACGTGGTACACTGTAGCCGGAGGGGAAAATCACTTTCAGACATGATGGCACCACGTATGTGACCTCTCTCACCAATTAAGTATTAAATAGGCGAGAGACCACCCTGCAGCACCGCACCGCAAGGGCTTTAGCAGAAAGAACAGGGACAGTAATAAAGCTGACAGTTTAGAGAGAAAAGATTACAGGCAGCAGCGCTAGCACAGTCACATACAATGCAGAAAAATAACAATTCCTGCACTAACAGCGCTGATCACTCAACTACACAGACACAGGGCCTGGTAGGACACAGCGCTGCATACACAGACCTGACCACAGCGGAGGAGAGGTATGCGGGGGGACCCAGACCACGATGCTTCCTTCCAGCGCTTCCAGCAGCGTTCACCATGCGTTCTGGAGAAGATGGCCGCCGAGGAGCAGAGAGGAGGCTGGCCTGGGGGAGGAGCGCTGCCACAGGACCAGTCGGCAGCATGCAGAGAGGGCTGTGTGCAGCGGGGGAGGCGCCGGCTGTGAGACAGGGAAGGCGCGCTCCCCTGGCATGCATTTAACCCCTGGGACGCCGCAGCGCTACTGCTCTGCTGCGGTCCGCTGTCCCAGGGGGTAGTGGAAGCGCAGGTTGGTCGCCTGGCCCCACGCTGCAGCCAGTCCCCAGGGAGCCCCCTGCCTGGGGACTTAGGACCATGTGATCAGCGGGGACCCACCGCGGGACCCCGCTGCTTACCTCTGTCCCCCTTGAATCCGGCCATGGTCCGGAGCATCTGGGGTCACCGCTAGCTGTGACCCCAGACGCCCACCAGCATCCCCGGATCAGTACCGGCGTTCTGGTACCGGCGGGGTGTAGGGAAGACAGCATGGACGTCAGGACTGACTGTCCATGCTGTTCATCCAGTTGTGCAGCCACAGCTGCATGAAGAATAAGCTTCAGGGGCTCTTCTAGCCCCCACTCCAACAGGTGCACCCGACTCCGGCCGGGCACCAAACTAAACTGAGGTGCCTTGGCTCGGGGGCGGGGTATAGGAGGGGGACCTAGTGCATCCTGGGAGGCTGAAAGCTTAACTCTTTGGTGCCCTGCGACTGACGTCACACCTATACCCCAAGGTATCCTGTGGATACCCTATGGACCCTGAAGTAGAAATAGCGCTGCTAACATTCATATGTGTAAGTGTAATATAGCGCTGCTAACATACATATGTGTATGTGTAAAATAGCGCTGCTAACATACATATGTGTAAAATAGCACTGCTAACATACACAATTGTAAAATAGCGCTGCTAACATGCATATGTGTACGTGTAATATGGCGCTGCTAACATACATATGTGTACGTGTAAAATAGCGCTGCTAACATTCATATGTGTAAAATAGCGCTGCTAACATACACAAGTGTAAAATAGCGCTGCTAACATACAGATGTGTACGTGTAATATAGCGCTGCTAACATACATATGTGTAAGTGTAAAATAGTGCTGCTAACATACATGTGTACGTGTAAAATACCGCAGCTAACATTCATATGTGTAAGTGTAAAATAGCGCTGCTAACATACATATGTGTATGTGTTAAATAGTGCTGCTAACATACATACTGTATGTGTACGTGTAAAATAGCGCTGCTAACATTCGTATGTATAAGTGCAAAATAGTGCTGCTAACATACATAAGTGTAAAATAGCACTGCTAACATACATAAGTTTAAAATAGTGCTGCTAACATACATAAGTGTAAGTTTAAAATAGCGCTACTAACATACATATGTGTACGTGTAAAATAGTGCTGCTAACTTACATATGTATAAGTGTAAAATACTGTAGCGCTGCTAACATACATATGTGTAAAATAGACATGCTAAAATACATATGTGTAAGTGTAAAATAGCGCTGCTAATATTCGTATGTGTAAAATAGCGCTGCTAACATACACAAGTGTAAAATAGCGCTGCTAACATACATATGTGTACGTGTAATATAGCGCTGCTAACATACATATGTGTAAGTGTAAAATAGTGCTGCTAATATACATATGTGTATGTGTAAAATAGCGCTGCTAACATTCATATGTGTAAGTGTAATATAGCGCTGCTAACATACATATGTGTATGTGTAAAATAGTGCTGCTAACATACATACTATATGTGTACGTGTAAAATAGCGCTGCTAACATACATATGTGTTAGGGGTGAGCGGGTTTGGATTTCTGAAATCCGAACCCCCCCGAGCCCCCCCGATCCGAGGCCGATCCGAGTCAGGCTCGACTTTTCCCGCCTGACTCAGATCTGAAATCGAGGCAAAACGTCATCATCCCGCCTTCCGGGTCTCGCGGATTTTGGATCCTATATAAGGTACCCACGTCGGCGCCATTTTCTCACTCGGCTGTGGACAGTGAAGAGGGAGGGTGGGAGCTAGGGCTGGCTGGGCTGTGTAGTGTAGTGCAGTGTAGTGTTGTGCTGTGCTGTGCTGCGCTGCTGTTGTCCATAGGGGCTGTGTCCACTACTTCAAAGTCCATAGGGGCTGGCTGGACTGTGTTGTGCAATCAGTTGTCCATAGGGGCTGTGTTCACTCCAAAGTCATGTGCAGTGTACCAGTCCTAAAGGGGTGCTGCAGTGTTGTCCAGGGGGTGTTCTGTCCGTCAGGGGTGCTCCCCCCAAGTGCTAAAAAAAATAATATTTTTTCTGTGTTTGAGAATTGTGTGCACTGTGGCTGCACGTGCATCAACGAAGGAGCAGCGCCAAGCGTGCGCCTGTGTCCCATAAGTAAAAGGCAGGCTGGCTTGTCCATTAAAGGGTGCTGTAGCCCCCAAAGGGCACTCCAAACAAAATAAAAAAATATATTTTTTTGTGTTTGTGAATTGTGTGCACTGTGGCTGCACGTGCATCAACGAAGGAGCAGTGCCAAGCGTGCGCCTGTGTCCCATAAGTAAAAGGCCGGCTGGCTTGTCCGTTAAAGGGTGCTGTAGCCCCCAAAGGGCACTCCAAACAAAATAAAAAAAAATATTTTTTTGTGTTTGTGAATTGTGTGCGCAGTAGCCGCACGTGCATCAACAAAGTAGTGCCAAGCGTGCGCCTGTGTCCCATAAGTAAAAGGCTGGCTAGCTTTTCCGTTAAAGGGTGCTGTAACCCCCAAAGGGCACTCCAAACAAAATAAAAAAATATATTTGTTTGTTTGTGAATTCTGTGCGCAGTAGCCGCACGTGCATCAACAAAGTAGTGCCAAGCGTGCGCCTGTGTCATAAGTAAAGGGCCGGCTGGCTTGTCCGTTAAAGGGTGCTGTAACCCCCAAAGGGCACTCCAAAGAAAATAAAAAAATATATTTTTTTGTGTTTGTGAATTGTGTGCGCAGTAGCCGCATGTGCATCAACAAAGTAGTGCCAAGCGTGCGCCTGTGTCCCATAAATAAAGGGCCGGCTGGATTGACCGCTAAAGGGTGCTGTAACCCCCAAAGGGCACTCCAAACAAAATAAAAAAATATATTTTTCTGTGTTTGTGAATTGTGTGCACTGTGGCTGCACGTGCATCAACGAAGGAGCAGCGCCAAGCGTGCGCCTGTGTCCCATAAGTAAAAGGCCGGCTGGCTTGTCCGTTGAAGGGTGCTGCAGCCCCCAAAGGGCACTCCAAACAAAATAAAAAAAAATATTTTTTTGTGTTTGTGAATTGTGTGCGCAGTAGCCGCACGTGCATCAACAAAGTAGTGCCAAGCGTGCGCCTGTGTCCCATAAGTAAAAGGCCGGCTGGATTGACCGCTAAAGGGTACTGTAACCCCCAAAGGGCAGTCCAAACAAAATAAAAAATTTTTTTCTGTGGTTGTGAATTGTTTGCACTGTGGCTGCACGTGCATCAACAAAGGAGCAGCGCCAAGCGTGCACCTGTGTCCCATAAGTAAAGGGCCGGCTGGCTCATTTCTTAAAGGGTGGTGTAACCCACAAAGTGCACTAGTCTCCAACAAAAATAAAAAATTATTTTCTGTGTTTGTGTGCGCCTTAGCCGCACGTATATATCAATATAACATAAATGGAGGACCAAACTTTCTCCGATAAAAATAAAATAGGGAAAGATCAAGAACCACTTCCTCCTAGTGCTGAAGCTGCTGCCACTAGTCATGACATAGACGATAACATGCCATCAACGTCGTCTGCCAAGGCCGATGCCCAATGTCATAGTAGAGGGTACATACAATCCCAAATGACAAAGTTCAGGAAAATGACCTTGAAAAAAACATTTAAATCATCTGAAGAGAAACGTAAACTTGCCAATATGCCATTTACGACACGGAGTGGCAAGGAATGGCTAAGGTCTTTCCCTATGTTCATGACTAGTGGTTCAGTTTCACATGACGATGGAAGCCCTCCTCCCACTAAAAAAATTAAACGAGTTAAGCTGGCAAAAGCACAGCGAAGAACTGTGCGTTCTAAGAAGATATTACAAATCCCCAAGGAGAGTCCAAGTGTGGTGGTGGTTGCGATGCCTGACCTTCCCAGCACTGGACGGGAAGAGGTGGCTCTTTCCACCATTTGCACGCCCCCTGCAAGTGCTGAAAGGAGCACCCACAGTCCACTTGCTGATATGCAAATTGAAGATGTCACTGTTGAAGTACAACAGGATGAGGATACTGGTGTAGCTGGCGCTAAGGAGGAAGTTGGCGAGGAGGATTCTGATGGTGATGTGGTTTGTTTAAATCAGGCTCCGGGGGAGACAGTTGTTGTCCGTGGGATGAAAAAGCCCATCACCGTCATGCCTGGGCAGCAGATCAAACATTCCACCTCTTTGGTCTGGCAATATTTCTATCCAAATCCGGAAAACAACTGTCTTGCCATATATACCATATGTAAAGGTGGAATAAGTAGGGGTAGGGACGTTAACCACCTAGGAACATCCTCCCTTATACGGCACCTGCAGCGCGTTCATAAAAAGTTACTGTCAAGTTCAGAAACTTTGGCTAAGACCGTAAGCAGCTAAATCCCGTTGTCCTGTTGTATCCATGCGCCTGCAAACCACACCGTCAACTCCCTCCTCATCAATTTCCTCCTTAGTCAGGATCGGAAGTAGTCCTGCAGGCCATGTCTCTGGCATGACTGACTTTCCTATCCGGGATTCCTCCGGAGGATCCTGCATTGCTACGCCTCCTGCTGCCGCTGCTGCTGTTGCTGCTGCTGGGAGTCGTTCATCATCCCAGAGAGGAAGTAGGAACACCACTACTTTTACTAAACAATTGACCCTCCAACAGTTCTTAGCGAGGAGGATGAAGTACGACAGCAGTCATCCTGAAGCAAAACGTATAACTGAGGCCTTGACTGCTATGTTGGTGTTAGACGTGCGTCCAGTATCCGCCATTAGTGCAGTGGGATTTAGACAATTGATGGAGGTAGTGTGTCCCCGGTTCCAAATCCCGTCTAGATTCCACTTCACTAGGCAGGCGATACCGGACTGTACAGAAACGTCAGAAAAGTGTCCTCAGTGTCCTGAAAAATGCCGTTGTACCCAATGTCCACTTAACCACGGACATGTGGACAAGTGGAACAGGGACTATATAATGACTATATGACTGTGACAGCCCACTGGGTAGATGTATCACCTTACTTAGCAACAGCAGCAGTGTCACCAGTAGCAGCATCTCAGAAACGCCAGCTCGTTCCAAGGCAGGCTACGCTGTGTATCACCAGTTTCAGTAAGAGGCACACCGACGACAACCTCTTAGAGAAACTGTGTACATGTAAAATAGCGCTGCTAACATACATATGTGTATGTGTAAAATAGCGCTGCTAACATACATATGTGTACGTGTAAATTAGCACTGCTAACATTCATATGTGTAAGTGTAAAATAGCGCTGCCAACATACACAATTGTAAAATAGCGCTGCTAACATACATATGTGTCCGTGTAAAATAGCGCTGCTAACATACATATGTGTACGTGTAAAATAGCGCTGCTAACATTCATGTGTAAGTGTAAAATAGCGTTACTAACATACATAAGTGTAAAATAGCGCTGCTAACATATATAAGTGTAAAATAGCGCTGCTAACATACATAAGTGTAAAATAGCGCTGCTACCATACATATAAGTGTAAAATAGCGCTGCTAACATACATATGTGTAAGTGTAAAATAGCGCTGCTAACATACATATGTGTACGTGTAAAATAGCGCTCCTAAAATACATATGTGTAAAATAGCGCTGCTAACATACATATCTGTACAGGTAAAATAGCGCTCCTAAAATACATATGTGTAAGTGTAAAATAGCGCTGCTAACATACATAAGTGTAAAATAGCGCTGCTAACATACATATCTGTACAGGTAAAATAGCGCTCCTAAAATACATATGTGTAAGTGTAAAATAGCGCTGCTAACATACATAAGTGTAAAATAGCGCTGCTAACATACATAAGTATAAGTGTAAAATACCACTTGAAAAGCACATTTGTCACTTATCATCTTGTATATATTCCCCAAAGGTCAGTGTAGAGAGAAATATTATATACAGGAACTCCCTCCCACCATATTATTTTTTCAAAAGAAAAATAAGAGTATAAAAACAATACTAAACATACACCATGATTTCTTCTTTGACTGTTTTTCTCTGCTTTTCTCTCTCTCCACTTTCTTTTCTTTTAACTGGGTTCTTCTCCTTATTTCCTTCAGCTCTTCCCCTACTTATTTTTCTCTCCACTTCCTTTCATACTCAGGGTGCAGCCAAGGGTGGACTTTTAATGGCCCTGCCTATTTGCCAGTCCCATGTCCTACCAGCTGCCCTTTAGCTGCTGGTAAACTACACATCCCAGCATGCCTTTTCAGGATGCTCTTGTCGAAAAACTGTGGCAGGGCATGTTGGGATGTGTAGTCCCAAAGCTGAAGGGCCGTTTATTTGTCTATTTTAAAATAACCAATCATGGGAGCCTCTTATTAAGAATAAGGCTCCCATTTTTGCAACTCTTTTATTTTTATTTGGGGGTGGGGTGGGTATTAATGGGTACCAAATAAATCTGTGGTGGCGGGGGGAGAGGTACTGGGTGTCACGGCCAATAGCAGCAGGGTGGCCGTGTCACTCATATAATGAATAGCGTCCCTTTCTCTGAATAGCTTGTTCTGCCCCCACATACCACCCAAGGACCCTGCCGCCGCCGCTCACTTGCTGTGTACGGCCGACTATGCACGACGGGCGGCCTGGGTTGTTAATGCCTTGTTGATTATGTACCTACAGGGCTTCCGTAGCCCTGTAGGATAAACAGGAACAACACGTGACTGCGGAAACAGTATGTGACCGCGGCTGCCTCCGACAGTCAAAGTCGGAACGTAGCCGCGGTGGAAGTAGCTGAGCTGTACACTGATCCACCTCCACGGCCCTTTGCTAGGACATGGCCCATGATGCTTGGTAATAGAGCGGCCTGGGGGGTACATGGCACCCTGACCAGCCCGCCACTGCGGCTATATACTGTATTATGTACAAATTGGGTGTTTGTTTTGTTTTAGCTTTTTGTCCATCACTGTGAAGCCACATATACTGTCATGACCCAGACACACTGTATACTTCTGTTGTCTGCAAGAGTAAAGGAAGTGCATATGCTAGCCTTGGTGAGCTGGACACAGTTAGTTTATATGGCCAGCTCAGCCAGCGTATTAAAATGTGCCTTTTTCAGAACGCATTTTGCGCTTGCGAGCTAGACGCAGATTATGCTCAATTTGGCATGAGCCCCTGTATGTGTAAAGTGATTGTACAATAGATTCTCCTATAGAAACATATTACCCTCTCTCACATTGTGGACTATTTATTCCAAGTCGCGGTATCCCCCTTTTTTTTTTTAACAATACTTTAATATTGCACATGAAGCATGCCACATGTATCAAAGCCTTTTTTTTTTATCATACCTGATTTGTAGTCAATAGTTTAAAGTTTATATTCTATTTGAAAAAAATGTATTTGATGATGTATTGCTTCTAGATGTACTCCCTAACTTTGTTGACCTTTTATCACCCTTTTTCTTTGGAATGTGAGGAAGCATCCAGTCAAACAGATATTAGTCTTTAAAAATAGAGAGTGGGGCGTGGCCAAGCGGCAGAGGAGAGAGGACGTATTTTCCCAGAGCTCCGGGTGGCCACTGTGTTTCACGGCGATTTCCAACTGTTGGAGGCTGGTGAGATACTGGTTAGCTCTCCACGACGATCCCCTTACTTATCCGGTGTGGGGACGTTGATGGTTTGCGGAATCGGGGATCGAGTATTCAATCCCGTGGATTGTAGTCTAGTAACCAGCAGGGAGCCGGGGACTGGATTTCCGGTGTCAGCCGGCCGCGTCTAGTGTCTCTGCTTAGAGCGGCTGCTCAGCTCCTCAATAGATCTCTGAGAGCACTGGAGGGGCAATCGCTCCATTCCTTCCCACCCTCTCCATTAGCACAGCGAATCAGAGAATAGTGAGTAGTGGGACTCTGGCAGGCGCCATTTTCTCCCTTACTTTCTGCTTGCAAACCTCTGTACAACGTCCTGTCAGCACTACCTTCATAAATACTGAGCCTGTACTACATAGGCTGTACTTGAAAGATCAGCAGAGATTGTGCCACAGTTTATTCTTTGGGACTTTGCTATCAATATTTTTGTTGATTCCATTAATACCATCATTACTGTGCCTCATAGTGCACTTACATAGCTTCCATTGCCAATACTGATCCTCTGGCTCCACGCGGTGGCGGTTCCCGGTTATTACTATTACATCTCATATGTGGAAGATTCCTTGTTCAGCATTATCCTCAGACGTGGCAATACTCCCTCTACAATCCTCCTGATGTAGTGAAGATGAATGCAAAACTCCCCTTACCACTCTTTGATATTTTAATGTATATCATCATTAACTCACTTAATT
Organism: Taudactylus pleione; assembly: GCA_031769625.1. Taxonomy (NCBI): domain Eukaryota; kingdom Metazoa; phylum Chordata; class Amphibia; order Anura; family Myobatrachidae; genus Taudactylus; species Taudactylus pleione. The sequence goes on from JAUIMM010000185.1 coordinate 10,402,863, forward strand.
TTTAACTGTTGCCAACTTATCTGCAGTTGAAGAAAAAGGAAAGGATAGGTGCGGAAGCTATGGCTCCTAAACACCAGAAGGATCCTGCAAAGGTCCCACCAGTCAGTTTTTTTAAACTATATTCTCCTGCGCAGGGATCTAAAGGTCAGCCTGGTGACAAGGGAACTAAATCTTATCACCATCTACTTCAGGGGACTCTTTAGGTGATGACGCACCATTGACAGTGGGCTCCATGAAGCTGCTACTGGCTTCCTTCAAATCTGACATTTCTTTGGAATTCAGAGCTGCTCTCCAGACCTGTCAACAATCTGTGCACATTTTGGGAGATCAGACAGATCATTTAGAAAATAAATTGGAATAAGTAGTTAAATCGCACAATAACCTTATAACGCTGCATGACCAACTCCAAACAGAGATCACTACTCTGAGAGATAAAGTCGCGGACATGGAAGACAGATCCAAACGTAACAACATCAAAATCCGAGGTATTCCGGAGTTAGTTTCATATGCAGATCTCAAGGAATATGTCACAAACTTGTTTATGAAGCTACTTCCTACAGTGTCCATAACTGATTCTCTGGTAGACCGTATTCATCGTATACCTAATCCAAGAAGTGCCCCAGAGGGCTTGGCTAGAGACACCCTTATGCAAATGCATTACTTCCACATTAAAGAAGTAGTTTTGCGAGCAGCTAGACCCTCCAAAACTTCTGTATCTATTCTGGGCGACCTCCAACTCTTTGGGGATTTAACTGCTTCTACACTAGCCAAACGCAGATCATTCTATCCTGTTACACGGGCTCTTCGGAAGGCGAATATTTCATTTCGATGGGGCTTTCCTACTAAACTGCTGATTACTCAAAATGGTTCCACCACAGTTGTCTCGTCACCGGATGATGGCATCCAACTTCTGGTTTCTTGGAACCTGAAGGACATTTCAGCGACAATATCCCAAAGCCGCCGGATTGAAAGTGATTGGTCTTAAACAGCAATGCTGTGTTTGGAACACACTATGCTGGTTCTAGCTAGAGTCAAGCTAAGTGGACACTGTTCTTTATGTGTGTAGGATTCTATTGTTGATAATATAGTTAGCAATTTTGCTTTAGCTAATCTGATGCCTATCATCATTTAGTAAGTTATAATACTGTCAGATCAGTTGGTAAATTTTTCTCTTTCTTTATACCGTACTATACATGGTAGATGTATGTTGATATATAGTTTAACTTTGTTGTAATTCGGAGTGGTGGGGGATGGCTGCTACCCCCTAACCTTTCTGTATATACTAACTCAGGAGGTGGTTCTATCTAGATCCTATATGGTGCTATCCTAATTTTTCCCTTCTATGTTTTTCCTTTTTTGTTTGTATCCCTGTACTTTCATGTTTTTATTTTTTCCATTTTGTGCTCCTGATATTTATTTTTATTTATACAAATGGTACACAATATGCAGATTTAGTACAAGTTAATGTAGACTGTAGGTTCCTACATCGATATTTCCACTTGCCACAATGGTTATGTTAATGTCCTTGAATGTCAAAGGATTAAACTCGCGCAATAAGAGGCAACTGGCCCTTCACTTTTTTCATAAACACAAAGTTCACATGGTGGCGATTCAGGAAACCCACTTCATTGGCACAGCACCTCCGAAATTCTCCTATTATTATTACTCACAATCTTGTCCTTTTACGCTAGATGAACAAATTACAGATTCTAACGGTCGGTATCTTATTTTAATAGGGAAATTAGAAACTCGAGTGGTTACAATAGCTACAGTATATGCCCCAAATTCTAAACAAACACTATTTTGTAGGAAATTTTGTTCCACTCTTCAAAAATACTGCAAAGGACAAGTTATTCTGGTAGGTGACTTCAACATGGTACTAGACCCAACATTAGCTAAATCTACACCCACTAGTAAATTACATTCCCAATAGGTAATTGACCACTCTAAAGCGCTTAATAGAATCTTATCTGAATACGATATTTATAATATTTGGAGAGCAAAGAATCCTACGACCAGGGATTATACATTTTACTCCCACGTACATCGCTCTTACTCAAGGATAGACTTAGCGTTGTCCGACAAATGGACCCTCCAACAAATTAGGAAGGCCACTATTTTACCAGTAGCTTGGTCAGACCAATGGGCTCTTGTTTTATATTGGGATGTAGATTCTCACAAGATTCCTCCTAGACCCTGGCGTCTGGGTGACCATTTGTTGACTAATCCAAAACCTAGACAAAATATTCTCCATTCTCTTACACTATATTTGGACACCAATAACCCTGAAGACACTTCCCTGTTTAACCATTGGTGCACCCTAAAGGTGGTGGTGCGATGCTCAGCAATCCAATCGGCGGCAAGACTTAGGAAAACCGCTATGGAAACCCAGACGGACTTAGAAGTAAAGTTAGCTGATTTAGATATCAGACATAATATTCCTCCCTTAACGATAAAATATATCAAGAACTTTTGAAAACTAGGGAACAGTGGAATGTGTTAGCTTTGGGGAAGGTTCATAGAACTATATTTGAATTGAAACAAATATATTATGTTCATGGAGACAGGATGGGAAGAATGCTTGCTCGGAAGTTAAGAGCGAAAATAGCTAGGGATCAAATCTGGGCGATTTTTAATTCAAGGGGAGCTAAGGTTACTGATCCTAATGACATTGCGAATGTTTTTGCAGACTTCTACTCTAAACTTTATAATCTTCAAGACAACCCCCAAGTGTCCCAACCTTCCTCAGCGGATATTGACAAATTTCTGAATTCCATTCGGCTTCCCTCTTTGTATGAAACGTCTATAAACTTCCTGAATGAACCATGGTCGCTAGAGGAGGTGGGTGTGGTCATTGCTTCTATGTCTCTAGATAAAGCTCCAGGCCCGATGGGTATATTAATACATTTTATAAAGAGTTTAGAGATATACTACTAGCTCCCATCTTAGTTAGTCTTTTCAATGAAGTATCTGATTGTGATTTTCTACCCAAAGAAATGTTAGAAGCTAAACTGGTAGCGTTTCCCAAACCGGGTATCTTGTTACCAACTATCGACCAATAGCATTATTAAATTTGGATGTTAAAATTTACGCCAAACTTATAGCAAATAGGATGAATCTGCTCCTCCCTTCCCTGATACATTCAGACCAGGTGGGTTTTGTCCTGGACCGTCAAGCCCCGGACAACAGCAGACGTGTAATTGATTTGGTTGAGGCCTTCTCTGTTTCTGGAGAGCCTTTGTTGGTGTTTTCCCTTGATGCAGAGAAGGCTTTCGATAGACTCCACTGGGGGTATTTAACAGTGGTGCTACTACGTTTTGTAATACGTAACCAAGCCTCATCCGATAATGGCCCCTCCGCTAAGGTATTCACTAATGAGTTGCTCTCCAATGGGTTTGTTATTTCTAATGGTACTAGTCAAGGTTGCCCACTGTCCCCATTAATATTCGCACTGGCCATTGAACCTCTTGCTGAGACCGTTAGGTCTACAACTACGTGTCAAGGCCCTGTTTTTGCGGGTGTGCAACATAAGATCTGCTTATTCGCAGATGATGTCCTGCTGACTCTCACATACCCCATTACTAGTTTGTCATGTTTAGATGTTGTATTGGAAAATTTTTCACATGTGTCATACTACAAGCTGAACATGTCAAAAACGGAAGCTCCCGCTTAATGTCCCCCCCGGTATACTTGCCACTCTCAAAACTTCATACTCATATGACTGGAAATCTAGTAGAATTAAATACCTTGGCATCCAGATCACTTCGAAAATATCTGATTTAATAGCATGTAACTATCTTCCCTTATTGAGTTCACTATCTTTAATGTTGAATGACTGGATGATGCAAGAGGTTTCTTGGCTGGGATGCATTACCGCTCTGAAAATGATGATTCTCCCAAAGCTTCTTTATCTTTTCAGAACAATTCCGCTGTTGGTTCCAAAATACCTATTAGATAAGTTTCACGCTATTTTTATAAAATATGTTTAGACCAATAAGAAACCTCGAATCACTAGGAGAATTTTGTCTTTACCAAAACTAGAGGGGGGTTTGGCGTTCCCGAACTTACAAGTATACCAAATGGCATGTATACTAAGTCAAGTAGGAGAATGGTCTGTACTAGATAACCCCAAGACGTGGGTCAGTTTGGAAAGAGACATAGCTTCCCCATTACCACTGACAGACTTTCTCTGGATACCTCAATCCAGTAACCCACACCGAACATGTTGATTAACAGCGGTCTTATCATCTCAAAAGGCTAAGTTAGAGGACATTTCCGTGCCCACTACTAATCTATCCCTTAAAGGTATTGCAACCTTTATTTAGAATTTAAGATTTGATAATTGGACGAATAGGGGAGTGATTTCCTTACACGATGTCACTGATGACGGCATTTTGAGCACTTTTGCTCAGGTTCCTGAGAAATTCTCTATTCCGGTTAATGAATTTCTCCAATTACGTCACTGGTTGTCTAGTGCAACGCAAACTCCTCATCATTTCTGTAAGGTTCCTAAATACTTGCTCGATAGAGTTACTACAGTGTCTTACAAAGGGGGCATAACCTGGTGGTATACCCTTATGATTAGTAACCCAAATCCCTTCAAATTTTCTTCATTGGTGAAATGGGAGTTGGATCTGTCATGCTCGTTAACTGATGAAGATTGGCAGTCAGTTTTTCACACCTGTTTTAGGCTCTCTAAATGTGTTTCACATGTTGAACACTTCTATAAACTTCTACATAGATGGTACCTTACACCAGAGAAGCTACATATGATTTGGCCCACGATTTCTAATTCGTGTTGGCGAAACTGTGGCCAAATTGGTACTCTACCTCATATGCTTTGGTCATGCCCCAAGTTGCTTCTGTTATGGACACTCGTATTTAAACTTATTGAGCAGGTTTTGAAGTTCTCTATAGCCCCTAGTCCTCTCGTAGCTATCTTTCATGTGTATAGTGGGAACCTTTCTATTAATGACCGCTATTTAATTGGTCTTATACTTATTACGACTAAACTTCTTGTTGCCCAACATCGGAAATCAAGTGTTATCCCTAATTTACAAGCTATCGAAAATAAAATACAAGCTCATTTTGAGTTTGAGAAAGTGGGGGTTCCTTATTCATCCTCAGCATCCAAACCCCTGATTCGTTTGTTCGCTCGGAGTGAATATTGGAGTCACAAACGTTCCTCGGGTACATAAACTGAACTAAACATTATAAACAAAATAAATAAAATTATATAATATATTCCAGGCTTTATTGATCACAACTCTCAATTCATAAGTACTGTTACTATTTTACAATTGAATATTGTCACTTTTGTTGTGCCAATGTGACGACTAGACGTGTGATCAATTTTGTATCTGACTGTTGTGGCACTGTTTTATATCCAAATTATAGACCTTTGGTCTACCGTGTTCTAAAATTTATTTGCAATGTATGTACTTCTTCGCGTGATTATAATTTTATTTTATGTTATTCCCCATTTATGTTTTTTCTCTGTATGTTCTTCTGAAAAGCAATAAAACTTAATATTGAAGAAAAAAAAAAAACAGGGGTGAAAAAAATACAATGTACAGAGACATATAACAAGGGGGATGTAGTTATGAGACCGGCGGTAAATCCAGATGGTGGAAGCCTGACAAGGGACTTAAGATAGGCGTTGAAATACTGACTCCTATTTTAATCCTGAAGCCGGAATTCAGAAGGACTGCTGCCCGAATGAGGCAAGTCCGAGGGCACCTTTAGCATTAGCTGCAGGGGGGGGGCAGGTTAGGTTTAGGTAGCATTTACGGGGGGGGGGGGTGTTAGGATTAGGCATCCCTAGGGGGGAGGGTTATGGTTAGGCACCACTGTGGGGAGTTAGGCACTAAGGGGGGAGGGTCAGGTTTAGGCACGAAGGGGGAGAATTAGGTTTAAGCACTAACGGGGAGGGATAGGCTACAAGAAGGGAGTGTTAAGGGGAGAAGGGGGGGTAAGTATACTTACCCAACCTCTGTCGGGATACCAACCATCAGGATGCCCTTGATCGGTATTTTGACAGGAGGCATCCTGACAGCCGGCATGGTAGGATGTGCAAGAAAAATAAACAATTAACCCAAACGATTACTCCATATGACCAGCGCTGAAAAAATATTGTTTAACTTTTAAAATCTAACTCGCACTGCCAATTTTAAACATTTTTGTAAATGACAAACAACTGATTGTAATGACATATATTGTTTTTAATGGAAATGTATACTAAGAACATACAGAAATAAACAAGAAAACTCAGTACATGGAAATCTGGGGGGAAAAAAAACAGAATTACAACCCTACTAAGGCCCAATAAGTCATGTTGTGTTCCATTGAGACACACACAAAAAAATAGATTTCCTAATATCTGCATAACTACTAGAAGCATATTAGACAATGAAAATAAGAAAATGGCAGTCTAAAACTAAACATAGTTGCTAGTGGTGTCTGTGTACAGTAGACAATACAGTAGATTTCTTCAACCTTAGACACTTATAAGTATTGTGTACAACAGATATTAGATTTAATAAAAATATATGGATGTTACAGTTTCTGAAGAACAAGTGTTGAGTACCATTTAACGGTTGATGCACTGAGATGGGAGGTTTCTATGCGTCAATCCAGATGAGATGTTTGTTTGGCAATAGTACTTTGTCTGTTCTTCAATGTAGAGCTGTGGATTTAGGGTAGGAGTGCAAAGATAGAGGTAGGTAGGCGACAGGTACTTTAGGAAGGCAGTAATCGATTAGGGTAAAAAGAGCAAGGTTGCGTTTACAGTTTAAATATATGTCAGCAACATTGATATATATGTTATATTCACTGAAAGTGTATTTCTGGGTTACAGATCTGAAGTCCCAAAGGTCAGTTCACAAACCTTTAGAGCAAGTGTGTTACTCAGTATTAGCTGTTTTTTTCTTGAGCTTGTGATGTACTGTAGCTTGTAGCTGTAGTTCATAGTTGGTTGGTGAACTGGGTACTAGGTGAGTCAGTGAACACAGAAGTTCACCATGTCGGCATTATAGGAGTTGACTCAGATTTTAGATCTTAATTTTCTTGTAGTTCTCTTCTGTGACCACTTGGTGGCAATGTTGAGCATGACATATTAAGCTTTTCTTTGCACAGTCAGTACTGCAGATGTTATTTGTAGAGGGCTTTAGTTAGGAGCCATTATATTTAATATCCATTCTCTAAAATTTGGTTCCTTGACGTTTAGTGATTATTCAAAGTCATAACCACTTACATTCTTTCCCACAAATTAGGATGTGTTTGAGGATTTGTTCCCTTATATCTGATACATGAAAGTGGCTAGATGGAAGACACAGATGGTATTGTGTGGGCTGCATTTAATTTTCAGAGAGCATGTTGCCTGTTGAGAGCCATTAGGCTAGATAGAATTTGTTGGGTGTCTGGTAAGTAAAGTCAGTTTTAAGTGTCTGTGCACTCACCCACAGATAGCCTCTAATCTGATGAGGCCAGAAGCCCAGCTCTGTGTGATCTTCTTGCTGTAATGTTTTGTGTACCCTAGTTTTATTTTTGTACAGTTGTCACTCTCAGGTGGTGAGGGATATCAAAACTTATTTATATTGGTGGGTTATGGTCTGGTTCACGATGGCAGCTCAACCTAGGTAAACCTTAGAGTGACCGGACATGTAGATCATAAAACCTAAGTATACCAAGGTGCAGGAACACTTAAGTGCACTACTGAGTCAACTGGCCAATGGGATCTTTCTCTGGTCTCCAGTGTGAGAAGCTGCCCATAGTCTGCAGTGGCTCATCCTAGTACCATAAGAAATTACCACATCCAGTGTCATGTGTCCTAACATGTAGATGTTATTAGTGCCAGGCAAGATAATTTTTCATTGGCTCCCGCTCTCTCTATTATGGTTGTTTAGGGTGGGATATTGCACTGGCTAAACTCAGGGCAGTTCAATAGATTCTGTTGCCTTTCGCCTCCATAGAAATGGCAATCCATATTATGCCCTTACATGAGGTTATACTTGAGGTAAGGAGTGCACTGAGGTCATGGTCTTTAGATGTTTGTGCTTCTGAAGTTCTTGTGTGGTAGAATCTACTATTTGCTGGTGGAAATAACAGTTTAAAATTGATTAGGATTTAGGAGTTTGATCACAGAGCTGCGATAAAACATGGCCATCTTTGAAGGGCCACCACGAGGAAGTTATTATTGGGCATATATAAGTATATGTGGATGGTCTGTCTTATGTATTTTGGTGTAAATTACAACAGAAAGGTGGCTATCATATACACATGAACCCACAGTGCACTCTGTATAAATGCCAAATCCCATTAAAAATATTCTTTCTCCTTTATTTACAGTTTGTTTTTATTCTAGAACTGTGGGCCTGATTCAGGCCTGCTCGCGAGCGCTGAGCACTCGCAAGCGGGTCGATGTTGGCCAAGTACGCACGACGGAGACGGCTCCGTCATGCACACGCGTGAGACCCGAACAATGACGACCAAGCCGTCATTATGGGTCTCGCACCAAAGGGGGCGTGCTGTCGATGGTGATTGACAGCACGCCCCCTTTGGTGGGCGTGGCTACCCAGACAGAGGCGTTCCCATGGGAATGCCTACCGTCTGGGGCCAGCCCCACTGACATCACTAGTGATGTCACTGGGAGTGCTTTTGGCTCTGATAGAGCCAAAAGCACTCCAGGGCTTGCGGCAGACGAGACCCTACCACAAGGGTCTCGTTGCAAGCCCGATGGTCGCGATGGTTTTGACCATCGCGACCATCATTTTGGCTGCTCGCTATAGCTGTGGGTGGTCACCCACAGCTATGCGAGCGGCCAGGAGGCCGCTCCAAAAAGTAAGAGGGACGGCCCGGATTCAGAGCGAGTGCTCTGTCAGAGCGTCCGGCTCTGAATCAGGGCCAGTGTCCCTTGGGTGAAGTGTCACAGTACTCCTTTTAAGGGCATCCTTAGCAATGCAGAGGCACCTGCCCTTAGCAACAGATGCACTTCAGACTGCTATAGCTATCAATATTTCTATACATATGTTTCTTATTTTCCATATGATTAATCTCATGCATACGATGCCAGAGACTGATCATGAGAAGTTTCAAAGTTCTGCATATAAGGGAACTCTATCTCTATGTACAGCAATACATAATATGGGTTGAATAATAAGGTAATATATGAAGTATAGGATATAATATTGAGATTTTATTGTACTTGGCTCAACATATGGACTATTATAGAGGTATTAAACACATTATATATAAGTTGTTTGGTTAATTGTTTTTATCTTCATAATAACTAAGTCCTGGTCCACGAACTTGACCAGTAAGTACTTGGCATGTCATTGGCCCAATGCTGAGTGAGGTCCCACAGCCGGATGTCCTTGACTGGCATTTTCAAAAGGAAGGGAGTTTCCTCCTACATTATATTGTAGCTATCAATCTAAAAAGATGATTCTACATGTTAAAGAATCTCTGGAAGCAGTGTTTACACATTTACATTTCTCATATAAGCAGTGATGACAACTGTATACGAGAAATAGATGAAGTTACTGTAACAGAAAACTTCATTAGTTGCATCCCATGGTTCAGATCAATATGGGTATATTCATTATTTTGCCAGAGAAAACATTTCCCAAATAAATTGAGAATTTAGGACTTTTTATATATCCAAAAGATTATTTTGCTATATATCCAAATTGTAAAACCAACATGAGAATGTTGGAAACGTGTTTTTAGCAATTGCTAATCTTCATTGTCAAAACTGCAATGCGGGCAGTTCAGTCCACTGTCTTCATTTACATTGGTAGGATAGATATGCCCTGCAGGACACTTGTGCCAGAGATCTTGCCTTAGGAGCTCTGTGTTCAGTAAAACTTTGTTTTTCTCTATTACATTAATAAGACTCATTTGCACTGGAAACTTTTTTAACTGAGCACGTACTTCATTCAAACTTTTGGTGTGTTGTTTGCTTTTCATTTGTGTAATCAAACCTTTAATGCGATACACAACTGGCAGTTTATTTTCAATAAATGACACTTCCACCTCTAAAGCCAAGATGTATAATTCATAGTTCTTTTCCAAAATGACATATTTCTGCTCAGCTTTCTGAATGGCACTAGAAAGAGTATGAATATCGGAAAGTACCTTGGATAGACTATTGGGACTCTGCTGTAACTTGTTTCGAATTGCACCAAGCTTTTGCCAGAATTTAATTTTTTCGCTCACTAACAACATTGAACAAAGGTTAAAGTTACCATCTTGCAACTGTTGCACTGTGTTACTAGCCTCTGGGAAGTGCCTTAATTCAGCCTCATTTTCACTCAAAAACATTTCCAAATGATTTAGCCATTTGTAAACAATAGTCTCTTTGACATTCTCCAAATCAGAAAGAGTTTCCTTTATCAGATTGCCATACCGTAAGTTTTGCTTAATGGGTGTTGAACATTTGGGACAGGACTTCAGTTTAATAACTTGGTCTTCTTCTTTTTGATTCATCCATTCAGAGAATTTGGTCACTTCAAAAAAATGAGGACAGCCCATAAGTTGGACAAAACGGGCATCTGAGTCTGCCTCCTGGCCAAAGAACAATTCATTTACTTCATCAGCATCACAAACTCTGCATTTCTTAGGGCATGGCTCCCCACACAGGCCTATGCATGAGTGTCCGCATTTCAGAGTCTTCATGCAGGGTTTTTCACAGACTTCTCTGTCACAAGGTTCCCAGCAAAGTTTTGTACACCGTTTATGCATGCATCCCCATCCACACAGCTTTGTACACCGTGTACAAGGCTCGCTGCATTTCATAGAACATTTACCATGAAAACATTTCTTTTCACAAGAGCGTTTACAAAAGCAGTCAGAGGAGCACATTTCTTCACACAAGTGAGAGCAGAAGAGCACAATACCACACCATTTTGCACAGTTCATGTGAAAGCCTTGTTCAAGGCAGCTTGTGCAGCTTCCAGGACAGTCATGTCCGCACTTCAGGTTTTCTTCACAATTCTCATGACATTTTATTCTGGTACCATACTTGTCGGCTTCTGTCTTTACATGGCACAATGTTTTAATTGTGTGTCCACATTCCAAAGTAATGTTTAACTCTTCAAGACAATTCTTGCAGAATTGACCACAAGATCGGGCACATGTGTGGCCACATTCCAAGATACGTGTGCATGGTTCTTTGCATGTGAAATTGTCTGGAGACATTGAACATGGAACATTCTGAATGTGCCCACATGAAGGAATCTTTTTTGACACAAGCACTTCACATTTCCCGCAAGGGTCACTACAAAATTTCCTACACTTGTGCCCATTTCCACAGGTCAAAGCACATGGCTTTTTGCATTTGAAGACTCTATGCTCCTGATCATAGGGGTGACAGGCAAGGGTACAGACGTGCCCGCAATTTAATCTGTACTGACAAGGAGTCAAGCATCCACCTTCAGGAACATTATGAAAGTCTTCAGATTTGGACACATAATTTGTGATGTTGGGATGATTGACACATTGGAGCTTCAGGTCTGTTCCAATTTGTCCATTTTCTATTAACACTTCATTGATTTTGCTCCAGAGGGGAACTTTGGCGAGGATCTGCATGTTCCCTATGCAAAATAATCCTTTCTTGGCTCTTGACAAGGCAACACATACCCGGTTTGGAATTTTCAGAAAGCCAACATTGCCATCTAGATTGCTCCTTACTAATGACAGGATTATAATTTCATTTTCCTCGCCTTGAAATTTGTCCACTACACATACTCTGACACCCTGAAATTGAGATTTAGGCATCATTTTCTGTAAACAGTGAAGTTGTCCAGAATAAGTAGTGAGTATTGTGATGTCTGATGGAGAGTAGCCTTGTTGTATAAAATATAGGCAAAGCGATTTCACAAAAGCAGCCTCATGGGCATTCTGGTGACTTTTCCCTTCTTTGATGTGCTCCTCGGGATAATTGTGGTCCACAAAGAAAAGGTTATGACAAACACCCTAATGAGTAAAAACAATTGATATAGTATTAGACTCCATAAGTAGATTATGACATTATGGCAGGTGTTTTGATATAACACCATATATACGTATTTTGTATATAAATACAATATGTTAAATTCCTTCTACCCTATCTAGTTGCCTTAAAGTAAGTTTGTGGATGAATGAATTCAGTGTGGTTTAGTTGGTAGCACAGTGCAATGATAATTTCTGAATACGTACCAAAAATTCCCAATGCTTGAGTGACATCTGATATTAGCCATATCTAATGGTAACTAAGGCCCCCATACATCAGCAATCAATTGTGGCAATTCTGCAACTTGCAATCGATTGTGTATAAAAATCTGCAATGTATGGGCTTCACAGATCGCAGATTGCAACCAAAAAGTGATTGGAATTGTTACATCAGATTGTCCAACATATTGGATTTCACAGATCGATTGGGGCTGTAGATTGCTAGTGTATGGACATGATCAGCAGATTTGCAGACCGTTTCTAGCAAAATGATGGGCCTTTCAAGATTGGCAGATCTGTGTTTGCTGCAATTGATCTGCAAATCACTGAAAAAGATCTGTAGTGTATGGGTGCAGATTGCTCGATTGGGAAATCCTAAAATCGGGCAATAAATCTTCAAATTGTTTAATTGTGGTTTTCAGATTGCTGATGTATGGAGGCCTTTAGATTTCACAGATCGATTGGGGCTGTAGATTGCTAGTGAATGGACATGATCAGCAGATTTGCAGACCGTTACTAGTAAAATGATGGTCCTTTCAAGATTGGCAGATCTGCGTTTGTTGCAATCGTTCTGCAAATCACTGAAAAAGATCTGTAATGTGTGTGCGCAGATTGCTAGATTGGGAAATCCTAAAATCGGGCAATAAATCTTCAAATTGTTCAATTGTGGTTTTCAGATTGCTGATGTACTGTATGGGGACCTTTTCTCTTCAAGCCCTACACTACCAAAGACATAGGTCAATATTTGGTACTGAACAAGATTGAACTAGACAAACTTTGGTTTCCCAATAATATTTATTGGTATTTTATCACTATTTTATAAAAAAAAAAACCAATTCTCTTTTAAAAGCATATTTATAAGCAAAGTATAGTTACACGGCATTACTCCGTTATTTCAATGCCAAGCAAGAGGACATATGTACTGTGTGTAATCTTTTTAATCCTCGGCTTCATCTACAGATACAGAATATATCCATACTAGCACCAGTTATCTGTACAGGATCTGAAGTGCAATACTTTATGTCATCAATGGTAAATATTTCCATACTACTGTATCTCTGCAGCAGTGAGCTGTATATGATGTGAAATGCTGTACTTTATGTAGTCAGTGCCGTGGTATACTGCTCTAAACTATCTGTTTAAGAATAGTATTGTTCTCTTGTAGTTGGTGATTAGTGGAGGTTAACTCCAGATACTCACCACATGACTTTGTAACCCTATTTATTCAATATACATGTATGAAGTCTGGTTAAGCATTGTTAGGCTGTTTAGTCAGTGTTATTTGTTTTGGTTTCGTCCAAGATTTTTTTGCAAATTTATAATTATAGTAAGAGTTACACAGGGGTTAAACAGGAGGTGAACACAAAGGGGAACATTTTACCAGAAAACATCTAAATCAAGATGACATCCAATACTTGCCAGTGTGTACCACTATCCTGTAACCACGCACCTGCTTTCATCACTCTCTGGACATTGGCTGCTGAACTGTTTGCAATTCATCACTCTTACAGCTGCTTTTTTAATATATCTTGTATCTCTAATCTTTCTGATGTGTTTTTTCCATATTCAATCCCATTTGCTATTTACCTCTCACTCCCTCTTACATGTGCTGATTTTCATGTTTCACCAACATTTATCAATAACTTTTACACTTTCTCATTCATGTTCCCATTAACCACTTGCTCCCTCTGTCACTGATGCTGATGTAACTATTGTATGATTCAATCGGTCACAGTCACCTCTCCACTTCTGACATCTCTCTCCTCGTAGTGACTTCAATCCTGGCACATGCTTGTAATTGTCGCTCAATTGCTTCAAATTTGTATTGCTGTGCTGTTTTACTCCACTGTTTACGTTATCACTGTCAAACTTCAATTTGTTTTACTTGCACTGTGTCTGGAGAACTATATTTAAAGAACTTTTGTGAGCTTGGTTACCCTTCAACTCAAGCAGTTGCTTTTTGCACAGCCGGACAACCCTTACTGAACCCCTTGCTTACATATTGCCATCCTGTCTGTCTCTTCTAATTACTACTTAGCTTTCTTCACTTATTAAAGGAACATGGGTCCTTCCAGCGCTCCACCTGGTGATGGACTTAGATGTAGTGTATATGCGACAAGTAAATGAATATTATGTGTGACGATGATCACAAAGGATGATGTGGAGGTGCCTCCCCACTACTTGTCTTTACTGCCGCCAGGTCCATTTACTGCTGCAGTCTGCAGAGGCAGCACCGGCCAACTAACCACTGCTGCTGCACTGCTGTGCCTGTCAAACTGTATAACAGCAGTGTCATGGTGGGTGGGCCTGGCAGGCACTTCGGCGCCGATCCACCCCCTCCCCTCCCATGATCTGTGCTCACAAGTCACCACCTTCCACCAGACTGACAGGAGTGCAGTGCTCGTGTTCACCCGACGTCGGGCGCACTGCAGTAATGAGAGCAGACTCAGCAGAGCAGATAACAGGACTGCTGCAGGTGGCTGGCTCTGTAATGGCAGACAGCCGAAAAGGAGCCTGACACAGAAAGAGCAACATGAAAAAGAGTGGCCTGGAGAAGACAGATGAGAAAAAAAGTTGAAGAAAAAAATTAAGTGTTTAATTATAAATGTTAATAATATATCTATTTAATAAGGAATTATTTCATTTTGTGGGTTAAAGTTAATGGTAGGGGTCGGACATGTATATGTGCATATATGTAACTTAAAATATTATTTTTATATTATTTAATATATTAATTATATAATTACTTGTAATTTAGGACATGTAGGAAGGCACAAAATGATAGTTTGCAGGTGGGCGCCGAACACCCTAGCACCGTCCCTGCAAGTACACATCATAAAAAAAAAAGCTAAAGTTTTCATGGCAAAACAATGGCCCCCTCTTCAGTGCAACATGATACAAACTTTTACCTTTGAAACAGCTGCCAGTTACAGCAGGGTAACACATCAGGTGACCAAAGCTTGTCGACAGTGATTGTATCTTGAAGACCTGTTACCAGTGAACCTACCGTGCTTAAAGGGGAACCATCGACTCTGCGTTGTATTTCTTCTATAATCTGGATCCCACTAATACAGTGGTCCTCAAACTCGGTCCTCAGGACCCCACACAGGTCACGTTTTGCAGGTCACCCAGCAGGTGCACAGGTGTAGTCATTACTCGCTGACACATTTAAAAGATCCACAGGTGGAGCTAATTATTTCACTTGTGATTCTGTGACATACAGGGCCTGATTCAGAGCCAGACGCTATTTGCGCTCGCTAGTTCAGAAAAAGGGTCCGGCTATTTAAATTGAGCGCTCGCTGTTTGCGGTCTGTTGACGCCTCTATGTCTGAGCGAGCGAACAAAACATGTGCTCGCTATTTTGAAAAGACGCCCCCTGGCCACTCGCATCATACGTCATCTCCGCTATTTATTAGATTAATCGAGTACATCGAAAGGCGTCTGAACTACTCGCAGTGCTTGTGGTTGGATTTTCCTACTGCAATCATGCGAACAGTTCAGGCTAAGAGACAACCAAGTGACGTGGTCGATGACGCTGCTTTGTTAATTATGCACACCCTTAAAACGCCCGTTTTGACCGTTTGGCACGCCTGCGTTCGGATCTCCACTCCCCGTTTTCAAGCACCTTCCCCTGTTACCACCCACAAACGCCTCATCCTGTCACTCAAATTAGCAGGCACTCGCAATTTTGCGAACACACGTTTTCCGACCGCACTGACTGGTTGGCGCATGCGCATTACGACCCATACGCAGATGTGCGAACATCGCTTGGAGCGAACGAGCGGCCGCTTACAAGTGGCTCTGAATCAGGCCCACAGTACACTGTTTGGGGTCCTGAGGACCTGTGCACTAATATATCCATGGGACTGGTAATATCGTTACCCTAAAAGTTGGTCATTTGTTTATTTAAAGGGTCATACACATATATTTGATGCACATAATATGCCATAGGCTAATTGGAGGATCAACAATTTCTATTGACATTGTTTAGTCATATCTGCTGACCCAACTATTCCCAAAGGCTTTTACATGTGCTGATTACTATTGAGCCCGATTGCTTTTATATGCTTATATTAAATAGCTGTTTTTATAGGCATGCTATCCATTTTTAACTATTAATGTAAAGGCAATATGTGCGCTATTTTCATGTTGCTATATTAGTTCTTCTGTGGGAATTGACTCTCTCCTTATTACAGCTGCCTTGGTAGAAACACCCATAGTAACACCATACTTGCCGACATTCAGCTCCCTCCTTCCGGGAGGGAGCTGAATGCCTGAATAAAGCGGGGGGCATGCCCGGGCTATGACACTATTTTGGGGGTGGGGCTAGGGGCGTGACCACGTGAGTGCATCATCGTGGCCCCGCCCCCTCTTCACAATGCCAAAAATATAGGCATTGTGAAGCAGGGGTGGCGGAGCCACGATGACGTGATTCAGCGTGAATCGCGTCATCAGGCCCCCCGCTGCGGGGGTTTCTAGTACTAGTCCGGGGGGGCAGGCGGCAGCCGGGAGGCTTGTCTGCCTTTCCGGGGGTCGGGAGCGGCACCCAATATTCGGGAGGCTCCCGACCAAATCGGGTGGGTAGGCAAGCCTGACTAACACCTGACTCGTTTTATATTGATATAATACCCCACATGGTACAAACTTTTGGCTGCTTTATGATGTAATTAATAAAAAGCTATTTTTTTTTTTAAATAAATGTTAATTGTTGGCGTGTACACTTTGTCTTTCACTTATTTTGGACAATACTAAGGTTTGAGGAGACCTGGATTTACAAAAGCACTGCCCCTCCATAAAGGAGACTCAAGCAAGGTTTATAACTACACCATACCTTCTGTGGAACTCATTATGACATATGTATCAAATATAAAGAAAAGATAGGGGGAAAAGAGTTTTTATACACTTTTTTCCATTGCCTCTCTACACTCAGATGGATGCTTACTGGCTCTTCCTCACTATGATGTACAGTATCCTTACCTACTCTGCTAGCTTCCTCCCAATTCCCTCCATGATTAACCACAACTGATATGAGCAAGATATGCTGCGTGTCACAAGTGCTTTTATAGTTATTACATTTAGTAAGTGCAACAAGCTGTCCATAACAGCACAGTTCTGGACAGAGCAGATACTATGAGATCCGGCCAGGACAGGCACTAACTATACAACACAATGGGATAGATGTATGAAGCAGTGCTAAGAGTAGAAAAGTGTGCCAGTGGAGAAGTTGCCAATGGCAACCAATCAGCTTAAAGGTTGCATTTATCAATTACATTCTATAAAATAATAGGTAGAAGCTGATTGGTTGCCATGGGTAACTTCTCCCCTGCCACACTTCTCTACTCTCTTCACTGCTTCATACATCTACTCCAATGCTCATTATACATAGACATTTTGAAGTGAGCACATAAGGACATCTCTATTACACAGTTGACATCTGTAACAATTGATTTAGCTATTTACCTTGACAGAACCATGTGGTGGGATTGGCAAGAAGATAAGAGAAAAGTGCAATAGGATTAATTTGACAAGAATTTACAGGAAGGAATGCAATTAACCTAATGAGCCCCAACATGGAGCAATATCTAAGGACGCGTACGGACATGCTATTTAATCTATACACATCAGATATGGCAGAAATATGATGGACACACGACTATCCTGCATTGACAGTTACAGAGCACCTTACGAGCATTGTATATGTGTGTACATGTTGCAGGTCCTGGGACCCTTGGACATGAATAATTGTTTTTACTGGAATTCAGTTTATTTTTGTTGTTGTTGAGATTTGTTGGTGACATCAAGTAAGCATCAATCCTTTCATTTCTTTTAGTGGCCGCCGCCTCACTCCTGCCGCCACATGGAGGCTCTATTTGTCAGGCGCCCGCTGACATTTTGTTACCAGCGGACACCTGGCTCTCTCCTGCCGCCACATGGAGGCTCCATTTTCAGGCGCCTGCTGACATTTTGTTACCAGCGGGCACCTGGCTCTCTCCTGCCGCCACATGGAGGATCCATTTGCCAGGCGCCTGCTGACATTTTGTTACCGGCGGGCACCTGGCTCTCTCACTGCTGCAGCAGCTGAAAGCCGGAGCGTGAGCACTATGGGAGAAACGTCATGACATCTCTCCTATAGATCCGAGGAGCGGTCAGACCGGACGGCAGCGGATGCAGGAGCGGGGCTTAAGGTAAATATTGTGTTTGTATTTCAAACTGGTTTTTTTTTAGAGGCACTATAACTGGGGGCACTGCTACAGGGGGCATTACCATAGGAGACATTACCACTTGAGGCATTACTAATGAGGGCACTACTAAAGGGAGCACTACTACAGGAACAAAGGAGGACTAGTGATATTAGATAAAGAGACTAAGGGCCTGATTCAGACCCACTCGCGAGCGGCTGTCCGCTCGCAAGTGGGTCGATGGTCTGCACTGAGCATGCGCACGACGGAGGGAGCTCCGTCGTGCGCATGCGCCAGACACGACGAGCGAAGGACTTTCCTTCGCTCGTTGTGTCCGATCAAAGGGGGCGTGCTGTCAATGTTGATTGACAGCACGCCCCCTTTGGTGGGCGTGCCGGGGGCGTGCCTCCCTGACGGGGGCGTTCCCACGGGAACGCCTCCCGTCAGAAGCCGGCCCACTGACATCACTAGTGATGTCAGTGGGAGTGATTTTGGCTCTGATAGAGCCAAAATCACTCCGGAGCTTGCGGTTGAAAACCTCAACCGCAGGCTCCGGCTCGCAATTTCGATGGTCGCGATGGTCACGACCATCGCGGCCATCAAAATGCACGCTCGTATAGCCTGTGGGTGGTGACCCACAGCTATACGAGCGTCCAGGAGGACGCTCCATGAAAATGGAGCCCGGCCCTCATTCAGAGCGTGCGCTCTGCTCAGAGCATATGGCTCTGAATGAGGGCCTAAATCTTTATTAGATAGAGAAGTCCTAAATCTACTATCAGATAACACCACGTATGAATGCTTGGAAGGAGATCCGACCTTGAAATATCAAAAACAATTTAAAGAAATACTGGACGAGGGATTACAAATAGGAAACTTAACAAAAAAGGAACACACCTTTCTGTATGTTGAGCATCCCAAAATACCCACATTCTGTCAGCTCCTTAAACTCCACAAAGACCCAAATAACCCCCCGAGTCACCCTATTGTATCCAACATACCGTAGGATCACTGTCATCAAACCTGTCTCAATATATAGACTCCTACTTGCAAGATCTTGTACAAACTCAGAAAAGTTATCTAAAAGACACCCTGCATATCATCCAAGAGTTAAAAAACATTCAGTGGAAAGAAGAATACACCCTCTGTACGAGCGATGTACGATCATAATACACATGTATAGCACATGATATTGGATGTGAAGCAACTAGATCCTTTCTGTCACAGAATAAAACTCTACCTAATA
The DNA here is from genome assembly GCA_031769625.1 of Taudactylus pleione. NCBI lineage: Eukaryota > Metazoa > Chordata > Amphibia > Anura > Myobatrachidae > Taudactylus > Taudactylus pleione. The sequence continues at coordinate 10,422,492 of JAUIMM010000185.1, forward strand.
CTCAAATCAATTTCATTATGAACTGCATTGAATATATTTTACACCGCAATTATTTTTGGAATCAAGGGACATTTGTCAACCAAACCAAAGGAACCGCTATGGGTTTGTTTTTCGCACCTAGCTACGCTAATCTATTCGTAGCTAGGTGGGTAGAAGAACAAATCTGGAATGATAACCCACATACAAACTGTCTAATCTTTTGGAAAAGATATATAGATGATGTCATCTTTGTCTAGGATGGATCGGAACTTGAACTGAAAGAATTCATTACATATATAAACAACAACACTTTTGGATTGGAATTCACTTTCACAACAAGCAAAGAAAAAATAATATACTTAGATTTAGAAATATCCATCATAATCAACAAGATACAGACAAAAAATCATATAAAACAAGTGAGTGGAAATAACACACTTTCACAAACCAGCCAGCTACCATCACAAAAACTGGCTACAAAACATTCCAGGAGGCCAGTTTAGGAGGCTAAGGAGAAACTGTTCTCAACAAGAAACCTTCCTCCAGCAGAGTAAAGAGATGAAAACAAAATTCCAACAAAAGGGTTACGATGAACAAACACTAAAAAAAATATAGAAAAAATAGCCAAAATGGACAGAAAAGAAATGATACAGTATAAAAACAAACAAAATCAAGAAGAATTCGACGTGGCTTTCATAATTCAATTCAACAGTCAGCAATACATATTCGAATCCATACTTAGAAAACATTGGCACATACTCTATCAGGACAGTCAACTAAAACCATTTTTAAAAGACAAACCTCGAATAACATACAAAAAAGCTGTCACAGCCAGGGTATTTCAGCATGGCGCTAGGCGGGTGTTACCTGTGAGGTCGTTGTGGCACGGGATGTCTGGTGGCGGAGCTGGTGTCTGGCGGGGGGCTTTGGCTGCGCGCGTTGTTGTGCGGGCCTGTTGTCACTCTGCGCTGGTAAGGCCTGGCGGCCTCCGTTCCGTTTGGCATGGGCGCCGCCATTTTGCCTTCTGGCCATGTGATGCGGCTGGCCAATCCTGGTGAGTCACATGTTCCCTCCGGCCAGTAACAGCACGGCATGAGGTATTTAGGAAGGGTCAGTGCCTTCCTTCTTTGCCAGTGCAACGTGTATCTCAGCCTAGCTGACAGGGAGTTCTCTGTGCTTATCCTGTTCCTGTGTAATTCGCTGTCTGCCAGTTTGCCTGTCAGCTCCTAGCTTCCACTGGACTACCCTGCTTCCTCCACCACCCTTGCCCATACCTGAGTGCCTGAGCCTGCTGACATCCTGCTCAATTGCCTTAGTTCACTACCTGCATACCTGGCTATTATTTTCCTGCATCACTACCTGCATACCTGGTTGATTAGTCCAGTCTCACTAGCTGCACACCTGGACAGTTCTAATTGTTTCTACTTGGACATTAACCCATTACTTCCACCACAGAACTCTAGTGCACATTTATATATACCTGGACTTTTATTTACTGCCATATTTTATGTCTGCTCAAGCACATATTAAAAAAAACGAGTTTTTTATTCAAACCTGCTTCTGTGATCGCTCCTGCTACCACCCCGGGTCCACAAACAACCCAGAACATAACAGTTTGCACGGGCCCCATGGAGTCGGCCACGGATCAGGAGTCAGGAGTGGATTTATTCCGCTGCATTTCTGGTCGTTTAGAAAATCTGGAAAACATGCAGCATCAGATGGCTCAATTCCTGCAAGAGGTGTCTAAGCGACAGGATAGTTTGCAAACTTCCTTTTCTACCCCTGGAGTACCAGCAACCACATCCGCATCAGCGTCTGGGAATACAGGAGGCAGATCATCTCCCCGCTTACATCTTCCTTTACCAAGTAAATTTGACGGCAACCCTAAACTCTGCCGAGGTTTCCTAAATCAGTGTGACATACATTTTACCCTGCAGCCTGACAACTTTCTAACTGCAAGAACTAAAGTGGCTTATATAGTCTCTCTGTTATCCGGCCAGGCCTTGGAATGGGCTTCCCCACTCTGGGAGCGCTCAAATCCACTGCTGGATAATTGCGCAGGCTTTGTGTCATCCTTCAGGAGGATTTTTGATGAACCTGGGTGTACTGTATCAGCATCATCAAACATCATGACACTGAGACAAGGGGTCCGTCCTGTCGGTCAATATGCCTTGCAATTTCAAATTTTAGCATCAGAGCTCAAATGGAATGAGGAAGCCCTCACCTCGGCCTTCTGGCATGGGTTGTCAGACCGACTAAAGGATGATCTAGTCACTCGAGAGCTTCCTACTAATCTGAACGACATGATTTCGTTGTGTATCAAAGTTGACCTATGCTTCAGGGAACGTCAGGCTGAAAAACACAGAACTGACCGGCAAAGGTCATTTGCCCCCTCCATTTCTACCCGTCCCATTCCTTCTCCTACTGAAGAGGAGCCTATGCAGGTGAATCATACACACCTCTCCAAAGAAGAACGTCAGAGAAGAATTCAAAAGAATCTCTGTCTGTACTGCGGAGAGTCCGGTCACCTGCTGATCTCCTGCCCCCGTAAACCGGGAAATGCCAAATCCTAACTGACCCTGGAGACATCAAGTTAGGAGTTATGAGCCCATCTCCAAAAATTAAAGATTTCACGATTACCCTAGCTTTGGATCTTAAACCCAAACCTGTCTTTGCTACTGCTCTACTTGACTCGGAAGCAGCCGGAAATTTCATAACGTCTAGTTTCATAGATAAATTTCAGATTCCTTGTTTGTCTCTCAACCATGCCATCTCTCTGACCTCAATAGACGGACGCCCTCTAACTAACGGGATAGTCACCAAGGAGACTCAACCAGTATTGGTCCGAATTGGGGTACTTCAATCTGAGTCCTTAAAATTCCTGGTGATATCAGAGGCCTCTCAAGAAATTGTTCTTGGTCTACCATGGTTGCGTCAACATAATCCCAGGATAGATTGGACTTCTATGCAGATTCTGTCATGGGGTATGGACTGTCAGAAATCCTGTCTTCCAAAAATTCGACCAGTAAGAAAGACAGTTCCATTAGTTTCTTCTGCCATTCCCAAGGAATATCAGATGTTCGCCGACGTGTTCTCTGAGCAGCAAGCAAATATCTTACCTCCTCATAGGGAATGGGACTGTCCAATTGATTTGATACCTGATAAGATACCACCTCGTGGTCGTATCTATCCGCTGTCCTTACCTGAGACTCAAGCCATGACCGAGTACATCCGGGACAAACTGGCAAAGGGGTTCACAGGGGTGTATCTAGGGGTCCAAGCGCCCCTGGCAAAGAAAGGGACTGCCGCCCCCCTTCCCCCACGGACCCATATTTTCGGAAAAACAAAAGACAAAATAGAGATTAGTGCCAGCAAACATGGTGAGTGGCATCCTGGTCTAGGGGTAGATACAACCCTGGATGACACACACTGAAGGTGACACACACACACACAGAAGGTGACACACACACATCGGAGGTGACAGAGAGAAGGTGACACACACAGGAGCTCATACACATATAGGTGACACACACAGGAGGTGACACACACACAGAAGGTGACACACACACACACGAGATGACACACAGAAGGTGACACACACAAACAGGAGGTGACATACACACACACACACACACAGGAGATGACACACAGAAGGTGACACACACAAACAGGAGGTGACACACAGAGGTGACACAAACACACATAGGAGGTGACATACAAAGGACGTGACTCACACATACGAGGTGACACACACACATAGGAGGTGAGACACACACACATAGGTGGTGAGACACACACACACGTGGTGAGACACACACATAGGAGGTGACACACACACATAGGAGGTGACACACACAGGAGATGATACACATAGGAGGTGAAAAACTTACACAGAACGTGAGACGCACAGGAGGGGAAACTGGCATCAAAGGGTGTGGAGGGAGCACAGGGATCACTCAGCGCATGCAGCCGCCGTGCAGTGATGAAAGTGGATGGTGTACAGGTTACAGAGACCCGGGAGCTCCCCCAGACACCAAGGTTGGGGAAGTCACATGGATAAAGTATTGTATGAAGATGAGGGTGCAGCAATCTCCATACCGCCGCCGGCGCAGTCTCCATACTGCCGCCAGCCCAGAGCATTGCTGCAGCCAATCCACCACTTCCTCACCACACACGTGGCTTTGACCGCTGTGCTGCACCCTGGGACATGTAGTCTTCTTACTTTAGGGTGCCGCGCTGCACGTTAGGATGACATTAAAGTGTTATGGTGGAATGGAGTGTAGTGATTCTATCCCCGGCAGAGGGTGGCACTGTCAGATGGCGCCCCCCCTCCAGCAGGTGCCCCTGGCAAGTGCCATCCTGGCCAATAGCTAGATATGCCCCTGGGGGTTCATTCGCCCCTCTACTTCACCTGCCGGAGCTGGGTTTTCCTTCATTGGCAAGAAGGACGGTGGTTTAAGACCATGTATCGATTATCGAGGCCTTAATGACATTACTGTAAAGAATCGATACCCTCTTCCCCTGATTACTGAGTTGTTTGATAGGGTCAAGGGCTCTGTCATTTTTTCTAAATTAGATCTGAGAGGGGCTTACAATTTCATTCATATTCAAGCTGGCGATGAATGGAAGACCGCTTTTAATACCAGAGATGGACATTTCGAATATTTTCTAATGCCTTTTGGATTGTGCAACGCCCCTGCTGTCTTTCAGAGTTTCGTTAATGAGATTTTCCGGGACCTGTTATATGTTTCAGTTGTTGTCTATCTGGTCGATATACTGATTTTTTCACCCTCTGTAGCTAAACATCATAAACATGTTAAAGAAGTTTTGACCCGTTTGAGAGAGAACCACCTTTACTGCAAACTGGAGAAGTGTGTCTTTGGAGTGCCCAGTGTACCTTTTCTCGGCTATGTAATTCTGGCTCCAGTTTGGAAATGGACCCCAAGAAGGTACAAGCAATTCTGGATTGGACCCGACCTCAGACGCTGAAAGCCATCCAGAGATTGTTGGGCTTCGCCAATTATTATAGACGCTTCATTAAGGGACTTTGGCCCTCATTCAGAGCCGTACGCTCTGAGCAGAGCGCACGCTCTGAATGAGGGCCGGGCTCCATTTTCATGGAGCGTCCTCCTGGACGCTCGTATAGCTGTGGGTCACCACCCACAGGCTATACGAGCGTGCATTTTGATGGCCGCGATGGTCGTGACCATCGCGACCATCGAAATTGCGAGCCGGAGCCTGCGGTTGAGGTTTTCAACCGCAAGCTCCGGAGTGATTTTGGCTCTATCAGAGCCAAAATCACTCCCACTGACATCACTAGTGATGTCAGTGGGCCGGCTTCTGACGGGAGGCGTTCCTGTGGGAACGCCCCCGTCAGGGAGGCACGCCCCCGGCACGCCCACCAAAGGGGGCGTGCTGTCAATCAACATTGACAGCACGCCCCCTTTGATCGGACACAACGAGCGAAGGAAAGTCCTTCGCTCGTCGTGTCTGGCACATGCGCACGACGGAGCTCCCTCCGTCGTGCGCATGCTCAGTGCAGACCATCGACCCACTTGCGAGCGGACAGGCGCTCGCGAGTGGGTCTGAATCAGGCCCTTTCTACATTGCTGGCTCCCATTACAGCCTTGACCCGCAAAGGTGCTAATCCTGCCCAATGGTCACCTGAGGCAGAGTCTGCTTTTCATCTTCTAAAACAGGCCTTTATCTCAGCACCAGTTCTTACACAACCAGATCTGGACAGGCCTTTTTTGTTGGAAGTAGATGCATCATCTGAAGCTGTGGGAGCAGTCCTGTCTCAACGTTATGAGGACAATCGAGTCCATCCTTGTGGGTTCTTTTCTAAGAAATTCTCACCTGCCGAAAGGAACTACGCCATAGGTGAGCAAGAACTACTAGCTGTAAAGTTGGCGTTGAAGGAATGGAGATATTTGCTAGAAGGCGCTAAGTTTCCATTTACTGTATTTACGGACCATAGAAATCTCCTATTTCTCAAAAACCTTCAATGTGTGAGTCCTCGTTTGGCCCGCTGGGCAATATTCTTTGTCAGGTTTCAGTTCACCCTGACCTTCCGGTCTGGAGCACTTAATCAGAAGGCTGATGCCCTTTCGAGATCTCTCCTCTGTGATGATCAATCTGAAAATCAAAGCAATACCCCCGTCTTGGAATCAAGAGTTTTCGCCGCATTACAGGTTCAGGCTCCTACAGGAAAATCGTTTGTGGTCCCGGAATTAAGGAAGCAGCTTCTCACTTGGGCACATTCCTCTCGCTTCGCAGGGCACTCAGGCACTCGGAGGACCTTGGAGTTTCTGAAAAGACATTATTGGTGGCCTTCTATGAAGGCAGATATAATGGAGTTCATCTTTTCCTGCTCCTCCTGTGCCCAGCATAAATCATCACGACAAGCTCCAGCTGGGGAATTACTTCCACTACCTACTCCATCACGTCCATGGACGCATCTCTCTATGGATTTCGTCACAGACCTGCCAGTCACTCAAGTCTTCAATACTATCTGGGTTGTAATAGATCGATTCTCTAAGATGGTCCACTATATACCTTTGAAGAAGTTACCTTCTGCTCCTGACCTGGCACAGTTGTTCGTTCAACACATATTTCGTCTTCATGGCCTTCCTGACGAAATTGTCTCTGACCGTGGTGTGCAGTTTACTGCAAAATTCTGGAGGGCTTTGTGTTCTGTTCTTCAAGTGAAGTTAAACTTTTCCACGGCCTACCATCCGCAAAGCAACGGCTCCACCGAGAGAGCTAATCAAGATCTAGAGACTTTCTTTATGACACCTTCCCAGGACAATTGAGCTGCCTTGCTGCCGTGGGCCGAGTTTGCACATAATGCTTCCTACCATTCGTCAACTAACCAAACGCCATTTCATTTTATGTCTGCCCTAGTTTTTTATTCAAACCCGCTTCTGTGATCGCTCCTGCTACCACCCCGGGTCCACAAACAACCCAGAACATAACAAAAGCATATAACTTGCGACAAGAATTGGAAAATAGCTTCACCAAAACGACAAAATCTAAGAACGAAGACAATGAAAGAAAAGGATGTTTCCATTGCCTAAACTGTTTGCCATGTAGAACCACAAAAAAGAGAACTACTCAACCAACAACAACTTTTACATCTAACGTCACAAAACAAGTGTATAACATAAAAGATAGGATTTCATGCAAAACAGAGGGCCTCAGTTACTTGCTAGAATGTGAATGTGGCTACCAATACATCGGCCAAACCAAAAGAAAAATGAAGACCAGAATTGCAGAACATATTTTCAATATTAAAAAAGGATTACAGACCCACAGTGTATCAAAGCACTATTCAGATTTTCATAATAAAGATCCCACCAATTTAAAAGTCATTGGAATTCAAAAAATCTCCCAACATTGGAGAGGAGGAGACATAACACAAACTTTGTAGAAAAAAGAAACCGAATGGATTTACCATATGCAGACTCTGCAACCGAATGGACTAAACATTGATATTGAATTTAAAGCATTCCTTTAAATGTATTAAATACATACACCTCTATTTTATTGTTCAAATCATTCATTTTATTTACATAATTGTTATTACTTGTTTTTACCAATAACAAGAGATATGGTAAGAACTTACCTTTGTTATCTCTGTTTCTACGAAGTCCATAGGGTCCACAGGGTGACCTTGGGGTATAGCTGGATCCTGGATCCTCGGGCACCACGGAGTTAAAGCTTTTAGCTGCTCCCAGGATGCACTTGGGTCCATCCTCCCTTATACCCCGCCCCCGAGCCACAGGCACCTCAGTTGGTAAGCAGCCCAGGCCGGAGGAGGAGACGAAACAGAGAGAAGGAAGACTGGAACACACAAGAACCATACTCACAGAAATGGGAGACAGAAAACCGGTGACCAGTCAGAGCCCATATGAAGCCAGGTGCGTCAGGGCGTGTGCCCTGTGGACCCTATGGACTTCGTAGAAACAGAGATAACAAAGGTAAGTTCTTACCATATCTCTTGTTTTCTACTTCAGGGTCCATAGGGGTCCACAGGGTGACCTTGGGGATGTCCCAAAGCAGTCCAACTAAGGGCAGGGACGCTCCTGTGCTGATAGGAGAACCCGGCGCACAAAGGATGCATCCTGAGAGGCAAAGGTGTCAAACGCATAGTACCTCAAAAAGGTCTGAATGGAAGACCAGGTGGCCGCCTTACAGAGCTGAACAGCAGAGGCGCCACGGCTAGCAGCAAAAGAAGGGCCCACAGCCCGAGTGGAATGAGCCTTAACAGAGGCTGGAGCAGGTAAACCCTCCTGCATATAAGCCTCAATAATAACAGAATGAAGCCAACGGGCTACAGTCTGTTTGTTGGCAGGCCAACCCCTCTTGTGAAAACCAAAGAGGATAAATAAAGAATCCGACTTCCTCACAGAACTAGTCCGGTCCACATAAACCTGGAGTGCACGGACAACGTCTAAGGAAGCCTCCCCAGCCGAAAGATCAGGCGACTGAAAGGCTGGTACAACAATTTCCTGATTAATGTGGAACCTAGAAACCACCTTAGGCAGGAAATCAGGACGAGTGCGAAGCACCGCTCTGTCCTGATGAAAAACCAGAAAAGGGGGACGACAGGAAAGCGCCCCCAAATCCAAAACCCTCCTGGCAGAAGCAATTGCCAAGAGGAAAACCGTCTTAAAAGTTAGCCACTTGAGGTCCACTGACTCCAAGGGCTCAAAAGGAGGACCCTGTAAGGCCCGAAGAACCACCGCCAAATCCCACGGGGCCACAGGAGGCACAAAGGGAGGCTGGATTCTTAAAACACCCTGGCAAAAGGTGTGTACATCCGGCATAGCAGCAATCCTGCGCTGGAACCACACCGACAGAGCAGACACGTGCACCTTCAGTGAGGAAAGACGTAATCCAAACCCGTAGTCCAAACCCGACTGAAGGAAAGCCAGAATACGCGAAACCCGGAACACCTGGGGATCATATTTTCTGGCCTCGCACCACTGAAAATAAGTGTGCCACACTCTGTGGTAAATCGTCGCGGAAGCAGGCTTGCGCGCCCTCAGCATGGTGGTAATAACGGAGCTAGAAAAGCCCCGAGACCTCAGGACGGCTGTCTCAAGAGCCACGCCGTGAAAGATAGTCGACCCAGATCCGGGTGAAGACAGGGCCCCTGAGACAACAGGTCCCGCCGTTGAGGTAGGAGGTACGGAGCGTCGATGGACAGGCTCCGCAGATCGGAGTACCACGGCCTTCTGGGCCACGCTGGGGCCACCAGGATGAGTGTGCCTCCGTCCTGCTTGAACTTGCGCAGGACCCAAGACAGCAGAGAGATCGGAGGGAACAAGTAAGCCAGGTGAAACAGCCATTTCACAGACAGCGCGTCTATCAGACTTGCGCCTGCGTCCCTTGTCCTTGACCCGTACACGGGCAGCTTGTGATTGTGACGGGACGCCATCAGGTCCAGCTCTGCAGGCCCCACTTGTCCATGAGCAGTTTGAATACCTCTGGATGAAGCGACCATTCCCCGGGATGCATGTGGTAACGGCTGAGGAAGTCTGCCTCCCAATTGAGGACTCCCAGGATGAAGACTGCCGAGAGAGCTGGAAGATAGCTTTCTGCCCAAGCCAGGACGCGGGACACCTCCGACATCACAGCTCGACTGCGAGTCCCTCCCTGGTGATTGATGTACGCCACCGTGGTGGCGTTGTCTGACTGCACCTGAACGGCCCTTCCGTGAAGAGTGGTGCCTGACGACTGCAGGGCTCTGTACACTACCCGCAGTCCCAGGATGTTGATGGGAAGAATCGCTTCCTCCGCCGACCAACGACCCTGAAGTGACAAGGAGCCTGTCACCGCCCCCCAACCCCGGAGACTGGCATCTGTTGTGAGCAGAACCCATTCCGGGATCCAAAAGGGGCGCCCCTCGAGGAGATGAGCCATCTGTAGCCACCAGGCCAGGGACAGACGTACCTCCAAGGACAACACCAGCATCTGAGAGCGGATCCTGTGTGGCAATCCGTTCCATTCCGAAAGAATCAGCAGCTGCAGGGGCCTGGAATGGAACTGGGCAAACTCCACCATGTCGAATGCCGACACCATGGACCCCAAAACTCTCATTGCTGAGTGCACCGACACTCTGCCACTGCTCAGACAACTGTGAATCCGCAGCTGTAAGGAGGAGACCTTCTCTGGAGTCAGAAAAATCCGTTGCTGATGAGAGTCCAGCAGGGCCCCCAAATGAACCATCCGCTGTGATGGGATGAGGGAGGACTTCTTCCAGTTGATCAACCACCCGTGCGCCTGTAGACAAGCGACCGTCAGGTGGAGATGCTGGATCAGTACCTCCGGGGAGCTTGCCAGCAAGAGGAGGTCGTCTAGATACAGTAGCAACTGTATCCCCTGGCTCCGAAGGTGAGCCGCCATGATCGCCATCACCTTGGTAAATACCCTTGGTGCCGTGGAGAGGCCAAAGGGTATAGCCCTGAATTGGTAGTGGTTGTGGAGAATAGCAAACCGCAGAAACCGTTGGTGCGATGTTGCTATAGGCACATGGAGGTAGGCGTCCTGGATATCCAGGGAGACCATATAATCCCCTGGTTCCATCGCCAGAATGATGGAACGCAAAGTTTCCATCCTGAATTTGGGAACACTGAGAAACCTGTTCAGGGACTTCAAATTGAGGATGAGAGCCATTGGGTTTCTGCACCAGAAACAGCGTAGAGTAATACCCCATCCCACGTTGAGATTGTGGTACGGATATAATGACCCCCGCCGTCAGCAAGGCCTCTATGGCTTCCTGAACCTGCAAGGCCTTGGTTTTGTCCTGAGAAGGACTTGTTCAAAAAAACTGGCGAGGCGGCCTGTGCCGAAAAGATAGGGCGTACCCCTGGGAGACCACTTCTCGCACCCAGGCATCCGTGGTGGTATTGTGCCAGCACTGGGCGAATTGAAGAAGTCGGCCTCCCACTCTGGGGTCCCCCAGAGGGAGGCCCGTCCCATCACGCAGAAGGCTTATCTTCTTGCTTGGAAGAATGGCGCCTAGCACTCCAGGCTTGCTTCTTTGGCTTCGAGGCGGTCTTGGTTGCGGACTGCCTCGGGAAGGACTGACCCTTTGCCTTGCCCTGAACCTGAAAGGAGCGAAAGGCCGAGCTCCGGACCTTAGCGGGTGTCGTGGCAGAAGGGAGGAAGGCCGACTTGGATTTTACCAGGGTATCTACTATTTTGTCCAGGTCCAGACCAAATAGTAACTCTCCATTAAAAGGTAAGGCCTCCAAGCCTTTCTTTGAATCACGTCTGCTCTCCAAGACCTCAACCACAAGGATCTGCGAGCAGACACTGCTGCCGCCGAAACCCTAGAGGTCAGCAGGCTAGCATCCAAAGATGCTTCTCCAATGTAGGAAGTGGCATCTCTCATCTGTCCTAACAACGCCCTCTGGACATCTGGAGCTTCATCCGTAAATGTATCCTCCAAGGCGTTGGCCCAACCCTCATGGCCTTGGCCACCCAGGAGATGGCCATGGACGGCCGGGCTACAGCCCCTGAGAGAGAGTAAATAGACTTTAGACAAGTCTCCACCTTCCTGTCCGTAGGATCCTTGAGCGAGGATATAGACGGCAATGGCAAAGTAGCACTCCTAATGAGGCGTGTTACATGGGAATCGACCGCAGGCAGAGTTTCCCACTTCTTACAATGTGCCTCCGGAAACGGATAATTGGACACCAACCGCTTCTGTGGCAGGCATCGCTTACTGGGTGTCTGCCAGGTCACCGCCATGTGATCCGTCAACTTATCAGACAAGGGGAACGCTGCAGAAGTAACCTTAGCTTTTTTAAAACTAGGATACCTCGACCTCAATCAGAAGAATGGCCCGCACCGCCCTAACCAGAGCCCGCACGTTGATGGAAGACTTAGTGTCTACCTCCTGGACTGAGGCATCTGAGGCTGAGTCATCCTGCACCTCACCATCATCCGAGGACCCCTCAGAGTCCGAAAAATGCCATAACTGTGCGTTTAGATGCCCTGGAGGGCACGTCACTGCGCAACATCGACTGAAAAGCCGAAGATGCTGCCGCCAAATCTTGGACAGTGTGGGAAAGCGCATCCACCCAGGGTGGAGGAGCTGCCACAGGAGCCTGAAACGGCACCACAGCCTGCTGCGCCACAGGGGTGGACTGTATATACATTGGCAACCCCACATAGGGACCAACAGGCTGAGACCCCGGGGGAGTCTGCAATAATTGTGGGACACCCGGGGAATGGGGGATGGTAGGCTGGGGCAACACCCTAGGAGGGACGGCAGTCGGGACCGACAGACGGTCCGCGATGGACACCAGCACCTGGGAAAACATCGCCCATGGTGGCTCCTGCGACATAGGAGGTTTAGACGTACCAGGGATCGCCTGGCACCGTCCGCACAGGCCGTCTTGTGACAAATCCTCCTCCACTCCTGTAGAATAGCGCCTGCAGGAGAACAACACAGGAGCCACGGAGTGCTCAATCTCCTCCTCAGACTTGACCAACTATATAGTTAAATATACAGTTATGACGTAGGAAGAAAACGAGCGCACTCACCAGTGTGCTGGACAACAGCCCACAATATGGTACTGTGCAGCACACAACTGTATGTGACGGACCTCACAAATACGTGATCTATATAAGTGAGGTCAGTAGAAACACCCTTCCCCTGCACATCTGTAGGGCTTGTAGGAGAAGGAAAGGGATAGGTATAGGCTGACAGTAAGTAGAAATTAGCACAGACAGGCAGCACTAGCTAAAGTCACATACCATGCAGGAAGATATACTCACTGCACTTTCCACTACAATCAACCTGCCCAGATTCAGTGTCTGGGAGGGCTATAGTGCTGTGTACACTGTCCTTTTGCAGGGAAGAGGTACACAGGGGGACCGGTCCGCATGCTCCCTGAGAGCATCTGCACTGCCACAGAGAAAATGGCTGCTGGAGACCTCAGAGGAGGAGTGGCCCGAGTAACTGCAGCTCAGTGACGCCAGACTACTAGCTGAAAGGCGCGCTGAGCTGAGGGGAGGAGCCGCTAGACAGGGAAGACTTCCTCCCCTGGCTAGCATATTAACCCCCGTGTTGCCGGCATCCCGCTTGCCGCGTTACCCTGGTGGTCTAGTGGTCTGGCGGGGTATGCCTCCACTGGAGGGGGAGCCCGCCGCCACCGCTAGCGCCCCCGGTCTGTCCCCTAGACCGGGGGCATGGGACTGCATTTTTAAAAGGAACCCGCGCACCACCGCTAATCAGCGGCGCGCGGCTTACCTTAATCTCCCCGGCGTCTCCGGCAGCAGTCCCGGGGAAAACCAGAGTCCGGCTAGTACAGACTCTGGCTTCCCCCGCCGCAATCCCCAGTGCAGTACTGGCATCGCGGCGCCAGCAGGGAGAAGGAGCGGCAGCGTGGGCGTCTGTACAGACAGCCCATCGCTGCCGCTCTGAAGAAAAAAACTAAAGTAAAAATAAATTTAACCTAGTTAAAATAAATAAAAAGCTTTAGGGGGCTGCTCCTGCAGCCAACCCCCCCCCCCCCCCCGCAGGGTTACCCGACTCCGGCCGGACACCAGCTTAAACTAAGGTGCCTGTGGCTCGGGGGCGGGGTATAGGGGAGGATGGGCCCAAGTGCATCTTGGGAGCAGCTAAAAGCTTTAACTCCGTGGTACCCGAGGATCCAGGATCCAGCTATACCCCAAGGTCACCCGGTGGACCCCTATGGACCCTGAAGTAGAAATTATATTTTATTACAATACACTTACACATTTAAAGCACAATACCTCATTTGTAACCATGTTAAGAAACAAAACATGGTTACCGCCTTTTTTAATTAGGAAATCCTGGTGATTTCCATTTTGTCTAATCAATCAATAAAGTTTTTTCCGAATAAAAGGAGATCACTGCTCACCATTGCTATCCTTGACAAAGGGCATATGTGCCTGAAATGCGTTGGAAAGCTTTGGACACAGCACACGTGAAGGACACGCTCCAGCACCGCAACAGCAAACAGACGGATTGTTTATCCTTGCACTGTATCCCTGCACTGCATTAAGCGGAAGACAGAGTGAACATACACATGAAGGGAACCAGCTGGCAATGCTGCCGTGATGATTGGAAGGTAAGCAGAGATAGGGAAAGTTAGTTACGAGTGCTACCTTCCACCGCACGGACACTGAACCGGCTTATATCGGAAACCCATACACTGCTTGTCCTACAAATTTACAAAAGTGGCTATAAACATCATTTAACCACCTTCTTTTTTACAGGTATTGAGCTACACATTTGTTACACTTTCCAATTTCAAGCACTTGATTTATCTTTTATATGTTTTTTTTTTTTAATTTGTGAACAAGCAGCTTTTGATTATCTATCATATATACCTCATTAGTGCAGTAATTATAACACTAATACTACTATAGGGGGCATTACCACTGGGGGCACTACTAATGGGGGTATTGCATAGGAGGTACTGCATAAGGGGCAACACCTGCTGTGGGCATTGTATAAGGGGCACTACTACTGTGGGCATTGTTTAAGGGACACTACTACTGTGGGCATTGTTTAAGGGACATTACTACTGTGGGCATTGTGTATAAGGGGCACTAATTTGGGCATTGTGTAAAAGGGGCACTACTGTGTGTCATAACATGAATAAAGGACTAATGTGTGGCTTGGGGATAATGTATTATACAGGGCATTATTGCGTGTGGCATAATGTGTTATACAGGTTGGGTCTCCTATATGCAAATATTCTGAAATAAGGAATATTCCGAAATACGGAATAATTTTGGCATGACTGAGATAATGAAACCTTTGATTTTTGATGGTTCAATGTACACAAACTTTGTCCTCGGCTCAAATTATTAAAAATATTGTATAATATTACCTTCAGGTTTTGTGTATAAGGTGTATATGAAACAAATTAATTTCATTTCTGTACACAAACTTTGCTTGAGCCACAAAATTATTGAAAATATTGTATAAAATTACCTGCAGGCTGTGTGTATAAGGTGTTTATGACACATAAATGCATTCTGTGTGTATATTTGGGTCCCATTCCAAAGATATTTCATTATGATATGCAAATATTCCAAAATATGGAATATTCCGTTATCCAAAATACCCCTGGTCCCAAGCATTTTGAATATGGAAGACTCATCCTGTAAAGGGCATTACTGCGTATGACATACTCTGTAAGGCGCATTACTGCGTACGGCAATTTTTCACTATGAGGGGAGAGCTTGGGGGAAGCCCAGCACCCCCGTCAGTACTGGGCACCAGGGGCGTATCTAGGGGTCTGAACGCCCCTGGCAAGCTAAAGGACAGCGCCCCCCCTCTTGCATTTTCCCCTACCACACAGTAGGGCGGGGGCAGTTTAAGAATGAACCCTGACTCCTCCCATCTCTACTTATGACTCCACCTACTTCCAATCGTGACACCTCCCATTGTATTGTTATATGTATAGTTTATGTTTGATTCATTTGTTTGTCCCAACGCAACTCTTCTCTTATATGTATAGTTAATTATTTTTTGTTGTTGCCCTCACTCCTTCTCTTATTTATAATTAATGTTCCCCTATTACCCTACATGTTCACTTGCTGTATATGTGTGTGTGTGTGTGTGTGTGTGTTTCGTTTAATACTGCTTTGTCCCCCCTTCTCCCTTTTACTTAAATTATACATATTCTCAAAGAATTTTTGGCCCCTCACTCGTATACTTTTCTTGTGTGTCCCCTCCCCTCCACCACACATACATACACATATATATATATATATATATATATATATACACACGAACACTAATATATATATATTTATATTTACTTCCTTCTTTCTATCTATCCTCTCTTCTGTCTTTTTCTGTAGCTGAAGGCGGGGCTTGGTTCTGTTCAGACAGTGCAGCCAGGGGCAAGCGCAGGATATTGAGGGGGGGGGATTGGGGGTGTTCCATAATTATATATATATATATATATATATATAGACACAGACAGCATACATACACACATAACATACACAGATCATGCTGACAAACACACACAGCTTGCATACATACACACATGACATACTTACAAACACACACACAGCATACATACATACACACATAACATACACACATGACATACAAACACAGCATACATACATACACACATAACCAGTGGCGTAACTAGGGCAGGGCGAGCGGGGTGCGTGCCCTGGGCGCTGTTGGACCGGTGGTGCGGGGGGGCGCCGCCGGCCACGGTACCGGCCCGCCCGCCCTAGTTAGCCAGTGTAGCGCCGACCGCAATGAGTGCGGTCAGCGCTACACATTTACACAGGACCGGCGCTAGGCTTCCAGCGCCGGTCCTGTGCTGCACGCCTGAGCCCGTTCCCTCCCCCTGAGCGCTTGCCCAATAGCGCCAGGAGGCGGGCTCAGGCTGTGCATAACACACGCATCGCCGCCAGCGCTGGCGGCGATGCGTGTGTTAAACAGCAGCCAATGAGAGTCAGATAGACTCTCATTGACTGCTGCAGCACCCACTGCAAGAGCCGGACTTCCGTCCGGCTCCTGCAGTGGGTAATGGGACTGACATCATGACGTCTGTCCCATAATGCTGAGCGCGCCAGCACGGGCGGGAGCGGCGTCGCGAGCAGGACCAGGAGCAGAGGTTCAGGTAAGTATATTTATATATATATATATATATATATATATTTTTTTTTTAACCTATCTGCACAACGGGGGAGGGGGATGGCTACTACTGGGGGGACCTCTACTGGGGGAGGGGTGGCTACTACTGGGGGCGCCATTGGGAGGACCTACTCTACTGGGGACTACTACTTGGGGGGAACTACCACTGGGGGCATTATAAAAGGGGCCTACTACTAGAGGCACTGCACTCGGGGGACCACTACTGGGTGCAATAATAGGAAGGGCCACTACAGGGGGCACTGGATAGGGGGGATCACTACAGGGTGCCTGCATAAGGGGACCACTACTGGGAAAACTGCATGGGGGGGGACTACTGCTGGGGGCACTATATAAAGGGCACTGCATGGGGGGGGGACTACTACTGGGGGCACCATATAAATGGCACTGCATAAGGGGATACCGCTACTGGGCGCACTGCATTGTGGGGACTGCTACTGGGGGCACTGCATATGGGGGAACACTACTGGAGGTACTGAGTAAGGGGAACTAATTGGGGGCTGTATAAGGGGGACCACTACTGGGGATACTGTATAAGGGGCACTACTATGGGCCTGCATAAGAGGGACCACAACTGCATAAGGGGTACTGTATAAGGGGTACTACTGGGGTTAAGGTGCATATGGATAGGAATGTTCAGCGTGAAAATAAAGGGGTGTGTCATGTTGACACGCCCCATTTTTAAGTGACCACGCCCATTTTTTTCCCCACGTGCGCCTTCGGCACGCGCACATCTCGGGATGTTGGGGGGGGCTCCCTTTTCAAATTTGCCCTGGGCTCCAAATACCCTAGTTACGCCACTGCACATAACATACACACATGACATACAAACACACACACAGCATACATACGTACACACATAACATACAAACACACACACAGCATACATACGTACACACATAACATACACACATGACATAGAAACACACACACAGCATACATACACACACATCTAACATACACACAACATACTTACAAACACACACACAGCATACCTGCACACACACAAGACTGACCTGTTAACACAAACACACACCCCCCACCCAACCAACACTAACAAGAGACTGTCACTGACCTGTTAATAACACACACACACACACCACCACCCCCTACCCTGCCAACACTAACAAGAAGAGACTGACCTGTTAACCTATCAGTGCTGTGCTGTGCCGAACAGATACCTTGCACTGGGATATGAGTCACTGCACCATGCGGGAGCCGAAGAAGGCAGAGCTCACAGCAGGGTTGTGGATAGATCCCCTTCCGTAGATGTACCTACTGAATGGGATTTATATACACAACCCTCACAGCAGCCAGTCAGGACAATCGGGTGCGCCGCTGATATACACTGCGGCGGGCACCCGGCAAACAGAAATTGCAGCAGCGGCCGGGTCAGCATTCTCTGCTCAGTGTGGCTGTCGCCACCTGCACCCTACCTATCCTTTCCTTTGCCCAGCACACCATAACCTGTCTGTCCACAGCAGCATGTATTGCTATAGTAGCACTGCCAGGTGGCGCCCCCTGGTGGCTGGCGCCCCTGGCAAGTGCCATCCTGGCCAAAGTATAGATACGCCCCTGCTGGGCACGCCCCAAAGTGTGATGAATTGGGGGTGTTCCGCAAGGACTCGCCCCCTTTACGGAAGGAACATAGGGCCTGATTCAGAGCCGGACGTTCTTTGAGAGCGCTCGCTCTGAATCAGGGCGTCCCTTTTTTTCTTTTAAAGACGGCCTCCTGGCCGCTCGCTAAGCTGTGGGTGACCACCCACAGCTTTAGCGAGTGGCCAGGTGATGGTCGCGATGGTCACGACCATCGCGGCTTGCGACGAAGACCCTTTTAACCCAGTGACCAGAGCCGGAAGCTCACCCACTGACATCACTTGTGATGTCAGTGGGGCCGCCCCCAAACGGCAGGCGTTCCTTGGCCAGCCACCCCCCTGCCCGCCTCCAAAACAGGGCAAGCTGTCAATCAAAATCGACAGCTGCCCCGCTTTGATGCGAGACCCATAGCGACGGAGCGCCCGTCGCTGGCCGGGTCTCATGCATGCGCACGCCGGAGCCGGCTCCAGCGTGCGTATGCGCAGTGGGGGACCATCGAGCCACTTGCGAGCACTGTGCACTTGCGAGCGGGTCTGAATCAGGCCCACAGTCTATAAAATAGGGGGAACTTTCGCCCTGAGTTCCACAATATCTAGAACCGGCCCTGTCAGGACTACATACATTTGCCCACTGAGTGGCGTGCACGAGCCCTGAATTGAGTTCCACCGAATATAACTTATGGCAACCAAGACCCCATCCCCCCATCCATCTCTCTCTCCTGTTTTCTACACATGTTTCTCAACATCCTTTGTTTGTTCATTGTTGTTTGACATGTATTATATTAGATGTATGACACCATGATTTTCAAAGTTTAGCTGCACTGTTCGTCTTATGTATAGACAGCAACTTTGACTAGTCATTAATTTTATTTGCTAATTTTATGCTACATTTTTTTTTTTTAAATCATAATTTTCTTTCTTTCTTTATAGACATATATTCGAATATTTCTGTATATTTCACTGCAGCACAATTCTTTTAATAAAATAGATTGCTTACATGTGACTGTACATCATCCTTTGTCATCATCTTCGCACATGATGATATTCATTTACTTACTTGTCACATACTGTACACACTACATCTAGTCCATCACCAAGTGAAGCACCAGAAGAACCTACTGTATGTTACTTCAGCATTTATTTTGGAGGTTGGTGACCTCCTTACCATCCAGCAGTTCCCAGACATCGAATACACACTAACAGGTCCTCAACCTTCTGCTCATTTAAGAAATACCTCCTAAGTCAGTACATTTCATAACTTATAAACAATTTTGCTTTTCTGCCTCATACTGTTAATAATGTAATTTCAATGCCTTCAACCCTCCCTTCCTCTATGGTTATTACTGCCAATCTTATGTAATACAATTGTGGGATCTATTCATCACTTATTTTTCACAAAAGCATGTGAAAATTAAAATTTCCACATAATTTTGTTAAAAATAAGTGTCAGGGTTCTTCAAGGATGGGGGAGGGGGGGGGTGACAGACACCAACAGGGTTAAGTTGAAGCCGGTCTTTCTTCCCAGTCTGTCTTCAAGCTGCACATGCGCAGCGTGAAGACAGGCAGTGAAAAGTTTCTCAATTATGAAAAACTGCTTTGTGGAAACAGCAGCTCTTCGGAAATGATAGTTTAGGGCAGGAGGCATGATGAAAGCCTCCTAAACTGTGTTTGAACTTGCAGCGAGCTCGAACCATAATTATCACAAGTGATAATTATGTTTTGATGAATAGGCCCCTGTGTCTCTCTTGCATCCACTCCCTATAGTGTACATGCTCTCTTAGGGCCTGATTCTGAGTCGTACACAATGCAGATGTTTAAGTAACTGAGCAATTTTTTTGCCACTGCATATGAATCTAAGTCACTAAAAAGTAGCACTGCATATTTGTCCCAAGTGTGTACACACAAAGGCGCAGTTGCGAATGAGAAGCACTGTATCAGAAACATACAGGAAATGTGCTGGGCATTCCTGTGTGGTGACTGGGAGGTGGATATTCAGATGTACCAAAATGGGGCATCTTATGGACAGGTTATGGGATTGTCGCTGACATATTGCTTAAGTGGTTATGAGCTCAGATGCATAATTATTCACATTGGAGGCCACACAACAAAGAATCTGCACCTAACATGGGGTTGATGCAGGTTTCGATGGTGTGACCAAAGATTGTGTCTAAAGACGTACCAAGCTGTATGTGAGCATGGGCATCGCAGTCCTTGTACGTGCAGACGCACGGCTGTGCACCAGGAAATGGTTTGTACCGTATTTGCATAGTCACAGAAGCAATACCACCAAAAGACGCACACGTGGATGCTGGTGTTCCGACTCAGGCCCTTATTCTTTCCTCCCTCCCTCATCGATTTATTGTCCTTGGCCTATTGCACCATAGTTGTAAATTCCCTTACGTTCATTGCACCATCTATTGTTACACTTATGCTTCTGTCTCTCAATGCTAAGCCTTCTTTTCACTACCACCATCACAGTCTTATCTATTGATTAGTTTAGATACTGCCATACAGTATCTATTGCATAATACTGCCACTATATTAGATTGTGCCTATTTTACAGCCACATAATGAGCAGCATTCTCTCTCATTTCTTTCCCTCTTTCTTACTCTCATTTCTCGTATTCAACCCTCTCGTACTCCCTTCACCTTGACCCCAACCCTCCTCACTGCTCCTGCAACATTTCTAATCTCATAAACATCTCTCTTCTTCCGTTTCTCTCCTCTGGAATGTCAGGTTAGTCTACAATAAGCTGACCTCACCCATGACCACTTCATCCCTAAGTCCTTCAATCTCCTCGATGTCAGAGAAACCTGGCTATCTCCTAGTGAAACTCCCGGTCCTGCTGCAATGTTCAATGGATACTTCTCCTCCCACCCCCACAAACATGACACCTGTTATGTTTCCCCAGAACCAGCTATCTCATTCCTCCAGAACCTTTCCTCCTGATGTTAACATATCCACCTTCAATATATACACTTTGCTCTTGTCACCATTTATCATCCCCTAATTTCATGATAACTTGTCTGTTTGACTTTCCCCTCCCTCTAATATTCTCAACCCTCAAACCACCAAATTTCTCTCCCTCTCCTCCTTGTATTAAATTTCCCAATGGACCTCCTCCCCCTCTTACATCAATGGATATTCCCTTGACCTGGTCTTCTCTCATCTCTGCACTGTTTCCGACTTCAACAACTCCCCCCTCCCTCTCTCTGACCACCACCTACTCTTCAGAATTACCTTCACCACATGCCACCTTCTCCTCTAAGTCCACTCATAGTAGGCAAAATCTTAACTCCGTCTCTTCCTTCCACATAAACTGGCCACAACAAGGTCATTGCTGACCTCCTCATGGCCAAATCCAAAGGCCTGTTCTCTATTCTTATATTACTTTAACTCACAGCAGTATTTGACACAGTTGACCACTACCTTCTCCAAACTCTCCACTCCATTGGGTTTCGCACCTCAGCTCTCTTCTGGTTCGCCTTCTCCTTTTCCAACCACTATAATTATACTCCATTTCACAAAAATGTCTAGGTGTTATACTTGACTCTACCCTTTTCTGCTCCCCTTACATCCAATCCCTTTCACAATCCTGCCTTGTCCATTTCCACATTATTTCCAGAATCAGGCCCTTCCTCACCATGTAAACTAATACAACTCTTTCATCTTCAGAAAATACTTTGTCAAGTCTTAACAGTCTTTTATAAAGTCAAAATGTGTTGTCATTTGACCTCAGCCAGTGACTTAACTTTCACGTTTGCCACTCATATACGAGAGCGGCACAGCGAACAGGTAAGCAAGAGAAGACCTCATTCGCTGCCAAGATTACATCAGACACACATAGCCTGGGATACTACAGGGATAGTATAGGGTAAAATTAGGTTGGGTACATTGTTCTCAATCTCAAGAGCTATATTCATTAATTTACTGCATGATCTTATTTCTTTGTCTGCTGTTTATAACCACTAAATGATATACTTAACACTCACTTACAAAGCTCTTAACCTCATAACTCATCCCTATGTTTCCAGCTTCATCTCCTCACACGCTTCCTCCTGCCCTCTTCACTCTGCTGATTTTTGCTGTCTCCCCTCCTCTGTGATCACAACTTCCCATTTCCGCATTTGGGATTCCTCCCAGGCCATTCCTAACTTTTGGAATGCCCTCCCTTGCTCCATTAGACTTCCATCCAGCCTCCCAACCTTCAAACATGCCCTTAATTTTTGTAATTCTAAATTACCACCCCTGAATCTAACTCTCCCCTTTATGTCCATCCATAACCTGTATAAATTGTAAACCGTATGAGTAGGACTCTCTTAACTTTGTCTTCTCTGCATATTTATGCTAACTACTCATTGTAATTTCAGTATGTATCTATGTGGATTTATACACTGTCTTTTCTAATTGTATCCCCCTATACAGGGCTATGGAACCCTTGTGTTACCTTATAAATAAATTATTATTATAATAATATAAAACTCCTCCACGTGTAGTTAAGTTGTATTTTACAAGTTTTTATCCACAATGCCATGCTTACTAGCAAATGTTTATTGAGTTGGTTTTGCGGGATAATCTATATAAATTAGATAGAAGCAGGTTAATACCTGTAGTATTACTGTATGCACAGTGGAGGGCTGGCATATAGTAATAGACCCAGTGTGGCAGGGGAAGGCATACTTGCCTACTTTACTGGAAAGTTTAGTAGACTCCAGAATTTCAGGAAGTCCTCCTGCACTTACAAATGAAGAAGACCCTCCCACATCCCACCCACTTCCCTTTTTAAATGAGCAGGGAAAGGGCATTATCCTGGCCTCTTCCCCACTGTGTGATGTGGGGCTATTAATAAATGTAACCAGGACCCCCGCACTAAACACTCAGATCTATAATATATTGGATGGATTAAATTCTAAGCTAACGGCAGTTTGAACATTTGAAATAAGCAGTGAGCAAATCAGAACTCCACCTTTACACAGATCTACTCAGATGAATTGAAGTATATTAGTGTAACTTGTGTTATCATTGTAGACTGACTTGTACATGATTATTCCTGATCTACAAAAGATGAAAATGGTGAAGCAGTTGACTGAGCAGTGTCTTATGGTTAGTCTGAAAGCAAGTTCATTCTCAACTTCATGCTTTTTAATATGGTAGAATTTACCACTTCTTCTATCATAATATTTACCTTAATGTTGTCAAAATTCAGTACAGACTCATGGTTCTCCAGCGCGTCATATATGTGTGGTGTTAGCAGCCGAGCAATCTCAGGCCTCATCCGATGCTGAAATGGAAAAAATTCATCAATTGCACTGAAATTACACAAGACATTAACATTAAGTTAACACATGGCATGCACGTCTGGCATAGCTATAGGAATGATGTAAAATGTGTGTCATTATCTAGCCTGCTCACTAGACATTTAATTATGTCACAGCTATAATTGGTACTGTATTCATTTTATCCATGGTTTGCTCAGTGTTTTTCAAAAATCATTTAAATACAAATCCCTCTTAAAAATATGGTTATAAATGGTTATATACATGTTATAAATGTTCTTTCTAAAGAAAAATACTATTGGACTGCATTACAAGTAAATCTGACAACCAAATACCACTCTGAAAACCCAGAAATACCCTTGTAAAACCCAGTAATGCTTCCATGAATGTGCACACTTCTCCCCATTGTGGGTTTCAGACAATTTTGCAGTCTCACCATCTTGAAGCGCTAATCCATAACATTCCCTTGTAATTCCTTTGTCAATCCAATGGAGGAAATAGGTAACAAACATCTTTGCAAGAAAAACTCTACCTCCAATTAACCCTGAAACTGGCACTTTAAGTTTTATCAATCCCATTAGTGCTAAGTATCATTAGGACTCCAGATATACATTTATACTGTTCAGAAGGAGTTCTACTTGTCTTTAGTACTCATGACGTTCATACGTGTCAAAGAGTCACCATTCTTCTACTGTACAAATGGGGTGTGTGTGCGTGTGTGGGCAGTGGGAAGGTGTGGCACATTATGATATAATTTCGCTGGTGTCAAAAGAACTGGTATGGGATAGAGATAAGTCCAGAGATGAGAGGAAGTTTACAATGCCAAGATCTCCTGCATCCTCGTTTCAATAAAATCATTAGCAGACTTATATTAAAACCCTTTTGCTAAGCAATAACCAGACAATAACTACAAACAATATTATGAAATGTACATTTCAAAACAAAAATTGCAAACTTGTTCTCTTGGCACATACAACACTAAGGGAGGAATTCAATTAACAGCAGTAACTTATAGCAGGTGAAAAATGGTGGTAGCCTCTGGCTTTAACGCCCGGGGCTATTCAATTAGAACCCATTTTTCTCGCCCGATAAATTACTGTGTCAATGCGCGTTAACCCATGGAATCTGGGATAAGGATTTGGGTTAACACGGTCACGGCATCCGCAAACAGGCTACTTAACACAGATTTATTTTTGAGCCAGCTCCAGCTGGAGAAAAAAGTCCTCGTTAACTGCAAGCTGCCTTCAGCTCTAATTTAATAGCCCCACTGCTTCAATTAGTTTGTAATAAATTACTGTGGCCAGGGCTGTTTTTCTGGAAAAATAGGTTCAGGAACGGTAGGTGGGGCTACTGGGGGGTGAAGTTATAGAAAAACTATATATATATATATATATATATATATATATATATATACTTTATATAATATGAGATATGGTAAGAACT
Organism: Taudactylus pleione; assembly: GCA_031769625.1. Classification (NCBI taxonomy): domain Eukaryota; kingdom Metazoa; phylum Chordata; class Amphibia; order Anura; family Myobatrachidae; genus Taudactylus; species Taudactylus pleione. Next base: position 10,447,461 of record JAUIMM010000185.1, read on the forward strand.
TACCCTTGTTATCTCTATTTCTACGAAGTCCACAGGGTTCCGCAGGATGCCTTGGGGTATAGGCGATGGCGGCAGACATCGGGCACCTCAGAGTGAATTTTTCAGCTTCCCAGGATGCACTGGGGTCCCTCTCTTATACCCCGCCCCCGAGCCAAGGTAAATCAGTTACGTAACAAGCCATAGGCCGGAGAAGGAGAAGAAAGAGAGAAGAAAATCTGGGAGACACAAGAATCACATTCTCACCAGAAGGAGACGGAAAAACCGGTGACCAGAACAAAGCCCATCTGCAGTACAGGTGCGACAGGGCGGGAGGAACCCTATGGAACCCTATGGACTTTGTAGAAATAGGGTACAAGGGTAAGTTCTTACCATATCTCATATTTTCTACTTCAGGGTCCATAGGGTATCCACAGGATACCTTGGGGATGTCCCAAAGAGGTATCCTTTAAGGGTCGGGACGCTCCTGTGCTGAAAGGAGAATCTGCCGCCCGAAGGAAGCATCCTGAGAGGTGAAGGTATCAAATGTATAATATCTTACAAAGGTATGGACAGAAGACCATGTGGCTGCCTTGCAGAGCAGAACAGCAGAGGCACCACGACAAGCTGCCCACGAAGGATCCACAGACCGAGAAGAATGAGCAGTAACAGAGGATGGTACAGGAAGGCCGTAATGAATGTAAGCCTCAGAAATCGCCATGCGAATCCATCCTGCCAAAGTCTGCTTAGTGGCAGGCCAACCATTCTTATGGAAACCATACAGGACAAACAAAGAGTCCGACGTCCGAAATGAATTGATACGGTCAACATAAATCCTTAGAGCATGTACTACATCCAAGGAGGCCTCACCAGCTGAGAGGTCTGGGGAATTAAAGGCCGGCACCATAAATTCCTAATTAAGTGGATACTAGATACCACCTCAGGTAGGAAACCAGTGCGAGTGCGAAGCACTGGCCATTCTTATGAAAAATCAGAAAAGGAGGGCGACGTGAGAGAGCCCCCAAATCTGACACCCTTCTGGCTGAAGCAATGGCCAAAAGAAACACAGGGCCTGATTCAGACCCGCTCGCGAGCGCATAGCACTCGCAAGCAGGTCGATGGTCAGCCTGTGCGCACGCCGCGCGTGCACGAGCCCCGGAGCGAGTGAGTACTTCACTCGTCTGGGGCTCTCTACAAAACGGGGCGACCATCGCCAGGCTGCTCGCAAAAGCTGTGGGTGGTCACCCACAGCTATGCGAGCGGCCTGGAGGTAGATTATTAAACAAAAAAATCCGCCCTGATTCAGAGCGAGCGCTCGCAAATAGCGAGCGCCTCTGAATCAGGCCCACAGCCTTAGTTGTAATCCATTTTAAATCCACTGAGCCAAGTTGTTCAAATGGCGGTCCTTGGAGAGCCCTCAGGACTACAGCTAAATCCGAAGAAGTCACAGGTGGAACAAGGGGAGGTTAAATTCGAAGTACAACTTGCATAAAGGTGCGGACATCAGGAAGGGTAGCAATCCTACACTGAAACCACATTGACAGGGCAGAAACCTGCACCTTCAGGTTAGCAAGGCGAAGACCGTGATCTAAGCCCACCTGTAGGAAAGCCAAAACCCTGGATATCCTAAACACCTGAGGATCATAGCCTCTAGGTTGACACCATTCAAAGATAGTATGCCACACTCTGTGGTAAATTTTCGCAGAAGCAGGATTCCGAGCTCTGAGCATGGTGTTAACTACAGAGCTGGAAAAACCCCTGGACCTTAAAAGGGCTGACTCAACAGCCACGCCGTCAAAGATAGATGACCCAGATCCGGGTAATGGCAAGGACCCTGAGACAATACGTCCGGACATTGAGGCAACAGCATCGGAGTGTCTATGGAGAAACTCCGAAGATCTGAGTACCAGTGACCGCTGGGCCACGCTGGAGCCATCAACAGGAGCATGCCTCCTTCTTGCTTGAACGTCTGAAGTACTTGAGGAAGAAGGGAGAACGGAGGGAAGAGGTATGCAAACTGGAAAGTCCACTGGACCAACAGAGCATCTGCCAGAAGAGCCTCCTCGTCTCCTGTTCTTGACCCGTACATAGACAGCTTGTTGTCTTGTCAGGAGGCCATGAGGTTTATCTCTGGAAGGCCCCACTTGTTCAATAGGAATTAAAACACCTCCTGGTGAAGAAACCATTCCCCGGGATGCACGTCCTGTCAGCTGAGGAAGTCTGCATCCCAGTTGAGGACTCCTGGTATGAACACTGCCGAGACACCTGAGTCAGGTCCGCCTGACTTCTGGTTCCTCCTTGGCGGTTTATGTAAGCCACTGTGGTGGCGTAGTCTGACTGGACTTGCACAGGTTTTCCGTGAAGATCTAGTCTAGCTTGCTGAAGATGTTTGAATACCACTCAAAGTACCAATATGTTGATTGGAAGAGCAGATTCTGCTGTCGGCCACCTTCCCTAAAGAAGTGTAGACCTGTCACAGCCCCCCAACCTTGGAGACTGGCGTCCATTGTGAGGAGGACCCAGGCTGAGATCCAAAAGGGGCATCCCCTGTTGAGGTGGGACGACTGTAGCCACCAGGCCAGAGACAGCCGTACCTCTGGAGAAAGCACCATTGTCAGTGTCTTCATCCAATGGGGCAATTCATTCCATCTGGAGAAGATCAACTTCTGCAGAGGTCAGGAGTGAAAACTAGGCATACTCTACCATGGTGAACTTTGACACCATGGGCCCCAGTAACCTCACTGCCGAGTGAAGGGACACTCGGCGACTCTGAAGACAAATATGAATCTTTAAAGGAAGAGAGAAGCGTATCTGCCGACTCTGTGATACCCACTGGTAAGCTGGTCTTGCTCAGAGCTCCTGGCGTGACAGTGCAACTAGTTGCTTTTGAAGAAACGGCTCTTTGCTGAGAAACGCGTCAAGCGGTACACCACTTTCTCTCCACGCCAGCCCAGGACATGCAGCTATACTGACCATTGACTAGTTGCACTGCCACGCTGGGAGCTCCGTCGGGAGCAAGACCAGCTTACCAGTGGGTATCACAGATTCGGCAGATACCCTGTCCCTTGGCTCCGTTTGCCGCAGATCCCTCCACTCTGTAGCTGGAGTCACTGTCAAGGTCTACCTGTTGGGATTTCCCTGTGCATCCAGTCTACATGTGGTTTACCTGGAGACTCACACCACTGACGGTGGTCAGCACGGATCCATTAGATGCCCATGCTTATGGCTCCACTTGCTGCATACACCTCTCATCCGTGCACCGGGGATGCTGTGGAGGTGCCAGCCTGCTGGGTCTCCCTTTCACGATTGACATCCAGATTTTAAGGTACCTTACTTAAACAAGCCGTTAACGGAGAGACTAAGGCCCTCATTCAGAGGCAGTCGGAGGATGCAAGCGGTCGCTCAGAAACTGGGCGGCTGCTTGCATCCTGACCGGCCGCCTCTGTTTCGGTCGTTAGGCTGTGGTGATGGTCGCGATGGTCATTGACCATCGCGACCATCGGGGCTTACGACGAGACCCTAGGGTAGGGTCTCACTTGTCGTAAGCCCCGGAGACCTTCTGGCTCTGTCAGAGCCGGAAGCTCTCCACTGACATCACTAGTGATGTCAGTGGGGCCTCCCCCAAACGGCAGGTGTTCCCATGGGAACGCCTCCATTTGGGCTGCCACCCCCCCAGCCCGCCTTCCAAACGGGGCGAGCTGTCAATCAACATTGATAGCTCGCCCCCTTTGGAAAGAGACCCGCTACACCGGTGCTGTCGGTCGTAGCAGGTCTCTCGCATGCGCACGAAGGAGCCGGCTCCCTCGTGCGCATGCGCACTAGACACACATCGAGGCGGCCGTGCGGTCGTAGACCATACGGCCGCCTCTGAATAAAGCCCAAAGTGAGCTCTTGCTCCTCGGCTTTTACTATCTATTAATATAAGAAATCTCTTTTGCTCATTCAATTTGGAAGTTTGCCAACATTGGTGTGTCAGTGCATACGGCTACTATATTCTCTACAAATAGTGCCTTGGATCATATCTGGGTACAGAAATAAGTGGTTTTATTCTCCGGAGTCCAATTAATGGGACTTTTTGTTACATTATATCCACCATTGTTCAATGTGTCATACTAGGTTCTTAATATGAATGTATTATCCTATGTTCCTTTAATCTGTTAGGATTGAGGACCTCATTCAGAGTCGGTCGAAGCGGCCGCACAGTCGTACGGGAAAAGGGGCCGGATATTCAAATGATTCCCTCGCAAGTTGCGTCCCTAAGTTCGGATCGGTAGCTGGCCGACCAAGGGGAGGAAGCGGTCGGAATTCAAAAAAATACGTCCCCTTCTCGTACGCATTGCACGTCATCTCTGGGCATAAGGATTAATCGAGACCATCGGGAACCATCGAAACTGGTCGTAGAGCTTAAGGTTGACCATACCCTCTCTTAAGCTCTACGATCATGTTAGTGTAAAAAACTCCCATGTCACATGTGCCATGACGCTACTTTCTTAATTATGCACTCCCATAAACCGTATGCACTCCCATAAAACGTCGTTCGCATAATTAGGCACGCCTGCGTTCGGATCTCCACTCCCCCGTTTTCAAGCACCTTCCCCTGTTACCACCCACAAACGCCTCATTCTGTCACTCAAACTACCGACCTGGAGAGAGAAATTTCTGATCGTAGCAGCTAGTTTGCGCACGCGCATTGCGAACTTTACGCATGTGCAGTATAGCGAACATCGGCCGCAACGACCGACTCTGAATGAGGTCCTTAATCCTCGGCATACATAGCTGCTTATGCTTGGTTGTCATTTTTATTTATTCATATGTTTCATATTCACTAATTAGTGCAGATTGATTAATTTCCTTATTTGACTCCAACAGTTTATTATGTAATTTTTTTATAAATTATTATTTAATTATTAAACCATTTTTAACACCTATCAGTTGTACTGCGCTTCTCTCTTCCTTTTCCTTCCTGACCTAGGTAATTTTGTGGGGTCCAGCACCTCTTCAGAAGCAGCAGTCCTGTGGGTTCTTTATGTACTATTTATCTTCATTCATTTACTTATATTTTAAAACCCACATTTCTTTGGCGCCCTCCATTTGTCCCTTTTTTTTCCTTTGGTTTATACAAATATGAATCTTTGCCTGTAAAGCAGAGATCTTTTCTTATGTCACAAAGATCCTTCATTGTCTGTGAGGAACCACTTCCAGTTTATCAGCCAGCCATGAGTCTGCAACACAGATATTGTCGATTGCAGATGGCCCTGAAGTACCCCCATAGACCCTGCTAATAGCAGAAGGTCGTCCGGATAGGGTAACATGCGGAACCCCCTGCATCCCCAGGTGGGCTGCCATAACTGCTATGACCTTGGTAAAGACCCTAGGTGCTGTGGAAAGGCCAAAGGGCAATACCTGAAACTTGAAATGTGGATTGACCACTGCAAACCTGAGGGACCGCTGGTGAGCTAAAGCAACTGGGACATGCAGGTAGGCAACCTGAATGTCCAAGGACACCACAAAAACCCAAGGCTCCATAGCCAATATGATGGAACGCAGGGTCTCCATCTTGAAACAAGGTACCCTCAAGGACTTGTTGAGGGACTTGACGTTAAGAATAGGCTGTTAGGACCCATTGCGTGCCAGAACCAGAAAGGGGTCAGGTGTAAAACCCTGTTCCTCTCAGAGGCAATGAAACAGGCACTATAACCCCCACTTGGAGCATAGAGTGCCCTACTTTCTGGAATTCCATGGCTTTGTCTTGAACTGACTGGAGGCCTGTAGTGGAAAACCGGATGGGGGAGGCCTTCTGCGGAAGGACTATCCGTGAGAGACCACTTCTCCTACCCAAGTATCTGTAGTAGTCTGATACCAGCACTGGGCGAACTGAAGAAGTCGGCCTCCCACCCTGGGGTACCCCAGGGGGAGGCCCATCCCGTCAGGACTGTTCTCTGGACTTACCCTGGGCCCAACAGGGCCAAAAGGACAAAGGGCCTGATTCCTGTCCCCAGGGAGCCCCCTGCCTAGGGACAAATAAGACTGTGAATCGGTGGTAACCCACCGCGGGTTCCCGCCGCTTAACTGAATCCCTATGAATCCGGCCACAGTCTGGAATACTGGGGTCCCCGCTAGCTGAGACCCTGGTACCCGCCAGCATCCCCAGATCAGTATCTGTGTTCTGGCCCGGCGGGGTGAAGGAGCAGCAGCATGGACCTCTAATCCATGCTGCATGCTCATATCATCGCAGCAAAAGCTGCTGGAAGAAACTTAAGGGGCTGTCCAACTTTGAACCGGGCACCTACGAAACTGATTAGCCTTGGCTCGGGGGCGGGCTATAGGAGATGGACCCCAGTGCATCCTGGGAGGCTGAAAAATTAACTCTGAGGTGCCCGATGCCTGCCGCCATCGCCTATACCCCCAGGTATCCCGTGGATACTCTATGGACCCTGAAGTAGAAATACATTATATATATATATATATATATATATATATTATACACATATAGAGTATTTAGAAAAAAATGGCACTCAATAGGGACTTAAAATAAAACTTATCTTGTGGAAAATACATTTTGGCCCTAAGTCTACTTAAAACAAGTGCTAGACCATTTTCAGAAGATCTGCAGGTCGATTTAATTTTGAAAGGTATGGTAATCCATTTTATGCAAACATTTTCCAAATGTTTATTGGCAAAGGGAAAAATATTTTCCGATTCTGTGCCACTTTCTGGAACAAACTGTGCATTCCAGTCTTGGGTTCAAAATATAATACAGTTTCCAAAATGGAATGCCTTGTTGGGCTGCCATACTATTCCTACACATTTTATGAATTTCATTCAAAATCATGCAAACTAACAAAAAAAGAGCAGATTGTTTCCTTGTGTATCAGTGCCTAGTTCCCTATAGATTGTAAGCTTGCGAGCAGGGCCTTCCTACCTAAAACTATTCACACAATAATGAATGATTTTGTATGTTTACAAGGTTGTCTTTATATATAAGGATGAAGTTTTAAATTTATATAATGTTGGTCTTTGTTAGGACCACCTGTGTCGATTTTAAGAAACACAAGTTATCTATTATGCACCTAATACGTCCAATCAAGGAATAAGGAGAGGTATATAAGGACATGAAGATTGAGCCTCTCTACCACTACAGTGATCACAAAATATGCACCATAGTGCATATTTACGTGCTGCAGGCACATAAGGACTCACTTTTTATTTTAAAACCGAGTGGGTCCTGCAGGACGCGCTGTGTGCATGCTGCAGCAGCCGGCCCAGTAACTTCCCCAGGATCTTCCCAACCAATCAGCATGGGCTGCAGTGGCTCCTTGACCAATGAGGAGGATGCCTGCACCATCCCCAGTTCACCGCCTGCAAGACACGACAAGTAGGGCAGCATAACTGCCAGAGCCGCCATCAGGATTAACGGATAACTGACAACATGGCCAGACACTTCTGCTCAGCGGGTGTCAGCTGAGCCGCCTCCTCCTCACTGTTTAGTAACGGGATGCCAGATAACATTAGTTTGAGCATCTCATGATGCCACCCAAGAAGAAGACTCAGCAGCGGGCAGCCGGGGACTTGCAAGCTGCAGGGCATTTTGGGAATTGAAGTTCCACCCAAGCATGCTGCACAGAGGGGAAACCCCTCTTAGACCCTGGTAGTAAGCAGTGGTAGCTGGCCGCACTTTCATGGAATTGCACATCATCATAGTGAGTCCTCTCTTTTCCATTGTGTAGGGCTTCCACGGTCATGTGTGGAAATAACTTTTTGTAAAACATTTGTTTTTGGATTTTTTGCTCTACTGCTTGCTAGGAATATGGGATTGGGGTCTGTTCACCTCTAGGGGCCAAATTGTGGGGGCCCAACACTTAAGGACAAGGTTTTGAAAAATCCTTGGAACAGTTTCTTGCAAGTTGCACTGTTTATGTATTGCTTAGCATGTTACTTGCTTGTATATTGTATGCATATTGCATGATATTTTAGATGTTGTAATATATTGCCTGATTGTTGGGATTATTGCTATGATGTCATGGGGCTGTACATTTGGGTATGAAGAAGTGGTTTGGGTCTAGAACCTGTAGAATTTGAGTTTTAGGTTTGTATGTGTCTTCTTGTATGCATACTAGACTGCACACTGTTTATTTTTGATGTTCCACATGCACAATCACTAGGGCTTCATTGGCAGAATACCAGGACTGTTGCAACTGCTGTCTGCACTTACCCTTTCCCTACCCTCAGCACTGCCTGCCCTTACTCTCCTCTACTCCCCAGATCTACCCTAACTTCTCCCTGCCTTTACCCCAGCTCTACCCCAACTGCTGCTTGCTCTTAACCCCCTCTACCCCACCTGCTACCTGCCCCCAGCACTGTCCCAACTGCTGCCAGCCCTCTCCCCCCATAATATGTGATGGAACACAGAAACAGTGGAGTAGGATCCCACTTCTTTTAAATGAGGGGTCCCTGAGACCCACAAATTGTTTTGCTCAGCGCGATCCCTGCACTACCCTCTGAGGAAACCTTCAGGTGATGGAGAAACGTGTCAGCGACTGTCACAGCTTGACTCACCACTCAGCTTACTAATTAATTTTCCACACCTTGCTGTAACAGTCACCACGTGAACCAATCTTGGAGACCATGCTAGGTGACAGTGGGCAAACACTGAATGCTTTACTGCACTTACTCCTCCTGCCATCAGCGTGTCAGTTTGTACAGCAATGCTGTGTGAAGGACTGCAGTTTATACCGGACTACCGGTCCGGACCAGCAAGTATATCCACAAACACTAATGCTGGCCTGGGTACACACTAAGCCATGTGTACCCAGCGCGATATAGCTAGCGCCCAGTGATGTGTGGTGAGGTAAATGGCTGTGGAGTATACCTAAGTATGACAGGAAAGGCTCTGAATCACCTGACTGCACATCACTGCTAGCGACAGGATCCAGCGGGGGTGCCGGCATCAGCAAGTGCATACACACTTGCCGGTAGCGACGGAACGACGGTGGAGGCCAGAGAGTGGCAAAACAACCGCCCCCACTAACAATGTCTGCCATCGGACCTACATGCGCCCTGCATGGACAATGTCGCTGATGACGCATGGGAGCGCGCATCGCCAGTGAAATAGTGCATGCACACTGGACAATATGAACGATTTGGATTTCTGATGTGTCGGAATCGGCCAAATCATTCATAAAATCATCTAGTGTGTACCCAGCTTAAGAAGAGGTTGGTCAGGTAAATATACCGGTACTCTGCACTTCTATCTAACACACTTAATTGAAAACTACAGCTGTAAGCTTGCTAATGACTGTCAGATCCAGTTTACCTGTACGGCTAATGGATTTGTGATCACACTACAATAGACTCCTTATCACCACTATATAGTGGAGATTATTTTCATAGTAAGAGTGGTCTGGGACTAACTATGCAATAGGGACATTATCATTGTTTTATTAATATGTGGATCATTTTATGAATTTTCATTTATTATCTAATAAATAAGATTTTGTTTCTTAATAAGATATTAGCGCTCCCTGAGATAAAATATATTCTATTTTGTAATTATTGCTACATAGTATTTCATGGTGTTGTTTAAAAAAAAATAAAAATGAACACATTGGCCCTGATTTAGAGCCGCTCACAAGCACTGTGTGCTCGCAAGCGGCCCGATGTTTAGGCACTGCGCATGCGCCGCGTCTGTGTGCCTCGCCGAATGACTGAAGTTCAGTCGCTACGGGGCTCGCAACAAGACGGGGCGGCTGTCGATGGTGAGTGACAGCTCGCCCAGTTTTGTGGGCGGGTAGGGGGGGTGGCTTGACAAACGCAGGCATTCCCTTAGGAACGCCTGGCATTTGTAGGGAGGTCTTACTGACATCACTACTGATGTCAGTAATGGACTTGCTGCTCTGTTAGAGCAGGAAGTCCACTCGGCCTTGCGGCAGTTAGACCCAACCGTAGAGTCTTGTCACAAGGTCAATGGTCGCGATTGTCTCCTGGCCGCTCTCACAAGCTGTGGGTGGTTTCCCATAGCTTTGCGAGCGGCCGGAAAACAAAACAAAAAAACGCCCACAATCCCAGCGTGAGGGCAGTGGCAGCGAGCGGCTCTGAATCAGGAATATCAGGGAAAAGGGAATATGGAAGAAACTTTTGCACTAGTAGGTATACATATACAAGTAACACAATTACCCCAATTTAATTATTCTCAAATGATATTATTTGTCAGGATGATGGGGGTGCTGCCAAGGACAATGAAGAATCAAAATGTACAGTGTCTGATCAGCTTCAGAAATTTGGAAATGAATCAAATTTTCTACTGTACATTAAATGTTATGCAGAGGTGTAAATAGAACAGAACTAGGTGGCAGTTCCATAAGAATCAATTCTAACCTCTTCACTGCTTAGGATTTTCTCACCCGATTGTTCTTTTTGGACTGGTCATATTCCAACATCAATAATCTGTTTATGAATTGCACACACAAATGATACCTTTTGATTTTTGAGAAATAAAATTTTTTTTTTTTGTCTTATACCTCCTGAAACGGCAAAGGAATTCTACCCAAAATGGCCTGAAAAGTAGGGGATTTTCTTAAAACTGCAAGGAAATTAACTAAAAGACAATGGTCCTGATTCAGAGCCAAAACACAAGAAGAGAAAGAAATGTCCTCTTTGTTACCGCACTGAAGATAAATATAAAATATAACTTTTAATTAATTATGGTAAAATGTGAATAAACTTCTAACGTGAAATATGAAAAAATATATATATTGAAAATAATAAAATAATATTAAACAGATGTGTGTGTCATTATTGTCCCAATAATAATAATAAAGATATAATTATCCTAAAATCTTCGTTGTTATCATGCATCCTATTTACACTGGGATCCTGATGGTGAGATAGGTAGATAATTCAGCCTATATAAGGTGATGTATCAGAAACGATGACTTGTAATAATTGTGCTACAAAAAGTATCCACTGTGTGACAGTTCTCTAGTCATTAAACATTGTTACAATTCCAGTAACCATGAGTGTAATTATAAAACCATATCTTTGGCCAGTAGGTGTCACTGTTGTATAGATAATCATATACTGAAATGACACTGGTTATTAAGAAAAATGTCAATGGAATTATAAATGTAAATTATTGGTATTAACAGAATGCAACTGTGATATAGCAGAGATTTAATAATCAGCTATATTGCTGCTAGCATGCACATTATATTTGGTGAATAAAGCGCTGTTTATTAACCAACAACACTATGAAGCACTAGTCATTGTATCAGCTCAGCAAAGGTACTCGGATTTAATCTGAGCAGCGCGATGGTGTAGTAAGAATTAATATGTCACTTGAAGTAATACTGACATACATAATGCGCTTGGATGTAAAAATCAAGTTCTACTATGTGCACAATGCATGTTATATATGGGTATATATATGAATATTGAGCACTGGGCCTGATTCAGAGCTGCTTGTAAGCGGCCGCTCGTTCGCTCTGAGCGATGTTCGCACAACTGCGCATGCGTATGGGTCGTAATGCGCATGCGCAAACCAGTCATTGCGGTCGGAAATCGTGCGCTCGCAAAACAGCGAGGGTCTGCTAATTTGATTGACAGAATGTACCGTTTGTGGGTGGTAACAAGGGAAGGTGCTTGAAAATGGGGGGGGTGGAGATCCGAACGCAGGCGTGCATAACGGTCAAAAGGGCGTTTAATGGGAGTGCATAATTAGTAAAGAAGCGTCATCGACCACGTTACTTGGTTGTCTTTTAGCCTGAACTGCTCGCAGTGATAGCGGTAATAAAAACCTACCACAAGCACTGCGAGCAGTTCAGACGCCTTTCGATGTACCCGATTAATCTAATAAATACCGGAGATGACGTGTGATGCGAACGGCAAAGGGCGTCTTTACAAAATAGCGAGCGCATTTTTCGTTCGCTCGCTCAGACATAGAGGCGTCAACAAACCGCAAAGAGCGAGCGCTCAATTTAAATAGCCGGCCCCTTTTTTGGAACGACCGTCCGCAAATAGCGTCCAGCTCTGAATCAGGCCCACTGTTTGTTCTAAACAGCGCACAACTAACAGACATGCTGTATTCTAATCTGAACAGCGCAGTGGTACAATTGAAGTTGCTATGTGTTACTAACATGCACACTGCATATATATGTTAAGTGCTGTTTGTTCTAAAATAGCGCACTGCTGACAAACGCGCTATATTATAATACATACATAGAGTGCTTGGCTCTCTGAATAGCATAAATTATGTGACAATTAAATCACTGCTGGTTTGTTCTGATAGTAACGTGCACAATGCATGTAGTGTTGGCTGTATATATCTATATATTCAGCGCTATTTGTTCTAAACAGTGCACAGCTGACAGACACGCTGAATTCTAATCTAAACAGTGTGGTGGTGCAGTTAAGATACTGACATGCATATTACATTGATATAAATCATGTGCTACTGACATGCACATTGCATGTCATGTTGGATATATACAGTATATATCTGTTAAGCACTGTGGGTTCTAAAACAGAGCACTGCTGTTAAATGCGCTGTATTTTAATGTATAAATTGATTAGAACACAGCGTGTCTGTTAGTTGTGCGCTGTTTAGAACAAACAGCGCTCAATATACATATATATACCCATATATAACATGCATTGTGCACATAGTAGAACTTGATTTTTACATCCAAGCGCATTATGTATGTCAGTATTACTTCAAGTGACATATTAATTCTTACTACACCATCGCGCTGCTCAGATTAAATCCGAGTACCTTTGCTGAGCTGATACAATGACTAGTGCTTCATAGTGTTGTTGGTTAATAAACAGCGCTTTATTCACCAAATATAATGTGCATGCTAGCAGCAATATAGCTGATTATTAAATCTCTGCTATATCACAGTTGCATTCTGTTAATACCAATAATTTACATTTATAATTCCATTGACATTTTTCTTAATAACCAGTGTCATTTCAGTATATGATTATCTATACAACAGTGACACCTACTGGCCAAAGATATGGTTTTATAATTACACTCATGGTTACTGGAATTGTAACAATGTTTAATGACTAGAGAACTGTCACACAGTGGATACTTTTTGTAGCACAATTATTACAAGTCATCGTTTCTGATACATCACCTTATATAGGCTGAATTATCTACCTATCTCACCATCAGGATCCCAGTGTAAATAGGATGCATGATAACAAAGAGGATTTTAGGATAATTATATCTTTATTATTATTATTGGGACAATAATGACACACACATCTGTTTAATATTATTTTATTATTTTTAATAAATATTTTTTTCATATTTCACGTTAGAAGTTTATTCACATTTTACCATAATTAATTAAAAGTTATATTTTATATTTATCTTCAGTGCGGCAACAAAGAGGACATTTCTTTCTCTTCTTGTGTTTTGGCTCTGAATCAGGACCATTGTCTTTTAGTTAATTTCCTTGCAGTTTTAAGAAAATCCCCTACTTTTCAGGCCATTTTGGGTAGAATTCCTTTGCCGTTTCAGGAGGTATAAGACAAAAAATTTTTTTTTTATTTCTCAAAAATCAAAAGGTATCATTTGTGTGTATCATTTGTGTGTGCAATTCATAAACAGATTATTGATGTTGGAATATGACCAGTCCAAAAAGAACAATCGGGTGAGAAAATCCTAAGCAGTGAAGAGGTTAGAATTGATTCTTATGGAACTGCCACCTAGTTCTGTTCTATTTACACCTCTGCATAACATTTAATGTACAGTAGAAAATTTGATTCATTTCCAAATTTCTGGAGCTGATCAGACACTGTACATTCTTCTAAATCACATTTTTTTTACAGCATGTCAACAAACAACTAAAGCAAATAAGTAAAAGGAGAAATTTAAAACCAAAAGCACAATTTTAAAAAAGTACAAAGGTTTACCTGATAGTCCAATCGTACGTATGGGATGTTCATCCTGATTAATCTTTCAAACATTGATACTTCTAAGTTGAAATTTTTTGCCAGTTCATATACATTTGTGCTTGGGCGGAGCTGTAAAAGATGGTGACATTGTACAAAAATATCAATCACCTGGCAAAATAAATAGCCTTCGCAAGTTACTGAAAGACTGAAAACAACACAAAATCTCAGCTGAGCTCATGTTTTAAAAAATGTCTGCAGATCCACAGAATAACAAAAATAAAAGACTACAGATGTGTTCACATACACAGGGCCGAAACTAGGATTTTTGTCACCCCCTCCCCCAAAAGCAGGTCGGTTTGTTGTTTCGTGACACAGAAATGCCGCTTACAACACATTATGCCACAGTGATGCCCTTCACATCACATTATGCCACTGTAATGCTCCTTACACATGGGATGCAGTTCATTTACCAGAGTCCGGAATAGCGGACGTCAGAATCCCGATGCTGGAAGCCCGACTCTGTACTAAAGATAGGCGTCTAAATACCGACGCTTAACTTTAGCCAAACGCCCGGCATCCCGAACGAAGGTAAGCAGGGACTGTTAGCTGTTAGCCGCAGGGGGAGGGTTAGTTTTAGGCACCACCGAGGGGAACTTAGGGTTAGACACCCCACCAGGGAGGGTTAGACTAAGGAAAGGGGCGGTTAGGGTTAGGCATCACCGGGGGAAGGTTTGAGTTAGGCACCACTGAGGGAGGGTTAGGGTGAGAGGGGGGGGGAGAGGTGGAAGGGTTAGGGTACTTACCAGCCCCAGTCGGCATCCTGACGGTTCGGGCTTCCAGAGTCGGTATTTAGTCCGCCGGCAATACATCTGGCAGCATTACATACCGATTCCTTACACACAGTAATTACCCTTATAACACACTATACAAATATAACACAATACAGTGGAAACTGTGAGGTATCATGTCATGGGAAAATCTCACCCAGGATCCTTTTGACTCATATTGTGCCACACACATAGGCAGATGTCAACCCCTCCCAGTGCAGCAGACACTGGCTGCTGCTACAGTATGGGACACCCGGGGCTAATGATACCAGGGGCAGGGCGGAGGGAGGAAATATAAGAATAGCTGATAGAAAATAAATACAGCTGACATCAGTTATTAAAGACAACCCCCCCGTCGGCACACCCCCTCCCCTCCAATACCCACACACCTGCGGCTCCAGGACAGAGGGAATACAGAGAGAGTCACCCAGTGGCAGCTCTCAGCAGCCACTCACTCAATGCCCCATTGGGACTGCCATGCAGGCAGCCAGCCAATGAATAAGAGCAGGCAGCTGCCGCGTGGCACAATTGCCTGCCTGACTGCCTGAGCTCCGGTCTCTGATGCGCTGCAATGGATTGGCGGGCAGGGGGGGTTTCTGGGAACTCAGAACTCCCCCTGCGTGCGCGTATGCTGCTTCCCTTGCTACTACCCAGAGCCAGGAGCCACTGTCACGTTGCTGCTATCATCAGGCTCAGCCTCTGACATTATTGTAATCCCCTGCAGGAGGGGGAAGAGCGAAGCGGGAGGTGGGCCCATCAGCCAGTAGCACTAAGTGTGGTTGGTTGCACCAGGACCAGCGTTAAAAGTGTAAGAGTGTATGTTTACTGTTTTAGTGTGTATGTATTTGTTAGTGTGTATATATTTGTATGTATGTGTTAATGTGTACAGCAGTGGTTCTCAAACTGTGCGCCGTGGCACCCTGGGGTGCCTCAGGTTGTTGGTCCAGCACCAAGTCAAATTATTTATGGTGAATGTAATGTAAATATGTGGACAAACAGAAGTGCAAACCTGTCCCCATCACATAACTGAACCTAAGGATGACAGGTAAGGCCAATTTACTTCACTTTACTACTTTACTAAATTTTTTTCTGAATTTCTCAATAACAAACTTTTGGCTTAGGGGTGCCGTGAAAACAATGCTGATACTCTAGGGTGCTGTGATTTAAAAAAGTTTAGGAACCATTGGCGTACAGTATATATGTGTTAGTGTGTGTATACTGCATAAGTAAACTGTATGTGTTAGTGTGTATATAATGTATGTGTATGTATATTAGTATATATGTGTTAGAGTGTATATGTGTATGTATGTGTATATATGTTAATGTGTTAGTGTGTATGTTATATAATATTATATACATATACAGTACATACAGTGCATCCGGAAAGTATTCACAGTGCTTCACTTTTTACACATTTTGTTATGTTACAGCCTTGTTCCAAAATGGAATAAATTAATTTTTGTCCTCAAAATTCTACACACAATACCCCATAATGACAACGTGTAAAAAGTTTTTTGGAGATTTTTGCAAATTTATAAAAAAAAAAAAACTAACATGTACATAAGTATTCACAGCCTTTGCTCAATACTTTGTTGATGCACCTTTGGCAGCAATTACAGCCTCAAGTCTTTTTGAATATGATGCCACAAGCTTGGCACACCTATCTTTGGGCAGTTTCGCCCATTCTTCTTTGCAGCACCTCTCAAGCTGCATCAGGTTGGATGGGAAGCGTCGGAGCACAGCTCCTGGCATTCACGCCAAAGAGTTCAATCTTTGTCTCATCAGACCAGAGAATTTTGTTTCTCATGGTCTGAGAGTCCTTCGGGTGCATTATGGCAAACTCCAGATGGGCTGCCATGTGCTTTTTACTAAGGAGTGGCTTCCATCTGGCCACTCTACCATACAGGCCTGATTGGTGGATTGCTGCAGAGATGGTTGTCCTTTTGGAAGGTTCTTCTCTCTCCTCAGAGGAATGCTGTAGCTCTGACAGAGTGACCATCGGGTTCTTGGTCACTTCCCTGACTAGGGCCCTTCTCCTCCGATCGCTCAGTTTAGACGGCCGGCCAACTCTAGGAAGAGTCCTTGTGGTTCCGAAATTCTTCCATTTATGGATGATGGAGGCCACTGTGCTCATTGGGACCTTCAAAGCAGCAGATATTTTTCTCTACCCTTCCCCCAGATTTGCGCCTCGGGACAATCCTGTCTCGCAGGTCTACAGACAAGTCCTTGGACTTAATGCTTGGTATGTGCTCTGACATGCACTGTCAAGTGTGGGACCTTATATAGACAGGTGTATGCCTTTCAAAATCATGTCCAATCAACCGAGTTTACCACAGGTGGACTCCAATTAAGCTGTAGGAACATCTCAAGGATGATCAGTGGAAACAGGATGCACATGAGCTAAATTTTGAGCTTCATGGCAAAGTCAAATGTGAATACTTATGTACATGTGATTTATTAGGTTTTTTTTAATTAAATGTGCAAAAAAACTTTTTACACGTTGCCACTACGGGGTATTGTGTGTAGAATTTTGAGGACAAAAGTGAATTTATTTGATTTTGGAATAAGGCTGTAACATAACAAATTGTGGAAAAAGTGAAGTGCTGTGAATACTTCCCGGATGCACTGTATATATATGGGATGATGTGCTGCGGTCCTTCCTCTCCAGGGCTCCCTCCCTAGAGTCTGGTTTAGGAACGGATCTCCAACGAGGAAACTGCACCAATGTACATAAAAGGGGCAGGGCAAAGGCTGGAGAGCATGGTCCCTCACTCCTTTGTTGGTCCTTCCCCCTCACATATGAGGGACCTGCTGCCTCTGCTGTGGGAGCAGCAAATAGCAAGAATGGAAGACACTGATCAGCAACGGGTACTGTTTGTGTGCTGTGGTGTTGGTAGTTATTTGCTGGAGGAGTGTGTCTAGGTGCTACTGCTAGGGTGTTAGTGAATGCAGGGAGAGTGTGTGTGTCTGGGTGCTGCTAGAGTGTTAGTGAATGCAAGGGGGATGGGGTGCATTTGGGTGCTGCTGTAGTGAATGCAGGGTTGTGGAGAGAGTGTCTGGATGTTACTGTAGCATTTGCAGTGAATCTAGGGGGGAGAGTGTGTCTGAGTGCTTCTATGCTGTTATTAGTTAATGCAGGGGGGAGGTTATGTGTCTGGGTGTTGCTGGGGTGTTGGTAGTGAATGTGGCTTAGGGGGAATGTCTGAGTGCAGCTGGGATTGGGGTGTTGGTAGCGAATGCAAGCTGAGTGGGAGCACCAACAACTTTCTCGCCTCAGGGCTCCTGGTATGAACTTAGATCCCTGAACCCACCCACCTACTAGAGTTATTTAAAAACTTTAGGGAATGAGCAGGATTAGGCTAGATGTCCATATGTTTTGTTAATTGTAGTAAATTATAAGCAAACATAGCACTAGGCCCAGTTCCCAGATCCTGATATCACAGCTTGTGCACCATCCTGATGAGTACCCATAACATCACAATAATATAAAGCAATTTTTTTGTGTGATGAGAATATTACATCATTTACTATTTCAACAATATTCTCTTTATTAATCTTTCAAAACATACCTGCTGATGGTCTCCAATCAATATAAGGTGCTGACAACTGGAGCTGAGTGTAGTAATAATGTGAGCCTCTAAAACTTCAGCAGCTTCCTCAACTATCACAATATTGGGTTGAACATTTTGGAGTATCCTTCTGAACTTTGCTGCACCTAGATTTAATTGATGTGTAAATCATTTTCCAATATATTGCCTGCATTTGTTAAATCTTGACCCCAAAAAATCAACACAAAAGATAGGTTAAACAAGTGGAACAGTAAACAGATTAAGGGCTCTATTAATGAGTGATTTTGTTCAACATGTTAACCTGCTTAATATTGTCATAAATAAATTATTTTAATCTGCTGAGCAAAATTGTCACTTTGTCATTCATTTGAATAGACAATGCATTACCTTTGAAATGCAGGTGAAAAACTTACAATCACAAGCAATGTTTACATGGTGGCCAGTCAAATTTAAATCAAATGCATTACAGGAAATGCAATTAAATAGTACTGCGAAATTGTTCTAGCCCTGGCTATGGACGTTCTGTTGCCATTGAAATTGTCGATTGCAATAAATGAAAAATGTTCATCATCTCATTGGTTTTCAGGCAATCTCAATTGCCTTAAGCCAGTAACATTATTGGAGTGTTCCATGGTGATTAGTATATAGGAGCTGATTCAGACCCGCTCACTATGATGCGAACGCTCGTAGCTGGCCGGTAGTCACTTTCTGCGCATGCGTACGCATCTCAATGCACGTGCGCAAACCAGTGCGAGAGATCGGGATTCATTTGCTCGCTGTGCATAGATCGCTCATCAGAGTGAGTGACAGGAGAAGCCGTTTGTGGGTGGTGACAGGGGCAGTCTACTGGAAACGGGGGAGTGGAGGTGGAGGTGCGCACGCAGGCGTGCCTGAGTGTTTCAATGCCATTTCAGAGGCGTGCATAATTAAAAGGCAGCACCATAGTACACGTGCTTGCGGCAGGGAATAGTCAACCTCAAGCGCTGCGATCACATCTGATGGTGCTACATATATTAAAGTTTTCAAGCACTTCCAGGAGATGACGTGCGCAAGTGGGCATCTTAAAAATGGCCGGTGGGCGTCTGCATACACAAAGTGATCGCACGCCAAGACATAGTGGGCGTGCTAATGCCTTGCCGTGTGATCGCCTGCCTTGCTGGGCGTGCGCTGGATTTGCATATGCAGGGAGCGAGCGAACGCATCTAGCGAGCAGGTCTGAATCAGCTCCATAGTCTTTTACTTTAGTTCCATATATGATTGTGAGATGAACACTTTTTTTGAGGCCTGAAAAAGTGTAGATCTGCATGGTGATTTACCATTTAAAGTTAACTACACATCACTATATCAATAAGTAGAAATTATGAGACTTGGTCAAAAATAGGATTTTTCACTATTACCCCTTTTTTTTTTTACCAAAAACCCGGCTACAATTCGGGACATTTAGCAGGAAGTGAGCACGGATCAGAGCTCGGTTTGACCCCTTTTGCACCAGCGGTTGAACCTGGGTTTTTTTCTTCCGTGACCTCGGACCTCCAGTGTTACAGTGGATGCTTGGAGATGATGTCATCTCCAAGCTCTACTGAAGCCAGCCAATCTGCTGGTTTAAGGCATGACCCGGGTCATCCTCCTTTCTATGACACCACGGGGGATACTGGAAGCAGGGCCGCCATCAGGGGGGGACTGCCGGGCCTCGAGTCCCGAGCCCGGAAAAAGCAGAGAGAGAAGGGGGCCCATGTAGCAGCGATGCTGTTGTTGTAATACCAGCGGCATTGAACATACGGCGCCGACCACGAGCCATCTAGAGCTCCTGATTGGCTGCCGATCCGTGACCTGTGATTGGCTCGCACCCAGTACCATATTTATGATGGTTGAGCATAATTGCTGTCGGCGCTGCGCAGAGTGAACTGGGCAAGACGAAACCACATGACCTGCGATGGTCACAGATCATTCTTCACAGCAGCATCAACTGTGCAGCCAGCTGAAGAAAGAGAAACCACTAAAAGAGGTACTACAACATAGTCCCTGACCTAGCCCTGTGCTTCCCCCCCCACCAGTCCAGCCAGCCATCCCTAACCTTTTCACCCCTTGTTCCAGCCAGTCTTACCTGCTCTCCCCCACCTGTTCCAGCCAGCCTTCCCTGCCATTTTCACCCCTTGTTCCAGCCAGTCTTCCCTGCCCTCCCACCCTTTTCCAGCCAGTTTTCCCTCCCCTCCCCCCCTTTTCCAGCCAGTCTTTCCTGCCCTCTTCACCCCTTGTTCAACCAGACTTCCCTGCCCTCCCTCCCCCCCTGTTCTAGCCAGCCTTTCCTGCCCCCCCACCTGTTCCAGCCAGCCTTTCCTGCACTGCCCCCCCGTTCCAGCCAGTCTTCCCTGCTCTCCCCCCCCTGTTCCAGCCAGCCTTCCCTATACTGTCCCCCCCCTTCTGTTCCAGACAGCTTTTCAAGCCACTCTTCCCTGTCCATCCCCTAGTCCCCTTCCTTCTGGCTTTTTCAGTGGATCCTGCTTTTTTGATGTGGTGTGCGTGTCTGTAACCATAAACTGGTTTCAGCACCAATTAATGTCCCCCCTGCCACCGGTGTAGCTCCACCCACCTATGCCCCATCCCCCCGCTGCCTACTTTGTGTTAGTACCGGGCCCCCCAATTTCTAATGGCAGCCCTGACTGGAAGCTTGGGGTATAATGAGTGGAGAGAGGAGCCTGCTGGGCACTTTAACATTTGGCACCTCCCCTTACCCCTACAGCAGCAACACCATACATTTTACACTAACAAAGCCCAATAGACAGACTTTAGAATATGAGGGGGAGGAGTAAAGTTATACAAAAACTAGGAAAGAACACAGAAAGGGGCGTCCTGTATCCCCGATGGATAGAAAAAAGAAAAGAATTTAAATTAAGTGAAAAATCCTGATTTCTTTCCTCCAATTAGAGATACTGTAACCTTAGGGGGTTCCCAAAGCAGTTGCTATGATTGGGAGTGCTCTTGCACCTTCTGCGTAAATGAAGCATCCCTTGATGCAAAGGAATCAAACCTAATTTTCTACAGGTATCTAATATCTATACCTCAGACATACAACCCGGGAAATTTCCTGCTCAGACTCGGGAATTTCTCCTGTGCAAATTCCCGGGTATTTGGTCGAGACCCCCCTTTCCAACTACAGTGTCTACCCGGGTAGACCCCTTTCAGACTTAAGCCGGGATCTTCTGCTTACCTGCCTCTCCTCTTCCGTCTGCTCCTCCTAGCCTATCCCCTCTCCGGCTGCCGCTGATGATGTCATAGATGTCATCATTGGGCTGTGCATTTTTTTATTTTATTATGTAATTATTTGTTTTAATTCCTATATTGCCCTAGTGGTCCAGCAGGAGTGCGGGTGGCCCGCTATTGCGGCGTTCTCCAGCGCAGGCGGGTGTCCACAGCGTCTGGCTTGGGTCCTGTGTCTCTGACTCCATCTACAGCGACGCAGCCACCGGCGCGGGGGGGGGGGTGCGGGGAGTGGCAGTGCTGAGCTGCCAACTCTTTGTAAAAGCTGCGTGGTGCAGCCAGGGAGTAGTAAATTCCCGGGTAGCACCATTCAGACATGAGCAGGGTAATTAAGTCCCAGGAAAAACCCTGGTCGATTGAAGGGTCATCTACCCGGGAATGTGTTCCCGGGTAGGTACCTTTCAGACATACGCGGCTCCCCGGGAATTTTGCTGAGGCCGGCCAAATTCCCGGGATTCTCGATATGTCTGAAAGGGGTTTAAGTGGCCTTTTATCCAAGTGTATCCTACATACTGTAACTGTTCCATGGAAATGCAATGCTTTACAGCCCATGAGGATCCTACTGATCTTATAAAATGAGCCTTGAGTTTATCTGGAGCCCCTAGTCCTGCATCCAAATAACCCTGACTGATAACATCCATTATCTATCTTGCAATTGTCTGTTTGTAGTCTCTTGACAGACCCATACAATATAAAATCTGTCTGACAAACATCTTCAAAATTCAATCACTCGTCTCTGATGTAATCTCACGGACACGTCTTCCTCATCCGCCATGACGAAACATATAAAGATCTTCCACTCGTTGTGGCTAAACATAGAGGACTACGGCAGTCCAACCACAGGTTCAGACACATCGATGTCTGAACTTCACAATAACTGGCATAGCGTTGCCACATCTACATACGAAAACAGCCCCCATTGGACTTGCTATGCCCCTGTGTGCGATCATCTGAGATATTTCTACTCAAAAACTTAAACCCCCTCATCCTCTCCACTTCTACATCACTTATGCACAGTGGGTGCAGGACTATTCTTCTTGACCTCCTAAAATCTAAAATAACTTCCTTACATGATTAATCACTGACTTAATTCTATTAGTCAGTGGACAATATTTAGGTACCAAAAACAAGAAGGAAGAGTGGTTTGACTAACCAAAATGAAGGCACAGAAAAGACTTATACAGATGTGTCATACATCTAGCCTCCTTACGCGTTAAACAGCCCTTCTAATTGCGCCATGCTGTGACGTGACTCGGTAGTGCCGAGAGTCTTTTTGTGCAACTTTTTACCTTCAAATGCGTCTTATTCACAATGTGATGCGAATAGCACAAGCAGCTTCTGCTGATTAAAATTATATGCAGCATGCCTATATTCTGTGTACAACTGCGGGTGTATCTGCAAGCGAAACACTATGTTACATTGTTACAGCCACTGACACTGTAATGTACTGTAGCATTTCCCATGCAGATATACCCGCAGATGCACAGAGAACATAGGCATGCCGCATATCATTGTAATCAGCAGAAGCTGCTTGTGCTAGCTATTTACATCACTTTCTGAATAAGACGCATTTCAAGGTAAAAAGTCACACGAAAGACGCTCGCCGCTACTGAGGCACACGGAGCTCCTTTGTGATGTCAGGCACGACTTGTACCGCATGGAGGATAGATGTACAGTATGTGGACACATCTGTATGTGTATTTAATGTTTGACTATACATGTTCAAGTTTATTGTGTCCACGAATAGGAATTTACACGTTCTGTAGACTTTAGGGAGAAAATACTTCAGATTGTCACAATTAATGTTTCCTGCAATGATAAATACACTGGATGGACAGTTTGTTGAGTGGAAATTGCTTCAAATAACCCATAAAAAGCTACAGTAATTTGACATTACATTAGCTTGGGGAGGAATGTAACCTGCAGCCAAAAAGACCACAGTAAAATCCCGAGGCAGGCAGAATGGACTACACTGTAAAATTGAAAACTCCAAATCAGCAGTGGGATCAGCAACGTGTTCCAACTAACATTTGTGCACCTGTTGTTATTGATATAGGTACAATGACTACCTTTTTCCAGATTCTAATATTCTTTCTGCTCTGAACAAAGTTTTCCCTGGGAGATGGAAGGCAGAATCAGGCATTGCCCCAAAGCCAGTATTAAGTATTCATTAAAGCAGAGTGATTATTAAAATATTGGTGGCAAGCTACTGTAAATTCAACCTAATCTCATTTATCTTATTATGAAGAATCATAACATTTGCTAAAACTAAGCTTGGTAAGGAAGGGCTAAATGGCTGGCCTCTCAGTCTTGCGTTGATGAGATCTCTTTTCCCAATTTTTTGCATCCTCTGGGGTAGGGGTGACGATGCCACTGGTAGTCATTCTGAACCGGTCTCCCAGTTCCGGGATCACTGAGACACACCGGTCAATTTGGGTATGCTGGACTGGCTCTGGCATTCGCTCCTGAATACGCCTGTTCACCTATGTCATCATCAAACAGGAAAATCCCGATGTCTACTCTGTTGCAGCTGGGGGAGAGCTCCCAGCTCAACCAGAGAGCCAACAATTCATTTTGGCCATAGAGGGTCTGGCCGCTGCAGCCACCCATCACCACCGCTAAGAAAAAACAGCCGAATGAATAGCCTGCTCCATGGACGTTTACACCCGAAGTCCTTGGACACCGGTTAGCAACTGCGTCTGAGTGCACCGCCATCTTCTGGTGCAGTAACAACCTATCTTGTGGTACCACTTGGATTCCATCATATTTATGACAGGTTGTCCTCACCTGTCTACCAACTCCTTTTAAAATCTCTAGTAGAGACCTCTTTACTTCATGCAGGCCCTGTCAGCTGATATAGTTTGCGTCCCAGTTGTCTATCTCTGTTATACATATCAACATAAGCATTAGAACATTCTTCTCAGTCCACTTCATAATCCTGGTCATTTCCTTCATGAATACTTTTTCTTCCTCACAAAAATGCAACAGCTGCAACAAGGTCTACTTAAATCTTTAGGGGTGTTCCTCTGTGAATACTTCCAGCCTTGTTACATCATTGTTTACTGCACAAAGGTCCAGTACATTTATCAGAAGAAAAGCCCTGAAACCAACATTGTCACACCACAGCCACCCATAGGAGATCTGTGTCAGCTGACAAAGACCACACTACCATTGGTTGAAGCAACAGTCAGGTGAGAAAGACTATAATGACGACAACCTTGGAAACCAAGACAAAGAGCCACACATGGAAGTCCAAGAGCACCTAAAGACAAAATCCTCAGCACGTCACCCCCGCCGCACATGACGTCTGACCACATGAGAAGTCAGGGAAAGCCGGTGCTGGGATGAGTATGGACGATCCTAGGCCGAACCCTGACAGTACCCCTCCTTTTCAGGGTAGACTCCAGACACCCACAAGGTTTATCAGGAAACTTCTTGTGAAACCCTCAAATGAGTTGAGGAGCATGGATGTCCGAGGCCTTGATCCATGCACGTTCTTCCTGCCCATATCCTTTCCAGTCAATGAGATATTGAAGGCAATTTGATTGATGTCGGCAGTCAAGGATTTTGTTGATCTCAAACTCGACACCCCGTTGAGTCTGAACTTGAGGTGTTTTGGGAGGATAACATTGAAATTGATTAAAAATCAGAGGATGTAACAAAGAAATAAGGAAGATATTGGAAATCTTTACCTGAGGTGGGAGCTCCAATTTATAAACCACTGGATTAATCAGTTTGAGAATATGGTAGGGTCCAATAAAACGTGGGGCAAATTTCATGCTTGCAATCTTTAAATGAATGTTCTTAGATGATAACCATACCCTGTCTCCGACTCTTAGAAGGGGAACAGCAAGACATTTCCGGTCAGCAGGAACTTCCATAAGAGGTAACTCTTTGAAATCAGGCACTCGTGGATGTTTACCATATACTGCAAAAATTGGAATGGTATTCGACGCAGATTGGTATCTGAAGTTATGGGAGAATTCTGCCTAAGGTAGGAAATTGAGCCAGTCATCTAAAGAGGATACGAAGAGTCTGATAAAGGTCTCTAGTTCCTGATTCACCCTCTCAGTTTGGCCATTAGTTTGGGGATGATAGATGGATGAAAATTTTAATTTGACTCCACAAGAAGCACAAAGAGTCTTCCAGAACTTAGCCACAAATTGCACCCCTCGATAAGAAACTATCTCCTTGGGTAGACCATGCAGCCTGAAGACATCACGGATGAATATTTTGGCTAACTGCGGTCCTGAGGGAAGAACGACCAAGGGAACAAAGTGAACCATCTTCGAAAATCGGTCAACGATTACCCAAATGGTATTATGCCTTTGGACGGTGGTAATTCAGAGATAAAATCCATGAAAGATGAGTCCAAAAAAGCATCAAGGATGGGTAGAGGATGTAACGGCCCAACAGTCTTATTGCAGGAAACTTTATGTTGGGCACACTGGGCGTAGGACACAATGAAATCTCAGACATCTTTTTTCATGATAGGCCACCAATAGGAGCGTTGTAGGAACTTGAAAGTTTTAAGAATGCCCGAATGACCAGCAAAAAGAGAAGCATGGGCCTATGTCAGCAAATGTTTCCGCAGCGATGGTGCTACAAAGATTCTACCCAGCGGGGGAGACAGGAGTCGGGTGAAGGTGAAGATGAGAGGATCCAGTATTGGACGAATTTGAGGATGTTCCTCTTCCTTGTGGCAATAGAAAAGATTGTGAAAGAGCATCAGCTTTTTATTCAGGACACCAGAGCGGAATTGAAGTTTGATAATTTTCTAGGTTGATACATTTTGAGTTGTAATCTGCTGTCTATGTTAGTGAATAATAGTGTTTACCGATATGTGACATTTTTCATTTATAGTATATGTATCTTTAGCCTAATTGATATATATATATATATATATATATATATACACTGCTGTATACTAGTACATCTAAAGAAGAGGGACCAATGAGCTTGTCTGGCGTTTAATCGATGAGCCGAATGAAGGTAGACCAGATTTTTATGATCTATGATGATGGAAATGGGGAACCTTGAGCCCTCTAAAAGGTGTCTCCACTCCTCCAGTGCCAAGGGCATAGCCAACATTTCCTGGTCACCGATGGAGTAATTTGTCTCAGCCAGAGAAAACTTCAGAGAACTGAACCAGCAGTGATGCATTTTTCCATCTTCCACAGTCTGAGACAGTACATCCCCAACCCCCACCGAAGAGGCATCTACTTCTAGGATGAAGGGTTTTTCCAGTTGCGATTGGCGAAGGATTGGGGTGGTGAAAAAAAGCAGTTTTCAGATATAGGAAGACTTCCTCTGCTGCAGATGACCAGCGAGAAGGATTGGCTCCTATTTTGGTGAGGGCCGTGATTGGAGCAACCAAGGTGGAGAAGTTCAAAATAAACCTGCGATAATAGTTGGAGAACCCCAAGGACCGCTGAGTGGCTTTTAATGAATTTGGTTGGGGCCAGTCCCGGATGGCATGCAGCTTGTCCTAATCCATTTGCAAAGAATTCCCAGAAATGATGTGCCCCAAGAAAGCCACGGAGGACCATTCGAAAATGCATTTGGAGATCTTCTCATACAGATGGTGAGCTCGAAGGCGAGCAAGTTGGTGGGTTTGCAGGTCTTTGGAAAAAAATAGAATGTCATCCATATAGACCACTATGAACTTGTAAAGGACGTCCCTGAAAATCTCGTTGACTTACCCCTGGAATACCGCTGGTGCTTTACATAATCAAAATGGCATTTTCCCAGGAAGGAGGTCGATGCCACAGTGCCGGGAGGCAACTGGTCCGCAGCTTGTTCGTTAAAACCATCAGAAAAATCTTGATAGGGTATAGGTAAACAGGGATGAGGAAGAACATTTGATTGGTCAGGAAGAGGTGGCTTGATGGTAATTTGATGGGTATGCACTGGAAGTACACAGGACAGACATCGATGGAAACAGCCAGGACCCCAAGCTAGGATTTGCATGGTAGCCCAGTTCAGCATGGGGTTGTGTCTTTTAAGCCAAGGCAGACCTAGGACTATTTCCTAGGAGCTTTTTGGAAGGACTGGAAGTTCCAATTTCTCATGGTGAAGGCATCCTATTTGGAGGGAGACTGGACGAGTAATTGAAGAGATAGTGTCTCTGTAAATAACACTGCTGTCTACTCCTGAGATTTCTATCTTATTTGGTAAAGTAGTGAGCGGGATAGCCAGAGACTCGGAAATAAAATTCCAGACGGCACCTGAATCAACCAAGGCTTTCACCTCTTTTGTCCTAATCTTGTGGGAAATGGTCACTGATAAAAGACTATCCATCAAATGGGATGAATTGACTAACACCCCTAACTGAACAGCCCCAGAACCAGTTAGGGTCTCGCGTTTCCCGCAAGAAGAGGACAAGTTTTGAGAATATGGTCCGAGGCTGCACATTAAAGACAGAGCTTGTTCTGAAACTGACGGGTACGCTCAGCCACAGTTAACCGAGATTTGTTGATCTGCTTGGGCTCTTCTTTACTTGTAGCGGAGGAAGGCGGACGAGCCTCTGGTACAAACCGGTCCCGGAAACGGTCCTCTCGACCTCTACTTGCCAGCTGTTCTCTATGCCGTAAATCAATTTTTATACACAAGGAGATTACTTCAGAGCAAGGCTCAGGAAGGTCCCGAGAAGCTAATTCATCTTGCATTTTTTTCAAAAGACCATGAAGAAAGGCGGCTTTGAGTGCTTCTTCATTCCATTTTAATTCAGAAGAAATCATTTGGAATTGGACCATGTACTGACTTACTGTTATAAGGGTCCCTTGTCGAACTCGAAGGAGATCGGAGGAGGCCGAGGCAGTGTGAGCCAGCTCGTCAAAGATTCTTTGGAAAGCAGAAATTACATTTTTCAGAGGATCTGCCCGTTCCCATAATGGGGAGACCCAATCCAAAGCAGCTCCAGAAAGAAGGGATATAATATAGGCTACTTTAGACCTTGATGTAGGGAAGTTCGGTGGCAAGCATTCAAATTGTATTTCACATTGATTAATGAAACCTCAACAGCGTTTGGGGATACCATCAAAGTGTTTCGGGGATGCCAACTGAAGAAGATATTTTGGGCTTCCAGAAACCGGAGGATGAGCTGGAGGATTAGAGGGAGCTAACACCGAGGGAGGAGTAAGTAGCGTGGCTAAGGTAGCCTGTACATTACTAAATTTGCTTTATATCAGTGAGTCTTCCCGGAGGTAAATACTTCCCTATTGTTTCCATTCAAAAGGTTAGCAATGAATCATGGATAACCTAATTTTAGCGCATATGGAGGCATCTGATGAGGTAATGTAACAGCTGCCGCTCTGCTGCATTAGCAAGGCAGGGTTTATAAGGAGTTGCCGGGAGGGATCTTTCACACATATTCTGAGGAAGCTGCTGAGTGACCAAAAGAGGTGGAGAAACACGTTAATAACTATGTCGGGGTGGAGAGAAGCCTAAGCAGGAATAATTGTGCTATATGGTGATCCCTAGTTCGATCAGGTCTACTGCACACTCTATTATCCAACATTGTGGCCCTGGATGTGAAAGACACGCACAAGGTGGCTGACATATAGCCAATTTAATTGCCATCTACTGAGTGAAGGTTTTTTTGCACACCTTATACCTCAATACCGTGGCTCTGAATTTGCTAGACACGTACAGCAGGCTGGCCGATGGTCAGCATATGTGACACACGCTGACACAGTAGATGTTCCCTTGGATCACGTAAGGATAATTACCTAATTTATAAATCTGAATGACACAGGTTCTATAACCAGTTGGGAAAAATATTTTCTATTTACCAGCTAGAATCCTACGTTTGTCTCACCAGTAAATTCATCAGTGGTGAAATAACATATGGTGATAATTTTCTAGGTTGATACATTTTGAGTTGTAATCTGCTGTCTATGTTAGTGAATAATAGTGTTTACCGATATGTGAAATTTTTCATTTATAGTATATGTATCTTTAGCCTAATTGATATATATATATATATTTATATATATACACTGCTGTATACTAGTACATCACGTACCTATTGTGTGTTAGCTATCCTACATATGGTTTTATCCTGAATTGTTTTTATTATGTGTTTTTTACTGTCTTGTTTTCTTCCTTGTTTTTTCTGACATATTTTTATAAATTCTTATATTGACTAGCGCCTGTTATATATATTCTTTGTTTGTATGCTGTATAGACAGTAACTGCCCTGAAAGCTCTTGGAGGTATTGATCCACCTGATGTCGCGCAGTCTCCTGATTATCCATGCGAGGGACAAGGTCTTGCAGTGTCCCGCACCCTGGGAACCAGTATCTTCCATGGGGCCTGTGCAAAATGTCACACCTGACTCCGCGGAATCACCTACTGAATGGCTGAAAGCTGTGGTCCCGGGTTAAGGGCGAAATCGGAGGTGAGGGGCCTGCATGTACGTTCTCCTCATCCACAAGTATCGGATGTTGATGAGACTTGACCAAAGGTGCGGAGTTTAACCTGCCGGGAGGTGTTCATCAGTGACCCCTCCAAGCGAGATATGGGTTTCAGCTGCTCCCGGCAAGCAGGTTGCGGTCCTTTGGTCAGGTATCCGATGCGAGTGGGGAAAGGAGAAAGGTACACTGCTATGGCCCACTGGAAGTACTTTGAGGTAAATACGGTAGGCACAAAGGGAATTGCTCCCTGAAGTGGTACAATGGGAGACCAGAGGGAAGATCCACAGAGGAGTAGGATGATATGCCGGCACTGGAGGAAGGTGGTGATTGCACTGACTGGGAGAGAGCTGACTGCACGGAGTGCGGATACTGGAGCACTGTTGGTACAGAAGGCGGACTCAGAGATAGTACTAGGATGGAGATGCACTGAGTAATACACGTACGAATCCAGACGCACTGAAGAGTGGTTCAGTGATTGTACTTGGTGTGTACTGGGTACACGGCGTGCGAATCCAGACACACTGGAGAGTGGTTCAGTGATTGTACTCTGTTGGTGTGTATTAAGTACACGGCGTGCAAATCCAGATGCACCGGGGGGAGTGGTTCAGTAGTTGTACTCAGTTGGTGTGTACTGAGTGCGCGGTTTGCAAATCCATATGCACCGAAGAATGGTTCAGTAGTTGTATTCGGTTGGTGTGTACTGAGTACACAGCGTGTGAATCCCGATGCACCGGAGAATGGTTCAGTAGTTGTACTCAGTTGATGTGTACTGAGTACATGGCATGCAAATCCAGATGCATCGGAGAGTGGTACCGAGTTGGCATTTGGAAATAACTTGAGAGCAAGGAACAGGAACCTGGAACAGAATGACAACAAGCATATACCAGTAGTTTCGACGTTGCACAGGCAACTTCCTGGTGTCCAGAGCCCAGTTATATACCCTAAGGTAGCAGTTCATAGGAGACCAGTGTCAGCTGACCAAGACCATGCTACCATTGGTTGAAGGAACAGTTAGGTGAGAAAGACTATCATGGCAGCGCCCATGACGGCATCCTCGGAAAGCAAGACACAGAGCCGCACATGGAAGTCCAAAAACACCGAAGGCAAAATCCTCAGCGTGCCACCCGCCGCTGCACCTGACCGCACGAGAACTCGGGGGAAGACGGTGCTGGGGTGAGTAACTGGCGATCCTAGGCCTAACCCTGATAATATGGAGCGCATAGACTCATTTCTAGTTGGTTTGTTATACTGCCGGTTACTGCTGTTTGTTCTAATTATCTACGATTACCATCGGATTATAAAACAGCTACTAAAGTTCAGATTCCAGCTATTGCAGAACTATTGATTGGTAGTTGAAATATCCTATTTTCTGCACATTCCCCTTTCACTGCATTTAGAGTGATTAGAAGTTTTTATCTGCTTACATTGTATGCCTTTGACAAGTGCTATTTCAAAATGTTTCAAGTTTATATTGTTTCAATATTATAGCAAAAGATTTTAGCGTTTACCAGCTGTCAATTAGTTCTGCCTTTCGGAGTAGCAATATATGAATATATGAATATTTTGTTCATACTACATTGATATATGGTTTCTACATATGTACTCCTGGGAGTGATTTTCATTATTGTGAGTACATAAATATTGTAGTGTTTCTTTTAATTGTGTATTGTGTATTTTTTTGTTCTAAGTTCCACAATATATTTTTCTTTGTAACCCTAACCCTCCGCTCTAGTAGCCTAAGCCTATGATGTAAGTCCATGCATAATGTTGGCATTTCACATGTTGATATTCTGCAAACGCCGACATGTTTAATGTCTACATTTCAAAAATAACCTAACTGTTGATACTGATGTCGACATTATGAATGTTGGCACTGGAAATGTCGACATTATATATACATCCTCATTTTACTTTATTTTACATGGTTAAATATTTTTGGTTGTGAATAATGTTGTGATTTTGTTATTGTTATTATAGTTTTTAACATGAGGTGGTATGTGATGAGCAAGTATGGGAATATCAGAATTTTTTGGAGACTGTAAATGATTGTTATGCTCAAACTCTCTGACACTGGTGGGAGGGGACAGGGTTCATATCAATTGTCATCAAATTCCAATATGATCACACAATGTTTTTTATCACTCTTCAACTATATATATATAATATATATATATATATATAATCGATCAATATCAGTAGTGTGTTTCTGGGGCTAAGGGGTAGGGGTAGATTACTAATCCTTTGAGAGAGAGAAAGTGGATGGAGATAAAGTACCAACTAATCAGCTCCTGTCACTTTACTGGCTGAATTTGAAAAATGACAGGAGCTGGTTGGTTGGTACTTTATCACTCTCCAAGGCTTAGTACATAGACCCCCTTAATCACACTTTTATGTACTAATACTTAAAAAACAAATACAATATTGTCTGTTAGTAAATGTGTGATTTAGCCCCAGAAACACAACATTGAAGTTGATCGATTTTCATTTATTTTAAATCAATCAAAATGTATTAAAATTTACCTTTAGTAAATATACCCCTTAGAATTATAATAAATGTGTACTTTATTGAAGGTTTGTATATTACTGGGTCATAATAAAATTGAAATGCAAAACTTGGTGCATGTTTTATTAAAACATTAGTGCATCTGGTGAATAGAAAAGGTAATGCCCTCAACCTATAACTTACCAGTAGTAGTCATGCCAATAATATCTGCCTTTTGTAATATTAATAGGTCCTCCTGATTTCTTAGTTCAGTTGTCCTGTTTACCACTATCTGGTATAGGTTTTGCAGCTTAAATATCTTTTTGCGGATTTCAGACAGATATTTAGATCTCCAACATCTAAAATAAAAAATGTGTTAATTACCAGTAGTTCAATACAAGAATAGATGATCCCAGAACAGTATTAATAATTGATCCACAGATGCCATGAGAAGGGATGTCCATTGTGTTTGGAGCAGAGATGAGTAGTTCAGTTTTGCTGAAAACCGAACACACCCGGACTTTGGGGTTTCCGAATAGAACAGAGTCACAGCTCGGGTCTTCCCACAATTTGAATCTTGGATCTAAAAAAACGAATCTTGTGTATTTTGGACTGCAGGTCCCTCCCTTCTGCCAAAGTTTGTCGGAAATGACTGGAAATTACTGTTATTGATGATAACAGTAGTATAGGAACAAAACCAGGTCCAAATAACACACTTTTAGCTGTTTTTAAAGAAATCCAAAACCAGAAATGAACCAAAACCTTTGAGAGTGGTTTTGCTAAAATCAAAGCCAAAACACGAGGGTCCGTGTACATCTCTAGTTTGAAGAGATTGTGGTTTGCTATAACACACATTTTATACAATCCAGAACATATGACATCAATAATTTGCGTTCAGCACAATATAGGACATTGGATATTTTGCAGAGAAACCTTCATGGCAAAAGGGAGTGGGTCAAAGGCGGAATATTCATGAAAGCTGGAGCACCAGTAACTGTAAAGATTAACTACAAACTACCCTTGACCAATATTCTTAATGGACAAATTATCTTGTAAGCTTACAAGCAAGAATATTGATACATTTCATATGCAGAGATCAAACTGTATGGAATAACATGAATGCACCTGTAAACTTCCCAGCGTTTCTGAATAGAAAGCTGCCAAAGATCAGTGATCATCTTGCATTCCTCTTCTGTGATATCACTGGCCTTCCTCAGCTCAGACTTGATCTTTCTCACTTTTTTTTTCTTCCTTTTCTTGGATATCTGTAATAAGCCATATTCTGTTTTGTATAAATTAATGTATTTATCTATTTCTATGTAACATCTTAACAAATGTAAACTATACTAAACCAGTACAGTAATTGTACAGATATATTGCCATTAAGTAATGACGGCATCATGTATAGGCATTACTGCCCAATCAATTTAAATGTAAATGTAATTCTGCAGTATTTAGACAAACAGGGTCTGATGGTGAATTGGATGTATATTGGACGTAATTTAATCTGCATGAAAAAATAGCAGGAATGCAGAAATAATGTCAACATTTACAGTCATTGACTATGTCTGCATGTGCAGAATGTATACATGTTCACATTGTCGATGAGTAAAATGCCGACATTCAGCACGGACCGGCAATGGAGGGTTAGAGTTATGTGAAAGTATATTTAATAGGTCTTAAAAACAGACATTAAATACTTATAATGAATACCCATGTGTACAAGGTGTTAGGCTTAAAGCATACTTGCTGACTACTGGTCTGCCCTCTTTGGGAGGGGTCAGACAGGTCAGCAAGGCAGGGGGTGTTGTGCGGTAGAAGTGGCCAGTTTAGTGTGTGTGTGTGTGTGTGTGTGTGGGGGGGCGCAAGACAGCGTGGTTGTGTCATTGCAGCCCCGATCCCGCTATACAATTGCACATGTTACTGGCATTGTAAAGTGGGGACAGGCCAACGATTATGTGATTCCGAGCTAATCGCATCATAGGCCACCTGGACCACCCACTTTACTCAGGAAGTGGGCAGCTGGGGGCAGCCTCTGGGAGACTTGACTACTCTTTCGGGCACCCGGGAGAGTCACCCAAGATTTGGGAGCCTCACGGCATTCCAGGAAAGTAGGCAAGTATGGCTTACAGATCACTTGTGCAGACAATAAGGGGTATATTTACTAAAGTGTGGGTTTTTAAAAGTGGAGTTGTTGCCCATAGCAACCAATCAGATTCTACTTAACACTTATCTAGCAACTTCTAGAGGATAATAGCTAGAATCTGATTGGTTGCTATGGGCAACAACACTTTAGTAAATATACCCCTAAAGGTAGTTCCATCAAAACTGGTTGAAACATTTACAATCAGCTGGGGTCAAAATTATTGAGCTGTGTTGTATTATGCATCTACATAAGTACTGTAAGTTGCTAACCTGCCAGTCATCTTTATCATCTAGCTCTGAATCATTGTTTTGATCTTCACTGTTGTATTCTTCAGGCACAAACATTCTGGCTGCTTGCTGTTGTGCCAATCTGATCTGCTGTGTAATGTTGTAATCTTCTTCAATCATACACTCAGCTTCCGCTAGCTCAGCTTCATCGCAAACTCTTATAAACGGATCATCTGGTTCTTCCCCCATAGCTTTGAAGTCTCCATTTAGGTCATCTGAGGAAAATGGTAAAGTATAAAAGTAAATTAACTGATGTTTAAATGACAGTATGCTAATAAATTGGGATACAAATAGCACTCCTTAAAAATAACTATTACTAGTTACATTTCAATTATACCTTAAAGTCTTTAGAAAATAAACCCTGATGAAGAATGGGGCATATTTATCTAGATTTGCATTTCAGAGCAATAATTATAATTTGCTATCGCTGCATATCGCAGGATTAAGAAATGAATTATCATGGGAATGTATCAGAAAATATATGCATGGTAAAAAGTAATGTGATCACTTTATAGATATGTCCTCACTCGTCCTTGCTGCAGTCACGCCAAATAGCCACTCTCGGTGCGCCTGGTTCAATGAGACTGCTAGCGACTGCGTTTTTTTGCCGCAAATGCATCTAAGTCGCAATGGGATGTGACTAGGACGCACCAGGAGACTGTGCTGATTATGCGACACTTGTATATTTGTGTGAGACTGAGTCTCTCAATCAGTATGCAAAGTGCTAAAATGCAGCGGTCCTAGCTTTTTTCCACGCCAAGTTCCGTTTACAGATTCAGGCGTCTATGCACTAAGGGGCACTTTAGCGTGGTGTAAAAGCCGATCCTGCTTCACTTGCCTGCATACCGTTACGTAGCAGGAGCTAGCTACCGCTGTTGTTACTGCTAACAGATATGCCGAGGAGGGGGAGCATTAAGTCACCCCCTCGGCAGTGTAGGCAGTATAGCAGAGACTGGACTCACCAGGGGGTATCATACCTCCCAACATGACCCTCTCCAGGAGGGTCACAATGCTCTGGTCCTGGACTTCCCTGTTAATTTATGATTGGTGGCGGCTCCAGGGGTGGGGCTGCAGCACAGTCCAAAATTCAAATAGGGGAGTCACACCAACTTCCAGTGAGTCCCAGCCAGTGATGTTTGGCAGCGTGTGAAATTACAGTTGGTGTGGCTCCCCTATTTGAATCTTGAACTGCGCTGCAGCCCCGCCTCTTACCAGGGAAGTCCAGGACCAGAGCATAGTGTCCCTCCTGGAGAGGTTCATGTTGGGAGGTATGGGGTATATTTACCTAAAGTGCGGGTTTTTAGAAGTGGAGATGTTGCCCATAGCAACCAATCAGAGTCTAGCTATAATCTGCTAGAAGGTGCTAGATAAATGTTTAGTAGTATCTGATTGGTTGCTATGGCAAATATCTCCACTTCTAAAAACCAGCATTTTTGTAAATATACGCCTAGGTCTCCGGAGTCCCGTCCTGTGTAGAAACGTTTTTTTTTCCAACAAATTTTATTGACACACGGCCAAAGTTACAGAGCTCACATCCAGCTTCTCCAGTGAGGAGAAGCAGATACCGTTAGCTGCAGTAGGCGATATCAGCGCTTGAGAAGATACCCGACGGTACGTTCCCTCTCCTCTTAGTAACACCTGGGTGTCACGATCCAGTACAAGGATTCCTCTTTGGAGGACAGGGAGCTGGGGGGTTAGGATGGCTAAGAGACAGCTAGAGAAGTGACAGTACTAGTTCCTTCAATAAAGGTCAAACCCAGGTGTTGGCTAGACCTTACCAGAGGCGCGGAGTCTAACCCACTTGGTGGTCTTCACCAGTGACCCCTCCTATTGCAAACCTCCCAACATGACCCTCTCCAGGAGGGACACCATGCTCTGGTCCTGGACTTCCCTGGTAATTTATGATTGGTGGCGGCTCCAGAGGTGGGGCTGCAGTACAGTCCAAAATTCAAATAGGGGAGTCACATCAACTGCCAGTGAGTCCCAGCCAGTGATGTTTGGCAGCGGTTGAAATGGCAGTTGGTGTGGCTCCTCTATTTGACTTTTGAACTGCGCTGCAGCCCCACCTCTTACCAGGGAAGTCCAGGACCAGAGCATTGTGTCCCTCTTGGAGACGGTCATGTTGGGAGGTATGCTATTGGGATATGGGTTTTTCTGCACCGAGTGAGCAGGTTGCGGCCCTCTGGTTAGGTACCTGGCAGTGACGAGGAGACCAGGAACTGACACTAGTACAATTAATGGAATTATGCACCGGTATGCTCTATGAAGTGTTGCAGGGTTCAGAGGCAGGATACACCAAGAAATGACACAGGAGGACCAGGTACAGACCAGTTGGGAGTGACGAGGAATAATGGAAGATCAGATACTGAGGGGTCTATTAACTAAGGGGAGAAAAGGGGGAAAAACTCTAAAGGCAGAGAAAATCCCTGTACATACCGCTTCTCAGTATGTAGTAAAGAGATTTTCTCTGCCTGTAGCCTGCCAGCGCTAAGTGCAGGCTACAATATCACACTGGACCTGGGGCACTTAGTGCTGCCATAAACACCTGTGGCAGCGCTAAGTGTCCCAGGTATTATTAAAAGGAGATGTCCACAAGTTCCACAAGTGCCATAGGGCAGGCATGCTGGCACCTGTAGTCCCACTGTAAAGTACAATAGTATTACATTATTTGGCCCCCCATTACACCCATACCCACCGCTCCAGGGGTATGGGGATGAGCCCCAGGCTTCAGCGTAAGCCTGTGGTGCTCGGGAGAGGGAGAACCCTTTTTCGGGGGGTGCCCGACTCCCCCGAGATCACCGGCTTGCGCTGATCGACTTGGGGTGTAATGCTTTGGACCTGGAGCCCCGGTGATTGGGTCTCCGGGCTGTGCCATTACACCCCGGTCGGTTAGGTCTGGTGCTGGTCTTAAATATAGGGGGTACCCCACGTCTTTTTTGCCCTCTATATTTAAAACCAGCACTAGTCCCTGCAGCCTGGTGTTGGTTTCTAAAATACGGTGAAACCCTACACATTTTGTTCCCCGTATTTTTAGAAACCACCACTGGCTGGCAAACCTGGGGCTGGTTTGGCTTTTGGGGGGGACCTTATGTCATTTTTTTTGTACATTTTTACTACTTGTTTTTACATTTTAAAAAAAACAGGAATTTTCGGGAAATATTCTAGGGACCCACCTAAAGATGTGTAGACATGGGGGATCACTATGGGTACCCCCATTTTTATCTCCTGAAGGAAGTCGGGGTTTCTAATAGCCGCGGCAGGGAAAAAGACAAGGCAAAGATATTTAAAAACCCGACTTTCTTTTGCAGGCAAAAGGAGATGTCCCATAGTGATCTCCCATGTCTGGACATCTTTAGGGGGGTCCCTAGAATATTTCCCGAAAATTCCAGTTTTTTTTTGTAAATGGGGTCAAGGGTCATTTTTAAAAAAACAGGGATCATTTTTTAATTAACTATAGCAAGTGAAATAAAGTTTAGATTTGGGGTTTAGGGGTGCAGGCTTATAAAAATTAGCCTATACTTTTGGGAATACCCCCTTAAAACAAAATGTTGCAAAAAAAATGTAAAAAAAAAAAGAAATCGGGACACCCCCAAAAAAAAAAAAAATTTGGGGGTGACAAAAAAAAAAGTCAAACAAAAAGCCAAACTAACGAAATTAATACTGGTGGGGACCCCAAGTATGTGGCAGGTGTTTTTTTTTATTACGCAGAGTAGCGGCAGGTGTATTTTTGCAGAATTTTTAAAATTACCTTTAGGGACTTAAAAACATGATAATACTCATTTTCATATACCCCAAATTTGATGGGACCACTTTTAAAAATGAAATAAAAAGCTAAATGCTCTTCTGCATCACTTCTTCAATGTCGGGGAAAAAAAACACCAGCCGCGGCTATTTAAAAACCCCGACTTTCTTCTGCAGGCAAAAACGGGGGTACGCATAG
Source organism: Taudactylus pleione (assembly GCA_031769625.1). Lineage (NCBI taxonomy): Eukaryota > Metazoa > Chordata > Amphibia > Anura > Myobatrachidae > Taudactylus > Taudactylus pleione. The sequence goes on from JAUIMM010000185.1 coordinate 10,486,265, forward strand.
TGATCCCCGAGGTCTGGACATCTTTAGGGGGGGTCCTACAAATATTTCCCAAAAATTCCCGTTTGTTTTCGCCGATCCAAGTATCGCCGGGTCCCGTTTTCGCCTAATTTCAAATTGAATACGGGGATACGCGGGCACGCATGCGATACTTTAACGACTGGAAAAAATGCGAAGCCAGCATTAAGTCAGGGTCGCGTTAAGTTAACGCTGCTCGGCTCAAATTGAATACGGGCCTAAGGGCTCTATTTATTAACATTATTTTTACTAAAATAAAGTGAAAAAGGGTGTTTTCACACCCTTTTCACATTATTTTAGTGTCACCTACAGTTACTATAGGGCAATTGGAGTAGAATTCGTAAAATTCTACTCCAATCCTTAAGTATCACTTATTTTTAGTAATCAGATCTCATTTCCCATAATTGTAATGGGAAATGTGATCCAACCAAAGCTACTACAAATAAATTGTAAAACAAAACTGCGGAAAGCCCTCTGATAATAACGCCACCCGGAGGAGAGCAGAATCGGGAGTCGGCCCCAATAATCAGCTGTGTGGTCTAAAGAGACCACACACTGATACAGTGTAAATAAAGAAAAAAAAAAGTAAAAAAAAAATTTACTAACCTGACTCCAGGGACCGGTGATCGGGGCTACAGGTGATGTCCTCCCTCCGGTCAGCTGGTCTCCCATGCTGCACTGCAGCCCGGTCAACAGGTGATCAGGTCCCAGTGCAGTATGGGATATCACCTGACCGGAGGACATCACCTGAGCCCGGATCATGCAGGTAAGCATAATTAAGGGAGAGGCGGGGGTCACGAGTGGGGGTTCACGGAGGGTCAGCGATCATGAGGGGTGGGGCTTAATGATGGGGGTGGGGCTTAGCACCGGGGGGGGGAGGTAGCAACGATTGTTGGAGCTGTGCACAGTGTTGAGGGGAGGGTTGGAACTGACAGCACAGGGGGCTGGGGAGGAAGTTGGAGCCAGGGCTGTCATCAGAAATGATGGGGACCCCGGACTGACAAAAAAGGCAGGGCCCCCACCCCTTCTCCCTCAGTCCCACCAACTGTATCCATTGTGTGTATCCATTGCCATCAAAATGGCCTGGCCCGGGTCTGGGAGAAAGGACACAGACACACACAGACAAAGACACACACATACACTTAACTTACCTATTTCGTTCCTTCTTCTGTCTCAGCCTCTATGCCGGCTTCTCATACTACCCGCCCGTTGTGGCTCCTCTCTTTCATTTAGCGGCGTGGCGTGACGTCATGACGTCATGCCGCGCTTGCTTCAGTGTAAAAAAAAAACTTTATTGGGGGCAAGATAGTGGGTACAGTGGCCAATGCGGGAGGGCGGCGCGGCTTGGGTCAACGAGTCACTTATTCACTGTATTGTGCAGCGGGGGGGGGATAGTGGTGGGCACTTGTGCGGGCAGCTGCAGGCCTGCAGCATACTGGTAGGAGCAGCCGGAACCCCCCCTCTGGGCCTTTCACTGCAGGGGGGTAGTGGCAGGCGGGCGAGCAGGCAACAGCAGACGCCAGACGGGCCCCCCCGAGTGTTTGGGCCCGGGACTCCAGTCTCGACAGCCCCCCCCCATGATGGTGGCCTTGGTTGGAGCTAACTGCACAGGGCTGGGGGGATTGGATCTGACTGCACATGGCTGAGGGGGGAGGGGGGGATTGGAGATTACTGCACAGTGGGCTGGGGGGTATGGTTGGAGCTGACTGCACAGGGCTGTGGGGGATTGGAGCTGACTGCACAGGGGGCTGGTGGGGAGGTTGGAGCTGACTGCAAAGGGCTGGGGGCTTGGAGTTAACACAGGGCTGGGGGATTGGGGCAGAGAGACGCACACTGTGGCCGGTTGAATGGGGCTGAGAGACACACACTGGGGCCGGGGGAATGGGCCAGGGAGACGCACACTGGGGCTGAGAGACGCACACTGGGGCTGAGAGACGCACACTGGGGTCGGGGAAATGGGGCTTAGAGATACACTGGGGCAGAGAGACACACACTGGGATTGGGGCCTGGAGATAGAGAGACATGGAGGCCTGGAGACAAAGAGACACAGAGAGCCTGGAGAACCATAGATGGGCCTGGGGATGGAGACATTGGGCGGTCTATATATTATCTGATTATGATGATGACATGGGTTATACTCTACATAAACAGGCATCTTCCAACAATGTGATCTCCTACATGAATAGTAAATACTGGCTGGAGACGCTGCCCAGTGAGGCTCAAATTCCTCAGAGGTTCCCCATTGCAGAGAAACCACCATATAGGTAAGAAAAGACTTTCAAACTGACTGGGGTCCCAAAAACCCTCCTAGGGGTTACACCAAGGTGACAGGAGCCGGGTGCTGCACTGTTCATATTATATATATATATATATATATACACACCCACAAGTTTTGAACTATTGTTTATAAGTGCTGGACTCTTAACAGCCACTATTTAAGGCCACAAGACTCAAGAGGCTCTTGCAATTTACGTGGAACAGGTATCTGGAGTCATTTTGACTTTGTCTAATGCAAAATCTTGCTATCAGCTCTTTAGCTTCACTACAGATATTTTTTGGCTCTTTGCCTCCAACTGGTTGGCCACCCCTGCACTAGACAACATATTGTCCGATCCGGAGAATCGGAGCAACATATCAGGCACATCGTCTAGTGTGTACCCGCATTGTTGCTGACGATGCGCGTTCCCGCGAATCGTCAGTGACATCCTCCGTCGACCCTGCATGCAGGTGCAATGGGGGATATCGTTAGTTTAGCGAGCTCCCCCACTGGATCCAGTCAACAGCGATGTCGGGCACACTAGACATTGTCTAGTGTGTACCTGGCTTTAGACTCATAAGATGGTACCTGGCCCTCCGAACATATTTTTAAGTCAGTCACCAACCTGGACAACTTCATGTTAATGCATATTGTTTATAGTGAGTTGAACTGGTGTACCAGCTTTCACTTCATGTGATCAAGGACTACATTCTAAGGGGAGGGGGAAAATGTTGAAGAGTAACAGACTGTTATGGGTATATTTACTAAAGTGCAAGTTTGTAGAAGTGTAGATGTTGCCCAATCAGATTCTACTTAACATTTATCCAGCAAGAAGATAGTAGCTAGAATCTGATAGGTTGCTATGGGCAACATCTTCACTTCTAAAAATCTGCACTTTAGTAAATATACCCCTCAGACTGCCCTAAGTGTGGCCTGATAGTTTAATTGTGTATGTTTTGTGATGGAGGAGAAACCTATACCTTTTCAACTTTCATGTGGTATACTGTAATCTTGCTATTTTATACTACTGCTCTGCTGTGATACTGCTATGTTTATGCCACCATGCTATGGTACTACTAATATTGCTAAGATGATGCTATATCACTACTGTGCTTCTGTGACTACTTAATAAAGTCCTGACACTTGCCCAAAATGGTACATTGAAATCATACAGAATGTGTACCTTAAAATCTGATGACTTTTAATAACAGAGGGCCTGATTCAGAGCCGGACGCTATTTGCGCTCGCTCGTTCAGACAAAGGGGCCGGATATTTAAATTGAGCGCTCGCTCTTTGCGGTCTGTCGACGCCTCTATGTCTGAGCGAGCGAACGAAACATGCGCTCGCTATTTTGTAAAGACGCCCCCTGGCTGCTCGCATCCTACGTCATCTCCGCTATTTATTAGATTAATTGAGTACATCGAAAGGCGTCTGAACTGCTCGCACTGCTTGTGGTTGGATTTTCCTACCGCAATCATGCGAACAGTTCAGGCTAAGAAACAACCAAGTGACGTGGTCGATGACGCTGCTTTGTTAATTATGCACACCCTTAAAATGCCCGTTTTGACCGTCTGGCACGCCTGCGTTCGGATCACCACTCCCCGTTTTCAAGCACCTTCCCCTGTTACCACCCACAAACGCCTCATCCTGTCACTCAAATTAGCAGGCACTCGCTGTTTTGCGAGCACTCGATTTTGGACCGCAATGACTGGTTGCCGCATGCGCATTACAACCCATATGCATGCGCAGTTGTGCGAACATCGCTCGGAGCAAACGAGCAGCCGCTTACGAGCGGCTCTGAATCAGGCCCAGAGTCTTTTTTAACATCCACTAACATGACCCCATTACAGAAAAAAATACCCTGTTTCTGTCACACACAACCCAGTATGCCTATTATTCACTATCCACTTTGTTATATCCATGAAAACATTAGGGGGTAAATTTACTAAGAATCAAGTTTGAGTGTGTTTGGGCGAGTTTGCAAACTCATGGGAGTTTAGCCTGTTTTTCAAACTCACAAATTTACTAAGACCAAACAGGTGTGAGTTTGGAAGTGATTTTTCTCTTCTCACTGTTAAAACTCTGGTGAGTTTGCAAACTCGATTAAACTCACCACCGACTAAACTAGGAAGTACTTTACATTAAAAAGTTGCAACTCGCAAATTTACCAAAAATCGAGTTTACAATCTGGGGTGAGTTTGTCGCAAACTCACTGATAAATTGATATTTCAAATAGACCACCTCCTGAGCTGCGAGTTTGGCAGAAACATACACAGATCATTGTGATTTGTGTATGTTTCTGCCTGAATACCTAATATAAAGTGTTGTATTATTTAAAAAAATTACGTATGGTCCCCCCTCCCCCAAAAGCCTAACCATCCCTGGACTTGCCAGCCAGTCCTGGTTCCTAAAATTACGGGGAACAAAATGAGTAGGGTTCCACTATAATTTAGGAACCAGCACCTGGCTGCAGGGCCAGTTCTGGTTGTAATTTTAGGGCGGAAAAAATTGCGGGGTCCCTCTATAATTAAAACCAGCACCGGACCCAAAATGGCCGGGCTGTAATGCCACAGACCGGAGACCCTATTACTGGGCTCCGTGGCCAAAGCATTATCAGCCCAAGCCAGTCAGGCCAAGCCGGGGATCTCAGGGAAAGTGGGGACCCCCCCAAGAAGGACCCTTTGATGTTAAGACCCTTTGATGTCACGCCGCCGCGTCTAGGCAGGTGGCGGCCCGGGAGCGCCTGAGCCTCCCAGGGGAGCTCAGCGGCAGCCCGGGCTGCAGTACTGTATAATGTGCCCGGCGGCTCTGACCGCCACCGCGGTACACTTAACAACCGCCCTCGGCACACTAGTGTGCCGCGGCACAGCGGTTGAAAACTGCTGCATTAGAGACTGTTTATGCTTCTCATGTCAAATATACCCTTATACAGTTAATAGCTAAAAGTGAAAGCAGTAAACTCCTTACATTTTGTAATAACAGTATGTTATACCTAGACTCTCATCATCTTGGAGGAGGTAGATTTGGTTATGCCTCCTTTGCAAACAGCCAGGGATTGGAGACTGGCAGTCTCCCAAATTAAATGAAAAAACAAAAAAAACATAGGGCATTTTATGTTCCAACGTAGTGTAATTTAGGCTTACTCCCCCAATCCATGTCTGAAGCGCTAATAGTAGTGCTCCTAAAACACGGACAGAATCCTCTATATCCTGGTTCCTATTAACCAAAATACTTCAATACGTGTGAAGGTTTTGTTGGCTAAAATACTGTCTATACTTACATTTTAGATTAAATTGTCCACCCATATCAGACAAGTTTTATGTCAGGCAAATCCACAAGTGTAAAGATTAAACATCTGTATTCCCATCAACAATTACACATACGAAGGATAATGAGGCAGTGGCTGTATTCATGGATGCTGCCAAGGTCTGTAATTACGTAGAATGGATTTACCTTTGGGAAGTCATGAAGGGTTTTGATGTTAGACAAATTGCTTATGTGGGGTTCACCTATTATATTCCATCCCAGCAGTCAGAGTGTGTATGAATGTTTATGTTTCAGGCTCCTTAAGGGAGGTATTTATCAAAGTATGTAGAGAGATAAAGTGGAGGGAGATAAAACACTAACCAATCACCTCCTAACTGTCATTTTTCAAACACAGCCTTTAAAATGATAGTTAGAAGCTGATTGGTTAGTGTTTTATTTCTCTCCATGCTTTGATAAATGATAAAGGTACCAGACAGGGATGGTCATAATCCCCCATCCTGCATGCCTTGGCCATTGAGCTGCTACCCTGCATAAAATAATCTCACTGCAACATACAAGGTTTAACTGAGAATAATTGTATTGATTCGATTGCCCTTTACACAGATAACATGCTCCTTTTTTTGTCAGATGCAAACTAATCATTGGTTAATCTGCTGTAAATGATTATTGGCTGTGTTTTTTCCCTTACAAATGAAAATGATAACCCCAGTAATTTTTCATGTGAGTAGCTAGCCTGTGAGATAATTCACAACTTCTGCAATTAACTTCTAACTTCATAAACGTGGATATATGCTTGGCTAGTGAAATGTCAGTGTATATATATACACAAGTAAATGTCATACCTCTTATCAAATATATATATATATATATATATATATATATATACAGTCAGGTCCATAAATATTGGGACATTGACAGAATTTTCATATTTTGGCCTCTATTCACCACCACAATGGCTTTGGAATGAAACAAACAAGATGTGCTTTAACTGCAGATTTCATTTGAGGGTAATTACATCCAAATCAGGTGAACGGTGTAGGAATTACAACGGTTTCTATATGTGCCTCCCACTTTTTAAGGGGCCAAAAGTAATGGGACAAACTAAACAATCCTAAATCTAACTTTCACTTTTTAATACTTTGTTGCAAATCCTTTTCAGGCAATTACAGCCTGAAGTCTGGAATGCATAGACATCACCAGACACTTGGTTTCATCCCTGGTGATGCTCTGCCAGTCCTCTACTGCAAATGTCTTCAGTTCCTGCTTGTTCTTGGGGCATTTTCCCTTCAGTTTGGTCTTCATCAAGTGAAATGCATGCTCAATCGGATTCAGGTGAGGGGATTGACTTGGCCATTGCATAACATTCCACTTTTTAGCCTTAAAAAACTCTTTGGTTGCTTTTGCAGTATGCTTCGGGTCATTGTCCATCTGCACTGTGAAGCGCCGTCCAATGAGTTCTGAAGCATTTGACTGAATATGAGCATATAATATTGCCCGAAACACTTCAGAATTCATTCTGCTGCTTTTGTCAGCAGTCACATCATCAATAAATACAAGGGAACCAGTTCCATTGGCAGCCATACATGCCCACGCCATGACACTACCACCACAATGCTTCACTGATGAGGTGGTATGTTTTGGATCATGAGCAGTTCCTTTCCTTCTCCATACTCTTCTCTTCCCATCACTCTGGTACAAGTTGATCTTTGTCTCATCTGTCCATAGGATGTTGTTCCAGAACTGTAATGGCTTTTTTAGATGTTGTTTGGCAAACTCTAATCTGGTCTTCCTGTTTTTGTGGCTCACCAATGGTTTACATCTTGTGGTGAACCCTCTATATTCACTTTTGTGAAGTCTTCTCTTGATTGTTGACTTTGACACATATACACCTACCTCCTGGAGAGTGTTCTTGATTTGCCAAACTGTTGTGAAGGTGTTTTTCTTCACCAGGGAAATGATTCTTCTGTCATCCACCACAGTTGTTTTCCGTGGTCTTTTGGTGTTGCTGAGCTCTCCGATGTGTTCTTTCTTTTTAAGAATGTTACAAACAGTTGATTTGGCCACACCTAATGTTTTAGCTATCTCTCTGATGGGTTTGTTTTGATTTTTCAGCCTAATGATGGCTTGCTTCACTGATAGTGACAGCTCTTTGGATCTCATATTGAGAGTCGACAGCAACTGATTCCAAATGCAAATGTCACACCTAGAATCAACTCCAGACCTTTTACATGCTTAATTGATAATGAAATAATGAGGGACTAGCCCACACCTGTCCATGAAATAGATTTTGAGTTGATAGTCCCATTACTTTTGGCCCCTTAAAAAGTGGGAGGCACATATAGAAACCGTTGTAATTCCTACACCGTTCTCCTGATTTGGATGTAATTACCCTCAAATTAAATCTGAAAGTCTGCAGTTAAAGCACATCTTGTTTATTTCCTTTCAAAGCCATTGTGGTGATGAATAGAGACTAAAATATCAAAATTCTGTCAATGTCCCAATATTTATGCACCTGACTGTATATGTATATATATATATATATATATATATATATATATAAACTATTGTATGCTTCCTAGGGTCTACTGGTAGAAATACTGTATGTAGATGATCTACCATACCACTCATCACACAGGCAATGAAGGTATAGAACTTAGGGCTTGATTCAGACCCGCGTGCTAGATGTGTAAGGCAGGCGATCACATGGCAAGGCATTAGCACGCCCACTATGTCTTGGCGTGCAATCGCTCTGTGTATGCAGACGTCCACTAGCATATCTTAAGACGCCCACTTGCGCACGTCATCTCCAGGAAGTGTATGCAACCATCGGTAACATCGCGTACCACTGGATGAATACGCAGCACTTGTGGTTGACGATACCTTACCGCAAGCACTGCGAGCACTTCAGTGTAAAAATCAGCCAAGTGACGTGTACTATGATGCTGCGTCTTAATTATGCACGCCTCTGAAATGGCGTTAAGACGCTCAGGCACGCCTGCGTTCGCACCTCCACTCCCCCGTTTCTAGTGGCCAGCCCCTGTCACCACCCACAAATGGCTTCTCCTGTCACTCATTCAGCCGGGCTGTCTGTGAACAGCGAGCGAAAGCTTCCCGATCGCTCGGACTGGTTCGCGCACTGTGATGCGTACGCGTGCGCAGAATGCATACATCGGCTGGCTGCATGCGAATGTATCCTAGCGAACGGGTCTAAATCGGGCCCTTAGCTCAAAGATTCGCAGGAGATACTAGTACTGATTCGGATTCTCCTCTGTGAAAGAGTTCCAACTTACTGGAACTGACATCTTTAGACAGGGAGGCCGTCCGGCTTAGATATAGAATAAAGCAATTATGCAGCTGTATGTGAACAGTATCCTTACATCCTTTGAACAAATTAGGGAGGAGTGTAGTGTCTTTGGAAAGATGTTTTATATCTAACTCCAGCCCAGGCAGGGCCTAGAGGCACAATATGAAAATACGACAACACTACTGAAAGTAGCCGTAGTAAATAAAACTTGTATCATATCTACACTGTCAATTGTAAGGAACATGTAGTTGAGAATTGATCTACAAGCTAAGAAACCCTAGTATAAATCTTTTTAAATAAAATAAATGTAATACCTACCGTTTTCTTCTTCACAAGATTCAGTTTCAAAATGATCAACATCTGTTGATGAAAAATACACAATGTCACATAAAAGAAATGTTTGCTCACAAGCTAAATTAAAATATTGCAAAATTCATGTTATAAATATTTAGCAAAACAAGTCTTGCAACAAGTACTGGAAGATTTATAAAGAAGCAATTTTACAGTCATAATATTTTGTTTAATAATACAGGTAAATCTGTACTCTGTATATATTGTGCAATAATTAATTTTTACTAGTTAATTGCTGATTGACTGACGGCTCCAGATACACTGACCAGCCCACGTGGGAACTGTCATGAGCCGGAGCCAATCAGTAGCCGCTAACTGTAGAGAGGCTGCTGATTGGCTGACGGCTCCTGACAGTTCTCACTCAACAGTCGGGAGCCGGTTAGCGGTGTATGTGGTCACAGACATACGCTAATGGTAAGTATATGGATTGCGTACTCGGTTTGTTTTTTTGATTCTACGGAGACCAGTGCAAGGATGGAGGTGACTATAGGATCTTTTTTGAAGGTCCATGCACACGGATATCTACTTGGAGAAGTGGACAGACCGGCTGGTACAGGTAAGTATGTGTGATTGATGTAAGCGTGTAATAAAGCTGTACTATCTAAGGTGCGTATGTTGTGTCTTTATTTAATTATTTATTTTACAGTGGGGGTACGGGTGCTATTACTCCCGTACCCACAGCCCGGGGTTGCGGGTAAGAGCCCCGGGCTTCAGACCAAGCCTGGGGTTTTGGGAGGCGGGTACCCCTTCTTTTGGGGGTCCCCACCTCCCCTGAGATCCCCGGCTTGGCCTGAGCAGCTTGGGGTGATAATGCTTTGGCCCCGGAGACCCGGTAATAGGGTCTCCTGGCTGTGGCATTACACCCCAGTCGTTTTGGGTCTGGTGCTAGTTCTAATTATAGGGGGACCCCTGCGCATTTTTTCCCCCCTATATTTAAGCAGCCTGGTGCTGGTACCTAAATTACGGTGGAACCCTACTCGTTTTGTTCCCCGTCATTTTAGGTACTAGGACAGGCTGACAAGACCGTCGCTGGTTTGGCTTTTTTTGGGGGGGGACCCCACATAATTTATTTTAAAGAATTTAACCCTTTTTACAGGACTAACACACAAGCAGCCTGCACATATCTCACTGATATGTGCAGGCTGCTAGCTCAGGAGAGATTTGCAGAGAGAAAACATTGCAATCTCGGGTGAGTAATCTCCTGCAAAACAAGATACTCGTTATCTCGTTATATCAAGTTATCTCGTTCTGCTTCGATTTGCCTCAAATCGCCTGTTGGTAAATTTGAGAGACTAAAAGTGATTAAATCACCCGCGTTTTGGTGAGTTCCAACAAGATTAATCTCCTTGAAAATCGGGACCATGTCAAATCTTAGTAAATTTACCCCTAAGACTCTTAGGGACATGATCAATCAACTGATGCTTGAGGTCGCTTAGTTTGTGCCACTTTTCGGCAAAGTGCCTTGTCACAGGCTGGTCGGATGGTTTACCTTGTAGTGTAGACATTATTGCTAATCTACGGAGAGCCATTCTTTCCCTGGCTGTTCTTATAGATTTTCCCACATACGCCAAACCACGTGGGCATGTGATTAAATACACTATAAAAGTGGATGTACATGTCAGAATATTGATTAATTTTTTAAGTTCTACCTGAACTTGGAATGTTGAAAAGAATATCCTGTGACCATATTGTTGCATGTAGTATATTTATAACATTTATAACATCTTGGGCTTTGCCTAAGAAATTTGTTAGCTTGAGCACAGGATTCATCTGTTCGAAACCCATGATGTCCGTACCAAAATGTCCTTGATATTTCTTCCCCTTGTGTTTGGGTGCTAGTGTGTTTACAGCACCCTAAGTGGGACAAGGCACCCCCTACTAAAAACTAGTGTTTGTCAAAGTGGATTAATACACATGGAGAACTACACTGGTGACAGTAATTGACATTACACATGGATACTTTACACCATCAGAATACTACAAGGATGGTCCAGGATGAAGTACCTGGATATAGTAATACAAGATCCGGATTGGGGGATGTATACAGCTTTACCGACTATGATGCCGACCGAGTTTTGTTTAAAAAGAAATTAACAACTTTTGACAGTGGTATGGAGAACATTTACCACCAATTACTAAAACGTAAACATCGAGATATTAATTATCTTATGCATGGCATTTCTCTGTCGGATTATTTTAGAGAGAAGTTGATACCCAGGGGCTATGTAATGTGCCCACGATTGGACAATATAATTCGGAAATTTGTAAAAAGTGGGTCGTCATTTTAAATAAGTGCAGTATGGACCTTATATTATTGGTCACAGAGGAGGCTGGATGTGAACTAAAAATTACTAGAGATAAAATCAACATTGTGGAAACTGAACACAGATCCACTATACAACAGGAGTCTAGTGGGGAATGGTTATCAAAGTTGCAAAAACAGTGCAACAACTACCGAAGAGAACTCATCAAATTTAAAAGTAATAAACATAGAATTGTTGAGGAAGATTATGAAACCAACAGGGTGTATAGGTGGCTTATGGGAGTAGACCCAGGAACCACAAACCCTACAATGCCAGATCCAAACATCACTGGCGCAAACGAAGGGAGACTCAACCTAGAGAAACAATCACTTCTAATAGTGATAGCGAATTTGCATGCATTTATTTGGAGGAGCCAGTGGACAATACAAGTGTCCCTTTATGAATAACTCCAGATACCCCCAAGGGTCCAAGAACAAAAGGTCGCCCACCCACAGGGGCGGGCAGAAAGTGAGACTTAAGGGAAATACCATCAAGGAGAAAACTCTGATTTATAATTTGTCATTTAGGAATCTTAGTGAGATGGAATTGAGGGTGTTAAAGAAAGGTCTCTCTTTTGTGCCGACAAACTCCTTCAATGAATTAATTTGGCAAACTGATTTGCATAAATTTGCCTATAAATTGAGATTACAGGAACATTTTCAGACACAAGAAGTCAATCTCACATCCTCACCTCATCAGGATTTCCTTAAGAAGAGACAAATCTCCAACTTTGACCCACAATCTATAAATGCTTCGATCAAATAATTTTTGAGCCTCTTAGATGTCCATTATTAAATATTCTTCTGCTGCCACAAATAGGAACTATAATTTGTCCAGATCTGAATGGAATGCTCTCAAGAAATTGGGTTCTTAGCAGGATATTATTATGTGCCCCACCGATACGGGAAGCGGTGTAGTGATTTTGAACCTCTCTGATTATAGAGATGAGATCTATAACACTAGCCAATATACATACCTGTGAAGCATTACCGAATGATCCATCAGAAAATTTTAAAAAGAAGTTGATTCTTTATTTGATAAAGCTGTAATAGATGTCTTTATTGCCAAAAAAATATGCCAAGCCCTTAATAGGACTTTCCGCTAGTTCCTGTCCTTTTTATGGTCCCTAAGATCCACAAAGATGTGGCCAAACCACCTGGGAGGCCAATAATTTCAGCACGGAACTCCATCTTTCAGCCAATATCCATGTTTTTAGACAATATCATACAACCGTTGATCTTAAGACAAAAAGGTCACATTAAGGATACAACTGATTTCCTTCATGGCATTGACTCCATTGACACAGTGCCAGATGGAACTATTATATGTACATTGGACAGATGTAGTCTATATACAAGTATCCCACATGTACAGGGCTTGGAAGCCATGAAGGAGTTTTTGATTAAGGAGAACATGAATTCTTTGGATTTTAGAGTTATTTCTCAAATTATTGGAGCTAACCCTGACTAGGAATGTTTTCTTATTTAATGGTAAATTTTTTCACCAAATTAGTGGATGTGCCATGGGTAGCAATGTGTCACCCTTTTTTGCCAATGTGTTTATGTTCCACAAAGAGCAGGAGATGTTTTTCTTGAATCCTGATATTGCCAAATACATCTTCACATACTTGAGGTATATAGATGATGTGTTCATCCTTTGGACAGGAGTGATGGAGAGATTAGAAGCACTGGTAAGATATATCAATATCGGGGACTCTCCTATTAAAATTACATGTCAAACGAGTGAAACTTCGTTAAATTATTTAGATGTTCTGGTGACAATATGAAATAACCAATTACATACAGTGATTTACACCAAACCCATGGACAAAAACATACTATTTATGGCTAATAGCCACCATCCTGTGGCACTTAAGAAAAGCTAACCTAGGTCACAAATGATTAGAGTGGCCAGAATAACTAGCATCCACTCAGAGTTGGAATTAGCCTTTGATAAGGTGGTAAAGAAATTCAATGAAAGGGGATACGAACCTAAACTTCTAGCTAAACATAAGAACGAAGTACTAAAAATTCCCAGGTTAAGTTATTAGGACCAAAAGACAATAGACAAGATTCCTTCATTGAAGAAGGCACCTGTGCCGAAAAGCATTGGAGACCCTCACATCAAACCTGACACTGATCCAGGCTGACCTCCACTAAAGATCCCCATCCCCACCAGGGACCACCAGTGCAGCAAGTTCTTAGCCCACCCGCCCGCTGGTCCACACCGCTCACACCTCCAGTGACCGGCTCCACCCGGACCAGCCTCTCTCCCTCCCCTTTCCAAGGCATGCTCAACAACTGACTCCTGGCCAGGGTTGTCTCCACCATCGATCCCCATTTCCACGAGGGACCGTCAGTGCAGAGAGCACCCCGCACATCCGTCCGCAAGTCCGCACAGCCAACATCACCAGTGACCAGCTCCATCCACTCACAAACACACACAAGTCATCACCATCACCGCTACTAGCAGGGAGAGCACACGATACCCCCCCTACCCCCATAAAGATTCCTTCATTCCATTTGTTAATGAATATAACACCTCTAGTCCATGGTACCTAGGGCAATGAGAGCCCTATGGCTGATCATCTCCACGGTTAGAGGTTTACATGTTTTAAACACAAAAGACTCCTAAAGTGTTACGCAAGGGGAAGAAATATCAAGGACTTTGTGGTACATACGGACATCACGGGTTTCAAACAGTTGAATCCTGTACTCAAGCAAACAAATTTCTTAGGCAAAGCCCCAGGATGTTATAAATGTACTACATGCAACAACATGGTCACAGGACATACTTTTCAACATCCAAGTTCAGGTAGAACTTACAAAATTAATCATATTCTGACATGTACATCCACTTTTATAGTGTATTTAATCACATGCCCATGTGGTTTGGCGTATGTGAGAAAATCTATATGAACAGCCAGGGAAAGAATGGCTCTCCTTAGATCGGCCATTAAGTGTGCACTACAAGGTAAACCATCCGGCCAACCAGTGGCAAGGCACTTTGCCGAAAAGGGGTACAAGATAAGCGACCTCAAGCATCAGAATATAATCTCAAAGAAGAAAAAAGATAAGATATAAGGTCTGGTGCACAGTCATGGGTCTAATGTGCCCATATTGTGATTTCTGAATTATTAGTAAAATCTAACTTTTATTAGTATTTTTTTTAAATATGATGTATAGATATATGGCGAAATATTTAAAATATAGAAAATAGAATATGAAAAAGAAAAAGTTATTAAAACACTTCCTGTTGCTGCCGGTCTATTGTATCTCTTTATTGTTCAATAAATTGTCAAGTGGTAAAGCTGTCAGTATTTGCAGCACTATTGAGTGTTTACAGTGTATCTTTAGAATGTCCTCTCTAAGGTATTTGTCTTCAACCCAGAGAATTCCCTGTAGTGGACAGTTAGTAACCTATGCAGCTGCAACGGTGTCAATGTTCCTTTATAAGTATTGTTATCATAAATTATATCTGGACACTTAATAACCTATGCAGTTGTAACAGTATCAGTGTTCCGTTGTAAGTATTACATTCATCAGTAGTATCTGGGGATATATTAATAGCAAGGGTACAATTCGTTCTTGTGATTCTTATAATAGATACATATCACATAATTGTTAAATAGTTTGTTATGTAAATAAGACATTCATTATAAGGTGCTGTGTTAGTTTCACACATGAGTGGGGTTTGCTGTTATTAGGATCGTGGATCTAGGCAATTCCTCTGAAGTGTAATGATAACAGAATATTCTGCAAATATGGTAACAAACTTAATGGGTTCACTAATGCTGTGTCCCAACTCAGATACTCTCCCTCACACTTGACATAAATATCACAACATCATATATTAAATATTAGATCCTAGAATCCACATGCAATTGTACGGTGACCGGCAGCACTCAGGGAATGCCATTGCGGGGTTCGCCTGGGGCAGCTTTATTAAGGCAGTGCAACCAGAATGTTTTCTGTGTCAGGTATTTTTCCTGTCTACTTCATTCCCATTCGTCAATTTGCATCGCTCCGTCGTTATCCATCCGATTGGTTGCTAAGGCTTCATAGACTTATTCAAAATGTTAGCATCATAGATGCCTTCCGTCGTTCCATAACGGTCCGTAGTAGATGGTGACTTCACAATAGGATCCTAATGATGTAATTCCCTATATTATCTAATTTATACGTCTCTTTATAACAATTTGTTATAGGGATCATATTTATTATCCATGGCATAACTATTATGATGTCTCATATGCATAGATTATTCCAACCTCAACAGATGGTTGTTATTTGGGACATAATTAATGAATCATCATTGAGATCCTAAAATATACAGTAGATTTATTAGATGAATTCAGTCAGATATGTATGAGTATAATAATATATTTGGATAATTCTTCACAGTATATTCTCTAATAGTGATAACGTATATTGTATCACATATATTATTGTCACAAAAAAATCGCAAAAACACGATTGTGGGCATAATAAAAATGATAATAAGTATATATCGAATTCATATGTCATTCTTATTTATCCTATAAAGATAAATAAGAACGACATACGAATTTGATATATACTTATTATCATTTTAGTGAGAACTGTGAAGAGTCGCCAGACAATCAGCGGCCGCTAACTGCAGTGTGGCGACTGATTGGCTCCGGCTCCTGACAGTTCCTAGGTGGGCTGTTCAGTGAGTCAGGAGCCAATCAGCGGCCACTCTACAGTTAGCGGCTGCTGATTGGTTGACAGCTGCTGACACACTGATCAGCCCACGTGGGAACTGTCAGGAGCCGGAGCCAATCAGCAGTCACTTAGTGTAGAGCGGCTGCTGATTGGCTGGCGGCTCCTGACAGTTCTCGCTGATCAGTCGGGAGCCAGTTAGCAGTGTATGTGTGTGACCACATACACTGCTAATGATAAGTATATGGATCGGGTACTCTGTTTTTATGCAAAGACCCCCCCTGCTGGATGCTAGGGGGACTAGCGTGAGGATGGAGGTGAGTATAGGATCATTTTTGCAGGTCATTCCTCACGCATTTCTACATGGGATAAGGGGACGCGAACATCTGGCAGTAGTTAAGTATGTGTGAGTGAGGTAGGTGTGTAATAAACTTTTACTGTATACGGTGTGTGT
The DNA here is from genome assembly GCA_031769625.1 of Taudactylus pleione. NCBI lineage: Eukaryota > Metazoa > Chordata > Amphibia > Anura > Myobatrachidae > Taudactylus > Taudactylus pleione. The sequence goes on from JAUIMM010000185.1 coordinate 10,502,898, forward strand.
CTTGTGTCTTTATTTAACTATATATTTTACAGTGGAGGTACAGGTGCCGGCCGCCTGCTGGAACTTGTAGTTACTCAAGTGCCAAAGGGCAGGCATGCTGGCACCTGTAGTTCCACTTTAAAATACAATAGTTTACTACTAGTTTCCACTTAATTACCCCCGTACCCACAGCCCAGGGGTGCGGGGAAGAGCCCCAGGCTTCAGACCAAGCGACTTGGGGGTGAGAATGCTTTGGCCCTGGAGACCCGGTAATAGGGTCTCCGGGCTGTGGCATTACACCCCGGTCGTTTTGAGTCCGATGCTAGTTTTAATCATAGGGGGACCTCTACGCATTTTTTTCCACCCTATAATTAAAACCAGGACTGGCCCTGCAGCCTGGAGCTGGTATCTAAATTATGGTGGATCCCTTCTCATTTTGTTCCCTGTAATTTTAGGTACCAGGACAGGCTGACAAGTCCGGGGCTGGTTAGGCTTTTGGGGGAGGACCCCACGTAAATTTTTTTAAAGAATTTAACCCGTTTTTTACAGGACTATCACACAAGCAGCCTGCACATATATCACTGATATGTGCAGGCTGCTAGCTCAGGAGAGATTTGCAGAGAGAAAACACTGCAATCTCCAGTGAGTAAACTCCTGCAAAACGAGATACTCGGGAGAGATATCTCGTTCTGCTTCACCATCGGCCAACTTGATTTGCCTCAAAACGTCTGTTGGTAAATTTGAGAGATAAAAAGTGATTAAATCACCCGAGTTTTGGCGCGTTCCAGCGAGATTAATCTCATTGAAAATCGGGACCATCTCGAATCTTAGTAAATTTACCCCTTGGTTTCTATGTGCTTCTTAGTGCATCATGTTGTAACATCCTGTTATTCTGCTGTGCATTCCTGCTAACACTACACTGTGCAATCCTGCTAAACCTACACTGTGCAATCCTGATATTCCACTGGGCAATCATCCTAATCTGCATTGTGCAATCCTATTATCCTGCTGGGCAATCCTGCTAATCTGTACTGAGCATTACTGATATCCTGCTGCACATTCATGATCAGGGCCGGATTGGCCATCTGGTACTTCTGTCATTTGCCAGAAGGGCCGATGGTCTTGAGGAGGGCGAAAGTACCACCCAATGCTGCCGGATACAGGGTATTAGCTCCGGGGGAGGGAAGGGGTGGCGACAGTGGGCCGGGAAAAGATGGGGGCGTGCCGCGAGGCCAAGCCCCCATCACTCGCGGCACTCCCCCCTTGAAACTAAACCACACACCCCTTCACAAGTGCGCACGCGAGCACAGGGCGGACTGCCAGGGCTGATGTACAGCCCCTGTCCATCCCCGTTTCTGATAATCTGCGTAATCCTGTTATCCTGCTGGATAACTTTGCTACCTGCACTGTGCATTACTTATATCCTGCTGGGCAATTCTGCCAATCACACTGGGCAATCCTGCTTCCCTTATCAATCCTGATATTTTACTGTGCTATCCAGCTATAGCTGCATTGTGTTATCCTGATATTCTGTATAGTATTACGTGAATTCCTGCAAACCTGTCTGGTGCAGACCTGTACCTTTGTTACTTGTACCCTGTATTCTATTCTGAGGATCCAACATTCCTGCACCTTTCATATTTGTAAATTCAAGCTACAGTACTGTACCTGTACCTGGACAGCAATACACCGCTACTGCGATCAATCATGATATTTAACCTTCTTATTCTAGTCTGCCTGAGGAGAACTATTACACGGTCAACTAGCTTCACTGATGTTACATTCACCACAGCTAGTTCAAGGGCTATCTTATACTGAGATCAGTCAACTTCCTACATTATAACAGAATGTTGTACTTAAACAATCCTATCACCTTGGGGGAGGTGGATTGGGCTATTGTCTCCTTTCCAAACAGCAAGGCATTGAAGGCTGATGGTCTCCCAAATAAACTGTATAAAAAAATAGGGCATTTTGTGCTCTTAAGTGGTTTTAAACATAGGGCTCGATTCAAATGATCGCAAAGTAAATAGCGCCGGAAAGGAGCTCCCGGCGCTATACAATTCTGCTCGCTGTTAGGTCGGAGAATGCCCGTTCTCCCGCCCCTCGCACCTTAAACAGGGTGTTTAGTTGTGAGAACGGGCATTCTCCGTCTAAGCTTCCCGGCGCGATGCTGTTTTCCCGGCGCTAACGGCAGAAAACAGCATCGCGCCTGGACTTTTGTCAGATTTCTGCTCGCATCCCTGGAGGTACGCGAGAAGAAATTCTTAGTCGGTCTTAGCAGCGCAATGAATTGAATAGCTCCGAGAGATGATTCCCTGCGCTATTCACTTCGCGTTTAATAGAATCGAACCTATACATTAGATATATAGTGTAGTATAGGTTCACTCTCCCCATCCATATCTGGAGCACTAATAGTCGTACTACTAAAACACAGAAAGAATCCTTTATATCCTGGTTCCTATTGACGGATATCCTTATTTTCCACTTGTGTAATACAGGTTGAGTCTCCCATATCCAAATATTCTGAAATACAATTTTTTTTTTAGCATGACTGAGATAGAGATACCCTTGCTTTTTCATGGTTCAATGTACACAAACTTTGTTTAAGGCACAACATTATTAAAAATAAAGTATAAAATAACTTCAGGCTTTGTGTATAAGGTGTATATGAAATATAAATGACTTGTACACAAACGTTGTTTGAGCCACAAAATTATAGAAAATACTGTATAAAATTACCTACAGGCTGTGTGTGTATAAGGTGTATGTAAAAAAAATGCATTCTGTGTTTAGATTTGGGTCCCATTCCCAAGATATTTCATTATGGCATGCAATTATTCCAAAATATGGCATATTCCGAAATCCAAAATACCCCTGGTCCCAAGCATTTTGCATATGGGAGATTCAACCTGTATTTGTTTTGGTAAAATTTTATCTATAGTATACATCATAAACAAAATCACACACGCAGATCAGACAGGTTTTATGCCAAGCAAATCCACAAGTGTACACATTAAAAATCTGTATTCCCATCAATACAGAGGTTAATGAGGCAGTGTTGGTATCCATAGATGCAGAGCTGGATTAATGGCAGGGCGGTACAGACAGGTGCCTAGGGCCCAGTGGACTCAAGCACACAGACTGGGAGACGGAGCCCAGCTGTCTCCGCTGCGTACCATATGGTTAGGGGATCTGCCTGCCAACTGCCCAGACTGCCTGAGCAAATGGGCTAATGGTGCATGGCAGCTACATGCAGAGGATGTGGCACTGCATTGGTTAGGGCTAGATCCCCTTCAATTAAAGGACCCTGACATCATCATTTACTAATTTACTATGTGGACAACTATTGGGAATAGTAACCATGCCCGAAGTGTGGCGAGCAAAGCAAGCCATCGAGGGTACAATTTTCTTCTGTTGGTGGCCAGATACTACATTTGGGACACATTAACAGTGCTTTAAGGGCATGGAACTCCACTTCCACCCTCACTCGACGTCACGTCCGGGTACATTATCTGAAGATTACTGGGTATAACCCATGAGACTCTGCAGAGGGGTCAGTTGAGCATGTTCTAAGCTCTGATTGGAGGAGTCCATCACATGCTCCTCTGAACAGTGGAGATTAGCGTCCGCAGCATTATGAGAGATTCACAGTGAGAGGGGGTTAATGCTTTTTTTGGGGTTAATTAACATAAAGGGTTTTTTTTTTATTAGACAGAGGGTACAGTAATGACTGTGAATGGAATTACTGATGTGAATAAAGGACTGTTTATATGGGGGTGGTCAGTTGTGGTGAATAAAGCTGCTATAATCATCCTGAAGTAGGTAAGATTTTTTAGGAGGTATTTTTTTTTTAGGATGAGGGGATAATATTGTGTGGCAGTCTCAGAACTACTCTTTGTTGTATAGTGGTCATTTACATGCTCTCTGTATTATATATAGGAGACATTCACATGATTTCTATGTTATATGACAGTTATTCACATGCTCTCTGTATTATATGGCGGCCATTCACATGCTCTCTGTATTATTTGGTAGTCAGAAAATGGTTGTTGTAGAGTATGATGGTCACAAACATGGTCTCCGCAGTGCATGGCTGCCACAAAAATGCTCTTTGCAGTACCTCGTGGTCACAAAAATGCTCTCGCAGTCAATGGCGGTCACAAAAAATGCTTTCTGCAGTACATGATCACAAAAAAGGGAAGAGGCGGTCAAAATGTTATGTATCTCAGTCATATCTCCAATTGCGACTGGGTGGATGTATCTGGGCTGCAAAGTGAATGGCTTGCTATGATGTTCTGACAGAATTGCAGGCACTGGTTACTGAAAATGTTTCCTATCACTGATTATTCATTAAGCAGACCCTATACGTTTTATCACTTTATGGATTAATTTGCTTTGTACTTTATTTTTTGTTTCTGTAGTGGAAGGTGGTTCTTTGTAAGATTTTCTTTCAGCTCCAGTATGTCTAGAAACGGTATTCATTGTATGATCGGTTTGGGGTGGGGGCTCCAAACCAGTATCTTGACTAGGACCCTGTGAGGTTAGCAGCCAGTGTATATAAATGTTTATGTTTCAGACTCCTTTAGGCTGTATATGTCATACATTGTGGTTCTAGACCCCGTTACATGGTCTGGCGCTGCCATATCATGGTCCTTCCTGCCCTTTCTGGCAGCTGTCACAATTTCTGAGCACCCTGCCTTCCAAAAAATATGCACAGACCATTCCTCTGTCTGCACGGCCATCTTGCTTTGCATAACATGATTCACCAATTCAAATTGGGATGCTACTCCGTCTTTGTGTCTTTACTCTGGTTTTAGCACGCTGTTTCATCAGTCTTTGGTGTGCTGTATTGTGGCCTGTGGTGGATTCTCATTCTGAGTGTTCTGGTGTCAATTCCAGTCCTGGGTTATAGGTAGTTGCATCCAGTCCTGAGTTGCAGTACTGGGTCCCAGCTCTTAGTGCATCTTGCTAGTCTCTGGGTAGGGTTCCCCGGGACTGGGTCCCAAGCTCTGAGTGTGGGGGATCGGTGTCCAGTTCTGAACACCTGTTTCCGGGTCTCAGTTCTGAGTTCTCAGTGACCGGATTCCAGGTCTGCGGCTTTTGTGCCCTGAACCAGTTCTGAGTCTCCGGTGCTGGGTTCCAGTTCTGCTCGCCCATTTCAGATCCCAGCTGAGAGTTCCCTATGAATGGGTTCCAGTCCTACCCTAAGTTCTTGCCATAGTCTCTCGTGCTGAGACCGACCTCCTATTTCCATCTCTGAGTTTTGCCCAGACACCATTTCAGAGTCCTGAGCCTTGTTCCCATACACTGGTACTCCCTGCAATCCGATATCTGTTCCCGTGTGGTCATCCGATGAGCAGAAGTTTCCTAAAGGCACCTAGCTTCTTGCACGTACCTAACGACTCTGGGCCCAAACATATTGATCTTGATTACAGAAAATTCTGACAGTATACAGGTACCAGACAGAAATTATCATAATCACCCATTCTTGTGCCTTGGCTATTAAATAAATAGACCTCACCACAACATATGCGGTTTGTCCTGTGAATGATCATATTGATACGATTGCAATTTATGCAGAAAGCATGCTCCATTTTTTGTAACACCCTAAAGAATCAATGGTTGATCTGCCGTAAATTGTTATTTTAATGGGTTTGGATTTTTTAGGAATAAAAGATAATTGTTATTAAGCTAGAATTTTCCTCTGGGAAAACTCAGACCAGAAAACGTTTTACACCAGTTAACTCTGCAATTGACTTCGAAGTTGAAAAACTTGTATATATTAATTACTAGTGAAATTTTAGTGTATACAACTAAATGTCATACCCATTTTCTAGTATTTGAAAACCAGGCTGCATGTCTTAGAAAAACCATAATTGTCAATGGCTGGTAAAAAAAAAAAAATCATAAAATAAATGTTCATCAAAAATATTCATTTGCATTTCAACAAGCCCAGATGTCTATTCTATTCAGCATAATCTGTAGCGTAGATCATCATCTCTCCTCTCTGATCTGGGTGGAAAATAGTCTAAGGATATGGAAATATATACTCTGTAGAGTGAAAAGTGCAGGAGGTCTAGCCTTATCTAATCTCCAAAACAACTACTAGGTGTCCCAGTTAGCACATTTAAAGCACTACTAAGCAGACCCTTCAGGCCAAGAACTATATTCTTTGTTAGTTAAACAAATATCCTTTGGTCATACTGCTCTATAGGGTTTGCAGAGAGAAAATTGTAGATGATCTGCTATACCACTCATCAAACAGGCAATGAAACTTATGGAACTTAGCTCAACCTTATATCACCTCTGTGTTCCAAGTATGCCCTAGGGCAGGGGTGGCCAACCCGCAGCTCTCGAGCTGCATGCGGCTCTTTTGTTTCTAAAATGCGGCTCTCCCTCTGGAACTGGGAATGCTGGTCTCTGAAGCTGGCTCCTCACATCCTCAGGGATGTGAGGAGCCTGCCCTGCGCGTCTGCTGGCTCTAGTTAGATCCAGTCAGAGCGAGGCAGCGGGAGCCAGAGCCAGCGTGGTCAAGCAAGTACTGGGCTGGGGGCACTGGTTAAGGGGCACAACTTTAGGGGACACAGATACAGGGGGCACTGCTTAAGTGGCACTACTTTAAGGGGCACAAATACAGGGGGCACTGCTTAAGGGGCACAAATGCAGGGGGCACTGCTTAAGGGGCACTACTTTAGGGGACACAAATACAGGGGGCCCTGCTTAAGGGGCACAAATACAGGGGGAACTGCTTATGGGGCACAAATGCAGAAGGCACTGCATAAGGGCCAAAACTACAGGGGGCACAAAAACAGATGGCACTGCATAAAGGGGCACAAATACAGATGGAGCTGCATAATGGGCACAAATACAGAGGGTACTACATAAGGAGCACAAATACAAGGGGCACTGCATAAGGGCCAAAATACAGGGGGCACTGAATAAGGGGGCACAAACCTTGTGACAGCTAGGCCACGCCCCATTTTTGTGTGGCGCGCGCTCCAGTCGGCTCCTTAGCTTGGCTACAGGTATTTTTTTTAGCTCTTTGCCTCTGACTGGTTGACCACCCCTGCCCTAGGAGCACAGATTAGACATACAACAACACTACTGGAAATAGCCACTGAAAAGAAAATTTGTATCATATCTACAATCATGTACAGTAGTTCAAAATTGATCTACAAGCTAAGAAACCCTAGTACATATCATTATAAATAATTTGGGACTTACCATTTTCTTCTTCACAATTTTTAATTTCCAAAGATTCAACAGCTGTAGATAAAAAATACAAAACGTTACGTATAAGAAATGTTGGCTGACCAATGCTGCTTGACTCGCGGCTTGGTGGTCTTGAGCGAACTAGACTGCCTAGGCTTAGAGGCAGTTGCTGATGGCAGAAAGTCAGATTTAGAGGCTGCCACGGTAGCCACAATCTTGTCCAATTTTGCGCCGAACTGTCTATCTCCAGAGAAGGGTAAGGATTCGAGTACCTTCCTGGATCCCATGTCCGACTTCCAGGACCATAGCCAAAGGGCCCGGCGTGCGACTACCGAAGTGCCTTAGAGGCAAGGAGTCCAATATCAAACGCAGCTTCTCCCAAATAAGAGGCCGCTTCCTGAATATGGGAGATATAGGCAGTTGTTTCCTGGTAGCGTCTGATGGCAGGCTCTCTTACAGTGCCCCTGCCCATCCTTCGATAGCCTAAGCCACCCAGGACGCAGCCATAGCTGGCCTAGTAATAGTGCCAGAAAGCGAGTAGACTGACATTAGACAAGTTTCTAGCTTTCTATCCGTGGCTTCCTTAAGGGAGGATGTAGACTGTAAAGGCAGCATAGAGTTTCTGACTAAGCGTGCCACATGCGAATCAACAGTGGGAGGGCTTTCCCATTTAGTACACTCCTTAGTAGGGAGAGGGTAAAAATACGCTAGTCTTTTTGTGACCTGGAACCGCTTGGCAGGAGTACCCCAAGCTTCCCCCAAGAGTTCAGTGAGCTGTTCTGATTGAGGGAATTCTGCCTCAACCACCTTCTGACATTTAAACATCGGGGTTTTAGGTTTAGTGGCCGGTTCATCACCCTCTATAATTAGGATTGATTTAACCGACCTCACTAAAGCAGGAATATCCACTGTTGTTTGACAGTGCTCCTCACCCGAGTGTGACTCGGAGACAGAACCTTGTGCGTCATCTGCCTCCTCAGATGATACTTCAGAATCCAAGAGCTGGGTAGACTGAGAGGATGATACAGTCCACCTATGTGCTTTGGTGGCTAATGGTCTGCCCGCATGTAACGTTTACTGAGAGGCTGCAGACATTTAAACCATATTCTGATGGGCATAAACACCTATCCAAGGAGAATGCATAGGGGGTACAGACATTGTAGTTTGTAACAGCTGTGGATACCCTATGGTAGGAGGCAGCATGGTAGTTGATAAACAATCCACTAGCTGTGTCCTAACCTGGGATAAGGAGGACACCCAGGGTGGCTCATATACCGGGGCTGGTAAGGTGGATTGGTGAGCAGATTTATAACAATTAGCACATAGACCCTCCTGCATGAAATCCTGAGAGAGCAAACCCACAAAACAGGATTTAGATTTAAACCAGCAAAGGGGCCTCAGCCTAATGTTTATTCTTGCCGTTGGAAGACATAGAAATAGCCAATAAGTAGCACACCATTAGGGGTAAATTTACTAAAGTGAGAGTTTTTAGAAGTGAGTTTTAAAAGTGATGTTGCCCATAGCAACCAATCAGATTCTAGCTATTATCTTTTAGAAGGTGCTAGTTAAATGTTAAGTAGAATCTGATTGGTTGCTATGGGCAACATCACTTTTAAAACTCACTTCTAAAAACTCTCACTTTAGTAAATTTACCCCTAAGTGTCTAGTTAATAATGCAATGTGACACCCTCCACAAATACAAGTAATTGTGAAGTACAAATGCTCCTACACACCTGGTAGTTGAGGGTTTGAAAAAAGAGCAGCAGGGATAGATATAACTGACAGTCAGAAAGTTTAAGACAGAATATCACACAACAGAGGTAGCACAAGTCACATACAATGCATATAAATATACTTACAATGGGCACTAAATCAACTACTCAAGCCTCCAAGGGCTGGTAGGATTTGTGCGCTTTATAACCTGGCCCCAGGGAGAGGTATACAGGGAGGCAGGACCCAACACTACTGAGACCTGTATCTTCAGAAAAGCATTGATTAATGGCTACTGGGTGTCTAATATAGGAGGGTGAGTAGGAGGAGCAGCCCAGGAGCGGGAAAACTCTTGTGAGGGATCACGCCCTGGGCTGGGGAAGGGGCTGCGGGGGAGAACCTACCTCCCCATAGCCCCATCAACCACTGGGTGCCGCTGACCTCATCTGGTCCCTGACACTGGCTTTTAACTGCCCCGGTTTTCTAGTGGGGGAGCGGACGCACCAGTTGCCCCACTACAGTGTCTACCGGCGGGTCTCCACAGCCGGAAGTAAGCGGGGAATCGCCTTACCTGATCTTCTCCGTTGCCCTGCTGCAGCCCTAGGTCCTCAGCGGAGCGGCTAGCAAAGCCCCGCTGGCGCCCGCCAAAATCACCAGACCACTTAATGGTGTTTTGCGGTGCAGGCGGAGGTAGTTGGAGCAGCGGTACAGGTGCCCATTAGGATGCCTTGCTGCTTGCTCGGAAGACAGAAAAAAAAAACTAATAAAATGAAAAGCTTGGGACTGCAAAAGCAGCCCCCCTGTTCTAAAAGGTGCGACTGATTCTGTCCAGCACCGAATGAAAAAATGTCTGCCTGTGGCTGGGAATATGTGGAGGAGGACCAAGGCATCCTGGGAGCTAAACTTTAACTGTTTGGTGCCTGGATCAGTCCAACCACACACACCCCATGGTATCCCTGTGGATCCCCTATGGACCCTGAAGAAGAAATACTTACCCAAATGGTACATTCAAAACAGAACTTATGCCTGAAATTCTAATTGCTGTTAATATCAGACCCTTTATTTTAACATCCATGCAACCTGCATACTAGCATGACTCCATTACAGAAAAGATTCTGTCTTGCACAACTCTTTATGTCTACTGTTTACTGTCCACTTTGTTGTATCCACGAAGACACTGCAGATCTGGAACAAAAATGTATACTATTACCTTCCAAGTTGGTTGGAATCAGTTGGCTAGCTGCTGAAATACAACTGCCCCGACGGGATCCTGTTATCAGATATGGCGCTGTGCCCTGCTGCCCTCCACACATCGTTCATCCTTACCTGTGTGGCTTATGTCTTCTGTTGTGGACATGGTGTCCTCTCCTCCTCTTCGGAGGTTCCTGTGCTGCCTGTTCATGGATGCCGCCATGTTGGAGTGGCATTATTTGGACGTCTGGCAAATCGTGAGAAGGCAGGGCCAATCAGCAAATAGCTGCCAGTACAACTTCTCTCCTAGAGGCATCAGTACTTTGACTCCAGGTTTTGCTTCTTAGTGCTTCATGTTATCCTGTTGTGCTACCCTGTTATTCTGCTGTGCAATCCTGCTAAGCCTACACTGTGCAATCCTGCTAAACATGCACTGTGCAATCCTGATATCCTGCTAGACAATCATCCTAATCTGCATTGTGCAATCATATTATCCTTATAACATTGGTTGAATACTGCACACTGGTTGGAGCGGGGGAGGGGGGTGGGTGGGTGTGGTTGATGGTGGTGGCTGAGGGGAGAGGAGAGGTAGTCAGTGCGCAGCTTCCCCAAGAGGTGTCCGGTCTCTAAGTAAGTATCTGAGGGTGTTGAGTGGGTAGCGCAGCACAGGTATAGGTGGGAGATGGTGGTGACTGGGAAAGAGGAGGAAGAAGGGGGAAAGGAGGGTATGCAGGGGAGGGCGAGTGGATGGGGAGACGGGGGACAGCCCGTGGGGTGGGGTGGTTGTGTATGGTAAGATAAAGTGGTGTAAGGTGGTGTATGATGCTGGCGTGAATAACTATTAAACCGTATAAACAGGGTGAACAGGTATTTATTGCAGTGTACAAGTAGGAGACACATATTATACTGCTGGGCAATCCTGCTAACCTGTACTGTTCATTACTTACTGTATATCCTGATATTTTACTGTGCTATCCAGCTATACCTGCATTGTGCTATCCTGATGTTCTGTTCAGCATTACGTGGTTTCCTGCAAACCTGTACCTGGGCAGCAATACACCGCTACTGCCATCTCCTATCAATCGTGATCTTCAGCCTCCTGATTCTAGTCTGCCTGAGGAGTAGTATTACACGGTCAGCTAGCTTCACTGATGTTCAATTTACCACAGCTAGTTCAAGGACTAGCTTATACTGAGATCTGTCAACTTCCTACATTATAACAGAATGTTGTAGCTAAAATATCCTATCACCTTGGGGGAGGCGGATTTGGCTACTGCCTCCTTTGCAAACAGCAAGGCATTGAAGGCTGATAGTCTCCCAAATAAACTGTATAAAGAAACAGGGCATGTTGTGCTTTTAAATAACCATGTCTGGAGCTCTAATAGTCGTACTCCTAAAACACAGAAAGAATCCTTTATATCCTGGTTCCTATCGACGGATATCCTTATTTTCCACTTGTGTAATATTTGTTGGTAAAATCATATCTACAGTATACATCTTAAAAAAATTATACACACAGATCAGACAGGTTTTATGCCAAGCAAACTCACAAGTGTAGACATTAAACATCTGTATTCCCATCAATACAGAGGATAATGAGGCAGTGTTCTTAGCCATGGATGCAGAGCTGGATTAACGGGCGGGGGATACAGGCAGGTGCCTAGGGCTCAGTGGTCTCAAGCACACAGACTGGGGGCAGGAGCACAGCAGCCTCTGGTGCATACCATATGGCTAGGGGTCTGCCTGTCAATTGCCCAGACTGCCTGAGCTTATGGAATCTGGCAGCCACATGCAGAGGACGGGGCACTGCATTGGTTAGGGCTAGATCCCCTTCAATTAAAGGACCCTGATATCATCATTTACTATCCACGTGGACAACTACCAGAAGTAGTAACTTGAAGTGTGGAAAGCAAAACAATCCCAAGAGGGTACAAGTTTATACTGTTGGTGGCCATATATTTGGGACAAATTAACAGCACTTAAAGGGCATGGAACCGCACTTCCACCCTCACTCGACGTTAAGTCCAGGTTCATTAGCTGATGAGGATCTAGACACAACTGCATTATTGGGTAAATCACATGAGACTCTGCAGAGGCGTCAGTGGAGCTTGTACTGAGCTTTGATTGGAGGAGCCCATCACATGCACCTCTGACCCGTGGAGATCAGCAGTAGTGGCCTTATTCACAGTGAGAACAGAAGGTAAACAGCAACAGGCAAGTGGAGCTGGGAGGGTGGGAAGGGAAGTGTGTGCAGGGAGGGGTAATTGGTATAGTTGAGGAAGGGAGTAAGTTGTGCGTTGGTTTTATCATGAGGGTGAGTTAAGAGGAGGGGGTTAATGCTTTTTTGGGGGTTAATTAACATAAAGGGTATTTTTTATTAGACAAAATGAGGTACAGTAATGTCTGTGAATGGAATTACTGATTTGGATAAGGGACTGTTTATATGGGGGTGGTCATTTGTGGTGAATAAGGCTGCTATAATCATCCTGAAGTAGGTAAGATTTTTTAGGAGGTATTTTTTAGGAACAGGGGATAATATTATGTGGCAGTCTAAAAACTACTCTGTATCAGGTAATCAGGTGCTTCCAGTTTTATTAGTGCACTCAGGGCCTGCTTCAGACCCGCTCCCGAGCGCATAGCATGTGCAAGCCCCGGAGCGTGAGAGAAATTCTCTCGCTCCGGGACTCACTAAAAAAGGGGCGGCTGTCGATGTTGATCAACAGCTCGCCCCATTTTGTAGGCGGGGAGGGGGGTGGCTACACAAACGGAGGCGTTCCCGAAGGAACGCCTGCCGTTTGTGAGCGGCACCACTGACATCACCAGTGATGTCAGTGGAGAGCTTCCTTCTCTGTTAGAGCAGGAAGCTCTCTGGGGCTTGCGATGGACGAGACCCTACCACAATGGTCTCGTCGCAATCCCCGATGGTCGCGATCATCACGACCATCACCTGGCCATTCGCAAAAGCTGTGATCCACAGCTAGCGAGCGGCCTGGAGCCCGCAACAACATAAAAAACAGCCCTGACTCAGACCGAGCGCTCTTAAAGAGGCCCTCAGTTCCCATTTCCACAGTGCCTCTCTCCGGTTGCAGCACTACAAATCTCCATATCATCAGGTGCTCCTTGTGTTATCAGCACACTCAATTACCAAGTCTTCACTCTGGTTGTAGTTGTAGTTCTCCCAGGGCCTCAGGTAGGGGTGGGGCTCCCAGTACGAATAGTGAAAATGCACCTCCCCCCCACGAACAAGCATAGTATAGTAATTATGTGCGCGTCCCGGAATGGGGGCGTGGTCTCAGAGTAAAGGGTGTGGTTTAACAATGTACGGGGCATGGTCTCACCACTTGTTGCTGCCTGCCCACTCTGCTCTGCTGGGTGCCCGGGTGGCGTCGTCGTCCAGTCCCCACTCACTGAAATGGCGTGCCGGCTCCTCGGCATCTGGCCGTGCCTTAATAACTTTGTCCTCTCTGCGGCTGCTCAATGTTATGTCATGACGTCACGATACAGCCGCGTCATGCGATGGACAGGGATAGGCGAGCGCAGCAACAGCATATCATCCGGCCAGTCCCAGCAGAGATACTGTGACTGACTGTGAGTGAAGTAAGGGTCAGTGCCGGAGCACCCAGTGCGATTGCATGGGTCGCCCGCCCCTAGAAACGGCCTTGCCTCAGGCGGATACCAGTCTCTGGTGTGCTGTATTATGGCCTGCGGTGGATTCTCATTCTGAGTGTTCTGGTGTCACTTCCAGTCCTGGGTTACAGGTAGTTGATTCCAGTCCTGAGTTGCAGTAGCGGGTCCCAGCTCTTAGTGCCTCTTTGGGCTGGGTTCCCCAGGACTGGGTCCCAAGCGCTGAGTGCGGGGGATCGGTTTCCAGTTTGAACACCCATTTCCGGGTCTCAGTTCTGAGTCCTCCGTGACCGGGTTCCGGTCTTAGGCTTTTGTGCCCTGATCCAGTTCTGAGTCTCCGGTGCTGGGTTCCAGGTCTGCTTGCCCATTTAAGATCCCAGGTATGAGTTCCCTATAAGCGGGTTCCAGTTCTACTGTAAGTTCTTGCCACAGACTCTCGTGTTGAGACCAACCTCCTATATCCATCTCTGAGTTTTGCCCAGACACCATTTCAGAGTCCTGTGCCTTGTTCCCATACACTGGTACTCCCTGCAATCCGATACCTATTCCCATGTGCTCATCCGATAAGCAGACGTTTCCTAAAGGCACCTAGCTTCTTGCACGTACCTAACGAGTCTGGGCCCAAATGTCTTGATCCGGATCACAGAAACTTGTGACAGTATACAGGTACCAGACAGAACTGTCCACAGTCACCCATCCTGTGAGCATTGGCTATTAATAAATAGATCTCACCAAGGGTGTAGTAAGTATCACCTAATTCTACCTCCTAACCCTCCCTTAGGTGCGCCTAACCTCCCCCCCAAGTGCCTAACCCTAATCCCTCCTCTAAGTGCCTAAACCTAGCCCCCCCTTCCCCTCTGCCTAAACCTAAATCCCCCAGGTGGGTGCCTAACCCTAACCCCCCATTCCCCACTGCCTAAACCTAACCCTCCCGGGGGGGTGCCTAACCCTGTCCCTTCGGGAGCCCAAACCCTCCCCCCCGCAGCTGTCGGCGCCTGGCTTACCTTCGTTCGGTACGCCGGGTGTCGGTCTTCCGGCATATGGTTAATGACAGGCATCGAATTTTCGACGCCTGTCAGTACCACACCAGGATTAGACAGTCTGGAAGCCGGCGGTCGGCATTTAGACCATCGGCTTCCAGACTACATCCCTTCACCACAACATATGCGGTTTAACTATGAATGATCATATTGATACGATTGTACTTTATGCAGAAAGCATGCTTAATTTTTTGTAATACCCTTATGAATCAATGGTTGATCTGCCGTAAATTATTTTAATGGGTTTGGGTTTTTTAAGAATAAAATATAATTGTGCTTAAGCTAGCATTTTCCTCTGGGAAACGCCAGACCAGAAAGCGTTTAACACCAGCTACCTCTGCAATTGACTTCGAAGTTGAAAAACTTGGATATATTAGTTACTAAAGAAATGTCAGTGTATACACAAACCAAGGGGTAAATTTACTAAGAATCGAGTCTGGGAGAGTTTGCTTTTTTTTCAACTCGATTAGCTTCACCTAAACTGGGGTGATTTGAAGCTCCTGAGACGCGCAAATTTACAAAGAAGAGAGTTTAGCTGAGAGTAAGATGGCCTATGGTGAAGCAGAACGAGATTTTGGGTCTTGTGCTGGTTTTAAATATAGGGGGGACCCTACGCAATTTTTTCACCCCTATATTTAAACCAGGACTGGCTCTGCAGCCTGGTGTTGGTTTCTAAATTACGGTGGAACCCTACACA
Source organism: Taudactylus pleione (assembly GCA_031769625.1). Classification (NCBI taxonomy): domain Eukaryota; kingdom Metazoa; phylum Chordata; class Amphibia; order Anura; family Myobatrachidae; genus Taudactylus; species Taudactylus pleione. The sequence goes on from JAUIMM010000185.1 coordinate 10,518,351, forward strand.
TTTTGTTGCCAGTAATTTTAGAAACCAGGACAGGCTGGGAAACCTAGGGCTGGTTAGGCTTTTGGGGGGAGACCCTAAGTAATTTTTTTTCTGATACTTACATTTTTTTCTATATTTACAGGCAGTAACATACATGGATCACAGCGATTTGTGTATGTTTCTGCCAAGCTCTCAGATCACAGGCAGGTGTATTTTTTTCACGAGTTTTTACAGGAGAGTGTACCCATCTCATGAGAGTTTATAAACTCTCTGCTTGGTAAATTCCAGAATCCTATCTTCACCAGTGAAAAGGTTCTCGAGTTTTGCTGATGGTGAATTGAGGAGAGTTTGCTAACTCTCCAGTATTTTCCAAAGGAGATCTCTCTCCCGAGTTTGACATTAGTAAATTTGAGAGTGGGAAAAAATGCCCAAACTCTCCAGAGTTGGCAAACTCCCCCAAACTCTCAGCTTAGTAAATTTACCCCCAAATGTCATTTTCAAGTATTTGAAAATCAGGCTGCATGACTTGGAAAAGCTACAGTTGTCAATGGCTGGTACAATAAGTTTCATAAAATAATTGTTCATCAAAAATATTCATCTGTATTTCAACAAACAGGGATGTCTATTCCATCCAGCATAATCTGTAGCGTAGATCATCATCTCTCCTCTCTGATCTGGGTGGAAATAGTCTTAAGATACCGCAATATGTACTCTGTAGAGTGAAAAGTGCAGGAGGTCTAGCCTTACCTAATCTCCAACACAACTACTAGGGGGCATATTCAATTAGCCACGAAAAGTCCCATCCTTTTCACCTGCCGAACTTTCCGCCTACATTGCGTGTTTTTGAAGAAAACACTTTCCATGCGAGCGGCCGCTTTTCGCCCTATTCAATTCCAAAGGACGCGAAAATGTGTGCCGGTGAAACTCAAACAGGCGAAAAGTGCTGTCAGATTTTAGGATATCAGCCTGACCCCCCCCAAAAGATGCACTGACATTGGGGATCACAATAGATACCCAAAATAGCCCTGTTGAAGGTATTTAGGGTGCTTAATTGCTCTCAATAGCTGCTAATTAGCATCTTTACACAAGTGGTGAAGAATAGCAATTAGCAGTTTTTTTGGCAAAAATAAGTAGTCCCAGCAAATATGGGGTACAAGAAAATGGGTTCAAGCATGGTTAAAAATCACTAAAGTGAGGTCTTAAAAAACGCACCTTCAGCAATCACCTGCAATCAAAAAAACAGCTTGGGCATTCTTGGGGGACCACCTGGAGTCTATTTTGCTAGTTTTTAAGTTTGTCCCGCAACTTTGGACTTATTTGCTCCCCAAAAAGAAAGTAATTTTTTGGGGTGATCTAAGGAGTTTTTTTTTACTTTTTTTGATGCTGTTTACTTTTGGGGGGCTGTCCCAAGGCTGCAGGGGTGTTCCCCCAACTTTGCACCCCAAACCCCCAATTCTGCACAGTTTTCCACCTGCATTAAGAGGCGAATCTTTTCTGCTGGTTACGAGGCGAAGACTTTTCGCACCGGCGCAAAGTCTTTGGAATTGAATACATGGATAAGTTCTCGCCTGCCGAAATGACGTCACCGGCGAAAACTTTTTGCCGAAAATGGCTTATCGCGGCTAATTGAATACGTTCCTTAGTGTCCCAGTTAGCACATTTAAAGCACTACTAGGCAGACCCTTTAGGCCAAGAACTATGGGCTCAATTCAGACCCGCTCACTAGGATGCGTTCGCACGCAGCCTGTCGATGTTTGCATTCTGCGCATGCCTACGCATCGCAATGAGCATGCGCGAACTAGTCCATGCGATTGCGAAGCGTTCGCTCGCTGCGCATAACCACCTCGCTAGAATGAGTGACAGGATGAGCCGCTTGTGGGTGGTGACAGGGGTTGGTCGATGGAAACGGGGGATCGGTGGTGCGAAAGCAGGCGTGCCTGAGCGTCTTAATGCGGTTTCAGAGGCATGCATAATTAAAACGCAGTGTCATAGTACACGTCACTTGGCTGAATTTTACACTGAAGCACTCGCAGTTCTTGCGGTAGGGTATGGTCTGCCACATGTGCTGCATATGCAGCCGATGGTTCTCGAAGTTACCGATGGTTGCATATATTTCCTGGAGACGATGTGTATTGCGAAGGGAAAGGACAGGCTGGTGGGCGTCTACATACAAACTGCGATCTCACGCCAAGACATAGTGGGCATGCTAATGCCTTGCTGTGCGATCGCAGGATTTGCATACTTTTGCTGCGTGCGAACGCATCTAGCGAGCGGGTCTGAATCGGGACCTATATTCTCTGTTAGTTGAACAAAGATCCTCTGGCCATACTGCTCTAAAGGGGTTTGCAGAGAGAAAATTGTAGATTGTCTGCTATACCACTCATCAAACAGGCAATGGAACTTATGGAACTTCGGGCCTGATTCAGAGCCGCTCGCTAGATGCGATTTGCTCGCACAATGTGTATGCAAATTGCGTAGGCAGTGCTACCGCACAGCAATGCACTAGCATGCCCTGTATTTCTTAGAGAGCGATCACATAGTGTATGCAGACACCCACCAAACTGTTTTAAGACGCCCACTTGTGCACGTCATGTAAAGGAAGTGTATGCAACCATCGGTACATCGTGTAACTTCGGGTGCTATCGCAGCTCTTGAGGTTGACCATACCCTGCCGTAAGCACTGCAAGCACTTCAGTGTAAAAACAAGCCAGGTGAGGTATACTATGATGCTGTCTTTTAATTATGCACACCTCTAAAATGCCGTTGAGATGCTCAGGCATGCCTGCGCTTGCACCTCCACTCCCCCGTTTTTAATGGCCAGCCCGTTACCACCTACAAACAGCTCTGCTGGGCTGTCTATACACAGCGAGTGAATGCTTGTGAACTTTCGCTAAGGTATGCGCACTGCGATGCATACGCATGCGCACAATGCATACCATCGGCAGTAGCGAGAGTATGCATCTTAGCGAGCGGGTCTGAATGAGCTCCTTAGCTCATCCTGATATCACCTCTGTAGAGGAATTTCAACTTACTGGAACTGAAATCTCTCGACAGGGAGATTGCCTGGTACAGATCTGGGATAATTGCAACTGGGCAGCCACATGTGAAGTGTATTGTTTAAATCATCTGAAAAATTTGTAATTAGGGAGGAGGTTTGTGTCCCTGGACCAATGTTCCAGGTATGCCCTAGGCTAGGGGCACAGGGGGTCATTCAGACCCGTTCGCGAGCAAAGGACGCTCGCAAACGGGTCGATGTTGCCCCACTGCGCAAGCGCACAACGGAGGGAGCTCCGTTGTACGCATGCGCGAGACTCGGATAGCGACAGGCTCTCTGTCGCTCCGGGTCTCGCACCAAAGTGGGCGTGCTGTTGATGTTGATTGACAGCACGCCCCCTTTGGTGGGCGTGCCGGGGGCATGACTGCCAGACGGAGTCGTTCCCATGGGAACGCCTTCCGTATGAGTCCGGCCCCACTTACATCAGTAATGATGTCAGTGGGAGTGATTTTGGTCTTTGACCACCGCGACCATCATCATGGACGCTCGCTATAGCTGTGGGTGGTAACCCACAGCTATGCGAGCGTCCATGAGGACGCTGCAAAAAAAGGTAGGAGGGCCCTGATTCAGAGCGAGCGCTCTGGTCAGAGCGTTCAGCTCTGAATCAGGCCCACAGTTTGGAAATATGACAACACTACTTGAAATAGCCCCTGAAAAGAAAATTTGTATCATACCGTATCTATAATCATGTAGTTCAAAATTGATCAACAAGCTAAGAAACCCTAGTATAAATATTTATAAACAAAATAATTTGAGACTTACCGTTTTCTTCTTCACAATTTTCAATTTCAAGAGATTCAACATCTGTAGATAAAAAATACAAAACGTTACATATAAGAAATATTTTCTGACAAGCTTAATTACAATTTTACAAAATCCATGTCAAAATTAGATTGCAAAATAAAGTTTTCAACAAATAAGATTTAAAAAAAAAAAGTTTACATTCAGTTATTTTTGTCTAATGATAAAGGTAAATCTGAAGAAATAAACCATACAAACATACTTTGTAAAGTATATATTAATATAATTAGTAGACCATCATTTGCATGTACAAAAATAAATAACTACTTAAATAACAAACCACCTACTTTCTGTTTCGTAACACATTTGATCTATCTGTAATGGCAATCACTGGTAGGCTGAGTGCATTTGGCTTGCAAACTATAAATACTATATAAGGTACAGTAGTCTACAGTATTTGTCACATTTGTTATCTAATACAGAAGCTAATACATAACATAAATTACCCAGGTACATGAAGACCAGCTGTACTGGCCTGGCATACAACTATAGTAGTCACAAAGTAGTTATCTGCTGGTTTCCAATTAAACTGTAAAAAATCATCTGCAACCAAGGTATTAGAGTATAATTGGCATTATTATCCCATGCAGAAGAATTTGAAATATTTAATTTTAACCAAAATACAATTTCCCTAATGGTTATAATCTTTTACACTATATATTTTTTAGTATACTATTTAGCTATTTCTACTGTACCTACCTCCTCTAAAATGTGGATGTTGAAATACTTGTCTAAATGGTACATTTCTGCTTGAAAGTCCGATTGCCGTTAATATCAGACCCTTTTTTAACATCTATGCAACCTACCTACTAGCATGACTATTACAAAAAAGATTGTAACATACTTTGGGTCTAATTCAGTACCTATCGCAAGTGCAACCAAGGACGCATATAGGGTGATTTTTGCCATCGCACATGTGTAAAAGCCATACTGTGTTTGCGCAGCAATCGCACTGCAATTACGGACGTACAGAGGAACCTTCGTACAGTGAGTGACAGGCTGTCAGCGTTTGGGGGTGGTGAAGGGGGGTGGTCGGAAGAACGCAGGTGTGGCTGCCTGTTTGAATGCCGTTTCCTGGGTGTGCAAAAATTAGCCACTGCAATTGTATACGTAGTATGAGAGCCCTTTGTGTGCGAGGAGACTTGCAGTATCTGCGGCTGTTCAGACCTGCTGTAAATGATGAGGCGTGAGTAGCCGATGTGCGTCGATGGTACCGGTGTTTACGCAGAACAACATTGGACGGAAAGCAATAGTGGGCGTCTTTATGCCGGCTGAGCTTTGGCAAGCATTAGCATATTTTAGCATCTGAATTCCGTAAGAATTCGCTATTGCGATCTGTACTGAAACAGGCCCTTTAGGGATACCCTGTTTATCTTGCACAACCCAGCATGGCTATTGTACAATGGCCACTTGGTTATATCAATGAAGACACTGGAGATCTTAATTGGATTTAGCGTGTCTTCAATAAGCCTTATGAATGAGGGTTTTAGACCAAAAATGTAAAGAACTCGAACAAAAATGTATACTGTCACATTACTAGTTTGCTGTAATCAGTTGGTTAACAGCTCAAAAACAATAGTGTCACACACCAGCCCCTGTGCGCTGCTACCCTACACACTCCTGTCAGCTTCTGTCTTCTGCTGCGGACATGGCGTCCTCTCCGAAGGTTCCCGCACTGCCTGTCCATGGGCTCTGCCATATTGGAATGGTGTTATTCGGATGTCTGGCCAATCCTGAGAAGGCAGGTCACATCCACATGACTGGCCGGACCAATCAAGGGCTCACTATTTATATTCCTCAGGTGCTGACAAATAGTTGCCAGTACAACTTCTCTCCTAGAGGCTTCAATACTTTGGCTCCTGGTCCCTGTGTGCTTCATGGCGAAACCTGTTATCCTGCTGTACAATATTTCTAAACCTGCACTGTGCAATCCTGATATCCTGCTGGACAATCCTGCTAACATCACACTGTGCAAATCTGATATCCTGCTGGGCAATGCTGCTAATCTGTACTGTGCAGACCTATTATCCTGCCGGGCCATACTGCTAATCTGCATTTAGCAATCCTGATATCTTGCCAGGCAACCCTGCTAACCTACTGTACCATGTGCAATCCTGCTGGGCAGTCCTGCCAATCACAACATGCAATCTTGCTGCTCTCTCTTATCTTGATATCCTACTGTGCTATCCAGTTATACCTGCATTGTATATACTGATATCCTTTTCAGTATTATCTGGATTCCTCATCAAATAAACAAGAAAAAGGTAGTAGGTTGGTGCACTGATCAAATTAAATTGATGTATAATAAAACATAACTATTATTCAGAAATATTAAAATACATCTCTACTCAAACTAAAACTCACAGAGAGGCAAAATATTTAAAATAAAGAAGTGTACAAGAGAAAGAAAAGGTGTTTAAATAAACACAGGCATAGCAATGTCACAATACAATAAGGTTATGTTCTAGAATGTACCATTTGACTGTTTGGAACTATTATCAAAGAATACTATTTCAAACAGGTGTGTCTGCATATATAGTTTTCACATATCTTATTATATATATATATATATATATATTTAAAAAAAAAATAATATATATATATATATATTTATTTTTTGTCCACCAGTAAATGTTATCACTGTAATAATTAACTGCAATCTGTGTATAAAGTTATCACTGCAATTGATGGTAATATACATGTGCTGTATATGCTGTTTAATTGTATATATTTTTCTACATCCACCAATAAATGTTAATTCTGAAATGATCCTAGATCTGTATATCAGTATTGTACGTTAGTGCAATAATGAGCATAATCATATCTTTAATTTCCAGAGTACATAAGGGGTTAATATAAACTGTAGATTGAGTAAAAATGACTATAATACTGGAGTAATTAGGAATGTTTCAACCCTTATAAAATACGTATTTCTCCTAGTATCATCATTTATAGTTATCATCAGTTATAGTCTTACGTCAATATATTAGTTATACAGGTTGAGTCTCCCATGTCCAAATATTCTGAAATACGGATTATTCCGAAATACAGAGTATTTTTAGCATGACTGAGATAGTGACACCTTTGGTTTTTGATGGCTCAGTGTACACAAACTTTGTTTAAGGCACAAAATTATTAAAAATAAAGTATAAAATTACCTATAGGCTCCGTGTATAAGGTGACTGTATATGAAATAAATTAATTTCATGTATGTACACAAACTTTGTTTGAGCCACAAAATTATTGAAAATATTGTATAAAATGACCTGCAGACTGTGTGTATAAGGTGTATATAAAACATGAATGCATTCTGTGTTTAGATTTGGGTCCCATTCCTAAGACATTTCAATATGTATGCCACGGCTTGACAAATTTTTCCAAAATCTAGGAGCCAGGATGAAATTGTAGGAGCCAGACCATCGCCCCCCCAAAAAAAATTACAGGAGTGAGGTGCACAGCTCTGTGTGTTATGCAACTGTTATACACACTATACTAGTCCACAATATGGTCACAGTTGAATGGATACAGCAAAATGAAGGCTCCCTCACTGCTCTGCACAGCGCCCCTGCTCCACCCTCCAGTAATAACGAACCACATTTCACATAAAACAATGATGCCAGAAGTACAACAAAAACCCCCTCCCCTCATGGTTCATCCACTATTCCACTGAAGCCGCTCCGCAATCCCTGGCTACGCATAGACCCTACTACCGGAGAGCTATATGCAGCCGGAGATAGGAGACAGACAGCCGGAACGTACAGGATGATCAGCGTAGACTGGGACAGAAAGCAGGGATTAGAGCAGGCCAGGATGGAGAGGCGTCATCAGTGCAGGCCGGGACGGACAGAGGCACAGCGGTCACCACAAGCGACACTCAGCACATGCACTCCTGTGCAAGATATGAACACCGCAATACTATAGGCATAAATCTCCACCAGAGCTGATGAGGATCTCATTCCTCCCTCACTGCAAAATCTGGTAGACAGGCAGCAAAATCTAGTAGCCATGGCGATCTTGCCCCCGGGATTTGTCGAGCCCTGTGGTATGCTAATATTCCAAAATACGGAATATTCCGATATCCAAAATACCCCTAGTCCCAAGTATTTTGGATATGGGAGACTCAACCTGTATAATAATATATGTTATTATAGCCAGTTGTGTCATAGTTAATATAAGATGTTTTAATGTATGGGTTTGAGCACTAAGAAAAAAATCATATTGGAGTAAAATTCATTGTGATACTGGAGTAAAATTCAGTGTGATACTGGAGTAAAATTCAGTGTGATACTGGAATAAAATTCAGTGTGAAATTGGAGTAAAATTCAGTGTGACACTGGAGTAGGATTATTAAAACCCCTCTGCAGAAATTCTCCCTCCTAGGGGTAAATTTTCTAAAGCAAGAGTTTTTAGAAGTGGAGATGTTGCCCATAGCAACCAATCAGATTCTAACCATTACCTTCTAGTAGGTGCTATTTAAATGTTAAGTAGAATCTGACTGGTTGCTATAGGCAACATCTCCACTTCTAAAAACTCTCACTTTAGTAAATATACCCCCTAGTATCTTCATTTGTTCTAGTGGCTGTAGATTAATACCTAATGTTAGTCGGTCTTGTCACAGTGTGATGGAATTTGTAGTCACAGAACTTTACGGACATAAATAGGCCACTTAGATTTATTATTCATTGTGAAAACCAATTCTCAATTGAGAGGAATATACCCCTAGGTCATCTGTGGAATTTGTTTTAATACAACAATTGATGCAAAGCTAGTTGGTGAATAGATTATCCAGCTGGATCAGTTTTTTCTTAAATTGTAACATTTCAAAAAGGTACATTTATGAAATAAGAGATTGCTGTTGTTAAAACTTTAAAGCATCAATAACAGCCAATCATATTATAATCTCACAACAGTGTCAGAGGAGTAAATTTACTAAAGTGCGGGTTTTTAGAAGTGCAGTTGTCGCCCATAGCAACCAATTAGATTCTACTTACCATCTATCTAGCACCTTCTAGAAGATAATAGCTACAATCTGATTGGTTGCTATGGGCAACAACTTCACTTCTAAAAACCCGCACTTTAGTAAATTTACCCCAGAATGTTTAACTCTAATCAGACACCATGTTGCGCATTTATAGTGTAGCATTTTTTCCCTCTATTCTCCCCCAACACAGTACAGTCAATTAAAGGGGTATTAGTGTGTCTGTCTCATAGCAACTTAGCATCTGATCCGAAGGTTAAACAACCTATCAAAAGTTTCTTCAAAAGGTTTCTTCAGTTGTGGCCACTGCAAGGCATGTCCGTATACTACCAAAACTAAAAGGATTTGTAGATAAATATAACCACACATGGCAAATGTAAGATTTCCTCAATGTTGCGATGACCAGCCATGACCCTTGATACACTGTCTACTTGAGCATATACTGTAGGTAGTATAAGAAATGCAGAGCCAGAATAAGTTCAAAGTACTTACTTACATTTCCTACTTCATCAACAGAGGAACCCGCGCTGTCTTAAAGCATTTGCAATGGAAAAAGTCAAAGTTAACATTCGAGGAGTGATCATATGACCCAAATTTTAAGAAGAGGAGCCCGCTTAATCTTTTTGATGGGAATTACACAACCTAATGGCCTAAATGAAAGAAATAATTACTCTGCTTTTTTATAGTTGAATTCTGTTTTAACAACTAATTTTTTTTTTACCTTTTACCTTTATGAGAGGCCTATTGCTTTATGTTTCATATAGATGACACCCCCCTCTCTCCTAATACTACACTATGCACATTGAATAACTATTTTCCTATTTTCTCCTTTCACTAAACTTCAAATATTTCTATATCGCACATCCTATATCACACACCGACCTAACACTGGGCCTGATTCAGACCCGCTCGCGAGCGCTATGTGCTCGCAAGTGGGTCGATGGTGGCCCAGTGCGCATGTGCACGACGGAGCCGGCTCCGTCGTGCGCATGCGCGAGACCCAGATAGCGACAGGCAAACCGTCGCTTCGGGTCTCGTACCAAAGGGGGCGTGCTGTCGATGTTGAGCGACAGCATGCCACCTTTGGTGGGCGGGCCGGGGGAGTGGCTGCCCAAACGGAGGCCTTCCCATGTGAACGCCTCCGTTTGGGGGCGGCCCCACTGACATCACGAGTGATGTCAGTGGGAGAGATTTCAGCTCTGTTAGAGCCGAAATCTCTCTGGGGCTTGCGGCAACGAGACCCTACCACAAGGGTCTCGTCGCTAGCCCGATGGTCGTGATGGTCTTGACCATCGTGACCATCTTCCTGGCCGCTCGCTAAAGCTGTGAGTGGTCACCCACAGCTATGCGAGCGGCCCGGAGGCTGCTCTAAAAAAAACAGAAGGCCGGCCCTGATTCAGAGCGAGCGCTCTGTCAGAGCGTCCGGCTCTAAATCAGGCCCTCTGTACATACAATTTATCAATTATAGTAATTGTTTGTGCAACCTTTTCTTAATTTTATAGGAATTTCTTCTTTACACCTAAATATGTATGTGATAAATCTGTTATCCACAGAAAACTCCATCTTGTAACAAGATGGATGATCTGAGCCTGTAAAGATATTCATAGCTTTAACTGTAATAAAAGAACAAAGAATGATTTTGCTAGTCTTTGAGTTTTAGAAGACCTTGGCATCAGCAGATGCGTCCTAGTAAGGGAATGGGTATGAAATACCACCGGCCGCATGGCCGGCGGTTCGATTCCCGTCAGCGGCAGCCCGACAGGAGCAGAGTGCGACACAGCGGAGGCCCGACAGCGCTGGAAATCCCGATCGTGGATAGGTAAGTATCCGCTAACCTAACCTAACCCCCCTAACCCTAACACTCCTTAGGGGTGCCTAACCCTAACTTCCCCCCCAAGTGCCAAACCCTAATCCCCCCTCTAAGTGCCTAACCCTAACCACCCCCTTCCCCGCTACCTAAACCTAAGTCCCCCGGGGGGGTGCCTAACCCTAAGTCCCCCCCGGGGGTGCCTAACCCTAACCCTCCCTCCCCCTAGCCTAACCCTAACCCTCCCGGGGGGGTGCCTAACCCTAAGTCCCCCCCGGGAGCCCTAAACCTAACCCTCCCCCCCACGGCTGTCCGCTCACGGCGCCCGGCATCACTACGATCGTGATGCCGGGCGCCGGTCTCCCGGCATCGGGGAAATGCGGGCGTCTACATCTAGACGCCCGGCATTTCACCCTTGCCGGGATAAGACAGTCGGGAAGCCGGCTGCCGGTATATAGGCAGTCGGCTTCCCGATTGCTTCCCCCTAGTAAGATTAGCTTATGAATAAAGACTGTGTATTCCTAAGCCCCCCTAACACTCCCACATGTACAGATAGTGCTAACAAAGACTGCTATAGTGAGATATAATATGTGAATATTCTGATATGTATTGCCTACACAAAATATAGCCAGAGAGAATCTTGAAGCCAAGTGTGGTGGTGGTGATTCTGTCTCCTGAGTCTCAGTAATAATTCAGGGGTCTGACATACACTAATGAACATGGGCTGGTGATTCATCACAATAGATTAGCTCTGATCTATCACTTGGAGGTCCCGTACTGGGATTTCTAACCCTGATCAGTGGACGGACACGTCGGGAGTGACCGGGACAGTGTATTCTAGTTAAAACCAGGGATGAGTACTTTTGCTCAAACTATACTGCACTTTTTTGGGAAACTCCCGTGTCTGTTTGGGGATTCAGGTAAGGAAATCTGTGTATCTCAGATTCTTGATTTTGTTTTTTGTTTTGGGCTTTATTTTATGAAATGACATGTCCAATGAATCTTTAAAAATCTATACAGATAATAATCCTTATAGATTTACATATGAGAAATGTAAATGTGTTATTGTGTTTAACAGTCTGATAATTGTTTCCCTGATTAGCATAAGTATTGTCCTTTGATACATCTTGTGATCTTTATACTTCTAGAGTGAATAGACATAGAAGTACATTTTGTTGTTAGTAGGCTGTCATATTGATGGAGGTTATCTCCAGACTAGGAGAATTTTGTGATTTGTTTATAACAATTTTGCCAATCAATCTATATCCCAAAGGTACGTTCATAGTGTGCCCAGGAATACTAAGGAGTGGCTTCTTCCTCTAAGTAGGAACTCCCTAACAGAATAGGGTTTAGTAAGCCCAGGGCTTAGTAAACCCACCGAATAAATTAGGGTTTAGTAAGCCCACCGAACAAAACAGAGTTTAGTAAGCTATACAGTGTTTTTGTAGAACCCACCGATATGGGTATTGCGGACAGTAAGATGTTTACTGTCCAACTGTCAGACCCCCATGGATATTATACATGCAGTGTTAGGTTCTGGGGTGACAGAAGGAATGGAAATGGAACACTTGATCCGATTAAAATTACAACAGATATGTAAATCCCTGCATAAACAGTAACAAACTTGAAAGCAAACTTTTAAATTAGCTAAAAGTGTTAAACCAGATCTTGTTAAACAAAGATTCACATAAAAAGGGAATCAGAAATTATTTGTATGTACTTTAAGGATTATTTTGAAGTAACATCTGTAAGGACAGTAGGTCTAAATTGTTCAGTAAAGAATATTGCTAAAAGTAACTATGCCCTGATATAGACTGCGAAGCATGTAATGATTTGGAATTGTGGTGTTGTAAATTGTAGAGGTTGTAAACTGAACCTATCATATACTGATCCCAGAAAAGATACCAGAAATTAAAAATAGAATAAGAAAATACATAGAAATGTGAACATCCTCGATTAAATTGCGGAGAGTGCTAAATTATTTAAATGTAAAAAGAAGTACAAATTGCAAAAGGTAGATTTCAGAAATGTGTTAAAAGATTTCAGTTTAATCCTACGTGTTTAAACAAAAGAAATTGATTTTAAATCAGATGCAGAAGTTTTGCTTATTGTTTGTCTGGGAATTTCATTTGTCTCCCTTAAGACATTCTGAAGGGAGGGGGAGAGTTTTCAGCAGTTTGTACAGAAAATAATGAGCTTGCAATGCAGAAGACCTTCAGAATGAAAATGTCTGATGATTTAAACATAAAAGATACATCAATTAAGGTGTATATTCAATGACATTTAAATATGATGTTAATGAGATATTTAAAGATTTGAAAGTATGACATAATTGCTCACAAAAAAAGCTCAGTGCAAAATCTCCATGTATGCTGAGTTTTGTCATTTCACCAGCCAGCAAGCAAATCACAATTGTGTTTACTTTAATATGAGCCTTTGTTTTGTTGCAAAAAATGTTTTTATTTTGCTATAGACATTTGTTTTAGTGATACTACATAAATATGTATGAGTGTTGTATGGGTATTACGGGACAGTGTAAGTAATGAAGTCCACCTCTTCCTTGATCCTACATAAGGATTTATTAAGCTATTGTTATTTACATATATGTTACCCACAGTGAATAAGTTGGATTGTAGCATTGAAGTGTTTACAACAAGTGTTGAAATGTAACAATTATTGAGACATTAATAACATAAGGATAATCTATGTGTATTAGAATAGAACACACATAGCCAAACAATCATAGGAAGATAATGTAGCCCTCAGAATCATCTACCGCTCAATATGACCAGTCATAGAGTCCTGCAATATATTGTATCTATCTGGGGCTGCTAAAAATGTTATTCAGTTCAAAGTAATCTCACCAGAACATTTGACCACCTCTATAGTCCCGACCACTAGCTTGGATGGTCAAATACAGTATTTACAAAAGACAAATCCATTGCAGATTATTGTAAATAATAGTGTAATAGTCTCTGATGACTGCCCACTTAATCTGCTAGGGGCAGATCTAGTGTCAGCATTAAAATGCCACAATAGAATACAAAGATGGGGAAACGATTTTAGCTTCCAATCCAAGACTTTTTAGAAAATAGCCTTTGTTACAAGTAACGTGCATCAAGAGATCTCATTAATGTTGTCAACATTGAAAGTCTATACTGAAATGAGATGTTTGCTAAATTCCCCAATATGTTATGGGCACAAAGTAAAATAGATATAAAGCTACTTCCCATTTAAATTAAACTTAAACTAACATGTGGCCAGTTAAACAATACCCTTTAAGATCAGCTCAAGTAACCAAATAGGCACAAGGTTGCATGAAAGTTGGGGTATTTAGGGAATGCCGTTCCAGTTGAAACTTGCTTTTGTTCCTTATTAAACGGAACACCCCAAATACAAACGGATTGCCCTCCTTTAAGATAATTCATGATTTAAGAGAGATTAATAAAAGGTTACAGGTGTAATACACTAACGATACCTAATCTGCATACCTTGTTGAATTACATACCACCCACCTCATAGTGTTTACTGCCTTTAGTCCCTTATAAAAGAAGCAGTCTGTTTAGTCTAAATTGCTACAAGGGTATGCTGGAAGTCTTAATGTTGAAGGAATTGGCTGTTTGCCAGTGCAATCATAATCGTTATGCGATATGTGGATGATTTAGTGTTGATTAAGAGCAAAATTGTTTGTATGAAATAATAGTATTACTGAGTATTCTGCACAAGCAAAACTTTTTTCTAAAGTATTTAAAGCTAAATTGCAATCCATATAGACAAAAAGTTGATATTTTAGGATATCATATATCAGTGTAATTTAGAAAGCATATGTCCAGACAGCTTAAAGCCTTTTTTGGGCTTATTTACATATTGTAAGGAATGAATACTTAATGTGAATAAATTGTAACTTTGTTGTAATGCAAACAAGGGATTGATACAACAGAATCCCCTTGCATTAACATATGAATTAATTGAAATTTATTTTACCTGATTATAGTAAGCTGTTTGTACTGTTTAGTTATGAGTCTAACTCACATGTTTAGGGGGTCATTGAACAATCACATGGAAACTCTTGTCACCTAGACATTGTTAAATGCTGACATAGTGTTAGGACACCCCTTAACTTTTATAATATCACAAATGAGTTATAAAATTTAAAGCCTAAAGAAAGCATTTATCTGTTGTTAAAATTACAAAATATGAAGTAGCTTTGTTGTACAACTAATATCACTCTTAAAGGTACAATGTTGAAACCCTGCGTCATCATTACTTTTGCGGGTGTCAAAAGATGGGAGAGTATAGTGATAATATACAAATAAATAGTGACAGTGTCAAGGATGACACTGAAAATATACAAACTTTTTATTTTTTTAACTAATGAAGCAGGAATCATTGTCCTTATTTAATTTTTGAAATGTTTCTTTTGAAGATGGAGTTCCATACACAAGATATGTTGACTACATCAGAGCACTGTTTACCGCATTCCAGTTATCCCAAAGGCTTGTGATAAAAATGAAGGTACACTTGAGAGACTACACCTGAAGCTGAAGACAATAGACTGGTAGACCGGGCCGCATGTGTTGCTGCCATAAGTCAATGCTCCCAAGGACAATCCACTTATGTGGTAGATCCGCCCCCAAGATTGACTTAAGTACCCGCACAAAGCTCCAGGTACAAGCTCCAGAGGCTGAGAAAAGCAAAACTAGGAGCTAAGGATAAATGGTGAGTGGGGGGGGAAGGTCAACGTTTAGGTCTACTAAAAACATTTTATCCAGTTGTAGCCCAGATAATATATGGCGAGGTGCACTTGGGGAAGTATACAATGGTGGCTATCACCAACCGTAATTGGATAGCTCTGGGTTTTGCACAGGCCTGTATAACAGGATGCCCAACATGTGCATTGAATAATCTGGGTAAGACTGTCCCCAACCCTTTTGAAAAGTACTTACCAGACTCAGTGTTCCTTACAAAGGATACAAATTGATTTTATACCACTGCCCAAATGTTCCGAATGTGATGTCCTCTTGTATAAGCCTCATCAGTCACTAGCCCGGAGGGGAGGTGTGTTGGAGGGCAGATGCAAAGACAATGGCCAAGGTAATTAAGAAAATTATTTTCTCCAGTGTTACGAAAATCATGATTGAGGTCATTTGCAGATATGGTGTACTATGTATCAGTCTTACAGAAACAATTAACTAAAATACATAGTCAGGTGTTTTCTTCTATTCCAGTCATTTTATCTTGATACAGGAACCCCCTGTTTACAACCAGGAAATTGGATGATAATTTGGAAATATACCAGGAAGGCTATTGAGCCCAGATTTGAAAGTTTATTCCAAATCCTGATGAGTACATTTATTTAAATGAAACTTCATGGGAAGGACACCTGCATATATGTCTCCGATTGCAAAGTCTTCTTCCAAGGGGAGTTGGAGTAATTTGAAATTGTGAATAGATACATGTTCCTATGCCCCAAGCCTGACAAAGGCTTGTGGAAATGTATATTTTGCTTGCTTTGTTATAAGTTTAATTTTAGCTTTAAAACTTTGAGTTGTTATCACAAGTATTAAGCTGAGTAGCTTGCATATATAGTGTTACATCAAGAGATGAAGCAGTAACAATATCTAGACTCAGTGTATAGTCTGTTCACCATATAGAAGCTTTAGCCAAACTGTTTGATAATGTTACAGATGAAATATTTGATGTGTTTAAAATGATCTCTAATGAACTGCAAAGTAAAGGTTATGGGACAGTTTAAACTGATCACTGCTTGTGTCTTATAGTGAGACTAACCTACTGTAATGTATATAGCTGATTACTTTTCTGACCTGATACATGGATACGTGAAGAACATCAAGGAACTAAAAGAGCAATTTAGGAAAACACATGGTAATCCAGAGTATGATCTTGATGATAATGAATGGTTTTCCTAATTAAACCCAGTTGAATGGTCTAATGAATTTAGTAGATGGTTATCAGGAATTCTTTCACTTATTGATAAAGGTTTAGCTTAGTTTGTAATCATTTAGATTGTTATAAAATTTGCTGGTTTTCTGGTTAAGAAGTTACTTACACTTGACTGTAGTTTCTCCAAGGAAAATACACTAAAGGCCTTGATGATGATTCAAGTCTATGATAACATCTATGCCTAAGACAACATTCCAAGTTGTACTATTTGTGGAACCAGACTCATTGAGGATGACAAGCAAACATGTGGACAATGCAAAACTATCATCTTTTCCCTGAATATTCATGACAAGATGGACTGAATAAGAGACAATTAGAGACTGAGGACCATGGACTTGCTTTATGGGGAATGGAACAATGCGTAATCCTATGTATAGGTTCCTGTAGATGGCACCTGTGCATAAATGTACCTATATTTAGTATAGCAAGTTCGTGTTCCTCTTTGGTAGATAGTATAGTGTAAAGTTATGAATAAAAGATGGGAAAATTATAAATCTGTTATCCACAGAAAACACCATCTTGTAACAAGATGGATGATCTGAGCCTGTAAAGATATTCATAGCTTTAAATGTAATATTGCACAAAGAATGATTTTGCTAGTCTTTGAGTTTTAGAAGACCTTGGCATCAGCAGATGCGTCCTAGTAAGATAAGCTTATGAATAAAGATTGTGTATTCCTAAGCCCCCCCTAACACTCCCACATGTACAGATAGTGCTAACAAAGACTGCTATAGTGAGATATAATATGTGAATATTCTGATATGTATTGCCTACACAAAAAATAGCCAGAGAGAATCTTGAAGCCAAGTGTGGTGGTGGTGATTCTGTCTCCTGAGTCTCAGTAATAATTCAGTGGTCTGACATACACTAATGAACTTGGGCTGGTGATTCATCACAATAGATTAGCTCTGATCTATCACATGTTTCATAGCTATAAAGACCACAATTAATGTATATAATAATAATAATAATAATAATAATAATAATAATAATAATAATAATAATAATAAATGGTTAATATCACTTTATCAACATCTTATTTGTATATATTTATATTTCATGTCAAATGTTCAGGGTATATTATATTATTGTCAATTTGATATTTAACTATATACATATATACACATAATACAAAATAAAACCTATTTTTGCTTATGAGAACCTTCTCTCACATCAACTTTAGTCACAAATAACCTCTATATTTATTTTTATTTTATCATAATGCAATATGTATTTTTAATTAATATATTTGGATAGTTAACTATTTAATAATAATTACATTTTCATTCAGCCAAAGATACATTCGAATTATATACTGTATATATAGATGATTGATTATTTCTGACATAGGTGAGCATTTATTCTCTCAATCACCTCTTAAATTCTTTCTTGAAACAAGCATACATGTTCATAAAACATAGATTCCATTATATCTGTTGAACAAATCAGTGTCTGGCACTCACATCAATTTCCTAGATGATTGTCACTCATAAAGCAGCCAGATGGTCATGTTACCATGGTGCTAGACATCCACCCTGATTCGCTGTGATACATCTTCAGTAGGTGGATCTACAGTTTCTTATTTAAACATGGTGCACCCTCTCATCAAGTTACTCCATGACTAAGCTATAGGCGAAAGGGATAGCACTGTTCTATAATCTTACTGGTACCTAAAAATTTATTATCTAATATGTTGTTTATTTATAAGTCTGATCTCTACCCTGCAGCAGACAATGAGCTACTGAATAAATGTTGTGTAGACAGACACACTACCAGGTATATTTACTAAGAATCGTGTTTGGCCATGCGTGTTTTCCCTGATTTTGAAACACAAAGAATAAGTAACAGCAAACACGGGTGTAAAAACATGATTCTATCTACAAAACATGGTCAAATACACAAATAGAGGTCAATACACTATCAAACCGACTCGCAAGTACTTTCCATAGACAGGAATACAACACGAGGATTTACAAAGATTCGTGTTTGGAAATATGATCGAACATGGAGCAAACTAGGGCCAATATAGAAATCCTGGGATGCGGTCAATATCCCGGCAAAATTCTGGCGCTCAGATTGCCGGCTAAATATATATATATATATATATATATATATATATATATATATGAGAAAACTATATATGCAAACGCACCTGTGTAAAATAGTATTCATTGATAATCATTGCATACAGCAGGGTTCGACAAATTTTTGTAAAATCTAGGAGCCAGACCATTGTCCATTAACAAAATATATGAAAGCTTGTATAGAACACCACACATGCCCTTTCAGTACCCCTCAACCTCCCCAAATGCCATCAAATCACCACACATTCCTCTTTAATGGTCATTAGATTCTGCAACATGCCCATACCAGCCCCTGTAATTGTGCCCCCAGTAGCAACCACCTTGTAATAGTGCCTCCAGTAGTAAGCCAACTCTTCCACACCATTATTATGTGTACCTCCCCCTCCACTCACTGTCTACCTAATACTCTGCTCTACCCCCTTTTTCCTCCTATATCATTTCCCCCTTGTCTCCTCCACCTCCTCCTTCCTTTATCTCCCCTCCTCTGTCTGCCATCCTCCCTCTCCTCTCCCACTACTACACTTTCATTCTCTTCTACCCCTCCTTTGTCCTACTACCCAACTGATAATCCTTCCTCCTAACCTCCTCTCCATGTCACCCCATACCACCCCCATCATATTAAACTCCCTCCCTGCCAACCACCTACAAGTTCCCTTCCCAGCACTGGTCCCCACATAGGGCCTCATTCAGAGGCGGTCGGAGGATGCAAGCGGTCGCTCAGAAACTGGGCGGCCACTTGCATCCTGACCGCCTGCCTCTGTTGCGGTCGTTAGGCTGTGGGTTAACACCCACAGCTCTAACGTCCGCTCAGGTGATGGTCGCGATGGTCAGAGACCATCGCGACCATCGGGGCTTACGACGAGACCCTAGGGTAGGGTCTCACTTGTCATAAGCCCCGGAGAACTTCTGGCTCTGTCAGAGCCGGAAGCTCTCCACTGACATCACTAGTGATGTCAGTGGGGCCTCCCCCACCCATGGGGCCACCCATATTAAACTCACCTTCTCGCTACAACAACCCAAATAATCTAATTCACATTTCTCCCACACTGTCCCTCTATCCTGTGCCCTCTGGAATGCCAGATCAGTATGTAACAAACTCGTACCCACCCATGACCTTTTCATCTCTAAAAACTTGCATCTCCTAGCCATTACTGAAACCTGGATTTCACCCTCTGACACCACTTCCCCTGCTGCTCTCTCCTCTGGGGGCCTCATCTTCTCTCATACCCCTCGACCTGGGGGTCACCGTGGTGGTGGGGTAGGGGTCCTTCTATCCCCCGGTTACTCCTACCAACTCCTACCCTCTGAACCGTCTCTTACTTTCTCTACATTTGAGGTTCATGCTATATGCCTCTTCCAACCAGTTCACCTTAGAGTAGGTGTTATTTACCGTCCCCCTAGCCCTCCTTCCAAATTCATTGACAACTTCGCTTCCTGGCTTCCTCACTTTCTCTCCTCTGACCTTCCCTCTATTATACTAGGTGACTTCAATATTCCTATTGATATCCCCACAGAAGCCTCTGCCTCCAAACTCCTCACCCTCATGTCTTCATTTGGTCTCTCCAATGGACCACTCACCCTCCCATGTGAATGGGCATTCGCTTGACCTGGTCTTCACTCACCGTTGTGATATTTCTGATTACTCCAATTCCCCATTCCCCCTCTCAGACCATCACCTTCTCTCTTTTAACCTATCCCTCTCTCCTTCCCTTCCTCTACCTCTTATGGCCACTATCACTAAGCGTAACATTGATGCTATTGACACCGTTTCTTTTTCTTCCCAGCTTGACTCACTTCTCTACCCTATCCTCTCTCTATTTTGTCCTGAACAAGCCATTTCTCTATACAATACCTCCCTTACTTCTGCTCTGAACTCTGTTGCTCCGACAATCACTATTCACCCCCGCAGATTTACACCTCAACCCTGACATTCCAAATGCACCAGATACCTGCAAAAGTGTTCGCGAACTGCCGAGCGACAGTGGAGAAGATCACGCTCTAAGGCTGATTTTCTCCATTTCAAATTTATGCTCTCATCATACAGTGCTGCCCTTTCCCTTTCTAAACAGTCATAATTCAAGAACCTCATCTCCTCTCAGTCCTCAAATCCCCAACGTCTCTTCACCACCTTCAACTCCCTCCTCCACCCACCCCCTCCTCGCCTCCCCTCCTTGCTCTCTGCCCTTGATTTTGCTACCTACTCTACATCTAAAATTGACTCCATACATCAGGACATCATATCCCACCAGTCCCCCTGCTATCCACCTCCTCTCTTCCCAGATCACCCCTCTCCTTCAATTTTACAGACTCTAACTTTCTTCTCCCCTGTATCTGGAGAGGAAGTCATGTCCCTCATCCAGTCCTCCCCCCTTCCACCTCCCCCCTTGACCCTATCCCTTCACGTCTCCTCCGCTACCTCTCTCCTTCTGTCTGCTCCCATCTTGCCCACCTCCTTTATCTCTCCCTATCATCAGGCACTGTCCGGCTGCATTTAAACATGTCCTTGTCTCCCCCATACTAAAAAAACCAACCCTTGATTCTAACACTCTCTCCAACTACCGTCCCATCTCACTCCTCCATTTTGCTTCCAAGCTCCTTGAGCGCGCTGTTTTCAAGCACCTTACCACCTTTCTTTCCTCTCATTTCCTCCTTGACCCTTTTCAGTCTGGCTTCCATTCTCTCCACTCCACTTGAAACTGCCCTCACAAAAGTCAGCAATGACCTCCTTGCTGCTAAATCCAAGGACCACTACTCTCTGCTCATTCTCCTTGACCTTTCTGCTGCTTTTGACACTGTGGACCACCCTCTCCTTCTGCAAATCCTTCAGTCCCTTGATCTGCGTGACACTGCCCTCTCCTGGCTATCCTCCTACCTCTCTGACCAACCCTTCTCTGTCTCCTCTCATGACTCCTCTTCTCCCCCACAGCCTCTTACAGTGCGTGTTCCCCAAGGTTCTGTTCTTGGACCTCTCCTTTTCTCACTCTATACATCCTCACTAGGTGAACTCATCAGCTCTTCTGACCTCCAATATCATCTCTATGCTGATAATACTCAGATCTACCTTTCCTCCCCTGACCTCTCTCCCTCTCTCCTTACTTGTGTCTCCAACTGTCTCTCTGCCATTTCTTCCTGGATGTCCCAGCGATTTCTTAAACTTAATATGTCTAAGACTGAGCTAATCATCTTCCCTCCCCCCTACATAACCACACTTCCCACCATTTCTTTATCAATTGATGGCACAACTATCTCCTCTAGCCCCAAAGTGCGCTCTCTTGGAGTTATCCTGGACTCCACCCTCTCCTTCAAACCACATATCCAGAATCTCTCACAGTCCTGTCACTTTCATCTTAAAAATATTTCCAAGATTAGACCCTTTCTCACCCAGGATGCCACTAAAACCCTCATACACTCATTGGTCATCTCCAGATTGGACTACTGTAACCTTCTCCTATCTGGCCTCCACAAATCCCATATCTCTCCTCTCCAGTCTATCCTTAATGCTGCTGCTCGGCTCATCTTCCTTGCAAAACGTTCTGCATCTGCCTCCCCTCTCCTACAAGCCCTCCACTGGCTCCTTCCCCTTTAGAACCCAATTTAAGGTTCTCACGCTCACTTACAAAGCCCTCAGCCATTCCTCTCCCATTTACATCTCTGATCTCATCTCCCTTCACTCTCCTGTCCGCCCTCTAAGTTCAACAAATGCACGCCGCCTTTCATGCCAGCTGATTACTTCCTCCCACTCCCGCCTCCAAGATTTTGCCCGTGCTGCTCCACACCTTTGGAACTCTCTCCCACTTCCCATCAGACTCTCCATCTCTCTACAATCTTTCAAAAGGGCTCTCAAGACCCACTATTTCATCAAAGCCTTCCAGCTCTCATCTTAACTTGCTGCTACAAAGTCCTTCCTCCCTGCCTACCCCATCTGTGTCATCTCTGTTTGTCTGTCCCTCCCCCTTAGAATGTAAGCTCCTATGAGCAGGGCCCTCTACCCTCTTGTGCATCTCCTTACTATACCTTCATCTACTTCTTACTCTCTACCAGGGCACCTAACACTTGATTGCTTTACATTGTTGCTTATCTGGGTGTTGTGGTCGTGAATGTAGCAATGTATATTATCCATGTCCTGTAATGTATTGTATTGTACTGTACTGTAAGTCACTGTAAATCAATCTATTTGTTTATGTACTTTGTAAGGCGCTGCGGAAAACTTGTGGCACCATATAAATAAACGATAATAATAATAATAGTAATAAGCCCCCTGTAATAGTGCCCGCAGTAGTAAGCCCCTTGTAAAAGTGCCCCCAGTAGTAAGCCTCCTGTAATAGTGCCTCCAGTAGTAAGCCCCTTGTAAAAGTATCCACAGTAGTAAGCCGCTTGTAATAGTACCCCCAGTAGTAAGCCCCCTGTAATAGAGCCCCCAGTAGTAAGCCCCCTGCGAACACACACAAAAAAAAACAGAGTACTTACCTGATCCCCGATCCTGCGTCCGCTGCCATTTTCCGCTCTTCGGAACTATGGGAGAGACGTCATGACATCTCTCCCTAAGAGCCTGTGGTGGGAGCCGGATGCTGGAGCTCAGGAGTGAGCTCCGGCATCCACCGCTCCTCGTTACTATGGGAGAAACGTCATGACGTCTTTCCCCTAGCGCCCATGGGGGGAGCTCAGACTGCCGCTGCGGGGAGTCGGGCGCCCGCTGGTAAAATTTCAGCGGGCACCCGGCAAATGGAGCCTCCCTACGGCAGAGGGGAAGGGGGGGGCTTTGAAAACTCGGTCGCCAGTCCTAAAATCTTAGCGACCTTGCGACTGGGATTTGACGAGCCCTGGCATACAGTCATATGGTACAGTCTGAATCTAGAGCGTAGCCTTATTGTATTGTAACATAGTTATACATACTAAAGCATTTTAGATATGAAAACAATAATATATTTGTTAGCAAAAAAATTAATTATAGTCATATACAATAGTTGAATTTGAATAAAATTACTAAAAAAAAAATATTTTTTTAAATACATAGATATTGTTCTTGAATAGACTTTAATGGATTCTTATTTCAATTCTAATGAAACAATATTTTCAAGAAAAAGAAAAAGAAGAAAAAAAAGGGGGGGGGAGAAGAGAGAAGAATTGAATAAGAATAGGAAAGAAAGGAAGGAAGAATCACATGTGGTCCCATCCCTCCCATATATAGTTAAATATGTTATCTAAGCTGAACCGGAGGACCTGATTGGTACATTCTAGTTTCGTACCATAGGGTTGTTCGGAAACAACCATGAATTTGTTGTCTGATGATATATTCAAAGTGTCAATAAACAGACTAATTTAAAAAAATCTTTCTACACGGTGTTCTTTGTGCAATGATGTTTACATCCAATCCATTTTAAAGGTATGAAACAGTTTGTCCCTAAACATTTCTATAGATGGAGGGGAAGAATGTATCCACTGTTGGAGTATACACTTCCTTGCCACGGCTGAGAGAATCAAGAGTACTTTTCGGCACCCTGGTGAAACCTTTGAATCTGTTAAGATTCCAAAAACAGCCCATTCAGGAGTCAGTGGCAAAATATTTATCAGTTCTGAAATTACCAGTTGTTTTATTTGGTACCAGAATTTTTTAATGGAAATACAGTCCCATAAACAATGATAGACTGAGGCTTCAGAATTAGTGCATTTCGGGCAAATTGAAGAAATAAGCCCAATTAGATGGCAGTGAGAAGGTGACATATAACCCATATAAAACACTTTGAAGAACATTTCTTGGTATGTGATGTGATGGCTGTAAGAACTCTATTAGAATATAGCAGTGTCTTTAGCAATGATGCTTTGCTGAGGTCTGGAAAGTGTTTCTGCCAAAGAGTTAAACCAGTTCCATAATAACCACTGTGATAAGGGGATTTCAGTATTTTATAAAATAAGGATTAGCTCCTCTAGAATTGCTAGGGGACCGAAGAGTCATGTCCAACCGATTTGTCCAGTGCATAGGAGAGAGAAAAGAAATTACTTTGGATATGTAATGCTGTGCCTGTAAGAAAGCTAAATTATGGACCTATAAAAACGGGAATTTAGTGGGCTTGAGAAAAAGAAAGCACTCGGCATGTATCTAAATTTGTAAGCTGACGAATCATAAAAAACCATTAAAAGCCCATGAATTGAAGGGAAAGGAGGCTAATCCATGTTGAAAATCCATATTTCCAAATAGTGGAAGGAACAAGGAATGAAAAGCATGGAGTTTCCATTTGTTACGGACAGTATGCCAAATGGACCAAACCGACATTAAAAGAGGGTTATTAAGCATTTATGTAGAAGTCTCAGATTTATTTAGATGTAGAAAACTTATTAGGTCTATATTATTGAAAAAGGATTTTTATATTAAGTAATTAGAATATAAACTTGAGTGTGAAATCCAATCTTTTATTTGTCTACAAACTGCTGCTTGAATATATATTTCCATATTTGGAAAATTAATTTCCCCTTCCGATTTTTCACGTTGTAGTAACTGAAGTCTAATACGAGGCCTCCTGTTTTTTCCAAATGAACTGTCTACACACCACATCAATCTGCTTAATATCTGCCTTAGTGAAGACCACTGGCAGAACTTGTATAGGATATAATAGTTTTGGGAAGGTAACCATTTTTATAAGGTTTGCTCTACCCAAATAGGATAATTGCAGGTATTGCCAATATTCCAATTCTTCAATAGCTGTATCTATGATATGTTTAATATTAAGAGTGTACAGATTATAAATATTTCTGGGAAGTCTAATTCCCAAATATGGAATGTAGGTGTCTGTCCATTGTAATCTACCCAAATTCCAGACTATTTTTAGTAATGGAATTATTTAAAGCCTTTACTGTGGATTTAGAGTAGTTTATGGTAAAACCTGAAAATGCACCAAATTCGTCTAATTTTGGAAGAAGGGGAGCCCGAATATCAAGTGGATTTGAAATAAAAAGTAAAAGACCATCAGCGAAAGCTGAGACTTTAACTTCTGTTTGGCCTAAGGGAATACCTTTAAGAAGGGACCAGGACTGTAAAACCCTCAACAATGGATCCAATACCAGGTTAAACAGCATAGGGAACAATGGACATCCTTGACGTGTTCCTCTAGACATTTGATAGTCACCCTATAAACCATTAATTAAAAGTTTTGTATGAGGAGAAGTATAGAAATAATTAATCATATCGATAAAAGAGGAACCAAACTTTCTAATTTGTAAAATTGCATATAGATAAGGCCATAGAACTTTGTCAAACGCCTTTTCGGCGTCTAGGCTTAAAAACACATTGGGTGAGTGTTGGTTAACAGAGGAAAAGTACAACGCCGCCACTGCTAAACTGACATTTTGGACTATGGGCCTGATTCAGACCCACTCGCAAGCACGAGCCCCGTAGTGAGTGAGACCTTCACTTGCTCCGGAGCTCGCAGCAAAATGGGGTGGCTGTCGATGTTGATCGACAGTTCGCCCCATCTTGTAGGCGGGTAGGGGGGGTGGCTGAACAAACGGAGTCATTCCCGAAGGAACGTCTGCTGCTTGTGGGCATCCCTACTGACATCACTCATGATATCAGTAGTGGACTTCCGGCTCTATTAGAGCCGGAAGTCCTCTCAGAATTGCGAGTGCTGAGACCTTACCTTAGGGTCTCCTCGCAATGCCGATGGTCGCGATAAAAAAAAAAACTCTCCCCGCCCTGATTCAGAGCAAGCGCTTGCAAATAGCGAGCGGCTCTGAATCAGGCCCCATGTGTATGCCATCGGTAAATCCAGTCTGATGCGGTGACAAAAGGGAAGGGAGCACAGACTGTAAGTGGCTTGCAAAGATTTTGGCTAAGATCTTATAGTCCTGATTGAGGAGCGTAATGGGTCTGTAAGAGGAGACAGATTCTGGGTCCTTATTAGGTTTTAATAGTAAAATTGTATATGCATCATTAAACGTGGGATATTGAATAGTCCCTTTCTGAATCTGTTGAAATATATGTATAAGGGAAGGGATCATTTCTTCTTTTCAAATTTTATAAAAATTTCCATTAAACCCATCGGGTCCTAATGATTTGTTAATTCGTAGACTATTAATGGCAAGTGTAATTTCCCCTTTGTCTATTTCAACATTAAGAACGTCCCATTGTTCATGAGATAATTCAGGCAGTTTAGCTTCTCTGAGAAAATAATTTGATAATACTGGATCTATAGGGGAATCTACATAAAGGGAAGCAAGACTGAAAAATGCGAGATATGTCAGCAGTTTTGGTTACACTCACATTGGTATAGGAGTCCAATAATTTTCTAATAAACTGCTTTTTCTGTTGTTGTTTCACCATATATGCTAAGATCTTTCCAGACTTACCACCATGACGGTAATAAGTGTTTTTAGTATAATCTAGCCTAATTTGAGTTTCCTTTAGCAGAAAGGTTTCTAAAATCTGTTTATGGCTAAGATATATTTCTTTATGAACAGCAGTTGAGAATCTAAGGTAGTGACGACAGGCCTCTTTTAAGCTATTTTGTAGAGGCTGTAACCCCCTCCTGTGTATACGATTGCGTCTGGCCACATATGAGATTATATGCCCCCTCATTACCGCCTTTGAGGTCTCCGAAAAAAGAACCGGGTCGTCCCAGTGTTTTAGATTATCATCAACGTATTCCCTCCATTTATTTTTAAAAACAGTTGAAAATCGTTATTCTGAGATAAAAATGAAAGGAAGCGCCAAAAGGCGGGATGAGTACCACGTGTCAGTCCGGGACAAATTAAAGCGTATAGAGGCATGGTCAGAGATAAGAATAAACTCTATTGTTGCATCATTAAGTCGTGAGAATAAAGAATCTGCTATTAGAAAATAATCTATTCTTGTAAACACATCATGTACTTCAATGAAATGAGAAGTCTCTACAAGAAGGGTTATGCAGCCTCCACAAACCAACAACATGACGAGTACACAAAAAACTTATATCATTTATATGGCTTTGGGATGTAGTAGAAGAACCAGCCGATTGATCTAAAGGAGGGTTATTGAGACAATTAAAATCTCCTCCTATTATTAAATTCGGTGTATCGTGTTTCATTAGCAGGTTTGATATTTTCTTGAAGAAAACCAAAATTTGGGTGTTAGGTGCATAAATGTTAAGAATACTAAGTCTCTCACCATGGACCGTTAGACAAATCAGAAGAAACCGACCCTCCCTATCCGCCACCACCTTATCAATCGTGTATTGAAAGAGTTTGCTGAATAGAATGGCTTTTCCATGCTTTTTTTTTCAAAAGAAGCAGAAACACACTCCTGAATCCAGGTGCTTTTAAGTGTAGCTTGTGGACATCTTAACCAATGCGTTTCCTGCAATAAAACTATGTCAGGGGTATACCTTTTAACATGTGACAAAACCTTACGTCTTTTGATTGCAGAGTTCAAACCAGCCACATTCCATGATAAAAATTTAATAGAAGAAGAAGCTTCTTGTGCAACTATTCTTGTGTATCTAGGACGAGTTGTCATCCGATTCCAATTCTAGAAATTAGAAAACTTGAAAGATATCCAATTAATCGCAAGCCTGCCCCGTCCCAGCAAGCAGGACAAGCATAGCAAAAAGACACTCCCAGCCGCAGCGAGATAAGAGGAAAGGACCACAGGCAACTCAAAAAAAGTAGAAAAAAGGAGAGAAAAAAATAAAAATAAAATTTAAAAATAAGAAGTACACAATAGGAACAAATGTCGTCTAACAATGCTAACACAGCTATGGTAACCATGTAAACTTTTGGTATGAGTTCCAGGAATCTCATCCCAACACAAGGGGGGACAGTCTTGAAAAATCAGGAATTCCGTGACATAATGAAAGCATACAAGAAAATACAACATAGTTTCATCCATTTTATACAATACTGAAGAGTGCATCAATATTAACTTGTGCTGTTGTTTCTCTCTGTCACTTATGTGGATTCCTGCAAATCTGACTGGTGCAAACCTGTACCTTTGCAACTTGTTCCCTGTTTTCTATTACGAGGATCTTGTATTCCTGCAGACGGAATCGGTATGTAATACAGACAGTCGGGATTCCTCTGTCAAAATACTGACAGCGGCATCCTGATGGTCAGGTAAGTATACTAACCCTCCCCCCTTTTCCCCCTAACCCTCGTTTCTTGTAGCCTAACCCTCCCCACCCTCACCCTCCCCGTTAGTGCCTAAACCTAATGGAGGGTATCCACTAAGCAATTTAAACAAGCGATTGCACGATAACAATTTTGTTGTGCAATCGCTTGCAAATCGCGCATGCATCGTGCATGTTTTGGACGGAAGTGACCCGCGATGCGCATGCCCACGGGTCGCTTCCGACATTCGACATCGCCCGTACATGCAGGTCAACCTAACGATCTCGTCAGGTTCTGCATGTGCGGGGATGAGGAATGTACCGGGACTGAACGATTGAATGTTCAGTCTAGGCACATCACTAGTTATACAAACGACAGCACGACTGCAATGTCGCAATCGTGCTGTCGTTTATATATCGCTTAGTGGATACCCCCCATAAGTCTCCCCCCTTCGTGCCTAAACCTAACCTTCCCCCTTAGTGCCTAACCCTAACCCCCTCCCAGTGGTGCCTAACTCTAACCCACCCCACTAGGGGTGCCTAACCCTAACCTCCCCCCCAAAACCTAACCCTAACCCCGCTACGCTGCCTAAACCTAACACGCCTCCCCTGCAGCTAACAGCTAAGACACCCTGAACTTAACTCGTTCGGAATGACTTCCTTCTGGATTCTGGCGTCAGGATTAAGATAGGCGTCGGTATTTCGATGCCTATTTTAAGTCCCGTGTTGGGCTTCCCCCGTCGGGATTTAGACAGGCGGCATCCCGGCCGCCAGTCTGCTAACTACATCCCTCTGCACCCTCTATATTTGCAAATTCTAGCTACCTGTATCTGTATAGCAATACAATGCTACTGCCATCGCTTATCAGCAATGATATTAAACCTCCAAATTCTAGTTGATATTATACAACTATAGCTTTACTAAAGTTCTAGTCACCACAGCTAGTTCAAGGACTAGTTTGAACTGAGAGTAGTAAACTCCCTACATCATTACAGTATGTTGTTCCTATCACCTTGTAGGAGGAGGTGGATTTGGCTATAGAATCCTTTCCAAACAGCAAGGGATTGAAGGTTAACAGTCTCCCAAATAAATTAAATAAAAAACATAGGCCACCCATGACTGAAGCACTAATAGTTATACTCCTACACAGAAAGAAACCTTTATATCCTGGTTCCTATCAAAGGACATCCTTATTGTTAACTCCCCGCAGCAGTGATAGCACACTCTGTCACTGATGTACCATGGCTGACAATGGAAGCCTAGCCCCCTCGCTGACATAATGCCTCGATTCGTGGGTGTATGTGTATGGGGCTGGGCGTAGTGCCGTCAAGTGCCTGCCCTTATTAGAAGCCTGCTGCCTGATGCTGCACATAGTGGTAGTCTGTCCCTTCCTCCCTCTCTCCCCCCACCCTCTACCTTTCTCACTCCCTCATGACCTCTCTCTATGTCCCTCTCTATCTATCTATCTATCTATCTATCTATCTAAATATCTATCTCTTTCTCTCTCTCTGTCCCCTTCTCCCTCTTTCTCCCCCTCTCTATGTCTCTCTCACTCTTCCCTCCTTCCCACCCTCCCTCTCTCTCTACCCCCCGTCTCTCTGTCCCGCCTCCCTCCCGTTCTCTCTCTAACCTCCACACTCAAAACCCTGCATTTTCCCCTGGCAGTGTACTAGATCATGTTTGCTATGCTGTCCGGAGCCCTTTCCCAGCAGTGTTGCGGACATTAAGCAGTATGCTACGACCTTGCCTGTTAGTGGAGAGTCCGGAGACAAGGTAAGAGGCAGAGTAGTTGCTACGTGGGGCCGTAGGAATTTTATTGATGGGCCCCCACAACCTAGTTGCTCCGGGGCCCCCAAAAGCCTTAATCCGGCCTTGCCATGGATACTACCAAGATCTTTGATTCTGTATAATGGATTTCGCTTAGGGAAGTCTTGAAATGATTTGGCACTGGTCCCAATTGCTTATGTTGGGTTCCCCTATTATATTCCAACCCAGCAGCTACAGTGTGTATAAATGTTTATGTTTGAGACTTCTTTAGGCTGTATACAGGTACCAGTCAGGAATGTCCATAATCCCCCATCCTGATTGCCTTGGCTATTTGAACTGTTGACCTGCATAAACCGGCAAAATATGTGGTTTAACTGTGAATGATCATATTGATATGCTTGCCCTTTAATCAGAAAATATACTCATTTCTTTTATGTCAGATGCTAAGTAATCAAAGCTTAACTTGCTGTAAGTGATTAATGGATTAATTTTTTTCTTAGAAACGAAAAATAATTTCGATAAATCTAAGGACTTCATAGTTCAAATACTTTAATATATTGGTGGCTAGTGAAATGTCAGTGTTAACGAAACTGCCTTTGAACCTCTATATACCCCTTCCTATACCTTCTAATATCCTGCCTATAAACCTCTAAGGATGACGCTAATTTGCGTACGCAGTCATACAGTAAATAAAGACTCCAGACCTAGAACATGTGGTTCCAAAGCACAAAGTATTACTCAAGTGAAAGTACAGCAGTTACACGCTATGATCCTCATATAATCTTAGAGATTATACAGACAGAAGTACAATTATACATACGCAGCGCTCTCTGGTCCAGATGTAGGCATCAGCAAGAAACCCCTCGTCAATCAGCATTCAGCACGAAGACTAGGAATCCAGGGTCAGAGCACACATATTTATACCCCCCAGAAATAAACAACATAATAGAGAAGTTTGTTGCTAATACCATTGGTCCTAAAGGAGAGGGCATATGTTACAAGGCATTTAACAGGTTGGTTCAAATAGACACAGCTCAGCCTCTAACAACTGGTGGTCTCTGGTTTCCCTCCTCATGCAAATCCTAACAGTTGTTCATATAATGTACATTTTGTTGCTTGAAATCTCTGCGGTCCATAAGTTGAGAATGCATGTTGCGATCTATCCATCGATATTACCGGAATACTGTTGAGAGAGTACGCATCAGTACAATACCAAACATGGCTTACTTATCACGTATAAAACCTTAGTTACGAAATAACCTTTATTTCCTAGCAATGATAATAAATGTGCATACTCGAATCTTATACCTTATGGAACCTTGTATGTGAATATGTAATGTGTGAGTATGTGGGGTTTGATGTAAAGACGCTAGTTAACTTGGGGCAGATGCGTGTGCATGGAGCTAATCATACAGAGTCTTATGCATTCGCTAATATGCGACTAGTTAACAGCACAATTGTGTGTATTAATGTGTGTATGAGAAATGGTGAAAGATGCAATCGCATGATGCTAATAGTAATATCGCCACATGCACTAAAGTGTGAGTTTATCTAAAATGGCGCTTAGGCGGCCATTCGCAAAATGGCGTCTTGCAATCTCATTTCCAAGATGGCGTCTTGCGGCCAGTCGCAAGATGGCGTTGCTGCGATCCAATTTTAAACTGATCTTGTTCAGCTTCGACAGTCCACCCTTTGATAGCGAACAACATCCTATCACAATCTGATTTTAAAATATAATTTAGGCTTACATTTATATACTATTTAGTGTTATTATGGGATGGCACAAGGTGGTTCTTAATCCATCAATAATGTGTCTCTGAGTGGGGACATAAAACTACTATTATACGCACATCGCGGATCTTGGAAGATCATGTGAAAGGTGTGGGGATACACCAGTCCTATAAAGGCAGTCTTGAAGGGGAAATTTTAGACTTTACATTATCTGAGGTGTTTTAAAATAGCATTTCAATAACACATTCTATGCATGTCTAAATATAATACATTAAATTATGGTATTTCCTAGTTCAGGGTTGTAATGCAGTTCTGTATTTACCTCGGTATTCATACTGACCACCATCATAATTTCGTTCTTTCGCTTTACTCTATTTTTACATTTTCCACACTTCAACACAATAGGTACACACCGGACACATATGCCAATTATTATGATGACAATCAGTATAAGGATTAAGAATTTGCCTATACTGGCGATCATTTCCTGGACCCATTCCCCTAGACCTGAGAACCATTTCACTGGGTTCAGCCATGAAACCCATCCTTCTGTCTTCTCCCCTACTTCAGCCACTGAAGCATTATGGTTCTTACGAAATTCCCATTTTAGCTGCAGAATTTCATCCATCTTCCGGTCTATCACTTCCTTAGGGACGCTGGTATCATTGGTGACATAGGTGCAACATTTTACTCCAAATTGGGTGGCCGTTACTCAATACCCTCCAGTAACAGCAGTTAAATAATTTAACACTAGCCTGTGTTGCACCAGTTCTTTCTTGTACACTTGCAATTCTCTCCCTGTATACCTGAATGTGTCATCGTACATCTCGGTGATATTATCTATCAATTTAGCAAGTTCCTGAATATATCTAAAGTTCAATGTACCCCGAGCGATCCAATGCGACTAAAACTTGAAAGCCAGTTGTCTCACTAATTAACTGAGTGGCTTTGTGCACGTCACCAGGTATCATATTTCGTTTGCCTCTGTGTTCATATTGTGTGTGAAGATATGGTGACGGTGTGTTTTTATGTATACCAAGCATTTCAACATGTGTGAGGGTCATAACTTCTGGGACTACTCTTCCCAGGTAACACAAACCTTCGGAACTTGGGGAGAGCCACTTATACGCTTTTCTTCCACATATAAAATATACTTTATCAGGGAGAACATAAGGAATGGTATGCATCATTATCATTAAGCACATTTCCCTTGCAAACAATCCTATTTCTGGGTCTTCCATCTGGTACATGCAAGTTTCTGGCTGTATTATTTTAGTACAATAACCATCTGGCACCTTACCAAAAATTTCTTTGGTGGAACTCAATGCATACCGGTACCTAAAATGTCTCCCACTAGATTTAATTGAGCATAACAGATCATGGTTTATGGACTCAGTATCAGCTCTTTGTGAAAAGGTCATGGTCTGATTATTCCCTGTCACTTCCCAACTCCCGGGTTTATTAGGGTTGATATGTTTAAACACAAAAGTGATCTATCTACTTGGAATTGATAGAGTTTGAAATGAGGTGGTTTGGATGAGAGGAATTTTTCCATCCAATGTTTTCCCTTTCTGTAATTCTAAAATTTCCGTGATATTCAGCGGAAATGGCACCAACCCTACATTATGCTGTCCCTGTGGCACATGTGAACACACCCAGCAATCAGTTTGATTTAACACTTTGCCTACCATGCTATGATAATCCTCTAAAGGATACCCACCCCAGTATGGGTTATATTTAGGCTGGCACCGCTGGATACAATTCTCATCAACTAGGGACCCACAAAGCTCACAAATACAGGAATCTTCAGACGATAAACCTCCACACCGTCCCCGAGTATCCGGAATAACAGCTCTCTTAACAATAACAGTACTAAGATTGGTCAGACACTCCCCTGATTGGCATTGCACTCCTTCTGACTCCACTCCATCAGCACTGCCATCAACTCCCCTCTCCACAATCGGTCCCCCTTCACAGAAACCGGACATTCCCGAACCGACCAGGATAATGAACACTCTAAAAGAGAACATGAAAATGAACACAGCAGGCCCGTCCATTGCCACAACAAGACCTGCAGAGTTCTTTCAGTTCAGGTATCTCACTACAACCTTTTCAATCCTCCCGGAACAAGTTCGCGAGCGACAGGTCCATGCAATCAGCCTTGTCTCTGACTTGTTTCTCCACCTGTTGATTGACCTTTTTGCAGTGAGTGGAATGGACCCAGGTATCTCAGCCACCTTCAATGATGTAGTACTTGTCAGCAGCACCTGGTACGGACCTTCCCACCGATCAGTCTAACAACCTGAACACAAGAAATTCTGATCATAACATATTCTCCTGGTTCAACGTCATGACAGTTAGTTTCAGGCATATCATTGGACAACAATTTCAGTTTCTGCTGCTGTTGTTTTAACTGCTTACTCATTGATATAAGATACTTTACAGTTACCTCGTTGTTACCTTTCAAGTCTTCCTGTGGACTTATAATCAAATGAGGTTGTCTACCGAACAGTATTTCAAAGGGACACAGATTTAGAGGGGGTCTGGGAGTGGTCCTTATACTATGCAGGACCAACGGTAATGCTTCTGGCCAACCTAGTCCAGTCTCTGCCATGATTTTACTTAACTTATTTTTAATAGTTCCGTTCATCCTCTCTACCTTGGCACTGGTTTGCGGTCGGAAGGGGGTGTGAAGTCGGCTATTAATACCCATCAGCTTACACATATTTTGAAAAACATCACCTGTGAAATGAGTACCCCTGTCACTCTCGATGATTTTAGGGATACCGTATCTGCATACAAATTCCTGAACTATTTTCTTGGCAGTAAACGCAGCAGTATTAGTGGCCGCTGGGTAGACCTCAACCCAATTAGAAAATACATCAGTGCACACTAATACATACTTAAGATTCCTGCAGGGTGGTAATTGGATGAAATCCATTTGTATCACCTGGAAAGGTCCATCAGTCGGTGGAATGTGGGACAGTTCGGTAGGGATTGCTTTCCCTATGTTCTTCCTCAAGCAGGTCAGACAGGACATTGATATCTTTTCTGCTTGTGAAGAAAAACCTGGTGCGCACCAGTATACTCTCACCAACTTGCACATACCTTGTTTTCCCAGATGAGTCAGACCGTGTGCTGCCTCAGCCAGGCTGGGGTAATATGCCTTGGGGGCTACTGGCTTACCTTGCCCGTCCCTCCAGAGCCCGGAGGACTCTTGCCCACATCCCTTGGACTTCCAAATGGACTTTTCCTGGATTGAGCACAAATTTAGCATCTCAATTAATTTCAGCATAACAATTGTTTGGAAAGACATAATTTTTTCAGTGGGAGAAAACATTTTTAACCCTGCTGCCCATTTTGCAGCTTCATCGGCTCTGTTGTTGCCCAGTGACATGGGGTCATCCTCACATGTATGGGCTTTACACTTGATTACTGCCACCACTTTGGGCAGTTGGATTGCTTCTAAAAGATGTTTTATGTGTCGGGAATGTGCAACTGGTGTGCCTGCTGCTGTCATAAAATTTCTCAGACGCCATAGAGCCCCGAAATCATGCACCGCCCCGAACGCGCACCTCGAGTCAGTGTAAATGTTAGCAGATTTGCCTGCTGCCAGTTCACACGCTCTAGTTAGTGCTGCTAACTCTGCCACCTGGGCTGAGTGAGGAGGACCAAGAGGTTTGGCTTCTATGATGTCTGTGTCATTTACAATAGCATAACCTGTACATAATTCACCTGTGTCTGCTTGACTATGACAACTCCCATCCGTGTAAAAAGTCACATCTACATTCTCTAAAGGTGTGTCGTGTATGTCAGGTCTAGCAGTACAGGTCTGATTCAGATATGCCATACAATCGTGTGTATCATTATGTCAGCTGAACTCACCCTCCGCCAGCAACTCGTCTCCTTCCACCCTTTGTACATCATGTTGTACATATGGTAAATACGTTGCTGGATTCAGCAAACTGCAATGTTTAACAGTGATGTTCGCAGGTGCGATTAGAGCTAGTTCCTATTTGGAAAACCTAGCCGAAGAGACGTGTCTGGTTTGAGCAGAGTTCAGCAGAGCAGATACAGCGTGGGGAGTATAGACAATCATATCATGACCCAATACTACGTCCTCACTTTTACTCACCAATAGAGCGGTAGCTGCTACACTTCTCAAACAGGTGGGGAGTGATCTCGCCACAGTGTCCAATTAGGCACTGTAGTATGCTACGGGCCTACTGACATCACCATGTTTTTGTGTAAGGACACCTGCAGCATAACCATCAGCTTCCGAACAATACAAACCAAAAGGTTTTTCGTAATCAGGTATTCCCAATGCAGATGCTTTGGTCAGATTATCCTTAAGATTAAGGAAAGCCTGCTCTGACTCCTCTGTGTGTATTACATGATCGGGCTTTGAGGAAGAGATTAAGGGCTTCATTCAGAGGCGGTCGTACGGTCTACGACCGCACGGCCGCCTCGATGTTTGTCCAGTGCGCATGCGCACGAGGGAGCCGGCTCCTTCGTGCGCATGCGTGAGACCCGCTACGACCGACAGCGCCAGTCGTAGCGGGTCTCTTTCCAAAACGGGCGAGCTGTCGATGTTGACTGACAGAGCCAGAAGCTCTCCGGGGCTTACGACAAGTGAGACCCTACCCTAGGGTCTCGTCGTAAGCCCCGATGGTCGCGATGGTCTATGACTATCCCGACCATCACCCTAGCGGTCATTAGAGCTGTGGGTGTAAACCCACAGCCTAATGACCAAAACAGAGGCAGCCGGTCAGGAAGCAAGCGGCCGCCCAGTTTCTGAGCGACGGCTTGCATCCTCCGACTGCCTCTGAATGAGGGCCTAAGTCCTGTAAAGGCAAGGCCAAAATAGAAAAACCTGGGATCCACATTCTACAGTATCCACACATTCCCAAGAAGGTTCGAATTTGCTGTTGATTCTGCGGCAGTGTCATGTTCTGTATGGCCTGGATTCTATCATTTGTGAGATGTCTTAACCCCTGGGTTAGGCAGTGTCCCAAATATTTTACTCTGGATTGGCATGGCTGTAGTTTGTCCTTAGCCACCTTGTGTCCTGTATGCGAGAGATGAAGCAACAAAAGTTTAGTATCATTCAAACATGACATAAATGAATCAGAACACAACAATAAATCATCCACATATTGAATTAGAACAGATCCATTTGCAGGTTGAAAAGATTGTAAACAGTCGTGCAATGCCTGGGAAAAGATACTGGGGCTGTCTATGAAACCTTGGGGCAACCGTGTCCATGTATATTGCACACCTCTGTATGTAAATGCGAATAGATACTGACAGTCAGGGTGGAGAGGCACAGAGAAGAAAGCAGAACAGAGGTCAATGACACTGAAATGGGTTGCGTTTGGAGGGATCTGCATAAGAATGACAGCTGGATTTGGCACTACAGAGAATTGGCTTTCTACTACCTTATTAACACCTCTAAGGTCCTGTACCAGCCTATAACCCCTCCCACCACTCTTCTTCACTGGAAAGATGGGACTGTTGGCTACACTAGCTGTACGAACTAAAATTCTCTGTTGCAATAATCATTCAATTACTGGAAAAACCCCTAATTCTACCTCGTGTTTTAGTGGGTACTGGGGAATTTTTGGAGCTTGCCTACCGCTTTTCAAATTTACCATTATGGGGCTTACGTTTGCCATTAATCCAGTGTCCTGGCCATCCTTAGTCCAAAGGGAATCTGGAATTTGGGACATTTGATCTACCTGGGATGGATTTTCATTTAAACTGGTAGAGTGATACATTATCCTATGGGGAGTGTCCAACATATCCCGCACCTTGTGTGCAACTCTCTCAGGGATATCTAAAAATACACCATCAGGGGTGCAATATACAACACATCCCATAACAAGTCTCTACCCAGCAGGTTAGTAGGAGCCGCAGCAGCCAGAAGGAAAGAATGCCTGGTATGCAACGGCCCAATAGTAAGCTCTGTGGACTTTGTTAGAGGATAATGTTGCACTTTACCTGTTACGCCCATTGTTGGTACTGTCTCGTTGGTCACCTGTAAATTAACGGGAGATTTTATCACTGACCTGGTCGCCCCTGTGTCTACAAGAAAAGGATATTCAGTACCAGCTACATCAACCATCATGACCGGTTCTTCCCTAGTACTTCCCGTTAACCTGACTATCTGTAGACTACAGGTATGACCTGACCCCTAGCGTTGGCTACCATTCTCCAATAAAGCATTAACGGCCACAATTGGAGCTGGTGCTTGCTGGATATTTGCTGGTCTCTGTGCGTATCCCTTATGGGGATATCCAAGTACTCTCTGGTTTGGGGGTCCTACCCTTTTTACTCTGCAGGTTCTACTTAAATGACCTGGCTGGTTACAATTAAAACATATTCGTGGATCGGATGAAGACACGGGTTGTTGTGAGGTTTGAGCAGGGGGAAAAGGTGGTGGATATGGGTAGGGATATGGAGGATAAGGGTATTGTGGGGGATATGAAGTTTGTGAGTAGTGTGGGACCTGTGGTTGTGCAGGGTTAGTAGAATAGAGCTGTGTTTGCTGTTGCGCAGGATTAGTGAAAGCATATAACTGTTCAGGTGTAGGTGTGTGTGTAGATGCAAGTGTGTCTGTTGGCTGTGATGTTACCGTCATTCCTTCCAGAGCTTGAATACTGACAGCCATTAGTTTTTCGCTCTGGGTCTCTCTCTTCTTTGAGATGTTCTTATCATGTTCTATGGCAGATTATATGAGTGTATCTATTGTGACTCCCCTCCAGCCAGGTTGTGAGGTCTGAACCCGAGTCTTTAAGTTTTCCTTAAGACCGTCCATGAGTACCGTGACTATCATTACCCTGTGGTGAGTGCTATCTTTAATATCGTCTATCCCAGTGTACTGGGTAATAGCCTGCAGAACCCGGTCGCAATACTCTTCTGCAGATTCACTCTCCTTTTGCTTTATGGTGAAAATTTTGTTCCAGTTAACTACAACCGGAAAATATATACCCAATTGAGTTACAATGCGGGAAATGTTACCTTGGTTTACTTGGTCCGTTAAGGGAACATCACCATCCAATACACAATCCGTGATAAATTTTGTCACGTCGGTATTGCGTGATAGACAGGCCCTTAACACCACACGCGAATCTTTATTAGTTGGCTCATGAGAACTACCCAAATTCTTCAAAAATCTCTGACATTTGGCTAGTTCCTTTTTGGGATCGGGGAAATCATTTATGATGGAATTTAGTTCTGCTCTTGTCCAAGGACAATGCATATCCACTTCCCTCGTGGGCACTACACCGTTCGCATCTGCATTTCCATTCGGCACAGTTATTGTCCGAATGGGATGCAGACAGGTAGCGCTGCTACCTTTGACCTTGTTACCTGGCTGGGGGTTTAATCTGTTGCTGCTACGTATGGTATGAACAACTTCCTCTACAGGTGCAGAGGGTGTTAGCACTTCCCTTGCTGTTACCGATGGAGATGGCGGCACCACTCGTGATTGTCGTGGCGTAGCATCTATCATTTGTACAGCATGGGAAATGGCAGAAATTACAATAGGCTCATCATCCACATCATGAACATTTTCTTTATATAATATATATTTTTGATAACTGTACTTGCACCTCCATCCACATAAGATGGGGGTGGTACACGTGAACTGCTGGCAATACCTACCGCAATGCTACCTTGCTGCACGTGCGCGCCATTTTGTGGCTCGCCCATATTGCAATTCAGCGTCGCGGATGTATTCTCTGGCAATGCGCTCGCAACGCTAGTTTGCGTTGCTTGCGCATTTTTAAGCCACGCATCCCCTTCATGCTGCCACAACTTTAAACATTCATAATATTTGACCTTTTTCTCTCGGGAGCGCATCAGACTGACGTGATCCCGGACATTATCTAATACATCTTTATCAAAACTACCAATTCTGGGAAACGGTCTAACACTCTTCATAGTCATTTTAAACCATACTTCACAATACCTTATTGCATAAGTACCATACTTAGTATGCATAATACGACGGGCCGATCCAAATGGCGCTTCCATTAGCAGCACATCATTGTCTAACATCTCTATTGTTTGCATGGCTCCCATTCTGAGACAACTCCAACGTTTTCAATAAAAATTTAAACTGGTGAAAGACAGTCAAGATACTTTCACTTACCTGTGGACGATTTAAACGGCAGCGCCCACACACCTGTGAAGATTTGAAGAAGGCTACTCCACACACCCGGATAAGATTTAAGAAGGCAACTTCCACACCTATGGAAGTTTAAGTCGGCTACTTCCACGCACCTCTCTTCAACAAAGACAACATGTACACCTGCTACTGTGTATAGAACGGTAAGCTGCTTACCGAGCGGCTAGCACTTAGCCCTTAAAGGTCATACGGTACCTCTAACTTTAGGGAACAAGTTACCCCTACCAACAAATACTCACTGTTACACACTTTTTTCCTGCGCAGAAAAATACACGTTAACCCAGATATTGACAACAATTGAAAAGAATGTAAACCTAAACGGCTTTGTTTAAACACGTGGCAGCACGACCAGAAGTACGTATACGCTATTGTGCGACTACCACACGACCGTATGACAACCTTTAGCTGTGTATACAAAAGAGCGTCTTTACTGTGCCCAAAACTGCGACTCAGCCGTGTGTTCAATACTGCGGCACCCCTTTAAATCTTAGGTTCTATCAACAAAGGAAAACAAACTTTTTCCTCTCTTGTCCCTGGATTCTAGTCAGCGTCCCTGGCTCACACGAAAATGGGTAGCGATCTCTCAGCACCGAGCGGTTGCAGGTAAACCCTGCATATGGCCACTCCATCCTTTGGTGAGAAATCGATAACCGTAAGTGCCGTGTGAGCGAGTAAGTGACTTCACTACGAGCCCCCAACTAACGATACTGCCTTTGAACCTCTATATACCCCTGCCTATACCTTCTAATATCCTGCCTATAAACCTCTAAGGATGACGCTAATTTGAATACGCAGTCATACAGTAAATAAAGACTCCAGACCTAGAACCTGTGGTTCCAAAGCACAAAGTATTATTCAAGTAAAAGTACAGCAGTTACACGCTATGATCCTCATATAATCTTAGCGCAAAGAGATTATACAGACCCAAGTACAATTATACATACGCAGCGCTCTCTGGTCCAGATGTAGGCATCAGCAAGAAACCCCTCGTCAATCAGCATTCAGCACGAAGACTAGGAACCCAGGGTCACAGCACACATATTTATACCCCCCAGAAATAAACAACACAATAGAGAAGTTTGTTGCTAATACCATTGGTCCTAAAGGAGAGGACATATGTTACATGGCGTTTAACAGGTTGGTTCAAATAGACACAGCTCAGCCTCTAACAACTGGTGGTCTCTAGTTTCCCGCCTCATGCAAATCCTAACAGTTGTTTATATAATGTACATTTTGTTGCTTGAAGTCTCTGCGGTCCATAAGTTGAGAATGCATGTTGTGATCTATCCATCGATATTACCGGAATACTGTTGAGAGAGTACGCATCAGTACAATACCAAACATGGCTTACTTAACACGTATAAAACCTTAGTTACAAAATAACCTTTATTTCCTAGCAATGATAATAAATGTGCATACTCGAATTTTATACCTTATAGCTTATGGAACCTTGTATGTGAATATGTAATGTGTGAGTATGTGGGGTTTGATGTAAAGACGCAAGTTAACTTGGGGCAGATGCATGTGCATGGAGCTAATCATACAGGGTCTTATGCATTCGCTAATATGCGACTAGTTAACAGCGCAATTGTGCGTATTAATGTGTGTATGAGAAATGGTGAAAGATGCAATCGCATGATGCTAATAGTAATATCGCCACATGTACTAAAGTGTGAGTTTATCTAAAATGGCGCTTAGGCGGCCATTCGCAAAATGGCGTCTTGCGATCTCATTTCCAAGATGGCGTCTTGCGGCCAGTCGCAAGATGGCGTCGCTGCGATCCAATTTTAAACTGATCTTGTCTCAGCCAATTATCCAGCTTCGACAGTGTATACACACAACTAAATGTCATACCCATTATCAAGTATTTGCAAACCAGGCTGCATGTCTGAAAAACTACAATTGTCAATGACTGGTAGCATAAATTTCATAACATGGTTGTTCTTGAAAATATTCATCTGTATTTCAAAAAGTCCAGATGTCTATTCCATCCAGCATAATCTGTAGCGTAGATCATCATATCTCCTCTCTGATGTGGGTGGGAATAATTCCTAGGGTATGGCAATATATACTCTGTAAATTGAAAAGTGCAGGAGGTCTAGCCTTGCCTAATCTCCAAAGTAACTATTAGGTCTCCCAGTTAGCACATTTAAAGTACTGGTTGGCAAACCCTTCAGACCATGAACTACATTCTCTGTTAGTTGAACAAATAGGCTCTGGCCAAACTGCTCTCCAGGGGCTGCAGGGAGAAAATTATAAATGATCTGCTATACCGCTTATCACACAGGCAATGGCTCAAAATTTCACAACAGACAGTGGTATTGATCCTGCTTCTCCCCTGTGGAGGAAATTCAACTTACTGGAACTGACATGTATAGACAGGGAAGCTGCCTGCTTCAGATATAGGATATTTGCAATTGAGCAGCAGTACGTGAATAGTATAGTTAAACTAATAGAACAAATTAGGGAGGAGATTTGTGTCTCTGGAACAATGTTGTATATATACCTCCTGCCCAGGTATGCCCTAGAGACACAGTTTAGAAATAGGACACAAAAACTAGAAGTAGCCACTGTAATTTGATTGGAGGCTCACCATCTCCCAAATAAATTGAGTAAAAAACATAGGACATTTTTTGCTCTTAAATGGTTTTAAACATATATTAGATAGATTGCGTAGGGTATGATAACTCCCCCCATCCATGCCTGAAGCCCTAATAATCGTACCCAACATGAAATGGGTTTATTTACTGGTTCCTGGTAAATCTTTACATATGTAATATTTTGATACCTACCGTTTTCTTCCCCACAAGTTTCAATTTTCAAATGATCAACATCTGTTGATGAAAAATACACAATGTTAAGAAAAGAAATGTTTGCTCAGAAACTAAATTCAAATTTGACAAAATTCATGTTATTTTTTTTTTTGTAAAACTAGTATTGCAACACGTACTGAAAGATTTACAAAGATAAAAGTTTACAGTCATAATATCTTGTCTAATGAAACAGGTAAATCTGAAGAAATATAACCATGCAGACATACTTTGTATATCTTGTGCAATTATCAGTCAATCATTGCATGTACAAAAATAAATAAATATCAGGCATCATATACATTCTGATTTGTAATACATTAGATCAATTAGTACTGGGGTGTCCAACCTTTCACCTTCCCTGGGCCACTTTAGAAGATGAAAACTTGGTTTGGGCCGCACATAAAATAAAATAACAGTAACATAGTAGTAGTCCCCCCCTTGTAGTGCCCCCAGTAGTAGTAGTCCCCCCCTTGTAGTGCCCCCATAGTAATCCACCCCCCTGGAAGTGCCCCCAGTAGTAATCCCCCCCTGGTAGTGCCACCATAGAAATTCCCCCCTGGTAGTGCCCCCATAGTAATCCCCCCCCTGGTAGTGCCCCCATAGTAATCCCCCCCTGGTAGTGCCCCCATAGTAATCCCCCCCTGGTAGTGCCCCCATAGTAATCCCCCCACCTTGGTAGTGCCACCATAGAAATCCCCCCCCCTGGTAGTGCCCCCATAGTAATCCCACCCCCTTGGTAGTGCCCCCATAGTAATCCCCCCCTTGGTAGTGCCCCCATAGTAATCCCCCCCCTTGGTAGTGCCCCCATAGTAAACCGCCCCTTGGTAGTGCCCCCATAGTAATCCCCCCCCCTTGGTAGTTCCCCATAGTAATCCCCCCCCTTGGTAGTGCCCCCATAGTAACCCCCCCTTGGTAGTGCCCCCATAGTAATCCCCCCCTTGGTAGTGCCCCCATAGTAATCCCCCCCTTGGTAGTACCCCCACAGTAACCCCCCCTTGGTAGTGCCCCCACAGTAATCCCCCCCTTGGTAGTGCCCCCATAGTAATCCCCCCCCTTGGTAGTGCCCCCATAGTAATCCCCCCCCCTTGGTAGTGCCCCCATAGTAATCCCCCCCTAGTAGAGAGAGACTTAATAAAAAAAAAAAAAAAAAAACACTTACCTGAAACTCCCGCTCCTGGTCCCGACGCTTCCACCGGCTCCTCTGGCCGCTTTGCATTATGGGAGAGACGTCGTCATGACGACGGCTCTCCCATTACCCACTGCGGGAGCCGGAAGATGGCTCCCGCAGTGGGAGCAGCGGCAGCCGCTGAGAGTCTGACAGACTCTCAGCGGCTGCTGATTACAGCAAACACAAAGCTGCCGGCTCCGGCGGCTGTGTGTTTGTGCTGTGTAGCGCTGACCGGTCTGTGTCACAGTGACACAGACTGCACCGGCCCGCGGCCCGCATGATGCTGCGGCCCGGGGGGCACATGGCACCCTGCCCCTGCCCAGCCCACCACTGGTGATTACGCTGGCGGCACAGTGAATGAAGGAGAGCGTGGGGGCGTGGTCTGGGGGCGCCGGGACTACAGTGAGCAATCCCGGAACAGCGGGACATATCATGAATGTCCCGCTGAATCCGGGACACTTGAGAGGTATGCGGCCGCATTACGAGCCGACCTGGGCCGCATGCGGCCCGCGGGCCGCGGGTTGGACAAGCCTGATTTAGTATTTAACATTTTAAATAAACCATTGTTATTTAAAGGTAA
This sequence comes from Taudactylus pleione, assembly GCA_031769625.1. Taxonomy (NCBI): domain Eukaryota; kingdom Metazoa; phylum Chordata; class Amphibia; order Anura; family Myobatrachidae; genus Taudactylus; species Taudactylus pleione. Next base: position 10,563,342 of record JAUIMM010000185.1, read on the forward strand.
CTTTTAATAGCTGTCACTGGCTGTCTGAGTGCATTTGGTTTGCAAGCTATACTATATAAGATAGGTCTACAATATTTGTTACATTTGTAATCTAAAACAGACAGAAGCTAATATTTAACATAAATAAATGGACACCAACTGTGCTGACCTGGCAGGTATGTGGTCAGAAGGTGGACAGTAATCATGTCGACAATCATAATGTAGACGCCACAATGGTTCAAAATGTGAACAGGCACCATGTCGACATCCTCAGAATTTTAACAATGTTGGGACACTCAAGCTACCTAAATATAAAACTTAACATTTATTATAATACTTAGAAAAGGGAGCACCACCAACATCTTCAATACATATGGAGAAGCCGCTCTCCTGTAACTAAAATTTACGGTTGGTTTAAAGAATACATACAGTACCTTTCCTGTGCAGAATCTTTTTCTAGATACCCCTTTCCTTTTATAGATTGAATACTTATAAAATGCAAAATATGAAGTCTCAAAAACACTCAGTATAAGAGAAAACCACGTAGGAGGAAAACACACAATATAAATACAACAGGCAGGATAACAATCAAAAAATAGATCTATCACACAATATGGTCAGGGAAGGTTTGCATGATTATAAACGTCACTGTGTTTGAGCTATACCCATCATGTAGTAGACAACAAAAAGGTAAATCACTAGTTCTGAGTGATCACAAACCAATCCAAAAACATAATAACCTGATACATCATTAGTCAAAGTGACAATATAAATGTAAATATAATGGGATAAGATTCGCAGAGTTTCTTCCTGACATACATATTGAGAAGTACAATACATAAATGGTACAAAATAAATACAGATGTTGATCATTTGAAAATACCTGTGTGACAATCTGATCATGAATCATTTTGAGAGAAACCCCAAGAAAGAATCCAAAACCAGCTAGTGTCTATAAATGTTTATGTTTCAGACTTCTTTAGGCTGTATACAGGTACCAGACAGGAATGTCCATAATCCCTCATCTTGATTGCCTTGGCTATGTGAGCTGCTGACCTGCATAATTAGGAACTCAAGAAAGAATAAAAAATCAATGGAACCTACCCATGTGGCAATTTCAAAGAATGTGACTACATGATCAGAAAGGAAAAGATGCACGAGAGATCATAGAAATTTTCCAATTCTTTAATTGCAATAGTATAGGTGTAATAAATTGCTTAGAGTGCACATGTGGACTAAGATATGTAGGCATGACATCTCGCACCTTTAAACAAAGACTTTTGGAACATGTCGGCAACATTAAAAATGCAGCAACGAACATTGAAAAGATGAGGAAGATTACATATGTTGCCAGAAATTTCCTGAAGATACATGAAGGCTCTCACAGAGACCTCAAGGCCTTTGGTCTGGAACATGTTAAACTTGGAATTAGGGGAGACAATTTGACACATTTTTGTAAAAATTAGCTAAATAGTTCATTAGTTCATTAGTTTACTTATCCTAATAGTCTGATTATGGGGAGAACAATTTTGGTATATAATTATTATAGTTTTTTAGCTTTTACTATGTTTTTTTTTTCTATTCTCCCACACATAATCTCTCCAATTTTATCAATTTATATTTTTTCTTCACCATTTAATTTTTTTTTTTTTCATCTTCACTATGATTTTTCTTTTACATATTTCCTTTTACACCATACATTATCATGGTTTTTGATATACTAGAAATCCACTATACATCGTCATGTTTGGAAAAGTCATTGGTATTTCACAATATCCAATTTTAGTCTTCCACCCTGCCTATATAACACACACTTTATATATCATCACAAATTCCACACTTCCCATCATGACTGTTCCCATCACTACAAATCTCATATGATTTGCTAATTATTTGATATACTGAAGCTCGATATAACTTTTTACCCCTCATATTGGCCATAAATAGGTTCCTTAATCAGCATCCTATTAGGCTCCACATAATAATGTTAGCTATAGGTTTACAGAATATTCACTTGTGCTCTCTTGAGTAATACTAATAGTTTCTATACTTTGCTTATCATAGTTGTCCCGACACTCTGTATGAGAAATAATCATCTCATGTCCCCAACCCTGTTTTATATTGTAATTATGTCACTATGTAACTTTTTGTTATTAAAATGGAGCAGCTCATTAGCCCCCTCCTTTTTTCATGACCTCCTATGCACACTATAATAATTTTGATGTAACAAAAATCCTCTTATATTTAATTCCTAATTTATCTTTTATGTTCTGATATGCTCGCATAAATTGGACCCCTACCACGTGTCCATATCCTACATATATTTTAATAATTATAATTTTTTGTTGGAGATGGTAAATGGTATTAAGCCACAGCGGTGGCTCTATGTTATCGCTGTATTCACATATTTGTATTTATTATGAAACAATCTTTGTTTATTATAATTGTTTATTTTATATATTTTGTCTTTACCTTTCTGTTAATGTATTAACATATATATATCTTGTATTATATACATATGAATAACCACTTCCACTTTTTCGCTTGCCCAATACACGGGAGGTTGTACCATATTAATCTTTGGTCTTTATATAGACTTTAACCATCAAGAATTGCTCTAACAACTGATATATAGGTCAATAACCTCTCTCAATTCCGTATCTGTTTTAATTTTTGGGAGACAAATTGTCATGCACCGTGCTCTCAGGCCCTGTTACCTCTATCCCCGTTGTCTCTCCCAGCTCTCCATGAGGTCTGCAGGCTCCACTAGCCTCAGACCTCCCTACAATGCCCTGTCCAGTCTGTCTCCATGCCACAGTTCCCGGCTGTACTGCCTCTCAGCCAGTCAGAATGCCCATCCTGCTCAGCTGACTGCAGCATACAACCAGGACTAATCAACCCCTATAAAAATACTTCCTGGGACACTAGCTAGTTGCCAGTGCTACATTGATTCTTCAGACCTGGTTCACAGCAGTCTGCAGCCTATTTGCTTGTTCCTGCTTGATCAGCGCAGCCTGCATTTCGGTTTCAGTCTGTTTCACTAATCCGGTCCCAGTCCGGTCTAGTATTCCATTTCCAGTCTGGCTCAGCAATCAGGTCCCAGTCTGGTCCAGTATTCCGGTTCAGCAATCTGGTCCCACCCGGTCCAATATTCTGTTTGGTTCAGTAATCTGGTTCCAAGTTCGGTCCAGTATTCCCGCTCCAGTTCGATTATATAAAAGAATATATATATATATATATATATATATATATTGTCTTGATAAAAGCACTCAGACGCTGAAACATTGACTATCTGCATCAGCTGAGTCTGTGATTTATTTTTTGAACTTATCAGTCCAGGAGTGCCATTCTATTTTGCCGGACCACGTAAGAAATGTATATAAATATATATACATATATACACAACGATAGTTTGGCACTCTTCCGCTGTACTATTAAGCTGGGTGCCCTCCGCAAGACACAGGTACAAGGACATAGCAATGGCAGCGGCACTCCCCAGTATATACTTCCTGATGAAAATCTTGGTTGATTGAAATGTTGGAGTAAACGCAAAAGGTTCTTGGTAACCGGTTTGTAGTAGTTTCTGACTGGGGAGTGCCGCTGCCATTGCTATATCCTTGTATATATTATATATATATATATATATATATATATATAGCAATGCAGGATGGCAGCGGCACTCCCGTTTAAATCACACGATTTTCTGTTTTTAAAATGTGTGCTGGTTTGTGCTTGGGAAGCATTTTTGATCTTTTGGTCTTGATAAAGGGTCTGGGGCCCGAAACGTCAACCTCCTTGTACATACAAGTATGTGAGTAATTAAACCCTTACCATTGGCATATAAAGAAAACTGGTGAGTGTTCTCTCTACAATTGTGTATATATATATATATATATATATATATATATATATACAAATGGAATATATAAAAGAAAACCTTGAAAGAGGGTTTATCTGTACGTTTTCTTCACCTTCCAGTGCAGTAACCTTCCGGTGCATATAAAATATGGAGAACTCCACCCCTGCATCGACTATAGGATTTTAAAATACATCACCATTAAAAATAATTATCCTTTGCCACTTATCACAGAATTATTGATCGAGTAATTCAGAGGAATTATTGATCTTCATTAAACTAGATCTAAGAGGAGCTTATAATTTGATCTGAATTTGTGAAGGGGACAAATGGAAGATGGCTTTTGACACTTGTGATGGGCACTGCGAGTACCTTGTCATGCCCTTCGGCATGAGTAATGCCCCAGCGTATTTCAGCATTATGTCAACGAAATCTTCTGTGATCTCCTCTACAAAACAGTTATTGTTTACGTGGACAACATTCTTATTTCTCCAACAATCTGGAATCACATGTAAAGGAGGTCATTTCACTACTGCATTCGAATCAGTTCTTTTGCAAACTAGAGAAATGCACCTTTAAAGTACCATCCATCTCCTACTTGGGTCAAAAGCTCAAAGTGATCCTCAACTGGCCTCTTCCCACCACTCTCAAGGTGGTTCAATGCTTTCTATGTTTCGTTAACTATTACCAAAAAATCCTCAGGAATTTCTCCACTCATAAGGCTACTATCACAATGCTTATCCAAAAGGTTCAGACAAATCCTCAGGCGTGACACAAGCATTGTGTTATATCAGTGCGTTGACCCATTTCATATTTTTGTCTAATTCTACCATGTAGGATTTACCCCCTATATATGTGAGCTTTTGCTTTGCATAGCACCTTGTTACATTTACAATGTGGCTATGCAAACATTATTTTGTTCACATATACAGGAATTATGAACATAACTCCAATGATTTGGTCCCACATATCAGAGACAATTTTCCACTAAGACTCAGTTTAATATCCTACTTCTTTAAGGCACTGTTATGTTCTGGGTTGTTTGTGGACCCGGGGTGGTAGCAGGAGCAATCACAGAAGTGGGTTTGAATATAAAACTAGGTTTTTTTAATACGTGCTTGAGTAGACATAAAATATGTCAGTAAATAAAAGTCCAGGTATATATAAACGTGCACTAGAGTTCTGTGGTGGGAGTAATGGGTTAATGTCCAAGTAGAGACAATTAGAACTGTCCAGGTGTGCAGGTAGTGAGACTGGAATAATCAACCAGGTATGCAGGTAGTGATGCAGGAAATAATAAGCCAGGTATGCAGGTAGTGAACTAAGGCACATGAGCAGGATCTCAGCAGGCTCAGGCACTCAGGTATGGGCAAGGGTGGTGGAGGAAGCGGGGTAGTCCAGCGGAAGCTAGGAGCTGACAGGCAGACTGGCAGACAACAATTCACAGGAACACTATAAGCACAGAGAACTCCCTCTCAGCTAGGCTGAGATACACGTTGCACTGGCCAAGAAGGAAGGCACTGAACCTTCCTAAATACCCCATGCCGTGCTGTTACTGACCGGAGGGAACATGTGACTCACCAGGATTGGCCAGCCGCATCACATGGCCAGAAGGCAAAATGGTAGTGCCCATGCCAAACGGAACGGAGACTCCGCCAGGCCTTACCAGCGCAGAGTGACAACAGGCCCGCACAACAACGCACGCAGCCAAAGCCCCCCCGCCAGACACCAGCTCCGCCACCAGACAGCCCGCGCCACAAGAACCTCACAGGTAACACACGCATAGCGCCATGCTGAAATACCCTGGCCGTGACAGTAACCTCCACTTTTGGGGTGGCCTCAGGACACTCACCAGGCTTCTCCGGATGAGCAGAATGAAATCTCCTGATGAGCATGGGAGCGTGGACATCACGAGCATCGGTCCAGCAACGTTCCTCAGGACTGTAACCTTTCCAGTCTAGCAAATACTGTAAATGACCTCTGCGTAGACGAGAGTCCAAGACCTGGGCGACCTCAAACTCAACTCCTCTCTCCGTCTGGACTCGAGGAGAAGCAGGTAGCACACTGTGGAACCTATTCAGAACTAGGGGCTTTAATAAGGAAACATGGAAGGAATTAGGGATTTTTAGGTATGGGGGTAACTGTAGACGATAGGCCACTGGATTAATGACTTCTGTTATGGTGAAGGGATCAATGAAGCGTGGTGCAAATTTCATTGAAGGAACTCTCAGACGAAGATTCCGGGTGGACAACCAGACCTGGCTTCCACCTTGCATGCGTGGAACTATTCTACGCTTCCTATCGGCCTGGGTCTTATAGCGAGAGGATGCCTTCAGCAAATCAGACCGTACTTGAGTCCAGATGGCAGCAAAATTCCGCACCGTGTCCTCCATGGCCGGAACATCAAAAATAGGCAGGCTTCGGAATTCGGGAACACGCGGATGAATGCCATAAACACCCTGAAATGGCGATTGGTTAGTTGACGAGTGGTAGGAAGCATTTTGTGCAAACTCGGCCCATGGCAGCAAGGCAGCCCAATTGTCCTGGGAAGATGTCATAACAATTCTTAAGAAAGTCTCTAGATCTTGATTAACTCTCTCGGTGCAGCCGTTGCTTTGCGGATGGTAGGCCGTGGAAAAGTTTAACTTCACTTGAAGAACAGAACACAAAGCCCTCCAGAATTTTGCAGTAAACTGCACACCACGGTCAGAGACAATTTCAGCAGGAAGGCCATGAAGACGAAATATGTGTTGGATGAACAACTGTGCCAGGTCAGAAGCAGAAGACAACTTCTTCAAAGGTATATAGTTGACCATCTTAAAGAATCGGTCTATTACAACCCAGATAGTATTGAAGCCTTGAGAGACTGGCAGGTCTGTGACGAAATCCATGGAGAAATGTGTCCATGTACGTGATGGAGTGGGTAGCAGAAGCAATTCCCCAGCCGGAGCTTGTCGTGATAATTTATGCTGGGCACAGGAGGAGCAGGAAGAGATAAAATCCATTATATCTGCCTTCATAGAAGGCCACCAATAATGTATTTTCAGGAACTCCAAAGTCTTCCGAGTGCCTGAGTGCCCTGTGAAGCGAGAGGAATGTGCCCAAGTGAGAAGCCGCTTCCTTAATTCTGGGGCCACAAATGATTTTCCTGTAGGAGGCTGAACCTGTAATGTGGTGAAAACTCTTGATTCCAAGACAGGGGTATTGCTTTGATTTTCAGATTGATCATCACAGAGGAGAGATCTCGATAGGGCATCAGCCTTCTGATTAAGTGCACCAGACCGGAAGGTCAGCGTGAACTGAAACCTGGCAAAGAATATTGCCCAGCGGGCTAAACGAGGACTCACACATTGAAGGTTTTTGAGAAATAGGAGATTTCTATGGTCCATAAATACAGTAAATGGAAACTTAGCACCTTCTAGTAAATATCTCCATTCCTTCAACGCCAACTTTACAGCTAGTAGTTCTTGCTCACCTATGGCGTAGTTCCTTTCGGCAGGTGAGAATTTTTTAGAAAAGAACCCACAAGGATGGACTCGATTGTCCTCATAACGTTGAGACAGGACTGCTCCCACGGCTTCAGATGATGCATCTACTTCCAACAAAAAAACGGCCTGTCCAGATCTGGTTGTGTAAGAACTGGTGCTGAGATAAAGGCCTGTTTTAGAAGATGAAAAGCAGACTCTGCCTCAGATGACCATTGGGCAGGATTAGCACCTTTGCGGGTCAAGGCTGTAATGGAAGCCAGCAATGTAGAAAATCCCTTAATGAAGCGTCTATAATAATTGGCGAAGCCCAACAATCTCTGGATGGCTTTCAGTGTCTGAGGTCCGGTCCAATCCAGAATTGCTTGAACTTTCTTGGGGTCCATTTCCAAACTGGAGCCAGAAATAACATAGCCGAGAAAAGGTACACTGGGCACTCCAAAGACACACTTCTCCAGTTTGCAGTAAAGGTGGTTTTCTCTTAAACGGGTCAAAACTTCTTTAACATGTTCTTGATGTTTAGCCAAGGAGGGTGAAAAAAATCAGTATATCGTCCAGATAGACAACTGAAACATATAACAGATCCCGGAAAATCTCATTAACGAAACTCTGAAAGACAGCAGGGGCATTGCACAATCCAAAAGGAATTACTAAATATTCGAAATGTCCATCTCTGGTATTAAAAGTGGTCTTCCATTCATCGCCAGCTCGAATACGAATGAGATTGTAAGCCCCTCTCAGATCTAATTTAGAAAAATTTACAGAGCCCTTGACCCTATCAAACAACTCAGTAATCAGGGGAAGAGGGTATCGATTCTTTACAGTAATGATGTTAAGGCTTTGATAATCGATACATGGTCTTAAACCACCATCCTTCTTGCCAACGAAGAAAAACCCAGCTCCGGCAGGTGAAGTAGAGGGGCGAATGAACCCCTTAGCCAGGTTGTCCTGGATGTACTCAGTCATGGCTTGAGTATAAGGCAAGGATAGTGGATAGGTACGACCACAAGGTGGTATCTTATCAGGTATCAAATCAATTGGACAGTCCCATTCCCTATGAGGAGGTAAGATATTTGCTTGCTGCTCAGAGAACACGTCGGCGAACATCTGATATTCCTTGGAAATGGCAGAAGAAACTAATGGAACTGTCTTTCTTACAGGTTGAATTTTTGGAAGACAGGATTTCTGACAGTCCATACCCCATAAAAGAATCTGCATAGAACTCCAATCAATCCTGGGATTATGTTGATGCAACCAGGGTAGAGCAAGAATAATTCTTGAGAGGCCTCTGATATCACTAGGAATTTTAAGGACTTAGAATGAAGTGCCCCAATTCGGACCAATACTGTTTGGATCTCCTTGGTGACTATCCTGTTAGTTAGAGGACGTCCGTCTATAGAGGTCAGAGAGATGGCATGATTAAGAGACAAGAAAGGAATCTGAAATTTATCTATGAAACTAGACGCTATGAAATTTCCAGCTGCTCCAGAGTCAAGTAGAGCAGTAGCAAAGACAGGTTTGGGTTTAAGATCCAAAGCTAGGGTAATCGTGAAATCTTTAATTTTTGGAGACGGGCTCCTAACTCCTAACTTGATGTCTCCAGGGTCAGTTAGGATTTGGCATTTCCCGGTTTACGGGGGCAGGAGATCAGCAGGTGACCGGACTCTCTGCAGTACAGAAAGAGGTTCTTTTGCATTCTTCTCTGACGTTCTTCTTTGGAGAGGTGTGTATGATTCACCTGCATAGGCTCCTCTTCAGTAGGAGAAGGAATGGGATGGGTAGAAATGGAGGGGGCAAATTACCTTTGCTGGTCAGTTCTGTGTTTTTCAGCCTGACGTTCCCTGAAGCGTAGGTCAACTTTGATACACAACAAAATCATGTCGTTAGTAGGAAGCTCTCGAGTGACTAGATCATCCTTTAGTCGGTCTGACAACCCATGCCAGAAGGCCGAGGTGAGGGCTTCCTCATTCCATTTGAGCTCTGATGCTAAAATTTGAAATTGCAAGGCATATTGACTGACAGGACGGACCCCTTGTCTCAGTGTCATGATGTTTGATGATGCTGATACAGTATGCCCAGGTTCATCGAAAATCCTCCTGAAGGATGACACAAAGCCTGCGTAATTATCCAGCAGTGGATCTGAGCGCTCCCAGAGTGGGGAAGCCCATTCCAAGGCCTGGCCGGATAACAGAGAGACTATATAAGCCACTTTAGTTCTTGCAGTTAGAAAGTTGTCAGGCTGCAGGGTAAAATGTATGTCACACTGATTTAGGAATCCTCAGCAGAGTTTAGGGTTGCCGTCAAATTTACTTGGTAAAGGAAGATGTAAGCGGGGAGATGATCTGCCTCCTGTATTCTCAGACGCTGATGCGGATGTAGTTGCTGGCACTCCAGGGGTAGAAAAGGAAGTTTGCAAACTATCCTGTCGCTTAGACACCTCTTGCAGGAATTGAGCCATCTGATGCTGCATGTTTTCCAGATTTTCTAAACGACCAGAAATGCACCGGAACAAATCCACTCCTGACTCCTGATCCGTGGCCGGCTCCATATGGCCAGTGCAAACTGTTATGTTCTGGGTTGTTTGTGGACCAGGGGTGGTAGCAGGAGAGATCACAGAAGCGGGTTTGAATATAAAACTAGGTTTTTTAATACGTGCTTGAGTAGACATAAAATATGGCAGTAAATAAAAGTCCAGGTATATATAAACGTGCACTAGAGTTCTGTGGTGGGTGTAATGGGTTAATGTCCAAGTAGAGACAATTAGAACTGTCCAGGTGTGCAGGTAGTGAGACTGGAATAATCAACCAGGTATGCAGGTAGTGATGCAGGAAATAATAAGCCAGGTATGCAGGTAGTGAACTAAGGCAAATGAGCAGGATATCAGCAGGCTCAGGCACTCAGGTATGGGCAAGGGTGGTGGAGGAAGTGGGGTAGTCCAGCGGAAGCTAGGAGCTGACAGGCAGACTGGCAGACAGCAATTCACTGGAACAGGATAAGCACAGAGAACTCCCTCTCAGCTAGGCTGAGAAACACGTTGCACTGGCCAAGAAGGAAGGCACTGAACCTTCCTAAATACCCCATGCCGTGCTGTTACTGGCCGGAGGGAACATGTGACTCACCAGGATTGGCCAGCCGCATCACATGGTCAGAAGGCAAAATGGCGGCACCCATACCAAACGGAACGGAGACTCCGCCAGGCCTTACCAGCGCAGAGTGACAACAGGCCCGCACAACGCGCACAGCCAAAGCCCCCCGCCAGACACCAACTCCGCCACCAGACAGCCCGCGCCACAACGACCTCACAGGTAACACCCGCCTAGCGCCATGTTGAAATAACCTGGCCGTGACAGGCACATCCTATAGGCGGATAGAACACGTGAATAACTACACCCACAATCTTGGTGATTGGCCGTCCATATCAAATTGGATATGTAATAGGATGTGTAATAAATTACACATTCTATTGGCGGGTGCACATGTGGGTAATTACATCCTTATCTTATATAACTAGCACTCCACACGCCAATCACACCTAGTCTATTCTCATTGGCCGTTCCAGGGAATATACCCTGGACAGTGTTTAAGGACAGCAGGCAACCAATTAAGAATGCTCCCTGGCGAAACATGAGTCTTGGTCCAAGAGCCACCTCACTGCACACGGGTCGACTCCTCCAGCAGCAGGCTATCAGCCAACAACGCAGAAGTCCTGCGTAATTTTCATCTCAGACGGCTGCCCAGCTGCATAATATCCCTTTTCATCTTGGGGTTCTGAGAGAATTACTAACATGCTAATATGGGCTAACTGACCTATTGTTTCTAATTGGGAGACTCACATACAGTAGGCATGCCAACCTGTTGTTCACTGTGGAATTCCACACACAACAGTGCAGAATTACCCTGTGTTATTCATATCCCCATTACTTTCTGTCCCTTCTAAATCAGGCACTCTCATTGGGTCAATTTTATGTGAGAGTGGCGCTGCACTACAAGTATCAGAACTACCCCAGTGATTGATACAAGATGTAATTTCCCTTCCTTCATACCACCAGGTATGGGAAGTGGTTCCACTCACACATCATCCACTACCTATTGGTACATGGTGTGAAGAAGCCACCCCCTCCATTCTCCACTGCAAGGTAACATATATTTTATATCTGCTTGATTAATCTGACTTATTACCTAGATGTATGGCTATTATATTCATTTTGTCTATTTTGACTCAGTTATGTTGATAGGTATTTGTACCATTTATGTATTGTATATTTCTATAAGCATGCTGGGAGGAACCTCTTGGAAATTTGCCTGTGATATATTGTATATCATCTTTGTCATTAATACTACTACTGTCACTTTGACTTATGCCTTTTGTATCATATCATGTTTTTGGATTGGTTTGTGATCACACAGGTCTAGTGTTCTTCCTTTTTGTCTTCTACTACTTGATGGGATGGCTCCAACACAGTGACGTTTATATTCATGCCAACCTTCTCTGACCATAGTTGTAGTATTTGGCTGTTATGTGATAGAATCCATTTTTTGATTGTTATCCTGTCTGTTGTATTTATATTGTGTGTCTACTACTTAAGTGGTGTTCTATTATACTGAGTGTTTTGAGACTTCATTTTTTGCATTACATAAGCATATTAATAAACGTAAATTTTTATATTTAGATTGCATGCCCCAAGAGGCATTTCCCTGCTAGTACTATACTCAATTTTTACTCTCAGGAGTGCACCTCCGCAGAGTAACTTTGTAATGTTCTTTTTGACCTTACCAAATTTTATATGTGGATTTATCTTCCATCCTGATCATAATTTACACAACAGTGTCAGTATCAGTGCTCAGGGGTTCCCCATTCCATTTCTTTTGTACATCCCATGTTAACAATGATGTGAAATGTGGACAAGCTGCGGATGTCGACGGTTAGGGTTACGCGATATTGGGAAGGCCAGGTTTAGGCTGCAAGGGGAAGTTAGGGTTTGGCTGCGGGAGGGGCTGAAGTTTATGATTAGGCACTAGGAGGATGGTTAGAGGTAGGGATTAGGGATAAGGGGTTTAATACTCACTGGAACGCCGATGTGGAGACATCCAACTGCTGTGGGACTCATCCTCCCATGACCGCCAGAACCTGGAAGAATAAGCTGGAGCCACTGCAGCTGTTGGGAGAAGGTAAAACATCACTAGACACCAAGGACAGTTTTTTGATAGTTCATGATGAATATCGTCATGTCCCGGTTGACTTGCTGAGCATATTGACAGTTCGGCTATGTCGGCATGATAAATGTCGACATAACTGTCATAGAGAGTGATGATTTCCAATTGAAATGTAAAAAAAAATTTGCATGCAAGGTATTAGATTATAAATTGGCATTATCTTCACACTAGGGAGAATTTAAATTGGAACCAAAATACAATTTTTCTAATGTTTGTAATTAGAGATGTGTGCGGACCAACGTGTTTTGGTTTTGCCAAAACCACTCTCAAGTGTTTAAGTTTTGATTTTGGATTTCTTTAAAAATTTATAAAAACAGCTAAATCATGTAATTTGGGCCTGTTTTTGTTCCAACAGTACAGCATTATTTAACCTCAATAACATTAATTTCCAGTCATTCCGTGTAAATTTTGACCACCTCACAGCTCACAATATTGTTTTCACCCATGTTATCCAAAGGTTGCAACGAGCTGACTGGCTAAACTAAGAACCAAAGAAACGACACAAACACATGGCAGTTTAAAAAAGAATATAGCACATCAAGGAAAAATAGTGGCACTGCAGAGGAAGACAGGATGTCAGTTTAATATAAACTATACGATGCTATAGAATGTTTTCATTAACCACTTGCCTGGCGTGGTCACTTCAGATATTGCCAAAGTGATCGGAAATCCCCAGGGCACCATAACCCATAGGTTGTGAAGCAGCCGAGCCTGCACTATAAACAGAGCAGCTGCGGCTTCTCTCTCACAGTTCCCAATCACTGTGGGCAGCAGTAACTGGGCAGCCAAGTGACTTCCCTTCCTGCTGGCTTCAGTGAAGCCGAGGCTGCACTAGAAGCACAGAAGCTGCGGCTCTTTTTAAATTATGACATTATGCAAATAGTATCTATTTATATTTCATTTTGCATTTTTGATAAAAAAATATATTGAATCAGATTTAAATAGCTGTTTACATAATTTTATAATACAAAAAAAAACAAATCGACAATTTTGGGGACATTTTTGGAAAAAATATTAGCCAGTTAAGTGGTTAATTAAGAACTAGATCAGAGGCCTCAGGCCAGCACAGGTAAATGGAGGTTGTAGTATTAGTAGAAGCCAGGTTGAAGATGGATTGATTGATTACAGAATATGACTATAAAGACAAAATATGCAATAACAAACTTTAAAGAAAAAACAAGCATCCAAAATCCCAATGAGATTGATTAATTGATTGATTAGTGTTAATAATATAACTATAAAAAAGAAAACAAATCGGACAAATGTAAAACACTATAAAAAAACAAGCATCCAAAATCCCAATGAGATTTTAATAGTGGAAACTGATTCCAAAGTGCAAATCACAAGCCTAAAGATTCAAGGCAGAGTCCTAGTCAAATTAAATAATTCATTATTACTTATATGATTTGCTGATACTACTCTGTATCTGCAGAGAAGCAGCAGGAAATGGGGCCTATCTGCCTGGATGAGAACCTGGTGATGGATGGCATTGCAAGATACAAAAGAACATGAATGCCCCAGAAAAGTACAGTAATATACACTGTGACAGGATCACCAGAGATGGCGATAGTGAGCCACGGATTCTGTTTGGGGTTGGAGTGATCCGCCCACACAGAGTAGTTAAACTAAGTTTTGCCACACCTAGAGGCTGCCTTGTGGAGAGAGCTCAGGTGAGGGCTAACAAGACAGACCTATAGTCAAGCTGTACATTAAATCAGTCCAAGGAGGCCAGTGAACCTGGATGCCATTGGGGGCCAGGGGGTCTGAGTCCAGACCTGCAGGAGACAGGGAGGACCAAAAAACTCCAAAGACTGTATACATTGAAGTAGCTAAGCTGCAGGCTGAGGCCAGAGCCTATACCTGGAGGATACTGGGAATGCCATGAAGACTGACTGTGTTGTGTAGCTGTTGCAGCCAAGCCAAGCCAGGCTGGAGCTGGCGATAGACCTGCAGAGAAGCAGGCAGAGACTTTATTGGCAGACTAGCTGCACCATTATAGTCAGGGGTCAAGAAGTGAGTTTGATGCCCTATATAGGGGCTAGGATGTTTATTTTTATTTTTTATTTTTGGTTCTTGCCGACAAGCAAAGCTCCATTTATTTGATTTTACCATGGAAGTTGTGTGTGGACCATCATTAAAGCACCTAAACACTGTACCAATCCACCCTATACCGAGCTAATTACCCCTGTGTCATTACAACACTGTTAAGTACAGTAATATACACTGTCAAACACACACAACCTTGGAAAAGCCCATAATGAAAAGTGGTGCATGGTGAATTGTCGTCCTCCCACCCACCCTTATGTTGTGTATTAAAAAGGACATGTACAGTTTAACAAACCAAGCACTTCAGCGACAGGTACTGCCACTTTTGTGGCTGAATTGCTTTATTTGTTTGTGGCATCAACAAAACAAGCTAACAATGGGCTTAATGTGGCTAACAGTGTTGTTATTAATCATGTCACCATTGGAATATATCATTACCATCCTCATCCTCACCCTCATAGTGTTGTTATTATCATCATCACAACACAATATTAGCTCATCCCCACTAGAATCCACCATCACAGAAGTGTGAACTTTGTTGTAAGTGGCGGCAAATGTCTTCCTCATAGAATTTGTCGTTAATTTTTATGTTTAAGATTTTCCACATTTTTAGGAAGTAGCCTTCTGTGCCAATCACTCACAAGCTTCCTGGCTGTGCTAAACACTCTTTTCAAGTACATACTGGAGGGTGGGCAGCTAAAGTAAAGCAAAGCTAGTTTGTACAAGGGTCTCCAAATGTCCTTTTTTTCTTCCCAGTATTTAAAGGGACTGCGTGACATGCTAATTTGTAAATTATCATTAAAATATTCCTCCACCATTCTATTGAAGCTTACTTTATCAGATTCAGTCATTGTAGAGGTGTCAATCATTTTGGACAATTCTATTAAGCCTGACCAGTGGGTCTCTTGGGAAAGGTCAGTTTTTCCTGGCAGCAACATTTGCTGGAGAAACTGAAGCAAGAGACATCATCATGTCATATGCCACTTGAGTTGAAAACTTACTGGCAAACAGTTTTTTGCATTTCTTTTTTTTTTTCTTGAGAAAAATGATTATAAAATTTTTCCATGGGTACATAATATAAGAAAAAGCTGCAGACATATAATAAGCTCATACAAATTGGCATGAAATCAGAAATACAGATAATATAAATATTGGTTGAATATACCATCGCTTAGAAAAACAGGTAATGCCCAATACGTTTTATAAAGGTTAAATTAGAGCAGTGGAACTAGAAAAGGGAAAAGATCCACAATAGGAGGGAAATTAGGAAACGCTAGCAAGGGGAGACTGGTAGGGAGGGGGATAGAGAATGGAGAGTTGGCAAAAAGTGCATCCATCGAGAAGCTAATCAAGTTCAAGGATGTGTCTCATGATAAGCTAACCAAGGGGACCAGACCTCAGAGAATTTATTAGAGCTTTCATATATTTGACTGGTGATATGCTCCAAGCTGTGAACGTACCAGATGGAGTTAAGCAAGACAGCTGAAATCGCACAGTTAGCTGCGTTAGTGATATGCCGTATGAGCGCTTGGTGTGTTTGTCACAATTATGGATATGCTTCAGTAGTAAATATTAAGACATACAAGAGGGGAAAGATATTGGTGACAGAGGGAATCAGGTGGTGAACTTTTGCCCCCCAAAACTTAATTCTGGGACAGTGCCACCAAATATGTGCAAAGATGCCCTCCTCTCCACAGCCCCTCCAACATGTACTGGAATCTTGAGGAAAAATAGATCGAATATGCATGGAAACCAAATACCATCTGTATAACCTCTTATAAATATTTTCTTTGATTCTGACACATATAGAAGCTTTCGCCGTCAGCTCGCGAATTTCGGAGCATTCCTTAGGTTCTAGAGACTCCCCCAAGTCCTTCTCCAAGGATAATTCATGCAGGTCTTTTAGAGGATGATTGTGATCAGTTAGTAAACTGTAAAGGGTGGAAATAAGGCCTCTAGAAGTAGATCTAAGTAGACAGAAGGACTCAAAAAGGAAGTGTATGATGGATGAGACTTAGAGCCGATCACAGAAGAAAAAAGATTATGTATTTGAAGATACTGGTAAAACACCTCGTCAGTAAGTTAAATATGTCTTGTAGCTCAGAAAATTCAGGGTACGGACAAATAGGGGCAATATCTCTTAGAAATTTAATGTTATGGGAAATCCAAGGAGCAAAGGTCCCAGGAGTTAAACCAGGTAAAAAGCCCTTGTTGTTCCAGAGAGGGGTCATAGGGAGTTGATTTTGAATTAAAGAGAAAGTTCTATTGCAATAATCCCATATAGACAAAGAGAAATGAAGAGTGGGAGGGTACAGGAATAAAGCGGTCTATGCTTTTTGAGCTTCCAAGTTAGCAATCTTAGACAGTTTAGAGAGGGCCATGGAGAGGAAAGCACCCTGAGAAACATTGGGAGCATAGATATTAGCAATCATCACTGGGGCACTACCAATAAAACCTGTGATAATAGTAGCACAGTAAGCATTAGGGAATGTTTATTGGTCAAATTTGGATGATTTTTAAGAAAGTGGGTCTCTTGCAATAGTGCTATGTGAATTTGTTGTCGCTTAAAGCTATTGGAGGGTCATGGTACGCTTGTGGGGGGAGTTGAGACCAGTTACCTTAAGAGAGATTAGCTTCAGGGACATAGGAAATTTGTCAGGAAAGCTCTTAAGTATGAATAGCGATCTCAATAAATGCTCAACGCCAGTGGGAAGGTAGGGAAAGAATGGTGGGAGAGAGGTAGGGTTGTTAGTATGGGACAAGGAAAGGAGATAGGAGGAACTGCGTCCGTTCCATAGAGCGCAGCATTAGTACAATAGAAACAGCACATCCTGTGCACTTGGGGCTTGCGGGTGGTAGCACAAAGGATGCAAAACACAATAAAATAAAACATTTCACAAGTAGTTTAAGCATGGGGGACCTAGAGAAGCACAAGTGATACTGTAAGTATCCTATTAGGACTATAAGAGTCTCATGTTCAAACACATCGGTGAAAGAAAAAAAAAGAAACAAAAAAAAAGGAGTAGAAGAGAAAAATGAAAGAAATAAAATATATGTATATATAGCTAGAAGAGATAATAGAACCAGAGGTTAAAAAAGAGAAAAAAGAAAAAAGACATGAAAAAGATCAAATAGTTGGAGGGGGACAGGTTTTAAGATTACAGTGTTATAACACAACAAATAAACAGTAATTACAAAGTTTGCAACATGTACGGAATAAGAAGCAATGGTATGAGGTTGAGCCCAAAGAGAGTGAGAGAGGACCATGCATAGGACAAGTTTCCCAGAGGGTAACACCAAATAGGTGCAGCATGGACCAGTCTTGATCAATCCCCAGGAACAAGGCCCACCACTGAAAAACATTTCAATAGACATGAAACAATAAAACAAAGGCATAATCAACAACATTAAATAGCAAAAACAAACCATTTAGAGGCTACAATATTTGTCAAAAAGAAAAGAAATCTAATGAAGAGTGCACCTCAAAAATGGGCAAAATATCTAAGTAGAATAATAATCAAGATATTATATGTTATATAGTGTGTCAGTTATAAAATGTAAAGACCCGATCCAAAAGAGAAAGGGAGAAACAGCTGAAAAGGAAAACAGAGAAAATCGGGAGCCAGCGCAGAGACGAAAATGTCTCAGGCTTTAGACCATTTGGGGGACGGGGATGTCCATCTAGAAGAGTCTCTGTTGGTAGATACAGCAGGAGGTGAAAGCGAGATGCCCAGAGTGGAGAGCAGAGTAAGTCCCTCCTCCGGTGTCTTGATTTTATAGGGATGGCCATCATGAGTCACAGAGATAAGAAAGGGGAATCCCCATCTGTACTTGATTCTGTGGTTCCAGAGGGATTTTGTGACATTTAGGAGGTCTCTACGCTTCTTCAGAGTGGAGGGGGCCAATTCTTGGAACATCTGAAGATTATGACCACAGAATGAGATGGTAGGTGAGAAGCAGGCTGAAGATAGAAGTTTTTCCTTGGTTTTGTAATAGTGAAAACAGACTAGTGCATCTCGAGGAGGCTGATCAGGTGGAGGTTTGGCACACAAGGCTCTGTAGGCACAGTCTAACTGTAAGGATTCTGTGGCGGAATCTGGTAAGCACTGTAGGAACAGTCCCGCTAGATATTCAGGGAGCACATCAGTCGATTGATTCAGGAATGTTTCTGAAGCGGATGTTATTGTGTCTGGATCTGTTCTCAGCATCCTCCATCTGTTCCTTAAGAGTGTCAATTTCTGAACGCATTTCTGACATTTCCTGACTGGTACCGTCTTGGAACTGACAAACATCATCAACCTTGCGCTCAAGGGAGTCCGTTCTCGTGGCCAAAGTATCTATCTCTGTTTTAGAAGAAGAGATCACAGAGCGGAGTTCAGTTTGTATCGCTGTCTAAATCATTTTGGTAAGTTCTGAAAAGAGAAACCGCTAAGCTGTCATCTACGGGTCTTGCGGCCATCTCAGAGGAGTGCGGGGAGTGAGCAGACACAGGATTGGATTTGGTCTTATCTTTGGGTCGAAAGAAATCCGTTGACTCACCCACAGCAGACTTTTTGTTGCGATTAGCCATAGTAAATAGCTGGAGTAGATGGAATCAAATGAGGAAATGTAGACAGATTGTAGGAGAAAACACCAATGATGAGCGTGAGGGGGTCAGTGAAAGTAGTTGAGGATAATCAGCATAAGAAAGGTCCCCTCTGCAAAAGGTTAACTAAGTAGCATGCTGCATCTTTAAGGAGGACAAAATGATCATATAAATCTTTACAGAGGAGCTGAAAGTCAGTAAGGTCCACTGGAATCCGGTGAGAGCCAGACAAATCGATATAATATGGCTGGAAGTCTTAATATTTATAAAGGAAAGTTCTGTATAAATGAAGAGATACACTTATAGGACCCCCGGTTTCAATGGACAACAGCCTCCAAGAGAGCAGGATATCTGGCCTGTTAGATTACTGCAGCTACAGTCATGGAGTGAGAAAGTAATGGGCCTGTCAGGCTAGAAGATGAAGGGGTACGTGATGGATTAGAGGGTCTCACCAAGCCAGCTGTCCGGGTCCCAAATGAAAAGCTCCTCAGTCAGTAAATGGAGGGAGCCGCTCTGTGTATCCAGCAGCAGTAGCCGAGCCTGTCCCCGAGATTGCGGTGTAACCAGCTCAGCAATAGAGGTCGCCGCCTTTGAGCGCGCAATAGCCCCCACGGTCGCTGGCGATCCGGGAAGGTCCCAGGTCATGTCAGGGGAGCCTTGCCTGTAGGAGCAGAGGGTCTACCACATCAAGTGGTGAGAGCTGTTAAGAACGAAGGGCCCGCTGTGGATATTGAGATCGCGGCAGCTCCAGCCCAGAAATCGAGGCCGCGGCTTCTAGACACGAAATAGGCCCCATGTGTAGAGGCGATCCAGGAGGGTCCCAGTCAGTGTCGGAGATGCACTCCAGCAAGGGGGATACAGAACAGGTCAGTGCCAGCAGTTAGGGAGAGGTGTGAAGCAGGAAAAACCTGTCAAAGTAGGGTTTGTAGCGGAGCTCCTGTAGAAAAAAGTCTGCTATCATCCGCGTCCAGGCCACGCCCCCCTGGTATTTGCATTTCTTAAAAGCTGTGTCAGTTGAAAAGAAAGACATTACTTAGAACTTAAACCTAGTATCAAGCAAGGTTGTCAAAATGTAGTGATCCAATTGCAAGATGTTGCAAACTCTTTGGTCCTGGTGAAGGGAATAAAGAACGGAATCACCTGACTAGCAGTGTCTGAACTCACTTCATTGGTTACTATTTTACATGACTTAGGTATCTTTCACTGTGCTGGAATAAAATACAATGCTCAACTCTCCCAGTCCCTATGTCATGGATTGTTTTGCAAGTTTGGCTGGCTTGTTGCTGTTCTCCCAGTCGCTGAAGCATATAAATGTTGGAAGTGTTGAACTGCTCTTGCACCTGCATCAATCTGCTACATTGCTGAATGCCAAAAATGGCAAGAAATTTTATGGGCCACAGACAGCATGTCCTGCATGGACCTGTCAATTTTTACAAATTCTGAACCACCAATCTTATTGTGTGTACAAAACATTGTATATGTTGAAATTCACCCAGTTGTAATGCTTGTATGTTACTTAAATTTCTACATGATCAGAAATGACAAATCTTGAGGAGTGTATTAGCAGGGTAAGCCGTTTTGCTATCACATCCTAAGTTTTTCCAATAGGTTGGACACTGGTATGTCTCCTAGTGAAGCTAGTGATACAGAAAGTAGCCTGCTGTGAATGATCTGGCATTGTGTATTAGATACAGCTGCTGCTGAAGGTGATACACCCACCCAGGGCCAGATTAACAATGGTCCAGATGGAGCTACAGCTCCAGGCCTCCACATAAAAATAGGCCCATTATCATGACATGATGTTGACTGACCATCTGTTGTCCACACGGTCAGCCACATATCAAGATTAGTAAAATTGTACTTCTATTTACATCACAAATTAAGCAAATTTTTCTTTATTTAGTGATTCATTGGGGCCGAAAGTATAGGGGACCACATGACACTGGCCACACCCACACTGCATCAGTCACACCTACTCTGCTTCTCATAAAAGGCCCTTGATTATTTTTAGCTCCAGGCCCATGTGGCCCTCAATCCGGCCCTGCACCCATCCAGTGGGCTGTCACAGTCATGTAATCTTTAGTTTGACCAGTACTGCTTGTCCACATATCTGTAGTTAAGTAGATACTTCGCACAATGGCATTTTCTAGGCAAATTATTATTTTTACTTCAACTTCCCAGTACAGGCGAGAAATTGCTGATCTGGTAATATGGAATCAAGATGGAATTGGTAGCGGGGACACAGGACCTCAATTAACTGTCTAAGCAAGAGGCATTGATGGCGGATATTGCAGATCTAATGCTAGCATAGCCATCATGGCATCAGTGATCTGTTTAGCAAATGGATGGATGCTTTCATACTTGCTTCCTCTTACAAATGATTGTTTCACATTCAAATGTTGTTTGAAACTACTAGTCTTCTTGGTCCCCTTCTATGATGAAGCTTCAACCCCAGCAGCAGCTTTATCGTGCAAAAATTATTCTTTGCAAACTGGATGCAAGAGGACTACCTCTATTTATTAATGAGGAGATTGATGATAAAGGTGTTGACATTGATGATTGCATGTGCTGGGATCTAACCATGATGCTGCTAGTCGTTGCTGGACTTTTTGTTATTATTTTACAGAATGTTTGTGATTTTCCCAAATAATTTGCAGGAACTCACTGCAAATGATGTAACAGGGAGGAGGTTCCTAGATTTTTAACATCCCTACCTCTACTTAATTTGGATTTATAAATGGTACAGATGGCTTGACAAATGTAGTCAGAATTTGGGTAAATATAATTCCATATGAAAGAGGTTTTTTTGGTCTTATACCCAGGCATGACAATGGCTTTCTCCTTATTACTGGCAAGAACTGCTGCCACTGGTGGCTGACTTACTTTGACACAAACAACATATTCCTCCTGAATTTTATTAAATTCTTCTTGACCAACACATTCATCATCAACCCCCTCATAAGTGTCAGATACACATCTATCCCCCTCATCCTGTTCCATTTCCACAGTAGCATCCTCAATTCCTAGATCACCTTCATTACTTTTACTGGTACTCATCTTCACATTTGCAGTAATGGTGGAAGGAGGCGTCTCTAGGACAAATATAATTCCACATGAAATAGGTGGATTTTTTGGTCTTATGCCCTGGCATGACAATGGCCTTCTTCTTATCACTGTCAACAACTGCTGCCAAGGTGGCTGCCTTACTTTGACACAAACAACAACCTCCTCCTGAATTTTAGTAAATTCTTCTTGACCAACACATTTATCATCAACATCCTCATAGCATCAGATACACATATATCCCTCATCCTGTTCCACTTCCACGGTAGCATCCTCAATTCCTATATCACCATTACTTTTACTGCTACTCATCTTCACAATTGAAAAGGGTACAGAAATTGTGGAAGGAAGCTTCTCTAGGATTATAGTGTCAGAAATGTCAGACAAACATAGCACTCATGGACACCCTTACTCTCCTCAGGGATTTTTGAAGTTTGTGAACACAGTTTAATCATCAGCCTTATTATTTTTTTTGTACACTGATTTGTCTGTTTTAAAGGGGACACCTCTAAACTTACCCATGAGAAAGTGTTGCATGCGAGGTTACAGAAGATGCCGGACTGTGTTTGGCCCAGCTTCCACAATAGGCATTCTAGGGCATAAAACAACTGCAGTAAGACTACCACTCACAAAGAAAGGCCATGGACGGTGCCTTTCCTTACCACTGTGTGTTGTTATGACATGCTGGCAATTTCATGTTTTCTAGCAGTAAATTTTCTTCTTATTGTTAGAGGTGATGTTTTTTTCTTTAATATTGTATAATATTGTTTAGATTTCAGGTGCCCTTTCTTAAACATTCGTTCCTCTTAACAACCTTTAGTAGATGTTGAAGTATTATCATGACTGGCAGCAGCCACAGCACTGGTACTATGTTGCTGCTCCTGCTCTTCTACCGACTGATCCATGATCGGTTTTATTTTTGACACAAGCCAATAAATTATTATTTTTTTACACTTGAGAATTGTTTTGGGGTGCAAGATGATGGGGGGACACCACCGTACACACTGTCGCTTACTCTATAAGAATAACACACTATTTAATTGTTTTGGAATTAATGTCTTTTTTTTTCAGACACAGTCAACACTGGCAATTGTTTTCACACACTTGGAAGAACAGATTTTTGTGAGAATTGTTTTGGGGTGCAGATGATTGGGGGACACCACTGCACACACTGTTGCTTACATTGGAAGGATAACACACTATGGCCCTCATTCAGGGGTGCTCGCAAAATGCTAGCAGTCGCTCTGAATGGGGACGGCAGCATGGGTGCAGCCTCCTGGTCCCTAGCTAAGCTGTGGGTTACCACCCACAGCTTTAGTGACCGACCAGGTTGATGGTCGCAATGGTCAAGACCATCGCGACCATCGGGGCTTGCAACGAGACCCTAAGGTTGGGTCTCGGCAACCGCAAGCCCCAGGGAGCTTCCTACTCTGATCGAGCTGGAAGCTCCCCACTGACATCACTGCTGATGTCAGTGCGGCCACCCACAAAACAGCAGGCATTCCTTAAGGAACGCCTCCGTTTGTGAAACCACCCCCCCGCTACGCCTACAAAACGGGGCAAGCTGTCAATCAACATCGACAGCCGCCCCTTTTGTAGTGAGCTCCGGAGCGAGAGAATTTCTCTCTCACTCCGGGGCTTGTGCATGCACAGTGTGGCCGCTGCGCTGCGCAGGGCCTAAACATCGACCCGCTTGCGAGCGCTCAGCGCTTGCGAGCGGGTCTGAATGAGGTCCTATGTCTTTTTTTGCACCAATGGCTTTGTTTTTTTAGACACAGACAATACTGCATTTTTTTTCATGCACTTGAAAGAACAGGTCTTTGTGAAAATTGTTTTGGGGTGCAAATGAGGGAGGGACACCACTGCACACAGAACAGTGATATGCTGTGCAACTCCCTTTTGAACAAACTTCTTGAAATACACACAATATAATTTTTACATTCAATTAGAAAAGACTGCAGGATTTTTTGTTTTAAACAGGAAAAATATATATATTTTTGAATTTTTTTATATATAACTGGGGAAAAACTCAAAACAAAAAAGTCATCTTGAGGTGCAGCAGCCTCAAACACAGCACAGTATTTTTTGGACAGATAAACAATATAGTATACTGCAGTGAAAAAAAAGGTGATAATCCACTTAAAAAAAAAACAATCAACAGCAACACAGACAGTAGCGGGTTTGTTTGTACTGCAGTGTGTGAGTGTGCAGTGTATGTAACAAACACACATACACTGAGGGACAAGTGAAGATGGGGTATCACCTCATTTTGGGTTCCGAAGTTGGCGGGAAGCCATGAACAAGGACTCGGATCCACCCTCTTCCCCTAAGTTTGGGTATGTTCAGTTTCCAGGGAAACCGAACTGCTCATTTCTCATCTGAATACATTTCTTGAAATATAATTTTTAAATTCAATTAGAAAAGACTGCTTATGTTTTGCTTTAGAAAACAGGAATATATATATATATATATATATATATATTGTGACAAGGTCACTGGCATCATAGTGGAAGGCAAGTATATTTGCCCTAGATTACCTATGTCTTTTGAAACAATAGGCAGGTGTTTGTGTTAGGAGTTTTTTGGGGTTATTAGCTTCACAGGAGGCTAATTAGGGTTTTCAGCTGTGTGGCTGTTTTTTAGGGCTCTGAGGCTAATCATTACAAGGAGACACTGCCTGGGGAAATGACAGACTGAGAGAAGGTAAATTAAACCTGAAAAACCCTTCTAATACTTTGGTTGTTAGTGAGCTAGGATCGCTTCTGTATAGTTAGTGCCAGACGGCAAGGTGTTTATTTCTGTTTATTTTGTTTGTTTGCCTAATAAAACTGGCGGAGACCAGTTGCACCAGACCAGTGGACTTTGTGTGATTTATCAGCTGCTGCGCAGTGCCATCTACCCCAGGAGCTGGTACCCCGATCTTGCTACATGTGGTGGAGAATGCGAGCATTTCAGGTCTGCGCATAAGTGAAGACAGCAGCAGCTTTGAGAGTTCTGCAGAAAGCAGGTCTGTGTCTGTCCGGACTGAAATTAAATGCGGCACAGAGAAAAACTGCAGGTGTGATACTCTGCAGAGGCTTCATCACAGTGGGACATGCTGGGAGCTGTGGTGCCTCACACATAGAAGCAAGTCCTGGTGGTGCTTTGCCTACAGAGTTGTGGAATCTGGTTCAGTTAAAGGCCAGACATTCCTTTATTGCTGGAAACCAGTACTGATACATGTCCTGGGTGAAAGAGGCTACAAAGTTGCTGGAAAAACCCAGCAATATGGAGGATTTTGTCAAGGCCTTGCTACAAGTGACAGCAGTACTGCAAGAAGCCTCTAGGGTACAGCAAGAAGCTACCAGGCAACATCAATTGGAGATTGAGGAGATATGGTGGCAACATCAACTGGAGGTTGAGGAGGCGCGGCGGCAACAGCACGAGGACCGTGAGGTCCTAAAAAAGGTGGTGTAGCATCTTGCAGCACAGACTGGAAATGCTTCCCCCAATGTTCAAAACGGCTCCATAAGTGCAAGCCATTCCCTTCAAAAATTGACAGAGACTGATGATGTGGAGGCATACTTGACCGCCTTTGAGAGGAGGGCTGAGCGGGAGAGGTGGCCTAAGAATCAGTGGGCTGGATTGCTGGCCCCCTTTCTCTCCGGCGAGCCTCAGAAAGCATACTTTGACTTAAGCACAGCGGATGCTTTGAACTATGAAAAGCTAAAAGCAGAGATTCTGACTCGCCTGGGAGTTACCTTGTCGGTCCAAGCGCAACATGTGCATCGTTGGGTGTACTATATGGACAAACCTTCCCGCTCACAAATGCACAACCTAATTCACCTGACCAAAAAATGGTTACAACCAGAGACACTCACTGGAGCTCAGATGGTTGAAAGAGTTGTCATGGACCATTTCTTGAGGCCCCTGCCCATGGCTTTACACAAGTGGCTGAGCCACGGGGATCCTAAGACAGCTGACCAGATAGTGAAGATGGTGGAAAGGTATCTGGTGGCAGAGGAGCTGCTGGCTATACCTCAGTGGCCCCTAGATCCACAACAGAGCACTTCGGTGAAACCTGGTAAGACTGTTCCATGGGAAAAGGGTCCAGGGCAGTTAAGAGAACTTAAAACTTAAAAGACTGTGAGTGCTCGGCTTAAAGATTTGACAGTTATGAGATTAAATGTTTTAGTTGTGGTATGCCAGGACATGTTGTTGCTAATTGTCCAGTTGTTCAAGGACCTATGCAATGTCTTTGAAAGTCGCAGAATGTCTTTCTTTGCCAGGTTAGCCTGTACCGTTACACCTTCAACTAAGTCAGAAAACCAAATGTGTGAGGTTGTTATGGGAGGTAACCGGGTAAAGGCATTGTTGGACTCAGGAAGTGTAATCACCCTTGTGAAAGATGGGTTGGTAAATGCTTTAAAGGGCCAGTTAACAACTGTTGGTGTAACTTGCATACATGGTGACACCCCTAATTATAATACTGCTGAAGTGAATATTGAGACCCCTTGTGGTTCAGCTGTGGTTAATGTGGGAATGGCCCTTCCTTGGTACATGATGTTATAATAGGGAGAAACTTTCCCCATTTTTGGAAATTGTGGAAGTCCCATGTGGTCACAGAGGCGAACAGTATAGAGCCAGTAGACCATTCTGGTGATATGCTGGCCGCAGGTGTGACCCCGGAACCCTGAGATGCTTGCCCTGTTGCTAGTATGGCAGGGGAAGTGGTAGAAGATGAGGAACAAAGTAAGGTATCTCCTCCAGAGGAGGCAGAGGTGATAGACAGGGCGAAAGCATACCTCCCCTTGAAGTGAGAAAGGATTTGTTTGCATCTGAACAGTTAAATGTCTCCACCTTGATAAGAGCCAGAGAAAATTTGAAATTTGTTAATGGGAACCGGTATACAATTGGGAAACTGCTGCCTTAATACAGATAGCCGGCTTCCCGACTGTCATATCCCAGCGAGGGTGAGATGCCGGGCGTCTTGATGTAGATGCCTGATATTTCCCCAACGCTGGGAGACCGGCGCCTGGCAACCCGATCAAAGGGATGCCAGGCGCCGCGAGCGGACAGCCGCGGGGGGGGAGGGTTAGGTTTAGGGCACCTGGGGGGGACTTAGGGTTAGGCACCCCCCCAGGAGGGTTAGGGTTAGGCTAGGGGGAGGGAGGGTTGGGGTTAGGCACCCCCAGGGGGGGACTTAGAGTTAGGCACCCCCCCCAGGGTACTTAGGGTTAGGCAGCGGGAAAGGGGGGGTTAGGGTTAGGCACTTAGAGGGGGGATTAGGGTTAGGCACTTGGGGGGGAGATTAGGGTTAGGCACCCCTAAGGAGGGTTAGGGGCTTAGGTTAGTTTATACTTACCTTAGCGACAATCTGGATTTCCAGTGCTGTCGGGCTTCTGCTGTCGGGCTCTGCTCATCTGTTGGCCAGGCGCTGCCGGGAATCGAACCACCAGCCATGGGGCCGGCGGTGTTTCATACCGATTCCTGGGAACCCGTTAGACCCAGATAGCAGGTTTATGTTTCCACACATGGCCCTTAACAATGAGCTCTTGTATCAAGTGACAACAGCTTGTTGTTCCCCAGACATATAGAAGAACTATATTGGACCTTGCTCATGGTCATATCACCACAGGACACCTAGGAGCTGAAAAGACCCTTGAAAGGGTTTTGCAGCGGTTCTTTTGGCCTGGGGTGTATAAAGATGTGTCTGAATTCTGTTCTTCCTACCCTGAGTGCCAGTATCATGCACCTAGACCACATTTCAAGAGTCCACTAGTGTCCATGCCTGTTATAGAGGTCCCATTTGAATGGATAGCCATGGATTTGGTTGGGCCTTTGTTAATGTCTACTCGGGGACATCAGTATATCCTCATAATAGTGGATTATGCTACTCGATATCCTGAGGCAATCCCTTTGCATAATATGTCAACCAAGGGTATAGCTAAAGAGCTGGTGCATGTTTTCAGCAGAGTGGGAATACCAAAAGAACTTTTAACTGACCATGGTAGCCCCTTTATGTCTAGAATTATGAAGGAGTTGTGCAAATTGTTTAAAGTTACTCACTTGAGAACCTCCGTTTACCATCCAAAAACGGATGGATTGGTCGAGAGGTTCAACAAAACTTTAAAAAGTATGCTAAAAAAAGGTTGTTGACAAGGATGGGAAAAACTGGGATCATTTGTTGCCATATTTGGTGATGTCTGTTAGAGAAGTGCCACAGTCTTCCACAGGATTCTCTCCTTTTGATCTGTTGTATGGAAGACATCCCAGAGGGTTGCTAGATGTTGCTAAGGAGATATGGGAAGGGATATTCCAGTCTAGGATGTTGCCTTTCGGGTTGCATGGGGCCCCAGCAACCTTCCAACGTACAATGGATAGAATTTTGAAACACAGTTCAGACTGGGAATCTCACTTAGTCAGAGTACAGGCGGTACTGGACTCAACTAGGCTTGATTAAGCCCAGTCAAACAAAATTGAAGCCATACAAAACTGGCCCCGTCCCATAAACAACAAACAAGTTAGAGCTTTTTTACGTATTACTGGGTACTACAGACGGTTTATCCCAAATTTTGCCACCACAGCGGTGCCACTAACAAACCTTACAAAAGGGAAACAGTCTAATTTGGTGAAATGGGGCCCTGAGGCTGAAGAAGCGTTTCAGGCATTGAAAGTGTCTTCTGTTTATTCTGTTTGTTTGCCTAATAAAACTGGCGGAGACCAGTTGCACCAGACCAGTGGACTTTGTGTGATTTCTCAGCTGCTGCAAAGTGCCCCATCTATCCCAGGAGAGAGTACCAGTTCCCCGACCTTGCTACATTATATATACACAGATGGCTCCACATACATCTAGCCTCCTTGCGCGTTAAATAGCCCTTCTAATCGCGCCATGCCGCTGTGTAATTCGGTAGTGCTGAGAGTCTTTTTGTGCATGTTTTTACCTTCAAATGCATCTTATTCGCACAACGATATAACTAGATAGCACAAGCAGCTTCTGCTGAATAAAATTATATGCAGCATGCCTATATTCTGTGAGCGAATGCGGGTGTATCTGCATGCGAAATGCTACGTTACAGTGTTAACGGATGTAACACTGTAACGTAGTGTTTAACATGCAGATACACCCGCAGACGCATACACAGAACATAGGCATGCTGCATATCATTTTAATCAGCAGAAGCTGCTTGTGCTATCTAGTCGTTGTGCGAATAAGACGCATTTGAAAGTGAAAAGACATGCAAAAAGATGCTTGGCACTACCGAGTCACGCTGAGCACGGAGGATAGATGTATGTGGGCACATTTGTACATATATATATATATATATATATATATATACATATATGTCTGTGATAATTTGGCACTCCACTGCTCAGAAATTTATAACACTCACCGGGTGCTCTCCGACAGGATTAGAATGGCATACATAGACAATGGCACGGCGGCACTCACGGTTTTTCAAAGAAATGAGGACAACAGCCCAATTGCTTTCAACGTTTCGGTAATCAAACCTTCGTAATTAAACAAAGGTTTAATTACCGAAACGTTGAAAGCAATTGGGCTGTTGTCCTCATTTCTTTGAAAAACCATGAGTGCCGCTGTGCCGATGTCTATGTATATACAATCAGGTCCATAAATATTGGGACATTGACAGAATTTTCATATTTTGTCCTCTATTCACCACCACAATGGCTTTGAAATGAAACAAACAAGATGTGATTTAACTGCAGACTTTCAGATTTAATTTGATGTAATTACCCTCAAATTAAATCTGAAAGTCTGCAATTAAAGCACATCTTGTTTGTTTCATTTCAAAGCCATTGTGGTGGTGAATAGTGGACAAAATATGAAAATTCTCTGAATGTCCCAATATTTATGGACCTGACTGTATGTATATATATATATATATATACACTTTGCAATTTTTTTTATATAACTGGAAAAAACTCAAAATGAAGAGGTCTTCTTGGGGTGCAGCAACCTCAGACAAAGT
This sequence comes from Taudactylus pleione, assembly GCA_031769625.1. Lineage (NCBI taxonomy): Eukaryota > Metazoa > Chordata > Amphibia > Anura > Myobatrachidae > Taudactylus > Taudactylus pleione. Next base: position 10,593,543 of record JAUIMM010000185.1, read on the forward strand.
AGAGTATTTTTTTGCACAGATAAAGAATATATATAATAGTATTCTACAGTGATAGTTTTCCTAGAGAATAAAAAGGTGCAAATTCACTTTAACAGTAGCCTGTTTGTTTGCACTGCAGTGTGTGAGTGTGCAGTCAGTGTGTGTGACAAATAGAACAAACACACTGACAATGAGGATGCCTGCAGTCACCCTTTCCACCAGACACCTACTACAGCAAAATAAAAAACTATTTTTTGCACTACTACCTACTCCTCCTAGTCCTAATGTCTCCCCGATGGCATGCTAATGGAATTTCTTACAACACAGTGCTCCAGCCCACAGACCCACACCCTCTCCTTCCACTCTCCAGTGTGAAATAGCGCCCGATCACGAGGGAGTGACTTTTTTAATGCAATTCAAAACACGCGCGATCCGACGCTGGGAAGATGATTTTTTGCCCCGTTTTGGGATCCAAACTTGGCAGGAACACTCGAGTCGGGACTCTGAATCACTCGTATCCCTTAAGTTCGGTCTCCAAGGAAACCAAAACGCTCATCTCTAGTTATAATCTATTACAAAAGATTATTTTTACTGTACTTAGACCTTAATCTTATGAAAACAACCTTTTTTGCCCTTTCTACTGTGCCATCATTCTTTAAAATTTGGATGTTGAAATACTCACACAAATGGTACATTCACATCAGACTCAATTTATGCCTGAAAGACTGAAGGCTGTTAATATCAGATAATTTTTTACAATCCAACCAACCTGCCTACAAGTATGCCTCTATTACAAAAAATATTGTAACAAACCTAATGATACGCTGTTCTTGCACACCCCAGTATGCCTATTGTTCGCTGTCCACTTTGTTATAGCTAAGAAGATACAGATATTAACAGGTTTAGTGCACCTTTAATGAGCCTTGTGAGTAAGAGTCTTAGGGCCTGATTCAGACCCGCTCACTAGCGCATAGCGTGGCGTACGCGAGCCCCGGAGCGAGTGAGTACTTCACTTGCTCCAGGGCTCGCTACAAAACGGGACGGCTGTCGATGTTGATCGACAGCTCACCCCGCTTTCTAGGCTGGGAGGGGGGGTGGCTGGACAAACGGAGGCGTTTGTGGGTGGCCCTACTGACATAATTCGTGATGTCAGTAGTGAACTTCCGCTCTGTTAGAGCAGGAAGTTCACTCGGGCTTGCAGGAGCCGAGACCCTACCACAAGGGTCTCGTCGCAAGCCCGATGGTCTCGATAATCGCGTCCATCGCAAGGCCGCTCGCAAAAGCTGTGGGTGGTCACCCACAGCTATGCGAGCGGCCTGGAGGCGGATTTTTCTTTTTTTAAATCCGCCCTGATTCAGAGCGAGCGCTCGCAAATAGGAAGTGCCTCTGAATCAGGCCCCTAGACCAAATACAGTGCACCTGGAAAGTATTTTTCCACATTTTGCTTTTGTTACAGCATTATTCCAAAATGTACATGTGATTTCTTAGTTTTTTTTTTAATTAAATTTGCAAAAATGTAAAAAAAACTTTTTACACGTTGTCATTATGGGGTATTGTTTGTAGAATTTTGAGGACAAAAATGAATTTTATCTATTTTGGAATAAGGCTGTAACAAGAAAATGGTGAAAAAGTGAAGCGCTGTGAATACTTTCCGGATGCACTGTATGTAAAGAAGTGGAACAGGAATTTAAACTATCACATTACAAGTTAGCTGGAATCAGTTGGCTAACTGCACAAAAACAATAGTGTAACACACTTGCCCCTGGGATCCCGTTATCAGATCCAGATATGTACCCTGCAAACCCTGTATTTTATTATGCGGATCCTACAGTACGTTCCTGCACCTTGTATATTTGCGAACTCTAGCTATCTGTACATGTTCAGCAATACATGGTTACTGCCATCTTGGATCAGTTGTGATTCTTAACCTACTGATGTTAGCCTGCTTGAGGAGTAGTACTATACGGCCATCTACAGTGGCAAACGCAGATTTTGAAAGGGGGGTTTCCAAAGTTTTGGTTATCGGAAAAACATCTAGCCACAAATAAATATATATATGCTCCCAGTAGTGCCCTTTATACAGTGTCCCCAGTAGTGGTCCCCCAATGCAGTGCCCCCAGTAGTGTCTCTTATACAGTGCTCCCTTATGTAGTGCCCACAGTGGAGGTCCCATAAACAGTGCCCTCAGTATTGACCCTTATACAGTGCCCCAGTAGTGGTCCCCCTATGCAGTGCTTCAGTAGTGCCCCTAATACAGTGCCCCCAGGGTTGTCCCTCTATGCAGTGCCCCAGTAGTAGTCCCTAACAATGACACTTTTATAATAAATTGCTCTACGGTGTATTGCTGCTATACTTCTACAGGTCCTTATCTGAATCTCCTGCCATGCTTTTCTTGTCCCCCTCCCCTTAGCCCATACACATACACACACACACTGACACAGACAGATACCTACACACTGACACACTCATACACCTAAACACAGACACACACACAACGCAGCGCAGCCAGCGCTTACCTAAAAACACGAATGCAGCCAAATAAATAGAGCAGTCTGGCACTACCCCCGCCCGCACGCTCTAATTCCACTCCGCGCACCTCCAGCTACAGCGTGCAGCTCTGGGACTCGACAGCGCTGGAATACAGTGTCACCTGGCAGCAGGTGTGCTCATCCTCTCACATGCCGGTCACGACAGTGCAGCTCCGGGACTCGACACAGTGGAATACAGTGTTACCCCGCCGCAGGCGCGCTCAGCCTCTGACATGCTTACTGTCATGACGGTGCCTATCGGAACTGACTGGGAGGGGCTCTCGCGCTGAGCTCCCCCTACAGCCAGCCACGGCAGTACAACAAGGACTCTTGAATAAAAAAAGTAAAATTGTTCAGCTGCTCGGGCCAGCGGTGAATGGAGCGACGGGCAGGGGGGGTTTCTAGGTACTCGGAAACCCCCCCTCCGTGCACGTGTGATCTAGCTTCACCGATGTTCCAGTCACCAAAGCTAGTTCAAGGGCTATTTTACAGTATACTGAGAGCATTAAACTCCCTACATTATAATGGTGATAAAACTAGAATGTTTCCTGTGAGAAAAGCCAGACCAGGAGACATTTCACACAGCTACCTCTGCAAGGGACTTCGATGTTCAAATACTTGGATATATTGGTGGCTAGTGACATGTCAGTGCATACACACAACTAAGGTCCGTATTCAATTAGAGGTGAAAAATCTTAAAGGTTTCAACTATCCGACTTTCCGCCTTCTTCACCTGTTTCAGAAGCGAAAACTCTTTGTGCGCGTCCCCGCTTTTCGCCCTATTCAATTCCAAACCACGCAAAAATGGAAAGCGGCGAATGCGGAACAGGCGGAAAGTACTGTCAGAAGTGGGGAAGTCAGTCTGTACCCCAAAAAAAGATGCACTAACATACGTAATGAATGTACTGTAGATGTGTACTAATAGCCCTAATAAAAGTGTTTGAGGCACTTAAGTAGTTTAAATTGCTTCTTACTAGCGGTGAAGAATTATATAAAGCAGTATTTTTTGGTGAAAATAAGTAGTCCAGTCAAATTTGGGGTACTTGAAAATGGGTGCTAGCATATTTAAATGTTTCTAAAGTGAACTTTTAAAAAATTTCAAAAATGCACCTGCTACATGCACCTGCAATCCCAAAAACACTTGACCCATCCTTGCAGACCCCCAATAAGTCTGTTTCGCTAGTTTTTATGGTTGTCCCCACCACTTTTTCGCCCCAAAAATGAAAGTACTTTTTTGGGGTGTTGTTATTTATTTTTTCAAGATTTGGCCTTTGAGGGACTGTGCCAAGGGTTCTAGTTTGTTTCCCCACGTTTGCACCCCAACATAAAGAATTTGCACTTCTTTTAACCTGCTATTCATAGGCAAATCTTTTTCGCCTATTACATTGCATTGAGTTTCCGCGTAGGCGAATTCCGGCTGGAATTGAATTTGGAGATAAGCTCCGACAAGGCGAAAAGTGGCAATAGGCAAAACTTTTTTGCCGATTACAGCTTTACGCCTCTAATTGAATATGACCCTTAATGTCATACCAGTTATCAAGTATTTGAAATCCAGGCTGCAGTCTTGGAAAAACTACCATTGTCATTCGATGGTACAAAAAATGTCATAAAATAATTGTTTATCAAAAATATTTATCTGTATTTCAACAAGTCCAGATATCTATTCCATCTATCATAATCTATAGAGTGGATCATCTCTCCTCTCTGATCTGGGTAGAAGAAAGTTCTACGATATGGCTAAATATACAATACTCTGTAGAGTGAAAAGCAGAGGTGGTTTTACCTAATCTCCAACGTTAACACATTTAAACTTTAAAGTAGAGATGACCAGTTCGGTTCTGCTGAAAACTGAACACAGTCGAACTTGGGGTTTCCAGTCGCACTGAGTATCGGTTTGGGTTACTTTGCTGGTTTCGTGTAGCACCATGTCCCACCATGGATCTTCCTGCAAATTAGATCTCGAATCTAAATACTTGCGTGTTTTTGACTGCATGTACAATAAGTCCCTCCCTTGTAATTTCAGGTGCCAAAATTAGTCAACATTGACTGAAAATGACTGGAAATTAATGTTGTTGATGTTAACAACACTATAGGAACAAAAATATGTCCAAGTTACAGTACATGATGTTTTTATCAATTTTTTTAAAGAAATCCAAACCCAAACCAAACCCGAACCAAAACACTTGAGGATAGTTTTGCCAAAACTAAAACATGATGATTTAGAACAAATATCAAAACACGGGAGTCTGCGCACATCTATAATTTAAAGCACAGGTTCTCAAACTTGGACCCCAAACAGTGCATGTTTTCCAGGCCTGCTCACAGAATCACAAGTGAAATAATTAGCTCCACCTGTGGATCTTTTAAAATGTGTCAGTGAGTAATGACTACACCTATGCACTTGCCAGGAAACCTTGGAAAACATGACCTGTGTGGGGTCCTGAGAACCGAGTTTGAGAACCTCTGATATAAAATATTGGTTGGCAGACTCTTAAGGTTAAGAATTACATTCTCTGTTAGTTTAACAAATATCTTCTGGCCAACTGCTCTCCTGGAGCTACAGGGATAAAATTGTAGATGATCTAATATACCACTCATCACACAGCTGTCGGCATTCAAAGTATGCAGATCCCGCGATCGCTAGCAAGACATTAGCACACCAACTATGTTTTGCTGTGCGATCGCGATATGAAATTAGACGCCCACCAGCCTGACACAAGACGCCCACTTTCCTTTAGTAACATACGTCATCTCCAGGAAGTGTATTAAACAATCGGTAACATCGGTTGACTTCGGACCCATAAGCACCACTTGTGCTTGACCATACCCTACCGCAAGCACTGCGAGTGCTGCTGTGTTTAATTCAGCCATGTGACGTGTATGCTGACAATGCATCTTAATTATGCATGCCACTGAAACGGCGCTCAGACACATAGACACGCCTGCGTTTGCACCCCCACACCCCCATTACCATCGACCACCCCCTGACACCACCCACAAACAGCGCGTCCTGTCTCTCATGCTTGTGGAGCGTCTATGTACTGGCTGCGAATGCTTCCCAATCTCAGCGACTGGTTCGCGCACTGCGTCTTGTACGCATGTGCAGATTGCAGACATCGGCAGGCTGCGTGCGAAAGCAGCCTTGCGACCGGGTCTGAATCAGGCCCTTAGCTCAAAATTTAAATTTCACAAAAGGCACTAGTATTGATCCTGATTCTCCTCTGTGGAGGAATTTCAACTTATACCCCTTTTACACCGGAGCTAAAACCCGGGTTTTTGCAGGGTTAACCCGGGCAGCTCCCTGGTGTAAAAGGGGAGAGGGTTGGATCGCCGGGTCGAGTGACCCGGCAATCCAACCCAGGTACTCAGCAGGGTTTAACATGGGCCTAGCCCGTGAAACCCTACTGTGAGAAAAGTACTCCGGGTCACGATGACCTGGAGTGCGCTGCTAGCCAGCCGATTGGTCCGGCTTCAGTGGCGCTTGGACATGACGTCATCTCCAAGCGTCCACTTTCACGCCGGGAAAGCCGGGTCTATGCAGACCCGACTCCGGTGTGAGCTAAATTCCGGGTCTGATCCGGATAGGAACTCTGTTCCAACTCCGGGTCAGACCCGGAATTTTGGTGGAAAAGGGGTATTACTAGAACTGACATATCTAGCCAGGGAGGATGCCTTGTTCAGATCGGAAAATTTGCAATTTGGCAGCTGTATGTGAACATTATTGTTTAAATCAGTGGTCGTCAACCTTAATTGAGGTGTGAGCTACTTGAGAAAAATGAAACCTCCTGAAGAGCTACTAAAATTGTAGAGAAACAAATCTGGCTAATAATGAACAACTGAAAGCCATTTAATGAAAATGACAAAATTGTTTCTTAGAAAACAACAATGCATTTAGTAATGTCATTGTAATTTGTAAATAAAGTTTAAGAAGAGGCACATTTCACTGTTAATTACCTGATCCAAGCAGGTATGTACAGTAGAGAAGCAAAAGATATAGGCAGGGCTGCTGTGTGATTTTCCGGCAGGGCTGGACAAAAGTCACTAGCTCCGGCGTGGTGTAGACGCCGTGGGTGGAGCCATGGGGAGGCACATAAGGTGATTGCCATAGAGGCTGCGACAATCACCTGAAGTGCTTGCCTGTGGTTTCACCCATGGCGTTGACGCCATGGGGGAGTGAGTACTGCAGCTAGGTGAGCTACAGGTTGGAGACCACTGGTTTAAATCAGTTAAACAATTTAGGGAGGAGTTTTGCATCCCTTGAACAATGTGTCATATATTATTCCTGCCCAGGTATGCCCTGAGGCACAGTTTGGGAATAGGACAACACTACTGGAAATAGCCACTGTATTGAAAATCTGTATCAAATCTACACTGTTACCTGTAAGGAACATGCCGTTCAGAATTGATCTACAAGCTAAGAAACCCTAGTTTCGATCTTTATAAATTAAATATTTTAAGACTTAACAATTTCGTCATCAAAATTTTCAATTTCAAAATAATCATCTATGATAAAAAAGACAAAATGTTACATAAATTAAATGTTTGGGCACAAGCTAAATTAAAATTTTACAAAATACATAATAAATATTTAGCAAAACTAGTCTTTCAAAAAGTAAGATTTATAAAGAAAAAGTTTGGGGAGAATGTATGAAGCAGCGCCTTCTGTAAGCTGCTGTTTGCTGGCGAGTTGCAGGTACATATTTAAAATGGCACCTGGAGTCAGTGTAAAGTACGCCCCCCCAGCACTGATTGCGCCCCCCTGGCTTTGCGCCGGGTTGAAGGGCTCACAGTGGCCCTTTCCTAGCATCGCTAGGTGTCACAGCAAAAATCCTTTCAATTGTTTTCATCATAAGGGGGCGTGGCCATGCCTTACAACTTTCTCCGCCTCTCAGCGCCTCTGGATATACAAGAAAGGTCTACAGGATTGGTCACATTTGTAATCTAATACAGAAGCAAATACACAACATAAATTATCCAGGTACATGGACACCAGCTGTGATGGCATGTCAACTATATGAGGAAACATAGGAACTGATTCTGATGTGGACGGTATTGCACAGCCACAGAGAAGTGGCTGTGCTATACAGTACAAGTAATATGCAAATGTAGCAGGAGGCGTCTGTAGGAAATAGACGCCTCCTGCATGCATCTGTGATATGAGTGCTGCGATAATCACTGCTCCATGGCCAGTCTGCGTAAGTGGAAGCTTGCTCAGACTGGCCATCGCAACTGGTCTACCGGGTCCAGTAAGTCTGCTTCCGACAACGCAGAACCTGGGATGGCACATCTACAAAACGGGGACGTCATGCTGCATACTCATTACACAAAGGGCCTTGAGCTTCAGTCTTAGGGTCTGATTTAGAGAATTACACAATGCCGATATTTATGCAGTTGAGTGATTCAATTAGCCGTGAAATGTTTTCTCCGATTTGCACTTTTTGACTGCTTTTAAAGTATCTCCATATTCAATTCCACTGAGTTTTCACCTAGGCGAAAACTCCATAGGCAAAAACAGGCAAAATAGTTTCTTCAGCAAAAGGCAGGAGAAAAGAAGTGCAAAATATTTTGGGGTGCAAATGTGGGGACTTGGGGCCTGATTCAGACCCGCTCGTGAGCGCTATGAGCTCGCAAGCGGATCGATGGTGGCCCAGTGCGCATGCATATGACGGAGACGGCTTCGTCGTGCGCATGCGCGAGACCTGGATAGCGACGGGCAAACCGTCACTCCGGGTCTCGTACCAAATGGGGCGTGCTGTCAATGTTGAGTGACAGCACGCCCCCTTTGGTGGGCGGGCCGGGGGAGTGGCTGCCCAAACGGAGGCATTCCCATGTGAACGCCTCCGATTGGGGGCGGCCCCACTGACATCACGAGTGATGTCAGTGGGAGAGATTTCGGCTCTGTGAGAGCCGAAATCTCTCTGGGGCTTGCGGCAACGAGACCCTACCACAAGGGTCTCGTCGCAAGCCCGATGGTTGCGATGGTCTTGACCATTGCGACCATCTTCCTGGCCGGTCGCTATAGCTGTGGGTGGTCGCTCTAAAAAACAACAAGGCCAGCCCTGATTCAGAGCGAGCGCTCTGTCAGAGTGTCCGGCTCTGAATCAGGGCCTTGGTTCAGAGCCCTTTGGACACTAATTCACCCCAAAAAAGATATGTAATTTTTGGTGCAAAAATGAAAAAAGCATTGGAAAATGGATGGTACTTTGGGGGGCTATATGGTTGGGGCAAGTGTTTTTGGGATTGTACGAGGCTGCAGCAGGTGTATTTTTGAGGGTTTTTTTAATCTTCATTTTAGAAACATCAAAATATACTAGTACCCATTTTCAGGCAAATCAGTGTATTGGGTACTTAAGATAAATGTTAGGTATGGCTAAGTAGCAAAGTTATTTACGCGCTGAACCTGGCTATTTGGTGCAGTTTCAGGATAGGTGGACACATCTGTATCTGCTGAATTCCAATTAAAATGTAAAAAAATCTGTATCTGAGTATAAGAAGGCATTTGAATCATCTCATGCAAAATAATTGGATTTGTATCCAAAATAAAGTTTCCGTAATGGTTATATTCTTTTACGTACAGTATTTTTATGGCACTGAGACCTAAATCTAATAAAACCACCTGTTTTTGCTTTTTCTAAGGTGCCACCTTCCTCTAAAATTTGAACATTTAAATACTTGTCTAATGGTACATTCAAATCAGACAGAACTTATGTCAGAAAGTCAGATCACTGTTAACCTGGGTACTACCATGACTTCATTACAGAAAAGGGTCTAAAAGACTTAAAATATACCTATAGTGTCTATTGTTCACTGTCCACTTTGATATAGCCATGAAGACATTGCAAATCTTAACTGGCTTTAGAGCCTATTCAATACACCTTATGAATGAGGGTTTTAGTTAAAAAATGTACAGAACTGGAACAAAGATGTATACTATCTCATTAATAATTGGCCAGAATTAGTTGACTGACTGCTCAAAAACAATAGGGAAACTGAATTACCGGTCAAGAGTTGAGAGTGTTGGTGCAGATGTCCTTGAAATGTTGGATTGTAAGACTGACAATTGTACATTACTTCATGACATTAGTGCTGTGTTCTCTAATCATCAGAGACTGTGTATGCTTCTTATGTCAGATATACCTTGGTAGACTTATTATCTTATACTGAGAGCAGTAAACTTCCATATTAAGGAATAGCAGTATGTCATACCTAGACTGTCCTATCACCTTGGAGAAGATGTGAATTTGGTTATTGCATCCTTTCCAAACAGCAAGGAATTGGAGGATGATGGTCTCCCAAAAAAATGAATAAAAAACATAGGGCATTTTATGCTCCTAAGTGGTTTTAAACATAGATGTATTAGTGTAGAGTAGGCTCACTCCCCCTATCCATGTCTTAAGCACTAATAGAAGTACTTCTATAACATGGAAAAAATCATCTATCCTGGTTCCTATAGGCCAATATCCTTATTGTCAGCTTGTCTGGAAAATATTTTTGTCAAAATCCTGTCTATACATCTTAAAAACATGATAGAAGAAACTGTCCACCAAGATCAAACAGGCTTTATGCCAGCACATACAAAGTATACACATTAAACATCTGTATTCCTATTAGCAGTTACACATACTGTATGGAGGATAATGAGACAGTGACAATATCTATGGATGCTGTTAAGGCATTTGATTCTGTAGAATGGATTTTTCTTTGGGAAGTCATGAAAGGTTTTGGCATTAATTCCAATTGCTTATGTTGAGTTCCCCTACTATATTCCAAACCAGCAGCCAGAGTGTGTATAAATGTTTATGTTTCAGACACCTTTAGGCTGTATACAGGTACCAGGCAGGAATGTACATTACACCCCATCCTGTCAGCCTTGGCCACTGAGCCGCTGACCTGCATATAACTAGAAGTCCAAGTGCTCGGTGCAGGCAACACCCCCTCTACATGACATCATATGGAGAAGGTGGGGCCACAATTATCAAGAATTACAGCAATGCACGGAGCATAGGGCTGTAAAGGCAGCTGTGTGCATGTCTGAAGCATCCTAAGGACACTCCAGATGGCACTGCTGCAGAGATTCGGGCTGCAGGGTGCGGTCCCAGGCACCCTGCTAGTCAAATGCAGGGGCCATGGGTGAGTAGGGCTCTTCCCTCTTTGTGGAAGCACTGCTCGCACACCCCTAGTTATGACTCTGACTATGAATGCTCATATTGATATGACAGCCCTTTACGCAGAACACAATAGATAAGCTGAGGTTGATACCCAATAGTGCACAAAAGGTCTTCCAGAATAGAGCAACAAACTGGGATCCTTTATCGGAGACAATGTCAAGAGGCAATACATGTAATCTGAAGATATGTTGAATGAATAATGAGGCCAAGGTCTTGGCACTGGGTAATCTGATGAGCAGAACAAAATGGGCAAGATTGCTGAAACAACCATAACCCATATGGTGTTGTAATCAGAGGCCAATGGTAAATCAAAAGTGAAGTCCATAGAGATATGGGTCCAGGGCTTTCTAGTAGTGGACAGCGGCAATAATTGTCCAGAAGGAGCACCTTTGAGTGATTTGTTCCTTGCACAACTTCACAAGCCCAAATGTATTATTTAACATCCAGACTCAAGGCGGAATACAGAACGGGTAAGGAGTTCCTGGGTCTTGGAAATTCTGGGATGTCCTCACTCAAGTGGATTTGAGACAAAACAGAACCTCTGAATTGTTCAGGAACAAATAGTAACCCATGAAGAGTTTCAGGAGGAATTGAGTGAGCTGAGAAGACAAATCCAATGCCAGACCAGCATGAATGGATGTGGCAGAAACTATGGGCAAGTTCACAATGTTGGAAGCATGCTTTAGAAGGAAGATGAGGGACGTAGCATCAGCTTTGATATTCTTTGAGCCAGGTCTGGCTTAAGTGAACATGAAATTAAACCAGGTAAAAAATAATGTCCAACGTGCTTGACGCGAATTAAGTCTTTTGGCCGATTCAATGTACAGTAGGTTCTAGTGATCAGTTAGGACTATGATAACATGCCTGGCTCCTTCCAACCAATGTCTCCAGTCCTCGAAGGACCATTTTATTGCAAGGAGCTCCTGGCTTCCGACATCACAATTGGACTCAGCAGAAGAGAACTTTCAAGAAACGAAAGCACAAGGGTGCAGCTTATTATCTGCAGGGTCACACTGGTAGAGGACTGCTTTAACTCCCACTTCAAAGGCATCTGCTTCCACGACAAAAGGTAACTCCAGGTTTGGATGATGTAGTATTGGGGCTGAAACTAATGCTTTTTTCAGAGCATTAAAGGCTTAGAAGGCTTGAGAAGTCTAGTTTGTGGTATCAGCTCCCTTTCTGGTTAAGTCGGTAATATGAGCTGCCAAAACAACGAATAAACCACCTATAATAATCCACAAATCCAAAGAAACCTTTGAATGGCCTTTAAATAGGTGAGTAGAACCCAACTGAGGATGGCTTGGAGTTTACTAGGATACATGGAAAAGCCTTTAGAATAAATTACATAGCCCAGAAAATAAACTTCCTTGACTTCGAACTTGTATTCTTCCAACTGAGCGAATAAGTGATGTTTTATGAAGTTCCTGAAGGACTTGCTTGACTTGACATGACAGCAATAAAATCTGTGGATTTAGAGTAAATCAAGATATTGTCAAAAAATAAGATGATGAAAACCCCTAGGAATTCATGGAGTACATTGTTAATTAGATCTTGGAAAATTGCCGGAGCATTTGAAACAGTATGACTAGATATTCATAATGCCCTATTTGCCATAATGGCCTTCTTCCATTTGTCTCCCTCTCTAATGTGGATAAGACTGTACAGCATAAATCTATCTTGGAGAAAATGGTGGCATTTTTTAGTTGATCGAAAAGAACAGAGATGAGGGGAAGAGGGTAGGTGTTTTTTTATAGTGATTTTGTTCAACCCTCTATGGTCAATACAGGGTCTCAGGCTCCCGTCTTTCTTGGACACTAAGAAAAACCCTGCTCTAGCAGGAGACTTGACAGGTCTAATGAAGCCTTTGCTGAGGTTTTCTTTAATGTCTCAACCATGGCTTTAGTCTCTGACAAGGCATATAATCTACCCTTCGGTAGCCTGGCTCTGGGAATCAAATAAATGACACAATAGTAAGCATGATGCAGAGGTAGCATATCTATTTATTCATGTAGAAAACATCCAGGAAATCATGATAGTCATAAGGTAGTCCTTCAGGAACCTGTTGTATGATTCAGACAAAGACACAAAGGTATTGGCACAATCTGGAACCCAACTAACATTTTCACCTGAATTCCAGTCGATAAGTGTAGTATGATGTTTGAGACATGGGTAACCTAGGGTGACCTAGGGTGAGAGGAACCAAAGGACAATTAATCAAGAAAAGATAAAATCCTCAGAATGTAGCGCACCCACTAGTAAATGAAAGGAGGGTCACATACTGAAACTGCTGGATTAATTTTTATAAATGTCAAATTCAGAGTTTCAGCAAAACCGAAGTCCAGGAAGTACTCGGCTGCACTACTAACCAGAAAAGCAGTAATATTGGTAACCCGGTTATTGAAGTGAATCTGGGCAGGGATTAGAAGAGGATTTTTGGAAGGGGGTGACTGTAAGCCCAAATGGATCTCTTCCTCATCCATTAGGCTTTGGTCTTTTCTCGACTTATTGGGGCAGGGGAGAGCTAGATGTCCTTTGTTACCACAGTAAAGGCAGAGACCTAGGGAGCATTTCCTAGATTTCTCTTCTTGGGACAACCTATAAGTTACATTGGCTCAGAAGGGTCTATAGTAGAAAAAGAGGGATATGGAGCAGAGACAGTGCATAGTAGCTCCTTCACCAATTTCCGTTTTTGAGACACCTGTCCATCTTAATAGCAAATTGCATCAGTCTCTCCAGGTATTAGGAACAGGACACTGGAGTAAAGAATCCTTGAATTGTTCCAATAGGCCAAGGTGGAATTGACTTCACAGTGCTGGACCATTCCACTCACTGTCGACGGACCAGCGTCTTAACTCAGAACAATATACCTCCACAGCTCTAAAAAAACCTCCCGTGGAGCAGAAGACCCCTTGTTTCAATGCAAGTGGGTGAGACTCGACTTAGTCAATCAGGGTCATCATACAGTAAACCCAGCCCCCAAAAAATCCATCCATGGTCTGAAAAAGCGGATGCCCATAAATTAATCCAAAAGCCCACATCTGAGGGTCCCTTTGAAACAAAGAAATAATTATTCCAATTTTCTGTTGCTCAGAACCAAAGGATAGAGGCCTAAGCCTGAAATATAATTTACAACTTTCTTTGAAATTCCAAAATAACTTCCGATCTCCTGAGAAATGGTCCGGAAGATGTATTTTAGGCTCTTTAATGAAGGCAACTGGATTTGACTTAGAAACCTCCTCTTGTCTCCTTCTCTAATATTGATAAAACTATATAAATCTATCTTGGAGAAAATGGTGGCTAAACGAAGCGACAAATCTTGGACCACCTGAGACAGGGTCTGAATTTGATTTGCCAGCACTTGAGCAGGGTTTGGCAGAGCAGATTCCATCTGGATGTAGGTACCACTTCCAGCTAATTCGGCCTAGTGATAATGTTAGGGATCACCCAGGGAGTCACATAAACTCATAAAATCGCACTACAGAGGTCTTCACATACAACAACCGCTGTTTTCCCATAGAGATGAATATTCTCACTGTTACTTGGATGCCACCAGGACTTAACTCAGGATAGTAGGAGCTTATTTTAAAAACCAGGTGGCCACAGGGAGTAAGTATAAACTGCATGCTGTATTGCCAAGTGAAACAGAAATGGAGTTAGTGTAATAAAGGCAGACTGGTTTGCAAAAGCAGCAGGACTGGAGTTGGTATAATAATTGCAGACTTAATAGCAAAAGCAGTAGGACTGGCTGCTAAATAAGGACAGGAATGGTAAAAACAACCAGGAAAAAAGCAGCACAGAGTATCACCCAGGTGGACCAGGTAGCAAGACACCTAAGCATGAAGCTATCACCGGCAATGAGACATCACTGCCCTATAACTACAGCTGCAGCCAATTAGAAAGCCCACTAAGCCAAGCCCCCTTGATCAAGAAGATAGCTGCAGCTGCCGGACAGAAGCTGTGGGGAATGCATCCTGGCTGCTGAGCAACCGCCGGGACCAGTCTGCATTGTGGCCAACATGATGTAAGCGTCCCAGTCTCCTGGCAATGACCAGGACCTGGCAGGGAGTGTGAGCTGCTGCGGCTAGCATGGCGGCTCATAACATTTACTGAAGTTAAATTTAAAAAAACTAACGGGGAAGCCTTGTGTCAATGCCACCTGGAGATGGAGTTTCACAGACAAGCAGAGCAGTGGTGGCGCCTTCGATCAGCCTTGTGTGTCTAAATAGACCACAAGCTGATGACAGTGCAAAAAAACCCTATTTAAAATAGAAAAAAAAAAAAACACCTACCTGCACCTAGAGACCGGTGAGCTCCTCTGTGACTCCGGTTAGCTGATCTCAGAACTCCTGCTCCATCTCAGTTTACAGCACACATCAGATGACTAGGGTCACAGAGCAGGAGCCCTGGAAGCCTTGGATATTCTGATACATTTAAATTTTATAAGCAGTTGTACGCCCAAGCATTGATTACTGGCACTGCCACCAGGGAGATTCTGGAAAAGCCCAAGTGCTATTAAGCATGTGACTGCTTTTCCCTATGGTGTCCTAATTTTCCTAGGAAATTCAGGACCATATGCAGGACCACCATCAGAGGGGGTGACTGCAGGGAATAGAGTCCCGGGCCTGGTCAGAAAGGGGGCCCAGGTGGCAGCAGAGTGGATAAGCACCAGAGGCATCTTGAAAGCGACACTCAGGAGCGGCCATAGCGGTGGCTCCATGATTGGCTGCTGGGCTGCAAGCTCTGATCAATTCGCGGCTGGCACCAAATTTAAAATGCTGCTGCTTCCCGGCCCCCTCTTTCTGTCCACGTGAGACCATGAGTTTGAGCGGCAGTGGCATGCCTGGAGCTGGATGTGCAGTCCGGCAACCACCAGCCAGCAGGGAGAGGTGGAGCTGGAAAGAAAGAAGGAGGAGCAGCAGTGGTGTGGGAGGGAGCAGAAGCGGCGGGGGAAAAGAAGCCATCTACAACCGCTGCCATATGATGGAGAAGAGGAAATGCTCAGACGGGTAGGAGTAGGAGAGGCTGCGGAGGATCCCACTTCCTATTCAGATATTCCTGTGGTGGAGACAGACCAGGTACAGGGACTCCTGCTCTCCCACCCTCATCCAGCTCTCCCACCCTCATCCAGCTCTCCCACCCTCACCCTGCTCTCACACCCTCACCTTGATCTCACATCCACACCCTGCTCTCACACTATCACCTCCATATTATATATTGACATGTCAACACCCACCCCCACAGCCCAAACTGTGAAATTATTTTTTTTATTGGTTTACACACCAATTGATGCACTACCTCTGCTATAGCTCCATCCACATTTTCCACAGCAACGCCCACCTCTGACAAACTGCCCGCCCCAACACAAGGGGAGGGGCCCTGCCTATTTTGTCAGTCCCGGGCCCCACAATCTCTGATGGCAGCCCTGCTGATAAGACTGGGGCTGGCTCACAGTATGGAACAGGGACCCTAGGTTTCAGAAACCTGTTATAGTGCCCAACCCTGAATTAGTAGTAATCTGCTTAGACTATGGGGTAAATTTACTAAAGTGAGAGTTTTTAGAAGTGAGTTTTAAAAGTGATATTGCCCATAGCAACCAATCAGAATCTAGCTATTATCTTCTAGAAGTTGCTACTTAAATGTTAAATTTAATCTGATTGGTTGCTATTGCCAACATCACTTTTAAAACTCACTTCTAAAAACCAGCACCTATGAGTGCTGGTTGATCATTTAGGAAAAGGGCATGCTGCATTTTCATTTATTTGTTTATTTTCAACTCGGCAACTGACTTTTTATGAATGACCCTCAATGTGGCAAGAGTACTATAAAGCTGCCACTACTGGTAGTACATGTAAAATGTTCTTGCTGCATTAGACAGTACCTTACAGTATTGCAATGCAAGACTGTAACTATGTAATGGTGCAACGCAAGAACATTGTTACTAGCTTTCATGTTAAGGTAGCTACAAATGTATAGTGTGGACAGTAACTAATTTTGTATTGCATTTTTATTTAAAATGATAAGTCTTAAATAACAGTTTTAGCCTTTTGATTTAAAAATTATATATTTCACAATTTATTTTAATTCAATTGCTCATTTCAATTCAGTTCAATTGTATTTAAACACTTTACTGGCACGGTCACATGGGGTGTAACCGCTGCCAGATTGGCTTTCTGTCATGCCAGCATTTTATTTGGAAATCAATTCTTCACAAGTTCAGAACTGATTTCGTGCCAGTGCTGTAATAGTCTAGAAACGGTGTACACAATTGCAAATTTTGCCCCTAGAATGTCATGTGAACGGCATTCTAGAGCGCACACGCCAGTCAGTTAAGCCACATTCAAGTACAAACAGTAAAAATGGATTTTCCTTCTGATCACTGATGTGCTGATCTCTGCTCTCCACGTACAAAGGGCCTGATTCAGAGCTTAACGCTCTGACCAGAGCGCTCGCTCTGAATCAGGGCCCTCCTCCGTGACCACCAACAGCATATGCGAGCGGCCAAAAAGATGGTCGCGATGGTCTTGACCATCGCGAACATCGGACTTGCGATGGAGACCCTGCGGTAGGGTCTCCCTGCCGCAAGCACTGGAGTGATTTTGGCTCTATCAGAGCCAAAATCACTCCCACTGACATCAGTAGTGATGTCAGTGGGGCCGGTTTCAGACGGTAGGCGTTCCCATGGGAACGCCTCCGTCTGGCAGGCACGCCCCTGGCACGCCCACCAAGGGGGCGTGCTGTCATCAACATCGACAGCACGCCCCCTTTGGTGCGAGACCCGGAGCGATGGTTAGCCCGTCGCTCGCCGGGTCTCACGCATGCGCGCGACGGAGCTCCCTCCGTCGTGCGCATGCGCAGTGGGGAACATCGACCCGCTTGCGAGTGTCCTGCCGCTCGCGAGCGGGTCTGAATGACCCCCAAAGATCAGCTAAATAAAAACAAAACATTTTTTTATTTAAAAAAACCTAAAGTTCAATGTTAAAATACAGTACAATTTCTCAATTGTGTTAACATTGTGGCCTTAAGCAGTGGAGCTTATAACTTTTTTTTACCTTTTGTTGCATTTTTATAGATCTTTGAAGTACCCAGCCATTCTGCAATCATACTTGAACTTTGAGATGTGCTCTCCAGGTATTCCTGAAAGAATAAGTGTTGCTGGATTTAGTTGTAGTAGGTTCTATATACACTATGATATACAAATGTGTCCTTTCTTATTGTTGCTTCAGTCGCACCAAATAACCCTTTTCACTGTGCCAGATCCCTTGCGACTCGGCTGCACAGTGTCTTTTTCACTGAAAATGTGCGGCTTATTCACATAATTAAAACACATAAAAATGGCAAAACGACATTGCTAACATACACTGATCAATTTGGCATGCAACATTTGTACAGTACATCTATTTAAAAAGGGCTCTGATGCAAGCAGCTTTTCCCCAAGCCAAGTTCTGTTGTGCTTCGTCTGTGACTCTCAGAGCATCTCAGACGTCCCTGGTGTCTTGTGCCATATGGTCACAGTACACCCAGTAAGTGAGGACACATCTGTATCCATAATTATATAGTACAATAAATCCACATACTTCAGGGTTTAACAAATTCAGATTTACATGTCATCATGATGAGGCGACCATTGCATACTTAGGGACTCATAGATATAGCATTGCCATGTTCCTTGTGGTAACTTCCTATCTACACCAGGTGCAAGTCTCTAAAAGAAAAACATTAACTTAACATGAGTTAGTAGTGTCTTTTCCCCCTGGCTCTGCTAGGAAGGTATAGCAGCAACTAGTAGCTACTGTGGCGCATGCTGGGTACACACTGGCCAATCAATTGATCGGTCAATATATCTGCTGGCCGTCGGCCAGTGTGTACAAACGATATGTCTGTGAACCGCGTCATTCACAGACATATCGCATTGGCTGTGCTGCACAGCCGATGGACAGTTACGTCTGCAGACATATCTGTCAGACAGCAAGTGTGTACGGGCGGTCTGCACACTGCCCATGCACACACAGCGGCAGCTGCGGGGAGGGGGGCAGCCCCAACCCGCTTTCCTGCCAGCGGGACTTGCAGCTGCCGGATAGATCATGGCCGTTCAGTGTGAACGACCATCATCTAAAGATATATCTGCAGATCACTCGATCTGCAGATATATCTTTCAGGTGTGTACTCACCTTAAGTTTCTGCCAGTTCAATAAAATCATACTTACATTCTCACCCAGAAAGTTTTTGGGAAACCCCCTGGGCTCCCGGAAGAATGGGCTCTCCTACCACATGCCACCATAGGGACGGGACCTAATGACACAATTCTATGCTAATCACATCATTTTGACCCCATCCCATTCATATAGATGGGATTTGCAACATGTGGCCACAGAGGGTTGGGGCCTAAAGCCACGAATAGTATGGCCCCGTCCCCATCACCAGTCACCTTTATCTCTTCTCCAGTAGGTCTATTCATCATTACATAATTATCACTTGTGATAATTATGTTTTAAACATGCTACAAGTCTAAAAACTATTTTAGGCATTCTTCAAGCCTCATTAACAAAAGTATCTCTTCCGAAAAGCTGCTCTTTTTGCGGAGTCAGCTTTTCAAAGAAGTGATACTTTTCTCCCTAAACCTGCCATGTCCCTATGGATTAGCCTGCAGCCGCCGGTGTCTGTGCCCCCCCGCCTTGCCCACAGATAAAGCCCTCACCCTGCAGCTGCCGATGTCTGCGGTCTCCCGCTAACCCTGCTGCCCTCTGTATCATCTCTCCTGCCCATTTCTCCTGCTCTTGCTGCTTTGTCCCATCCCACGCATACTTTCCCTTGTGTGCGCTCTGTCTCCTTTATCCCTGACCCCTTCCCATCCGCTGCCTGGTGTATGCTCTGCCCCCTCTCTCCCTGACTCCCCTCCCCATCCTTTTCCCGATGTGCGCTCTGTCCCCTCTCTCCCTGCCCCCCCCCATCCGTTCCCCGGAGTGGCGCTCTGTCTCCCGACTGCCCTCTCCCGCTCCTTCTCACCTGTCTCTTCTTACCTGGAGTGGCGCCTTGGAGCCTGGATGGGAGGAAGAACGTGACAGGTAAGTAGGAGCAGGAGGCAGTGTGGGCTGCACACAGGGCTGCAGTGCCCCAGAGTGCTGCAGTGCAGTTACAGCAGGGAGGGGCTGCCATGTAAATCTTCCAAGGCTGCCATGAAAACGGCAGCCTGTAAAGATTATCGGGGGCTGTACACCATCTGAGAATGGCGTACAGTAACACCACTGACACTTAATTTATACAAAAGTAAGTGAAACTGTTTTCACATGCTTTTGTATAAATTAAGGGATGATGGTGAATAGTCTCCAAGAAAAGTAGAGACAAAGGGCCTGATTCAGACCCACTCGCGAGCGGCTGTCCGCTCGCAAGTGGGTCGATGGTCTGCACTGAGCATGCGCACGACGGAGGGAGCTCCGTCGTGCGCATGCGCCAGACGCGACGAGCGAAGGACTTTCCTTCGCTCGTGGTGTCTGATCAAAGGGGGCGTGCTGTCGATGTTGATTGACAGCACGTCCCCTTTGGTGAGGCGTGCCGGGGGCGTGCCTCCCAGACGGGGGCGTTCCCAAGGGAACGCCTACCATCAGAAGCCGGCCCACTGACATCACTAGTGATGTCAGTGGGAGTGATTTTGGCTCTTATAGAGCCAAAATCACTCCGGGCCTTGCGGTTGATAACCTCAACCGCAGGCTCCGGCTCGCAGTTTCGCTGGTCGCGATGGTCAAGACCATCGCGGCCATCAAACTGCACGCTCGTATAGGCTGTGGGTGGTGACCCACAGCTATATGAGCGTCCAGGAGGACGCTCCATTTTTATGGAGGGCGGCCCTCATTCAGAGCCATACGCTCTGAGCAGCCACAGCCTATACGAGCGTGCAGTTTGATGGCCGCGATGGTCTTGACCATCGCGACCATCTAAACTGCGAGCCGGAGCCTGCGGTTGAGGTTTTCAACCGCAAGGCCCGGAGTGATTTTGGCTCTATCAGAGCCAAAATCACTCCCACTGACATCACTAGTGATGTCAGTGGGCCGGCTTCTGACGGTAGGCGTTCCCTTGGGAACGCCCCCGTCTGGGAGGCACGCCCCCGGCACGCCCACCAAAGGGGGCGTGCTGTCAATCAACATCGACAGCACGCCCCCTTTGATCAGACACAACGAGCGAAGGAAAGTCCTTCGCTCGTCGCGTCTGGCGCATGCGCACGACGGAGCTCCCTCCGTCGTGCGCATGCTCAGTGCAGACCATCGACCCACTTGCGAGCGGACAGCCGCTCGCGAGTGGGTCTGAATCAGGCCCAAAGTTGCACACAGTATACAATTGTTGCATTTCAAATTAATCAGTGCAATATCATGAAGTGGTTTTGTCACACTGCGTTATGACTAAGATGCACATTTGAGCGAAAAATATGTGAAAAAGAAGCTCTGCGCAAGCCAAGTCACATGGAAATTGGTGCGCCGTGAAGTGCTGTTTGGCGTGACTGCGGCAATAGTGTATGAGGACACATCTGTATGTACTAGTTTTACCCACTGTCCAGCACTGTTGAGCCCAGTGGTGTATAGAATATGATATAATAAAATCAACTGATAATAATGCCATCACGTTGGAATGTAATGACAGTTGGTCTAATCTCTGACCCCTTCCACCAGTGTAAGAGGTGTTGTTGCCTGAGTTCCAGCATACCACACATTTACAGTCTCCCAGAGGTGGATTAAGGCTCTGGGGGGCAATATCTGCTGTGTGAATCACAAGTGGTCAGCATTTAAGCCTTGCTTGTGATTAACTGAGATTTTCCAATTCATTTATTTTCCATACATTACAATGGTCTTTCTGCTCCCATTCATATACATAGCTTATTCAAATGAATTTGAAAAAAGAGGATTTTGTACTTTAAGTCCATTGAGGGACACTGGGAACACGCTGAGGTATAGTGGATACTGGAGGAGTGTGAGCACTTTAAATCTGAAACACTTGTCTGTGCTCCAAAGGATAGAGAGGAACAAACAAGAGCAAGGAAAGAACGACTTCCTAATAAAACATCAAACATAAAAACAAGAGAATAAAAAGTGAGAACCCAGTGTCTTCCAATGGACTTTCAGAAATGCATTAGTAAAAAAATGAATCAACTTTTTTTTGTCCTGCAATTCGATGACACTGGAAACACTTTGGGGACAGTGGAAGCAGTGTGACGCAACCTCCAAAAACTGGCACCCTGGGTTATAAACAAGAGACAACAAAGAGAAGAAGAATTCCTATAATGGTGCACACACAGATGGAGAAAATTATTAATAGATACAATGTATTAATCTATCAATCCCATATTTTATTGTGACTCTTTATTAATTATCAGACCAAGGGTCCAAGGCATATAGTTAATTATTAGCCCTAGGGCAATTTGGAGTGAGGAATGCCATTATTATAACATATAGGAAGGTGAAACATTATTGTATCCCTAAATAAAATAAAACATAACTTTTAATGTTATCCCTAAAATCTATACAACTAAATACTTTTGTTTTTTATTCTTATTGTCATACAGTATATCATTATAAAAACATCATTGAATTGTTGAAAAAAATATTAAATAAATAATTAATGTTGCCACCTCTGGTACACTTATTGTCTGTGTATTATTGTATTATTATATACAGTATTACGATTTATATAGTCAATTCTATCGGGTGTCAGGAGACTTATAAGACCTCACTATGTAAATAAATTACAATGAAATATGATCCTATTCATATCACCAATAGGTTTGTAATTCAGTAGGGAACTCGTGTGATGAACATAATATATTGTAAAATAAATGTATTAACGTCTGCTGACAATTCCTTGTTTCAAATCCATAATCATTCATTAAACATCATCCTCATATTGTTGTTACTGATCACTATGAACAAATCCCACAATTAGGATCAATGTATATTGGTTTAATAAATATAATTAGTTTATTCAGGGATGTTCAGAAGTAACAGCACATCCAACAGTTGTATTCAGTGTGTATTACTGAATGGATATTATTAGTTGAGGAATAATATAATTAGGAAATTCTGCAGAGCCCTGTACCATATTATATGTTTAATCCCTGTACAGATATTAATTGATGTATTAAATCGGTTAGCACAATTCAAAAATTATAACAAATCCCACCTATATATTCGGTATTGGTTGATACACGATCGTTGTTACTTATACAAAGATCCAATGTGCTACAAATAGAATGTGCTACATATAGTATGACCTTATAGATGTTTGCTATGTGTGGTTTACTATGTTGCTGGCTTGCATATATTAATCCCTTTCAAATTGGACTATTGCTACTTGTGTTACACATATTTGTAATAAAGTGTCACTGATTTACAAATTGGTTACAGTAATGGTGCATACACACGGTCAGATTTTTCCTTCAGATATGAATGATAATGATTTAAAAATCGTTCAGTCGTTCATATCTGAAGGAAAATCTGACATATCTGACATGCCTGAACGATGGACGATCAACGATGCGCGTTCCCGTTTGTCAGATAACGATATCTGACATCTGATGTGTTTGCAGTCAGACTTGGACGATTCCATTCTTTTTAATGCAGTCAAAAATCGTTCATTCGTTCAAAACGTTCAAAACTTTGGTAAAATCGTTCAAATCGTTCAAATCGTTCAATCGTTCATCTGACAAATCTGACAAGTCTGACAAATCTGACCGTGTGTATGCTCCATTAGCCTACAAACGTTACTTCAATATAATAACTTCTGGATGATAAATATATAAGGATCTGATGTATTGTGAACAGATTCTGAACAGTTCAGCATTAAGTCTCCTTTAATCACTGACTAGTTGTCTGTAAAGCATAACATCACTTATCAAGTTCCCAGCTGGCTAGCGCAAAGATCAGTATTGCCATTACACGTGCTTTAAGTTTATCTCATGTTACAGGCGATCAGTTGCAACTAGCTTTGGCAGTATTGCCGGTCAAATTGTCTTACAGTGAATCCTGTAGAATATGGTAAATGTATAAACAGTCATCCAGGTGGCAGTCCTACATTGCATTGCCAAGTAGAATGTGGTAGAGATTGGTAGAAAGTGCTTTGAGATTTTTAGGAACCAAATGTCCAGCCTCACAGTGAGCCTGACTAAAGCTGGCCACACGTCAGACCAACTTTCCTTCAACCAACCAACTGACCAACCGTCCAACTTGTCTGTCCAACTAAAACGCTTCCCCACACATCTAACCAACTTTTCATCCAACCAGGCAACCTGCCAAGTTTTTCAACAGACCAGCCAACTTCTGTCCAACTTGTGATGTCACAGAAGTAGGCGGAGAATGCCTGCCTACTTATGCATGTTTTGAATAAATATATTGAACACACACATATAAATATATATATATATATATATATATATACACACACACATATGTCAGTGTGTTTAAATATATATATATATATATGTATATACATATATATATACATACACACACAGACACACAATATATATATACATACACACATACTATATATATTATATATATATATATATACACACTATATATATATATATATATATATATATATATATATATATATATATATATATATTAGGGGTGTGCACCGGCCACTTTTCGTGGTTTGTGTTTTGGTTTTGGATCTGGATCTTTCTTCGTGTTTTGGATCTGGATTGGTTGTGCCAAAACCACCCTTCCGTGTTTTGGGTTCTGGGTTTTGTGTTTTGGATCTGTATTTTTTTGAAAAAAAGCATAAAAACAGCTAAAATCACAGAATTTGTAGGTTTTTCTGCTCCTATGCTATTATTAACCTCAATAACCTTAATTTCCACTCATTTCCAGTCTATTCTGAACACCTCACACCTCACAATAGTGTTTTTATGTCCAAAAGGTTGCACCGAGGTAGCTGGATGACTATGCTAAGCGACACGAGTGGGCGGCACAAACACGTGACCCATCTAGGCGTGATGGCAGTTTGAAAAACTAGGCCCCAAACTGTACATAATGCAAAGAAAAAAAAGAGGTGCAAGATGGAATTGTCCTTGGGCCCTCCCACCCACCCTTATGTTGTATAAACAGGACATGCACACCTTAACAAACCAATCATTTCAGCGCCAGGGTCTGCCACACAACTGTGGCTGAAATTATTGGTTCGTTTGGGCCCCCGCATAAAAACAAGCTGGCAATTAATCTGTCCCTGCACAAACTGGCTCTACGGAGGCAAGATGTCATCCTCATCCTCCTCATCCACCGATTCCTCACCCTCTTCAGTGTGTACATCCTCATCCTCACAGAGTATTAACTCGTCCCCACTGGAATCCACCACCACAGGTCCCTCTGTACGTTCTGGAGGCTGGTCTCCCTGGAAGAGTTGATAATTCATTTTGATGAACATCATCTTCTCCACATTCTGTGGAAGCAACCTCCTACGCCTTTTGCTGACAAGGTTCCCGGCTGCACTAAACACTCTTTCGGAGTACACACTGGAGGGGGGGCAACTCAGGTAAAATAGAGCCAGTTTGTATAGGGGCCTCCAAATTGCCTCTTTTTCCTGCCAGTACAGGTATGGACTGTCTGACATGCCTACTTGGATGCTGTCACCGATGTAATCCTCCACCATTCTGTCAATGGTGACAGTATCATATGCAGTGACAATAGACATGTCAGAAATTGTTGCCAGGTCCTTCAGTCCGGACCAGATGTCCAAACTTGGTCCTGCCTGCCCTGCATCACCGCCAGTGGGTTGCTTAGGATAGCTAAGTTTTTTCCTGGCAGCCCCAGTTGCGGGAGAAAATGAAGAAGGAGCTGTTGACGTGTCACGTTCCGCTTCAGCTGACAGTGTGTTCACCAGCAGGTCTTTGCACCTCTGCAGGCTTGTGTCGGCCGGAAAGAGAGACACCACATAGGCTTTAAACCTAGGATCGAGCACGGTGGCCAAAATGTAGTGGTCTGATTTCAACAGATTGACCACCCTGGAATCCTGGCAAAGCGAATGAAGGGCTTCATCCACAAGTCCCACATGCCGAGCGGAATCGCTCCGTCTTAGCTCCTCCTTCACTTTCTCCAGCTGCTTCTGCAAAAGCCTGATGAGGGGAATGACCTGACTCAAGCTGGCAGTGTCTGAACTGACTTCACGTGTGGCAAGTTCGAAGGGCTGGAGAACCTTGCACAACACGGAAATCATTCTCCACTGCGCTTGAGTCAGGTGCATACCCCCTCCTTTGCCTATGTCATAGGTGGATGTATAGGCTTGTATGGCCTTTTGCTGCTCCTCCATCCTCTGAAGCATATAGAGGGTTGATTTCCACCGTGTCACAACCTCTTGCTTCAGGTGATGGCGGGGCAGGTACAAGAGTGTTTGCTGGCGCTCCAGTCTTCGGCACGCAGTCGCTGAATGGCGAAAGTGGCCAGGAATTTTTCGGGCCACCCAAAGCATCTCCTGCACGCCCCTGTCGCTTTTCAGAAAATTCTGCACCACCAAGTTTATTGTGTGAGCAAAACATGGGACGTGCTGGAATTTGCCCAGATGTAATGCCCGCACAATATTGGTGGCGTTGTCAGATATCACAAATCCCCAGGAGAGTCTAAGTGGGGTAAGCCACTGGGCGATGATTTCCCTCAGTTTCTCTAAGAGGTTGTCGGCGGTGTGCCTCTTACTGAAACCGGTGATACACAGCGTAGCCTGCCTTGGAACGAGCTGGCGTTTCTGAGATGCTGCTACTGGTGACGCTGCTGCTGTTGCTAAGTAAGGTGATACATCTACCCAGTGGGCTGTCACAGTCATATAGTCCTTAGTCTGCCCTGTTCCACTTGTCCACATGTCCGTGGTTAAGTGGACATTGGGTACAACGGCATTTTTCAGGACACTGAGGACACTTTTTCTGACGTTTCTGTACAGTCTCGGTATCGCCTGCCTAGTGAAGTGGAATCTAGACGGGATTTGGAACCGGGGACACACTACCTCCATCAATTGTCTAAATCCCACTGCACTAATGGAGGATACCGGACGCACGTCTAACACCAACATAGCAGTCAAGGCCTCAGTTATACGTTTTGCTTCAGGATGACTACTGTCGTACTTCATCCTCCTCGCTAAGGACTGTTGGAGGGTCAATTGTTTAGTAAAAGTAGTGGTGTTCCTACTTCCTCTCTGGGATGATGAACGACTCCCAGCAGCAGCAACAGCAGCAGCGGCAGCAGGAGGCGTAGCAATGCAGGATCCTCCGGAGGAATCCCGGATAGGAGAGTCAGTCATGCCAGTGACATGGCCTGCAGGACTACTTCCGATCCTTTACTAAGGAGGAAATTGATGAGGAGGGAGTTGACGGTGTGGTTTGCAGGCACTTGGATACAACAGGACAACGGGATTTAGGTGTCCCTGGACTGCTTACGGTCTTAGCCAAAGTTTCTGAACTTGACAGTAACTTATTATGAACACGCTGCAGGTGCCGTATAAGGGAGGATGTTCCTAGGTGGTTAACATCCCTACCCCTACTTATTCCACCTTTACATATGGTATATATGGCAAGACAGTTGTTGTCCGGATTTGGATAGAAATATTGCCAGACCAAAGAGGTGGAATGTTTGGTCTTCTGCCCAGGCATGACCGTGATGGGCTTTTTCATCCCACGGACAACAACTGTCTCCCCCGGAGCCTGATTTAAACAAACCACATCACCATCAGAATCCTCCTCACCAACTTCCTCCTCAGCGCCAGCTACACCAGTATCCTCATCCTGTTGTACTTCAACAGTGACATCTTCAATTTGCATATCAGCAAGTGGACTGTGGGTGCTCCTTTCAGCACTTGCAGGGGGTGTGCAAATGGTGGAAAGAGCCACCTCTTCCCGTCCAGTGCTGGGAAGGTCAGGCATCGCAACCACCACCACACTTGGACTCTCCTTGGGGATTTGTGATATCTTCTTAGAAAGCACAGTTCTTCGCTGTGCTTTTGCCAGCTTAACTCTTTTGATTTTTTTAGTGGGAGGAGGGCTTCCATCGTCATGTGAAGCTGAACCACTAGTCATGAACATACTAGGGATCGACCTTAGCCGTTCCTTGCCACTCCGTGTCGTAAATGGCATATTGGCAAGTTTACGTTTCTCTTCAGATGATTTAAATGTTTTTTTCAAGGTCATTTTCCTGAACTTTGTCATTTGGGATTGTATGTGCCCTCTACTATGACATTGGGCATCGGCCTTGGCAGACGACGTTGATGGCATGTTATCGTCTATGTCATGACTAGTGGCAGCAGCTTCAGCACTAGGAGGAAGTGGTTCTTGATCTTTCTCTATTTTATTTTTATCGGAGAAAGTTTGGTCCTCCATTTATGTTATATCGATTTGATATATACGTGCGGCTAAACACAGAAAATATTTTTTTATTTTTGCTGGAGAGTAGTGCACTTTGTGGGTTACACCATACCTTAAGAAATGAGCCAGCCGGCTCTTTACTTATGGGACACAGGCGCACGCTTGGCGCTACTCCTTTGTTGATGCACGTGCGG
This sequence comes from Taudactylus pleione, assembly GCA_031769625.1. Taxonomy (NCBI): domain Eukaryota; kingdom Metazoa; phylum Chordata; class Amphibia; order Anura; family Myobatrachidae; genus Taudactylus; species Taudactylus pleione. The sequence continues at coordinate 10,621,738 of JAUIMM010000185.1, forward strand.
CTACTGCGCACACAATTCACAAACACAGAAAAAATATTTTGTTATTTGGTTTGGAGTGTACTTTGGGGGTTACAGCACCCTTTAACGGTCAAGCCAGCCGGCCCTTTACTTATGACACAGGCGCACGCTTGGCACTACTTTGCTGATGCACGTGCGGCTACTGCGCACACAATTCACAAACACAGAAATATTTTTTTTTTTTGGTTTGGACTGGAGTGTACTTTGGGGGTTACAGCACCCTTTAACGGTCAAGCCAGCCGGCCCTTTACTTATGACACAGGCGCACGCTGGCACTACTTTGTTGATGCACGTGCGGCTACTGCGCACACAATTCACAAACACAGAAAAAATATTTTGTTATTTGGTTTGGAGTGTACTTTGGGGGTTACAGCACCCTTTAACGGTCAAGCCAGCTGGCCCTTTACTTATGACACAGGCGCACGCTTGGCACTACTTTGTTGATGCATGTGCGGCTACTGCGCACACAATTCACAAACACAGAAAAAATATTTTGTTATTTGGTTTGGAGTGTACTTTGGGGGTTACAGCACCCTTTAACGGTCAAGCCAGCCGGCCCTTTACTTATGACACAGGCGCACGCTTGGCACTACTTTGTTGATGCACGTGTGGCTACTGTGCACACAATTCACAAACACAGAAAATATATATTTTTTTGGTTTGGACTGGAGTGTACTTTGGGGGTTACAGCACCCTTTAACGGTCAAGCCAGCCGGCCCTTTACTTATGACACAGGCGCACGCTTGGCACTACTTTGTTGATGCACGTGCGGCTACTGTGCACACAATTCACAAACACAGAAAAGATTTTTTTTTTTGGTTTGGACTGGAGTGTACTTTGGGGGTTACAGCACCCTTTAACGGTCAAGCCAGCCGGCCCTTTACTTATGACACAGGCGCACGCTTGGCACAACTTTGTTGATGCACGTGCGGCTACTGCACACACAATTCACAAACACAGGAAAAATATTATTTTTTAGCACTTGGGGGGAGCACCCCTGATGGACAGAGCACCCCCTGGAAAACACTACAGCACCCCTTTAGGACTGGGACACTGCAGAGGACTTTGGAGTGGACACAGCCCCTATGGAGAACTGACTGCACAACACAGTCCAGCCAGCCCCTATGGACTTTGAAGTAGTGGACACAGCCCCTATTAACAACAGCAGCACAGCACAACACAGCCAGCCCCTATGGACTTTGAAGTAGTGGACAACAGCAGCACAGCACAGCACAACACTACTCTGCACTACACTACACTACACTACACAGCCCAGCCAGCCCTAACTCCCACCCTCCCTCTTCACTGTCCACAGCCGAGTGAGAAAATGGCGCCGACGCGGGTACCTTATATAGGATCCAAAACCCGCGAGACCCGGAAGGCGGGATGATGACGTTTTGCCTCGATTTCAGATCCGAGTCAGGCGGGAAAATTCGAGCCTGACTCGGATCGGGGGGGCTCGGGGGGGTTCGGATTTCAGAAATCCGAACCCGCTCACCCCTAATATATATATATATATATATATATATATATGTATATATATATATATATATATATATATGCAGCTAAGGTGCAGCACTCCCTTATAAAATAAAACACAGACCACCAGGGAAATAATGGAACGTTTCAGTACTTTAAGTACTATCTCCAGCCATATAACAATTACAATAACAGCTTACCTTAAATACATCCCCCACCCAATGTGCATAAAGTGTGCCAATCAGGCCATGCTGGACTAAAAGTGGTGATTGCTGATGACATCAGCAAAGACCGTGTAATCAGTAAGAGACACAAATATCACCATAGTAACAAATACACAAATAGGAAATATACAAAATGACACTGCTAGCATAAAGATAACAATACAGGTAATAAATACACAGGCAAAACAATGCAATATCCAATACTCATCACAATAATATGTACATTTTTAGAACAGAACTAGAACATGTGTGAATTAAAATAATTCACCTAATATTAGACTCAAACACATAGCAGTAACCATGACAACCAGAAATGTTATGGAAACATATAAAGGGTAACAGACATGCATATCAACAACAGGATAACGTTAATGATTCATATCAAAAACAGGACAATGTTAATGATTTGTTCAATCCACGAGGCGCGACCACATCTAAACGATGGATCCACCGTGCCTCACATTGTAATAATAAACGATTCCTGTCACCTCCTCTACTTGGGGGTGGAACATAGTCTATCATCCTATAGCGGAGGCAAGCTAGATTATGTTTAAGGACCACAAAGTGGCGAGCCACAGGTTGGTCACTGGTACCGCATGTCAATGCAGCGCGAATACTGGAGCGATGCATTGCCATGCGCTCCTTAAACTTGCGCCGGGTCTTTCCAACATAGGAGAGCCCGCATGGGCATACAATTTGGTAAACCACAAACGAACTATCACATGTCAAATGAAGACGAATAAAGAATTGACGAATAAAGAAATTTTTTTACATATTATTGTGATGAGTATTGGATATTGCATTGTTTTGCCTGTGTATTCATTACCTGTATTGTTATCTTTATGCTAGCAGTGTCATTTTTGTATATTTCCTATTTGTGTATTTGTTACTATGGTGATATTTGTGTCTCTTACTGATGACACGGTCTTTGCTGATGTCATCAGCAATCACCACTTTTAGTCCAGCATGGCCTGATTGCCACACTTTATGCACATTGGGTGGGGGATGTATTTAAGGTAAGCTGTTATTGTAATTGTTATATGGCTGAAGATAGTACTTAAAGTACTGAAACGTTCCTTTATTTCCCTGGTGGTCTGTGTGGTTTTTTATAAGGGAGTGCTGCACCTTAGCTGCATATTCAATCCTTTTTGTGCGGGCACCCCTGCAGGATATGTATCGTTTTTTGGAGTGCCGGACCTCTTGAACTGTATATATATATATATATATATATATATATATATATATATAATATATGTATGTGTGTGTGTGTGACATTGGACAGTGCCGAATGAGGGGAGGAGGTTTCGGATGGATCGGCGGGTACGGAGCCGTGATGGTTGGGGGGAGGGTGGCTGGATGCAGTAGAAGTCAGATTATCATAAAATATATAGGGGCCCATTTATCATTCAAGATTTGCGCTGTATTCCCCGAAAACCATTTTCGGGGGATAGCCGCAAATATTAAGTATTCTTCGATATCTATTGCTGTCCCTCCATTTCCGTCGGCAACGCAACCCCCATTAGTTTCTATAGAGGGATGCAATGCTGACAGATTTATTAAGTTCCAGAATGCAAAACATTCCGAAACCTTGATGCGCGCAGCATGAGCCTTCTGAAGATAGCGTAAGCCACTGTAGCCTATGGGCTACACATCACAAATCTGTCTGGAAGAGAGTTCCATAGGAAACATCCCTTGGCAATAGCCGCAGCGCATGCGTGGTCTGCAGACCGCACATGCGCAGGATCCAAGCACAGGAGTGAAGTGACCGCTGTCTCTGCAGGTGGTACTTCATACATCCTGGCAGTATGATCACTTCCTGCAATGCGATCATGGGCGCTAATGTGCCCAGATCGCATTGCAAATGCGATCATTACTAAATGGGCCACACACACACACACATATATATATATATATATATATATATATATATATATATTAGGGATGTGCAGGCTCGGATAGGTTCGAGTTTGCACGTTGAGTTCGGATTTTTCCCTCCAAAAAAACGGAACTCAGAAAGAGGCTAAACGTCATCTTACATGGACGAACATCATCATTCCTGGACTTTTGTCCAGGATTGATGATGTTCGTCCTTGTAAGATGACGTTTAGCCTCTTTCTGAGTTCCGTTTTTTTGGAGGGAAAAATCCGAACTCAACGTGCAAACTCGAACCTATCCGAGCCTGCACATCCCTTATATATATATATATATATATATATATAATTCCAAATGCGGAATCCTGGCAAGAGATTTAACATAGGCGTAGAAATTCCGACGCCTATGTTAATCCCGACACCGGACCGCTCGCCCTCCTGCCGGTTAAGTACAATACTTAGCCCGGGGATGGGGGTTTAGGTTTAGGAACCAACGGGGGGACTTAAGGTGCCTACACACTAGGCGATGTGGTCACGATCCGATATCATGTCCGATTTCCCTTGAACTTTTCCCGGCACTCCAGGACACGATGTGCAGCAAAAGCTGCATGATGTGTCACAATATCTATTGTGCATGATCTAAAGATTTGTTGATCTTTAGATCATGCAGGATAGCAAACAGATGCTTGCACGGATCAGGGATATCTGTGATGCATGTATCTGTCTGTTAAAAAATAAAACACAGATGCACGGATGGGAACAGTGAGACCCATCTGTGCTGCTGTTTAAAAAAATGAAGAAGTGTGTAAAAAACAGCCACCATCCCCCGGGCTTTAGTGACCCAGTGCTGGTTGCGCAAAATACGGTGGACAAACGACTTAGGGGTCCCCCGTATTCTGTGCAACCAGCACTGGGCTCTGATCCAGTCCTGGTTCTGGAAATACAGGGGGAAAAATGAGTAGGGTCCCCTTGTATTATCCAGAACCAGCACCGGACATTTTCTAGCGGGGGGCTAATGCCACAGCCAGGGGAGCCTTTTCACCGGGCCACCCAGCCGCAGGATCATCCCTAACCGCTAGTCATCCCAGGCCAATATCCCTGGGTAGCTGGGGTCCCCCTGTCCAGGGCACCCCAGGCACAGGCTGATAGCCCAGGGCTATCCCCAGCACCCCTGGGCAGAGGGTGTCGGGTTGATTGTGTATAGTGTGTGTAAAAAATAGGTGAACTAATATTTGTATTTTACTGTGAAACTGCAGGTCCCAGCAAGCCTCCTCGGCATTCTGGTACTTGGAGAACCACATGTACCAGCATTCGGATCATTACGGGCCCCGCTCGTACCTGAAGTTCCACTGCAAAAGCAATATTAAAATAAACACAGAACACACACACCGTATAAAGTATAAGTTTATTAAACATACATGCACTCACATGTACACACACTCATACTCACCTATGTATCCCTATAGCATCGGTCCACTTGTCCAGTAGAGTATCCATAGGGGACCTGTTAAAAAAAAAAAAACACACTCACCATCTCCTATGCGAAGTTCGGTCCTTTTCATTCCAAAGTAGGCATTCCAGAAATCACGGAGCCACAAACTAAAGTATCGTTCTTTAGGAACGGTACTTCTCGAATGATAGCTTAGCAGCGGGATTTCACCATGGAAACCCCGCTGCTGAGCGTTCATTGGCTGAGACGCGAGGCCTCCTCCTCTCAGCCAATGAACGGCTCTCACCATTGAAGTCAATGGTGAGAACCGCAAAGGTAACTCAAGGTTAGGGTTAGGCACCCCCCGGGCAATATTAGGGTTAGGAACCCCACCCCCGGGAGGGTTAGGGTGCAGGGAGGGGGGTTAGGTTTATGCACCCATGTGGGAGAGGTTAGGGTTAGGCGCTAGGGGGGGGGGGATCAGGGTTAGGCACCCGTAAGGGAGAGTTAGGGGGAGGAGAGGGGAGGGTTAGTATACTTACCTACCCCAGTCGGGATCTCCTCCATCGGGCATCTGCTGTCGGGATTTCAGCTGCCGGGATTTTCAATTCCATTCCGATCCATATATTATATATATCTATATATCCAAATATATATATCTATATCTCCAAATATATATATATATATATATATGCACACACACTTATACATACACAAACATACATACATACAAATGGGGGGGTAACTTGTGCGGGAGAAGGGGTGCACCTATGATGGAGACCTGTGATCGAGGGGGGGGAGAAGACCGGCGAGGGTGGGTGGGGGGGAGGAGAATACCCGCAGGGGGCAGACCTGTGATCGCGGGGGAGGGGAGGAGAACACCCGCGGGAGGGTAGATCGACCTGTGATTGCAGGGGGAGTGCGGGCATGGGACAGTGAAGGTGAAGCTGTGGATGGTGATCACGGAGGGAGGGTGGTGCACACGTGGGGAGGAGGTGAGGGCAGTGCACACTGAAGCTGCAACAGTGGGTGGTGATGTGGGGACGGCAGTGGAGACCAGTGTTGTTGTTAGGGGCGGGGGGACTACGTACTTACTGGAGACTGGTGAGAGACTGTAGTGCAGCAGCTCCACCGATCCTCTCCTACGCTGCATCTGCCCCATCCCCTATACAAACAGGGTCACACAGACAGACATGGAGGAAAGGACAGACATATACACATACATACACACACTGGCAAGGAGGGTTGTACATAGACACATACATACAGACAAGGAGGGTCACATATATACACGTACAGGCAGGGTGGTTCACACATAGGCACATACATACAAGCAGGGTGGTTCACAGATACATACATACATACAGGCAGGAAAGGAGGCACACACATACATACATACAGGGAGGATCACACATACATACAGGGAGGTAGGATCACATACATATATACATATAATATACACACACAATATGGGGCAGCAGAAACAACCTCCTGAAGAGGGAGGCCATCCACAGTACTCCAGGGATTGGAGGTCGGTCAGGCAGCACCCCGTCAAGTGTCACTCACAGAAGTCTGGAGCTTCATCAATGCACCGGTGATAGAGCAGGTGAGTATCGGGCTCTGGGAAGGGGGTTGGTTGGCACCAGGGCGGAGGATACCCTTGCGATCGTGGGGGTGCACCCGCGGGGGGGGGAGTGCAACTGCGGGTGTGTGGGGGAGGAGGGTGTGTGCAGCTGTGATCGCGGGGTTTGTACCAGCGGAGGGAGGGGGGGTGCACCCGCGGCGGGTGGCAACTGTGATCACGGGGGCTTGTACCAGCGGTGGGTGGGGGGGTTGGGGGTGATTGCAGCACTGCAGCTTTGATCGAGGAAGGAGAGTGGCTGCAGCTGTGATCGCGGGGGGCATTGGTGCTGCTGTGATCGCGGACCTGGTCTGTGCAGCAGCTGTACGGATCCTCTCCCCCGCTCATCGGCCCGCTGACAGGGGCAGTACAGCCGGCAGGTGGTGAAGTAGGCGGACACTACCGACCAGTGTCCGCCTACTTATCGTCCAGTTGGGCGGAACTTCCCCCCTACACTAGAACGATAGTTGGAGAAAATCAAAAATCAAACTAGTTGGAACGACCGTTTTTGGCCATTTTTCAGCGTGTGGGAGCAAAATGCTGACAATCGTTTGCTCCCACACACTAGACGATTATCATTCCAACCAGCCAACTAGTTGGCTGGTTGGAACGATATCGTTCTGGTGTGTGGGGGCCTTAAGGATAGAAGAAATCCATCTAGCAGTGGACTGTTTTGAAGCTAAACAAGCTGGATCATCACACAGGATCAAAAGATCATCATCTAGCAGATATCACTTGTACTTCCACATTCCTAACCACATCAAAGAACCAAAGAGAGCCATGAAACCTGAAACCTGAATCTTCAGGGAGCTAAGGGCCTGATTCAGACGCGCTCGCAAGCGGGTCGATGGTGCCCTAGTGCGCATGCACACGATGGAGGGAGCTCCGTCGTGCGCATGCGACAGACGCATAGCGACTGATAGAGCCAAAAGCACTCCTGGGCTTGCGGCAGCGAGACCCTACCACAGGGTCTCGTCGCAAGCCCGATGGTCACGATGGTCTTGACCATCGCGACCATCTTTTTGGCCGCTCGCATAAGCTGTGGGTGGTCACCCACAGCTATGCGAGCGGCCAGGAGGCCGCACCATTTTTAGGTAGGAGGGCCCTGATTCAGAGTGAGCGCTCTGGTCAGAGCGTCCGGCTCTGAATCAGGCCCTAAGTCTCTTCACCCTGTCCAGATGCTCCTGTCATGTGGGGTACACATTCCAGGGAGAGATCGGCCGTCCGGCTCACCGACCGATTTGGTATTTACCAATTGGTTGACCGATATGCCTGGCCAAAGGAAGCAATTTTCGTAATTTTCACTGCTTCCTGTGGCCAGCATATGGGTCGGTCATGCTGCACTGCCAATGCAGTATATCTGTGAACAACATTGTTCACAGATATGTTTTGTGTGCACACCCGCAGATACAGTGAACATATTGTTTGTCGGCTGTAAGAAATGATGTATGGTACAGTGTGTACCAAGCAAGAGAACAGTAGCAACCTAGACAACACAAAAGATGAATTAGGAAACCTTTGCCTCTCATACTAAAAGATACATGTCTTTCAAAAGCAATGGTCATTTCTGGTTGAAAACTGTATCCTGGCTTTAACCATTGTTTGAGCCACTCTAAGGATCATGGGGAAGATTTATCAAAACTTTATGAGCGATAAAGTGGAGAGAGATATAGTAATAACCAATCAGCTCCTAACTGTCACTTTACAACCTGTGTTTGAAAAAAGGAGAGTTATGGTAAAACTTACCCTTGTTAACGCTCTTTCTTTGAAGTCCATTTGGTCCACATGGGAGACACAGGGGTGTAGGTGGGCCTTGGACCGGACACTAACAGCAAAGCTATTTAATCCCAGGATGCGCCGGTCTTTCCCCCTATACCCTGCCCACAGCATGAGGGCAACTCAGTTTTGTTAACAAGCCAAAGGCAGGAGCAGGATAGGAGACAAGGAAGACTGGTATACAGAAGAATCACACTCTCACACAGAGAAGGAAACAAGTGACAAAGAGAATAAACCAATACAAGCCAGGTGCGTCAGGGCGGGTGCCCTGTGGACCCCATGGACTTCGAAGAAAGAGAGTTAACAAGGGTAAATTTTACCATAACTCTCCTTTTCTTCTTCAGGGTCCATAGGGATCCACAGGGGAGACAATGGGGATGTCCCAAAACAGTTGTTCAAGGGTGGGAACGCTCGAGGAGATTGTACTTAGATTACGTACTGAGGGGGTCATTCAGACCCGCTCGCGAGCGCAGGACGCTCGCAAGCGGGTCGATGTTACCCCAATGCGCATGCGCACGACGGAGGGAGCTCCGTCGTGCGCATGCGCGAGACCCGCATAGCGACAGCCAAGCTGTCGCTCCGGGTCTGGCACCAAAGGGGGCCTGCTGTCGATGGTGACTGACAGCACGCCCCCTTTGGTGGGCGTGCCGGGGGCGTGGCTGCCAGACGGAGGCGTTCCCATGGGAAAGCCTACCGTCTGGGTCCGGCCCCACTGACATCACTAGTGATGTCAGTGGGAGTGATTTTGGCTCTGATAGAGCCAAAATCACTCCAGGGCTTGCGGTCACCGAGACCCTACCGCAGGGTCTCGTCGCAAGCCCGATGGTCGCGATGGTCTTGACCATCGTGACCATCTTTTTGGCCGCTCGCATATGCTGCGGGTGGTCACCCACAGCTATGCGAGCGGCCAGGAGGCCGCTCCATTTTTAGGTAGGAGGGCATTGATTCAGAGCGAGCGCTCTGGTCAGAGCGTCCGGCTCTGAATCAGGCCCTGAGTACTTACACTGTGGTTTCAGATGCAAAACTGGCACAGGAGGATGACACTTCAGAGATAGTACTCAGGTAACATACTGAGGACCTGACTCAGACCCGTTCGCAAAGGCGTGATCGCTCACTGCCGGGCGATTGTTGCTCAGTGCGCATGCGTATAATTCGCAGTGCGCATGCGTAAGTCAGTCAATGTGATGGGGAATCGTGTGCTCGTAGCACAAAGCCAGAGCGCTACTTTGAGTGACAGATAGTGCCGTTTATGGGTGGTTACAGGGGAAGGTGCTTGCAAATGGGGGAGTGGTTTTGCGGACACAGGTGTGTCGGGCAAACATAACTCTGTTTAAAGGGCGTGCGTCCGTGGTGAGGAGTGCCCAGTCTGGGATCCAAAAAGGGCATCCCTTGTCTAAGTTGGACGTCTGTAGCCACCAGGCTAGGGAACCTCCGGGGAGTCTCATTGTCTGGGATCTGATCAGATGGGGCAGCCCGTTCCACTGGAGAGGATCAGATGCTGAAGGGGCCTGGAGTGAAAATCCACTATGTCGAAGGTGGACACCATGGATCCCGGGGTCTGCATTACAGAGTGAATTGACACTCGGTGACTGTGTAGTAGTCTGTGCACCCGGTGTTGTAATACTAAGATTTTGTCTGTTGTTCGGAAGATTCTCTGAACTTGAGAGTCCAGGATGGCTCCCAGATGTACCATTCTTTGAGAAGGTATCAAGAAAGAATTTTTACAGTTGATCAGCCAACCATGAGTTTATAGAAAGGCAATGGTTATCTGTAGATGGCGGTGAAGAATTTCTGGGGAGCTGGCCAACAGCAAGAGATCATCTAAGTATGGGAGCAGTCTGATCCCTTGATGATGAAGATAGGCTGCCATAACTGCCATGATCTTGGTAAAGACCTGAGGAGCCATTGGAAGGCCAAAAGGCAGAGCCTGAAATTGGTAATGTTGCTGTAGTATAGCAAACCAGAGATATTGTTGATGAGAAGGTGCTATAGGTACATGTAGGTAAGCGTCCTGAATGTCCAGAGACACCATAAAGTCCACAGGCTCCATAGCCAGGATAATAGAGCAGAGGGTTTCCATACAAAACCTGGGCACTCTGATAAACTTGTTCAGACTTGAGATTGAGGATAGCCCATTGGGCTTCTGAACCAAGAAAAGGGTAGAATAACAGCCCTTCCCTAGTTGTGAGAAGGGGACCAGGGACCAGAGTTATTACACCTGAAAGCTGTAAGGGCTGAATGGCCATTTGGAGCAGCAGGTCCTGTGCAAAAGAACTGCTGGGGGGGTCCCCTCTTGAGATTGAGGATAGCCCATTGGGCTTCTGAACCAAGAAAAGGGTAGAATAACAGCCCTTCCCTAGTTGTGAGAAGGGGACCAGGGACCAGAGTTATTACACCTGAAAGCTGTAAGGGCTGAATGGCCATTTGGAGCAGCAGGTCCTGTGCAAAAGAACTGCTGGGGGGGTCCCCTCAGGAAGGATAGGGCATATCTGTGGGAGACCACTTCTCTTACCCAGGCGTCTGATGTGATCTGACGCCAGAACTGGGTGAAATGAAGAAGTCAGCCACCCACCCTCGGAGCCCCCAGGGAGAGGCCCGCCCCATCAGGCTGAAGGCTTGTCCTCAGATTTGGTAGGTGGACGTCTAGTAGTTCAAGTCTGGTTGGTCCTAGGTTTGGAGGCCTTAGTTGATGCCTGATGCCTTGGAAAGGACTGACATTTAGCTTTTCCTTGAGGACAAAAGGACCAAAAAGGTTTATATAAGCAGAGGGCAGGAACGCCGTCTTGGAAGCTTCCAAGATAGTCACAATTTTTTCTAATTCTGGGCCAAAAAGGATATACCCAGAATAAGGCAGAGACTCTAATGCCTTTTTAGAGTCCGAATCTACCTTCCATGAGCAGAGCCAAACAATATGGTGAGTTACTACAGAAGTGGCAGATGCCTTGGAAGCAAGGAGAGTCGTATTCATAGTAGGGGTGTGCACCGGCCACTTTTTGTGTTTTGTGTTTTGGTTTTGGATCTGGATCTTTCTTCGTGTTTTGGATCTGGATTGGTTTTTCCAAAACCACCCTTCCGTGTTTTGGGTTCTGGGTTTTGTGTTTTGGATTTGTATTTTTTTGAAAAAAAGCATAAAAACAGATAAAATCACAGAATTTGTGGGTTTTTCTGCTCCTATGCTATTATTAACCTCAATAACATTAATTTCCACTCATTTCCAGTCTATTCTGAACACCTCACACCTCACAATAGTGTTTTTATGTCCAAAAGGTTGCACTGAGGTAGCTGGATGACTATGCTAAGCGATATGAGTGGGCGGCACAAACACATGGCCCATCTAGGAGTGACACTGCAGTGGCAGACAGGATGGCAGTTTGAAAAACTAGGCCCCAAACAGTACAAAATGCAAAGAAAAAAAAGAGGTGCAAGATGGAATTGTCCTTGGGCCCTCCCACCCACCCTTATGTTGTATAAACAGGACATGCACACTTTAACAAAACAATCATTTCAACCCCAGGGTCTGCCACACGTGTGGATGAAACGATTGGTTCGTTTGGGCCCCCACAATACAAGCTGGCAATTAATCTGTCCCTGCACAAACTGGCTCTACGGAGGCAAGATGTCGTCCTCATCCTCCTCATCCACCGATTGTTCACCCTCTTCAGTGTTGTGTCCATCCTCATCCTCACAGAGTATTAATTCGTCCCCACTGGAATCCACCACCACAGGTCCCTCTGTACGTTCTGGAGGCTGGTCTCCCTGAAAGAGTTGATAATTCATTTTTATGAACATCATCTTCTCCACATTTTGTGGAAGCAACCTCCTATGCCTTTCGCTGACAAGGTTCCCGGCTGCACTAAACACTCTTTAGGAGTACACACTGGACGGGGGTCAACTCAGGTAAAATAGAGCCAGTTTGTACAGGGGCCACCAAATTGCCTCTTTTTCCTACCAATAGAGGTATAGACTGTCTGACATCCCTACTTGGATGCTGTCACCAATGTAATCCTCCACCATTCTGTCAGTGGTGACAATATCATATGCAGTGACAGTAGACATGTCAGAAATTGTTGGCACGTCCTTCAGTCCGGACCAGATTTCCAAACCGGCCCTTGACTTATGACAGAGGTGCACGCTTGGCGCTGCTGCTGTGTTGATGCACATGCGGCTACTGCGCATACATTTCACACACAAACACAGAAAAAAAAGAATTGTTTATTTTTTTTGGAGTGCACTTTGGGGGTTACACCACCCTTTAACAGACAGATGCACGCTTGTCGCTGCTGCTTTGAGGATGCAGGTGCGGCTACTGCGCATACATTTCACACACATACACAGAAGAAAATGTTATATTTGTGTTGGAGTGCACTTCGGGGGTTACACCACCCTTTAACAGACAAACGCATGCTTGTCGCTGCAGCTTTGAGGATGCAGGTGCGGCTACAGCCCACACAATTCACAAAGACAGAAAAAAAAGTAGAATTTTTTTTTTTTTGTGGAGCGCACTTTGGGGGTTACACCACCCTTTAACAGACAGACGCACGCTTGTCGCTGCTGCTTTGAGGATGCAGGTGCGGCTACTGTGCATACATTTCACACACAAACACAGAAAAAAAGAAGATTATTTTATTTTTGTTGGAGCGCACTTTGGGGGTTACCCCACCCTTTAACAGACAGATGCACGCTTGGCGCTGCTGCTTTGAGGATGCACGTACAGTGCACACAATTCACAAACACAGAAGAAAATGTTTTTTTTTTGTTGGAGTGCACTTTGGGGGCTTACACCACCCTTTAAGAGATGAGCCAGACGGTTCTTTACTTATGGGACACAGGCGCACGCTTGGCGCTGCTCCTTTGTTGATGCACGTGTAGCCACAGTGCACACAATTCACAAACACAGAAAATAATTTTTTATTTTGTTTGGAGTGCACTTTACATAACGGTCAAGCCAGCCGGCCCTTTACTTATGACACAGGCGCATGCTTGGCGTTACTTTGTTGATGAACGTGCGGCTACTGCGCACACAATTCACAAACACAAAAAAAATAAAAAAAAATGTTGGAGTGCACTTTGGGGGTTACAGCACCCTTTAACAGACAAGCCAGCCGGCCCTTGATTTGTGACACAGACGCACGCTTGGCGCTACTTTGTTGATGCACGTGCGGCTACTGCGTACACAATTCACAAACACAGAAAAAAAAATATTTTTTTTTTGGAGTGCACTTTGGGGGAGCATCCCTGATGCACAGATCACTCCCTGGACAACACTACAGCACCCCTCTAGGACTATAGCCTTTATGGGACACTGCACAACACAGTCTAGCCAGCCCCTATAGACTTTGGAGTGGACACAGCCCCTATGGACAACTGACTGCACAACACAGCCCAGCCAGCCCCTATGACAGCAGCACAACACAGCCCAGCCAGCCCCTATGGACAACAGCAGCACAACACAGCCCAGTCATCCCCTATGGACTGAGTGGACACAGCCCCTATGGACAACTGCAGCATAACAGCCCAGCCAGCCCTAGCTCCCACCCTCCCTCTTCACTGTTGACAGCCGGAGTGAGAAATGGCGCCGATGCGGGGACCTTTTATAGAATCCAAAACCCGCAAGATCCGGAAGGCGGGATGATGACGTTTTGCTTTGATTTCAGATCCGAGTAAGGCGGGAAAAGTCGAGCCTGACTCGGATACGACTCGGATCGGGCTGGCTCGGATTTCAGAAATCCGAACCTGCTCTTCCCTAATCCATAGCTGCTTCACCCAAATAGGAGGCTGTATCTCTAATATGAGATATGTAGGACAGCTGTTCCCTCGAAGCATCAGAGGGAAAGGTCTCTTCTAGGGCCTCTGCCCAACTCTCCATGGCTTTTGCCACCCAGGCCATAGCCCTAGTAGGACGAGTAATAGCTTCTGTAAGAGAGTATACAGATTTTTGACAAGCATCCATGCTTCTATCCATAGTCTCCTTCAAGGAGGTTGCAGTATGCATAGGTAAGGTAGCATTCTTGACCAGCCATGTCACATGGGAATCTACTGCTGGGGGAACTTCCCATTTAGTGCAATCAATAGCAGGAAGAGAGTAAAAGGAACCTAAACGTTTAGGAAGCTAAAATCTTTTACTGGGCTGATCAGAGTGAGGAAACTTTGATAAAACTACCCTTTGTCACTAATATACTGGCTCTTTTGCCTTAGGAGAAGGTTCTGTCTCTTCTATTTGAAGAATAGATTTTACAGCTCTCACAAGTGCAGGTATATTCAATTTAGAGGAGGGTTCCTTGGCTCCCGAGGGGGAGTCAAAGTGAGATACTGTAGATCTACGACTTCTGCCTCCCCATATGATAATTCAGAATCTGATAGCTGGGAGGACTGGGAAGATAACACAGCATGCTTAGTAGGTTTACTAGGTAAGAGTCTATCTTTACCTGTAGAGGTATCCACCAGACTCTGACCTGAGGTAGAAAGTACGTCTACCCATGGGGGAGGCAAATGAGTTGCAGGGAGTACCTGCTGTGGCCATCCCATAGGGGGAGCTACCACAGGGACCGTTAGATGGTCTGCAATTTTAGCCAGTACCTGAGGAGAGGACACAAGGGCTGATGCACCCGGGGCAGTATAACAAGATGCACAAAGACTACTGAATAAGGTCCTCTGAAGCTAAGCCTGCTGAGCTGGCCACCAGAGTGAGAGCAGCAGGTTGTTTGTTATTCTTGCCTCTGCCAGACATAGCCGTAAGAATAATGTAACACCCAATCTGACACACTGCAGTGAGCTACTCAGATGTATGTGCAATATGGCACAGTGTAGTGCGCAACAGCAATATATAGTATGTGATAGCCCTCACAAATATATGGAGATGTGAGGTACAATTAACCCACTATACTTTAGAATGCCAGGGTTATAGTAGAATAAAGGGAAAGGTATAAGCTGACAGTAATAGGAAAAAAAGAAAACATACAGCAGTGCTAGCACAAGTCACATACAAATACAGAATATATAATATAACTGCAGTGGACACTAATATCAACTACACAGACCGCAGTGGCTGGTAGGAAATAGCGCTGTATAAACCTGGCCCTTGGGAGAGGTATACTAGGAGACTGGACCCAGCGTTCCCAGAGATCTGAATGCTGAAAATGGCTGCTGTTAGTCTCCGAGGGGGTGGAGGGTGAAGGAGGAGCAGCTCAGGGAGCAGCAAGACTGCAGTGGAATGGCACCCTGAGCTGGGGGAGGGGCTGTAGAGAGAGCGCCTTCTCCCCTATGCTGACATTAACCACCGGGTCCCCTGGTCTTAAATCGTGTCCTGCGCCAGTGTTTGTATTGCCTTAGTGGTCGAGTGTTTGTATTGCCTTAGTGGTCGAGTGGTGTCCACCTCAGCTCCATCCGGTCTGTCTCCCAAGACCGAAGGCAAGACTGTGCATTAGACACTGCCCCCGCTTGCGATCTATTAAGCAACAGCTTCAATATTTCTTAGTTGATTGTTACAGTGTGTATATTAAAATCAATAATAATAATTCCTTATACAGCTAAAACCAAAATATATAAATGAGATGTGATAATTTTCCCAGAGCTTAGAATTATCAACAGAGAAACCAGCTCACAATACAATCTAATTAGCATTTGTTTACCCTAGCTAAGAGACACAGCTTCCTGCCTGAGACCCTATACAATAAGGTTTGAATGTCCTTTTATGGGCAAGATTCCACAGGTGAGGAATAGGAGGAGGGCATTCACACAAACACTTGGAGAAACACACATGCTTGCAAGGACACACCAGAGACAGGCAGACATACACTTGCAGAGAGACACAAGGACAGCAGACTTTCTCCCCAGAAGACTGCCAAGATGCAGCTTCAATCGCCTGGAGATATCTGCTCATAATGGCTAAGTAAACTGTACATTAGTTAGCCTATAATGGGTATTTGTAACTAACTTTGATTTAATCTGTTTATAGCTTGTATAGATAGTTTGTAGTGATTTGGGTTCAGTTTTATACATATAGCTGGCTGTGATATAGGTGTACTCTTTCCCCCTTCCTTCCCATGTGTTGTATTCTCGTGGTCTGACTGTATCATTGTGTAGTTGAGATTGGGATGGAGATTGGGTGAAATGCTGCAATCTGTAGATGTATATTTGTTTGATATCAGCTAGTGGTTGTGGTTCCATGGGAGTTGCAGATTGCTAGCCATATTGTGATAGTATTGTGAAGTTATATATTATCATAGTTTGGGAATTTAAAGATGCTACCTCCATGTGGTATGAACAAAG
The DNA here is from genome assembly GCA_031769625.1 of Taudactylus pleione. NCBI lineage: Eukaryota > Metazoa > Chordata > Amphibia > Anura > Myobatrachidae > Taudactylus > Taudactylus pleione. The sequence continues at coordinate 10,638,424 of JAUIMM010000185.1, forward strand.
GAAATTCCATGTGCTCTCCCCCTTCCCCCATTGACCCATGTGTTCCATAGAAATTGAAGTTGGTCCATGTGGTTGGTGGATGCTTTATAGTATTATGATAGACTTGTGTACTATGAGTTGTATACCGGTATTTTTAACTATTACAGAGGAATCAGCTTATATGTATTATACAACATTATAGTATCTGAAAAGCTTGTATAGTATAGTGGATGCAGTGTTATATCATGGAAGTTGAAAATATTAGACACTGGTATACAATATAATGTACTGTTTTGATCCAAAGATATCACACAGTTGTAGTGGGTGAAGGTATTGGTATTCCAGAACATGGCATTATGGGAGATTTCAATGAGGGACATTCAAAATGGAGTTTGTGATCAGAGACCATGCGGTTTGAACAATAGGACAAAGGGTCACAACAACCACCACACACAATCTCACACAGCAGCCATTTCTCTCTCTCTCTCTCTCTCTCTCTCTCTCTCTCTCTCATCTTTGTATCTTCTATATTGTATTTTAACAAGCATTGATTTTATGAAGATTGATTTGAAGAATATAAAAACATATTACTTATAACACTGTGTGCATCGTTATCTTTATGAAAGAAAATTATCCAAATGATTTAAAAGGTATATAATTCTGGTTAACACTTTGCGAAGTTCATATATTTATGTTACTTATAACCTGATAGTTATTATATGAAAAATAGAATAATTTGCTTCAGATATATTGGGATTAAACAGGCTGGCAATGGCCGGTGTGTACAAATAGAAAAAAGGAAAAAAACCTCCCCCTATCATTGATAACTATCAAAAATTCTAGGGACAGTTCCAGGTTTTAAAAATGTGTCCCTCTACAGTTTTGTCCCTATACTTATTTGTTTATTGTTACCACTTATTCAATTGAAGATACTTTTGTACAGACTTCTTAGGACCTAATAAGCTAATGGTGTGCAATTTCAGAAATCTTGAATGCCAAAATCACCACTTCTTCCTGGCGGTATATGCAGCATGCTTTCCTGTGGTTAGTGAAATTGCATATTAATAAATCCTATCTCATCATTGCCTGGTTTTAATCTGTGCCAATTGGTGTCATTTTTTTTCAGAAAGACATATTGTAATTTGGAGACACTAAAGGTGCGTATCCAGTGCCACTAATAGACATACTGTACAAATGAGAGCACGATTACGACACTGCAATCGTGCGGTTTGTATGTCTAGTGATGTGCCTAGACTGAACATTCACTCGTTCAGTCCAGGCACATCCATCATCCCCGCACATGCTGAACCTGACGGGATCGTCCAGTTGACCAGCAAGTACGGGCGATGATAGATGGCAAAAACAACCAGCACGCACGCGCATCGCTCGTCGTTTTTGTCATTTACATGTCCGATTTGCGGGCGATTGCACGATAACTACGTCATTATCGTGCAATCACATGTCAAAATCGCCTAGTGGATACCCGGCTTTATATGATTTGTAGTGCCAATCAACCATTCATTTACATATAAATAATGAATACAGTGTAGTTACCTTGTACGATGTCAGACACTCTAGATGATGAGGAGGCATATATTTTCCCAAAATGTCCTCGTGAAGAATTACTTCAGTAGCATTTTGTAGTAGGTGTGTTTTTTCTTTTAACAAGTGTTCAATGTTTTCCTTTTCATCTGATAGCTAAAATGCAAATAAAGAAATAGCCCATCAAAATGCAACAGTTACTATTGAGCTCTAAATATGGACAACCTTTTTTAAAGTTAGGAGCAAAACCAGCAAACCATATTGCAATGCAAGAGGTGCTAAGGCAATATATATATATTTTTTTTTGCATGGCACTAAGTGCTTTTGCACATAGCAAATAAATGCTGGGCAGCTTAATTTTTACATTGTAATTTAGAGTTCATATAACACATGACCTCTGACAACTCTTAATCTGTTTGCAAATTTAAATACATATCTTGAAAACATTTTTTTTTCACCAGGTTCCTTTATGGCGTTAACGGCACATATTTTTTCAGGCGAATACTGCATTGCGTCTTTTGTAATAGGACTGCCCGAAAAGCTGCAAATGCAATCGCGGCAAAAAGTGACACATACGGGCGAAGGCTGCAAAATGTTTGCACCTGCGAAGAAACTGAACGTTATCGCGTCTAATTGGATATGGCTTTATGTCCATTGTTTAAATAAAAGAGAGTCATTTGTTAATCCACTCATTTTATTTCATATGGTGTAAAGGATACTTCAGTAGTTGATGCCAGGACAACCATGTATATTATTTGACAATTTTAGACAGCTTATCACAATTGTGTTATTAAAGGAATAGTATATTATTAAAATCTTGAGTTACATTAAAATGGATAGTAACATAAATTCAAGACTATAGTTAAAGAGGATTAAATTACAATTTAGATTGATTACAAAAACAGCAACAATAGTACAAACGCTCCGAATATTAACTAGAACATATATAAATTTAATTCAGTTAAATAAACTGGTTATGATAAAAATTATATCTAATGCTTATACCATGATAAACAAACTTGTTATAATTATATGTACAATATATTAATTATTGGTAATAATATCTATATAGATGGCTAAATAATTTATTTGCAGACAAATGAAAATGTATTTGTACAGTATTATAAATCTAAATTTTTCATCAACATTTTGTGGGTTACACTACTTATATTAATAATAAACTATTTATTTGCAAAAACACACTAAGCTCATAACATTATTTGACAAATAATATTACACTAATATAAACACTGATTTCCAACATGCTCTTTCTCTCATATCATTTCGATGACTCTTGCTTCTTTACTGTGGTGGGATCTGTGTTATTTCTCTTGTCTTGACCAGGTAGTAGGGAGAAAGTCAGGAGAAGGAAGATCACATTCCAAGTAAAAAGGTATTCATTTCTTACACACTGCACTAATCATTCACCAACAAGGAGGTTGCACATTGTCTTGTATTATGAATAAATCTAAACGTATGCCCTATAATTGACTGACAATTATGTTGGATTACCTCTGCATGTGTGGCTTGCATGTATCCAGGTAAACTCAAGTGACTTTTTTCACTCCGAATTTTGGATAGGGAACATTCTTGCAAAATTTCACTGCTGCTCCTTGACCCAACTCTAACTATTTTGCATTTCAAATGCTTAAGAATTCCTTTAAATACAAAAAGAACAGGTGTCTGGTAAAATACTGGTTTTGAAAACAACTTCACTTCCACAAGATTATGGGCCAAGAACAGAGCACAATATTGCAATGACGATGTAAAGATATAAAAACAAGAAAGGAAAATACATGGATTAAGAATTGTTATTATTAATTATTATTGATATTTTATAGAGTACTTTTAATTACAATAAATGAAATAACACATAGTCCAGACTTCTTTACAATCTCTTCACCACAAGGGTATGTTATTTTATTTTACATATGGAATCGGTATGTAATACCGCCGGCCGCACAGCCGGCAGTTCGAATCCTGGCATCGTCAGGCCGACAGAGGGACAGATCCCGGCAGCGGCAGCCCGACAGCGCTGGAAATCCCGATCGTCCTCAGTTAAGTATTCTCTAACCTAACCTACCCCCCTAACCCTAACCCTCCCTTAGGGGTGCCTAACCCTAACCTCCCCCCCCCAAGTGCCTAACCCTAATCCCCCCTTCTAAGTGCCTAAACCTAACTCCCTCCTTCCCCGCTGCCTAAACCTAACTCCCCCGGGAGGGTGCCTAACACTAACCTCCCCCTGGGGGTGCCTAACCCTAACCCTCCCTCCCCTAGTCTAACCCTAACCTCCCAGGGGGGTGCCTAACCCAGAGTCTCCCCCGGGAGCCCTAAACCTAACCCTCCCCCCTCTGCGGCTGTCCGCTTCCGGCACCCAGCATCCCTTCGATTGGGATGCCGGGCGCCGGTCTCATGGCGTCGGTGAAATGAGCGACGTCTACATCTAGATGCCGGTCATTTCACTTTTGCCGGGATATGACAGTCGGGAAGCCAACTGTCAGTATAATGCCAGCCGGCTTCCCGATTGCATCCCGTTTAAAGACTCTAATGAATTCTCTAATGGTCAACAGAATAAATGCTTAGTGTGTTTGGCAGAAAAAAAAATCATTATTACTTCTGACAATCAGGAGATATTGAACCCTTTTATTCATACTGTACATAGTATGTTTATTATGCAATGTGTTACATAATAGAGCATTTATATAAATATCCAACTATACTGTCTACACTTTGCAGCAGGTTGTTTGTTATTCTTGCCTCTGCCAGACATAGCCGTAAGAATAATGTAACACCCAATCTGACACACTGCAGTGAGCTACTCAGATGTATGTGCAATATGGCACAGTGTAGTGCGCAACAGCAATATATAGTATGTGATAGCCCTCACAAATATAGGGAGATGTGAGGTACAATTAACCCCCTATACTTTAGTATGCCAGGGTTATAGTAGAATAAAGTGAAAGGTATAAGCTGACAGTAATAGGAAAAAAAGAAAACATACAGCAGTGCTAGCACAAGTCACATACAAATAAAGAATATATAATATAACTGCAGTGGACACTAATATCAACTACACAGACCGCAGTGGCTGGTAGGAAATAGCGCTGTATAAACCTGGCCCTTGGGAGAGGTATACTAGGAGACTGGACCCAGCGTTCCCAGAGATCTGAATCTGAATCTGACAATCAGGAGATATTGAACCCTTTTATTCATACTGTACATAGTATGTTTATTATGCAATGTGTTACATAATAGAGCATTTATATAAATATCCAACTATACTGTCTACACTTTGCACTCTCCCCAGAAAACTAGCTGTTGAAGCGTGATCTACTAATTGCTACAGCTTGTAACAGGCCTAAAGGACACAGGATCCAACAGTACAGTGTTGGCAGTAAGGACAATGCACATCCTCAGGACTTCAAGTCCTTGGTGGTATCATAGGATTTTCAGTATAGAGAATTTGGCATAAAAATTGTGATCTTTATGAAACAAATTATTCTTTTTTGGAATAATACCATTGATCAAAATTTGCTAAATAAAGTGGAATTAAACAAAAATACTAAACATATTTTATGCAAAGTAAAAGAAAAAAATTATTTTATACTGTCAGTTCTACAATATAATTTTTTGAAGAGCTCATTTTAAAGCAGTGTTCTTTATATTGAAAGCAGAGAGAAAATCCTATAGTAATGGAAACAACAGGCAGTGTCATTATATGTGGGGAGCAATGGAAGTGAGCAGAATGCCACAGACAGAGTTAGTGGAATGAACTGTGGGCCTGATTCAGACCCGGACACTAAGCCACGACCGCACACTATGGCCGATAAGTCGCCCATCTGCGCATGTGTATGCATTGCAGTGCGCGAGCCAGTCACTGCGATCGGGAATCGTGTGCTCATAGTGCACAGACTGACTGCTAATTTGAGTGACAGATAGTGTCGTTTGAGGGTGGTGTCAGGGGATGGTCCCTGAAAACGGGGGTGTGGATGTGTGAACGCAGGCGTGTCTGTGTGTTCTAACAGCGTTTCATGGGCATGCATAATTAGCATGGCAGCATAATTGTACACGTCACCTGGTCGGTCATATTTCAGCCTGCAGTGATCTCAGTGCTTGCGGTGGGGTAGGGTCTACCTCAAGGGCTGCGAGCAGCTACGATGGCTCTCGATGTTAATGATTAATCATACACTTCCTGGATATGATGTATGCTAAGAATGGAAAGTGGGCGTCTTTAGACCAGCGTGCGTTCACTCTGCCGTCACTCTCTAAGACATAGAGGGCGTCCTTAAGCCTTGCTGTGCAATCGCAACATTTGCATACCCTGCCTCTTATGGAAGCGAAAGTGCGCTGCTTTGCTTTCTGGTCTGAATCGCCTCCTGTGTCCTGGAACATTCCAGTACTGGGGAAGATAAGCTCTGAAAAGTGATAAATTGGAGAGTGATAAACTTCCAACCAATCGGCTCCTAACAGTCATTTTTCAAACACAGCCTGTAACATGACAGTTACTGTAGTAGCTAAGTGGCTGGTAGTTTATCACTTTCAAATGTATCACTTTTCAGAGCTTAGTACATCATCCCCCTAGTGAGAACAGTCTGTTCTCAGACAGGAGTGGAAAAATTTTGGTATCAAATGCCCCATAACTATTTTTTACCCGTAAGGGTAATTGTTTTAACTCTAAATTTAAAGAAATATCAATATTTCTGCGTATTAGTGGTAATCACTGACTCCAACACACTTCCTGGGATCACATATGCAATATATACATATAATAAGCGAGAAAGCTGTCTGTCTGTCTGTTTTGTCCTTTATGCACAGCCAGAATTTTGGACCTAGCTCTACAATTTAGCATGGTGGTGTAGTTTGACCAGGATTAGGTTTTTGACTAGGTCTGAACTTTTCATCAGGGCCACACACTGTCTCACAATCCCTAAAAGTGAGGACATTTTAAAATTGCATAGGTTCCAGGGCTGTCTCAAGTGGAAAATGGCAGTCTGCCAAAATCCTGTGTGAAAGCTACAAAAGGGTCCTTTTAACCTCTCATTCTGAGCAAGTGTCAAACTTTATGACTCATGCAAGTTCATAATAAATCCAGAGTTAGTCTTTTTTAAAGTGACCATATATATTAGTCGGGATGTAGTCAGCATCCTGGCATGCAGGATGCCGACGGTCAAAATACATGCACCGGAATCCCGACAGAGTTGGGATCCCAATGCCAAAATCCTGACCGCTGGCATCCCGACAGTAAGTATCGGGGGTTAGGGTGAGGGTTAGGTTTAGGCACCAGGCAGGTGGAGGTTAGGATTAGGCACTAAGGGGGGAGGTTAGGGTTAGGCACTGGGGAGGGAGGGTTAGGGGTAAGGGTTAGTGTTACCTTACTTTCCTAAGGGTGTCGGGATTCTGATGCCCCTGTCGGTATTCTGACCAGCAGCATCCCGACCGCCGGGATCCCATACCCAACCCATATTAGTATGCAAGGGTGTATCTAGAACTTAGTGGGCCACATAGCAAGATCTTAAAAAAAAAAAAACAGAGGTAAAAAATATACATACATTTTTCCCCCACATAGAGCCTATTCATGTTATGCCACACAGAGCCCATTCAGGTTATGCCACACAGTGTTACCCCTTATACACATTATGCCATGCAGTAGTAGTGCCCCTTATACATTATGCCACACAGTAATGCCCCTTACATATTATACAACACAGTAATGTCCTTTACAGATTATGCCAGATAGTAGTAGTGTACTATTTAACACATTATTCCACACAATAGTAGTGCCCCTTACACATTATGCCCCCCAGCAACTCACCTACCTATGTCCCTCCAGCAGCCTCTCGCCTTCCCCTGTGCCATCAGCAACCAGCAGGTGTGGATTTGGTGCTGTGCCGCCGGCTAAATACAGCTAGCACAGCAGCAGACATGGGACATGACAGCGCCGGCGTAATTTGAATCTGGTGCCGGCCGTGAGCCAATCAGAGCTCATGGACCGGCAGCCAATCAGGAGCCGCCACTTCTGACTGGCTGCCAATCCGACAGCTCTGATTGCCTCGCGACCAGCGGCTCTGTCACTCCATGTCTGCCTGCTGGTGCACCAGCTGTAATCAGCTGCCGGGCCGGAACCAAATCAACACAGCTGACACCCGGGCAGCCCTTGGTGGCCCTGACTGGAACGGCCCACATTGTGTGCGTGACTGGGTGCAGTGGGAGTGGCGGGCCACAGAAGCAGCTCGGGCACAATAGCAGCTGCACCCCTTACACCCACAGTAGTTACTCCACTATTTGCATGCATGTTAGCAAACAGTGGGGCCCTTTTTAGGATCAATGGAATGGTGTTATAGGCGAGGGCAATATAAACAAATAAAAGCTGCAGGTGTACTTCAGGGTCCAGTCTTCACCTCACTGGGCAACGCCGGGTATCCCAGCTAGTCCAAAATATTCCTTGTGACGTAATGTACATTGCAAAATATTAATGTAAAATGCATTAGTAGTAGTTTCCCTGCCTTCATAGCAATAAAACACCTTTATTAAGTAGAATTATTAAGATGGCTAACTTAAAATTAAAATATTACCTTCCAGAAACTGATCAAGGGCATGGTTTGTGTAACAAACAATCAATATTGGACTTTGCCTCTGATTCCACAGGTTGGAGTTAGCAAGGAGAGCATACACTATTTTCAGTCCAACATAGGTTTTACCTGTAAGAAAAATGGTAGGTAAAATAAGACATTACTAGGAATAATTTTGCACTTAAAATGTAATGAATGAATAAAAGGATAAAGGCACTCTAACTCCATTTTAAATGTCGAGAACAATTTCACTGGAATGAAATATGTTTCTATATAGTATGTACCCACAGACACAGGTGCACACATAATAGTGATTATGAAGGTGGGACAACACAGGATATACTGTATACAATCTGAAGTAGCGACACAAACAAAACAAGAGATATGGTAAGAACTTACCTTTGTTATCTCTGTTTCTACGAAGAACATAGGATCCACAGGGTTGACCTTGGGGTATAGCTGGATCTGGATCCATGGGCACCAAACAGTTAAAGCTTTTGCTGCTCCCAGGATACACTGGGTCCATCCTCCTCTATACCCCGCCCACCAGCCACAGGCACCTCAGTTGGTAAGTAGCCAAGGCCAGAGGAGGAAAAACAGAGAGAAGGAAGACTGGAACACACAAGAACCCATACTCACAGAAAGGGAGACGGAAAACCGGTGACCAGCCACATAGCCCAAATGAAGCCATGGCTAGCAGCCCACGAAGGACCCACAGACCGAGTAGAATGAGCCTTAACAAAGGCTGGAACAGGCAAACCCTCCTGTGCATAAGCCTCACAAATAACCAAAAGAAACCAATGGGCCAAAGTTTGTTTGCCGGCGGACCAACCCCTCTTTTGAAAACCAAAGAGGACGAACAAGGAATCCGACTTCCGAATGGAACTAGTATGGTCCACATAAACTTTGAGAGCACGGACGACATCCAAAGAAACCTCACCAGCCGTGAGGTCAGTGAAGCACTGCCCTATCCTGGTGAAAAATCAGAAAAGGAGGACAACAGGAAAGCGCCCCCAATTCTGACACCCTCCCGGCCAAAGCAATTGCCAGGAGAAAAACAGTTTTAACCGTCAACCACTTGAGTTCCACCGACTCAAGTGGTTCAAATGGAGGACCCTGTAGGGCCTGAAGCACCACCGCCAAATCCCAAGGAGCCACAGGGGCAATAAAGGGAGGCTGAATCCTGAGAACCCTCTGGAAAAAGGTGTGGACATCTGGCAGAGTAGCGATCCTATGCTGGAACCACACAGATAGCGCAGAGACATGAACTTTCAAAGAAGCTAGGCGTAAGCCTAGTTCCAAACCAGACTGAAGGAATGCCAAAACCCTAGAAACACGAAGCGCCTGCGGATCGTAGTTTCAGGACTCACACCACTGAAAGTAAGTATGGCAGAAGCCGGCTTGCACGCCCTAAGCATCGTGCTGATGACAGAGCTGGAAAAACCCAGAGACCTTAAGACGGATGTCTCAAGAGCCACGCCGTCAAAGACAGACGACCCAGATCCGGGTAAAGGCAGGGTCCCTGAGACAACAGGTCCCGACGTTGAGGCAGAAGGAACGGAGGATCAATGGAAAGGCTCCGAAGATCGGAATACCGAGGACGTCTGGGCCAAGCCGGAGCCACCAGCAGACACGTGCCGCCATCCTGTTTGAATTTCCAAAGGACCTGAGGCAACAGGGATATCAGAGGGAATAGATACACCAGCTAAAATGTCCATTTCACTGACAGCGCGTCCACCAGACTTGCGCCAGCATCTCTTGTCCTGGACCAGTGCACAGGTAGCTTGTGATTGTGACGGGAGGCCATGAAGGTCCACCTCCGGCAGTCCCCACCTGTCCACGGATAGTTGAAATACCTCTGGGTGAAGCGACCATTCCCTGGGATGCATGTCGTGACGACTGAGGAAGTCCGCCTCCCAATTGAGGACTCTTGGAATGAAGACTGCCGAGATGGCCGGAAGGTGGCACTCCGCCCAAGCCAGGATGTGTAACATCTCTGACATCGCTGCTCAACTACGAGTCCCACCTTGGTGGTTGATGCACACCACCATGGTGGCATTGTCAGATTGAACTTGCACGGCCCTTCCTTGAATAGCGTGACCGGACAACTGGAATGACCTGTACATGGCCCAAAGTTCCAAAATGTTGATGGGGAGAACCACTTCTTCCGCAGTCCATCGGCCCCAAAGTGAAAGGGGACCTGTGACTGCCTCCAACCCTGGAGACTGGCGTCTGTTGTGAACAGAATCCAGTCCGGGATCCAAAAGGGGCGACCCTTGGAGAGATGAGATGTCTGAAGCCACCAAGCTAGCGGCAGGCAATACCAGCATCTGAGTCCTGATCCGGTGTGGTAACCCGTTCCATTTGGATAGAATCAACCCCTGCAGGGGCCTGGAATGGAACTGGGCATACTCCACAATGTCGAATGCCGACACCATGGACCCCAGGACCCTCATTGCCGAGTGAACAAACACTCGGCAACTCTTCAGGCAACTGCGCACCCGCAGTTGTAAGGAGGAAATCTTTTCCAGAGTCAGAAATATCTTTTGCTGATGAGAATCCAGCAAGGCTCCCAAATGAACCATCCGTTGTAATGGAATCAGGGAGGACTTCTTCCAATTTATTATCCACCCGTGCGCTTGCAGACAACCGATTGTCAGGTGTAGATGACGTAAAAGTACCTCCGGAGAGCTTGCCAATAATAGGAGGTCGTCCAGATATGGCAGAAGCTGTATACCTTGGCTCCGTAGATGGGCGGCCATAACCGCCATCATTTTGGTGAATACCCTTGGAGCCTTGGGGAGGCCAAAGGGCACAGCCTGAAACTGGTACTAGTGTTGACGTATAGCAAACCTCAAATGCCGTTGGTGTGAAGGCGCTATAGGAACATGAAGGTAGGCGTCCTGGATGTCCAGAGAGACCATGTAGTCCCCAGGTTCCATAGCCAGAATAATGGAATGCAAAGTTTCCATCCTGAATTTGGGAACTCTGAGGAACTTGTTCAGTAACTTTAAATTGAGGATAGGCCGATAAGACCCATTAAGTTTCTGCACCAGAAACAGAGTAGAATAGTAACCCGTCCCGCGCTGAGAAGGCGGAACGGGAACAATGACCCCTGCTTTCAGCAAGGACTCTATTGCTTCCTGAATCTGCAAGGCCTTGGTCTTGTCCTGAGAAAGACTTGTGCAGAAGATCTGATGGGGAGGTCTGTGACAAAAGGAGAGGGTGTACCCCTGAGGGTATGCAATCGGGAAGCCAGCACACATAAGCCCAACAGCTGGCTTCCCGACTGCTTTATCCCGGTGATGGTTAAATGACAGGCGTCTAATTCTAGATGCCTGTCATTTCACCGACGCCGGGAGACCGGCGCCCGGCAACCTGATCGAAGTGATGCCAGGCGCCGCTGCGGACAGCCGTGGGGGGAGGGTTAGGTTTAGGGCTCCCGGGGGGGACTTAGGGTTAGGCATCCCCCCGAGAGGTTAGGGTTAGGCTAGGGGAAGGGAGGGTTAGGCACCCCCAGGGGGGACTTAGGGCTAGGCACCTTCCCCGGGGGACTTAGGTTTAGGTGGCGGGAAAGGGGGGTTAGGTTTAGGCACTTAGAGGGGGTATTAGGGTTAGGCACTGGGGGGAAGGTTAGGCACCCCTAAGGAGGGTTAGGGGGGGTTAGGTTAGGTTAGGACATACTTAATGCGGACGATCAGGATTTTCAGCTGTGTCAGCCTGCCGCTGCCGGGATTTGAACCGCCGGACTTGTGTCCAGCGGTAATTCGTATGTATTCCCCCCTGAGAGACCACCTCTCAAACCCAGGCATCCATGGTGGTGTTGTACCAGCACTAGGCGAATTGAAGAAGTCGGCCCCCCGCTCTGGGATCCCCCAGAGGGAGGCCCGTCCCATCAGGCAGAAGGTTTATCCTCCGGCTTGGAAGAAGGGTGTCTAGCACTCTATGCTTGTTTCTTAGAATTAGGGGCGGCCTTGGTCGCCGACTGCCTCGGGAAGGACTGTCTCTTGGACTTTCCCTGGGTACGAAAGGACCAAAATGCAGAGGTCCTAGCCTTAGAAGGTGCAACTACCGAAGGTAGAAAAGATGATTTAGACTTAGCCAGGGTATCCACAATTTTGTCCAGGTCTGGGACAAATAATATCTCCCCATTAAAGGATAAGGCCTCAAGGGGGGCGTGGCCACGGCAGCAATATTGTAGGACACAGGGACTCTGAGCTCTCCGACTGATAATCCTGCTTACCCCTCCTGAGACCCCTATATCAACGTTACTACCCTGCTGTCTCTCACATATCTTGCCAGGAACCTGCTGACTTAGTTGGAGCTGTGTGGAGTGAGGAGAATGGCTCTAGAGGGCCTCCACTGCATTCCCTGGGCCTGCTTTTCTCCAGATCCTGTGAATCCAGAGCTGCACCCAGGCATCTCCTCTCCTGTTGGCTTCTGTATTACGCAGCCTGTCTGTGCCTGACAAGGGGGCTTTGCTGGGATCTTCTGGTCTGCTTCTCCTGCCTGGCTTGTGTTTAGAGTCAGGGTCAGGGAGGTTATCTCTGAGTCTGATACTGCCGGAGTTCTGCGAGACATCACTATTTCTCCCTGCTCTGTGTGGAGAACTGTCAGCTCTGCAACTGTGCGACTCAGCAACACTTCTCTCCCTGTGAGTGATTTCTAAGTTTGGAGGGATCTCTGCCTGTTGCTGCTGCTGTCACTACCTGTGCATTTATATATTATAACTTGTCTCCTATATTATTCTCCTACATTATATTAATACTATGGGGAAAACAGGTCATGCTGCTGCTGCTGCTGCTGCTGCAAAACTGGAACGCTTTGCCCGTTCCTCCACTCCTGTGCCACCAGTGTGTTGTGATCCCCAGGGTACATCCAAGTCTGTGACCCCACCTCCCCCTGCTGCATGTGGGTCAGATTCATCACCAGAAGTTACGCTGTAACAAGTGCTGGAAGCAACCTCCTGCAAGACTAAATTGGCAGATAAAATTGAGAAAGTTCAATCCGATATATCTTCTCTTCATCAAGGTCTCCAGCAGGTCCGCGAAAGAGTCGGGGAGGCAGAAACACGTCTATCTAATCTGGAAGATTCCCAGACCCCACTACAGGCTCAAGTGGCCTCCCTGACATCCCAAATGTCCGCAATGCAGCATAAAATTTCTGATATGGAGGGCAGACTGCGCCGCAACAACGTGCGGATCGTTGGTCTCCCGGAAAGAGAGGAGGGGTCTTCACCTGAAACATTCCTTGAGAAGTGGTTGGGGGATACATATGGCAGAGACTCATTTACTAACCAATTTGCTGTGGCGAGAGCGCATCGGATCCCTAGCCATCCCCTGCTGCCTGGCGCTCCACCGCGCACATTTATAGCCAAATTTCTTCATTACCAGGACCGTGATACTGTGCTTCAATTGGCTCGAGTTAAAGGGCCACTGGAACGCAATGGTGTGAAAATTTCTATGTTTCCTGATTTCGCAATGGATGTCCAAAAAGACAGAGCTAAATTCCTTCCAATAAAGCTTCGTCTCCGCGATTTAAATCTTCAGTATGCTATGATTTTTCCATCTAAGTTGCGAGTGGTAGCGGATGGAGAGTCAAAATTTTTCTCTACACCATGGGAGGCTGCAGCGTGGCTGGACGGGAGATCTCCTGGGAACAGGCAAATGGCACCGGAATGACTGTACTGATTGTATTTGCTGATTATATTTGTTTATGGCCAGAAATTGCTAGTGTCATTACGACATTAAATAGGCCTTTTTCTGATATTCCAATATTTATATTTCTATAATTGCATTTATGTTGTGATATTGGTTGGATATTGTTCTATGTCCCGCTCCCCTTACTGGGTATATTTCTTTTTTTTTCTGGTAGGGTTTATCTTTTTCTTTAGTTGTTTATGTTGATATTTCGGTCAAAATATGGCCGGAGAGTTCCGTTGCATTGGTGGTTATTTTTATTCCAGTACCTTTAACACCTATAAGGATTGAGTAGTTGTATCCTGTGGGTTTTAGTGTAGTTTAGTTTTTGGGTTTAAGTATGCCTAAGTTCGGGTGGGTATAAAGGGTGGAGGGTGGTTTTGGATGGGTTGTCCAGTTTTTTTCTTACAAATGTTTTTTTTTATTTTTTCTTTACCACACTATTTTTAAGGTAACTTCAATTATGCTTTATAGTTCAATGTATTACAATGGTGAAACTTTTAACATGGAATGTACGGGGGGTTAATGATCGTTTAAAGCGCTCTTTGGTCTTTAAAATGATTAAGCAATATGGCCCTGATATTTCTTGTCTAATGGAGAAGCATTTGGTCGGGAGTAAGGTACTAGCTCTAAAAAGACCATGGGTGGGATGGGCTTATCACTCCTCGCATACTTCATCATCCATGGGTGTCTCCATTCTTATTAATAACTCTGTCCCTTTTTCTTTTACTGCGGTCCAAACTGACCCTTATGGCAGATATGTGTTTCTGGATTGTGTACTGTATTCTAAGCCCATTTTATTGTTAGCAGTGTACATCCTCCCTCCTTTTTCATCTGACGTTTTAAAAAAAGCTGCTGAATTTGTGGCCCGTTCTCCAGATACGCCAGTGCTCTGTTTGGGAGAATTCAATAATATAATGGACCAGTCTATGGATAAGTGGCGTGAGTCTTCAAGTTCTCTTTCTAAAGGTGGTGAGGGCTTTGCTAAGTTTGTAACTGACTTGGGATGGGTTGATGCGTGGCGAGTTAAACACCCTGGAGTACAACAATTCTCCTGTTTTTCCTCCGCGCATCACTCTTTCTCTAGATTGGATTTGGCCCTGGTGTCCCCATCTATTGTACCTAATATAACTAACATTGAATATAAAGCCAGAGGAATCTCAGATCACTCCCCACTTCTAGTAGAATTGAATATGTGTAGTCCTAGAGGTCTCCGTTTATGGAAACTACACCCCTCTTGGCTTCTTCAAATGGGTGCAGGTTCAGAGCTAGAAGTTATGTGGGATGGCTATTTCACTGACAATGTGGGATCTGCCTCGGTAGCTAATGTTTGGGACGCCTTCAAGGCCTATTTACGTGGGTCTCTGATCAAAAGGGTAGCAGAATTAAAAACATTTTATAGGGAAAAAGAACGTGTTTTGGAAATGGCCTGTAGAAATCTTGAGTTGGATTACTTGGGGGACAGGTTGGAATCTTCACGTTTAAAATGGTTGACTGCACAGACAGAGTGGACTGATCATTTGACAGATAGAATGAACCATAGACTGTTATTCTGTTCTCATTTATATTATATGCAGGCTGACAGAACTGGTAGTTTTTTGGCACACTTGGTTCAAGCTGATCGTACTTCTGCTGTTGTCTCGGAACTAATTGGGCCTGAGGGTTCTATGGTCACATCTACACAAGATATTGCAGAGGTTTTTAGTTTATTTTATAAAAACTTATATCAAACACAGTTGACTGAGGACGTGAATGCTTTGTCATTATATGTTGCTTCTGCTAGGCTTCCAAAATTGTCATCCGAGGCTCGGGCGTATTTAGATGCCCCGTTGACCCTGGAGGAGGTAGATGCTGCGATTAGTTCTTTCCCGGGAACAAGGCATCCGGATCTGATGGGATTCCCATAGAGATATATAAATAACATGCTCGTATCTTTGTTCCAAGACTTTTAGATCTGTTTAATGGGCTCTATGAAGAGAATTTGTTCTCTCCATCTATGTCTGAAGCCATAATTGTTGTGCTCCCTAAACCCGGGAAGGACCCTAGATACCCTGATTCCTATAGGCCAATTTCTCTAATTCCCACAGATGCCAAAATTTTGGCTAAGATCCTTTCTATTCGGCTAAACACTGTTATTACTTCGATTGTTCACCCAGACCAATCAGGATTTATGCCAGGCAAGTCGACGTCGGAGAACATTAGAAGGCTGCACACTCACAGGCCTCCCATGGCGAGGAATCGTCCTCTGTTATTGTGTCATTAGATGCTGCAAAAGCATTTGACTCTGTGGAGTGGCCCTTTCTGTGGGAGGTCATGTTATGTTTTGGGTTTGGGCCGGTGTTCTTGAAATGGGTAAAGCTTATGTATGCGAACCCTACTGCTAGGGTGTCAGTGAATGGGTTTATCTCCCCATCCTTCCCCCTGTCTCGGGGCACAAGACAGGGTTGCCCCTTGTCCCCAACCCTGTTTGCATTGGCTATTGAGCCGTTAGCCTGTATTATACGTTCTCACCCTGATATTATAGGTCTACAATTGGGTAATAGAATGGACAAAGTTTCCTTATATGCCTGTGGTTCATTGAACAATTTGGAATTTTTTCTGGTCTAAAGATAAACTGGGACAAATCATCTATCCTTCCTCTTAGGGGGTTGTATCCGACTGTTCCCATTGTCACTCTCCCTCTCTGTTGGGTAAATAAATTTAAATATTTAGATATCTGGATAACTAATTCTCCAAAGGACTATAGTATTGAATGTTGAGCCCCTGTTTGTCTACTTAAAGGGCAAACTTCAGTCCTGGCGCCGGCTCCCTCTTATCGTTACTGGTAGAATTAACTTAATAAAGATGGTGGTGCAGCCAAAATTTGTGTACGTTTTGCAGCATTCTCCTGTTTTTATTACAGATACATTGTTTAGGCGTTTGAATAGTCTTCTTTCTTCATTGGTCTGGGTGAATCGTTGACCACGTATTCAATTGGCAGCTCCGACCCGATCTAGGTCTGGGGGAGGTTTGGCTCTTCCAAATTTCTAATTTTATTATTATGCGGCGCAGATGGCACATATACGGTTATGGCTTCAAGATGACTCCCCTAATGCCCTGCACGTTTTGTTGGTTTCTCAGATTTTCCCTAACTTTACACCATTGCAGGCCTTGCTTGCGGGTAGAATTATACAGAAAGGCCCTCCCCTGTTGATGCAAGCTATTAAGATATGGAAATTGGTATCTAGTATTCTACAGTTTACGGGATTAGATCCAGACACTTCTCTATGTAGTTATCGTATATTACCTGAACTGGCCTCTTTACAGCTTGAGGTGACATGGGGTACTAACGGTGTAACTACACTGGGTCATTTATATGACACTTCAATTCTTAAATCTTTTGCACAACTCCAAGAAGCTTATCATCTCCCTCAATCATATTTCTATAGATATTTACAATTACGGCATGCTCTCTCGGCTCAATTTTCAGATGGCCCTCCTCTAATTCAAATATCCCCATTGAAGTCATTCCTTTTATCTTTAGGTCCCCGGAATACACTTTCTTACTTATACTCCTATATATTGTCTTCTTATCATAAGGATAGTTTACCACATCTTAGATCAAAGTGGGAGAGAGATATTGGCCTTATAAGTGATACGGAATGGGATAATGCTCTAGAAGCTCCTCGTATTTCCACAACTTCTATAAGATTTCAACAGATTCAACTGTTTATTCTACACCGTACCTATTTAACTCCTGTTTGTTTGCTAAAATTTGGGGAGAGAGCATCTGACATATGCCCTAAGTGTAAAATTAGTAGCGGTACTTTCTGGCACCTTCTATGGGATTGTACGGTGGTTAGCACTTTTTAGAATAAGGTTCTGAGAGTTTTGTCCAATACAGGTATTGCTCCCACTTTAGCTACGCCATTGACGTGCTGTTTAGGCTCTATGGACGATGAGGTAGTGGACAGATATCTTAAACAATACATTGTCAATATGTGTACACTAGCTAAGGTATGTGTGGCTCGGTCGTGGATGGCTCCTAAAGGACCAGATTATAATGCTTGGCTGTCCTTGGACCGTACCACTGTTGAACATGAAAAACGTGTTTATTTGTCGCAAAGCTGAGAAGAAGTATGAACGTATCTGGAGCAGTTGGCTTAAATCCTGTTATGCCCGTGCACTGCCTAATGATTGACCGGTATATTATTGTTAGGATAATGAGGTAGATTATTACTTTGTTGGAGGTAATGTGCTGTGTGATAAGTTGAGAATTTATTGGGATCTAGTTGATTTTGCCAATTTTTCAGATGTTATTATTGACAATATTCCAATATTTGTATAGTGTGGTATTTTTTTTATTTTTATTACTTATTTTTATTTTTTTGGTAATATGTTTTATGTATATATATATATATATATATATATATATATATGTGTGTATATATATATATATATATATATATATATATATATATATATGGATATTCTCTATGTTTATTGTTTTGGTATACACATTAATATTATATTTTTTATGAGCAATGGATCTGGGATGCAGTTTGTAGATCTAGGTTTTATATTCCAGATACTGTTATTTGGTTATGTATTTATGTGTATATGTGTGTATATATGTGTGTGTGTGTGTGTATGTATATGTATATATATATATATATATGTTATTATTATTATTTTTTTTGTTATATATTATTTTTTATTATTTATTTTGTTTGGTTATTTGTTAATGTATTTCTATAAACCAATAAAAATTTACTCAATTAAAAAAAAAAAGGATAAGGCCTCCAGGCCTTTCTTGGAATCTGCATCTGCTCTCCAAGAACGCAGCCACAAAGACCGGCTAGCAGACACCGCTGCAGCCGATACTCTGGATGTCAGAAGACTGGCATCCAAAGACGCTTCTCCAATATAGAAAGCGGCATCCCTCATCTGTCCCACTAAAGCTCTCTGCATTTCCGGAGCATCCTCTGGAAAAGTATCTTCCAGTACATTGGTCCAGCTCTCAATGGCCTTAGCCACCCAAGAGATAGCCATGGATGGATGGGTCACCGCCCCTGAGAGAGAATAGATCGATTTTAAACTATTCTCCACTTTCCTGTCTGTGGGATCCTTTAGGGATGAAATGGACGGCAAAGGCAAGGTAGCGCTCTTGATTAAGCGAGTAACATGAGAATCCACCGCGGGTGGAGTTTCCCACTTTTTGCAATGACCTGCAGGAAACGGATAACTAGACGTTAAACGTTTCTGCAGCTGGAACCTCTTACTAGGCGACTGCCAAGCCTCCACCATATGATCAGTCAGCTAGTCAGATAGGGGAAAAAGTCACTTTTGTCTGTTTGAAATTTGGATACTTGGATTTAGGAGCTGGTGCGTCATCCTCTATATCAAGAATGGACTGCACCGCCCTTACCAATGCCGGCACATTAATGGAAGACTTAATTTCCATCTCCTGGACAGGGGAATCCGAGTCAGAGTCCTCAACCAATGCCCCATCATCTGAGGATGCCTCCGAGTCTGATATTTGCGCAGACTGGGATGACATAGCAGGGCGTTTAGATGCCTTCTGAGGCGTAGATGAGGTCGCCAAACTCTGGGAACTGGAGAACACATCCATCCATGGTGGTTGAGCCACCTGAGGGAGACCCTGAAAAAGACTGCTGTGTCACTGGAGGAGACTAGATATACATAGGTAACCCCGTATATGGACTAACAGTCTGAGACCCAGGGGGAGACAGCAATAAATGCGGTATACCCGGGGAATGGGGAATGGCTGATTGGGGCAACCGCCTATTGGGGAGAGCAGTCGGGACAGCCAAATGGTCAGCAATGGAAACCAGCACCTGAGAAAACACCACCCAAGGAGGGTCCTGCGAAAATTGGGGGGTTAGAGGGACCAGGTAACTGCTGGCACCGCACACACAGCCCATTCTGTGATAAATCCTCCTTATCTACTCCTGCGACGCAGCGTCTGCAGGAGAACAACGTAGGAGCCACGGAGTGCTCAACTTCCTCATTAGACATGACACCATATATATGTTATACAAATATATACATAACACAATAGGGAAGTTCAGTATTTGACTCCTGCGCACCCACAAGTATGCAGCACACAAGCCCACAGATATGGCACCATGTAGCACACAACTGTATGTGACCAACCTCACAAATACGTGAATTTATATAAGTGAGGTCCGAGAAAAGCCTTTCACCCACACACCTGCAGGGCCGTAGGAGAAGGAAAGGGATAGGTATAGACTGACAGTAAGTAGAAATAAAGCACAGACAGTCAGCACTAGCAAAAGTCACGTACAATGCAGAAAGTTAATACTCACTGTACCTTGTCACTACAAGTAACCGCCCAGATTCAGTGTCTGGGAGGGCTATAGTGCTGTGTACGCTGTCCTTTAGCAGGGGAGAGGAACACAGGAGGACCGGTCCACGCGCTGCCTGGGAGATCTGTGATGCTGTCAGGGAAGATGGCCGTCGGAGACCTCAGAGGAGGAGTGGCCGCAGGAGGAATGCAGCTCAGCATCGACAGACCCGAGCTGAGGGGGAGGAGCCGCTAGATAGGGAAGGCTGCCTCCGCTGGCTAGCAATTAACCCCAGAGACGCTGGCTCCCGCTGCCGGCATTATTCCCTGGTGGTCTAGTGGTCCCGCGTGGTATTCCTCCGGAGAGGGGGAGCCCGCCACCACCGCTAGTTCCTCTGGTCTGTCCCCAGAGACCGGAGGCATGCGTCTGCATATACACGTTGGTCACCGCAACCAGTGACCTGCATATTACCTTATCCCTGGCGCAGTTGTGGGAGTCCCCAAGGCCCGGCTAGTACAGATTCTGGGGTCCCGCCGTGATCCCCAGATCTGTACTGGCGTTGCGGCGCCAGCGGGGTGTAGGATCGGCAGCTTGGACGTCTAATCGACAGTCTGATGCTGCCACTGAAGAGTCAAAAATTAAAAAAACAAAATTAAAAAACTCTAAAAATAAGCTTAGGGGCTGCTAAGCAGCCCCCCTGCGCTAAGGGTGACCCGACTCCAGCCGGGCACCAACTAAAAACTGAGGTGCCTGTGGCTCGGAGGCAGGGTATAGAGGAGGATGGACCCAGTGCATCCTGGGAGCAGCAAAAGCTTTTACTACGTGGTGCCCGTGGATCCAGATCCAGCTATAGCCCAAGGTCAACACTGTGGACCCCTTATGGACCCTGAAGTAGAAAGAGGAAATTTGCACCACATCTTTAATTTAAACTTTTTATGTGCCTATCTCTACAGATTATGCAATATTTGCACCTGGTTGGATGAAATCACTTGGTGAAAATGATTGGCATGATACTGATCTCCACCTCCCCTGAGACGGTATAGATTTCATGTCAAAATATGCTCCCCTATGACCCTTTTCTTCTGCAACAAAACAATTCCAAAATACAAACCTGATGGAAAGTAAAATACAGTGTGTACAGCCAGTAAAGGTTTGTTTTTGTTTGAAAACAGATTAAATCAATAGAATCTGTGGCCCAAGGGTTACAGATGTCCCTGAGAAAGTCTAGATTTGTGTAGACTAAAGAAAAACCATGTTTACCTGTTGGAAAATTGATCCTTGAGAGATTACCAACAGGCTTAATATGCTGTGTGTAGGAAAAAAATCTGTTGCATAACTACAAGCGAAGACTTTCACTTATTTATGTATTGGTCTGAAATGCTAGGCTAGTGTTTTCCCTCCTTAGTGTGTGTAAGGTTTTTGCAGTTATACTTTCTCTTTCCTCATGTTGCCATAACTATGTCAACATGAGATTTTTCAGGCACTTGCACAAGTGTATGGGGATTTGGTAACATTTTGGGGCGTAGCTGCCTTGCTCCCTATGTACTCTGGTAATCTGTATGATCCCCATTCCCCTTTCTCTGTGCACTTTTACATGAGGCTGTAATATGTAATTTGTAATTCTGGTTTTGCGTTTAATTGAGGGAGTATAAAGGCTGAGAGAAAAAATAGGTATTCTATTTAAGATGCCTATATAAAAGTGATAAACAGTACAGTTTATTTAAAAGCAAGTAAAATAGATAATGAATATGATTTATATGGATATGCATTAATAAGAATATATAAACTATGATATTTTTACCTGTGCCTGGGGGACCTTGTATAATAGAAAGTTCACTTGTTAGAGCAAGTTGTAAAGCTCTGAATTGGGATCCATCAAGTTGAAGTTCCTCTTCAGTTGGCCAACTACTGAAATCAAGCACATCAAATTTCCTCCTTTGAAACATTTTGTCAGAGTGTTCTATATTACATAATTGGTCTTCAATAGAGCTTCCAGTTCTGACCAGTTTTTTCAAGGTGTAACCCTCTCGATTTTGTAAGAGATACAAAGGTGGGGACATGGCTGTGTTACAATGAACAATGTAGTTTTGGAGAGGTATTTCACTTTCCACCATTTCTTTCAACCCTTCCAAAACATGACGAAATGCTTCAAAATATGTTGTGGCTTCAACCATCAGAAATGTTACAGGTAGTGTATACTGTGCCAGCTCCTGTCGACTTTCTTCAGTAAACATCAAGGTGATAACTCCTTTCTGGAGATCAGAAACACTTCTGTCTGCCACAGTGGCAAACAGCATATTCTTGAAGTTGTCTTTGGAAAAACAGACAAAGGATCCATAAAGCAGACGCCGTGAGTTTTCCCAGCAAACATGTTTTAAGTTTTCTGTTTGAAACTTGACCTGGTAGACTATTCCAGCATTGGTGCATACTGGAAATAGGATATGTGTATTGAAATAGATTCTGATATCATCAAATGTTGCTTTACTGAGATCCTTATTTTTGAGTGTCACAAGTTGAGAAATTCCATCTCTAAGAGGACGAATAAAATCTTCTCGCAGTAGACGGAAATGAATGTCTAGGTAAGATTTCACATCAGCATAAGATCCATTGATATTATTTGGACGCATTGAAGGATTTTCAGACAAATAAATGTCTTCATGTGTTGGATAAATTGATAGGCTTCTAAAGTCCTCTTCCATATTCTCCTTGTTTCCTACGATGTAGATATAATTATCTGATCTCAAAGTGCCTTCCTTTTTTTTTTCTTGTAAGTGTTGGAGAAGGTTTTGGAGCTCCATCAGTTTTTTTTTCACTTCTGCAGGTACAATTTTCTCACTCATTTCTAGTTCATTAAAGGTGTTTTCAAGAAGGGTATAAATTATTTTTACTTCCATGAAGGAACTGGAGGGAAATATACTTGCCAGTTCAGTGATTAAAATAATGGTATGGTCAAAAAATGATAGGTTTTTGTATTCTTGTGTTACAGCTTTTGAATAGTCTAAAATGTGAAAAGGGAGAACTTGATTTAAGAAGAAGGAGTATTGGACTTGACTTAGAAGATAGGTCAGACTCTGACGACTGGATGTGCATCCAATAGCTGTAATTAAGATTTTAAGGAAACCTTCTACCACATCAAAATCTACTACAATTTTCTTAAGGAATTCCTTCAGACCACTTCTTGGGGCAACGAGTTTCATTATGACTTCTGATGGCTCCAATGTAGAAAGCTTGGAAATTGCATTTAAGTCTATTCTCTTCTCATTACTGGCTGGGTTGATTTTACCTGTTTCTTTAAAATAATCCATTTTATATGAATCATCTCTTTTGGGATATATGGATAACTTGTGAAGATTTTGCATACTTTGTGCTCTCATTCCAAGTCTGTTGTATTTTGGTTTGAAAACACTACATTGATCGAATGCTAATAAAGAGAAAAACAAATTACTAAATAAATAGCCCACATATTTCCTTTACACTGATCAACACCTAATAAATATATTTGGAAAGATGATAAAATATTCAGAAGTAACACCATAAAACACCATAGAAGTAAACACCATAGGCATTTCTAGAAGTATTACAAATTCATAAAAATATGAATAAAAGGTAGTAATAAGTTGCAAATTTGAGGTGAGTTCTAACTGCTATTTTTGCTCTCAAAATAGAAGAATGTATTATCCAGTGACTTAGACGGTGAAAACTCATACTGCTGGCAAAGTGCAAAGGGTTTGATGGGGGTGGCAGAGCTTTGGGTGTAATGCGCCCCAAGATTATTGTTGCCAGCCCTGACCTGTAGCCTAAAGAGATACAAGGACTCTACAGTGTTGGGAGAGTACAAACATAAAACATTAAGATGGATGTAGCCACTCCCCCCCTTAGATAAAAAAAAGTCTCTGTGAGTCTCTAAGCCTGGCTCAAATCCATGGAGGGGGACATGATCAGTGTGATCGCTCCCCCCACCCTGCAGAGGAGAAGGTAGCAGCCTCCCTAGCCCCACTGCAGCCAAGCACACAGCCACGTGTGCTGGGCTGGGGAGAGGAGCTGTTGACAGCTAAGGTGGGGGGGGGGGGGGGCAGTGGCAGACCAGGTAATTAGTACCCGTTCTCCCTCCGTCTCGCCACTCATGGATCCAGAGAGGATTGCCCACTAGCCTGGGCTGATTGTACTGCAGCTCTTCTTTATCATGCTGTGTCAATAAAAATCTCTTTATAAAGTAGGAAACAAAACAAAAAATATACTGTACGTATATAAAGATGCAAAGAAGGAAGAACAACAAGAGTGTTAAGTGGGGTGCACTTGTGAGACCATAAAGTTTACTTGTAAATATTACAAAGTATATATTGTTAACATTTTTAAAAGCCTTAGTATTTATTAAAATTAAATGTTACAGGATTGTAAAAAAATTGAAAACCTACTCAAATATATATATATATTCCATAGACAAAAAAAAAAACCTTACGGTTTCACATGTCCCATTAAGGCTGCTTAGACATGATCTGAAATTTCACAAAACCTATTGATTTTCTGCCACTCATACTTCAAAAAGCAATGAAATTACGATCATTAAGGCTGACGCCTTAATGGACGTGTTCCTTGTGCAATACAGATATAGTATGCCATCACACCCTGTGGTTAACTGCAGATTCAGCACTCTCACAGAATGAGATTGCTGTCACTCACAAAATGGTGGAGCTGCTAATTCACAGAACTGTGTGCTCATTGGAATACACACATGCAGTCTATGCAACTGAGGTCAAAGCAGAAAATAGAGCTGTGCATATGGAATAAAAGTGGTGTGGATGGGGGGAGGAGACACAGCAGCGTGTGGGACAAATGACGTAGGGGTCCCCCGTATTTAGTGCAACCAGCACAGGACTCTGAGCCAGTCCTGGTTTTGGAAATCCAGGGGGGAAAATGCGTAGGGTCCCCCTGTATTTACCAGAACTAGCACCAGACTCCTTCTAGCAGGGGGGTGATGCCACAGGGATGTTGGGGATAGCCCCGGGCTATCAGCCTGGGCCTGGGGTGCCCTGAGGAGGGGAACCCCTTTATTGGGGGGGCCCAACTCCCCAGGGATCCTCGGCCTGGGCTGACTAGCATTCAGGGGTGATGCTGCGGCTGGGGGGCCCGGTGAAAGGGCTACCCTGGCTGTGGCATCACCCCCCCACTAGAAGGAGTCTGGTGCTGGTTCTGGTAAATACAGGGGGACCAAACACATTTTTTCCGCCTGTATTTCCAGAACCAGGACCGGCTCAGAGCCCTGTGCTGGTTGTGCTTAATACGGGGGACCCCTACATCGTTGTCCCCTGTATTTAGCACAACCAGTACTGGGGCTCCAAAGCCCAATGCTGGTTGTTTTCTCGGGGGCGGGGACACGTAATTTTTTTTTAATTAAACACAAAAGCAGGTATCATGGATCTACCAGATCTGAGCCTGCATTCAGTGTGCTGCTACCTCCCCCGGGTCCTAACACCTGCGGTGCCACCGCCCGCACTGCCGCCGCACCGCCACAGCCCGCTATTGTCCCCGGGTTCTGGCCGCAGCTGACGCCCGCTACCCTCCCTGCACCTTTCCGCCGGCTCCCGCTGCAGCTAACGCCAACTTCTTTCCTCCAAGCCCACCACCGCTAAAGCTCACAAACGACGGCCATGTTGGCGCACCCAAGTGAAGCCACAGTTATTATACCTGCTGGAGGCCCCTACTGTGGCTGCGCAACAAGTTG
Organism: Taudactylus pleione; assembly: GCA_031769625.1. NCBI lineage: Eukaryota > Metazoa > Chordata > Amphibia > Anura > Myobatrachidae > Taudactylus > Taudactylus pleione. Next base: position 10,664,243 of record JAUIMM010000185.1, read on the forward strand.
AAAAGTCCTATCTCTACAATGGCGCATTCTTGAGGTAATAGTTTAAAAACTGTAACTTTTAATTTTACCTGAACCACAAAAGCACGTACCCTTACACAATAGCTACCTAATAAAACAAACCCCAAGTCTAAATTCCACCCCTACCCTGAGTTATGCTTTCCCAAAAATCCCCCATAGACTATAGCAGAAAAGGGTTCCTAATTGAGAATGTCAGAAAAAAGTGACAGTTGGAGCTTTAGATTACTCCCATGTCCTAATTTTTTATGTTTTTGCCCTGGAATTTGACATGCAGCACTGTGTGACAGTTCTACCCGTCTCTACCAAATTTCAACTCCGTACCTCCTATAGCTTTTGAGGTGTAGCCCCTTAAACACCCTGCCCCCTTGGAGTCTTGAGGAAAGTCTTTCGGGACTGAAACGTCAATAAAATACTTGGCAGTGTTGATTAAAATAGCTGAACTTTTACCTCTGGTGAGTGCCCTCTGTTATTTTCCATATTTGGGGAATACAATTGGATGTATAGTTGACCATTTTTTGGTTTGAGGACTGCACCCCAACAATTGAACATGAAGTTTATGATGAGTGCGGGCTATGGATTGACTTTATATATATATATATATATATATATATATATACACACACACACAGTATATACACATATATAGTGCATCCGGAAAGTATTCACAGCTCTTCACTTTTCCCACATTTTGTTATGTTACAGCCTTATTCCAACATGGGATAAATTCATTTTCGTCCTCAAAATTCTACACACAACACTCCGTATTTCCAACGTGTAAAAAGTTTTTTTTGAGATTTTTGCAAATTTAATATAAAGAAAAAAAAGAAGAAATTAGATGTAGATGAATAACGGAGGGCTTGAATAAGACAGGAGTGTCTTAAACCAGGAGGCTGGGCTTTTGCCTGGGGTAGTGATCATGGAGTTAGGTTCCAGCCTATTAAATCATTATTGGGCGGAGTGGGACAGAGCTTATATAAGGCCAGGCTTGCAAGCCTGTGGCCTCTTTTCTGTTTCATTTGGGTCAGGTACAGTGTGCACAAACAGACTTTTCTTTTTCTATACTTTTCTTTTTCCACTTTATCTTAGTCTTTAATCCCTGTTTCCCTTTGTGCTGTCTCTGTCCCTCTCTTCCTATAGCTCCTCTACCTGCTCTTCTCTCCCTGTGTCCCTGAGGCTGAGCCTGCTACCCTGTGCAGCTTCCCCGTGTCACATGTGCTGGGCCAGCTGCTCCATGGACCGCCATGGCCGCTCTACTCACCCTCCTGCCCGCTTCTCTCCTGCTCCAGCGGCTGATGACCTGGCCCCCTCCGCTCTTGTGAGCCCTTCATATGCTCTCGCTGGACGGCAGGCGTCGCGGGGCTCACTCTGCCGCGCCCGCAGTGCTGGCGTTAGCCGGCGCCGCACCCGGCGTTCTGCGAGTGGGAGCTGTGCCTCCTCGCGTACACCCTCCCCCCGTGCTGCCGGACGGTCCCAGGCTGCTAGCGGAGGTGGCGCGGATGACGCTGCCTCCGCTGTAAGCGGCCGCCATCTTGGGACTCGGCAGGGGACGGGGCTTAGGTCCGTTAATGTTGCAGCCCCACTGGTACTGCCTGGGGCTGCTGCTATGCCCTCTTTGCCTGGCCCTCTGCCTGTTGCTCCCTCCCCTCTGCTATCAGCTGGCCAGCAGGCATTTGATCCCACTGCTATTATGGGGCTTTTTGTTAATATGGCCACCACCTTGGCGCCAACGTTTGCGGCCTTGATGCCTGCTACTGCGCAAGCAGGGCCAAGCACCCCTGTTGCGCCCCCTGTTGCTCCAGCCGTGTCGCAGATAAATTACGTTTCAGACGTACGTATGCCTGACAGCGCTTCAGGTGCGGGTCCTAATGGTGGTCTTCCGTCAGTTGGGGTCCCACAGCCTTCCCTGGCTCTGGACGGGCTTTCAACATCTATTACAGGTTCCATGGACCCCTCCTGGGAAGCTGGTGACGAGGCGGCTTCTGGTTCGCATCAATCCGGTAGCCGTGCTGATCCTATAGCAGGGACGGTTGGTGAGTGTTCGGCCAGTTCCTATACTACATTTAGCGACGTAAGTTATTCTACCTCTGACGACTCCAGTGATAATAGCCCCTCCCAGAAAGCTTGCAAGGCGCGTAAACGTGCGGCTAAGTTCGCTAGGATTGAGGCTGACAGGCGCTTGCATAAGACTCGCCATAAGCGCCACGCCCCGCGTGATGACAAGGCGCCCGCGGATAGTGCTGACGCTGGGGTGAGGCATTGCGCAAACACCGTGGTTCTGCGGGGTCTCCGTCCATGCGTTAAAGACAGAATAAGGAAGGGTCGTTATGTGGACGTATTCTCCCTTACAGATACCATGCGCAAGGAGTTGCGAGCCGCCAAGCGTAAAGGCGGTATTGGTTTGGACGCCTTCCAGACGTATTCTAATTGGCAGGCTGGGATATTCGTCTTCTCGGCATGCTATTTGGAAACCCGCCCTGCAGAACACCCCAATATCATTAGGTACTTTCATCTAATTCATAATATGCAGAGATCAGGCCGAGGGACTGCTTGGCGCGTTTACGACGAAGAATTTCGTCGTAAGCAGGACCGGCTGCACATTATTGATTTTGGCTGCAAGGATGTCGAGGTCTGGCTCGATGTCACTCAGGGTGCCAAATCTTCTCCGGCTGCAGCTGGCCAATGGAGAAAGTTCGTCGCTAGCCGGTCGGGCCCATCCAACCATAGTAAGGGTAAGTGCTTCGCATTTAACTCGACACAGTGTTCATTTGGTCAGCGGTGTCGTTTTCGCCACCTCTGTAGCAAATGCGGCGATGCCCACCCAGCTTCTGGCTGCTCGAAATCTATCGCTTCCCCAGCTCCCAGAAAGCCTGCCGGCCCCGGGCCTGCTAGTTAAAGCTTTCTCCCCTGTTAACCTTGACGCCATGGCAAAATGGCTCGCTTGATACCCTGACACAGTTGCGGCGCAGTTTTTAAGTGAAGGCTTTCAGTTTGGTTTTCGTTTGCCGGTAGCTTCAGTGGTGCCTGCGGGTTCTCCAAGGAACCTTCGATCTGCTATAGAGCTGCCGCACATCGTTAGGGAAAAAGTCCTTGAGGAGGTGCGGCTTGGTCGCATCATTGGTCCTTTTCTTGTGCCCCCTTTAGCTGACTTGGTGCTGTCCCCTGTTGGGGTAGTACCTAAGAAGACGCCCGGTGCTTTTAGGCTCATTCAGCATCTATCTTTCCCATCTGGCCGATCAGTTAATGACGCCATTCCGCAGGAGCTGTGCTCGGTCTTTTATCAGTCTTTTGATGAGGCGCTAGAGCTAGTCAGGGCTCACGGACCCGGCACTTTGATGGGAAAGGTGGATGTGGAATCGGCTTTTCGCTTGTTGCCCTTGCACCCGGACTCGTTCAGGTACATGGGTTTTCATTTGGACGACGGATACTACATAGACAAGTGCTTGCCTATGGGGTGTTCCGTGTCCTGTGCCTATTTCGAAAGGTTTAGTACCTTTCTGCATTGGTGCGTCGAGGCTGGTACCGGCGGCCAGGGTGTGGCCCATTACCTGGATGACTTCCTGTGTGTCGGCCCTGCTGATTTCCCCCGTTGCCGTTTTTTGTTAGAGTCCATTCAGGCACTTTTTTCCTTTTTTGGGGTTCCTATTGCCAGCGATAAAACATTGGACCCGGTCTCCCGGCTATCCTATCTGGGCATTGAAATTGATACCTTGGATGGCTGCTGCAGGCTTCCAGCTGAGAAACTTCTCAAATTGAAACATGCCATTCAGGGTTGCCTGGCTGCGGGTAAGGAGACATTGCGGCAAGCTCAGTCTCTCCTGGGTTTGCTCAATTTCTCTTGCCGGGTGATCCCCATGGGTAGGGTATTTTCTAGGAAACTACAGCGAGCCACTGCAGGCGTCCGCCGAGCGCACCATTTTATTCGGCTCTCAGCCGAAATAAAAAGGGATCTAGCTATTTGGCTCTCGTTTTTAGCCGACTTTAATGGTGTTCTCCTGTGGCTGCCTCCTCCTGTTCCCAGCGGTCAGTTGCAGTTGTTCACGGACGCGGCCGGCTCGTCGGGTTTTGGGTGTTACCTCCGTGGGTCATGGTGCGCTGCCCCATGGCCTGCGGAGTGGTTTTCCAGGGGTTTAACTAAAGATCTAATCCTTCTGGAATTGTTTCCCATTATGGTGGCGCTGGAACTGTGGGCTCCTGAGTTGCGCGATAGGAACATTGTTTTTAGATGCGACAACCTAGGCGTTGTTCACGCTGTTAATGGACAGCGCACTTCTTCCTTGCCTGCTTTGCGCTTGCTTTCGCAGCTAGTGCTGCGTTGTTTGCAATTTAACATTTTGTTTAAGGCACATCACATTTCAGGCTTGGACAATAACATTGCTGACGCGCTCTCCCGTTTTCAGTGGGATCGGTTTAGGTCGCTTGCTCCGGAGACTTGTTTAGTTGGTGAGCCTTGCCCCCCATATGTTTGGCAGGTCATCGAGCCGGCATGGAGGGTCTAGCGGAGCAATCCCTTGCCCCAACTACATTGCGGGCCTATCAGAAGGCTTGGTCCGAATGGGAAAGTTACCTATGTCACCGCGGAAGCCAAGGTGGGAGCGCGCAGTGCTCCATGCTTTCTTTTGTTTGGAGCATGTATGTCTCTGGTCGGTCCCGCGCGGTAGTTTCGCGCATGCTGGCTGGCATTTCCTTTTATTCCAGGCTGAAAGGGCGCACAGACCTTACGAAGAGCTTTGCAGTTATCAAGGCCCTTAAGGGTTGGGCTCGCGCCTCGCCTCGGCCGGTGGATAAGCGAAGACCGATTGATATTCCCCTTTTGATTAAGTTGCTAGCTGCGGTTCCTCATGTGGTGATTTCTCCTTTCGAGGCTAATCTTTTTTATTTGGCTTTTTCAATGGCATTTCATGGTGCCTTCCGTATTTCGGAACTAGTTGCCCATTCTAGAATAGCGCTTTCGCCCATGTCCCGTTCCGATATCAGTATTGGGGAGGGGGCTTTGTTGTGCAAAATACGGCGATCTAAAACTGATCAACTGGGTCGCGGTCGTTGGGTCTCCCTTAAGTCCTGCGTGGATCACCGTGTTTGCCTGGTACATTTGGCTAAGCTTTTCGTGCCATTACGGCCTGTAGTTGGCGGCGCATGGTTGCTTCATGCTGACGGTTCGCCTCTTACTAAGTATCAGTTTCAATTCATTTTTAGACGCTGTTTGCTTCACATTGGCCTCTCCCCTGGAGATTTCGGTACCCATTCCTTTAGAATTGGCGCAGCTACATCGGCCGCCGCGGCTGGCTTGTCGGTTCCGCAGATCATGGCTCTAGGGCGTTGAAAATCGGCTTGCTATAAGCGTTATGTTAGGCCGGTGGCCGCTGATTAAATTACTGTTGCGTTTTCTGTTGATGTTATGTCTGCCTATGTCTCATGTCTTCGTTCGACTTTTCTTCATGTTTGTTATGTTTGTCTTGTTATGTCTCCCCTGTCCATCCTACTCGGGTAATACTTGCCACTTGTTGCTTTAAACAAGTGGGGGACTTGAGGGATTTTATTTTACCTTGCTAGACGGACTAATTCGGCCAAACATACAGTCCCTCAGCAGGTTTTTGGTTTACCTCTCGTCGAGTTGCTTTGTTTTTTCCTGTTTCCACCCAACCCCCCCCCCCCCCTCCCCTTCCCTCCCTGGTTTTCCCCTATCGTTCTCTATTGTTGTCCAATGCTAATTTAGATTCTAAACTTAAACTTAAACTTGTTTGTTCTATGTGTTATTAGGCAGCCAAATTTAAAATAGTTATAAAATTAGTTACTGTAAATTTAAGTAAAGTTTATTATTTTGATTAGTCTCTTCAAACTAAACCTTAAAAGTTCCCAATCTAGTTATAGTCGGTTTCTTACGGCTGCTAAAATATTTGTTTTACGTCCTGTCTGTCTCTCTCCTGTTACTCTGTTTTCATTTACTAATTCTATTTACATTCCTTTCCTGCCCCTTATAGGTCCGATATTTGATGTTAGGGATGTTTGGATCTTGGGCCATTCATTTGTGTTTTGGGCCGCTAGGGCCTCTCATGTCAGCATCCAGCTGTTACGGCCTGAGTCCGCGAGGATTCGCTGGTTAGGGTTTAGGGGTCTGCGTTGGGGGTCTCTTAAGACAAGATTGATAGCCGCAGTACGGCAATTTGGTGTCCCCAAAGTGCTGGTTATACATCTGGGTGGGAACGACATTGGTTCCAGGATTTCCCTTGATTTAAGGCTTGACATAGTGTCCGACCTCCTCCTCATTATGGGTGCTTGGCCTTTCTGTAAAGTGATTTGGTCCTGCATCATCCCTAGGCTACAGTGGCGTGGTGCTCGTTCTCCAAAAGCTTTGGACGAGGCTCGTAAGAAAATCAATGCTGCTGTAGGGAAGTTTCTGTTGTCACAGGGAGGTTTTGTGATCCAACATCCTTTAATCAGGTTTCGTGATAAACATCTCTATAGGCCTGATGGGGTGCATCTAACGGAGGCTGGTTTAGTTTTGTTTGTTGGGAGTTTGTTTGATGGTATAAGTCAGGTGGTCTAGTGCGTATGGTGACGGGCTGCGGTTCTCTTAGGTAGATCCTTGCTTTGGCGAGAAGTACAGCTCATCATCAGCCCGGGTGTAGTGTGTGTGCATTGGGTGTGCTTACCTTCTATTAAGTTGAGAAGTACTGTACCACCTCTACGGGGGCAGTACAGCCATCTAAGGATGGTTTTGTGTGTGTTAGAAGGTCTGTGATTAATACCCAAGTGCAGGGTTTGATATCCATAGGGCGGATATACTCCTGCAATGCTGTGTTTTTGTTGAGTTAGCATTGTTGGGCTGCTCTGTGTAAGTGCCGTTCTTCCAGCCACCATACAATATTTAAATAATTAAATTAACTTTCTTAAATAAATAGCTGACCTGTTTTTTAAATCCATTACTGTCTCCGTGTCTTTATTATTAGATAAGTTTGAAGTGTTATATGTTATGGTTAATGATCACATACACTGGGCAAAACATCAGCCGTTACTAGGTTTAGAATAACGGAGGGCTTGAATAAGACAGGAGTGTCTTAAACCAGGAGGCTGGGCTTTTGCCTGGGGTAGTGATCATGGGGTTAGGTTCCAGCCTATTAAATCATTATTGGGTGGAGTGGGACAGAGCTTATATAAGGCCAGGCTTGCAAGCCTGTGGCCTCTTTCCTGTTTCATTTGCCCGCCCTCCCTTGCCCTAGGGTTGTTGTTAGCTATAGTCTGTGTGGCGAAAAGTACGGCTTATCATCAGCCCGGGTGTAGTGTGTGTGCATTGGGTGTGCTTACCTTCTATTAAGTTGAGAAGTACTGTACCACCTCTACGGGGGCAGTACAGCCATCTAAGGATGGTTTTGTGTGTGTTAGAAGGTCTATGATTACTACCCAAGTGCAGGGTTTGACATCCATAGGGCGGATATACGCCTGCAATGCTGTGTTTTTGTTGAGTTAGCATTGTTGGGCTGCTCTGTGTAAGTGCCGTTCTTCCAGCCACCATACAATATTTAAAATATTTAAAGTATTTAAATAATTAAATTAACTTTCTTAAATAAATAGCTGACCTGTTTTTTAAATCCATTACTGTCTCCGTATCTTTATTATTAGATAAGTTTGAAGTGTTATATGTTATGGTTAATGATCACATACACTGGGCAAAACATCAGCCGTTACTAGGTTTAAAGTATTCACAGCCTTTGCTCAATACTTTGTTGATGCACCCTTGGCTGCAAGTGTGGTTTATAAGCAGGATATACATCAGATTTGTGAAATATGTAATTACTGCAAGATAAATGATCACAGTGATATGAATTGTAGGGATTAATGTTGTATAGAAAGGTCTGTTTATGAATGTAATGAATTGACCAATCAGAAATAGGTATAGGGTAGATAATTAGTATGCATGGACTATAGCACCACCTCATGACGAAGTCCAATGATGGGACATGTCTAAAGGCCAGCGGCATATGCGTAGTTACCCGGGAACCAGGATGAGGCTTGGAAATGGGAGTTTGCAGTGCATCTTGTGAGACAGCTGGTAGCCATTGTTGTAAGCTACAACAAGCGTGCTATATGCACTTTTTAAAGATGTATATATTGTAACAGTGTTGGAGAAATAAGAACACACGATAGGTACGTTCCTGGTTTAGCAGTGTCTTTTAATAGAAGCAGATACTGTTCTTTAGCAAATACACATAGTAGCCTGGAATAGCAGGCCTAGAAATTAAATAAACAGGTGTACTCAAATAACCCAACACCAAAGTCTCTTGAATTCAGTCTGCTGCCATGGAATGCAGCCACCTCCTGCCATTCTTCCCAGTACAGCTATTCAGTTGGTTCCTGGCACTAATCATACTCAGGCCTACTCGCGGGCTGCTATTCGCCATCAGTGCCCAGAGTACAGGGTGAATTAAAGTTTTAAACTCTAGCTGTCTTCAGTAATGACATGCAGCTGGGCTTGTGCAACCTTGAAAACCTGAAGTTCCAAATCTCCATTGATGCTGCAAACTGCACAGGCTTAGCTTTCATCTCCCTTGGAGGGAACCGATCCCAGCAGAATGTGGGTAATTCAGGTGAGAGGCAACCCCTCTCAGCACAAATATATATATATGCACATGAGGCGGCACTCAAGAGTCCAGGTCAGACATGCCGACATTCTGGCTGCCCCTTCCGGCAAAATCGGGGGGGGGGGAATCGGGGTTGGGGGAGGCACGTGGCTGAGTGTTGTGGGCGAAGCGGGGGCACAGCCATGCGCTCACGTAATTTTGGCCCCGCCCCCGCTACACAAAGCCGATAATCCCGGCATTGTGAAGCAGGGGGCGGGACCAAAATGACGCGATTCGGCATGAATCACGTCACAGGCCCCCCGCTTCCTGGGGATTTTCCATCATCGCAGGTTGGGACAGGGGGGTGTCAGCAGCTTGCGCGAGACTTGCCTGTCTTCCCGGGAGCAGTATCCGATTTTCGGGAGGCTCCCGACCAAATCGGGAGGGTAGCCAAGTATGGTCCAGGTATGAGGTGAAAAAAGGTGCTGATTTATTCAATCATGCTTGAATTACATTGATGTAATTCAAGCATGAATGAATAAATCAGCACTTTTTTTCACTTCATACCTGGACTCTGAGTGCCGCCACATGTGTTGTGGGGACACCGTTCTGTAAAGGAAGGGACCGGAGCAAGCACTACCCTAAAATTATTTGTGAGTGCCAGATCATTAGTGGATCTTCTCTCTCTCTCTCTCTCTCTCTCTCTCTCTCTCTCTCTATATATATACAGTCAGGTCCATAAATATTGGGACATTGACAGAATTTTCAGATTTTGGCCTCTATTCACCACCACAATGGTTTTGAAATGAAACAAACAAGATGTGCTTTAACTGCAGACTTTCAGATTTAATTTGACGGTAATTACATCCAAATCGGGTGAACGGTGTAGGAATTACAACAGTTTCTATATGTGCCTACTACTTTTTAAGGGGCCAAAAGTAATGGGACTATCAACTCAAAAGCTATTTCATGGACAGGTGTGGGCTATTCCCTCGTTATTTCATTATCAATTAAGCAGGTAAAAGGTCTGGAGTTGATTCTAGGTGGGACATTTGCATTTGGAATCAGTTGCTGTCAACTCTTAATATGAGATCCAAAGAGCTGTCACTATCAGTGAAGCAAGCCATCATTAGGCTGAAAAATCAAAACAAACCCATCAGAGAGATAGCAAAAACATTAGGTGTGGCCAAATCAACTGTTTGGAACATTCTTAAAAAGAAAGAACGCACCGGAGAGCTCAGCAACACCAAAAGACCCGGAAGACCACGGAAAACAACTGTGGTGGATGACAAAATAATTATTTCCCTGGTGAAGAAAAACCCCTTCACAACAGTTGGCCAAATCAAGAACACTCTCCAGGAGGTAGATGTATATGTGTCAAAGTCAACAATCAAGAGAAGACTTCACAAGAGTGAATATAGAGGGTTCACCACAAGATGCAAACCATTGGTGAGCCACAAAAACAGGAAGACCAGATTAGAGTTTGCCAAACAACATCTAAAAAAGCCATTACAGTTCTGGAACAACATCCTATTGACAGATGAGACAAAGATCAACTTGTACCAGAGTGATGGGAAGAGAAGAGAAGGAAAGGAACTGCTCATGATCCAAAACATACCACCTCATCAGTGAAGCATGGTGGTAGTAGTGTCATGGCGTGGGCATGTATGGCTGCCAATGGAACTGGTTCCCTTGTATTTATTGATGATGTGACTGCTGACAAAAGCAGCAGAATGAATTCTGAAGTGTTTCGGGCAATATTATATGCTCATATTCAGTCAAATGCTTCAGAACTCATTGGACAGCGCTTCACAGTGCAGATGGACAATGACCCGAAGCATACTGCAAAAGCAACCAAAGAGTTTTTTAAGGCTAAAAAGTGGAATGTTATGCAATGGCCAAGTCAATCCCCTGACCTGAATCCAATTGAGCATGCATTTCACTTGATGAAGACAAAACTGAAGGAAAAATGCCCCAAGAACAAGCAGGAACTGAAGACATTTGCAGTAGAGGCCTGACAGAGCATCACCAGGGATGAAACCCAGCATCTGGTGATGTTTATGCGTTCCAGACTTCAGGCTGTAATTGCCTGCAAAGGATTTGTAACAAAGTATTAAAAAGTGAAAGTTAGATTTAGGATTGTTTAGTTTGTCCCATTACTTTTGGCCCCTTAAAAAGTGGTAGGCACATATTGAAACTGTTGTAATTCCTACACCGTTCACCCGATTCGGATGTAATTACCCTCAAATTAAATCTGAAAGTCTGCAGTTAAAGCACATCTTGTTTGTTTCATTTCAAAACCATTGTGGTGGTGAATAAGGCCAAAATCTGAAAATTCTGTCAATGTCCCAATATTTATGGACCTGACTGTATATATGTGCCTTGGGTCCTTGTATGGCTTATCTCCCACGGTGCAACCTTTGTAGTGCACCCAACATGGCTGCCTCACCTGGTACACTTGTGGATGGGATGAAAAATACATAAAAAATACATGGTCCTGACTATTATGGTGGGACCCTATTCCTAGCGTTATGAGGCTGCAACCATCCATTTTGTGTAATTTCTTTTAGGCGTAACCTATTCCACCCAGGATAATTCTACGGAATCAGTATGATGGTTCTAATCCCGACAGCGGAAGCCCGGCAGGGGTGAAGATCCCGAAGCTAGAAAGTATTAACTGACCTATTTTTACCCCCTAACCCTCCCTTAGGGGTGCCTAACTCTAGCCCCCCCAAGTGCCTAACCCCCCCCCTAAGTGCCCAAACCAAACCCCCCTTCCTCACAACCTAACCCTAAGTCTCCCGGGGGGGGGTGCCTAACCTTAAACCCCCCTTCCCCTAGCCTAACTCTAACCTCCCAGGGGGTGCCTAGGTTAGGGGCTCCCGGAAGGAAAGTCCCCCTGGGAGCCCCTAACCTTACCCTCCCCCCTGCGCGGCTGTCCGTACCCGGCTTACTTTCGATTGGTAAGTCGGGTGTCGAGCTCCCGGCGTAGGTCTAATGACAGGCGCCGGGATATCGACGCCTGACATTTGTACATTGCCGGGATTAGACAGTTGGGGAGCCGGCGGTCGGAATTTCGTCCGTCGGCTTCCCGACTGCCTCCCAATTCTACGTAGTGCGCCCAAGACGGCTCTAGGTTTCGGTTAATTTTAATTATCTCTGTGTGGTTTTCTATTTTTTGCAATACCAAATCCTTGTACAATGTACCATGTTTTCTGATATCTGTAGAGCGACTGATCCAACGTGAGAAAAGCGCTATATAAATAAAATTATTATTATTATTATACACAACCTTTATTATAATGTGGTCGGGAAGTAGTTGTGAGTATCTCGTGTGTCGGACTTTCTCCGATTGATAGTGTTAATTATTACACTACAACTAGGGTTATGGTGGTGTTTTTCCTGCAGCTGTCAGAATACGGCTATTAAGTTGCAAAGGGTGGGATTCAATTATCCCCGTTAATTGAATGGGTGCTAATTAATTGCCGTCCCATATTTAATTAGCTCTGTTTATTGGGATTTCTTTTCGGGTCTCCCGAGACCCGAAAAGTGCAGTTATTGGGTGGTAACTGCCAGTAAATGCATAGGTCCGTGAACTTATCATAGATCCTGTGTTCAAACGTGTGTTAACAAGGCTGTTGGGTGAAATGCAGCATTTACTAATACCCCTTTTCCACCAAAATTCCGGGTATGACACGGAGTTGGAACAGAGGGCCTGATTCAGACCAGCTCGCGAGCGCTCGCAAGCGGGTCGATGTTGCCCAAGTGCGCATGCGCACGACGGAGGCGCCTCCGTCGTGCGCATGCGCGAGACCCGAATAACGACGGCCAAACTGTCGTTAAGGGTCTCGCACCAAAGGGGGAGTGCTGTCGATGGTGATTGACAGCACGCCCCTTTGGTGGGCGTGCTGGGGGCGTGGCTGCCCAGACGGAGGCGTTTCCATGGGATGTCAGTGGGAGTGATGTCAGTGGGAGTGCTTTTGGCTCTGATAGAGCCAAAAGCACTCCAGGGCTTGCGGCAGACGAGACCCTACCGCAAGGGTCTCGTCGCAAGCCCGATGGTCGCGATGGTCTTGACCATCGCGACCACCATTTTGGCCGCTCACTATAGCTGTGGGTGGTCACCCACAGCTATGCGAGCGGCCAGGAGGCTGCTCCAAAAAGTAAGAGGGACGACCCTGATTCAAAGCGAGAGCTCTGTCAGAGCGTCCGGCTCTGAATCAGGGCCTATCCGGATCAGACCCGGAATTTAGCCGGTGCCGACTCAGGATACCAAGTCGGTGCCGCTCACACCGGAGTCGGGTCTGCATAGACCCGGCTTTCCTGGCGTGAAAGTGGACGCATGGAGATGATGTCATCTCCAAGCGCCACTGAAGCCGGATCAATCGGCCGGCTTGCAGCACACTCCAGGTCACCGTGACCCGGAATGCGCTCAGTGGTGTAACTACTGCCCCCGCAGCCCCCGCGGTGGCTTGGAGGCGCTGGGTAGCCTGGGGGCGACGGGGGCAGTGGTTACACCACTGCAACTGTGAGCGCTGGCCTCTGACGTGATCGGAGGCAAAGGAAGTCTCCGATCACTTCAGAGGCCAGCGTTCCCAGTAATGCAGTGCAGACCTGGGGAACCTGCGCAGCCGCGTCCGCTGGATCCATTTAGATCCAGTCAGCGTGGCAGTGGGAAAGACAGCCCGGATGACAGCGCGCGAAGTCAGGTAAGCACGGACGGGGGTTGGGGAGAGGTTTGGGGAGGCCACAACTACAGCAGGCACTACTAAAAGGGGCACAACTACAGAGAGCACTACTTGAAGGGGCACAACTACAGGGGGCACAACTACAGGGGGCACTACTAAAAGGGGCACAACTATGGGGCACTACTTTAATGGGCACAATTACAGGGGGCACTGCATACGGGGCACTAGTATAGGGGGCATTGCATATGGGGCACAACTACAGGGGGCACTACTTTAATGGGCACAACTACAGGGGGCACTACTTTAATGGGCACAACTACAGGGGGCGCTGCATAATGAGCACTATTACAGGGGGCATTGCATAAGGGGCACTAATATAGGGGGCACTAACTTGATACACGCAGTTTAAAGGTTATAAACTATGTTCCCAGTAATCTGGTTCTACACGGACATAAAAACTGTGCAACCTGTCTTGAGCTGAGGTGACAGACTGGCAGGAGCAGAGAGGAGGGTTGGTGAAGTAGATCTGTCAGGGTGGGATGTAATGGGCAGTGGCATCACAAGGTGGGTGCGGGGGGTGCGGCCCGCACCCGGGTGTCACCCGCCGAGGGGTGACACCAAGGTGCAGGCTCCCCTTCAGTGACGGGAGCCGGGTGCTGCACTATAGCATTAAGTGCAGCGCTCGGCTCCTGTCAGTGAGGGAGCCGGCACTGTCCATGCCCGCATCTCCTGCACCCCCCACGCCATTGATACATAATGTATCATACATTTTTTTTTACCGCGGCCACGGCAGGGTAAGCGCCGTGAGGCCACGCCCCTCCCGAAGGTCCAATATGTGAGGCCACGCCCCCGACACACCCCCTCCTGAAGACCACGCCCCCATTTCGGCGATTGTGACGTGCAAGGTGTCCCTCCCCGCACCGGGTGTCACCGCGGGGAGGGACGCCACTGGTAATGGGCATTACTGTTTGGCATAATGTGTATTTGGCATTACTGTGTGCACAATGTGCTATTAGGGGCATTACTGTGTGGCATAACGTGTAAGGGGCATTACTGTGTGGCATAATGTGTTGTATGTGGCATTACTGTGTGGTATAATGTGTTGTATGTGGCATTACAGTGTGGCATAATGTGAAATAGGGGCATTACAGCGTGGCATAAATTTGTTACAAGGGCATTACTGTATGTCATTATGTGTTATACGTGGCATTATTGTGTGGCATGTGTAAGGGGCATTGCTGTGTGGCATAATGTGTTGTAAGGGGCATTCCGAAGTGGCACACTGTTATAAGTGGCATTACTTAGTGTGTCATAATGTGTAAGGCACGTTACTGTATCATGTAACCACACACCTTAAACGTCGTCTTTGGGTGTGTTTGATCTTTGGGCGGGGAAGGGGGGGGAGGGGGCATCTGAAACTTTTTTTGGCATGGGGAAGCAAAATTTATAGTTACGCCACTGAGTGCGCTGTTCTCACGGCAGGGTTTCACGGGCTACGCCCGTGTTAAACCCTATTTACCTGGGTTGGATTGTCGGGTCACTCGATCCGGCGATCCAACCCTCTCCCCTTTTACACCAGGGAGCTGCCCGGGTTAACCCTGCAATAACCCTGGTTTTAGCTCCAGTGTAAAAGGGGTATTAGTATCTTAGATGTTTACATGTTAAGTGAAACTAATCCCATTTATAACAATGCATTGTGCAGCTGTATTATTTCTCTCTGCTGCAACTTCTATGTAATGTCGCTTAAGCAAAATATTACACCTCCGGTATTTACCTGCATTTACCACATTACTAGCAATATTGTATTTGTCATCTTTTCACATATTGGCAGGATTCTGTGGCACATATGTAGTGGGGGAGGCCAGGAGGTAAGACTAAGCTGATGTTCTGTGGGTTTTGCAGGGATCGGCCGAGGGGGTTTTCTCTTCCCTACTCCGGCGGCCTAGATGTTTCCTGCTTCATCTTGATAAAAGTTGAAGCAGGAAGAGCTATAGCATCACAATTAATGCCGCTATAATAAATCTGGCCTTAGGGCCTGATTCAGAGCCGTTCGCTATTTGCGGTCGTTCGTTCAAAAACAAGGGGTGGCTATTCAAATGATCCGTTCGCAAATTGCAGTCTGTTCACACCTCTAAGTCTGAACGAGCGAGCAAAACATACGCTCGTTTATTTGTTAAAAACACCCCCTGGCCGCTCGCACCATACGTCATGTCCGCTATTTATTAGATTAATTGAGTACATCGTACAGCGTATGAACTGCTCGCTATTCTTGTGGTTGGTTTTTTCAACCGCTATTTTGCGAGCAGTTCTGAGTTAAAAAAAACCAAGTGACGTGGTCAATGACGCTGCTGTATTAATTATGCACTCCCTTAAAACGCCCGTTTTGACCTTTAAGCACGCCTACGTTCGAATTCCACTCCCCCGTTTACAAGCACCTTCCCCTGTTACCACCCACATACGCCTCATTCTGTCACTCAAAATAGCAGGCACTCGCTATATAGCGTACAAATGATTTTCGGCCGCACTGACTGGTTCGCGCATGCGTACTAAAAACCGTACGCATGCGCAGATGTGCGAACATCGCTCGGAACGAGCGTACGGCCGCTAGCGAGCGGCTCTGAATGAGGGCCTTAATTGCTTAATTAAGGACAAATAACTGCAATTGTACTAGATGGAGAGTCTGCTAACTGTTCTCTGAAAATACCACCCATGTCTCAGTTTGTGCTATGTGGCCTTTTAGTTTGTGTGCCTGAAAACACTTACCCCGACATGTCCTGCATAAGTAAACATTTACTATTCTACGTGGAGGTAAGCAGGCACTTATTTAAGTTACATTGGGTGCCTGCCAGTCTAAAATTTGCAATAGCCACAAAACATTGAAAACTAATATGAGGAACTTCTGATGGGCAGAGCATCATGATGCCCGCTTTTTCTGAGCTCTCCATCTCAGCCCAGTATAGTCCACCTCCATCTGTGCCTATGCTGAGGATTATTCAATCTACACCTCTCCTACTGATAGTACTACGTGAGGGCTGTGCTGCAATACCCTTTGTGGAGTAGGTAGACTATTCTTTCCACTGGATTCCGGCATTACTCTACAGGTCGCGTGGCATGCACTTCCCTGGGCTGGCAGTTGACCACATCTCTATGCCGAATTCCTATCTTCGGCGCTTCCACTGCCAACCTCGCCTATCTCCTGGTCCAATTAATGCTGAGTGTCTTGCTTTCTTACCTGATGGTGCCTTTTTGGTTCCCTCCCGGAGAACTGCTGCCAATGTCTGTTATGGAAAACTGCTGTCGTGACCCGGAAGGGCGCTTCCTCTGGATCCAGAGAACTGCTGCATCAACAACTGTCTGAAGGGTGATGGTCTCACAGGAGCACTGTTTGTTTTACCTATCCTGACTGGAGCTGCAGTTCTTTTTAGTCACCTCTTTTGGATCTGAACTGTACAGCGGTAGTCTTGTGTTCTCATGCTGCGGTACCCTGATGGCCCCTGGAGGACCCAGCTCACCGGTACCTCTCATCTGATGCCCTTATCACCGGTATTCACCCGATATTTGTCCTCCTGACAGCGCTGGCTTAGATACTAGTGGTCGACATAGCAGGTGCAGTTGGTAACCATCGAAAAGCCATTATACCAGGGACTGCTACTGCTTTACACCAACAATTCACCTGCTTCCAGGATCATCTTCTGTGACTGCCTCTATTATGCTCTCTGTCTAACCTTTACATTCAGCTGCTCCACTGCCGGTTCTCCACCCCCTGGGTGCCAGAGGTCTCCTATGGACAAGCCATATCATTTCCTCTAACCCGGAATTTGTTTGATCCTTTAATAACTGCTTTATTCCTCCCCATCATTTGTATCTTTCCTGTTACTTCCCCACACAACCCTCCTTCTCCAGTTTGCCTTCCTTTTCCTAATCTATTCTACACCTAATTTCTTTTACAGGCATTTCTTCTCTTCAAGTGCAACCACATACTGTGTTTCAGCGTGCCCTCATTGCCATTCTGTGGAGTGACTCTCCTCTCCCAGACGCAGAGCTCCAGAGTGTTCAACAACTGACACTCCACTCCTAACTTCTTGGTTTCCATTGCTTCTTGCACTATACTATACTGCTCATTTGTGGGGTCATTATCCTTTTATTATTGTTATTTGTCCCAGGACAAAGGTATTAGCCACTCTCTCTGGTTTAAAACAGAAACCCAAAGACGTTTTGCATTTCTGATTGTCTTATCTAGTGCTACCTGACTGCTTTTTGGGTGGTTATGTTCTATATACATCTATATTATTGTAATTAGCTGGTAAAAGTGTGCTTTCTACCCAGCACAATTCATTCATAAGCTCTGTCCCTTTTTATCATATTTCTCGCCAATTGTTTATTCTTTAAAGTGTCTGTATGTTACACTTGACCTACATGTGACTGTAATTATCAGGTATAAATGTGCCGTCTAGTGGCGCTTTCTGCTCAGCACAGTTTATTCCTAATATCTACTACTGTGTAATATTTGTCACTGACAAGCTGTTATTTAATTTTTGTAAATCTCAATTGTAAAAATTGGCTTTTCACTTTTGATAGTATGTCCCTAATGTACTCTGGGCCTGATTCAGAACGGATCGCAATTGCAACCACGTACGCAGATCAGCCGATTGTTTATTACTGCTCATGCATAGGCACTGCACTGCGCGTTGATCACACTGCAATTACGCACCCAGACAGGAATCCATTGAAGAGTGAGTGACAGGCTATAAGAGTTTGGGGTGGTCACGGGGTGGTTGCAGAAACGCAGGTGTACCTAGCCATTTGAATGCCGTTGCATTGGCGTGCATAAATTTATGCTATTGCCTACGCAGCTTGTGTGTATCATATCATGGACACATTTTTGAGGAAAGTACAAACGCCAAAGATAGTCCAATAAAATGCCTTCTAAATCTGTTACTAACCTTAATGTCCATCTTGCTGCAGCTGGTTCATCTTTTGAGGCCCCCTTATTATCTTGCTCACCTGAGAGCCCCGCTAATTTGACTGTACTTGAGTCATCTACTGAAATGTCTTTAGTTAATGTAAAATGTTGATGCGATACAGTCCCCTATCAATGTTATACTTGCTCACTTAGAGACTAAGGGGTATATTTACTAAACAGCGGGTTTATTATAGAAGTGGAGGTGTTGCCTATAGCAACTAATCAGATTCTAGCTATTATCTTCTAAAACAGGGAGGGGGAGCCTCCTATCCGGGCGCCATATAAGGTCATTTGGTCTGTCCCCCTGAGCTTTTTTCTGCTAACCTCATCTGGCTAGCAGGGTGTCTAGAATGGCACCCTTCAGCCAGAATCTGTGCAGCAGTGCCGTCTGGAGCGTCCTTAGGATGCTTCAGACAGTCACACCGCTGCCCTAACAGCTCCCTGGAGAGCTCTGGGCATTGCTGTAATCACCGGCGATTGTGGCCCCGCCCCCCTGAAATGTTCCGTGGAAGGGGCGTAGCCTGCACCGAGCCTGCAAATATGGTTATATATATCAAAATGACCCTCGGCAGAAAGAAGGTTCCCCACCCCTGTTATAAAAGGTGCTAGATAAATAAGTAGAATCTGATTGGTAGCTATGGGCAACACCTCTGTTGCCGGAGACCTGTCCCACGTCGCTAAAATGGCATCCACAGCACTGAAGGGGTTAACCCTCGTCCTTCTGCACCATTTTTTAACGGACCAATCAGCGCTGAGACACCAGTTGTAAATGTGATAGCCATTGGTAAGGAGTAGGAATGCAGCCAGAAGCACTTAAATCCAGGCTGCGCTGGCCTCTGCATGATGCTGGGACATTGTATAGACAAGTTCCAGTGCTGGCAAATGGGACTAGTGCCAACAGTAATGCACACATATATATAATAAACTGTATTAAAATATATAAATTGTGGAAAAGCACTGCAGCTGATCTGCAATGTTTTGGTGTATAAAGCAGAGTATATTTAGAAGTCTATGACATGTTTAAATGTTTTTATATTTAAGATGCTTTTAAATACACTTTTTGTATATGACTGTATAAGGAGTGACCAACTTCTGTGACTGTAGGAAATTAGATGCTAAGGAGTAAATTTACTAAGAATCGAGTTTGGTTGTGTTTAAACTCATTTTGCTTCACCAAAACTCGGGAGAGTTTTCCCTTTTAAAACTCGCAAAATTTACTAAGAAGTGAGTTTAGCTGAAAGTGAGTTTTCCGATGGTGAAGCAAAGTGAGTTTTTTTCACCAAAACTGCGAGTTTAGATGCGAGTTTAGATGCGAGTTTAGATGCGAGTTTAGATGAGATGACTTACTCGAAGCCTGCACATATCAGTGAAATATGTGAAGGCTGCTTGTGTATTGAACCATGTAAAAGAATTGCTAAAAGTTAGAAAAAAAATTACATAAGGTCTCCCCCCCCCCCGAAAGCATAACCAGCCCCGGACTCGCCAGCAAGTCCTGGTACCAAAAATTACGGGGAACAAAATGAGTAGGGTTCCACCATAAATTTAACAAGCAGCACCTGACTGCAGGGCCAGTACTGGTTTTAACTATAGGGGTAACAAATTTGCGTAGGAGTACCCCTATAATTAAAACCAGCTCTGTACCCTTTCTAGCGGGGGACTGATGCCACAGCCAGGGGAGCCCATTCACCGGGCCCCCCGAGCCGCAGCATCAGTCTTGACCGCTAGTCAACCCAGGCCAGGGATCCCTGGGGAGTTGGGGTCCCCTCCAATAAAGGGGTCCCCCTTCCCAGGGCACCCCTGGTCTAGGCTGATAGCCCGGGGCTATCCCCGCCACCCCTGGGTGGTGGGTGGCGGGTTGATAGTGTAGTGTAGTTTGAAAAATTGAAAAAACAACATTGTCTTTATAGTAGAATTGCAGGTCCCACCAAGCCTCCCCCGCATGCTGGTACTTGGAGAACCACAAGTACCAGCATGCAGGGCATTAAGGGGCCACTGGGACATGTAGTGCACCTATAATGAAATGTGTAAAAAACAAAAACACACACATCGTGAATATAAAGTTTTATTACATACATACATACACACACATACTCACCTTCTTCCAGATGTTCACGTCCCTTTCTCAACGTAAAGTATCCAATGGTTGTACATGGTAAAAAAGATCCAATACTCACCTTTTGTCACACGATGTTCTCCGCAGTAATCCACATAGGGCCCAGAAAATACACTGTATCAACACGCTACAGCATGTTGATAAAGTAACGCTAATGACAGCTCAGGGTTTGAGCTGTCATTAGTTACCGTGCCATGAGCCAATCATCGGCGGCTTAACATTAGTGGCCGCTCATTGCCTGGGACCCACGTGGAGGAGCCGCTCATTGGCTAAGCCCACGTGGGTCACAGCCAATGAGTGGCCGCTAATGTTAAGGCGCTGCTGATTGGCTCACGTCCCGCCACTAATGATAGCTAATTCTCCATGAACTGTCATTAGCGTTACTGTATCAACATGCTGTAGCGTGTTGATACAGTGTATTCGGGGCCCTATGTGGATTACTGCGGAGAACATCGTGGGACAAAAGGTGAGTATTGGCTTTTTTTTGCAGGTACACCCACTGGATACTTAACGTTGAGAAGGGGACGTGAATATCTGGAAGAAGGTGAGTATGTGTATGTATGTATGTATGTATGTATGTAATAAAACTTTATATTCACGGTGTGTGTGTCTTGTGTTTTTTTACACATTCCATTACAGGTGAACTACAGGTCCCAGTGGCCCCTTAATGCCCCGCATGCTGGTACTTGTGGTTCTCCAAGTACCAGCATGTGGGGGAGGCTTGCTGGGACCTGCAGTTCTACTGTAAAGACAATGTTGTTTTTTAAATTTTTCACACACCTACACTACCAACCCGCCACCCACCGCCCAGGGGTGGCAGGGATAGCCCCAGGCTATCAGCCTAGGCCAGGGGTGCCCCGGAGATAGGGACCCTTTATTGGAGGGCATCCCAACTTCCCAGGGATCCCTTGACTGGGCGGGCTAGCGATCAGGACTGATGCTGCAGCTGGGGGGCCCGGTGAATGGGCTCCCCTGGCTGTAGCATCAGCCCACCGCTAGAAAGGGTCCAGAGCTGGTTTTAATTATAAGGGTACCCCTACGCATATTTTTTCCCCCTATAATTAAAACCAGGACTGGCCCTGCAGCCAGGTGCTGGTACCTAATTTACGGTGGAACCCTATTTATTTTGTTCCCCGTAATTTTAGGCACCAGGACAGGCTGGCAAGGCCGCGGCTGGTTAAGCTTTAGGGAAGGGGGAGACCCTTCATATTTTTTTTACAAATAAACAAATATATATTAGGTATTCAGCCAGAAACATACACCAATCACACTGATCTGTGTATGTTTCTGCCAAACTCGCAGCTCAGGAGGTGAGTGTTTAAAACTTCAATTTAACAGTTAGTTTGCTACAAACTCACCCCAGATTGTAAACTCGATTCTTAGTAAATTTGCGAGTTTCATCTATTCCATGTAAAGTACTTCCTAGTTTGGCCGATGGTGAGTTTAGTTGAGTGTGCAAACTCGCATGAGTTTGAACAGTGAGAAGTGAAAACTCACTTTCAAACTCGCACCTGTTTGGTCTTAGTAAATTTACGAGTTTGAAAAAAAGGCTAAACTCGCATGAGTTTGCAAATACAACCAAACTCACCCAAACACGATTCTTAGTAAATTTACCCCCTAATTGTCATTTTCTAGCAGGAGGTCTGATGAATGACAAGATCTCTTTTGATCAGTGCTTAAGGTGGTTTCTTGTGTGTCTGTGCTTTTGGGGGAAAAAAAAGTTTGTTTTCCATTGTTTCCTGCACATTGGTGGAAGACGAATGCTAATACTAGTGCTGGTTGACCTATATAGATATTTTGACTCTAAGGACTGTATTCAGTTAGAAGCGAAAAGCTGTAATCGTCGAAAAAGCTTAGCCTATTGACGCTTATCGCCTATCCGCGACTTATCTCCATATTTAATTCCAGGGAGTTTTTGCCTAAGGGGAAACTCAATGTAATGTAATAGGCGAAAAAGTATCTTCACTGAATATCAGGTGAAAAGAAGTGCAAAATCTTTATTTTGGGGTGCAAATGTTGGGAAACGACCCGGAACCCTTGGAACAGCCCCCCAAAGGACAAATGTGCAAAAAAAACCCCATAAGGACACCACAAAAAAGTACTTTCATTTTGGGAGCGAAAAAGTAAAAAGTGGGGGGACAAGCATAAAAACTAGCGAAATAGACTTCTTGGGGGTCTGCAAGGACTTGGGGGTCTCAGGTGTTTTTGGGATTGCAGGTGCATGTAGCTGGTGGGTTTTTCACGTTATTTAAAAGTCCACTTTAAAGACATAAAAATATGCTAGCACCCATTTTCAAGTACCCCAAATTTGCCTGGACTACTTATTTTCACCTAAATATACTGTTTTTATGCCATTCTTCACCACTTTTGCAAAGACACTAATAAGAAGCAATTTAAACATTAAGTACCCCAAACACTTTTATTAGGGCTCTTAGTACACAACTATATTGATTCCCTATGTTAGTGCATCTTTTCCTGGGGTACAGACTGATTCCATTTCTTTCAGTACTTTCCGCCTGTTCCGCATTCGCCGATTCACGTTTTAGCCTGCTTTGGAATTGAATAAGGCGAAAAGCAGGGACGTGCGCAAAAGTTTTCGCCTCTGAAACTGGCGAAGGAGGCAGACAGTCGGACAGGCGAAACATCTCCAACTTTTCGCCTCTAATTAAATACGGCCCTAAGTGATAAATGTATCAAAGTATAAAAGTAAATTACCAGTTCCTGTGGAATGTGAGTTGTAATTACATTTGGGATAGATGGTCTCATTGGTATACAAGACCAGCTGTGGGAGGATTTCACCATGCTGTATTGTGTGTTCTGACTATATATACAGGGCCTGTGAGCCCTGCGTGAGATGAAGATTTCTTCTGACTGAGAGATGCTGCTGTAACATCTGTATGCTGTGATACCCCCAAGGGGAAGAGTCTTTTTAAATCCTTACTGAACAATAAACATCTTGCCTTTACAAAGACTGCATCTGAATCCTGCGACAACAGAATTGCACCAAACGCTATTCCGTTCTCCTGCTGTGTCTCCAAGTTTAAGCCTGCCAGCTACCATACAGGGCCTGGTCCATTGTGAGGGATCAATGAGTATCAGCCGACACCATTCAGGAGGTGTGGCTGCAGCTTGTCTACGCATATGCAGCAGAAGTAGTTCCAGGTGCCGGTGGTAGGAGCCTGGGTGTACGTAAGAAGCGGTTCCAAGCGCCATTGGTAGGCGTTTGGTGGTGGCAGCGTGTTACCCATCAACGTCACAGTGGGCGGAGTCAGTAACAGGCAGTTATTGACAAAAGAGGGAATCTCTAATACCCCAATATTCAGTGGGGATTGAAAACTAATCTGTGATCGACTAGCAAGGGAAGGTCATCCGGTCACAGCCTCCACTTCTATTAACCCACACTTTAGTAAATATAACCCTAACACTAAGCATCTCACTGAAGTTGAACAGTGTCAATGAAGACACCATTGTAGCCCTTCAAAATATGGTGGAATCTAAATCCAACCACATTATCAGTCTCACTTCTAAACTAGATGATCTGGAAAATCGTCACATACAAAATAATTCAGGTTTTTAGGAGCTGATTTGATTTATCTCCTCAATGTTGATATTAATCAAATCCTTAATGTCCCCACTACCTCAGGTATAGTTTTAATCGAAAGAGAACACCGTCTAGAGCCTGACCGAGACATCCACAATACTTCCTCGAGGTCAGTGATTGCAACATTTTTAAACTATTGCTATGTAGAAAATATTCTATTCGCTTATCGAAAACAATGTACTGTACCCTCACTTTTAGGGACTTTCATGTTCTAGTCACCCAAAAAAGGAAAGAATTCACTTCTACCTGTAAATATCTATTTGACAATAACATTACATTTTCACTCCTTTATTCCGCAAAATTAAGAGTGATATTTAACGGTAAACCCACGGGGTTTGTAGGGAATGGGTATGTAATACCCCCGGATGTAAGCCAGGCGGATGAAATCCCAACGCCGGAAGGCCAGCAGATGAAGATCCCGACTAGGGTAGGTAAGTACCCTAACCCTCCACTCTCACCTCCCCTCCCACTCAACCCTAACCCTCCCTCAGTGGTGCCTAAGCCTAACCTCCCCCCTAGTGCCTAACCCGAACCTCACCCCAGGGGTGTCTAAACCTAACCCCCCCTCCCCACACCCTAACCCTCCCAGTGGGAGGTGCCTAACCCTAACCTCCCCCCGGTGGTGCCTAACTCTAAACTCTCTTCTGCTAGCCTAACCCTCCCCAGGGGGTGCCTAACACTATGCCCCCCCCGGGAGTCCCTAAACCTAACTCTGCCCCCTTGGCTTAAAAGCTCCTGACGCCCGGCTTACCTACGTTCGGTATGCTGGGCATTGGGATTTCAGCGTCGGGCTAATGATAGGCGTCGGTATTAAGATGCTTATCTTTAGGTCCATGCTGGGCTTTCAGTGTGGGGATTTGACCACCGGCATCTTGACTATATCCCGTTTGTAGACCCTCAACTTCTAGCAACCTACCTCCCAACGGTTGAATTTTTAGAAGTTTTATTCTAGATTTCTTTTTTATTGGGGCTTCAAGCCTAATTTACTTGATAGCGATGTTATCTTATGTTTTCTAATAATACACTATTGTGCTCTTATGTTTTTGTTTATTCATATTTTCACATTTGTTGTTATATCTTTTATCATGCTTAATTGTTTTACCCCATTTTCCTTTATCCTTCTTCTTCCCCTCCCTTTCCTTTAGACCATGTGTGGTTGTTTTACAATTGCTTTGCTTTCTATTTTTGTCACCTGCTTTGCTTGCTGAGACAGGGCAGGAGCATTCTACTTCTGTCAGTTTTTATTAGGTCCTCTTCCCAAAAGTGGTATAGGCCGATGACCCCAGGATCACTACAGCAAGCTGAATAATAGCTCACTTCTACCTCTTTATGCTTGATAACCTGGAATGTTGCCGGGCTGAATTCGGCTATTAAACAATGTAGATTATTGACCCACTTAAAAATGTTTCCATCTGTATATAGTTTTATTAAAGGAAACACATTGGCTGAAATGTCCCACATTATTAGGAGTCCATGGATATGTGTGCCTCTGCTGCTTATGTTAAAAATAAGAAAGGAGTTGCTATTTTCTTCAGTAAAAATGTATCTTATTCTATTACTAAGACAAATTCAGATCCAGCGTGCAGTCATCTCCTTGTTCAGGTGATAAATCAGGGTGAGAAATTTACTGTTCTTAATCTATATCCCCTAAATAAACCACATTTTTTATTTTATAAAAAAAAGTATAACCTCCTCCTGAAATCTGACACCACAAATGTTATAATTGGTGGTGACTTTGATTTACTACATGACTTTTGCTTTGACAGATCCACTCTGAACCCATCTTCCTCCCATTCTCACAGGGATGGTATTCCTTTTCTTTGTTCCGATCATGCGGTGGTTGATGCTTGGAAGCTGCAAAACTCTTCTAGTAGGGAATTTACTTACTCTAGCGTACATAATGTCTTTACTAGAATTGACTATATATTGGTGGCAGAATCCTTGTTCCCATGTATTGCTCGTACATTTATCGATTTATATTTTAGTGGCTTTTTTTATATGTTTCGCCAAAATCCAGCGAAACTTTTCAGAACTTGTACCCGATAGAGATGGTGTTGCCTAATAGAAACCTATGGGCTTCTTTTCTGAAGGAGCCCCCGCGGCTCACGCATGCACTGGTCAACAGCTGTGCATGCGCAGAGGGACTCCCAGGTCATAAAAACAGAAGTCCCCACACCGCAAAGGACAGCTCTTCTTGGGAGAGCTGTCCTTTGATAAAATATCCATGCATATGGCGTTAATAAATGCATGCTATCATTGGCGGGATGATTCGCATCCAAAATGTGATGCTGATGCATCCCGCCCTGGGGGAGACCTACTAAGCCTTGAAGAGCGGTAAAGTGGAGAGAGATAAAGTGCAAACCAGTCAGCTCCTAACTGTCATTTTACAGGCTGTGTTTGAAAATGACAGTTAGGAGCTGATTGGTTGGTACTTTATTTCTATCCAAGGCTTCATACATTTACCCCTTTGACTGATGAGTAAACATTTTTGATGGCCTTTTGGAAATTTATATATAAAAATGAGAAGCTTAAACTAAGTACGAGTATAAAACTTCTATAACAAAACAGATTGGAAGGTGGAATAAATTTTCCCAACATTATGCTGTATAACCATGTGGTGATCTGTCGCTATATCAAGGACTTTCATTATTAATTCATATAATTTTAGTGGAATTTATACTACAGGGCTTACTCTGTGGTAGAGACATATTCCAGATATTAGTGAAACCAACCTTTTGAGCACCCTCAATTATTCTTGTACACTTACAGCTATTTATTACCAAGAGACCAAGAGATGTTTTACAAAATATGTTGTAGGTGCTATCTCCAACAACCCCCCCCCCCAAGTTATCATCTTACTGCTACATCCACATGCTGGAAATACCACTGCTTTTGGGACTGTCATGTTATATAATGATTCTGGGTCATGATCAAACAGTTTGTAATCACACATATAGGGCCTGATTCAGAGCAGTACGCAAATCCGATGGTTTGTGTGCTATTCTGATGTTAGGAGATCAGCGCATGCACAGAATCTGTACTGCACATGTGCAGGCCTTCTACTGCGAGATCTAGTTGCAGCCTGATTGACGGCGGGGCTGGTCTTCATTCCAAGAAACAGGGGAATATCACCTCCAATTTCTGGGAGTACCGAGGTCAGGGACTGCGTCTTTCAACGCAGACTTCCTCGCCCCGGCAACAGAGCTGCAACAGCGTAACTGAGTAACTTCAGGGTTACTCAGATAGCCAATGGTCTCGCAGATGATCCGATTCTGCAATGCAGCACTCGAATCTGCGATGCCGGCAGGAGGTGTCTCTTTCCCTCAGATACCACCTGCAGCATTAGCATAATAGTTGTATAGTATTGCATAGCTGCTTCCCTGCGGCTGTGCAATACCGTACAACTCTGAATCAGGCCCTTAGTTAATTACGTACCTTTAACACCGGAATTGGCGACTAGAGCAGACCTGGCCAACCTATGGCTCTCCAGCTGTTGTGAAACTGCAAGTCCCAACATACCCTCCCACCGACCAGCTGGTAAAGCATGCTGGAATTTGTAGTTTCGCAACAGGTGGAGAACCACAGGTTGGCCACACCTACACAAGAATCTCCCCTGGTTGAAAAAAGTTATTGCTTATTATCTCAGCAGTAGCGAAAAAAATGTATCTTTCAATAATGGATACACACTGCACTCCTTTTCTCAATGTTTCAAGCAAAAACAAATATTGTTTACATTGGACTGGGTGGAAACTTCTCTGCATAAAGCCTAGAAAACTGAATCATTTTTTTTGGTATTGGAGAGTTTTATTGACTATCTTCCTTCTAGAATCAAAGAACAGATTAAAAATATGTTTTCATTCTGCATTATGGTAAGAAACCAGAATGTTTCTGAATGAGCACCTGATCAGTTGATTACTATTTTGTGGTTGTTTTCACAATGTAATACCACACATGGCCTACAATCTCTTAACTGCACCCCCCCCCTATCTTCCCCTTTCCTGTTTCCCTATTATTTTTCCTTTCTGTTTTTAATACTGTTCAATTGTCTGGATAGTTCCTTCGGTATAACATTGTCCCTTTTGCTACTTCTCCAATATTGTACCAATTCTATTGTTCTATATTTGTATTTTCCTTAATGATCTTGACAGAATTGTACTCTTCTGTCATACTATTTCTGAATGTCTCTTTTGCTTTATCATTGTTCTTATCATTTGTAACATGAGCTTAAATTCTAAAATAAAAACTCTTTAAAAAAACAAACAACCTACAGTAATATGTATACTTTTGTTGTTAGGCGTTACATTCATACCTTCCCATTACCAGTGGCGTAACTAGGGCAGGGCGAGCGGGGTGCGTGCCCTGGGCGCCGTACCGGCCCGCCAGCCCTAGTTAGCCAGTGTAACGCCGACCGCAATGAGTGCGGTCAGCGCTACACATTTACAGAGGACCGACGCTAGGCTTCCAGTGCCGGTCCTGTGCTTCACACCTGAGCCCGTTCCCTCCCCCTGAGCGCTTGCCCAATAGCGTTAGGAGGCGGGCTCAGGCTGTGCATAACACACGCATCACCGCTAGCGCTGGCGGCGATGCGTGTGTTAAACAGCAGCCAATGAGAGTCAGATAGACTCTCATTGACTGCTGCAGCACCCACTGCAAGAGCCGGACTTCCGTCAGGCTCCTGCAGTGGGTAATGGGACTGACGTCATGACGTCTGTCCCATAATGCTGAGCGCGCCAGCTCGGGCGGGAGCGGCGTCGCGAGCAGGACCAGGAGCAGAGATTCAGGTAAGTATATTTTTATGTATATATATATATTTTTTTAACCTATCTGCACAACGGGGGAGCGGGGTGGCTACTACTGGGGGGACCTCTACTGGGGGAGGGGTGGCTACTACTGGGGGCGCCATTTGGAGGACCGCTACTGGGGGGCCTACTCTACTGGGGACTACTACTTGGGGGGGAACTACCACTGGGGGCATTATAAAAGGGGCCTACTACTAGAGGCACTGCACTCGGGGGACCACTACTGGGGGCAATAATAGGAAGGGCCACTACAGGGGGCACTGGATAGGGGGGATCACTACAGGGTGCCTGCATAAGGGGACCACTACTGGGAAAACTGCATGGGGGGGGGACTACTGCTGGGGGCACTATATAAAGGGCACTGCATAGGGGGGGGGACTACTACTGGGGGCACCATATAAAGGGAACTGCATAAGGGGATACCACTACTGGGCGCACTGCATTGTGGGGACTGCTACTGGGGGCACTGCATAAGGGGGAACACTACGTGGGGCACTGCATTTGGGGGGCCACTACTTGGGGTACTGAGTAAGGGGAACTAATTGGGGGCTGTATAAGGGGGACCACTACTGGGGATACTGTATAAGGGGCACTACTGTGGGCCTGCATAAGAGGGACCACAACTGCATACTGGGGGTACTGTATAAGGGGTACTACTGGGGTTAAGGTGCATATGGATAGGAATGTTCACCGCGAAAATAAAGGGGTGTGTCATGTTGACACGCCCCATTTTTAAGTGACCACGCTAATTTTTTTTCCGACAGCGCCTTCGGCGCGCGCACATCTTGGGATGTTGTGGGGGGCTCCCTTTTCAAATTTGCCCTGGGCTCCAAATACCCTAGTTATGCCACTGCCCATTACCCAATTTTAGCTGGGAGGGAGGTATTCTCCCACAATAATATTTTTTTTTTTTCAAAAAATGCAGATTGCAAGGTAAAAAACACCCACTATGATGCCGACACCCTACTGCCCATCCCTTTTCTGGGCTCCCCACAGTAGTCGAAATGCTTTCTTGCTCTGGCAAAACACTTGATATGACATGAACAAAACTGGTAAGTAAAAAAAATCTACAATTAGCATTTTTTTCTACACTACTTATACAGTAAAACCACTTATATTGCTCACCTTTTAAAGCTTGGTCTGTTTTCTGTATCGAGTGTTTTGATTGACTCTCAGAAAATGCTGCATTGCTTTCGTCTGAAGTTTGATATACCTTTAGGCTCCTCCCTGTTCCAGCTCTGTCCTGAGACTGTGCTCTATCATTTTGATGTTGACGCCCTATTGTTTTGATGTTTGTGAAGATAGCAGGATGGCTTCCAAAAGCACCACATAAATCAAATGAGTAACCTAAGGTAAATAAATAAATAAATATATAAAGCATACAAATTTATAATCTTACACTATGGGCCAGATGTAATAGGGTGTAAGTTTTTTGTGCGAGACAACCTCAAACATTTTAGCTCATTTAGAATGTCCTAGTTTGTCCCATAACTCGCAAATGTAATAGGGTGCATGTGAGTTAAAATTGTGGGTAAACTCGAACCTTGTAATGCAACTTCCATTACAAGGTACGAGTGACACAGAGGCATGCACTGATCAGTGAGATCCGTGCTTGATTCTGTGTTAAAAAAACAATAAAAGCATTATCACTCCGCGCTACCTGGAGAGGTGGGGACCCCCCCAATAGGGCACCCCAGGCTGGGTAGATTTTGTGAAAAATAGAATAAATAATAGTCTTTTACAGGATAACTAGGTGGTCGGAGCAAGCCTCCCCTGCATGCTGGTACTTGGTGAACCACAAGTAGCAGCAGGCGGAGCATTAAGGGCCCACTGCAGCATATCAGACAGCTAAACTGTCTCACCTCTCACATCATCTAGTTGGGTTTACAGCTTCTGCTGATA
This sequence comes from Taudactylus pleione, assembly GCA_031769625.1. Classification (NCBI taxonomy): domain Eukaryota; kingdom Metazoa; phylum Chordata; class Amphibia; order Anura; family Myobatrachidae; genus Taudactylus; species Taudactylus pleione. The sequence continues at coordinate 10,694,882 of JAUIMM010000185.1, forward strand.
TCCCTTTCTTGCCTACTCCCTCGGAATGGCCGGGAGGCTCCCGTATATACAAAGCACAAGTGGGAGGTCGGGGGGGGGGAGCAATGACGTGATTCGCGCTGAATCGCATCTTCGTAGCTCCACCAATCGCTATACAATGGCTATTTTCTCAACTCTATATAGTGGGGGTGTCAGCACACCCCTTGCACCGCCCACTTTCCCAGCCGCCATGCCCCCTCTGTGCCGACCTGGCTGCCCCCTCCCAGAGGAGTAAAGTCGGTAGGTATGACATAACCATACACAACATGGATATCTGATAAATACTATACGGAAGATAGATCAAACATAACAACATAACAACAATAGACAGTGTTGTTACATTCGTAAAAGAGGCACCACTAACAATACAATAATTTATTAGAAAACACAAAAAAAGTAAAAGACATGGCTTAGATGACCAGTCAAGGTTACTCCATCTCGAAGCAAAATGACATATAGGCCTAAACATTTAGCCTTGCCGTGTCTGAGTCTTTTTCCGCTGTAACGGCTGCGACTCTTTGCTAATACTGGTACAAGCCCTACCCTGGTGTAGAGCCATGCATCTGAATGTGCAAGGTCTTTAGATGCTGAAATACCGCTTGGTGCTTTTATAGAAATGTGCACCAGCCCCATGCTAGGTGCAGACTCTTTGTCAGAATATGGCCTCCAATGCGACCAATTTACCATCTGAGGCCTGATTCAGCTTGGGATGGAATATAAAGCTGACAGAAAGAGGCCAAGAAATTTCCGTCAGCCGATGGAGATCCTGGCCTCTTCCCTCCCCCCTTAACGGCGACGACACGCCTTTGTTTTGAGAAACGAAGGGCGTCAGCGCCCCCTCCCTGCCCACAAATGCAGCAGACTGTCAATCAATGAGTCTGCTGCCAGTCAGCATGCAGGATCGCAGACCCATTCTGCACATGTGCAGAACGGGTCAGACGCTTGCACAGATTCCGGACCATAGGGAATCTGCATTCAGCAGTGCACTAGCATGCCCTGCTGAATCAGGCCCTGAGTTTGCAACACTTGCATAACTAGCCCTTAAGACGTACCGGTACAATTCTGTACATACATACCATGGGACGCAAGCTCAGTGTGACGTTTTAGTGACTTAGACACATGCGCAAATGAAAAATACTGTCTGTGTGAATTTCGGCACATCATCTGACTCAGAATAAGGCTCTAAGGCCCTGATTCAGAGCCGGACGCTCTGACCAGAGCGCTCGCTCTGAATCAGGGCCCACCTCCATAAATATGGAGCGTCCTCCTGGACGCTCGTATAGCTGTGGGTCACCACCCACAGCATATACGAGCGTGCAGGATGATGGTCGCGGTGGTCTTGACCATCGCGACCATCGCCACTGCGAGCAGAAGCCTGCGGTTGAGTTTCTCAACCGCAAGGCCAGGAGTGATTTTGGCTCTATCAGAGCCAAAATCACTCCCACTGACATCACTAGTGATGTCAGTGGGGCCGGCTTCTGACGGTAGGCGTTCCCTTGGGAACGCCTCCGTCTGGGAGGCACGCTCCCGGCACGCCCACCAAAGGGGGCGTGCTGTCAATCAACATCGACAGCACGCCCCCTTGATCAGACACAACGAGCGAAGGAAAGTCCTTCGCTTGTCGCGTCTCGCGCATGCACGCAACGGAGCTCCCTCCGTCGTGCGCATGCGCAGTGCACACCATCGACCCACTTGCGAGCGGACAGCCGCACGCGAGTGGGTCTGAATCAGGCCCTAAGTTAGTTGAGGTCCAAAATAGGACTGAAGATTCTTCCCTCTAGTAGACTAAAACAATGAGTGGAATTCTGAATCGGTCTATGCCTCAGAAAATAGAAATACTAAGAGTAAAAAAGAATAACCAAATTTGGGGGTCAATTCAATTCCAACCTGAGCAAGTGAAAAGGTAGGGAAAAATCTTTATTTTGAAAGTAAAAATACCAGGACATTGGCCCTGATTCAGAGCTGGACGCTCTGACCAGAGCGCTCGCTCTGAATCAGGGCCCACCTCCATAAATATGGAGCGTCCTCCTGGACGCTCGTATAGCTGTGGGTCACCACCCACAGCCTATACGAGCGTGCAGGATGATGGTCGCGATGGTCTTGACCATCGCGACCATCGCGAGTGCGAGCAGAAGCCTGCGGTTGAGTTTCTCAACCGCAAGGCCAGGAGTGATTTTGGCTCTATCAGAGCCAAAATCACTCCCACTGACATCACTAGTGATGTCAGTGGGGCCGGCTTCTGACGGTAGGCGTTCCCTTGGGAACGCCTCCATCTGGCAGGCACGCCCCCGGTACGCCCACCAAAGGGGGCGTGCTGTCAATCAACATCGATAGCACGCCCCCTTTGATCAGACACAACGAGCGAAGGAAAGTCCTTCGCTCGTCGCGTCTCGCGCATGCGCACGACGGAGCTCCCTCCGTCGTGCGCATGCGCTGTGCATACCATCGACCCACTTGCGAGCGGACAGCCGCTCGCGAGTGGGTCTGAATCAGGCCCATAGTGTAGAACCTGTGGTATACCCCTCCCTATGAATAATCATGCACTCTAAGTGGTTTAACCACTTAACTGACAAATTCTTTTCCCAAAAAAACGCTCCAAAATTGTCGGTTTCTTTTATGATTGAATTAGGTCAAGAACATAATTTTATACTTAACCAACACTATTTTATTTGAAATTTTTTTTTTTTTAAAACCCAGTATACCATAAAAATAGCAATTTTTATGTTATACTGTAGTGATGGCTCGTGCAGCCCCCCTTCACTGGAATGAGCTCCCTCGCTCGATTAGGCTCTCCCCGACCTTGCAGAGCTTCAAACGTGCACTGAAAACCCACCTGTTCATCAAAGCGTACCCTTCCAACACATAACCACGTCACCAAGTCTCTGTCCCTCCTGCCTCAGCCATCTCTACCTCGCCTACTTCCTGCACTCAGGTCCCCCTCTACACACTCTTGCCTCATGTCATCTGTCAGTCTCCCCTCTCCCCTAGATTGTAAGCTCCTAGGAGCAGGGTGTTCCTCCCCACTGTCTCACAGCCTTCTTCTCTAGCACTTCTATGACAGCCTTCACCTTCCCAGCTGTATTGTGTATGGAGAATTGTGTTGCTAATTGTTACTTGTGCTCTGTTTATAAGTTGGGTACTGTATTGTAATGTAATGTTCTGTGTACCCTTTACTGTATGTACGGCGCTGCGGACCTCTTGTGGCGCCCTATAAATAAAATGTAATAATAATAATAATATATATATATATATATGCATATATATATATATATATATATATATATATATTTTATTATGGCCAGGCCCCTTATAAAAGTGGGCATTATGGGGGAGGAGGAGCAGCTGAGGCTGGAGGGAGTGGCCCGGATACTTAGAACAGCGGCAGCTACCAGAGGCGCCGTAGCTGTCTATACACGGCCAGTGTATAGACAGTGTGTCCCACTGGCGGCCTGGCTACTCAGCAGCAGCAGCGGTGGCTACCATAGCCGCGCTGCTGCTGCTTCTACACAGTGATTACGCTGATCACTGTGTGTTCCTGGAGCCACATCGGAAGGGAGTTCCGCTGGCGGCTCCGATACATAGCAGCAGCGGCGGCTACCAGAGCCGCAGCTGCTGCTTCTCACTGAAGGGGGTGGGGCCGGCTGGGCTGCCCGATCACTGCTGGCACAGTGATCAGGATATACTGGAGCCTGCAGCCGCGCCGGGAGGGGGGTGCCGCCAGATGCCCGATCACTGTGGCCAGCAGTGATTGGGACACAAAGGAGGGGGAGCCGCGGGTGTAGAGGGACCAGAAGGTCCCTCTGATATAGGCGGCAGTGAGAAGATTAACTTCCTGTAGCCGCCTAGTGGCCATTCCTGACTGGTCGTGTCAGATACGACCATGTCAGGGAAAGCCCAGCCTGGTGTGACCGTATCTGATACGACCATGCCAGGCAAGTGTTTAAATAGCATAATTTGGCTAACTAAAGACATCTCAGTTTTTAGATGAATTTCTCTATATAGTTTAATAATGGGTTAAGACAGGTATGTGTCATGTATACATGATGTGGGACAGATATGTAGAGATATCAATTATGTGGGACAGGTATGTAGATGTATAAATGATGTGGGACAGGTATGCAGGGGTGTAAATAATGTGGAACATGTATGTGGAGGTGTAAATGATGTGGGACAGATATGTAGAGAAATAAATTATGTGGGACAGGTATGTAGAGGTATAAATGATGTGGGACAGGTATGTGGAGGTGTAAATGATGTGGGACAGGTATGTGGAGGTGTAAATGATGTGGGACATATATGTAGAGATATAAATTATGTGGTATAGGTATGTGGAGGTGTAAATGATGTAGGACAGTTATGTGGAGGTGTAAATGATGTAGGACAGGTATGTGGAGGTGTAAATGATGTGGGAGAGGTATGTGGAGGTGGAAATGATGTGGGACAGGTATTTGGAGGTGTAAATAATGTGGTGGTGTAAATGATGTGGGACAGGTATGTGTTGGTGTAAATTATGTGTGGCAGGTATGTGGAGATGTAAATGATGTGGGACAGGTATGTGGAGGTGTAAATGATGTGGGACAGGTATGTGGAGGTGTAAATGATGTGTGGCAGGCATTGTGGAGGTGTAAATGATGTGAGACAGGTATGTGGAGGTGTAAATAATGTGGGACAGGTATGTGGAGGTGTAAATGATGTGGGACAGGTATGTGGAGGTGTAAATGATGTGGGACAGGTATGTGGAGGTGTAAATGATGTGTGGCAGGCATTGTGGAGGTGTAAATGATGTGAGACAGGTATGTGGAGGTGTAAATAATGTGGGACAGGTATGTGGAGGTGTAAATGATGTTGGACAGGTATGTGGAGGTGTAAATAATGTGGTGGTGTAAATGATGTGGGACAGGTATGTGGATGTGTAAATTATGTGGTGGTGTAAATGATGTGGGACAGGTATTTGGAGGTGTAAATAATGTGGTGGTGTAAATGATGTGGGACAGGTATGTGGAGGTGTAAATTATGTGTGGCAGGTATGTGGAGGTGTAAATGATGTGTGACAGGTATGTGGAGATGTAAATGATGTGTGACAGGTATGTGGAGGTGTAAATGATGTGGGACAGGTATTTGGAGGTGTAAATAATGTGGTGGTGTAAATGATGTGGGACAGGTATGTGGAGGTGTAAATTATGTGTGGCAGGTATGTGGAGGTGTAAATGATGTGTGACAGGTATGTGGAGATGTAAATGATGTGTGACAGGTATGTGGAGGTGTAAATGATGTGGGACAGGTATGTGGAGGTGTAAATGATGTGTGGCAGGCATTGTGGAGGTGTAAATGATGTGAGACAGGTATGTGGAGGTGTAAATAATGTGGGACAGGTATGTGGAGGTGTAAATGATGTAGGACAGGTATGTGGAGGTGTAAATGATGGGGGACAGGTATGTGGAGGTGTAAATTATGTGGGACAGGTATGTGGAGGTGTAAATTATGTGGGACAGGTATGTGCAGGTGTTATACTTATGAGAGAGGGCATTTTGAACTTTCAGATGAGTTGGAATAAGCACTTTTACTGTACATCTTTTTAAAAACATATAAAAACACGGAAAAATTACTATACAGACATTTTCTGTACGCCAAAATGCGGCAAACACTTTAATTTTATGAAAACGCTTGCTATCATTTTTCCACCATTAATAAAAAGTGCAAAAATCATCCATTTGACACATTTTAAGGACCTCCAGTACTTTCCTTATGGCAAGTAACAGCCTTCTATATGGTCCTGTTATCCCAGCTGTCACTTTTTTGGGGTCTAGGATGATTTCCCACCTTTTCATGCACTTCTCCTTTTTGTGGAAATGTTGAGCAACCTCTCCTTGAGTATCGCAAATTGGCATTTCTAATTGAATACTGCATTTCTCGGGTGCGTGCATTGACACGATGAACGTATGTGAGTTTTATGAAACAAATTTGCTATCACAAACTCGCTCCTAATTGAATTGACCTCTAGAAGTTTATTGAAGTAAAGCCCATAGACTAAATATAATGCCTAGAATAGCACCCTGCAGCAAGTAGTGCTACTGTAGCGCCCTGGACAGTGCTCTACTTCCTAGAGCCTGCGGCCTCCTTGTTACAGCACTGGTGGCAGTGGAGGTGTGAAGAGGATTTAAAGTTCTAGTGGGGTGGTATATTTATGCAATGGGGAGGGGTGTAATTGTTTTCTTTCTGGGTGTGTGTGCAGTGGTGTATATTTTAATACTCTGTGGTGGCAGTGGTGTATTAATGAAGTGGTATAGGTGTATTAATATTATGTGTGTATTTGAGGGGTGTATTCATATTGTGTGTGTTATATGTGGGTCACTGATGGCCTCTGCAATATATGGTGGTCACAGCGTTGCTCTCTGCATTATATGGCAGGCACATCCATGTCCTCTACGTTATATGGCAGGCACTGAGACACTCTCTGCATTATATGTAGAGATGAGCGGTTCAGTTTTGCTGAAAACTGAACACACCTGAACTTTGGGGTTCCGAGTCAAACCAAGTCCCGGCTTGAATCATTTTGGGATTCTGAGTAGAAAATAGTCCTGACTCAGGTCTTCTCATCAAGTTTGGAACTTGGATCTAAAAACCAGAACTCACGGATTTTGAATAGCATTGAAGTCCCTCTCTTGTAATTTCAGGTGCTGTGAGTTGGTCAAAATTGACTGGAAATGACGGGAAATTAATGTTATTGATGTTAAAAATACTAAATGAACAAAAACAGGCCCAGGTTACATGATTTTTGCTGTTAGAAATTTTTAAAAGAAATCTAAAATCAAAACCGAACCAAACACTTGAGGTGGTTTTACCAAAACCAAAACACAACAATGATTTAGAACCAAAACCAAAACATGGGGGTCTCCGCACATCTCTAATTAGGGCTTGAGCGATACGGTCAGCAGGCCCTGCGCAGCAGGGAGGTGCCGGGAAGGAGAGGCGCCATCGCCTTCTCCATTTGCCGGGTGCCCGCTGAGATTTTGTTACCGGCGGGCGAACAGCGGCTCCTTCCTGCCGAAGTCTGGAGCTCACTCTTGAGCTCCACCTTCCAGCTCCCACAGTGTGTGAAGGGAGAGACGTCATGACGTCTCTCCCATAGTGCCGAGTGCTAGGAGCTTTCGGATGGTGGTGGGTGCAGGAGTGGGACTTCAGGTAAGTACAATGTTGTGTTTTGGGTCTGTGTGTCAAGGGGTGCTACTACTATGGGCATTGTATTAGGGGCACTACTACTGGTCGAACATGCCTCGAGCCGGCACTGTGTGTGTGTGTGTGTGTGTGTGTGGGGGGGGGGGGGGGCAGTGAATATTGTTAAACCTAGGCCCACCACTCACTAGTGCTGCCACTGTGACTGGTCACTGAGCTTGTATCAGTTACCTTTAGCAACTGCTACTATACATATGTTACAAACAAACGGAAAGGAAAGACACACAGTTGCTAAATAGAGCCAGAATGTCTAAAATTATGTGACTATTTTAAAAAAAAAATGAAATGGGACAGGAAATTTGATCAGTACATTAATAATTTACACAACCATTTTACTATTGTTGTTTATTTACCATGTGCCTTTTTATAGTAATTGCTGCCTCTGGAAGGTTTATGCCTTCTGTGATCTCCACTCTGTCCTTGGCTGTGGCTACCTGCAATGGACAATAAAATATTAGTTTAAGAGAAAAAGCAAGAAGCCAGTTTGATTTTATATTCATTGGTACACAGAGAAGTGGCATTCCATTTGATGCATTAAAACACCACAGATTCATAAACACAACATTTTATTGGACTCAAGTCTCAGATAAAAAACATTTTCGGGATTTTCAAAAAGTCAGGACCTACTGTACATCAACTTAATATCAATACTTTTTTATGATATTTTTTTGTTTTATTGTATATCATTTCAAAAGACTATACAGTATTGATTCTCTGTATTAAATATTTTTTTTAATTACATATTTAAAAAAAAAAAAAAAAAATTTTGGTTAAATTATAGTACTGTCATTTTTTTTTTTTGATCTTGCTTTTAATTTAAAGGGGTCAATAGGACCTGTCTGGCTTCTCTGTTAAGAACATATTGGAGTACAGTACAAACGCACTTCTCTCTGTTGTGGAGGAAAAGGCATGATCACTTCCGACTCCAACAAAACTTGAATAGCTCCCTTGAGGGCACAGCTCTTTATGTGATCTGCAGGAAGTCCTATAGTGAAGAAACGATGAAGATAGGAACCAAAGAGGTCTATCTGATGTCCTCTTGAAACAATCACTAACACACAGATGTCATAGGTGATCTTTTGCCACATGTCACTGAATCAAATTAGACAGGCTCCCACCATAAAAACTTCTGGGTGGGAGACAACCCCTGTCATGCTGCAGGTTTATTTGAAGTTCGGGTATCTGGAAGATGGCCTGTCCAGGCTTGCTTTCCTCTAGAATGTCCTTCTCTGAATGCAGATGACTGACCATATGACATGGACCTCTGTGCTTACCCTGCATGCAAAAGGGCTGAAAAGAAGGATCTTTTGACTTAGGTGCAGAAGTGGGGAGAAGAGTGATTTTTTTTTCACCTGTAGTTAATGCGATGATCTTATCTAATTCTGGACTGAAAAGAATTTCTCCACCAAATGGTAAAGCTTCAAGATAAGCCTTGCCACCACAGATAAAACAGATTTAAGTATTAAGTATTAATCATTCCGCATCTATAGTCACTTCACCTAAATCGGATGCAGATGCTCTAATGTTTTCCACTAAAGGAGTCCGAGCGTGGTTTACCTGAGCAGGAACCCTCTAACAAGAGATCTGCTCAACTCTCAACTGATTTATTTACCCAAGCAGATACAAGGATGGACCTAAAAGAATCCTCTGCTGCTGAAAAGATGCTTCTTGAGGCTGCTTCTAGCTTGTGATCAGAACTATCATCAAGATACTGTAACCAGAACCTGGAAAATGTATGGAAGTTGTCCTGGATAGATAAGCAATAAGAAAGATTGGCAAATGTAGTAGACTCCCATTTCGATCTATTGTCAGAAGGGAGAGCATAAAACGGAATCAATCTCCCAAAAATCTGAAACTTTTTATCCGGTTTCAACCATGACCCATTCTAAAGGTTCTCAAGTTGAGGTAATGAGGGAAAACAGACAACCTGTCTGAATCTGATGAATCTGGAGCTTCAAGTTCCTCCAACTCCTTGGTATGTAAAACTTGTTTTACAGCTCGATTCAATGTTTCAAATTCCTGAATATTGTCAAGATCATTTTCAGAAGGAGATGAAATATCTGGGTCTAAATCCTGCTGAAAAAAAATCCCCCTGGAAAGAAAGATCTTAAGGAGAATGCTCCTATGAATGGAGGATCTCTCAAACATGCACTTCTAAAGTACGAACGCATAGGCCGAATATAACATCCTCTTCAGGGTGGATGAAACCTGTACCAGGCCTTCAACTGAACAAGTGTGCCCAGCAATGCTCGCCCATAGGAGAAGTTGATATCTAGTGACCAGGGCAACCCAGCGGATTGGACGTTGCACAAATCTCTGGCAGCTGTTTATTTACAGCCAGTTGTCCGATAAGCTCAGTCATAGCTTCCGTTCGTGTGGTAGCTCTGGCAGGAACATCTGTGGAAGTGGGAGCAGGCCTGGGTGAGCGCAAATGCTGTGTCTAAAACCTCCAACAGACTATCCCAGTGATTACTGCTCACCTGGCTGCTCCCCTGGTCAGCCTGGCCAAAAACCTGTTACCACTCCCTATATATTTCCAGGCCTAGGAAAGACTCATTGCCTGAACAATGGTGTTCCTTCCTGAGGATTGTTCCAGGCTCAGTGTCTCCTGTGTTTCCAAAGTTTTCTCCTGCAGATACTTTCCTTGCTGAATCTCAACCATTACCCACTTGTACCATCACTGTTTGTCTCTCAGCACTGCGGTTTCCATGCCGCATACAGATAACCACTGGGACTGTTTATCATCACAGTTGTATACCATCTCAGCGCCGCGGCTTCCACGCCGCACACAAACCGCTTGCTGTTGTCTGCATTCCATCTACCGCTGTGTATCATCTCTCAGCGCAGTGGCTTCCACGATGCACACAGACTGATCATCGTTATCTGTATTCCATCTACTGCTGTGTTCCATCTATCAGCCGCTTCCAACTCCAGCTCCAGTTCGGTCAGTTTACCTGCAGTATATATCATCTGCTGTTGCCACACATCTTATCACCTGCGTGGATTCCACTCTGCGTTGTGCGAGCATCATCTGTACTGTGTGTTCCTGAAGTGTCTCCCTATCCTGAGTTCCCCTTCCGGATTATGGTAAAGGTCTTGCGTCAGAGCTGTACCAGGGATATAGCTTCATTAGTTCTTCCCTGGTTACATAAGACTCCGATTCCTGGCTTGGTTCCCAGGTCCAGACTGTTAGAACTATACTGTTTTAAGTTCACTTTCTTCTTGTCACTGGAGTAGTTCCCTGGCCTGATTGGTCCTTGGACCATTAGGTAAGAGGCTGCCCGGTGGCTTGGGTTCCTGTTCCAATTCAAGTATCCTTGCATTGCTTCGGTCCGTGATTCCTAGTGTCTCTAGTCTGCCAGTACCTGTATTATCTATGAGTCATGGTATCTTGAAGCCTCCCCGTTTCCTGCACTCTTCAATTAATACCCTAGGTCCCGTGCCAGATCTACAGAATATCAGAACCATGACACAAGCCAGATCCTGTCAGTGTTGCTGCTGTCCCATTCTGAGGGTAGGAACACAGTTTGGCAGGCGTCCAAGATGCAGAAAGTGCACTCAAGAGTAGAACTAAAGGGGATACTACTGCTCCTCCTCTGGGCATGTTACAGAGGAGATGGACAGATCCCATGAACAGCTCCATGAAGTCTCCTCTACGCACAATACAAGAGCCAGACAGAGCCACCATTGTAAGCCCTGCTCCCCTCTGTATCCACTCTCCTTCCAGGAGGGAAAAGGGGCACTATTATAATAAAAATTATACGCCTCCCATTGAGGAAGACAGGAGGTTACTTACCACTACTACGATCTTTGGAGTGCATTACCAGCTGTCCTACATGGGATGGGTACCAAATGTCAGCGCCCAGGATCCTGGTGGTCAGAATGCCGATGTCGGCATCCCGACAGGGTTGGAATACTGACACATATCGGTCAGTATTCTAACCCCTCCTCTCCCTACCCTAAACCTCCCTCCCCAGTGTCTGACCCTAACCTCCCCCTAGTGCCTAAAGCTAACCTCCCCCTCCCTGCACCGTAAACCTAACCCTCTCCCTTTAGTGCCTAACCTCCCCCTAGTGCCGAACCCTAATGCTAACCCTCCCCCAAACCCTACTAGGAGATAGCAGTACTGTAGATATGTAAACCCCCCTTTAGCCTCTAAAGGGACTCTTGGTTACCAATTACCTTGTTGTCTAATATACCCACCCTTAACCTCCCATCAAGTGGTGTACATTTTTAGTATTTCAGTGCCTCCACCCAAGCTTAACTATAATAGTGAATATGATAGTCAAGGCTCGCCTGGGTAAGCCTTAGTTACCATGCAACCTGTATATTACAGGTGTAGCACAGTATGTACATATAAGACTATGTAGGGGGTCTATGTATTAATAATTGCGGTGCTGTGATTATTAACGGTCCAACTCCCCTAAAGACCCCATAGACGAACAGTAGTTTAAACCATCTGAAGATGGTATAAACTACCGATGCTAAACTCAGAAAAGCTTTGCTTTTTGGAGTTTAGTACAGATCGTAGTCCCCATTGATAATAATGAGGACTGCGATCTGCAGTGCTATGTAGCACTTTGCCGGAGATTTCTGTGTAAATATTTTTATTTACAGTTATAGATTACTGTACATACCAAAAGGAAAATAAAATAAACTTCATAGCGGCATATTAGTTGTCCAAGCAGATGGGGGATGGTGTCCTTGGCAATAGTCACCATTCCTCGCCTTTTCAGGACACAAAGGCAGACCATGAGCTGACAGCTTACAGTAAATGGCTAACAGAGTGTCCTCTATTATGGTAATAAAAGGCTCTTGCTTGCTTTGGGAGAAGGGACCTGATGCATTGTATGTGACTCCCGATCCACTGGGCATGTGCATTACTACTGTATGAGCCTCCTTATGCCACAGCATAGCGCGACTAGCAGGGCGCTACATGGCTCCGGAGCGGCTCCACTGGGCATGCGTCGGAGATCCCATGTGCAAGGCCCGGAGCTGGCAGCCACCACAGCGCTGACATGCCGACAGTGCCATAAGTGTGTGTCCCCTCTTTCAAACAGAGCCCACTACCAGTGTCTGAACTCATGAAATTACTATAGTATTTAAGTCTGGGTCAGCGCCGGAAGTGCCGCAAGTGTGCGTTTTAAACGCACAATCAGTTTGTAATACAGAGACCTCACTTTTAAACAGGGCCTACTACTAGTTTAAATAGTCATGAAATCACTATAGTGTCTAAGTCTGGAACAGTGCCGCAAGTGTGCGTCTTAAAACGCACATTCAGATTATAAGAAACTGACACATTCATGTGTGGATGGTGTCCTTGGCAATGGTCACCATTCCTCGCCTTTTCAGTTAACAAGGGAAGACCTTTAGCTGACAGCTTACAGTAAATGGATAACAGAGCATCCTTTATTATGGTAATGAAAGCCTCTTGCTTGCTCTGGGGGAAGGAACGTGATGCACTGTGTGTGAGCCGCTCCATACGCCATGGCATAGCGCGACTGGCGTATGGAGCGGCTCCACTGGGCATGCGCTACAGATCCCATTGTAACCCCCTGAAGCAGACAGCCACCAAAGCGCTGGCAGTGCCGATAGTGCCGCAAGTTTGCGCTTTAAAACGCACACTCAGTTTGTAATACAGAGACCCTTCTTTCAAACAGAGCCCACTACCAGTTTCTGAAGTCATCAAACCACTATATCACTAAATCCTGTAATGAAGATTTAAAAAAATAATAATAATAATAATAATAATTTTATTCTCCAAGTCTCGAACACGTGACAAGCACTGTTGCAAGGCAATCACCTAACCACTAACCCACACGCCAACCATGTCAAGAAGCACACCTGGGGGTAAATTTACTAAAGTGAGAGTTTTTAGAAGTGAGTTTTAAAAGTGATGTTGCCCATAGCAACCAATCAGATTCTACTTAACATTTAACTAGCACCTTATAGAGGATAATAGCTAGAATCTGATTGGTTGCTATGGACAACATCACTTTTTAAAACTCACTTCTAAAAACTCTTACTTTAGTAAATTTACCCCCTGTTGTGTATGTGATGTGATGTCTGCGAATTACAGCAGACAATGTGTACAATGTCAATAGCGGGCTCATCCTTGTGCACTCCACCCACCCGCTGCTGTTTTTAATAATAAAAAAAATTCTTCCTTTCAAAATATTATACTAGTACATATATACACAGTACCCCATCATTAGAGATAATTCATCCCATCTCATTGCAAGCTGTACGTGCGTCTCATTAATGTACAGTATCGTTTATACCGTGATAAGAACAGGGCAATTACACTACTGTACAGCTACTGTATGTACAGTATGTGTACTGATTTGCGTCCCGTTCTAAGAGCTTATGTGGTATTAAAAAGATTGGTTGTGTGAACATGTAATATGCAAATACACTGCGTGAATGCGATATCTATCCAATTTAACAGTATGGTATTCAGTACAAATGACATCAGTGGAGCACTCGTCACCCAGCGGTTAAGTGGTGTATTACATGCCGTAGCGTATATTTCATTGAAGAATACCACGGAACGCCAAAGTCCAGCCATCACGTAACGTTCCATGGCGTGACACAGAGGCCTGAATGGCGCGCTATGAGCAACAAACTAGATGGGCCCATCTGTACAAGAATAAATAAGACAGAAATGGTATTATATAGCAATATATATAAAAAATAGAAGAACCTACTAAACAAAATGGGATATAGACAAAACCGCCTACCATAGGTAAAAAATTTAAAAAAGAACCGAAGGTGCCATTCGTGCTCAGAGATTTTGAAAACAAAAGCAGGGGCAAGGGATGAGTACAGAAATACACCACCATTACAAATCCCAATTATAATAGTCGCATATTATAAAAACAACCTACATCTGCCAAACTAAATAAATACACCCAAAACATATAGTGAAAGGAAACACCCCGCCACAGCTCACCCGGAGGTATATAGAAAAGTACATGAAATATTTGAAAGGCACATCCCGAAGCTTCATCACAAATGTCAGGAGTTGAAAATGGATTTTTGGACTCCCCAAAGCAGAATCTTGGTGCCCGAAGACCCAATGGTAGACAACCTTTGACGTAACCGGAGCCAATAGAAAGGATAAGTGAACTTGTACTGAAGAAGAGAAGACTACGGAGGCAGGGGTCAGAGGCTCATCCACATCGACACACTCCAAAACCCTCTGAGTGGCTTGACAGGGAAGGAAAGAATCCACCTTTAAATCTCCAATTCTGTCAACAAACCTCTGGGTAGAGACACCAATACCCTGAAGGGTCTGCTGAAGAGCAAGCATAATGGAAGTGGACAGTAGGGACAAATGAAGAATGAAAGGCTTTGCGTGTGATCTGAGACCACAACGAAAAAATGACATGAGAGACACCAGGCACATATCCACACCATGTAGCAGCCAGAAGATGTAAAAAGACTTCCAGAAATAGCCCTGAATGGAAGGACAATGCAGGCAGTAATCAGCGGGAGCCATAGAGATCAGGGAACTGGGATGCACCACACTTCACCCAAACAGAATGGCCGCCGACACAAGGAAACATTACCGGTAATAGAAAGATCCAGAGAAGGCAGCATCACCGCAGGAAGGAACGAGCCTGCAAAGAATGAAGTCCGTCGCCCAGGAGTTCTGGAACAGCAGGGAGACAGAAGCAACACCCATGAAGGATCCCAGTGGTAAGATGGAGGCGGCTAGCACACCGCGCACCCCAAGCACAGGAGCTCGCCAGCAGGAATTATAGAGGAGACAGGCATTGGAACTCACTCTCAGGATACCATAAAATGCAGCCAACAACTCAAACAAGGCCTGCAGGTAAGTACACTTCTGTGGTCAGCCGCGGGAGCTGGTAGAGAGGCAGAGTACCCAGCCACACTATTTATTGGAGAAATACAGTAGCAAGGAAACACCATTCCAGCAACCTGGCACCAACTCCAAAGAGACAGGAGTGGATGCTCCACCAGAATAGGCACACCAGGGGAAGAACTTACAGGAGAACAGAATAAAAAAACAGAATTTTCACGAGAAAGATGGCAGAATGCGACCTACGCCATGCTACTCCAGGCCAAGCACCCCACTGATTCACTTTTTTCACACCATGACTGTCCAGTAACCAAGGGACAGAGCAGCATGTAAAACAACTAATGTGTCTTTCATCTCATCTTGTTTCCATGACAATTTGTTAGGAAAAATTCCAGGAATAAGCAGTAAGAAGACAGAAGTACTGTAGAACTCAAATAATAGTTTACTATTGTTGTTTTCTTACCTTGTGCCTTTTTGGAGTCATTGCTGCCTCTTGAAGGATTATGCCTGCTGTGATCTCTACTTTGCCCTTGGCTGTGGCTGTTGTGACTTCCTGCAAAGGATAACCAGATATATTGGTTTAAACAAGAAAGAAAAAAAGCTAGATTAATAAATTCTAACAAGAGACTCTAGGGCACCAAAGTATTGTCTGAAATTATGCGAATCTGTATGTATAAATAAACTAGCAGTATCTGACTCCGCTCGGGTGGAAGTCAGTGATCTCTCCCTAGGCAGCCAGCTCCCGCCCTCAGTTGGTTGCCCTGAAAATAATTTAGAAAAGGCTGAGAGCAGTGCAGGGGACCCCTTTCCATGAAGCGCCGCCCACAACCCCCTGACAGCCAATTGTGATGATCCTTAGCCTAAAATCTGCCTGGGAAACATACCTACACAATGGTGAAAACAGAGTCACAATTGGTTCAGTGGGTACGGAGTTTATCACAATCACACAAAGAAACAAACAAACAAACAGACGTTCTCATTTACCGATCTCTCCCTTGGCAGCTTGCTACCTCCCTCTGTGGGCTGCACTCTGGTGATCTCTGCCACTTGGACATCAGTTCCCTTGTACTGAGGCATGCCTCCTGCACAGGAACCACCTCTAGAAACTTGTACTGAGCCAGCCCCACTGACTGCCCTCTGGTATTCACCGAGGACAATGTTGCAGCCTCTCCAGATGACAGGGAGCTTCACTGACCACCGCACATAATGGGTCCCTGAACAGCGGGTACACCAGCACTTTTGTAATAGGTCTCCTCAGGTGGTAGCTGCCCTTTTTACCACAGGCTCTGACTCCATTCACTGCTCACAGCAAAAGCTCCTCTTCGGAGCACAGGGCTGAAAATAATTTAGACTTGCCGAGAGCAGTGCAGGGGTCCCTCCCCACAGCACCCTGATGACCGATCGTGATGATCCTTAGCCTAAAACCTGCCTGAGAAAGGTACCTACACAATGGTGAAACCAGCATCACAATTGGTTCAGTGGTTGTGGAGTTTATCGCAATCACACAAACAAACAGACATTCTCATTTATAAGATATACAGACATAGATAAAATAAAAAAATACAAAAAAGTGTAAATGAGTACGTGAAAGTCAATAAGTGAATAGCATTTTACTATTGCAATTATCTTACCATGTGTCTTTCTGGAGTCTTTGCTACCAGCAGAAGGATTATGCCCACTCTGATCTTCTCTTTGGTTGTTCCTGTTATTACCACCTGCAATGGACAGCAAGAGCTTTTAGTTTAAGACAGAAAAAAGGCTAATAGCCAGTTTGACTATCTTTTTATGGCACACAAAGAAGTGACTTTCCATGTGAGGCAGTGAAATATCACAGGCTAAGGAGGAAATGTAACAGCCTGCAAGAAGCAGACATCTGCGCTATTTCGGCGAGTCCGCCTGTTTTTTAAAGCGGTAATAATTAAAAAAAAAAAACTGTACTGAGTGGAAAGAGGGAATGGGGGCATGCCCCGTAGCTTCCAGAGTGCTGGGCATACCCCCTGCATGACTAAAATGCGGGGCATGGCTTGTGGGTTAGGCATTTCTACAAGGCCATGCCCCTTTTCCCAGACACGTAACTTTGGCACATGCAAAAGCCCCTATCCGTACTTTCCAAAAGTAGGAAGGTCTGTAAATGTACTGTAGTAGCTGCAACTTGCAGGCAATGATGAGTTCCCGGCAAGTCTGCCTGATATATTAATAGCAGTAATTTAAAAGGCAAAACCAAGATCTTTTTCATTAAAGCTAAAAAAAAGCTTGAAAAGACAATGTGTGTCTTTTTCATGAAAAATACTGCAGATTAATAAATTATAGCAAGATCTCCAGATGAGCTGAGCAATCTTTTCACGTTTATAAGAGCTAACCAATATAAAATGAAGTGCCTTTACTCTGATTCGCTGAACTTTAATATGGATAACAGTTGACAACGGCCTGAGCTTAAATGGCAGATTGATGTTCGAGGCATTGATTCTCCCGATACACTACTGCACTAGTATGATAACACAATGGCAATTTTACATTCATCGATGTTGCAGGAGGCTCATATTTGAACAGTCAAAAGAACATAATGTACATGGTTGTGGGAGAATCTGGTTCCTTTCTTAAATATAGACATGCTATTAACACTTCTTTCACAATATGTGGGCTTGTGGTAAAATCAGATTTATAGCCACACATCCAACAGTTAATTTCCCTTGCGTAGTCATTGTTACTGTTCTTAAAAAGATCATCTTTTGTAATTGGATTGCGGCCACATCTTTATTTTAGGAAATAGTTACATGTTTACTACATCCTTCTCAATGTCAGACTCTGGGCCTGATTCAGCCAGGATCAACACAACTGCAATTACACATGCAATCAGCCGATTGCTGCGTTCTGCACATGCGTATACATTGCATTGTGCGTGCACAAACCAGCCACTGCAATCAGGACTGCGATCGCAATGACTACGCAGACCGAATGACAGGAAGGGCCGTTTGTGGGTGGTGACGGGGGGTGGTCAATGAAACGCAGGCGTGCCAGTGCGTTCTAACGCCATTGCAGGGGCATGCAGTTCAAGTACACAGTGTGCGCGCTGAGGTTAACAATTCCTGAGTAAAGTCTGACCTTGTACAAGTGTGCGTGAGGCTCCGATTGTACTCGATGTTACTGATGGTTTCGCAGTCTTGCTTACGGATGTGTGTAAGGTAAGGTGGGTGACCTTATGTAGTACTGTGATGGCATAGCGTTCGCAATGGATTAGCATATCATCACAGTGAGACTGCGTGTGTAATCGCAGCCACGATTGCAGTTACGATCCTTGCTGAATCAGGCCTTCTGTCTGCCATTGAGACAGGAATTGCATAAGTATTGGGTTCTTTACATTGAATCCTTCGGGGGAAAGGGCAAATTAAATTTGTGGTGATGCCCACATATCAGCAATTTATGGTAGTGCTGACATTGCAAGTTTGCGATGCTGTTGGACGCGAGGTGCTGTTCCAGAATGGCACATCGCATCAATGCATATGAATCGCATTCCCCACTTGGAATCTTCTCTGTATAAACTTATATAATTGTAAACTTAAACAATTTGAAACCACTGACCAGTAGCTGTGTCCAGTTGTTGTAATGAGTTAAATAACTGATATTGTATGCACTGCGGTTTGAACTGCGTTATGCCATCAGGGACAGCCGGGTGTGGAATATCAGCAAAACCGGCATTTGATTGGTAAAGGATGGGAAGGACCTATTTTATTATGATGGAGTAACATATCACCTTTAAGGCACCAATTCCATTTTTATTCACGGTTTTCCCTGTCTGCTTATTAACCCTTACCTTTATGCATATCCTTACATCTGTTTACTTCTCCTTGTGCTTTTCTCTCTTTGCTCTACTTTTCCAGTCTTTCTTTTTCTTCATCCAACATATTTTTGTGCCCCATACCCCTTCACCTCACCTGTGTTCCATGTTTCCCTTTTTTCCTGTGAATGGACTGTTTATTTGTCTGCTTTGAAAAAGTATTGTGGTTTGACTTGACTTTTTGTGCGGTCACTTTACTTCTGTGTTTGCTTTCATTGTTCTTTCCAGTTTGTGTTTACCTTCTGCTCTCCCTTGCAGTCTGTCCTTTCCTTCATATTTCTCCTCTTTTAAAATTCCCCTCCCTTCTCCCATGCCCCACCTTCGCAAGTCCACCCCCACCCCTCCTTGGTGTCTTGCTGAGTGTGCCATCCACTCTTCTCTGCAGGTTATCCGCTTGCCCCTAACTTGACTTTTCTGCACATGTGCCAGTTGTTGGTCCTTCCACCACTACAGTGAGCCTGCTTCTCCTGCTGTGGTACTGTTCCCTCTGCTTATGCCTATCACCACTTTATGTTAGCCTATCTCCTTTAGATTTGTGTTATGTCACATGGGAAGCCTGTAGTTTTCTACCCAGAAAGGAACACCATACCTACTGTGACACCTGAAGGAGGCTCGGTTATGTTTTGGGGCTGCTTAGCTGCATCTAGCATGAGGTGCCTTGAATCTATGCAGGACCCAATGAAATCTTAGGACTATCAAGGCATTCTGAAGTGAAACATACTACCCAGTGTCAGAAAGCTCTGTCTCAGTCACATATCTTGGGTCTTCCAAGAGGATAATGACCCAAAATACAAAGCTAAAAGCACTGGACTATTCAGGAAAGGCCTTCTATGAGCTATGAACTGATGAGCTCATTCAGACCCGTTCGATATGCTGCGCTCTCTCGCGGATATGCAAATTCTGTGAATGGACGGCCAGGAATAAGGACGCCCTCTATGTCTTAGAGAGCGACGGCAGAGTGATTGCACGCCGGTGTAATGACGCCCACTTTTCATTCTAAGCACATGTCATCTCCAGGAAGTGTATGATTAATCAGTAACATTGAGCGCTATCGGAGCTGCTCGCAGCCCTTGAGGTAGACCCTACCCCACTGCAAGCACTGCGATCACTGCAGGCTGAAATACAACCAGGTGACATGTACAATGACGCTTCCATGCTAATTATGCACGCCCAAAGAATGCAGTTTTGACGCCTGCATTCGTTCATCCACTCTCCCGTTTTCCTGGACCTTCCCATGTTACCACACACAAACAGCACTATCTGTCACTCAAAGTAGAGCTCAGTCTTTGTGCTACGAGCGCACGATTCCCGATCGCAGTGACTGGTTCGCGCACGCGCACTACGACTTTTATACACATGCGCAGTTGGCAACAATTGCCCTGCTGTGAGAGAGCGCAGCATGGCGAAAGGTTCTGAATGAGCTCCTGAATCCTATCGACCTATGGAAAGAGCCGAAACATGCATTCTGAAGAAGGTACCCATCAAACCCGAGACAGCTGGAGCAGTTTGCTGAGGAATAGTGGGCCAAACTAGCTATTGATAGGTTCAGAAGTTTCATTGAGTGCTACAGAAACTACTTGATTGCAGTGACTGCCTCTATAGGATGTGCAACAAAATAGTAGGTTAAGGGTCCCATTATTTTTGTCAAAGCTATTTTCATTTGTTTTATTTAAAATACTATGTTAAATCAAAAATCAAATGCTAAATCTGATTTCTATTAAATATGCAATAAACAATGATAGATGCAAATCACTTTTGTCAGTTTAAAGTTAGTTCAGAGAAAAATATGGGTTCTTCTTTTTCCCTGGAAGGGTACCAACAATTCTGTTCACATCTGTAACAGTTTATGTAAGGTTTGCCTCCAGGTTCTTTCATAAGGTGGCAGTGAGTATGTATCTCTGAGGAAGGGGCTTTATTTTGTTTTGCTGGTTTGGCATTGTTTGCGAACCTTATACAAATAAAGGGTGCCTGACATGGTGATGTGCACATCTGATAATTGTCCCATAACTGTGTCTTACTCGCCATGTGACAGATGCAGTTGGGATGCTATGATAACTTGCCACAATGGCAGTACTGGTGTAAGCTTACACATGGTTTCTCTGATGGTTTGCATGGGAGCGGGCTCATTTGTTTAGAAGAGCCTTATAATATTTATGTTTGTCTGAAATTGTGATGCACAGTTGTGATTGTTTCGCATCTTCTAATTACTTGCTATATAAAGCAAGTTAGGTAGTTAGGTGTTTTGCTAGCTTTGAGCCAAAATGACAATGTTGGGGTATTAGCTTTCACACGGCTTCTATGGCTCACTTGGGTAGTGGCGAAATATACAGTAGAATTTGGCTGATTAACTTGCAGCTGCCTATTACCGTTTCTGCTGGTTGGTTACCTTTCAAAGTATTATTTCTATGGCTCCCTGATGTATTTTCTCGCTACCTCTATAGAACCTACAGGGATTCAAGGTTGGTTATGCTAATGAGCAGCATGGATGGTGTAATAGTTAGAGGTCTTGGGTTCATCTCCCACCATGGCCCTAACTGTGTGGTGTTTGTATATTCTCCTGTGCTTGCATGGTTTTCCTCTGGGTACTCCAGTTTCCTTCTCTGTATTGCACTGCAGAATATGTGTGTGCTATATAAGTAACTGGTATTAAATATAATAATAAATACATAAATTAGAAATTGGAGTTCTCAGTTCCAAATTTGTTCCATTTACTTTGACAGTGAGGATTCAGTGACTATAGTCATGTTAGGTGCAAGTTATGTGTAGTATTTGTGTCAATAACATGCAGGGTCATCCTATCTGTCATGTCTATCTATTATCCGTCTTCTTCAATTGCTCCTGTAATGTCCTATGCTGCATTGTTTCTGTATGCGATAGGGTTGAAATCGTAACCATACAGCTTTTCTGCATAACTGTAATATCGTATCTATGTTTGTCAAATGTAGAAATTTTCTGTCTTTTTGTGATTTCTAAATGCTTAGGTATTTTCCACAGGTTGTACTTATGAATTATGTTTATATATCATTCTGTGTACTTATTTATTACTGGAAAGTTCAATCTCCCATCAGTGCGTACTTTTAACTATATGTTCCATCTTATAGATGGTGCTGTGGAACATTTGTGACACCTTGAAAATAAAAGATAATAATGATTGTGGGCTTGATTCAGATATGTACTGTACGTAAACCCGGTGATTTCCGTATATATCCGATGTTTGGGTGTCTGCGGATGCGCAAGACCTGTTCTGCACATGAGCAAAAGGGGTCCTGCGAGATCGCTCACAGTCCCCCCTTAGCCGCAGCATGATTAACATAGTGCATAGTGCTTGTGAAGCGCTTCATTACAGTGTTACAGCCGCTGACACCGTAACGTAGCATTTCGCATGCAGATACACCCGCACAGAATATAAGCATACCACATATAATTTTAATCAGTAGAAGCTTTTGCTACCTATTCACATTGTAATACGAATAAGACACATTTGAAGGTAAAAATTTGCACTAAAAGACGATCTGTGCTAACGAGTTACACGGAGCTCCTGCATTATGTGTAGCGCGACTTGTAGCACACGGAGGACAAATGTATATGGACACAACTTTACCCATGAAAAAGAAAGGAACAATATCTAGTGCAACAGTGCCAGTAGGTGGCTGGAAACAATTATTTTATTTGTATCCACTCATATGAAAACAAATAAAATCAGCATATAACAAAAACATGGCTCACACTAAAAGGGTCCAATTTTTCTGTAGTGTGTAGGTAAGATGGTTTTGGTCAATCGCTGATAAAACAGCCCAAATATGCTCGGTTTCAATTAAGGTCACAATATTGTATAGAGTGTGGGAAATCTCGACAATCTGGCCCTATTTCCTCCGATTTTTAATGTTTACCTAATCATCCTTGTGGACGGACAAATGCAAATTATCTATTAATGCTCCAGCAAATTGGCAGGTTTTTAACAAATATCGTATAGTGTGTACTGCCGATATCAGGACCTTCCACTGTTAGAAACATTGTGCCGTTTGTCGATTTGATTGACAAATCGCTTTAGAGTGTTACTAGCATTAGGGTGGATTATGTTATGATAATATTATGATAATTTAGAATTTTTAATTTTCTTTTTTTATACACCTATGGAATAAACACATTGGTGGAAATTTATTAAAGCTTGGAGAGAGATAAAGTACTAACCAATCAACGTCTAATGCTGGATACACACTGGCAGATATACTGGCTGATCAATTGATCGGCCAAAATATCATGTGTGCGTCGGCCAGTGTGTACCAGCGAAATGTCTGTGAATGACGTCATTCACAGACATATCACGTCGGCTGTGCTGCACATCCGATGGCTGATATATCTGCTCATCGTGCCGTGACTATGGGCAGTCAGCCAAACACCTGTACACACAGTAAATTTGATCAATGCAAGCAACAATTTGCCCTCCCATTTTACTATTCGTCTTCTCATACCATGTGCCTTTTCTGAGTCATTGCTGCCTCTGGAAGGATTATGCTTGCTGTGGTCTCCACTCTGTCCTTGGCTTTGGGGTTTGTGACTATCTGAAATGGAAAAAATATATATATTATTTAAGGACAGAAAAAAATGTAAAAGCTTATGTTACTTTCTTTTATATGGTACATAGAGAAGTGACTTTTCTATGACATGCATTGAATACCACAGATTAATAAAATCTAACAAGAGACTCTGTTGCACCAAAGCCTCAGATAGATATATTTTGTTTGGTGGTTATTACACATGTGAGGCCCTACAACAGTTACCACAGCACACACACTGGAAGCAGGTATCTCCAGTGTATGTGGCAATGAATTATGTTGTTTATGCGTGGTGTGGTAATGCGCATGGAGGGGGTGTTGTGTTTGTTACATGTGTGCATACACTGACTATGACATGCTTGAGCTGCCCACATTCTGCAGTCATGCCCACCATCTCCCAATTTCAAACTCACAATGTTGGGAGGTATTAACTTTCCACCAAGCCTGTCCAGTCACAAATGGTTCAGGACAGCACATCACACAGCTAATTTGTCTCGCTCTCACACTTTGTTTGCCATACCAATTTATCAGGCAAAAATTCTGGAAAAAGAATATTCAAAAACAGTGAGGATGACGTCTGACCAATGATAATGACGTCTAAGAAATAACAAAAACATCAATGCAATATACAGAGTTCTTTAATATGGCCAGAATGTCTGAAATTATCTGAACCAATCTTAAGACAAACAAAAAGTATAAAACGGAGTACAGGGCATTGATCAACGCATGAAACAATTTATAATACCATATTGCTATTACTGTTTTCTTACCATGTGCATTTTTGGAGTCATTGCTGCCTCTGGAAGGATTATGCCTGCTGTGACCACCACTTTGCCCTTGGCTGTAACTACCTGCAATAGACACAATGATCTCTTAGATCGTACAGGATCACTTACTCGAACCGCAAGGGAACTCGCACCCATTTGTATTGAACCCAAAGTGTCTTCATAGTTTACATAGAAGTGACTTGTCCATGAGATTTTTTTTTCTAATACCACATAATAATAAGATCAAGCAGCACGAAAGAATCAGATAAATATTTTGGTCTGTACATATAAAAGTGAGGACCTGCATCAATATAATATCTACACTTTATGATGTTATATGGTAAATAAATTCAAAATCCCATATCAAATCTCTATACATTTTTTTAATTACATGTTTTTTTAAATCATGTTACATGTTGGTTAAACTATATTGTAAAATTTTCTACTTCTTATCTTTTATTTGGTCACATGGTGACAGTATACTACTTCTATTACTTTTTTCTTTATTTGCAAATTATTTAACTGTACTTTTTATTTTTTTACATCAAAAGAATATCTTGAATCTCAGCCACTATTCTAACAGGCACCCAGAGATCAAACCCTTGTCCACTGCCACCACTTATTCATAGGTTCCCAAACAGCTAGAAGCCAATTTGACTTTTTCATGAGATGCATTGAAATTCCGCAAGTTCTCGCAGCGCACTCTTTGGCACCAATTTAATTAATGTTTCTTCATCATATTTACTATATGTTTTATTTGACCTAATTTCAATAGCTAAAACAATATTTTCAATTATACACACTCCATGATTAAATTTGAGCTGTTAAAATGTATTACACATTTTTCCTATCGTTTGGTTACATGGTGACTGCATCTAACCTATACAATTAGATTTTCTTATAGACATGGAATTCATGAAGAGTTGCACCTTTCCCCTGCAAAATGCTGCTGTTCATAGTGAGAATGCTCAATAAACAGGAGTATGAATTAATCTGTATGCAAACTCAGTCATACACCACGTTGCACTCCATTGTCTCCATTCTAAAGGTGCCAACACACTAGACGACTCACAATATATGTGATGTTGTCAACGATTTCCCTTGAACTCCCCCGGCAACTCCCCTGCACTCCCAGACAAACAAGATCAAACGATCTGACCAACGACCTAAATGCTGTTAACAAGATTGACAGATCTTGCCTGCTGTAGGCAAGATTTGAAGATGCGGTGTACGACCCGCAGGGACGCGCATCTGCATCGTGAACATGAGTGGACACTCACAATTTCGACATATTTTCACGATTTGTCAATCCGATGCGTCTTAATCAGGCAAATCGAGCAAAATATCGTCTAGTGTGTACGCACCTTTAGAGAGGTAGAATGGGAAGAGAAGGGGTTGGCTGATGGAGCATCTTGTGAGCTATGTAGAGGGAAAGAAGATGCAGATATGCCTGCACAACTTACAAACTAGATAGAAAGGAATAAGCCACAGAAAGACCTCATAGGAGACATATCTGTTACAGCTGCCTCCCCTTGTGCAAGATCTGTGCTGCTGCTGATAATTAAGAGCACAGATCTTGTATACCCTGATATTAATCAGTGGGCCTCCACGTAAAAGTAAAACCAGCACTATGGCTGCTAGCCTAAAGATGGCAACAGCAAAATCAGAGGGACAAGAAATGTGAGTTCCCTATGAAGTTGCCACTTCTTACTATAGGCTTTGCCAGACATGACCTAAATACATGTCTACATATTGATTGTCGACCTAATGACCACGTCGATAGAGAAATCACAATGGATGCGAGGGGTCCAGACCCCTTGCAAATGCCAAAGGTGTATGTGTGAGAAAGGGGGTGTGTGTCTAGTGCCCGCCCCCCTCTGCTTCACACTGGGGGCTTGCGCAGCGCTCCAGGACCTCCTGGGAAGCATCCAGACTCTCCCAGCACTGGATGATATGCGCATGCACACGTCATCCATCACCACTGCAGTGCTGCAAATTTGGTGTCACCCTCTCAGATGGTCTCACCCAGTGTGACCCACACCCCCTAGTGATGTCACTACACGTCAACATTCTGACTGTCGACATTCAGAACTGGTCGACATTCTGGTATACACATTCTGAATGTCGACAAGTCAAGTCACACCACACCCAATAAAACAACATATCAACAAAAACATAAAAAAGAAACAAAACATCAATTAAAGAAATAAAAAATGGAGGATGTAAAAAACCCACTCTAAGGATGAAATTTCCCTATTAAGGAAGGGATTAAAATTATTTTCCTCAACTTCAATAAACATTTTTGATTTTTATGTTGCTCTTCATAAATTTATTAACTATTAAAATATTTTTTTTGTATGAAGACAGATAATAGGTAATTACAGGAAAATATTAATGTTAAAAAATAAAGAAAAAAAAATGTTTCCCTCTTATCTGAAGGTCCATGTATTGAGAGCTTTAGTAAATTAGTAATGGATGAGGTTGAAAAAATTATTAAAAATACTAATACTAAAAATAATTATGAGAAATTGTAACACAGAAGGAAAGAAATGCATATAAAAAATGAAAAGAAAAAAAATTAACCAACCAGCAGATAATGGATATGGATAAATATAAGGATGGTATAAAAAAAAAAAAAAAAAACTTAATGAGGGGAGAAAATACAAACTGTTAAGAGGATTTGCAATGGAATATATTATATATATATATATATATATATATATATATATATATATATATATATAGAAGAAGAGTTTGGCCAGTAATCCTTATGCTTACACTGATTTCCATCTTCATGGTTAGTACATATCATTCCCATATTAAGGTTATAGGTGATTTCTTGAGGAAATTAAAACAAGTTAAATGGCAAGAGGGTTATTTCCTATGTTCAGCTGCCTGGGCTCTGCAGACTGTCCAATATTATTTGGAAATCTCAGTCAAAAACATGAAATTGCAAAGTGTCTTTCTTTCTAGCACTTAATTTATTTTGGACAATATTTATTTTTATTTTGGTAGGAATTATTATTTGTATTCATAAGTATGGCAATAGGCACCAGGTTCGCCCACAGCTATATCAATGGTGCAATGGGAGCTAAATACCATCTGGCCCCAGAGTAAAATGGTGGAGGGCCTGGTGTCCTGGTTCTGATTTATCAATTACATTTTTTTATTGGGTCAGCTGACTGTAACAGTTTAGAGCTGTTTTCCAAACAGCTAAACATAAATGATTATAATATTCACTTAATGATTGATACCAGTTTGTCTCAAATCAATTTTTCTTGACATTGCATATGTGAAATCAAATCAATTAAATATGAAAACATATAGGAAACCCATGGATCAAATTATATTCATTTGGATAGTGAACATCATTGGAACTAGCTCAAAAACATACCTGTGGGACAGTTTCAAAGTATAGAGAGAAAATGTACTGAGGATAAAATATCTGAGTCCCAGGTGATTTTTTTTTTTCTAGTAAGGTATATACAGAGGAATTAATTACGACAGCACAAAAGATGGTAGATGCTATAAAAAGGGAAAACCTTTTAGGAAAAAAAAGGCAAAAATCTGAAGATCATAAATTGTCTTTTATCTCTATATGTCACCAAGATCATAAGAAAATAGAGAACATCATTACCACCCATTGGGGTATTGTGATAAAAGATCCAGCATTGGGGAATATAATTCTTGAAAAAACAAAATTAATCTACCAAAGAGCCAGAAATCTTAAAGATGATTTAGTAAAGGTTTTTAGGTGTGAGGATTTCTAAATGTGCAGGAATGTGAGAAGTAAAAAGAATAAAAACTGTGAAGTATCCATTAATGGCAAAAATATATAAAAAAGTGAATTTATTACATGTAACAGGCAAAATGGCTATCATAATATTTAGCTATTAGTAAAAGAAAGTTTAAAGACATACTTCTTGTCCTCTCACTTTAAATATAAGATAACTGAATTAAGCATGTACTGCAAGTACTATCTATGCATGTTAGATGCAGCATTCAAACAATTCATGTGACATGCAATACGTGTCACTTCCGATGTAATGGTGGAATGCAGGAGGTATGCATACCACCTCTGTTTGAAAAAATATAGCATTCTTTAAAAAATCAAGCTATAAATGAAGGTTTGAGCAGTCTAGTTTTTGACTGTAAGCTCAGATCAAGTCACTTATTTAGATTATTATTAGTGCATTTATAAATATAAACTCCCATTTTTACAATAGGGATTCAGAGATGGAACATTAATCTTTTGAATGGAAAGTGAATACCTGTACACTGTCTTTATAAGGAAAATGGCATTTTATATTAAAGAGTTATGGCCCTTACACACGGGTCGATCAGACAACGATCAGATATCGTTGTCTGATCGCCATGCTGTGCTGGATGTTCGATATCGAACATCCAGCAACATGCACCAACCCCCTAACGACTTAACGATCGCGGGTCCCTAGAACAAACAGGCTAACCTGGGCGATATCGACCAGGCTGGCCTGCATGCACAGGCGATGGTCGATATAGATATCAACCATCTGTGCCCGCACATCGACCATTGTTTGGTTGTTAGAGGGGTTGAAAAAAAGAACGATATAAACGATCAAACGATAACGATGGACCGTGTGTATGCATCATTACATTCTGCACATGAAAGGTGAAAGTCATCAAACTGTAGGCAGTTTTAGAGAACTGGGCACTGTTTTTTGTGTTATATTTATCAGTTAATATTAGCTTGGGGCAATGATAGGTATTAATTTTTGTACAGCAAGCTTATGAGTGCTAATGGAAAGAAAGGGGGGAGGTTTTTTGTCTTTGGGGAGGTTCTATATGTAATGATCAGCAGGAATTTGCTTCTATGTCCTATAAATAATTACTGTGCACCCATCTGTTGGCATACATGGTGCGCTACTGCACTTCCCTCCAAATTGCTTCACACCAGAAGTATCTGCCCATACCTAACCATGATGGCTGCCATAACTTGGCTCCTAATTGTGTTTGAGCAACTCAGTGGTACACGGCGGTGTACAGTACCACTTAGCTCCATGGCAAATCCTACAAATCCTTCTGCCAACACCTACATAAATGACCAGCTGGTCCGCTGTATGCTCCACTCCATCTCCACTGCCCATATGTGTATCTGTTAGTATGGCTGTACGATTACTGTGCGCTATAAATAAACCAAAGCTCCTGGTTAAGTCTATCCAGCTGGTGTGCTCCAAATTGTTCTTTCCACTGGTGTCTATTCACTATTCACCATCTTGTGTACAGTACAACACATAATAGTACACACATATCAACAGGTTATGGTCCCAGGCAAAATCTGAGAGATTTATCCCATGTGAAAGGTTGAAATGGAAATGCAACTTAAGTGTTAGAAGTTGTGGAATGTTACTGTTAACACAGGTGATAGTCCAAGTCCTGATGATGTAGATAAGGCCATGGGAACTATTGGCTTAAGTGTTAAACAGCATGTTTATTCTGTAGTACGTGGAAAGATGTCAGCACATAACATGTGGACAGACCCATGGACAGTGTATGAAGATAAGGGTCCAATGAAAATAATTAATCTTAGGTGCTCACTGTATAACACTATTTTGAAAGAATCCAAAAGTATGAGTGACTACATTGATAGAATGATGTCCCTATCTCAGCAATTAATGTACGTAGAAGTACAGGTTGATTATGATGAGTTCACCATGGCAATGCTGCATTACACACTAAAGATGCCAAGCCCAGATAATTAAAGTGCAAGTGTTATGTACTGTATGTCATAAGATAGGACACAAAACGTTTGATTGTAAACTGAAAAATGTGGATACTGCTCAGAGAAAGAAGTGCAAAAGTAAGAATGAGTCTGCTTGACTCAGGTGCCACAAGACATTTCAGTTGTAATCAAGAGTGGTTCACTACAATGAACATGTGTAATGCTATCACAGTCAGAGGAATTGGAGATATGGGGGAAAATGTATCAAGCCTTGAAGAGAGATAAAGTGGAGAAAGATAAAGTACCAACCAACCAGCTCTGTCATTTTTCAAACACAGCCAATAAAATGGCAGAAGCTGACTGGTTGGTCCTTTATTTCTTTCCACTTTATCTGTCTCCAAGCTTTGATACATATGCCCAAAGTACTTACAGCTATAAAAGTTGGAAAAGTCACTACCCACCTAAAAGTAGGAGCTGAAATTAAAG
Organism: Taudactylus pleione; assembly: GCA_031769625.1. Classification (NCBI taxonomy): domain Eukaryota; kingdom Metazoa; phylum Chordata; class Amphibia; order Anura; family Myobatrachidae; genus Taudactylus; species Taudactylus pleione. The sequence goes on from JAUIMM010000185.1 coordinate 10,725,303, forward strand.
TCAAAGAAATCCATAATGTATTATACAGTATGTACCAGCTATGGGGACAAAAATCATAGATATCAGTATCTTGCAGCAGAGAGGACACAGAGTCCAGTTTGCAAGAGTAAAATGTGTTGTGCTAAACATTAGAGGGACTGTAATAGCAACAGGCACCTGATGCAGACAGCTGTATGTCTTTGACACAGAGGATTCTTATGCGGTGATAGGCTCTGACATGTATCAGAATGGAAACAATGGTAACAGGTATCAGACTGGAACTGATGGTAGCAGGTATCGGACTGGAACCGTGCAGATACAAAGTACCAGGGAAGTCAGCACAAAGCTGTAGCTAAGCTTTAAGCTTGTACTGGAGATTTGGACCAGTCAGGAAGTTGAACTTATAGGACTGAGTGTTCAGTGATTGGGTGCTGCAGTCAGCTGGTCTGGGAGCAGTGCTCTGAATGGTGGAGGAGTCCAACATGGCTGCGCCCATACAGAGTTTTGGAGGGAACTCTGGTGTGCAGCGTGAGTACTAGCATGCTGTTGAAGTGTAGAGAGTATAGCAGTCCCTGAGAGCAAATGCATGTTCATGAGCTCTGCAGTTCAAGTCCAGCACTACTATTTGGACTGCAAACACTACTAATCAGGAAACTGTAGACTTTAGGTGAATAATCAGTCATGGAAGGAATAGCACAGTCTCATGCTCAAACTGGAGGTGTTGCAGCCTGCATGCTGAGCAGAATTCCCAGGCAAATCAGAATATCCTGACCCACGGGACATGTGTCAGAGCTAAGTCACAACACAAACTAATAGCATATGAGAGAAATTAGTTAGGATCGTGACAAATGGAGGAGAATATCTAAACAAAAATGTTGAGGCCTACCTAAAGAAACATGGCATTGAACATCAACTGACCATTGCATACACCAAAGAGCGAATTTATGTAACTAAGCATGCAAACCGTACTATAGTGGGAAGAGCTCAATCTATTCTTCAGGTGCCCACACACACAGCGATCTGCACACAATCCCACGATGTGTGCGATTTCCCCTGAGATCTCCCCAGGCAGCTCCCCGGCAGTCCTACACACGATTTGGAGTACAAAGCATCCAATCTGACTTACGAGCTATCTTGCATCTTAACTTTTTTTTTCCAGTACATTGTGTCCCAAATTGTCAGATCTGCCCTACCGCACGGTAGATCTGACGATGTGATGTGCATCCATCGAGGACACGCAACACATCGTGATTGGGGACTCATGATTTACTCTCAATTTGGCCATATTTTACACGATCTGCCATTCCAATATGTCAGATTCTGCCAGATCGGGTAAAATATCGCTATGTGTGTGGCCAGCTTTAAAGATGCTGGCTTGTGGCAAAGTGCCTTTGGGCTAAAGCAGTACCTACAGCAGTATTTTTAAAGAATTGTGCTCCCATAGTTGCCCTGAAAGACAAAACACCAATATAGGTGTGATCTGGAAGAAAACCTAATATCAAACATCTCAGAATTTTTGGAAGTATTTCTTATGTATACATTCCCCAAAAAAGAAGATATCAGCTGGATCCCAAGTCCATGAAGTGTATCATGCTTGGATATTGCCAAAAAAGTAAAGGATACCGACTCTGGAATCCTAAGAAAAGAAAGCTTATTACATCAAGATATTTTATATTCCAAGAAACAGCACTAATTAAAACAAAGCTGGAACACATATGTGATATTGGATATGCAGGTTGCTGGAGACATGTCTAAAAAAGAAATTACGTTGACATCCAACCATAGAAAAGGACTTTTGCAAAAGATAATAATGGAACCCACCAAAGGGTAATTAAGAGTCATTTGAAAATTTCACATCTGTGAACCCCAAAATATCTAAGAGAAAAAGTCAAGCGATGACTGGTATGAGTAGAAATTAGCAAAAGACAAGGATATTACATCACTCAATGACAACAATACATGAACTGTAGTTGAGAGACCAAGTCACTACAATACAGTCAAGAGCATGTGGATTTTTTGCAAAAAGGTGAAAGCAGATGGGACTATCACCCATTATAAAGCACATCTTGTTGCAAAAGGCTATACAAAAAAATCAGGTGTTGACTATGGTGAAATTTACTCTCTAGTAACAAAATACAGTATACTATGGTTGGTGATGGCTATATCTGCCTTGTACAACATGCTACTTACCAGTTAGACTTTGACTTAGCTTTCCTGAATGTAGAATTAACATGAAGAATATACTACAGAATATTACTGCAGGAACATTTTTAAAGAAGGAGAAGTCTGTCTCTTAAAGAAAGCTCTATATGGACTGAAGCAACTCGCCCTGACATCATGCATGCAGTAAGTAGAGTAAGCTAATTTGCTACTAATCCTTGGAGACAGCATTGGAAAGCATGTATGTAGTAAAATAGTAGTAAAAAGAACCCTGCTAATGGGTTCACTAAAGCAGAGGCAGATTTAGACCTAATGGGGCCCTAAGCAAGATACCGATTTGGGACCCCCCTCCCTAAAACAATCTATAGAACTATATTTTGGTTCCTGACTTAGGACCCTTACATTATTTGCAGTTTTTCCTCCTTATATTCAACTTTTTCAAGCTTTAAACATTACTGACATTACAAACCTTAAAAAGCAACACAAAGACCAGTATCCAATTAGCCCCAATATTTGTTGGGGGCGAAAAATGGGGATTTTTCACCGATAATCCCTGTTTTTCACTAATATTTTTTTTCCCCATATCCTATTATTTCAGTTGAAAAAATAGTATATTTCTCCGAAAACACATAGGATCCGTAATAAGCTCACGGACCGATGCGTTTTCACTATTTTAGCAGTAAAAAAACTGCATCAGGTCCGAAAACAAAAACCAACTGCCGGCGTCAGATTGGATACCGCCCAAAGCAGCAGTCTTATTTTAATAGTAGTCATATAGCAAAGTAAACACAGCTTTTATAACTGTTTGTGCTGCTTGTGATAATGGACATCACATATCATATAGACATGATATAAACAATGGGTATAAAAATAATATAGAGAACATAGAACAAACATATGAAGTAAATACTTTTTCTTTCATATATTTATTATTTCATGCATGCACTTTTTTGCATACTACAATAACTAAATTATGCGTGCTACAAAAATGGGGGGGGATGGAGGGTACTGATATATAATCATTATAGTCACACTGTCTGAGGGGTGTAATAATGGGTATTATAAGGGATATGGGACCTGCTAGGCTGCTACAATCAGTGAGGGGGGAAGGGGAATGTTATATTAGCTATTATTAAAACCATTAGGGGGTTAATTTACTAAAGTATGAGTTTTCAGATGTGGAGATGTTGCCCATAGCAATCAGATTCTACTTAACATTTAACTAGCTCCTTCTAGAAGATAATAGAAAAAATATGATTGGTTGCTATGGGCAACATCTCCACATATCAGCGCCTCTGCTATACATACTGTACACTGTACTATGAGAGTATGATATGATATTGATATATAATATATCCCAGTCAGTGTGTGCCCATGGTGGATTCTCCTACACCATTAAGTGAATGCAGACTGGGGTGGATGCACTGCCTATAACAGAAATATACAGAACGGCAAAGAGTGCCAGTATTGTGTGACCCAATAACCAATACCACATAAAGGTGAGCAGGTGTTACAATTATATTCACAAACAGCAAGGACAGAAGTAGAAATCCATCCAATGATTTCTGAAAGCAGAAAACAATCTAAGATATATACAGAGTTCTTTAATATGGCCAGAATGTCTGAAATAATCTTTGAGAGAGATAAAGTATTAACCAATCAGCTATTAATGCTGGATACACACTGGCAGATATATTGGCTGATCAATTGATCGGCCAATATATTGTGTGTGCTTCGGCCAGTTTGTACCATCAAAATGTTTGTGAATGACATCATTCACAGACATATCGCGTCCGCTGTGCTACACAGCCGATGGCTGCTCATCGTGCTGTGTGTACGGTCAGTCAGACCACTCATCAACACAGTAAATTTGATCAATGCAAGCAACAATTTTCCCTTCCATTTTACTATTCGTCTTCTCATACCATGTGCCTTTTCTGAGTTATTGCTGCCTCTGGAAGGATTATGCTGGCTGTGGTCTCCACTCTGTCCTTGGCTTTGGGGTTTGTGACTACCTAAAATGGAAAACAAAGATCTATTAGTTAAGGACAGAAAAAAAAACTTAGAAGCTTATGTTACTTTCTTTTATATGGTACATAGAGAAGTGACTTTTCTATGACATGTATTAAATACCACAGTTTAATAAAATCTAGCAAGAGACTCTGTTGCACGAAAGCCTCAGATAGATATTTTTTGTTTGGTGGTTATTACACATGTGAGGCCCTACAATAGTTACCACAGCACACACACTGGAAGCAGGCATCTCCAGTGTATGTGGCAATGAATTGTGTTGTTTATGCGTGGCGTGGTAATGCGCATGGAGAGGGTGTTGTGTTTGTTACATGTGTGCATACACTGACTATGACATGCTTGAGCTGCCCACATTTTGCAGTCATGCCCACCATCTCCCAATTTTAAACTGACAATGTTGGGAGGTATTAACTTTCCACCAAGCCTGTCCAGTCACAAGTGGTACAGGACAGCACATCACACAGCTAATTTGTCTCTCTCTCACGTTGCACGCCATGCCAATTTATCAGGCAATATTTCTGGAAAAAGAATATTCAAAAACAGTGAGGATAGTAGTAGAATCAGACCAATGATCTCTGAATGGTGGCTAACAGCCAAAACAAAACTATGCTATATACTGTACAGAGTTATTCAATATGGCCAGGAGGTCTGAAATGATCTGAACTTCAAACAAACAAAAAAAGTGTAAAACAGAGTACAGGGTATTGAATAAGGCTTGGAACAATTCATACTATCATTTTTCTATGAATGTTCTCTTACCATGTGCCTTTTTGGAGTCATTGCTGTCTCTGGAAGGATTATGTCTGCTGCGATCTCCACTTTGTCCTGTAATAGACACAATGATCTCTACTTTTCCATGAGATTTATTTAAATACCACAGAATTAGATCAAGCAGCAGTCTTGGTCACCAAAGCATCAGATAAATATTTAGGCTTTACATATTAAAGTTAGGTCTTACATCAAGTTAATATTAACATTTTATTATGTTTTATCTTATATTAATTTCAATATCTCATATCAAATCTTTATATGAAAACTGTTTAATTCTAGAGTTTTTTAAATTCACTTTACAGTTTTGCTAAATTACGGTGCTGTAAAGAATATTTTACATCTTTGCTTTCATTTGGTCACATGATGACAGTATGCTACTTATATAATTAGTTTTCTTACATGCATATTTCTTAGCGTTTGTGTGCAAATTGTTTCTTTACCATACTTATTTTAATATATCAATGAAAACCTTTGATTCTTCTTCATTACTTTTCAGCCCCAATTCTGATAGGTATCCCAGAGATCCAATGCCGCAACTTGTTCATGCCTCCCCAATTTCGGCGGTAAAGTCACAATTTGAGGAAACTGCCCCACCATCCAGATACTTACTGCCACCTTTGTCCCGATATGCAGGATGGTTAAGAGGTATTTCACCCGAATCTGCCACCAGTGCTTGCAGTAGTAATGTGGTGTGGTGGTGTTTTTTGCTAAAAACATCCAGGGCAGCACAGACGTTGTAAATGGTTATCATTACTGCCTCACAGCACTGGGGTCGAGGGTTCGACTCCCATTATAGCCCTAACTGTGTGGAGTTTGTATGTTCTCTCTGTGCTTGCGCGGGTTTCCTCCGGTTACTCCGGTTTCTTCCCACACTCCAAAATTATACTGGTAGGTTAATTGGCTCCCAAAAAAATTAACCCTAGTGTGTATGTGTGTGTGCATGTGATAGGGAATATAGATTGTAAGCTCCACTGGGGCAGGGACTGATTACAACTGGTAATAATAATAATATTATTATTAATAATAATAATAATAATAATAATAATAATAATATTAATAATAATAATAAAAACCATTGTCACTAACAAAGGCAAGAGAGGTGGGGGCTGTTTGTTGTATCTGGTTGAACACATTCCCAATGTGTGGCAGCCACAAGGTTGCTAGACTGTCTAGTCACAAGGGGACGGATTATCATGCCAAATTGTCATAGAAAAATCCAAGAAAAACAGCATTCAAAAAAACGTAGGAAAACATGCATATAGTAGAAGTCACACCAATGATCTCTGAAATCTAAACATCTATGAAATATACAGAGTTCTTTAATAGGGCCAGAGTGTCTGAAATCATGCAAACCTGTCTTAAAAAATTACTCAGTACAGTATTTCCAATCAATGCTTGGAATTCTTTTTTTCACAAGTTTAAGTTTTGTATTGTTATAAGAAAGAAAAAAAAGGTTGTGTAGAAAAAAAAAAGAAAAAAAAGGGTCAAGGGAGAGAGGGTACACACATTACCATCAAGTATCACAGCAATCATATTAGTATTTTAAGTTCAATACAGATACAAGAAAATACCTACAAAACCACTACCACACAATATAACATAGACCAACAATATGCTGATTCCTGTAAGATATCATATATGACAATAGATAATATAATATATGAATGAATATTCTTATGTCATATTATTCAGAGAGAATGGAAAAATTAGAGATATGGTAAGAACTTACCCTTGTTATTTCTCTTTCTTCGAAGTCCATAGGGTCCACAGGGTTGACCTTGGGGTATAGGTTGGGAACCAAATCCGGGCACCACGCAGTTAAAGCTTTTAGCTCCCAGGATGCACTGGGTCCACTCTCCCTATAACCCATACATGCCTACCCTCCCGGTTTTCGCGGGAGGCTCCCGATTTTTCGGGTAACCCCCCGCACCCCCGGAGGGGTAGGCATTTCTCCCGCATTCTGCCCACTTCCTAGTGAAGTGGGCAGAATGAGGAGAATTCTGACGGCGATCGCGGGTCTCCATGTAGGGGGCGGGGCTTAAGACGTGATTCTACATGAATCACGTTGTTTGGCCCCGCCCCCTATGTAAATTTTAACCAATCGCGGCAATTTTACCGCGAGGGGGCGGGGCTTAATGACGCGATTTGTCAGGCCCCGTCCCCGTCACCCCCCTGCTGCTTCTCTTACCCGGGCTTCTCCCGGGAAGAGCAACTGAAAGGTAGGCAACTATGCTATAACCCCACCCCCAAGCCAGAGGCACCACAGTTTGTAAGTAGCCAAAGGCCGGAGAGAGAAGACTTGAACACTCAATAACCATACTCACAGAGAAGGAGACGGGAAACTGGTGACCAGTAACACAGCCCATATGAAGCCAGGTGCGTCAGGGCGGGCGCCCTGTGGACCCTATGGACTTCGTAGAAACAGAGATAACAAAGGTAAGTTCTTACCAAAGGTAAGTTCTTGTTTTCTACTTCAGGGTCCATAGGGGGTCCACAGGGTTGACCTTGGGGATATCCCAAAGCAGTTCTTAAAAGGGTGGGGACGCTCCTGTGCTGAGAGGAGAATTTGTCACCCAAAGGAAGCATCCTGAGAGGCAAAGGAAACCAATCCATAGAACCATAAAAAGGTGTGGACAGAAGACCACATGGCCACCTTGCAAGGCAGAACAGCCGAGGCGCCATAGCGGGCCACCCACAGCTCAAGTAGAATAAGCATCAACAGAAACAGAAAGGCCTATCCTATGTGTAGGCCCCTGAATTAGTCATACGAAGACATCTAGCCAAAGTCAGTCTATTGGCCGGCCATCATTTCCTGTGAAATCCAAAGACCACAAATAAGGAGTCTGATTTCCTGAAGGAACTTGAACAACATAAATCCAGAGAGACCGGACCGCAGTCAATGAGGCCACACCAGCCGAGCGGACTGGTGACTGAAATGTCAGTACCATAAGTTCCAGAATAATATGGAGCTTAAAAAACACTTTAGGAAAAGACACAGGGCGAGTGCTACTCACAACCCTGACATGGTGGACTAACCAGAAAAGGGAGCCACATGAGAACGCTCCCAATTCAAACACTCTCCTGGCAGATGCAAATGCCATAAAAGAGAGAGAGAGACTAAGCTATAGACCATGTAATAGCAATCAAAGCTAGTGGTTCAAATGAAGGTCCCCGGAGGGCACGAAGAACCACTACCAAATCCCAAGGAACCCCTAGGGGAGAAAAAGGGAGGCATAATCCAGAAAACACCCTGAAGGATGGATCAGATACCAGAGAGTGGAGCAATTCCACAGCCGAACCCTACTGACAGTTCAGAGATCCGCACACTCAGAAAGACCAGGCAGAAGGCGAGACCCAAGTCAGCTGGAAGGAATGCCAGAACTTCTGGAAATCCTAAACACCGGAGGATCATAGCAACAGGTACGATACCATAGGAATTATGTATGCCACAGTCTGTGGTAGATCCCAGCAAAAAGCTGGCCTATGCGCTCTAAACATTTCAATGATGACAGAGCCAGGGAAGCCTTAGGACCACAGTAGAGACGTAGTCAAAGACAAACGATCCAGGTCCAGGGAAAAACAAGGACCCTGAGACAACAGGTCTGGATGGTGAAGCCGCAGGAACGGAGCATCGATGGGGAGACTCCGAAAATCTAAGTACCAGTGACGTCCGGGACGATCTGGAGCCACCTGAAGGAAAGCCCCTCCGTCGCAAATGAAACTTCCGAAGACCTCGAGGAAAAACGGAGACCGGAGGATACAGGTACACAAAGTGGAAGGACCACTTCACTGACAAAGAGTCACTGACGGTTGCTTCAGTACCCCTAGTGCTGGACTGTAAAACCGGTAGTGTGTGATAGAGTCAGAAGGCCATGAGGATCACCTCAGGGAGGCCCCCTCTGCTCACCAGGAGTTGAAACCTCTCTTGGAGAAGAGACTAGTCCCTGGGATGCATGTCGGGACGGCTGAGGAAGCCCGCTTCCCAATGGAGAACTCCTGGAATGAACACTGCAGAGATGGCCAGGAGGAGACCCTCGGACTATGTCTGAGGCTGGCCTAAATAGCTCTGCTTACCGCAAGGAATGTATAGCTTTCTGGATTTGTAAGGCCCTGATTGGGTCTGAAGAAGGGCCCATGTAACAACACCTGTGAGGAGGCCGCCTGAGCAATGAGAGGCCATACCGGTGAGAGATTACAACTCCTACCCAAGCATCCGTGGTCACTTGACACCAGCACTGGGTGAACTGAGAAAGTCGGTATCTCACTTTGGAATCCCCCAGATGTAGACCTGTCCCGTCAGGCTGCAGGTTTATCCTTAGGCTTAGAAGCAATGTCGTCTGGAAGTCCAGGTCTGCTCGTACTGGATATGGTGGCCCTCGTGGAGGCCGACAGCCTAGGAAAAAACAGGCCTTAAGGCTGACCCTGAGGACCAAAAGACTTAACAGATTTAGCCCGATTGTAGTGGGAGTAGCTAAAGACGGTATCTTCTCATTAGTGATACTGCCAATGATGCAACAATCTTGTCAAGGTCAGGACCAAACAAGATCCCCATAGATGGTGTCTGCACCTCTGCTTTCCCAGAGCGCAGCCATAGTGTATTGCGGCGGATACAGTCCCAGCCGAAAACCAGAAGGTTAGAAGACTGGCATCCAATGTAGGTATTCCTACATATGACAACTGCATATTTTATGTGAGCGGCAAAAGACATTTGAACCCCAGACGTGTTGGAGGGGAAAAACGTTACAAATGCATCAGCCCAGTTTGCAATAGTATTAACCGACCATGCGATGGCCATGGTAGGACGGGCAACAGCCCCTGAAAGCGAGTATATTGATTTCAGGCAAAGTTACCACCTACGGATCCATAAAATCCGTCCAGGCCAGAATGTGAGGCATATTAATGCCTGTAATCAGACGATTAACATACAAATCCACCCCAGGAGGTGATTACTATAACTTGTGATGACCCTCAGGGAATGGGAAACAGGAGGCCTTTGTGACTCCTCGAATCTGGCGACAGCCAGACTCCTGCCATGAGATCCACCCGCTGGACACAAATGGGGAATGTATGATACAGGTGCAGGATCGACATTCTCTATAACCAGAATGGACCTGGCTACCAGCCCCAAAGCAGAGATAATAATAATACTTGAAATCGGCTCCCCCCATGTAAGAGGGAAAGAGCCCAATACATTACCCAGTTCACAGCAGAGCCAACTGGGAAGTAACTACAGGGCGTATATCACACCATTTTGTATTTTGTAGAAACAACATCCACCCGGTTGGCTGTTGTGGTAATCCCTGCAAGGGGAATGACAGACCGTTGTGGTACCGGAGGTAATTCATGTACTGTGAAAAACCCCAGCAGGGAGCCATAGTCTGTGACGCCGGGGTAAAGTGCAAAAAACTGTGAGATACCCTGAGTTGAGAAGGGCAGTATGGTGAAGTAACCGCCCAAGGGGGTCGTGTAAGGGGCCCAGCACCAGATGGTGCTGCATACATAACCCTTTCTGAGTCAAATCCTCCACACTAATACCTGCAGTCCATGACATCATGACATGCAGGATAGCAAAAAATGGGTGCAGTATCGCGCTCTATCTCCTGGTCAGACATATCTGACTAACTATCTTGGTGGAAATATTAGGCAGCGCCATACTGGTCCTGACTGATGCTAAGATTAGCTGCAGGGACCCATTATCAGCGTATGCAACACACAGTTCCACCCAAAATATGGCAACGTGCAGCACGCAACAGTATGTGACAAACCTCACAAATATTGACAAGTATATAAATGTGAGGTCTCAGAACCACCCTAGGTACACCTGTATTGGGGCAGATAGAAAGAAAAGGAATAGATATACACTGACAGGTGAGAGAAAAAGCAGACATTCAGCACTAGCTAAAGTCACATACAATGCAGACATATAATATACTGCACAATGTCACTACATTCAACTGCCCAGATTCAGTGTCTGGGAAGGCTATAGCGCTGTGTACACTCACCCAAATGGCCAGGTACGCAGGGGGACTGGGCTCACTGTTATCCTTGGAAATTTCTGCAGCTGCACCACAGAAGAAAATGGCCCTGTAGACCTCAGAGGAAGCGTGGCCCGCGGAGGAAGCAGCTCAGCGACACCAGACTATAGGTATTGAAAGGCGCGCTGAGCTGAGGGGAGGAGCCGCTACAACAGGGAAGGCTTCCTCCCCTGGCCGGCTATTAACCCCTGGGACGCCGGCTCCCAGCGCCAATCGTGAAGTCCCTGGTGGTCTAGTGGACATGCAGGGTATGCCTCTATGGAGGGGGAGCCCGCCGTCACTGCCAGCGCCTCCGGTCTGTCCCCAGAGACCGGAGGCATCGGACTACATTTTAAATGCGCGGATGACCCTCAGGGAATGGGTAACATGAGGCCAAACGCTTTTTATGATACCTCCAATCTGGCGATTGCCAGACCCCCGCCATTTGATCCACCCGTTGGTCAGCGTGGGGGAAAAACAGTCGAAGACACTTTAATGTTTAAACTGAGGGTGATAAGATTTAGGTGCAGGTCCAACATCCTCTATAACTAGGATGTACTTACCACCAGCACCGAAGCAGGGATAATACTTGATTTAGGCTCCCCCTCGTGTGAAAGGGATAGGAGTCCGATACATCATCCAGTTCACAATTGGCTGCTGATCTGTGTTAGACAGCAGTGCAGACTGAGAAGTAACCACAGGGCGTTTATTACGCCATCTTGTGTTTCTTAGAAACGACATCCACCCAGGGTGGCTGTTGTGGTAATCCCTGCAAGAAAAATGACAGACTGTTGTGGAACCTGAGGGAATTGCATGTACTGTAAAAAAACCCCGGTAAAGAGCGACAGTCTGTGTCACAGGGGTAAACCGCAAGAATTGCGAGAGACCCTGAGAGGGAAGGGTAGCATGTTGAAGCAACCCCAAATGGGTTAAACCTACGGGGGCCGCCAGGCGATCCACGATGAAGGCCAGGATCTTGAGAAACAAACCGCCCAAGGAGGTCCTGTAAGGGGCCCGGCACCTTATACATAACTCTTCCTGAGTCAAATCCTCTGTACTCACACCTGCAGCACATGACTTGCAGGATAGCAAAAATGGGTGCAGTATCGTGCCCTATATACTGGTCAGACATATCTGACTAACAATCATCGTGGAAATATCAAGCAGCGCTATACTGGTCCTGACTGACTTAAAGATTAGAAGCAGGGACCCATAATCAGCGTATGCAACACACAGTTCCACCTAAAATATGGCAACGTGCAGCATGCAACAATATGTGACAAACCTCACAAATATTGACAAGTATATAGTCAGATGCATAAATATTGGGACATTGACAGAATTTTCATATTTTGGCCTCTATTCACCACCACAGTGGATTTGAAATGAAACAAACAAGATGTGCTTTAACTGCAGACTTTCAGATTTAATTTGAGGGTAATTACATCCAAATCAGGTGAACGGTGTAGGAATTACAACGGTTTCTATATGTGCCTACCACTTTTTAAGGGGCCAAAAGTAATGGGACTATCAACTCAAAAGCTATTTCATGGACAGGTGTGGGCTATTACCTCATTATTTCATTATCAATTAAGCAGGTAAAAGGTCTGGAGTTGATTCTAGGTGTGACATTTGCATTTGGAATCAGTTTTGTCGACTCTCAATATGAGATCAAAGAGCATGACATCATTAGGCTGAAAAATTAAAACAAACCCATCAGAGAGATAGCAAAAACATTAGGTGTGGCCAAATCAACTGTTTGGAACATTCTTAAAAAGAAAGAACGCACCGGAAAGCTCAGCAACACCAAAAGACCACGGAAAACAACTGTGGTGGATGACAGAAGAATTATTTCCCTGGTGAAGAAAAACCCCTTCACAACAGTTGGCCAAATCAAGAACACTATCCAGGAGGTAGGTGTATAGGTGTCAAAGTCAACAATCAAGAGAAGACTTCACAAGAGTGAATATAGAGAGTTCACCACAAGATGTAAACCACTGGTGAGCCTCAAAAACAGGAATACCAGATTAGAGTTTGCCAAACAACACCTAAAAAAGCCATTACAGTTCTGCAACAACATCCTATGGACAGATGAGACAAAGATCAACTTGTACCAGAGTGATGGGAAGAGTATGGAGAAGGAAAGGAACTGCTCATGATCCAAAACATACCACCTCATCAGTGAAGCATGGTGGTTGTAGTGTCATGGCGTGGGCATGTATGGCTGCCAGTGGAACTGGTTCTCTTGTATTTATTGATGATGTGACTGCTGACAAAAGCAGCAGAATGAATTCTGAAGTGTTTCAGGTAATATTATATGCTCATATTCAGTCAAATGCTTCAAAACTCATTGGACGGCGCTTCACAGTGCAAATGGTCAATGACCCGAAGCATACTGCAAAAGCAACCAAAGAGTTTTTTAAGGCTAAAAAGTGGAATGTTGTGCAATGGCCAAGTCAATCCCCTGACCTGAATCCGATTGAGCATGCATTTCACTTGATGAAGACAAAATTGAAGGGAAAATGCCCCAAGACAAGCAGGAACTGAAGACATTTGCAGTAGAGGCCTGGCAGAGTATCACTAGGGATGAAACCCAGCGTCTGGTGATGTCTATGAGTTCCAGACTTCAGGCTGTAATTGCCTGCAAAGGATTTGCAACAAAGTATTAAAAAGTGAACGTTAGATTTAGGATTGTTTAGTTTGTCCCATTACTTTTGGCCCCTTAAAAAGTGGGAGGCACATATAGAAACCGCTGTAATTCCTACACCGTTGAGCTGATTTGGATGTAATTACCCTCAAATTAAATCTGAAAGTCTGCAGTTAAAGCACATCTTGTTTGTTTCATTTCAAAGCCATTGTGGTGGTGAATAGAGGCCAAAATATGAAAATTCTGTCAATGTCCCAATATTTATGCACCTGACTGTATATATGTGAAGTCTCAGAACCAACCTACGTACACCTGTATTAGGGCAGATTGTAAAGAAAAGGGATAGATATACACTGACAGGTGAGAGAATAAAGCACAGACAGTCTGCGCTGGCATAAGTCACATACAATGCAGAAATATATATACATAAATATTACATATAATATACTGCAAATGGCACTACATTCTACTGCCCAGACTCAGTGTCTGGGAAGGCTATAGCGCTGTGCACACTGACCCAAATGGCGAGGTACGCAGGCGGACTGGACCAACTGTCATCCAAGGAGATCTGCGATGCACCACAGAGGAAAATGGCTGCCCGGAGACCTCAGAGGAAGCGTGGCCCACGGAGGAAGCAGCTCAGGGACGCCAGAGCTTAGGCTGGAAAGGTGCGCTGAGCCAGGGCCGAAACTAGGATATCTGTCACCCGGTGCAAGGCAGCAATTTTGCGCCCCCCTCCCTTCCCGTACCTGGATTTTATCCTTGCTCCTCCATAAGGTAGTGCATTACTCAGACGTCCCTGGTTCCATGCTCGTTGCCATGGGGTTCCATGCTCGTTTCCAGGGGGGTTTATGCTAGTTGCCAGGGGGGTTTGAAGGGAGAAGATGCAGCTCTCAGCATCCTCTCCCTGCAGCGCCAGCATTCCCGGCACTTCCGGGAACGCTGTGTGCATTGCGCTCTGCTAACAGACTCTAGAGGTCCAGTAGGACCTCTAGCATCTGTCTCTTCCTTGGCGGCGGACATTTTTTGATGGACGTTTTCAGCAGAGTCCATGCGGACGGCTAGTCCGCATGGAATCTGCTGAAAACGGCCATCCAAAAATGGCCACCGCCAAGGAAGAGACAGACGCTAGAGGTCCAGTAAGGACCTCTAGCATTAGTCTCCTCTTCGGCGGCGGCCATTTTCAGATGGCAGAGTCTGAATTTTCACCCCCCCGCAATTCCCTCCCGGTGCACGTGCACCTCTAGCCCCCCCCTAGTTGCGGCCCTGCGCTGAGCTGAGGGGAGGAGCCGCCGAACAGGGAAGGCTGCCTCCCCTGGCCGGCTATTAACCCCCTGGACGCCGGCTCCCGCTGCTGATCGTTAAGTCCCTGGTGGTCTAGTGGCGAGGGGGCCCGCCGCCACTGCCAGCGCCTCCGGTCTGTCCCCAGAGATTGGAAGCAATAGACTGCATAAATGCACGGATAATAGCTCGCTTACCTACTCCCCGTTGATCCGGCAGCAGTCCTGGAATCCCGCAGAGCCCGGGTAGCACAGACTCTGGAGTCCCGCCAAGATCCCCATATCTGTACTGGCGTTGCGTTGCGGCAGCTTGGACGTCCAATGGACAGTCTGGCGCTGCCGCTCTGAAGAGTCTAAAAGTAAATAAAAGAAAACCTTCAACTCATAAAATTAAATAAAGCTTAGGGGCTGCTAATCAGCCCCCCTAGGCAAATGGTGACCGACTCCAGCCGGGCACCAACTTAAACTGAGGTGCCTCTGGGTTGGGGGCGGGGAGATAGGGAGAGTGGGCCCAGTGCATCCTGGGAGCTGAAAGCTTTAACTGCGTGGTGCCCGGATTTGGTTCCCAACCTATACCCCAAGGTCAACCCTATGGACCCTGAAGAAGAAAGAGATTTATATTTTATTAATACAGGTTGAGTCTCCCATATCCAAAATGCTTGGACCCAGGGTTATTTTGGATATCGGAATATTCCGTATTTTGGAATATTTGCATACCATAATGAGATATCTTGGGAATCTAAACACAGAATGCATTTATGTTTCATATACATACAGCCTGCAGGTAATTTTATACTTTATTTTTAATAATTTTGTGGCTCAAACAAACTATGTGTACATACATGAAATTCATTTATGTTTCAAATCCACCTAAAGGCCCCCATACATCAGCAATTGATTGAAAAAGGGAAAGATTTTTATACACAATCGATTGCAAATTGCACAATTGCTGCAATCAATTGCTGATGTATGGGGGCCTTTATACACAAAGCCTGAAGGTAATTTTATACAATATTTTTTTATAATTTTGTGCCTTAAATAAAGTTTGTGTACATTGAACCATCAAAAAGCAAAAGGTTTCACAATCTCAGTCATGCTAAAAATATTCCGTATTTCGGAATATTTGGATATGGGAGACTCAGGGCCTCATTCAGAGCCGCTCGCAAGCGGCTCGATGTTTATGGTCTGCGCAAGCGCCGCATCTGGCATGTGCGAGCCCCGACAAGCGACTGAGCTTCAGTCGCGACAAGACGGGGCAGCTGTCGTTGGTGAGTGACAGCTCACGCCGTTTTGTAGGCGGGGAGGGGGGGTGGTTGGGCAAACGCCTGGCGTTTGAGGGCGGACCTACTGACATTACTAGTGATGTCAGTAGTGGACTTCCTGCTCTATTAGAGCAGGTAGTCCACTCGGGCTTGCGGGAGGCGATACCCCACCACAGGGTCTCGTCGCAAGCCCAATGGTCGCGATAATCGCGACAGACTCCAGGCCGCTCGCACAAGCTGTGGGTGGTCACCCACAGCTTTGCAAACCGCCTGGAGAAAAAAAAAAAACACGCCCTGATTCAGAGCGAGCGCTCGCCAGCAGCAAGCGGCTCTGAATCAGGCACTCAATCTGTAGTAGAACTCTCAAACTTAAAAGACTTATGGGTTGATGAATCTGTTATCCACAGAAGACTCCATATTGTAACAAGATGGATGATCTGAGCCTGTAAAAATATTCATAGCTTTAAATGTAATATTGAACACAGAATGATTTTGCTAGTCTTTGAGTTTTAGAAGACCTTGGCATCAGCAGATGCGTCCTAGTAAGATAAACTTATGAATAAAGACTGTGTATTCCTAAGCCCCCCTAACACTCCCACATGTACAGATAGTGCTAACAAAGACTGCTATAGTGAGATATGATATGTGAATATTCTGATATGTTGCAATTTAATGAATACTGTGTTTTTAATTATTGTCTACACAAAATATAGCCATAGAGAATCTTGAAGCCAAGTGTGGTGGTGGTGGTTCTGTCTCCTGAGGTCTCAGTAATAATCTGGGAGTCTGACACACACTAATGAACTTGGGCTGGTGATTCATCACAATAGATTAGCTTTGATCTATCAGTGTAAAAAACTGGTTGTGTACTGTATGTGTACAATTTGCTCCATGTAACCAAAGAAGAAGCTAAGGTGTAATATTACAATGAAATGACTCCATGATAAAAATGATGTGGAACTACAGTGATAATTTAAGAAAGGGGAGGGGAAGAAAGATTTTTCCAGTAATGGACAATTGCATATCGAGCAACTATAACCACATGACCCATCACATACTTATTGTATTTTGGGTAATGATGTTGGAAGTTGTGGAGAACCAATTCTGCGGTTAGAAGAGTAAACCAGTAACCTTGATCAATAATGAGGAATCTCTTGCCATAGGTGCTTGATCAAAAGATGTCATGGAACAATTTATACTACCAATTTACTATTACTGTTCTCTTACCTTGTGCATTTTTGGAGTCATTGCTGCCTCTGGAAGGATTATGCCTGCTGTTATCTCCACTTTGTCCTTGGCTGTGACTACCTACAATGGACAACAAGATTTATTAATTTAAGACAAAAAAAAACTAGAATCCTTTGGGGAGATATATCCAACCTTCAAGAGAGATAAAGTGGAGAAGTTGTCTACAGCAACCACTGGGATGTACTTAATATCCCGGTGGTCGGGATGCCAGCCCTCAGAATACAGTTGCCAGAATCCCGACAACAGTCGGAATCCCAGCGCCATAATCACGACTGCCAGCATCCCTATAGTAAGTATTAGGGTTAGGGGGAGGGTTAGGCACTAGGGGCTGGGTTAGGCTGCAGGGAGGAGGGTTAGGGTTAGGCTGCGGGGGTGGAAAATTAGGGTTAGGCTGCGGGGGAGGAGGGTTAGGATTAGGCTGCAGGAAAGGTGGGTTAGGGGAGGGTTAGGGTTTAGTGTTAGGATACTTACCTAATTGGGTTGTGATTCTGCTTTCTGTATTGTGACTGCCGGCATTCCACCGGGATCCCATACCCAACCCCAGCCAATCAGCTTCTGTTTTTTTATAGACTGTGCTAAATACATGATAGCTAGGAGGTGATTGGTTGATATTGGCAACTTCTCCATTTCATCTCTCTCGAAAGTTTGATACATCCCACCCTGTGTCTTTATAGTTCACACGGAAATGACTTGCCCATAAGATGTTTTTTTAAATACCACATAATAATAAGATCAAGCAGCACCAAAGAATCAGATATTTATTTTCAGCTTTACATATAAAACTGAGGCCCTGCATCAATTTAATATTAACACTTTGTTATCATGTTCTATCCCGTTTTAAGATACTCCCGGTTTCCCGACAGTGCAGTTGAAAATCCGGACTGCGCATGCACGAGTCCGGATGGGGCGGGGCCGGGCCTTGGGGATCTAACAATATGACTTTGTTACTGCAGAGCTACAGGCTGGCCACCGCGGGGTTCTGAGTAGCAGTGGCCACCTAGCCCATAATCACACAGCCTCAAAGTAGTGCTTTCCCGCCCCGGAGTCTCATTGCAGTGACTGGCGGCAGCAGTGTCCTTCCCCCGGTGGCTCTAAACCAATCCCCTAGAAAAAAAGTACATTTTAGTAGGGACTCGGGTCTTATTTTTATTATATGACAGAGCTTGCAAAGTAACACAATAAACTAAGCAGCTTTGTTTACTGTTGCTTTGCTCTGTGCAGATGGTTTCCCGTATTATTTTATCTTGCAAGGTTGTGTCCACAGACAAGGTAACCACAATAAAGGAGCGCTATCTCTAAAGAACATATATTCAGAAAAATTGTTATGTGTAATATAACGTCCTGTTGTATTGATTGCCACTCAAGTGTAATATAAACAAATATTTAATAATTAAAAAATATTGAGGGAGGACAATAAATAATACTAATGGGATAAAAATAGCACAGAACAATGACAGATAAATAAAAGGATACCATGAATAATTTACCCAATTTGAGGCCTAATACATATTTACATATTAACAATAACACAAAAATAAAAAAATAAAAAAAAAGAAAAAAATTAATAATTGCAATGCCAAAACCAAAAAACCCTATTTAATCATCAGTGTCAGGATCGTAATTGATCTGCAACTGTGTTGCCAATTGTATGAAAACACCAGATAATGTTACCAGTTCCTATTTGCAGTATCAATGGTAACAAAGTAAATCTCTCCTTGTTTCAATGCTTGATCCTGTGAACCAGGATATTAGATGGATAAAAAACACATACAGTGGCCAGTGAATAGAGGATTGAAAGGGTTAAAAATACTATTGCACAGAGACTTTGTACTAGTCCACAATAAAGTGTTGAACAAAAAGGTCAGTAGTATCCAATATTTTCCTCCTTAAAGCCTGAAGGCTGCAATGAGTCTCCAAGTTTATTCAGCCTAGCCTTCGGGGCTATTAATACGTTTAATTTGATTAAATAAAAAAGATAAGTTCCAAGCTTAAACACGGTCTATGTAGCCAATAATCTAAGGTGACTGCACAGGGACAGTGTCAGCGCGTGCTAGATCAAGTTCTTGTAGAAAAGGTTAGGTCTCTACCGCTTGTATGTGTCAGGAACCTTAAAATTGTGGCCCCAATAGCCAAGCGGGGCTGGTCCAATTCGAGTGCACTCACGACCAAATAGCATCCAAACGGGACCTCCGACCTCACTGAGAACAAATAGAGTTCTCAGTGGTCTCAATGTGCAACAGGAGGTTAAAGGGGGACGCTTTAACCTCCTGTTGCACATTGAGACCGCTGAGAACTCTATTTGTTCACTGCTTAACACGGTCCCTTCATCGGTCAAAGCTACAAAGAGCATGAGACAAGCGCTCTGAGAGGAAGTAATCCATTACTGCGGTTCACCGTCCATCAGCCCGGGCGCAGTGAGCAACCGTCTGATATTTTGTTCCCCGAGCCACTTAGTTATCACTTTTGCCTTATGGTAAGGTGCTCCATCATGCTGGAAAAGGCATTGTTCATCACCAAACTGTTCTTGGATGGTTGGGAGAAGTTGCTCTTGGAGGATGTTTTGGTACCATTCTTTATTCATGGCTTTGTTCTTAGGCAAAATTGTGAGTGATCCCACTCCCTTGGCTGAGAAGCAACCCCACACATGAAGGGTCTCAAGATGATTAACTGTTGGCATGACACATGATGGTGTTGTGCCAGCACTGGGTGAATAGAAGAAGTCGACCTCCCACTCTGGGATCCCCCAGAGGGAGGCCCGTCCCATCAGGCAAAGGGTTTATCCTCCGGTTTGGACGCAGGGCGTCTAGCACTCCACGCTTGCTTCTTAAGTTTAGAGGCCGTCTTAGTGGCCGCTTGCCTGGGGAAGGACTGACCCTTGGTTCCTAGAACACGAAAGGACTGAAATGCAGAGGTCCTAGCATTGGAAAGGCGCAGATGCCGAGGGCAGAAAAGCCGACTTAAGCTGGCCACACACTAGAACAACTAACATCCAACCAGCCAACTTGTTGATTGGTTGGAATGAAAATCTGGTAAGGAATGGGAGTAAATGATGATCAGAAATTTACTCCTAAATGCCAGAAAACAGATGAAAATGGTCGTCAGACAAGTTTGTTAAATGTTTGATTTAAACTATATGTTTATACAACAGTTTTGGTCCATTTTTCAGCGTCTGGGAGCAAGTTGCTGATTGTATTCCTTACCAGATTTTCATTCCAACCAATCTACTAGTTGGCTGGTTGGACAGATAATCTTTAGATGTGTGGCCAGCTTTAGACTTTGCCAGGGTGTCTACAATATTGTCCAAATCAGGACCAAACAATAACTCCCCATTGAAGGGCAAGGCCTTCAGGCCCTCCTTGGAATCAGCAGCCGCCCTCCAAGAACGTAACCACAAAGAGCGGCGGGCAGACACAGCTGCAGCCAAGACTCTGGAGGTTAGGAGACTGGTATCCAAACCCGATTTGCCAATGTAGGTAGCAGCGTCTCTTATCTGTCCAACCAACTGGTCAGCGAGAAGAAAAACAGCAATATCTACTTTAGCCTGTTTGAAATTTGTGAATTTGGATTTAGGGGCCGGAGCATCATACTCTATGTCAAGGATGGATTGCACCGCCTGTACCAATGCAGGCACATTAATAGAAGACTTAGTTACCACCTCCTGGACAGGAGAATCCGAGTCAGAGTCCTCAGACAATTCCCTGTCATCTGAGGACGCATCCGAGTCTGACAGTTGCGTAGACTGGGGCGACACAATAGGGCGTTGTAGATGCCCTATGGGGCTTGTCACTCCTCAGCATAGATTGAAAAGCTGAAGAAGAAGCCGCCAAACTCTGGACTGAACTAGAAAACACATCTACCCAGGGTAGCTGCCCCCCCCCGTGAGAGTCCCTGATAAGGGACGACCGACTGTTGTGCCACCTGAGGAGGCTGCACATATAGCGGCACCCCTGGATAGGCATTAACAGCTTGAGGCCCAGGGGAAGACTGCAATAATTGCGGGATACCCTGCGATGGGAGAATAGCAGTTTGAGGTAACCCCATTTGGTGGGCTGGGACCACCAGGCGATCCGCTATGGAGGCCAGCACCTGGGAAAACACCGCCCAAGGAGGTTTCTGTCCCATAGTTGGGGGGTTGGAGGGCCCAGGCAACTGAAAGCACCTCATACACAGCCCATCCTGTGATAAATCCTCCTTAATCACCCCTGCAGCGCAGCGCCTGCAGGAGAACAGAGTGGTAGCAGTGGAGAGCTCTACTTCCTTGTCAGAACATAATCTAAATATATATATATATATATATACACACACAGATATATAAACGGACCACTGGAAACCCACAAGCGTGCAACACACCGATCCACATATATGGTACTGTGTAGCAAGCAACTGTATGTGACAGACCACACAAATACTTGAATTTATATATGTGACATCAGAGAGAAGCCCCTCCCACACACACGTTAGGGCTGTAGGAGAAAAAAGGGATAGGTATAGACTGACAGTATATATGAAATAAAGCACAGTCAGCACTAGCAAAAGTCACATACCATGCAGAAGTTACTCACTGCACCTTGTCACTACAATCAACCTGCCCAGATTCAGTGTCTGGTAGGGCTATAGTGCTGTGTACACTGGGCCTGATTTAGACCCGCTCGCAAGCGGGTCTATGGCCGGGCAGTGCGCACGAGCGAGAAATCACTCGCTCCGGGGCTCACAACAAAATGGGGCGGCTGTCGTGTTGATCGACAGCTCGCCCCGTTTTGTAGGCGGGGAGGGGGGGTAGCTGGCCAAACATAGCTGTTCCCGAAGGAACGCCTGTCATTTGAGGGCGGCCCTACTGACATCACACATGATGCCAGTAGTGAGCTTCCTGCTCTATTAGAGCAGGAAGCTCACTGGGGCTTGCGGGAACGAACCCTACCACTAGGGTCTCGTCGCAAGCCCGACCAACACCTGGCCGCTCGTAAAAGCGAGCGTCCAGGAGGCCGGCTTAAAAAAAAAAAAGCAGCCGCCCAGATTCACAAAGAGCGTCTGGCTCTGAATCAGGCCCACTGTCCTTTAGCCAGGGAGAGGTACACAGGGGGACCGGACCTTCCTGAGAGATCTGTGCTGCCACTATAGAAAAAGGTGGCCGCCGGAGACCTCAGAGGAGGAGTGGCCGCAGGAGGATGCAGCTCAGCTATGCCAGATCCGAGCAGAGAGGCGCGCTGAGCTGAGGGGAATAGCCGATAAACAGGGAAGGCTGCCTCCCCTGGCCGGCTATTAACTGCCGGGATGCCGGCTCCCGCTGCCGCAATGTTCCCTGGTGGTCTAGTGGACGCGCGGGGTATGCCTCCGGAGAAGGGGTGCCCATGGCCACCGCCAGCGCCTCCGGTCTGTCCCTAATAACCGGATGTAACAGACTGCATAAGCTACATGCGGGTCACCGCAAGCGGCACAAACTCTGGGGTCCTGCCGTGATCCCCAGATCTGTACTGGCGTCGCAGCGTCGGCGGGGTGTAGGAGCGGCAGCTTGAAGGTCCGATGGACAGTCTGACGCTGCTACTCTGAAGAGTTGTTAAAAGAAGATAAAAATTTAAGAACTCAAAATAAAATGAAAGCTTAGGGGCTGATAATCAACACCCCTGCAAAAAATGTGACCCGACTCCGGCCGGGCACCAACTGAAACTGAGGTGCCTGTGGCTTGGGGGCGGGGTATAGAGGAGGTTGGACCCAGTGCATCCTGGGAGCTTAAGCTATAACTGCGTGGTACCTGTGGATCGCACCACGCAGTTAAAGCTTAAGCTATACCCCCCCAAGGGCAACCCTATGGACCCTGAAGTAGAAATATCTGTTGCTGCTGCCTCCCCTGGTGCAAGATCTGTGCTGCTGTTGCTGATCATTAACAGCACAGATCTTGCATACCCTTGTATTAATCAGTGGGCCTCCACCTAAAAGTAAAATCAGCACTAGTGCTGCTAGCCTAATGATGACAGCAGGAAAATCAGGGGGACAAGAAATGTGAGCTCCCTACAAAATTGCCACTTGTGGCACTAAAGCAGGGAAACTCACAGCATGGGATCCTCCTGCTATAGTGGCAACCAGACCTAGGCAGCTTGGGTATGTCTTTTGATAGCACTAGGGCTTATCCAACTAGCATCCAGGGACCTGGAGTTAAATTGACTAAGAATTGTGTTTGGTAGAAATTAGACACGCTAGGCAACACTGGGATTAGGAAGTTTTTTGCAACTCATATCACAAATTTACTAAAAATCATGTTTGACTGTCTCTAGTTTACTGATGGTGATACTGATTGTGTTTGATCATGTGTGAGTTCATTCATAATGGCACAAAATCAATAGACGTGCCTGTGAGCTGCCTGTTGTGCCAAAGCACTGTACAGATCAGTGTAATAAGTGCTGGCTTCTGTGTGTTACAGTGTAAAGAAATGGTTAACAAAATAAAAAAGAAACTGCCTTGGCATCCCCCCCAAAAGCATAACCAGCCAAGGACCTCTTAGCCTATTCTGGTATTGGAAAAATATTGTGAAAACGGCATGGGGTTGCCCCATTTATCCTGTAACCAGCACTGGGCTCAGCCAGCTTGGGGTTAAAGCAATAGCAGGGACACACACATCACTGGGTCTATCTGCCATCACATTATCCAGCCCCTAACTGGTCACTGCAGCCCTGGGATTCCTCAGAAGTGGGGACCCCCCAAAAAGGAGTCCCCCCTGCCATGGAAACCCCATGGCTGGGATGAAGCCTGGGGCTATTCCATGCACCACTGGTGGTGGTGGGTGCGGGGGTACTCATACATCGGAGGAATATGTGCTAGGCGTCTCACATGCGCAGTAACATGTCCTGGCGGCCATCTTGTTAAAGTTGGCTGGCCGGCTTCAATGAAGGATAGGAGATAGCGCTGTTGCAAACTCCACTTGTTATTGGAATGAAGTGCTTCCGCTGGTGGCTGACTTACTATACTTTGACAACATCATAACCTGAATTATATAAACTTGTTCTTGTCCAGCACATTCATCATCATCCTTATATGTCATGGCAAAGGGGTGGACTGCGCTCACCCAAGAGTACAAGGATATAGGATGTTGCTGCTGCTGTATCCAATTCCCTGGGGATACAATAATGGTACAATATATTTGGATACATCGCAGCTCTGACGGTAAAAGAGGGGGGTTGGAGAGGGGGACAAAAAAGAGGGGGAGAGATAGATAAGTATATTATCATCTGTGTTAAAATATGGATCGGCGTATAAATAATGTTATGAGTGGTTTTCATACTTCATTTTAAATTCCAGATATAGAGGAGTCACAATGCTCTCTGTTGGATGGGCCTCTTAGAGACTATCCTTTCATATACCCTCCCAATTGGTATGTTTATTTTTAAGAAACAACTTTAGCATAACCTACCTAATCCAGGAGTTTATGCTCCCCCTTCCTTAAATGCATCGGAGATGTTCATAAGTGTCAGTCTGCTCCGTATTCTGGGGTTGTGTGTTCCCCTTTAAAATTCACCAATTGGTAAATGTCACAGATGGATAGTCAAGCTTCCAGTAAAGTGTCACACATCCGGCGGCGTGCCACCAATGGTGACCACTTACCGGTTTCTCTGTTGTTCCACTGCTCCTCCCTTCAGCAGCCATTGGTGGGAGATATGGGTATTGCTGGTATGGCCGGGTGGTTCTTCGGCTGGGCTGTAGTGTGCTGTGCTGTCTCAGCCCCACATACCTTTGTTCCTCCAAGTGCTCCTGCGTCTGGCTTATGGTGGTGTGTTGTGTACCTGGGAGCCTTGATTCCCTTTGGTTGCCACGGACGCTGGAGTGGTGCATCTCTAGCTGATGGGACTTCCAGGTTATCGCTCAAGTGGACGGCTTCAGTCACGTGTTCTGCGAGATATTTCTCCCCTCCAGCCACAGAGGATCGGGGGTGTCTGACTGTGAAATAGTGAATCAGTGCTGGATGGATGTTCTTGTTTCGTTTGTGTATAACCAACACGTTTTGGCTCGTATGCCTTTGTCAAGGATATCTCAGTCTTTGCTCCATGAGGTCTATATAACTGTGGTTGGGGCTTGATTGGTTGGGAGGACAGTCAGTCCACGCTTTCATTCTCTAGTTGATTGGTTGGAATGAAAATCTTGTAAGGTATGAAAGCAAATGACAATCAGCAATTTGCTCCCAAACGCCGGAAAATGGACAAAAACTGTTGTTTGAATAAATTGCTTAGATCAAACATTTAACAAACTTGTCTGACAACCATTTTCATCTGTAGGAGCAAATTGCTGATCACCAGTGACTCCCATATGTTACCAGATTTTCATTCCAACCAATCAACTAGTTGGACAGAAAATCTTTACGTGTATATGCAGCATAAAGGTGCATACACACGTAATGATTTTTTTGAACGATTTGTCATTAACGACATCGTTATCGTTCAAAAAATCGTTCCGTTTCTGAGTTATAATGATGAACGAAAATCGTTCAAGCACGCTCCCGTTTGTAGTTCATTTCAGACTGTCCGACATAACGATTTTCATTAAGGGAAGGAACATTTTTCATTCATCGTTGTAAAAATCGTTTACTACACTTCAAAAAATCGTTCGCTTTTTCAAGGGAAAATCTGACAGAAAATCGTTGGTTACAAAATCGTTACGTGTGTATGCACCTTCAGGGTTTTACCAGTATCTGGGTGTCTACATACAGTATGGTGTTGTTAGTGATCCTGGTTTTGTGTCTCCCGCTGTTCCCTCTATATGTTTTTAGTCCACCAGTATATCCTTTTCTGTTGTGATATTATCCAGTTTTGTGTTTGACTTGAATTTTTCAGCAGTAACCTATTTCCTTCATAGTTAGGAGATGTTTTCTTAAAGATTGTCAAACATTGTTTAGATTTGGAGTGCCCTATCTTTCACCTTTTTCTTACCCCCTTGACCGTCCTTAAAAGTAGATGTTGAAGAAGTACTATGACTGATAGCACTAGTACTGCAATGCTACTGGTCTTTAATAGACTGATGCATGATTGATTTACAACTTGTAACAGGCTCAGCATAATTCCACATGAAGTGAATGTGGAATGTCCAGATATCTCAGGTTTGGCAGAGTAAAATCAGTAGGACTGAAGGATCCAGTTCTGGTGTTGCCTCAATCAGTTGTCATCTAATTAAGCTGCACCTGTAATCAGCCTTTAAGAATGTGTGCAGAGCACAGAATGGTGCTTTTGACGGTTCCCATGGGAACGCCTACCGTCTGAAGCCGGCCCCACTGACATCAGTAATGATGTCAGTGGGAGTGATTTTGGCTCTGATAGAGCCAAAATCACTCCAGGGCTTGCAGCAGCGAGACCCTACCGCAGGGTCTCCGTCGCAAGCCCGATGTTCGCGATGGTCTTGACCATCGTGACCATCATCATAGACGCTCGCTATAGCTATACCTCTACGTTGGGTTGACTCCTTTAAATATTTGGATATTTGGGTATCTAATATTATGGAGGATTATTCTCATCTGAATATTTTGCCTCTGTTTTCATATTTGAAAGATAGGATTAAAATCTGGCGCAAACTTCCCCTGACAGTAACAGGACGGGTCAATTTAATTAAAATGATAGTGCAACCTAAGTTTTTATATATTTTTCAACAAGCCCCAATTTATCTTCCTAAATCATTGTTTCGGAAACTGAACAGTATAATTTCTTCCCTGATTTGGTTAGATAAACGGTCTCGAATAAAGTTGGATGTACTTACTAGGTCAAGGACTTCAGGAGGATTAGCACTTCCCCATTTTCAATACTATTATTATGCAGCGCAACTGGCTCATCTGCGGCTGTGGGTGCAGGACAGTTCAGTTGACTCCCTTCCGGCTCTGTTAGTTTCTCAGGTGTCAGCGGGACATACACCCCTACAAGCTCTCCTCTGTGCTTCGCTCACTCGTAACGGTCCCCCTTTAGTTTTGCAGGCTTTGAGAATTTGGCGTGCTGCTCATGCACTAATACAATTTAAAGAGATTGACCCAGATACATCTCTTTGGGGCTCCCGACAGCTGTCAGAACTTTCTTCTCTTAATGCCAGAGAGATTTGGGGTAGTAAAGGTATTATTACGATTAATCAGCTGTATCAAGATGGGATTCTTAAATCTTGTATTCAGCTGGTGGACGAATTTAAACTCCCATCTACATATTTTTTTAGGTATTTACAGCTTCGCCATGCACTGAATACTCAATTTGCTAGTATGACTCTCTCATTGCAACACTCACCCTTAAAATCTTTTCTTGTACATTTAGGCCCTAAACGGACACTCTCCTGTTTATATTCATTTTTGTTATCATATCATCATGCTTCTGATTTGTATCATTTGAAACAGTGCTGGGAATTGGAGTTGGGTGGTCTCACTGATGACGAGTGGAGTGGAGCACTTGCTTGTCCTCGTGTATCTACTGTCTCTATTCGGTTTCAGCAGATTCAGCTATTTCTACTTCATAGAACCTATTTCACACCAGCCCGGTTGGTGAAGTTTGGAGGGAGGGCTTCGGATGTTTGCCCAAAGTGTGGTACAGCCTCTGGTACCTTTTGGCATTTGCTATGGGAATGTCCTAAGGTGCAATTATTTTGGAGTCGGGTCCTCAGTGCGGTATCTGATACCGGTATTCCTCATTCTATTCTTACTCCGAGATTCTGTTGCCTTGGAATTATAGACGATGATATTTTAGATAAATATAAATTGCAATGTGCAATAAATTTATGTGTATTAGCTAAAGTTTGTATAGCAAGACTTTGGATGGCCCCTATTGGTCCTGACTTCCAGGCTTGGGTATCCTTGGTTGCTCTAACTGTGCAACATGAACGTTATATGTATATAACACGAAATGCAGAATCTAAATATGAAAAGATTTGGGCCGGTTGGCTAGATTCAAGATATGCTTCCCCAAATTAATCTGTCTGAGTTCTATATAACAGGCCTGGATGGGATAATGTTTCTGGTATATTAATGATATGCAAATCTCCACTTGTTCCATATATTTGATAATTATTTCACATATTTTATGTGATTGTATAGCAATTTGTTTCTCTATGTCATTATTAACTGTATATGTTGCTGGTAAATTTTTTTTTTTTTATTTATTATTTTTATGTTCTTGTTTTGTATATGCAAAATTTCTTAATAAAAAAATTACTCAACTAAAAAATACATTTTATCTATTATAAAGGGTCAAAAAAAAAAAAAAAAAAAAAAGTTTGAAGGACAAAATTATTGTCTCAAATAAAAATCATTATTTCTAACCTTGCCAATGTCTTGACTATATGTTCTATTCATTTTGCAACTAATTTGATAAATAAAAGTCAGTTTTCATGTAAAACACGAAATTGTCTGGGTGACCCCAAACTTTTGAACGGTAGTGTACGTACCTTTGATCCTGGGGACAGTGGGCCTGATTCAGACCCGCTCGCAAGCGCTATGAGCTCGCAAGCAGGTCGATGTTTGCCCCCTGCGCATGCGTGCACATGCGCGAGACCCGGCCAGCGACGGGCACTCCATCGCTACGGGTCTCGCACCAAAAAGGGGCAGCTGTTGATTGTGATTGACAGCTCGCCCCGTTTTGGAGGTGGGCAGGGGGGGTGGCTACACAAATGGAGGCATTCCCGAAGGAGCGCCTGCCATTTGTGGGAGGCACCACTGACATCACCAGTGATGTCAGTGGTGAGCTTCCTGCTCTATTCAGAGCAGGAAGCTCACTGGGGCTTACGGGAACGAGACCCTACCACAAGGGTCTCGTCGCAAGCCCTGATGGTCGCGATGGTCGTGACCATCGCGACCATCACCTGGCCGCTCGAAAAAGCTGTTTGTGGTCACCCACAGCTTATCGTGCGGCCTCTGATTCAGAGCGAGCGCTCTGAAAGAGCGAGCGCTCTGAAAGAGCGTCCGGCTCTGAATCAGGGCCAGAATGCTTTTTTTTTCCATGGTAGAGGATAAATTATTGACATAGTGAGAAGGACCATTTGAAATAATAAAAAATGTGGATGAGGTTGATTATAAGGTGTACCAGCCTGGGAAAAGAAAGTCAAAACAGATCTACCATGTAAATCTGTAAATGTTAGAAAGATAGAGTAGCTCTGCCAGCCACTATGGACCCTCCAGTAACTGCAGTACCTTTGATTGCAGAAGTAACAATAGCCAAAACCCTCTCATCTAGTCAACAGCATGAGGCTAGATAGAGGCTAAAGAATTTCTTGTAAGAAATAGAGATCTGTTTTCTGTCATACCTGGTAAAACAACAGTCACTAAGCATGACAATCACTGAACCAGTGGTTAAGGTTACCCTAAAGCCCTATAGAATACCAGAAGCAAAATGGGAATTGGTCTAAGAAATTTAAAAAATGTTGGAATTAGACAAAATTGAAGAGCCACACAGTGAGTGGTCAAGTCCCATTGTACTCATTCCAAAACCCGACAGGAGCTTATGCTTCTACAATGATTTCCCTAAATTGAATAGTGTGTCTAAGTTTAATTCCTGCACAACGCCTCATGTGGATGAATTTATTAAAAGACTGGGAACAGCAACAAGCTTAACCACTTTAGACTTAACCAAAGGGTATTGGCAAGTTCTGTTGACAGACAACACAAAAGAAAAAAGACAATTTTTTTTTCTGCACCGAAGGTTCTGTACCAAAATAAGATGTTGTCATTTGGGATACATGGGTCACCTGCCACCTTCAGAGGACAATGGATACCTAATAATAATAATATTCATTTTATTTAGCACTTTTTTCCAGCAGGACTCAAGGTGCTTTACAAAAATCAAACACATAGTACAGAGGTTTACATTTACTGAAAGGAGAAAAAAAGACCAGTGAACATAATAGAGGATTGTTGCTGCCATTTTGAATAATACGTACCAACAGTGCTATATTTCAGCAGGAACAAGCAGGAACTCAGGAGCTCATTCAGACCCGCTCGCTAAGATGCATGCTCTCGCTGCTGCCGATGGTATGCAGTGTGTATGCATCGTAGTGCATGTGCACATACCTAAGTGAAAGTTCACAATGCATTCGCTCACTGCGCATAGACAGCCCAGCAGAGTGAGTGACAGGGGAAGCCGTTTGTAGGTGGTAACAGGGGCTGGCCATTAAAAACGGGGGAGAGGAGGTGCAAACGCAGGCGTGCCTGAGCATCTCAATGGTGTTTCTAGAGGTGTGCATAATTAAAAGACAGCATCATAGTACACGTCGCCTGTCTTGTTTTTACACTGAAGTGCTCGCGGCAGGGTATGGTCAACCGCAAGCGCTGCGATAGCATTCAATGTACCGATGGTTGCATACACTTCCTGGACATGACGTGCACAAGTGGGTGTCTTAAAACAGGCTGGTGGGTGTCTGCATACACTATGTGATCGCTCTCTAAGTCATACTAGGCCGGCTAATGCATTGCTATGCTGGAGCACTGCCTACGCAATTTGCATACACATCGTGCGAGCGATCGCATCTAGCGAGCGGCTCTGAATCAGGCCCTCAGGTCCTGAACCTCTCATTAACTATCTTGTCCTGGGTCAAAATGTATTTTCCACGAGATAAGTTCTATTTTAAAGTCCCTTTTCAGTGCCATCTTTTCTAAATATTATATGTATACACATATATATATATATATATATATATATATAGATACATACAAAGATGCTGCACTCCAGACGACTTGTAAGAAACACACTAAATCACGGCATGGGTCAATCAGCAACGTTTCAGTGCTATTTTATTCAGCACTTTCGTCAGAAGTCTGACGAAAGTGCTGAATAAAATAGCACTGAAACGTTGCTGATTGACACATGCCGTGATTTAGTGTGTTTCTTACAAGTCGTCTGGAGTGCAGCATCTTTGTATGTATCTATCGAACTCCTGTTTGTGCGGGCACCCGACGCTGAATCTGCTACACAGGGAGAGCCGGACACCATGCTGCTTTTATATATATATATATATATATATATATATATATATATTAGAGATGAGCGGTTCGGATTCTGTGGAATCCGAACCGCTCCGAACATTGGGGATCCGAGTCCACCCGAACCCTGTTCGGGTGTTCACCGCCTGACTCGGATCCCCGTTCGGGGCCGAACGGCGGCCGCCTGATGTCGGATTCTCACTAGAGAATCCGACATCAGGTCTCCTCGCGTGTAGGGCAGAGCGCAGTGATAGCGCTCTGCCCTACACAGACACAGACACACAGCCGCCAGCGGCAGCTGTGTGTTTGTTACAGCAGCCAATGAGAGTCACACAGACTCTCATTGGCTGCTGCACGGAGGGAGCCGGCTGGAGCTCACACATGAGCTCCATCTTCCGGCTCCCTCCTCAGCGTGTGACAGAGCGGACGGCGCGGGAGCGGGGATACAGGTAAGTTTTATTTTTTTTATTTTTTTACTTGTCAAAGGTCCGGGGGCGCTACTGGGGGGGGGGGTCTGCACTACTGGGGGGGTCTGCTACTGGGGGGGGCTATACTACTGGGGGGGCCATACTACAGAGGGGCCTGCTACTGGGGGGGCTATACTACTGGGGGGGGGTCTGCACTACTGGGGGGGGGGTCTGCTACTGGGGGAGGCAATACTACTGGGGGGGCCATACTACAGAGGGGCCTGCTACTGGGGGGGGGCTATACTACTGGGGGGGGGTCTGCTACTGGGGGGGCCATACTACTGGGGGGGATCTGCACTATTGGGGGGCCATACTACAGAGGGGCCTGCTACTGGGGGGGGGCTATACTACTGGGGGGGTCTGCACTACTGGGGGGGGTCTGCTACTGGGCAGGGCTATACTACTGGGGGGGCCATACTACAGAGGGGCCTGCTACTGGGGGGGGCTATACTACTGGGGGGGTCTGCTACTGGGGGGGCCATACTACTGAGGGGCCTGCTACTGGGGGGGGCCATACTACTGGGGGGGCCTACTACAGGGGGGGCCATACTACAGGGGGGGGGCCCATACTACAGGGGGGGCTACTACTGGAGCAGCCTACTACTGGGGGGGCCTGCTACTGGGGCAGCCTACTACTGGGGGAGCCATACTACTGGGGGGCCATACTACTGGGTGGCATGCTAATGGGGGGCATACTACTGGGGGGGCCTGCTAATGGGGGACATACTACTGGGGGGGCCTGCTAATGGGGGGCATACTACTGGGGAGCATTCAACTGGGGGCACTGCATAGTGGACCGTACTACTAAGGGGACTGCATAGGGGGCACCACTGCTGGGGGACATTGTGTAAGGGACACCGCTACTGTGGGCATTGTGTAAAAGGGTCACTACTGTGGGCATTGTGTAAAAGGGGCACTACTGTGTGTCGTAACATAAATAAGAGACACTACTTTATGGTGTAATGTGAATCAGGCCCTATGTGCGGTGTAATGCTAATAAGATTGTGCACTGTGACTCCTAGGGCCGTAGCCCACTTTGTAAACAAGTACTGTGACTCTGCTGGCCGTACCCCACTGGGTGGGTGCACTACTTTTCATTTCTGCCACTGCTGTGTGGCAATGTGTCATAGATGTGCTTTATACTGTGGTGTCTGTGTCGTTGTGCCGCTGCTTTGTCGCTTAGTAACCAGTCAGCTCACTGCAACCTTTGGCCAATAATGTTGAAAACAATATTATAAGCTGTGATATGGTCTAAATTGACTGGAAATTAATGTTATTGAGGTTAATAATACTCTAGGAAGAAAAAAAAGACCAATTTATGTGATTTTAGCTTTTTTTGTCAATTTTTGTAAAAAAATCCAAATCCAAATCCAAATCCAAATCCAAAGCCAGTCACCGCAGTTTGGCAAATCCAAATCCAAATCCGGACGACGAATTAGAACCAAATCCAAATCCAAATCCGGCAAAAATGGTCCGGCGCACATCCCTAATATATATATATATATATATATATATATATATATATATATAAATAATATTTTTTTTTTTAGCTGCACCCCCAGTAGCTCCACCCACATTTCCGGAACCTTTTTTTCCAGAAAAATAGCCCAGCGTACCAAGCATTATGCATTATCTATCTTACCCATGAAGGTACCAGGTAAGGCAGCCATCTTGGGCGCACTACATAGATTACAATGTGCGAGATAAACAGTACATGGCATTATGCAATCTACAGGTAAATTAAAATGTCTAATATGATACACACTGCAAGAATAGTTACACATGTCGCCCATCCTCGAACCAGCCGAGGCAGTCATCTAGGGTGCACTACATAGATTACAGCTAGCAGGATGCGCAATTAGTAGAAATATAGTATACAGTGACCTCATAGAAAGTATGCTGCGGCTCATCTTGATGATGTAGTCATCTATAGCCCTGGACTCCATCCATGAGGCAGGATTGACAGCCAACCAAAAAAACATTTTGCTTAGGGATAAAGAGGTAAAGTATCTTGGATACACCATAGGCAGAGGTTTGATAATTCAATAATTTAAGAAAATTGAAGCAATATAAATTGTCCTCAACCCCTAAATAAGAAGCAGGTAAGAAGTTTCTTAAGTCTTACAGGGTATTATACAAAGATTTATACCCAATATTGTCACCATTGCTGTCCCTTTGAATGACCTTACTAAGGGTAAACAGTCAGTTATGGTTAAGTGTAATGTAGAGGCAGAAAAGGCTTTCAGGCGTTGAAGGTAGCATTGTGCACCCAACCAAGTTTGATGACACCTGACTTTAGAAATGAATTTGTCATGCAGACAGATGTGCAGTATCAGATGTAGATGCTTCATACCCACAGAAACTGACATTCACTTTTAACTGGGAATAACCTATGATATATACTACTATATTTTTGTTCACTGACCTTTTATAATAGTCCATACAGCTATAGGCTGATTCCGAGTTGGCAGCAAAGCAAAAAAATCAAGTAACTTTGCACCTTGGCAAAGCCTTGTTGCACAATATATGCCTGATTATCATGTATTTCTGTTTCTCTTTATATCTATCGGTCAAAGCCACTGATCCTCAGCTGGTTAGAAAAACTGTTCAATAGTAAATCAAGCCCTTAGTTTCTATCGTTTTTCTGGGACGGGAATTCCCCAGCTCTGATAAAAGGCAGAGCAATGTTTTACAAACAGAGGCACAGGTAAAGAAACAATTCTGCTGAACTTCCACCCCTTCCTAAATATAAACTATGCATTAAAGTATACAGTTACAGTTATTATGGCCAGATTGTTTGAATTTATGTGAATCCATCTTATAAAAAAAAAGTGTAAAATTGAAATTGAGAACAGGACATTTAATCAATTCATGACCAATTTATAAAACCATTTACTATTGCTGTTCTCTTACCCTGAGTCTTTTTGGAGTCATTGCTGCCTCTAGGATTATGCCTGCTGTGATCTCCACTTTGGCCTTGGCAGTGGCTGCTGTGACTGCCTGCAATGGACAACAAGATCTTTTAATTTGAAAATGAAACAAACTAGAAACCAATTTGATTTACTTTTCATAATTCACAAAGAAGTGTATTTTCTTTTCCGTGACATTTACCGGAATACTACTAAAAGCTCAGGCAGCACACGCATGGGCACCCGTGCACTGTAACTTGTGGAATTTTAGTTGCCAGTTTGAGTGAACATCTAACCTTACACAGTCTATATATTCTTTGTTTTTATACCAAATCAGGGTATAGTAGGATTTGTCAACAGTTATGTCGATAGTCATCAAGTCGACATAAGAATGACGACATGGGCAAACTGTTGACATGCAGCATGTCAAAATAATCGAACTGTCGACAGTGATCATGGTGACATTCATCATGTCTACATGGATGATATGTCAACATGATGAACTGTCGACAAACCATCCTTGGTGACCCAGTCGTCACTTACCTTCTCCTGGCAGCAGCAGCGGCTCCATCGTCTTCTTCCAGGTCCCGGCGGCCATCTGACAGTTACTTCCAGCATGGACCAGTGATGCTCCAGCATTCCAGTAAGTATTTCTCTCCTTACCCCTAACACTTCCCCTAGTGCCTAACCCTTACACTTCGCCCATCCTCCTTCAGCTTAAACCTAACCCCCCGCAACCTAACACTAACTGTTGGCATCCTCAGCATTTCAACATTTCACATTGCGATACACTGTAGTTCCGATGTCAACATGGTGCCTGTTGAAAGTTAGAACCATGTCGACATTCTAATGTAGACACTGTGGAATGTCAACATGGTTACGGTCGACTTTCTGACCGGATACCACCAAATCATTAGAATAGATCTGCTGCAAATATTTGTAAATATCAACTAAATATAGTAAGACATTATGTGCATTTGTTTTGGAATTTATACCACAGTTTTCGCTCCCTGTGCAAATTCTACTTGCCCCTAGTTATTCCCCACCTTTAATTGTTGGTGCTAAATTCCAATAAAAAAACAGATGCGCCCAAGTTCATTGTGGCTGATCGCACCACAAACGTGCACGCATGTCGCGCTATGCTTCTCAATGCTGCTGCCCGGCTCATCTTCCTCTCCAGACGTTCTACATCTGCTTCCCCTCTCCTACAAGCCCTACACTGGCTCCCCTTCCCCTTCAGATGCCAAATCAATGTTCTTACACTCGCCTACAAAGCCCTCACCAAATCCTCTCCCGTATACATTTCTGACCTTCTCTCCCTTCACACTCCCGCCCGTCCACTTCGTTCAACAAATGCATGCCGCCTCTCTTGCCAACTGATTACTTCCTCCCACTCCCATATCCAAGATTTTGCCCGTGCTGCTCCCTACCTTTGGAATGCTGTTCCTCTCCCCATAAGACTCTCCACCTCTCTACAAATCTTCAAACGGGCTCTCAAGACTCACTACTTAATCAATGCCTTCCAGCACTCATCCTAACCCACCTCATGCTCTTTACTCCCTATCTTCCCCTTCTGTGTCACACCTGTCTGTCTGCCCCTCCCCTTTAGAATGTAAGCTCTCACGAGCAGGGACCTCTTACCTCATGTGCTTCTCTTTACATTTTCTTCTACTCTTTGCTCCCCATAATGGTACCTAACACGTGACTGCCAACTCCCGGCTGCTTATTGTGAGTTCTTTAATCGCTATTGCAGCAATGTATATAAATCGTGTCCTTGTCCTGCACTGTAATGTACTGTAAGTTACTTGTTTCCTGTTCACCTATTAGTTCTATGTACATTTTCTTCTACTCTTTACTCCCCACAAGGGCACCTAACACGTGACTGCCAACTCCCGGCTGCTTATTGTGAGTTCTTTAATCGCTATTGCAGCAATGTATAGAAATCGTGTCCTTGTCCTACACTGTAATGTACTGTAAGTTACTTGTTTCCTGTTGACCTATCAGTTCTATGTACTATGTAAAGCGCTGCGGAACACTTGTGGTGCCATATAAATAAAGGATAATAATAATAATAATAATAATAATAATAATAAATAATGCACCACGATACGCTATGGCACGTCCCCAATCGCGGAAGTGCATCTCCATTCAGTCCTATGGAGACGCGAATGCACGTCTCTGATCGCGGGAGTGCATCTCCCATTCATTCCTATGGAGTCACAAATGCACATCTCCGATCGCGGGAGTCCGTCTCGCATCACGCATGGCACATTACGCTGCGCTACAGGCAAGGATGTAGCTGGGCATATCTGTAGATATCTACAAAAAAAGTAACAGCCATGCTGCATACAACAAGAGTGCAGTAGCTTGCTAGCCAGGAGATGATGAGATAATAGCAATAGTTAACAAGCTGATATGGACAGACAGTGCTAGGATTATAGGATTATGAGGCACTGCAAGAAAATAGAATTTTGGTACTTACCGATAAATCCCTTTCTCTTATTCCACAGAGAACACTGGAGTATAGACAATGGGGTACAGACAGTGGTAGAGTAGAACCTGGCACTTTAAATAATTTAGAAGAGTGACTGGTTCTTCCCCCTCTATGCCCCATCAGCCCCAGTTAAGAAATTGAGCCAAAGAGAAGATGGAGGACAAACAGGAAGACGAAGGGAAGGATAATTCCCCAGGACGGAACAAGACCGACAGAAAGAGTAACAGGGGAACCCACTGCACATATAGTCACACAACAACAGAAAGCAGACAAACTGCAATATAACAAGGATACAACCATAAAACAAGAAGGTATGGAAACAGCACTGTGTGGGCGGCGTCCTGTGTTCACTGTGGAATTGGAGAAAGGGATTTATCGGTAAGTACCAAAATCCTATTTTCTCCTTCATCCACTAGGGGACACTGCAGTATAGACAATGGGGACATCCCAAAGCTAACCTCCCAGGTGGGAGGTGCTGAGAAAACCTGCCAACCTTGGCATCATACTGAAACAGGAATCGCCATCAAACCGATGGCAGAGCAATTCTTTAAGCAAGAGATGAGAACCAAAGCGTCACATAGCCAAGGAGTGAAGTCTAAAGCTGGCCACACATCTAAAGATTATCTGTCCAACCAGCCAACTTGTTGATTGGTTGGAAGGAAAATGTGGTAAGGATGAAAACAAATGACAATCAGCAATTTGCTCCCAAACGCCAGAAAATGGACAAAAACTGGTGTTTGAACAAATTGTTTAGATCAAACATTTAACAAACTTGTCTGACGACCATTTTCATCAGTTTTATGGCATTTAGGAGCAAATTGCTGATCAACAGTTACTCCCATCCGTTACCAGCTTTTCATTCCAACCAATTAACAAGTTGGCTGGTTGGATGTAAGTTGGTCTAGTGTGTGGCCAGCTTAACTCCTCGCCTGGCAGCCTCAGAGAATCCCACTATAGCCCAGCGTGAGCAGAATGGCTAGACACAGCATCGTAAAATGCAACTGAAAAAGAGCAGCCCTGACCTTAGGGAGCAGAGAACACCAACAGGGAATTTGTTGGAGAAGGGAAGCAAAATGAGAACAAAGCTTGAAACAACCTAACCCTATTCGAAGACAGGGTAGATGCCACTGCAGCGGACAATAGAATCCAGATCTGAAGACAGGGAAGATGTCGCTGCAGCTGACAATAGAATCCAGATCCGAAGACAGGGAAGATGTCGCTGCAGCTGACAATAGAATCCAGATCCGAAGACAGGGAAGATGTCGCTGCAGCTGACAATAGAATCCAGATCCGAAGATAAGGAAGATGTCGCTGCAGCTGACAATACAAAAACCAGCAACTGCTGGGTATCAAAAGGTTATATAAATCCCACAGCTATTCCACTTTACAGAAAATTCTAGCAAAAGGCGAAGATGTACTCTATACGACCTAAGAGAAAACACATTATATATTAAGGCACGAGCCAACTACAAAAGCGGTGTCCTGGATCATGCTCAGGGGTAAATTTACTAAGAATCGTGTCTAGTCGAGATTGCAATCTCGGGTGTGTTTTGCCATTTTCTACAACTTGCAAACTTATTAAAGGCAAACTCGGGTGAGAAATCATGAAACTCACTGCAAAACTCGGTGAGAACACAAATAGAAAAAAATACACCATCGGCCAAATTCGCAAGTACTTCTCATATCCAGGAATACAGCTGGGGAATTTACCAAGAATCGTTTTTACAATCACGGGTGTAATTTTAGCAAACTATGGGCCTGATTCAGAGCCGGTCGCAAGCGCTGAGCGCTCGCAACCGGGTAGATGGTGGCTCAGAGCGCATGAGCACGACGAAGCAGGCTTCGTCGCGCGCATGCGCGAGACCCGGATAGCGAGGGGCTATCCGTCGCTCCAGGTCTCGCACCAAAAGGTGTTGATTGACAGCTCGCCCCCTTTGGTGGGCGTGCCGGGGGCGTGGGGGGGTGGGGGGAATGTGTAGGGCTCCTTCATATTTTATGAACCAGCACTGGGCTCCCAGAGCGAGTCACGATTTTAAAAATAGGGGAAACTGGCATGGGGTCCCCACTATTTTTAAAACAGCACCAGACTCAAACCTAGACGGGGTGAAATGCCACAGCCAGGGGACTCTTTCACCAGTTCTCCCCGGCCAAAGCATTAACACCCCAAGCTAGTCAGCCCAGGCCGGGGATCTCAGGAAAGGTGGGGACCCCTCAATAAAGGGGTCCCCCCTCTCCTGAGCACCTCATGCTTATGCTGAAGCTCCTCCATGCACCCCTGACCGGTGAATGCAGGGGTAATAGTGTCAAAAGTAGTTAAGTACTATTGTTTTTTGCAATAGAACTACAGGTGCCAGCGTGCCTGCCCTTTGGCACTTGCTGGCACCCGTACCCACATTGTTAAAAAAATTAATAAAATAATGACATGACACACATACCATAGAACATACTTACCTTCTGACAGATGTTCCGTCCACTTCTCCAGTAGAAATCCCACGGATTACCTGTGAAAAAAATTCTCACCTACCTCTTGGCGTTGCATCTGTACCCTTCTCCAATAGGCTCCCCAGGAATTGGCAAAACAAAAAAACGAGGTACGCAGACCAATTGTGACATAATGAAACTAGCGACTCCAACATGGCTCACAAAGACCTTTTTGTCAATAATGCTCACCACTCTCGGAAACATCCTCTCTGGTAATGCTGGCAGAGAGATAGAAAACACCAGTGTAAAACAGGCAAACGTCGCGCTCAGGGAGATAAGAATAACGGATGTGGAACTATGAACCCACCCGCTAGGAAACTCTAAGGTATAGAGCCCACTGACGTGAAAGGTACCCTATAGGTACAGATTACTGCCCGAACAGTAGCTAGGGTGATGTGTCACGCGTGTGTTATTCAGAGCATCCGCCTAGGCATCGTTGTATCAAGCCTGCTTACCTGTGAGCGATCAGGAGGCGTCTAGTCACTTCATATAACTTTACTAACCTGTTCAACGTCTCAGCTACCAGTTCCCTCACCCATGAAGAGTACCAATAAGTTCTGTAGGTAGACTGAGACCCAATGCTCTACAGTTTGGACTGAAGTTGTTGCAGTAGAAGACCTAGAAAACTAGCAAAAGTGTTAGTGGAGACATGTATGGTCATACAAGGAGGTCAGACTTACACCACTAGAACATACAGCTAGGGAACTGGTTCAGGGGAGAGACCCGACTAACCTGAGAGTGCACTCTTGAGAATGAACATATACAGAAATATACATATACACAACAGTCTTCCCTAACCAATCTAGGTGCTAAGGAAGATAAATAGATTATCGTTACAATACAGTCTAAGGGGTCTAGTTATTAAGCAGTGTTATGAGACAGAGTGAAAAGTGATAAGTCTGTGATAAGGTGCCAGCCAATCAGCTCCCAACTGCCATCTCTCAGGCTGTGTTTGAAAAATTACAGTTGGGAGCTGATTGACTGGCACCTTATCACAGACTTATCACTTTTCACTCTAACACTGCTTAGTAAATAGACCCCTTAAGCTGTCTCTCATCCACGAGGACCTAGCATAAGCCTTTAAATTAACACAGAGTATGGTCGAGTGCTTCTTTCACAGAAGGCAAACCATTGCAAATTAACCTCTCAGGCTGGATTAGAACCCGGGTCTCTCTGTACATGGCATGGAAAACTTATCTCGCTGAGCTATTTTGGCTCAGCTTGAATGTAAGACATATACTAGGAATCTGTACCTAGAGAACATATCTGTCCCTGGAGCTAGAACCTGTGACAATAGTCAGTATATATGGAGGTTACCCACACAAATTCTAAAGACATCCTAATTAGGGAACAGCATGAACCTGCTCCGCCAGGCTTGCATAGAATGACTGCCAATATATGAATGTACCCATATACTTATATCGTATAAGGCTGTTACAGAAGCTTTGGATCACTGGGCCATTTAAACCCAGCTTCCAAATCTTTAATATGTGTGCTGCTGAAGTAACAGCCTACTCAGGTGCCCTAAGAATAGATGTAGATCCAGAAAAAAAAAAAGCTGCGGCACTCAGAGACTGGTATTCAACAAATGTATTAAATGCTGTTACAAAACAACATTTAATACATTTGTTGAATACCAGTCTCTGAGTTCCGCAGATTTATGTTTTATATATATATATATATATATATATATACTGTATAATACATATGTATATATACATACACATATACATACACTCACACACATGTATGCCTCACGAGGGTAGCACCGATTAGAATGGAAAATACAGGAGTACTGCTCCCTTAACCCGAGCAATTTTTTTTAATTTCTGAAAGGCATGGGTTAGACTGAGGCATAGCCTGAACTTAACTGACACCTAGCCCCTTGTGTCCATTTCCTAGTGAAGGGAATTGAACCTGGGACTATGCTATCCATGTGCAGTGTTACACCCCACTTAGTGATCTGTTTTCCAAGCACCCCATAGATGCTAAACACTGCGCGGATAGCAACCGCAAGTTAACTGACACACTATTGCAGAGTTTTGAACTAAACTTGCTTTAGCATGTCAGTACCATTACTAACAATCAGGTCTGCTGCTGGCTTAGATGGACGCTTGCTTTAAAAGAAAAAACAGCAGGCTTTTAAGGGATGAAATAAAATCCTAAGGAGCTGTGAGCTTCGGTCCTTCGTTATCAAAAGCTTTGCTTTAGCATCTCAGTACTATTACTAACAATCAGGTCTGCTGCTAGCTTAGCTGGGCGCTTGATTTAAAAGAAAAAACAGCAGGCTTTTAAGGGATGACCAGACTCCTAAGGAGCTGTGAGCTTCGGCCTTCCGTTATCAAAAGCTGGTGCCCTACATTGTGGGAATGCGTCAGTAAGACGAGAAGCCTAACTCTAATATGGGCATCAGGGAAACCCGGCACATTGGGGAGCTCCATACTCCGAGCGAGGTTGCAGGATACCACACTATTAAGCCCAGTCCAGTTATGTAGCCCATGTAGTT
The DNA here is from genome assembly GCA_031769625.1 of Taudactylus pleione. Classification (NCBI taxonomy): domain Eukaryota; kingdom Metazoa; phylum Chordata; class Amphibia; order Anura; family Myobatrachidae; genus Taudactylus; species Taudactylus pleione. The sequence continues at coordinate 10,767,467 of JAUIMM010000185.1, forward strand.
AGTACCTGGCTACAATATGAGGCAAGGCAATAATGCCAGAAAGTCTACAGCACCAGGCGGTCTCCTTAATATTCCTGCCTGAATGGCTACAAAAGGGGCTGCTTGTCAGTGCCGCGTTCTGTAGACTCCCGTTATAATATTCCATGGGAGCAGCGGGACACGGCGGTCTCCTTCTCTGAACATAAAGGAGTAAAGGAGGGAAGAGCAGATGTCCTATGTATGTGACAGCTGCGGCTGCACCGTGCTCACACTGCCTAGTAATTGTCCCGCCACCCCTGCTAGTCAGGAGTGGTAGTTATACTCACTGCTGCTGCGGCCAGGATGCTGGGCTGAGAGGGCGGCGAGGAGACCCGGACACAAGCCAGTGACAGCTGTAGCGGGCCCTCGCTGAGTCATTCATGAGGACTCATGAGTGGGGGCCACCTCCACAGGGTCACCGGACACAGGCTGCAGTAGCCGTGGTGGTGTCCTTCCCGGCAGCTCCCGCGTCGCAGGCAGACTGTCACAGCCAGCAGTCTGCCTGTCCTCAGTTGTAAAATGTAAATAAAATTAACAAAAAAGGCTGGAGACAGCCCTATGTGCATCGGCTCTCTCGGGCACATTTATAAAACTGGGGATGATGGGGCATAGAGGGGGAGGAGCCAGTCACACTTCTAAATTATTTAAAGTGCCACGCTCTACTCTACCGCTGTCTATACCCCATTGTCTATACTCCAGTGTTCCCTAGTGGATGAAGGCGAAATTATATATACACACACACACTTATAGCAGGAAAGAACTAGAAAATATGGTTCGATTTTCTCACTGCTGAAGTGCGCCACAAACATTCTTACTAAGGGATTTATTCAATTAGACACGAAAAGCTGAGATTCGCGAAAAAGTATCGCCGATTGCGCCTTGTCACCTGTCGGAAAATTATCTCCGTATTCAATTCCATGCACTTTTCGCGTACGCAGAAAGTCAATGCAATGTAATAGGCGAAAAAGATTCACCTCCGAATAGCAGGAGAAAAGAAGTGTAACATTTTTGCTTTGGGATGCAAAGGTGGGGAAACCACTCAGAACCCTTGGGATAGCCACCTAATGGACAACTGTGTCAAAAAATTCCTGAAAATAGTTAAGAACACCCCAAAAAAGTACTTTGAATTTGGGGGCGAAAAAGCACAAAGTGGGGGGACAACTTCTCAAACTAGCGAAAAAGGTTCTGGGGGTGCACTAAGAAGGGGTCAAGTGTTTTTGGGATTGCAGGTGCTTTTGTGAGGGAGGAATTTCCCTTTTCTTTTTTAACTTATTTTTATACTGAAAGGAGCAAATAAAGATTTTACAAAAATCGTACCATAACAAATAGAATATATATAGGAGATACAATAGTTAACAATTACACAAAATCATGTAATATATATCAAAAAGAAAAAAAGAGAAAAAACTATAAAGTACCTGGCATTTAAAACAAAAACCAGCAATGTATAAATTTTAAATATTAAATGGGTCAAGTAAATTATATCTAAATCAACAGGCGTGGTCAGCATTTCTGTCAGATTGGACCACAGAGACGGGTCTTGGCAAATTGATTGGGGTATCTTGTAACAAAAGTCTAGTTTCGTACCATTGAGTAGAGTGAAAAAATATATGTTATTGAGTCCTTATATCTTCTGACAAGGAATCAATGAATCCCTCCCAAATGTGAAAAAATGATTCAGTACGTTCCTCCTTATGTAATGAAGCCTCCAACCAGTCCATATGAAACACATAAAATAATTTGGATTTAAATAAATGTATAGAGGGAGGTTCTTTATGAATCCATTGGTGTAGAATACATTTACAAGCAACAGCAGAAATGATAAGAATCAGTTTTTTGCTTCCCTGCAACATTTGTATTGTAGAAGGTACAAACCCCAAAACTGCCCATTCTGCAGCCAAAGGTAATTAGTTAAGAAGATAGGTTAATGCGAACCTCCTAACCTGTCTCCAAAAAAAGGTGCAGTCCCACATACAATGCATAAACGTAGCGTTTGAACTATTGCATTTAGGGCATGTGTCGGAGTCAGAAATCCCTATCAGGAATCTACGATGTGGGGACAGATATCCCTTATGGAATATATTATAGAACATTTCTTTATACATGGACGCAGATAATGTTCGCATGGAATATATGAGTGTCTTTAAAAGGAGGTCAATTGTTATATGCGGAAAAATTTGTGTCCAGGAAAATATACCATTCTTTGATTTTGTCAAATCGAAGGGGTCATGTATTACTTGGTAAAAATGGGATTTTGGTACCTACCGGTAAATCCTTTTCTCTGATTCCACAGAGAACACTGGAGGCTGCTTACACTGGGGTATAGAGGCGTGGATAGCTGGAGCTGGCACTTTAAATAATTTAGAAGTGTGAAGCTCCTCCCCCTCTATGCCCCACCAGCCCTCAGTTTAGAAAATGAAGACCGAGAGGAGATGGAGAACAAGCGGAGTAAAAGGGAGAGAAGAACACACAATAATGAAAACATACCACATACGAAACAAACCGAACAGGCAGGCTAAGAGCGCAGAGGTGGGCATCCAGGGTCCCCTGTGGAATCAGAGAAAAGGATTTACCGGTAGGTACCAAAATCCCATTTTCTCTTTCATCCACTAGGGGACACTGGAGGTTGCTTACGCTGGGGACGTCCCAAAGTTTCCCCCACGGGTGGGAACACTTTGCAGAACCTGTATAACAAGACGGCCAAAACGTAATGCTGAAGCAGCAAATGTGTCAAATCTGAAAAAAAGATTTTCAAAAGTGTGAACAGAAGACCAAGTGGCCACACTGCACAATTGTGACGTGGAGGCTCCCCTACCGGCCGCCCACGACGCACCCACAGAACGTGTGGAATGAGCCGAAAAGGACAAAGGAGGCCGACGTCCAGCACTAATATAAACCTGATAAATAGTCAGTCTATCCAACGTGCCAACGTCTGCTTAGAGTTGCCCAACACCTCCGAACAGCATCATAGGACAAAAAGCGACTGACTTACGGAGGGACGCTGTCCTGGCAACATAAATGTGGAGAGCACTAACCACCCCCAAGGTAGGAGAATCACCCGAGTCCTCCACTAATGACAGAACCACAATAGGCTGGTTGATATGGAAACTGACACAACCCTGGGAAGGAAGGCGGCTACCGTCCAGAGTTCCGCCCTATCAGCATGAAACGCAAGGTAAGGTGGCTTATAGAACAGAGCACCCAAGTCCGGAACTCTACGAGCCGAAGCTAGAGCCAGAAGGATGACCGTCTCCCAGGACAAGTACTTAAGATCAACCGCTTCCAAAGGTTCGAACAAGGGCGACTGAAGAAACAGAAGCACTAAGTTCAAATCCCAAGGAGCTACCGGAGGTACAAAAGGAGGCTGCACACGCAAGACCCATTGAAGAACCGTTTGCACCTCAGGAAAGAGGGCCAATTTGCGTTGAAAGAAAATGGAAAGGGCAAAGACCTGCACCTTTAAAGTTCCAAGGCGAAAGCCATAATCCAATCCCGTCAGGACGAAAAATCCTAGACAGAAAACCCCGACATATAAGAAGGCCAGATTCGATGATAATGCGCAGCCGAAACTGGCTTCATGGCGCGCAGCATGGTCGGAATAACAGAGTCTGGGCTACCTCTACGTCTTAAGATATCATTTCAAGAGCCACCTTTTTAAACTCAGCTGTGCTAAGTTGGGGTGGACGAAAAGACCCTGCTGAAGAAGATCCGGCCACAGAGGAAGGGGCCACGTGTCGTCTACCAATAGGGACCGAAGGTTCGAGAACCAACTTCTCAGAGGCCAGCTTGGAGCCACTAGAATGAAAGAGGCAGACTCGTGTCGTAGATCCATGGAAATGTCAGAGCGTCGACTGCCTCTGCCTGCGGATCCCGAGTTCTTGACACGTATACTGGGAGCTGATGATTTAATCATGACTCCATGAGGTCCACCTGAGGACATCCCCCACGATGAATCAGTGCACAGAACACGTCTGGATGAAGCTTCCATTCCCTGGGATGGATGTCCTGGCGATTTAGGTAATCTACTTCCCAGTTGTCCACACTCGGGATGAATACCGCTGACAGGATTACTGACTGATTTTCGGCCCACGGGAGAATCTGAGTTACTTCTCGCATGGCCATGCGACTTCTAGTCCTGCCCCGTCGGTTGATTTAAGCGACGGTCATCATGTTGTCAGACTGAATTCTTACCGGACGAGACTTTAGAAACTCTGTTGTTTCTATAAGAGAATTCTGAATCGCTCTTAGTTCCAACACATTTATGGGCCACTTCTGTTCCAGAGGGGACCATCTACCCTGAAAGTGATACTTGAGGACTACTGCTCTCCATCCTTGAAGGCTGGCATCCGTTATTACGATAGTCCAATTCCACCCTCCGAATCTTCAACGCGCCAAAAGATTGTTGGATTGTGTCCACCAGAGGAGAGCCCCTCTGGTAACCGGGTTCAGACGGATCTGTCGACGCAGAAGCAGATGAGATCCTGAGACTTGTGACAGGAGGTCCGGTTGAAACACTCTGGTGTGGAACCATCCGAACTGTAGTGCCTGGAAAGCAGCTACCATTTTTTTCCAAGAGACGCAGACAAAGACGTAGGGACCAACTAACAACCGGATATCCCGGGTTTTGTCTATCAGAAGAAAAAACCCTCTGATGCCGTATCCAAGATCATGCTCAGAAACAGGAGCTACTGGGATGGATAGGGATGTGATTTCTTGAAGTTGATTAACCAACAGTGTTGGATTAAAGTGTGATATGTCAGTAAGGCATGGTCTGAGAGAAGGGTTACCGATGAAGCCTTCAGTAATAGGTCGTCCAAATAAGGGAATATGTTCACTCCCAATGACCGAAGGAGAGCAATCATGACTGACATGAGTTTGTAAAAATGCGGGGAGCCGAGGATAACCTGAATGGTAATGCTCAAGATAGGTAGTGATTCTGCAGAATAGCAAACTGCAGGAAGGCTTGATGCGGTTCCCAAATGGCAACATGGAGATAGGCATCCTTGAAATCCATGGATAAAAGGAATTCCCCTGGTCTCACCCCTGACGGACTGCAGAGATTCCATTTCTGGAACAATACATCCTCAGATACAGGTTTAAGGACTTAAGGTTTAAAATGGGTCTGACTGAACCAACCGGTTTGTGCACCACAAACAGGTTAGAGTAAAAACACCATACCTAGTTGATGCTCCAGGAACCAGAACTAGGCCAGATGACACTATTAGAGACTGGATAGCCTCTTGTAGAACCCTGGCCTTGTCTGTAGGTAGTGAAGAACTGAGGTGGATGGGGGACTCTGAAGTCTATTCAGTACCCCAGGGAAATTAGTCTGCGAATCCACTGTTTGAAATTTCTACAAGCGGACTCCCACTGCAGGAGACCCCAGGTGGGGCGGAAGACCGTCATGCCACCTGTTTTTCAGCTGGTTAAGGCTCCTGCAACAGTGTGTGGGCAATCTCTACCTCTGCCGCCTCTAGCTTGCGTGAGGAGCACCTCTGGCTCTACCATGAAACGAAGGTGTAAGCTCTTCTGGGAGCCGGAACAGTAGGTGGGAGGAAAGAAGACTTACCCCACGAGGCCTGGGATACCCAATTCCGGGCCAAAAAGCATGTCACCAGTGAATGGTAAACCCTCCACCGCACGCTTGGACTCTGCATCTGCTTGCCAAGCGCACAACCAGAGAGGTCTGTGGCCCGAAATAGCATACACAGATATCTGGATATACCTGAGTCCTGTAATCAACTGGTCATCCCAGCAAACCACAGCCTTGTTAACCCAGGCGGTAACAAGGGCAGGTCTAATTGAGCCCCCAGATGCTTCTTAGTGTTGTCTCCCACTTACTATTCGAAGGGTCCTTTAACACTGTAATTCCCGGCACTGGAAGTGCTGTGCTGTTTTCTTAAGAGAGACGGGAGACAGACGCATCTACAGGAGGAGGTGTTTCCAACTACTCCATTATGGATGATGCAAAAGGATTGCTTGACGGAAACAGATATGGAATTTGGAACCGCTGTGAAAACAGAAAAACAGCCGAGCTCTTAGGTTGTTCGTGAAATAATTCACACTCCTGGGATGCAGGAAACATATCCTCAGGTAAATTAAGGACATTTCTGACCGCCAAAATTAGAAATTCCACCCCGGCAGAGGCGGACACTAACTCTTGAGGGGTACCGCCCCCTCTTCGGTATCCTCCATGGCGATGAATTCTTCTTCTGACTCTTCTGCCTGAAGAGCAGTTGTTAGAGTACGCTCTTGTGTTATCGTTGATAAGAAGTGGAGGGTGCAGACACCGCTGTACCCATAACCTGTACCAGGGTGTTTGGTTAACCCAGCCACCCAGGGAGGCTGAGCCTCAGCTAACACTGACGTTAAGTCTGACATAACTCCTACCATGTCAGCGGCCCAAGGAGGAGCCGATGAGTCAGCAATAGCCATATGAGGATCCATTGTCATACAAGCATCATATACCGTGGACCCAGTAGCATGCGGCTTGGTCTGTTTGTTGTTACACTTGGAACAGACAAACAGCATTTGAGAAGCCTTGGTTCTGCTGGACATGGTACACACAGCCCAACTTAAACAGAAAAGACACAGAAAAGACAAAGAAATGACAAAGAAGGCTGGTTTGGGACACAGAGGAGGAGGTACCCCCTTCCCACAGATCAGATTCCCCTGCACTTACACCCCAGTTACTTACAGCCTCTTTACCAGGGTTGTAGTCAGGTGATGTGAATGTCCTGCAGCACAGGGATGGCAGCAGAGGAATCCAGCCTTCTGTCTCTACACTGCAAACTTCTTCAGTGTAAATCACCTACAGTCCTTTGCACAGGATCCTGTAGTGGAAGCAGGAGCCATGACAGCTGCACATTACCTCTATGAGGGAGAGGTGCAGGTTGAGTGAAAAACGGCATACACGCTGTTCATAACAGCTCTCTGCCGTGCCTTTAGAGAGAGAGAGCCTGCGCTATATAGGCTCCGCCCCCTGCTTCAAGTCCCCAGAGCTCGAAAATGGCTGCTGGCTCCATTAAACGGAGGAGCCAACACTTTTACAGTGCCCCCTGCTCCCGCAGCAAAGCTCTCGGCGGGGGGGGGGGGGAGGAGAGCGGCCGCGGAAGGTGTGTGTGGGAGCAGCGACAGTGTTTGCCGTCTCCCACATGTAACACTGCCGGCATACAGAGCCCCGCTGCCGCAGTGAAGATCCTGGCGGGCGGGGAACACATGTGAGCCCCGCTATGCTGCAGCCGCTAACGTGCAGTTACCAGCGGGGGCTGAATAGTTATCAGCGCTGTAGCGCTAAGTACCTGGACAGTAGGAGAGTGCACGATGGATAGCAGAGGGGGGGTGAGGGGAGCAGCGGGGAATGCGCAGCCACATACTCACTGTGTTCCCCGGAGGGCTCTCTCAGCTTCAGCACTCTCTTCTCTCCTTGTTAGAGATGTGCTGTGGCGATAAGGAGCTGTCAGTGCTTTTAGTATAAGCACTGTGTACTCCTTCCTGCTTCTAACAAGTCAGGGCGCCGGGTACCCGGACCCCACCTTTAGAGAGGTGGCGAAAGATACCCATCAAGTGTAAAAGATGTAAAGAAAAAAATAAATCTAAATTAAAAATAAAAATAAATGTCTTGCTGGAGCACAGCCGATTGTGACCAGCTCCAAAGGGCACATTTTCTAAACTGAGGGCTGGTGGGGCATAGAGGGGGAGGAGCTTCACACTTCTAAATTATTTAAAGTGCCAGCTCCAGCTATCCACGCCTCTATACCACAGTGTAAGCAACCTCCAGTGTCCCCTAGTGGATGAAAGAGAAATAGTGATATAGACTTTCTACCAGACGAGGACCTAGCTAGTGTAACATCTAGAGGCTTGAACCAATCTTGTGTGGATAGATGTTTACCAACTGAGCTAGCGTAGTGTTGAGCTTGGTATAAAGCTAGAGTATGAGAATGAGGTATCTCATATTTATCCACGAGTACCTGTACTTGGTGAGGAGATTTAGCACTTGTATCTACCAATGCCCTGATGTGGGAAATACCCTTGGATTGCCAAGAAAAAAAAGGGTGAAGTGCCTGTCCATGTTGAAATTCCGGATTAGCTATCAGGGGAAGAAATAATGAGTGATGACTATTAAGGCCTTTTTTATGTCTGGTAAAATGCCAAACAGTCCAAGAGGACATTAAAAGTGGATTTTCAGATATTGAAGGGAGCATTTCTTGTTTATGATTGTGTAAGAATGAGAGTAAATGTTGATGCGGTAAGAAGGATTGGTCTATGGGCCTGATTCAGAGCCGGACGCTATTTGCGCTCGCTCGTTCAGAAAAAAGGGGTGGCTATTCAAATGAACCGTTCGCTCTTTGCGGTCTGTTCACGCCTCTAGGTCTGAACGAGCGTACAAAACATGCGGTCGTTTTTTGGAAAACTACGCCCCCTGGCCGCTCGCATCCTACGTCATGTCCGCTATTTATTAGATTAATCGAGTACATTGACCAGCGTATGAACTGCTCGCTATTCTTGTGGTTGGTTTTTCCTACCACAATCTTGCGAGCAGTTCTGACTATAAAATAACCCAGTGACGTGGTCAATGACGCTGCTGTATTAATTATGCACACCAATAAAACGCCCGTTTTGACCTTTAAGCACGCCTGCGTTTGGATCTCCACTCCCCGTTTTCAAGCACCTTCCCCTGTTACCACCCACATACGCCTCCTCCTGTCACTCAAAATAGCAGGCATTCGCTATTTAGCGTACAAACGATTTTCGGCCGGACAGACTGGTTCGCGCATGCGTATTACGATCCGTACGCATGCGCAGTTGTGCAAACATCGCTTGGAACAAACGAGCGGCCGCTTACGAGCGGCTTTGAATCAGGCCCTATGACCGTATTTGTGTGAAAATCTGTGCCATGAATCCAGTCACGAATGTATCGAAGAATTCCAGCATGATTATATAGTTTCAAATTTGGAAAATTTACACCGCCATTGGCCGTAGATTGCTGCAACTTGAGTATACTAATCTGTGGTCTTTTATTCTGCCAAATTAATTTTGAAATGTAGCATAAATACATTTTTCGTCTGATGTGGACAACAGAACAGGAAGCATCTGAAGTGGGTATAAGAGTTTTGGGAACATGATCATTTTTAATAGGTGTGTGCGTCCCAGGTAAGACAACATTAGGTGATTCCATTTTTCTAATTCCCATAATGCTTCTTTTATTATTTTAGATATATTGAGTGTGTAAATGTTATGAATGTTATAGGGGAGAAGGATTCCTAGTTATTTAATGTAAATGGTAGCCCATTTTATCCGAAAGCCTGCACACCTGGAGGGGTGGCCTTGGGGACCCAGAAGCATACATTGTGACTTGTCATGGTTGATGGTAAAACCAGAAACCACTCCATAGTTTTCCAATTTGTGTAGTAAAGGAGGCAATGTGGTCTCCGGATGTGAAACATATAAAAGTAGGTCGTCAGCAAATGCCACAATTTTTGTTTCGTGGGGTCTTAATTTTATACCCTGAAATGTGGGCCAGGATTGCAACAATCTCCAAAGGGGGTCTAGAGTAATATTGAAGAGGAGTGGGGACAGGGGACATTCCTGCCTCGTACCTCGTGAAATAGTGATTGGGGGCCCGCGCTCTCCATTAATTATTAATGAAGTAGAAGGCGCAGAGTATAAATATCTAAATAGCTGAGAGAAGACACTTCCGAAGACTCTGATCTCAAATATCCTCAGTAAGTGATGCCAAGAGACAGTGTCAAAAGCCTTCTCAGCATCTAGGCTAAGAAGCATGGTAGGAGTATAAACAGTATTATTGGAGGCAGAAATTATTGCAGTCAAAGCGGTGCGAACCCCTTTCACAGAGTATCTATCATGAGTAAATCCTAGCTGGTGCGGGGTTAGGATATCTGGAAAAATAGACTGAAGACGGTTAGTCATTATTTTTGATAATATCTTAAAGTCCTGATTAAGTAGAGTTATAGGTCTATCAGATGTTACAAGCTCCGGGTCCCTGTCAGGTTTTGGAAGCAAAGTGGTGTGAAATTCTGTGAAAGAGGTAAAAGGAATATAGGCCCTGATTTAGAGCCGGACGCTCTGACCAGAGCGCTTGCTCTGAATCAGGGCCCACCTCCATTAATATGGAGCGTCCTCCTGGACGCTCGTATAGCTGTGGGTCACCACCCACAGCATATATGAGCGTGCAGGATGATGGTCGCGATGGTCTTGACCATCGCAACCATCAAAACTGCGAGCAAAAGCCTGCGGTTGGGTTTTTCAACCGCAAGGCCAGGAGTGATTTTGGCTCTATCAGAGCCAAAATCACTCCCACTGACATCACTAGTGATGTCAGTGGGGCCGGCTTCAGACGGTACGCCTCCGTCTGGCAGGCACGCCCCCGGCACGCCCACCAAAGGGGGCGTGCTGTCAGTCACGCCCCCTTTGATGAGACACTCCGAGCGAAGGAAAGTCCTTCGCTCGTCGGGTCTCGCGCATGCGCACGACGGAGCTCCCTCCGTCGTGCGCATGCGCAGTGGGGACCATCGACCCACTTGCGAGCGGACAGCCGCTCGCGAGTGGGTCTGAATGAGGGCCATAATCCTTGTGGATTCCTCTGTAAAGTGAAGTAAGAATGGGGACTTGAGGCTCTATTTATTATCATTATTTTTACTAAAATAAAGTGAAAAATGTGTTTTGACAACGTTTTCACATTATTTTAGTATCACCTATAGTTATTACAGGGCAATTGGAGTAGGATTCGGAAAATTCTACTCCAACCCCTAAGTATCACTTATTTTTAGTAATCAGATCGCATTTCCCATAATTGTAAAGGGAAATGCGATCTGCCTGGTAGTTACTAAAAATAAATAGTGAAAAAAATACCTAGGGGGGCCCTGTGATAATAACGCCACCTGGAGGTGGCCTTATCCAGGGTCTCCCCCGGTTACCGGGCTCCTATTCTGCTGTAACAGGCAGAGCAGAGCCCGGAGCCGATCCCAGTGATCAGCTGTTTGGTCTAAACAGACCGCAAGCTGATCTCTGCTAAAAAAAAAAAAAAAGTAAAAAAAAAATTTACTACCTGACTCCAGGGACCGGTGATCGGGGCTACGGTGATGTTCTTCCTCCGGTCAGCTGGTCTCCCATAGTGCACTGTGGCCCAGTCATCAGGTGACCGTGTCCCAGTGCAATATGGGATGTCAGCTGACCGGAGGCATGGAAGATATCACCGGAGCACCGATGACTGCAGTTTAAGTGCTATTGAGGGAGGGGGGGGTCGCAGGGGGGTAGCGGGGGGGGGCCCCGCAATCACGGGGACGGGGCTTAGCGCCGGGGGGGTAGCAGCGACGGTCGGCCGGCGCATGCGTTGGCACTTTGGTCACGGTATTTTTTGCGGAGGGGATTCGCAGGGACAGAGCTTTATCGCAAGCTCTGTCCCTGCACGGTATTTGTAGTAAATCCCTGTGAATTGCCTGAATTCGCAATGCGAATTCAGTCGATAATATCACACTACAATCTGCATTACAAATGTGGATAGTAGTAAATAAAGCCCTATGTGTGGTTTTAAGAGTTTGAAATATTTTCCGGTGTAACCATCGGTTCCTAGGGATTTATTGTTTGGAAGCTTAGATATCACCATAGATACTTCCTCCTCCCCAATGTCATTATTAAGGATTTCTCGTTGAGCATCGGAGAGTCTGGGTAAATTTGCTTCATCTAGCAAACAATCATGTAAAAGAGGGTCAGTCGGAGAGGCCATATATAGTGATGTAAAGTATGTGTGAAAACGAGAGAGAATGTCTGTTGTGGAATGAACTGTGGAGTTATTGATATGGTTTCGAATTGTTGTGATGTGACTGTTGGTTTTCTACCCTCTGGTCATATTTGCCAGTAAACGACCGGCCTTGTTGCCCCAGCGGTAATATTTGTTTGTAGAATATTTAAACTGTCTTTGAGCATTGGCGAAAAGAAAACTTTCAAGAAGTTGGCGTTTCTGCCTGTAGTCCGACAAATTAGGATCTGAGAGGTCCGATTCATAAGCTTGATAATTGTAACTTTTTTTTAAAACTTCACTTTAGAGACATTAAAAGACACTTGCACCCATTTTCAGGTACCCCAAATTTGACAGGACTACCTATTTTCACCAAAACCCCCCCCAGCTTTATGCCATTCTTCACCACTTGTGCAAAGATGCCAATTAGAGGCAATTGCACCCACTTAAGTACCCAAAAATGTTTTATTAGGGCTATTCGGGCACTACTGCATTGATCCCCAATGTTTCTGCATCTATTTGGGGGGTTCAGGCTGATTTCCCCGATTCTGACACCACTTTCCGCCTGTTCTGACTTCACACATCGCCGTTTTCGCGTCTTTTGGAATTGGATAGGGCAAATAGCGGGGACGCGCACGATAAGTTTCCGCGGCTAAAATACGCGATGTAGGTGAAAAGTCTGCCATGCGAAACTTTATCGCAGGTGCGAAACTAATTGAATACTGCCCTAAGAAGGAGAATAAGAAAGTTGTTTGGAAAGCATGCAAAGCTCTTTATTATCTGTAGTACAATGATAAATAAAGTGTATTCTGTTAGTTGGCAGTGTTCCAAAAATTGATAATGGTAGGGAGTCCGAACACAAAAAGAGGAACATAGATTTAAGTTTCACATCACATATTATACACAATCTAATGCTAAGGTGAAAATATGAATTAACCTCATATCCCCTCAGGGTTAGTCGAGAGTAATTAATGTGATATAAAACTATTATAGACAGAGCACTCATATTAAAATATTTACCACGAACCATATATGCACCTAGAGGACAATGGGCCTGATTCAGAGTTGGGAATGGAGTAATACCCCTTTCACATCTGTATGCCAGGCGGCACCCAGGATTTTGTTCACGCTCCCATCCCGGGTGCAAACCGGCTGAGACCCCTTTCAGACTGGCGGCCCGACTCGGCATCCAAGCGCCGGCTCTTCCTATGCAGTGAATGGGACCCAGGACGTATCGATAGCCGGGTTGAACCCGTGTTCAACTCTTCCCGTGACCATGGTTGAAATGCCAGGTCGCTGGATCCGGCTTATTACAACCTGTCCCTTTCACCAGTGGCGTCCGTCCCCATGGTGACACCCGATGCGGGGAGGGCTGTAGTGTGGGGGCGTAGCATTGCAGGCAAGGGGCCTGGCATTGCGGGTGGTGAGCGTGGCCTTGTGGGTAGAGGGTATGGTCTCGCGGTCCAAACCCCTGTTGTAATCACTCCAGGGGGTCTCAGAGGTGCGGACTGGCCCCGGGGACCACTCTGTGTGCAGTGCGGGTTTCCTCACTGTGCAGCACCCAGCTCCTGTCATCAAGGGGGCAGAGAGGGGGGGAGCGGGTACTAATTGCTCGGGCCTGGGGTTGCTGGAGGGGCCAAGGTCTCCCTCCCTCCTACCTGTCAGCAGCCCAGCACACGCTGCTGTGTGCTGGGCTGCAGTGGGAGCTGGTTCACTGCTGCTGAGCAGCAGCAATCTCCTCTGTCTGTGGGGGGGGGAGCAATCACACTGATTTGCACCCCCCCCTGGATTTGTGCCGGGCTGGGGGGCTCTGCAAAAAAGTTTTTTTTTTTCTGAGGTGGCGTGGCCACGCCTCCCGCGAATAGGCTATGCCTTCTTTGCCCAGGCCCGAGCTGGCTTTCTACGGTAGTTCCTGTCACTGAGGAGTCGGCACTTTGGTGTTACCCCTCGGCAGGTGACACCCGAGTGCAGCCCACACCCCCTTGTGATGCCACTGCCTTTCATACTGTACAGTAACCCGAGTTGCTGAACGTTCACTGGGTTATTGCCTGTAGTGTGAATGGGGTGTCAGTTAGAGCTGAAATCTAAATTGCAGTGTGAAAACAAAGCTGTCCAGCATTTGTGGGCTACATGCAAAAGCAGCCAGTATTTACCCTGTATGCAAAATAACACCCCTTGAATTGCAACATGGTTTGTCCAGGTGTGCACAGTTACTTGCTCTATCTTACTATTCCCAAGTCTGAATGAGGCCAAATGTGTTTTATTTTTTTATATTTTCCTGGCTGTGGGTCAATGAATCAATGTGTGTTTTATCTTTTCCTGTGGGTGTAATGACTGTGCGTGTTGTTTTTCTGTGAGGGCCAATGTGGGTGTTTTTTTCCTGTGGGGGACAATGGGGCTAATTCAGCGTGCAAAGCTGAACGCAGATTTACAATTATCGGGAATCTGCACCTGCGCAGGACTTGTTCTGCAAATGTGAGGAACGGGTCCTGCGTGATTGCACGCAGTCTTTTCTATGCCTCTGCCTTATTGACAGGCAGAGGCATTTAAGAGGCAGTGCGGGGCGGAGACGACGGGCGTTCACAGAAACAGGGCGTGCCCACCCCATTTTCCCGGAAATGGGGGTGTGGCCGGCCAGTTTTCCGGGAGTGGACGCAGTTTACTCAGCTGGACAGCAGCCCGATTGTCGCAATGTTGATCCCAGCATGTGACCTCGGTCGAAATGCTGGGATCGCGAAAGCAGCAGGGGGTGTCATACACTCCTAACAGCAAGGATGGAATTGCAAAGCTACTTGCGTGCAGCTTTACAATTCTGTGCTAAGCTGAATCACCCCCAATTTTCATATTTTAATCCTGTGGGGGACAATATGTGTGTTGTTTATAGTATAAGTAATAATAATAAAGGTATTGATTATGGGTATAGTTGAATGGGAGAGGGGGGGAGGGGGGCGGGTTCCACAATTTCTCGCACAGGGTGCTGGAAGACTTGGGGCTGGTTCTGACACTATAATACAAATATTTTGTCAAACCAGAGCCTCACAGAATATAATCTTTATCTGTAAAAATGTAGATCTTTCTGCTAATAGCAGTATCATATATGAAAATTTCAGGCACTTTGTTCCACAGCATGATCAGATAATCTCTTATAGACTGAATTAAACATATAGAAATAAATGCAGATAATTGGCACATTCATTGAGTAACAAGTAGGAATACATAACCAGAAACGACAAAAGTAATAATTAAACCTCCTGCTGTATGTCAATAGCAGTGAACAGCTATCTGGGAGAGTTAGGGTAAGGAATAGCAGGGAAAAAAGGAAAGTCACTTCTGCTGTCCATGGTATGTTAGCCTAGGTGGTCTCTGTTGCCAGGCATTATAACAAAGACCACCAGAGCTCCAGCTATGAGGAGGGGACACCTTAGAAAAAGACAAACATTTTAAGGCAGTAGTAGCAACACAATATACGTCAACTTGTCTTTTGTGAGACATGTTTAGCCTACTCCAAATCAGGGCAAAACAGCAGCGCAAATGTGTACTAATGGCGCACATCCACTTGCCGATTTCAATGAGCGATTTAACGATATTGTTATTGTTCAATCACTCATTAATCGTGCATGAATCGGGCACTAAAATGTTGGAAACGACCAGCGATGCGCGCTCCCGCTGATCCGTTTCCGACTTCAATCATCGCCCGAACATGCTGGTCAATCTGGTGAAAACGACAGACTGACCATGTTTGGGGATGACGGAGGGTGCCTACACTAAACGACTAATCGTTCAGTGTAGGCACTGCAGGGGATGAGGAACAACGGTACGATTACGATGTCGGAATCGTACTGTCTTCCCTGGGTTGGCAAGTGAATGTGCGCCTTAAGGCGTGTGGTTGAGACATGTTGGGAAAATGGTAATGCATTGTGAGATGTGAAACCTACCCGAAGGGGTAAATTTACTAAAGTGAGAGTTTTTAGAAGTGGAGATGTTGCCCATAGCAACCAGATTCTAGCTATTATCTTCTAGAAGGTGCTAATTAAATGTTAAGTAGAACCTGATTGGTTGCTATGGGCAACATCTCCACTTCTAAAAAAAACTCTCACTTTAGTAAATATACCCCTAAGAGTGTGCCTAGTATTTCAGAAGTTCTTGCCACGTGCACCAGTGGAAAGAGCATGCAGCACCCTCTATGAAGAGTGGGGACAGTTGCACTTACATTGGGATATTTGGGAGGTATGAAGTATATAGAGAATGTATAAATACTATTACTCACCTGTACTCTTTCTGGGGTTGCTTCTTTTCTGTGAATTATTCATATTTCACTTGATCAACTTAGTCTTTCCTAAGCTTTGTTCTCTTCTTTAACCAATTTCTATGGAACATAAAATGTATGGTCATAAGAGGTGATTGTTTACGTTTGTATTGCCGTGTTATTATAATGATTTTTATAAAGGTCCAGGTCATGGCTGAAACATGAATTTGTAGCAAATCTATTTAGACTTGAATTAACTGTCGTATGCTGTGTACCTAAAAACTCATAAGCAGACAGAAACCACAAAACTGAGCTGACTTCCATCTATTAAAGCCTTACAGGAGACAGAAACAGAACCTGTATGGTGGGGGTGACTGATCAAGCCTTGGAGAGAGTTAAAGTGGAGTAGTGACAAAACCAACCAATCAGCTCCAAACTCTCATTTCATAGTATGTGATAGATAAATGACAGTTAGAAGCTGATTGGATGCTTTAGCCATTATCTGCACTTTATCACGCTTCAAGGCTTGATACATCTCCCCAAGTGTGTCTTAACATTTGGGCAGGACGCAGCCTACCTGTCTTTCTCTAAGTTTAACAGTAGCATATTGCATCACAAAGTATCCCGTCCACTGTAATTTAAAAAAAAAAAAAAAAGATTTGGTATTATTATCCCACAACATTTCTGTGGTATGCTATTCTAATCCTTTATCAGTTACTTAAAATATTAACAGAAATAATTTAATAACCATCTAGACCCAATGTATAAGTAGACAAAACCACTAGTAGAACTACAATCAAATCAACAATTTTTCAACATTTTCTAGACTTATCCACTAAAGACTTCTAAGGTTGTGACTTCCTGAGGCTTATGCTGGCCACATCCTATGGCCTTGTCCTTTCGCATATTTTTTAAACAAGTGGTGAACTAGACCCACGGTACCTGGTGACTTATGAATCTATCCCTATGTATTCAGTATGAGCAATATTACTCCAAAAATCACTGTACGGGGGACATGTAATGAATCAAGGTTTGACAAAAACACTGATTGTTACTGTGTATTTAAATTCACAATATTCGTGAAGGCAAAACCAACCTTTCTGTACATTTAAAAGAATTGTGGCAGAACATGTTTTAGTTTCACCTATTGGTTCATTACATTTACTGCATTGTCTTCACATGTAATACAGGGAAGCCAGTAGGTATTACTGATATTTTCTGGCACATTGAGAAAGTCCATATTGCAAATATTTCTATTAAGATATTACAAGATATTAGAAGAAAAATAGTTACATGTACAGGTTGAGTCTCCCATACCCAAATATTCCGAAATATGGAATACTCTGAAATACAGATTTTTTTTGAGCATGACTAAAGGACTCCATACACGGTGCGATTTTTACATGATGTGGAAGATTTTGATCGATCGTAACGATCAATCGCGCACATCGTGTGTTGTTTCTGAACCAGGAGATCCGTGCTAATTGCATCTGTGTCATTGACACAGAGCAAGGACGGTCCGTGAGACCCGTCTGTGCTGCTGTGTATTTCAATGACACAGATGCACGCACGGACCAGGAGACAAATGACGTAGATGTCCCCCTTACTCAAGCACAACCAGCACCGGGCTAGTCAGAATCAGCCCTGGTTGCCAAAATATGGGGGACAAATGACATAGGGTCCCCCGTATTGTGCGCAACCAGCACTGGGCTCTGATCCGGTCCTGGTTCTGAAAATACAGGGGAAAAAAATTAGTAGGGTTCCCCGGTATTTACCAGAACTAGCATCAGACTTTTTCTAGCGGGGGGCTCATGCCTCAGCCAGGAGAGCCCATTCACCGGGCCCCCCAGCCGCAGCATCTGCCCTGATGGCTAGTCAGCCCAGACCGGGGATCCCTGGGGAGCTGGGACCCCCCGAATAAAGGGGTCCCCATCTCCAGGGCACCCCAGGCCTAGCTGCATCTGAGCTCCTCATTCAGGAGGTAACAACCACCCTGGTTGTTACATAGTACATGGATCATGTAATTTAATTTTCTTGTTTTACCAAGACCATCGATGACAATGGGACCACTCCAGATAATGTAGGTGAGTATGTGTGAGTGTGTGTGTATGTATGTAATAAAACTTTATTTTCACGGTGTGTGAGTATTGTGTTATTTTAAACATTTCTTTACAGTGTACTACAGGCACCAGGGGGCCCTTAATGCCCCGCATGCTGGTACTTGTGGTTCTCCAAGTACCAGTATGTGGGGGAGGCTTGCTGGGACCTGCAGTTCTACTTGTATAGACAATGTTTGCTATTCTTTATTTACACTACACCACATAATCAACCCGGCACCCACCGCCCAGGGATGCTGGGGATAGCCCGGGCTATCATCCTGGGCCTGGGGTGCCCTGGAGAGGAGGACCCCTTTATTGGGGGAGTCCCAGCTCCCCAGGGAACCCCGGCCTGGGCTGACTAGCGATCAGGGTTGATGCTGCAGCTGGGGGACCCGCTGAAAGGACTCCCCTGGCTGTGGCATCAGCCCCCTGCTAGAAGAAGTCTGCTGCTGGTTCTGGTAAATACAGGGGAACCCTACTAATTTTTTCCCTTGTATTTCCAGTACTGAATCAGTGCCCAGTGCTGGCTGTGCCTGAGTACGGGGGACCCATACGTCATTTGTCCCCTGAATTTAAGCACACCCAGCACTGGGTCACTAAAAGCCCGGGGCTGTTTGCTCTTTTGGTGGGGGGGATGGCACACCATTTTTTTTTACACTTTTTTTTTTCTTACCGCAGCAGCACAGACGGGTCTCAAGGACCCGTCCATGCTCTGTGTCAATGACACAGATGCAAGTAGCACGGATCTCCCTGGTCCGTGCTACATGCATCTGTGTCAGATCGTACACGATCTAATGATTATGTAAATCATTAGATTGGGTGAACATTGTGCAGCTTTTGCTGCACATCGTTCACTTCAGCTGCATCGTATGCAAATCGCACCGTGTATGGGGGCCTTAAGATAGGGAATCCTTTGCTTTTTGATGGTTCAATGTACACAAATTTTGTTTAAGGCACAAAATTATTAAAAATATTGTATAAAATTACCTGCAGGCTGTGTGTATAAGGTGTATATGAATTGAAACATACATGCATTATGAATTTAGATTTGGGTCCCATTTCCAAGATAGCTCATTATGGTATGCAATTATTCCAAAATACGAAATATTCAGATATACTAAATACCCCTGGTCCCAAGCATTTTGAATATGGGAGGCTCAACCTGTATTTTTCAAATGAATTGGATTAATCCCACCACACAAATATAATATATATATATATATATATATATATATATATATATACACACACACACACACACACACACACACACACACACACACACACACACTATTTACAGTTACACATAAGAAAAACCGAAAAAGTGGGCAAGTTTTACAGATTATTGATACATGATTATCAAAATAAACTTTCTGATTGTTTAGGTTCCACACATTACCTGACATGCATTTTGCATAATCCCCCCTCCCACTGACCATGATTCTGAGACCCATGCAAAGCGGCCACAAGTACGGACGGTAGAAACCAGATTTGGAACCATATGCTAATGCTAATTGGTAATAATCTGATCAACCACAGGAATATGTAATACATACCTGTGGGGTACCCTCAGGTATATCTTATCAGATCTTTTGGGTTATCAGTGTATAATTAATTATTTTGTGACGCTATATATAATACACTGTCCTTGTAATACCACTGACAAGTAGTGGCTTCTCCCCACAGACACAATGAATAACCAGAAGAGTGGGTGGATCGCCAGCATTCATCCACTTCATAGTGAAGTGGGCAGGATGGAGAGATAATACTGGGAATCGCCGGTCTGTGTGGAGGAACAGGGGCTAAAATGAAGGAACATTTTGCGATGACAAGAGTGGGGCCTAATGACGTAAAGAGTCCATCCCTGCTCCAAAAGGGTCAGCCGCATCTCCTCTCTGGGAGAGCAGAATTTAAAAGTAGGCAAGTATGATTGAAGCTTGATATAACTGCTTGTTATTATTATTTAGAATTTTGACCTATTTTGCTTTTACCAAGTTTGCTCGAGTACAGCAATTGTCTTAGAGGGAATTCCTTTTAATGAATATTAGTAATATGCATCAGCTTTATATTCTTCAATTCACTTTTGGATTATCTAGTCAGTGCACCATTAAGAGTAACTTTGTTTTTGTGTGTGTAGTTTTAGTGCTTATGGTTTTGTTGTAGCACCTACCAAGCTATCTAACCAAAAGTTGACTGCATAAGTTATCCGCATTCAGTATGATTTACCGCTGGCCGCATGGCCGGCGGTTCAAATCCTGACAGCGTCTGCCCAACACAGGAGGAAATCCCGATCGTCTAGAGAGGTAAGTATAACTAATCTAATTCCCCCCTAACCCTCCTTTAGGGTGCCTAACCCTAACTTCCCCACCAGTGCCTTACCCTAATCCCCCCTCTAAGTGCCTAAACCTAACCCAAAC
Organism: Taudactylus pleione; assembly: GCA_031769625.1. Lineage (NCBI taxonomy): Eukaryota > Metazoa > Chordata > Amphibia > Anura > Myobatrachidae > Taudactylus > Taudactylus pleione. Next base: position 10,788,005 of record JAUIMM010000185.1, read on the forward strand.
CTTCCCCGCCACCTAAACCTAAGACCCCCGGGGGGCCTAACCCTAACCTCCCCCCGGGGCTGCCTAACCCTAATCCTCCCTCCCCCAAGCCTAACCCTAACCTCCCGGGCGGTGCCTAACCATAAGTCCCCCCTGGGAGCCCCTAACTTAACCCTCCCCCGCCGCGCGGCTGTCCTCGGCCGGCATCACTGCGATCGGGATGCCGGGCGCCGGTCTCCCGGCGTAGGTAAAATGACAGGCGTTGAGATTTGGACGCCTGTCATTTAACCCTCACCGGGATTCAGTAGTTGGGAAGCCGGCTGCCGGCATTGCGTCAGCCGGTGTCCTGAACGTATACCAGTTATCCAGTTCGCTGACATTTTGTGTTCATATCAACAGGAGCGCAGAGGGGGGGGGGTACTAATTAACCGGGCTTGCTGGAGGGGCCCGGCGGGGGCCCAGGTCTGACGCCGCTCCCCCCTCCCTCCACCCGGGCCGGCATTCTACGACCATGCATATCAATCTCAAACCTCTCATGAAAAAGCTGAGAAGGTGGACCAAAGGGTTAGTTAACTATATACTGAAAAGCTGGATACATAGGTGGAGTGTATCAAGAGTAAGGTTGTCATTATTCGTGCACATCGTGTGTTGTACTTTGCCTTGGCGTCCATGCTCAGGTCTGCCGACACCCTTGGGCCATCCTCCACCCGCCAGGACACAGACTTTTGGGAGGATCGGAAGTTGCAAGCAAGCTGCAACTCCGAAGACACTGCATATCCCGGTACATGGAAACTAAAAGCCCGCCCGGAGGTGGTAAGTACTGATGGGTAATAGCACTCCCGCTGTAGGCTCTGCTCACTGGAGCTTACAGCACACTAGAGTAGAATCAGCCATATGGCATAATGTAAGGATCAGCCCTGATCTATAAACAATAATAAAGCCTGCTTCATAGCAAACATTATCATTCCCACTCCATAGGATTACTGTGACATACACTTGGCAGTGTTGACATTAGGCTTAGAATACTGCAAAATGGATTATTAACATTCTCATGTTGACACTCTGTCAACATGATCACTTTCTACATAATATAGTGAACCCATCTCTTCACTGACTAGCAGTGTGTAGTGATAAGCAGGATGATACGTGTGTGTCATATTATGTAGCTGCTGTGGACACTACACACATGACTCAGGGTTCATGCTGAACCTATAACATGTAACAAACTGCTACTCATATAATTTGCACATATAGGCGGAGACAGGGTGTTGCATAATACAAAACAACCACTGCAGCCTCTGCGGTTGTACCCATCAACACAGCGCTGGTATGTGGGGACTGATTTTACACTGAGCCCACTCATCCAAAAGCAAGCGGCTGCTATATTACTTGCCTCACCAGGAGCACAAACCACACAGTCATCCAGGATTATTCAGACATTGTGACTGTGCACCATCAGCCATTGACTTTTTCCAAAAAGGGTGCTGCTCCCATACCTTGCCTCAGCCAAAACCCTCGTTTGAAAGCCCCTAAACCCCTCCTTGCCCCTCAGTACTGCGTCAGATGCTATCTACCCTTGTCCCCTCCCTACCCCAGCCCTGCCTGCCTGCCCCTAGCTCCCTCCTTGGCCTACAGCACTGTCGCAACCACTGTCTGCACCTCTACCCCCAGTTCTACCCAAACTCCTCCCTGCCTTTACCCCCAGCTCTACCCCAACTACTGCTTGCCCTTAAACCCCTCTACCCCAGCTGCTACCTGCCCCCACAACTGTCCCAACTGCTTCCTGCCCTCACCCCCCATAATATGTGATGGGACCCAGAAACAGTGAAGTAGGACCCCAATTTTATAAAGTGAGGGGTCCCTGGGACCCACAATTTTTTTCGCTCAGCGTGATCACTGATCACACACACATCTGTCATGGCGGCACTCAGGTGAATATCAGCAAACACGCAGGTAATGCACCAACGTTTCGGAGCTCTTTATTGCTCTGTTTTCAAGGTCAATCACACATAAAAATTACATAATACTCACTTTATACACATACCCCACCACGTGCAGTCCAATCGGCCCGGCATCCAGAGAAGGAAGCGCGCACCGGTGACCTCATCACCTCACCGCCGCTGCCACAGCAATACAGGCAACGGAGGGAGGAGGGAGGCACCTGCGGCATCACCAACCCCCCATGGCAACAGTATACAAACCTATTAAAAAATGGTGGCCACATAACTGTTATACATAATATTAACATTACACATATAAGTATAGCAATAGCATTAAATGTCATATAAAAAAAAAATAGTACAATAATCCACAGTAACGCTCAGAACATTGGGCCTGATTCAGATTCGGATGCTAAACTGCAGATGCTCGCTAGGGGCGATTAGCGCACACATCAATATACGCATGCGCGAACCAGTCACTGTGGCCGAGAATTGTGCACTCGTAGTACACAGACTGGACGCTAATTTGAGTGACAGATAGAGCCGTTTGTGGGTGGTAACAGAGGAAGGTGCTTGTGAACAGGGGAGTGGATGCGCGGATGCAGGCATGTCTGGGCGTCTAAACAGCGTTTTAGGGGTGTGCATAATTAGCAAAGAAGCGTCATTGTACATGTCACTTGGTTGTTTATTAGCCAGCACTGATTGCAGTGCATGCTGTGGGGTAGAGGCTACCTCAAGCGCAGCGTGCAGCCCGGATGGGTCTCAATGTCACCAATTAAGCACACACTTCCTGGAGATGACGTGTGCTAAGAATGAAAGGTGGGCGTCTTTATACTGGCGTGCGTTCACTCTGCCGTCGCTCTCTAAGGCACAGAGGGCGTCCTTCCACCAGACAGTGCGATCGTGGCATTTGCATACCCGGCCCCTTTTGGCTGCGTTCGTTCGCGGCTTAGCGTCCGGGTCTGAATCAGGCCCATTATATCAACATAGATGCTCATCTGAAGTCCGTTCAATAGTAGCAAGTAGACAATATGAAATCGCCAATAAGGGAAATGTCCATAAAGAATAAATCAGATGTACACACATCATACTATAAATATACTACTGTATTACAGCATATATATCCCAGCAATATTTACCCTAATTCGCATATTAGCACACTACTGCAGAAGCAGCAAAGGTCCAGATTTTGTCGATCATAGTAAAAGTCCATTAACATATATATAAACATGTGCAAATATGTCACACATTCACTTAGCTGCCAATACCATTTAGAATGTCAGCTATTACTATTGTGGAACAAAACTCCATATATTTGAAAATAAAGGCAGCTACAATATCCACGTTTATCAATCTTAGTCATTATATCCCTCAGAGTATATACACAGCGGGTAAAATATATATGTAATGGGGCTATTGTAATGAAATTGTCACCAAACGCCAGCAACAACCCATACAATCCACACATGCAAGGAAATCAAACCATAGTTATCCATAATTGAAGTTATATGTAACAATGTGAAATGACACAGGGAAAAGTATTGAACACGCTTACTGAAATATATTTAATACTTCGTACAAAAGCCTTTGTTAGTAATGACAGCTTCAAGACACCTCCTGTATGGGGAAACTAGTCGCATGCATTGCTCAGGTGTGATTTTGGCCCATTCTTCCACACAAACAGTCTTCAAATCTCGAAGGTTCAGTGGGCCTCTTCTATGAGCTCTGATCTTTAGTTCTTTCCATGGATTTTCAATTGAATTCAAGTTGAGAGAGAGAGAGAGAGAGACCTTGGCTGTGTGTTTGGGATCATTGTCTTGCTGAAATGTCCACCCTCGTTTCATCTTCAGTATCCTGGTAAGTGGCAGCAGATTTCTTAGCAAGAATGTCTCTGTACATTTTTCCATTAATCCTTCCTTCAACCACATAAGGTATGCCAGTACCGTATGCTGAAAAACAGCCTCACACCATGATGTTCCCACCTCCAAACTTCACTGTTGGTATGGTGTTTTTGGGGTGATGTGCAGTGCTATATCTCCTCCAAACATGGTTTGTATTATGGCATCCAAGGAGTTCAATTTTGGTCTCATCTGACCATACCATATTCTCCCAGTATTTCATAAGCTTGTCCAAATGTTGTGCAGCAAACATTAAACGAGCTTCAATATGCTTTTTCTTCAACAATGGAGTCCGGCATGGTGAGAGTGCATACAGGCCATGCTGGTTGAGTGCATTGCTTATTGTTTTCTTTAAAACAATTGTACCTCAATTAGTCGGATTCAGCACGAAAGGTTGTACTGATTAGCATTCTGCCTCTCAGCAGGGGTGTTTGCTTCTCAGAGAATTTTATGGTAAAGGAGGATTATATATGTTCTACAGGGCTTACTTGCTTTGGAATGATTGCTGTAAACCTACTCTATTACTCTATCTCTCTCTACTGACGAGATAGGCACGCTCTAGCTTCTCCGCACATATATTGGTGAATGGAGAACGTTCTGTAAATCCCTATGGAGCACTTTCTGATTACTGGGCTGTATTGTCGGGTTCTTCCCTTATCCAGTTCCTTTAGCCTAAAAGTTCTTCAATCCTTCTTGGGAGTATTAATAATCCTTGCACTGTTGCAATCCTGTGAATGATAGACTTTGGTCACTTAGTGGGACCATACATGTTTCACTAACAAATGTGCTAGTGACATCACGCAGAGCACATTTTCTACAGTAGCAGCTCCAGGGCCATGATATACAGTGCAGGCACCTACGGATTGGTACTTATTCCATGCAGGAGGGTGCTGGGTCTGCAACGTTGTATAGAGGTCAGTAAGAATCCACAAAAGGATCCAGGTGGACTTGGTCGCTCGCAGGTGAGGGGCTTGCTCCAGAATTATACGTAGACACTAGAAACAGATCCCTTTATAGGGGAAACTAGTTCTCTGTGCAGTAGATCACACCTATCAGTGTACTGGTACTGTGACTCAGCATGCAGAGTGCCAGCAACACTTCACAGGTAGACCCAGGTATAAATCCTAATCTTCCCAATTAGATTATATTATTGCACATTACTACTACTGTAGTAGCAGATATCTGTCCCAATAGGGTATCTCCTTCTTGCAGGCCCCTGCGCTAGGATGACACGCAAAATTTGTTATCTACACACTAAGGCCCTCATTCAGAGCCGTACGCTCTGAGCAGAGCGCACGCTCTGAATGAGGGCCGGGCTCCATGAAAATGGAGCGTCCTCCTGGATGCTCGTATAGCTGTGGGTCACCACCCACAGGCTATACGAGCGTGCATTGTGATGGCCGCGATGGTCGTGACCATCGCGACCATCGAAATTGCGAGCCGGAGCCAGCGGTTGAGGTTTTCAACCGCAAGCTCCGGAGTGATTTTGGCTCTATCAGAGCCAAAATCACTCCCACTGACATCACTAGTGATGTCAGTGGGCCGGCTTCTGACGGAGGCGTTCCCGTGGGAACGCCCCCGTCAGGGAGGCACGCCCCCGGCACGCCCACCAAAGGGGGCGTGCTGTCAATCAACATTGACAACACGCCCCCTTTGATCGGACACAACGAGCGAAGGACTTTCCTTCGCTCGTCACGTCTGGCGCATGCGCACGACGGAGCTCCCTCCGTCGTGCGCATGCTCAGTCCATAACATCGACCCACTTGCGAGCGGACAGCCGCTCGCGAGTGGGTCTGAATCAGGCCCTAAGACCTTTTTCCTTTTACATTGTTCTTCACCCTGCTCTGGTGTACAGATACTGGGTTTTAGATTTATCGGTCGATTATTCCACAAGTTCTTTCCAAGACAATCCAGGGAGTTTCTGTTCCTGTCTCTGCTCCCTCCTTCCTTGAACAACACACATTGCCTGAAATACACTGTAGGTTTTGGATTATTCTGCCATTATTACCAGTGTTAGGGCGTAAGTTGTGCATGGAGGCTGTGTCAGCTATGGCGGCAGTTCCAGTCTCACATAATTGTATCCCTGCATAGCCGTGTCTTCATTTGGAAGTGCTATTAATCCATTCAGGAGGGACAAGTGTTGTCTGTCAATTATCCTTGGTAGTTTTATCCTTGTTGATGGGTTCCCAATCTTTTCAACCTGTGGCAGGACAGTAGTTATCTCTTCTCAGAGATTGCAGGGTTGTTTCTAGGTTGCTGCCATTTGTTTTCTTTATGGCTATTTGTTTTTTCCATATATTCAATAGGAACGGAGGAGTTTTAATCTGGCTCATCTCTATTGGGTCGGTATACATTTTATTATTACGTTCCGGGTTGTTCAGTTCTGTCTTGTGACTTGCTGTATACATCCTGTTTCTTACCAGGTTTGTTTTCCAGATAGTGAAGACAAATAAGGATTCCTGGTTCCTGATTACAACTGACCTGCTCTGCGTTATATACATGCCTCCCTTGGTTCATGCCTTATTGCTACCTGTTCCAGTGGGTTTAGCCTTGTTGGTCCCTTTATCTACCCATTGTTTTCCTCTGGGGTGGGGGCACATATGTGATCCTAATTGATAGCTGTCAATTATTCTTGCTTGGCACACTGCTCCCAGTTGGGTTTTCCAATTAGTACATGTCCTCTCCCTAGGGAATGGTAGCATGGGCTCTCGGATTTATTTAACGTTCTCTTGTCAGTCCTACTGATCCCTGGGGTTGGTCTTCCCGGGGTTGGTAACTGGCAAGCGACTCTTGACCTTCCCATGTTGGCTAGATTATCTTACCAGTTTTTGTTGTGCTCCAAGCCCTGCTGTATCTTTGTCACCAGTGTGGTGGTTACAGATGTGGTCCTGGGAGCTCAGGTGTCACAGTTTATCTTTTTGCAGCTTGGGCTTGGGAGAGGAATCCGGTATTCCAGCACCCTTCCGTCACATTTAGAAGTCTGCTGTACTGTAGCTTGCTGTTCAACTCTGGTTCCAGCTGTCCCGGATTCGTAGTTTTCCCAGGCGGGAATAGATACTAGTCTTCGCCTGGGCTCGCTGAGGGTGCAGATTCTGCCTTCTCTATCGGTTTTCAGCATCAGTTGCTCTGCTACCTGGTGGTGTTTTCCTATATCAAGCCCATTTTATCTCTTCAATCGGATGGGTTTGAGCACCTAAACTATATGGACCTTGGGGCCGGAGGCCAACCACACGGGATTAATGGCTGCCGCGGCACTGAAGGGATTAACCCCTGTGCTGTGGCGCCATTTTCTAAAAGAACAAAGAGCGCTAGGCGCCATATTTAAAATGTACTAGCGGCGCTAGGCGCCGAATATTTTAAATAAATGTTTTAAATATAGACTTCTGCCAGTGCGGGGCCAGACCGCGGCAGGGATGAGGTAACCCCCAGTGTGCCACACCGAGGTAGAACGGCGTGCAGGGAGCCATTCTGCGCTCCATGCTGGGGACCGGGAGCAGCGCTCCCGGTGCCCCAGGACAGGAGAAAGCTGCTGCAGCTGGGACATGATTGTCCAGGACTGCAGGGCTAAGTGGCGCACAGGGGGACTGGACTAGCCAGCTCCCCAGATGGTACTGTGCCCTGACGCTGGGGACTGGGAGCGTCGCAGCTCCACAGCACAGAGTGGGGGCAGTTAACCCTCGGTGCGCTGCACAGAGGGGAGGACTGCGATGGCCGCACATTGGGGGTCGGGAGCTCTGGCTCCCGATACCCCAGCACGGAGGAGAGGCCACACACTGGGAGACTGGAGAAGCCGGCTCTCAGTGCAGTGCAGCAGCGGGGCTGTCTAGGGCAGCGTGGCCCCCAGTTGGGGGGACAGGGAGCATTGGCTCCCTGAGTCCCCAGCGCTGAGAGGGGGCAGTATGGAGCGCTCGCAAGTCGCAACCATAGTTCTCCCTGCGGCGCTCAGGAGGATTAACCCCCAGCGATGAGAGAGCCCCAGCACTGAACCCAGCAGTCCAGGACTGCAGGGATAAGGGAGCCCAGTGCTGGGCCCAGTAAAATAATAAATAAATATAAATGTATTTGAAATGTGGTGTATGTAAAAACACAATGTATTTTAAATGTATATATTTAATGTATGATTTTAAATGCATAATTTAAAGGAAAAGTGCACTTACCTGTGATGCTCTGGACGGTGAGGGGATCCAGAGTCCTCCATGGGCTGCTGGATCCCCCAGCCCCTTCCAGAAGAAATAAAATGTCCTCCTATGCAGCCTCATGCCTGGAAGTGGTATGAGGAGGTGCATAGAAAGCTGGCTAATGCAGCCAGCTAACTGTGGCAGGGAGCTCCAAAAGGGCTTCCCTCCGTGGCAGGGAACCCTGCGTAGGGACCATGCTTGCCCACCTCTGAAGCTCAGATTCACGTAGAGATGGCAGGCTTGGTCCCAAGGTTTTTGGAGGGAAACCTCCCCCAGCCCTAGATGAGCTGACTCCTGGGTGGCGACCAAAACACCAGGTAGTTTCAGGCTCAGGTGAGTGACCACTCTCCCCTGCCCATAGGAGACAATGTTAATTGTGCATGTGGCCATGTGTATTGAACAATAAAAGAAGGCTTCGTGCCTGGTAAAAATTGTACATCTTTGAAAATTCTTTGTGGAGAAGAACTGCTGATTGATAATATTTCTTGTATGCTGATTATTCCCCTTCAATTCGACGGGAGGGTCTTTTTTAAGACTTTGAACAAATAAACACCTTCTGCCTTTACTTCGACAGCATCTGCCCCTGCGACCAACAGAATTGCGCCAAACGCTATTCCCTTCTCCTACTGTTCTGGGTTGAGTCAGGCGTCTCCGAAACTCAAGCACTCTGCCTGCTACCGTGTAGACCGACACCAAACAGGAGGTGTGTCCGCAGTTAGTCGATGCATATGCAGCAGAGCGGTTCCAGGTGCCGGCGGTAGAAGCCTGAGTGTACCTAAGAAGCAGTTCCAAACGCCGATGGTAGAGTTTGGTGGTGGCAGCATCAGCAACACCACCAGTGGGTGGGTGGAGTCAGTGGGTGGAGTCAGTGACAGACGGTCACTGACGGTAAGCGGGAATCCCTGATACCCCAAGGTCAAGTGGGGATCGAAACCCCAATCTGTGATCGGGAGTCCGGGCTGGAAGCCATCCGGTCACAGAAATTGGTGGCATAGTGGAGGGATAATCCCTGGTGGCTTTTCGGTCACCCGAGGAGAGAAGCCGAGTTACTCAGGAGAGGAGTAACTGCAGTTCAGGAGAACGCGCAGGATGACTGATTACAGCAGAGTGGAGTTGCATCAGACGGAGGTGGAAAGTGCGGCCGGCGTAACAACGGATGCCCGTCAGAACGTGGTGAGAGCAACAAGTCCCGCCCCCTCTTGCAGCAGTTATGTTTCTCAGCATTCCCAAGCATGGCAGGGATCCCAACGTCTCAGGGGGGGGCAAAATGGATACCCTAGCAGTTCGGCTAGCAGAATTGGGAGAAAGGGCAATGGAGCAGGAACGTATGCTGATCATTCGGATGTGGCATGACGAGCGGGCACCACCGGCTGTGGTACCCCGAGCACCGTTGCATACTGCTGTACCGGGATCAGATCGTATACAGTTTGCCAAGTTTGCAGACAGCAATGGGGACATTGATGGACATTTGCAAGTATTTGAAAGGACTTGTAAACTACACAATTTACCCAAGCAGGAGTGGGTCAGACACCTAGTGCCCACACTGCACGGAGAGGCCGTGGAGGCCTATCGAGGAGTGGCCACCAAGGACTGCGGTGACTATGACAAAGTTGTAAGGGCCCTCCTACAGCGATACTTTGTCACTCCTGAGTCCTACAGGCAAAAGTTCTGAAACTTGCCCCACGGGGCTCAGAGGCTGGTGAGCTATGCGCCATCATTGTGGAACAGGTAGCGGACAAGGTGGTGAGAGAAGACCTAGGTGACAGGGTAGGTTCCCATAGTCATCGGTCATTGGAGGAGGAAGGTACGGTAGGTCTGACAGGTAGTGCAGACAGATGCCAGGAGGAGATGACAGAGCCTGGGGTATAGAGTGGGGGGAGACCAGACCTGTGGAGGTAGAGGCAGCCAGAGACTGTCCCCAGCCCACAGCCCCAAGACAGGTACTGACCTTAGTAACCAGCGTTCTCCATAGAAAGTTTTTTCCAGCCGGGTGGCATCAAAAAGTAGCCGGTGGGGGCCTTCGCATTTATGTGCGTGCCGAGAAAAGGGGTATCTCCCTTATAAATCCGTCCCGACAGGTCTCAGGCTGCTCCCACACTGGCTCTCAGTCAAAAGTGGCCATTATGCAGTGCCCCCTGTATTTGTGCCCTTTATACAGTGCCCCCTGTAGCTTTCCCCTTTATGAATTGCCCCCTGTAGTGCCGCCTGGCTGAAGTAGTGCCCCCAGACTGGTCCCTTATGTAGTGCCCCCAGACTGGCCCCTAATGCAGTGCCCCCAGGCTTAAATAGTGTCCTTTATGCAGTGCCCCCAGGCTGGCCCCTTATGCAGTGCCCCCAGGTTTAAATAGTATCACTTATGCAGTGCCCCCAGGCTGGTCCCTTATGCAGTGCCTCAGCCCCAGCCCAGCACTTACCTTTACTTGCTGGTCACTCGCGCTCCCACTCCCGTTGCCTCGCACTGACTGGATCTCACTAGAACCAGCAGGGGCGCAGGGCAGGCTCCTCACGTCGCAGGCCATGATGTCACCCGCGCAGTGCATCACTGGGAATGCTTGCCTCTGAAGTGATCGTGGGCTTCTTTAGCCTCCGGTCACTTCAGAGGCAAGTGTTCCACAGCGGGGTCAGTGGGGGTAAGTGCCAGGTGGTAGGCTGTTTTTGCCGGGTGACGCGCCCACAGAAAACAGCCAGGAGGCCGCTCCAAAAACTAGGTTCTGAATCAGGGCTGTCCCTCCTAACTTTTGGAGCAGCCTCCTGGCCGCTCGCATAGCTGTGGGTGACCACCCACAGCTATAGCGAGCGGCCAAAATGATGGTCGCGATGGTCAAGACCATCGCGACCATCGGGCTTGCGACGAGACCCTGCGGTAGGGTCTCGCTGCCGCAAGCCCTGGAGTGCTTTTGGCTCTATCAGAGCCAAAAGCACTCCCACTGACATCACTAGTGATGTCAGTGGGACTGGCCCCAGATGGTAGGCATTCCCATGGGAACGCCTCCGTCTGGGCAGCCATGCCCCCAGCACGCCCACCAAAGGGGGAATGCTGTCAATCAACATCGACAGCACGCCCCCTTTGGTGCGAGACCCATAACGACGGCTTGGCCGTCGTTATTCGGGTCTCGCTCATGCTCACGACGGAGCCGCCTCCATCGTGCGCATGCGCATTTGAGCAACATCGACTCGCTTGCGAGCGCTCAGCGCTTGTGAGCGGGTCTGAATCAGGCCCTCTGTCCGGTCATTCTCCATATTTTAATTTTCATTACATTTGGGATGTGCTTCACATGAAGCCGGCCCTTTTTGTAACTATATAGGCCTTCATTCTTGTGGTTCTTCTTGGTCGGCTGCAGCTGCATCTTCTACATGTGCTTATGTTTTATGAGTCTTGTTCTCATATTGTGTCTATGCTACAAAAATTTCTTGTTGGCGTTCTCTGTCACACTTTATTTTCAGTGGTTTTCTCAAGGGCGGTCAGGCAACGTGCATATGTTTGTCGGGTTGCCATTGAGCTGTTGGGTACACAGTTCATACATGTTACGATCTATCATTTTTTTTCTCAGGCGACCCCTATTTCATACTTGCCTACCCTCCCGATTTGGTCGGGAGCCTCCCGAAAATCGGGTGCCGCTCCCGACCTCCCGGGAAGGCAGGCAATCCTCCCGGCCCCGGCGATGTGTCCAGACCACCCCACGCTTTTAAATAGAAACCCCGGCAGCAGGGGGGCCGGTGACGCGTTCGCGTTGAATCGCGTCATCGTGGCTCCGCCCCCGGCTGCACAATGCCATTAATCACGGCATTGTGAAGAGGGGGCGGAGCCACGATGACGCGTTCACGTGGTCACGCCCCCATGCTCCGCCCCCAATGCCGAGTCATGTGCTGGGCCCCGCCCCCTTTGGCCGCGTCACGCCCCCAGCCCTGTAAGTCCGACAGCTCCCTCCCGGAAGGAGGGGGCTAAATGTCGGCATGCATGCCCTATTTACTTTTGGTCGCAGGGTTCGGCAAGTTTCTCAGCACCTTCCCACACAGGAGGTGTTTGCTTTGGGACGTCCCCATGGTTTATACTCCAGTGTCCCCTAGTGGATGAAGGAGAAAATAGGATTTTGGTACTTATCGATAAATCCATTTCTCTGAATCCATATGGGACACTGGACGCCCTCCCAGTGATATTCCTTGTTGTTGGTTTTTGGAGAGTTTTTCAGCTGCATTTCGATTGTCTGCAGCGTGTCAGTTTTTTGTCATCTCGGTTGGCTGTTCTTGGTCTTGGACCCTCTTAGTTGGTTCCTCCTTCTCCTTGCCTCTCCTCTATTGGTCTGCTATCTGTCTCCGCTTGGCTTGGTTAATCTTAACTGAGTTTGGATGACGTATAGAGGGGGTGGAGCCAGCTACTCTGCTCATGAAATATAAAGTGCAAGGCTCCACTCATCACCCGTCTATACCCCATGGTATATACTCCAGTGTCCCCTATGGATTCAGAGAAAGGGATTTTTCGGTAAGTACCAAAATCCTATTTTTAGGCATAATAAGGCTCAATGTTAGAACTCTGTTATGCTTTGTCCCCCTGCAGTATGATTCCCTGCAACCAGGGGTCGCCAGGCCTCTGGTTATGTGAGCTGCAGTACTAGTCTTTACCAAAGGTGCTGCTTTTTAGACTCTGGACCTGATTCAGACCCGCTCGCTAGAATGTGTTCGCTCGTAGCTGGTCGCTTGTCGCTTTCTGCGCATGCGTATGCATCGCTGTACGCGAACCAGTGTGAGAGATCGGGAGAGTTCGCTCATTGCACATGGACTGCCCAGCAGAGTGAGTGACAGGAGAAGCCGTTTGTGGGTGGTGACAGGGGCTGGCCATTAAAAACGGGGGAGTGGAGGTGCGAAAGCAGGCGTGCCTGAGCGTCTCAACGCCATTTCAGTGGTGTGCATAATTAACAGGCAGCGTCATTGTACACGTCACCTGGTTGTATTTCACACTGAAGTGATCGCAGTGCTTGTAGCAGGGTATAGTCAACCTCAAGTGCTGCGATCGCATCCGATGGTACCTGATGTACCGATGGTTGCATTCACTTCCTGGAGATGACGTGCGCAAGTGGGTGTCTTAAGACAGGCTGGTGGGCGCCTGCAAACACAAAGTGATCGCACGCCAAGACATAGTGGGCGTCCTTATACCTTGCCGTGTGATCATCTGCCGTGTTGTTACTTAGCCGAATTTGCATACGCTGGGTGCGAGCATACGCATCTAGCGAGCGGGTCTGAAAGAGCTCCTCTGTTCTATGCCCAGGTGTCCGGTAATTAATTACTCAATTACCAGCATAGACTACCCCTGACAGCTGATTAATTAGTCTGTATGAGCCCAGCAGTCACTGCTGGAACATTAATGTTTCATGTTTGATTTCTGCATATCTCCCTATTTTGCTGGCTGCAAGAACTTTGGATTCCAGTGACTGTTTAATTCCTACAAGTTGTTTCTGCTAAGCTAAGAAACTTCTGCTATTTGTTCAGTACCTGCTAAGCAAAGAAACTTCTGCCATTAATAAGGTTAATATTCTGCTGTATGTTTCTGGGCCCAATTCAACAAGGTTCGCAACTGCAAATACGCACGCAATCGGCCGATTGTTATGCACTGTGCATGCATACGCGTTGCAGTGTGTGTGCACGAACGCTCCGCTGCGATCGGGACTGCAATCGCAGTGGCTACGCAGACCCATCGCAGAGTGATTGACAGGAAGCATCGTTCATGGGTGGTGATGGGGGGGTGGTCGGAGAAATGCAGACGTGCCAATGCGGGTGAACGCTGTTACAGGGTTGTGCATAAATAATCCACTGCAACGGCATACGCAGCTTGAGGACTCATAGCGAGCGATGAAGTTAGCAATTCCTGAGTAAGGTCAGAGCTTGTGCAATTGTGCGTGAGGCTGCGATGGTACCTGATTGTACCAATGGATTTGTAGTAATGGTAACTATTACAGATGTGTGTAAGGTAAAGTGGGCATCTTTGTGTAGTGCTGCGGCAGCATTGCAATCGCAATGAATTAGAATACTATCGCAGTTGAACTGTGGCCCTGATTCAGAGCCGGAACGCTCTGACAGAGCGCTCGCTCTGAATCAGGGCCGTCCCTGCTCCTTTTTGGAGCGGCCTCCTGGCCGCTCGCATAGCTGTGGGTGACCACCCACAGCTATAGCGAGCGGCCAAAATGATGGTCGCGATGATCAAGACCATCGCGACCATCGGGCTTGCGACGAGACCCTGCGGTAGGGTCTCGCTGCCGCAAGCCCAGGAGTGCTATTAGCTCTATCAGAGCCAAAAGCACTCCCACTGACATCACTAGTGATGTCAGTGGGGCTGGACTCATAGGGAACGTCTCCGTCTGGGCAGCCACGCCCCCGGCACGCCCACCAAAAGGGGTGTGCTGTCAATCACCGACAGCACACCCCCTTTGGTGCGAGACCCTTAATGACAGCTTGCCCGTCGTTGTTCGGGTCTCGCGCATGCGCACGACAGAGGCGCCTCCGTCGTGCGCATGCACACTTGGGCACCATCGACCCGCTTGCAAGCGCTCGCGGGCGGGTCTGAATCAGGCCCTGTGTGCGTAATCAAAATTGATTCGCAGTTGCGATCAGGGCCGGTTCTAGACATTGTGGAGCTCAGTGCGAAAGTTCCCAGTTGTGCCCCCCCGCGCTGCCGTCCGGGCCGCCCAGCGGCATCACCACGGATCTATGGGAGAGACGTCCCTCCCATAGTGCTCTCTGCAGGAGCCGGAACTCAGGAGTGAGTTTCGGCTGCCGCTGCAGGGAGGGAGCCGGGTGCCCGCTGATAACAAATATCAGCGGGCGCCCGGCAGATGGAGTTCCCTGCAGCGGCTAGCGGGTGGGGTTCAGGGACAGGCGCTGTTGTTTTTTTTTACCTTCTGGGGACTCAGTGGTGCCCTCTAGGGGGCGGCGCTCCGGGCGACGGCCCTGTTAGCTCGCCCCTACAACCGCCACTGGTTGCGATCCATAGTGAATCGTGCCCTCTGTTTGCTACTGCCATTCACCACATTATCATACTACTACTGTTTCTGGAGTCTGTTTACATCTGTTATTTATTGCAAGACTCCTGTGTACCAGCATTCAATTATCCTGCATTATCAAGTTTGCCTGCATTCCCCTGCTATATCATCCCTCAATAAATATCTTCATATGTTTCATCATACTCTATGACTTGTAGTTTAACTGCACCCAGGGGGTTCATAACAGTCAATAAGAGCATCCCTTTATACAGTATACAGTACATGCTGGGAAAATTAGAGTTGGGGGTCCTCACATGCTGCCCCAGACAGATGGCACTGTACTGTACATGTACAATTGTTATTTTTAAATAAAAATACATATTTTATTCTTCATTTCACCTGTAAGTAATAGGGGATTTTTGCTCTGGCTAAGTACTTCTTCTACTACTTCTTCTAATGTTCATATGGAAATAGAGGTTTCCACATGTATATCTCACATTTAGGTTGGTGTGGTATTTAATAAGGGTGTGTTAAACAAAGTACCGCAGAATACTGGGTTCCTTATACTACTCCATGGGAACAACGGAATTGTATAATTTAAAAAGCTTTGAAATATATAGATTTTCAGGGCATGTCGCCGATAGCAAACATTATATTCTGATGCAGTTGTAAAATCCTTCCCTATTAAAAGAGATATATTAAGGGGGGGGGGGGTCAATTCAATTAAATGTTATGTACCACTGGGATGGCACGTGAATGCCCAAAACGACATTATACATTGCTTCAACATTATTTACTGTACCTTGCATCCCCATAGACGTGTTCAGGAAAATGTTTGGCTATCATATGTATGGGAGATGTGTGCACTCATCATCACCATATCTCACATCAATGCAATTTTATATATATATATATATATATATATATATTTGGCATAGAATAGGGCAGCAGACGACACTCGAACAGTTAAATAAAAAAACAAATGAAGACATGGATACACTGCAAGTCTGAGTCAACGTTTCAATTCCACTTTAAGAATTTTCGTTAGGACATAAATTACAAAAAGCACATGCACTTACCTATATATCCCTCACCTTCACCCAAATGTGTATCGCAGACGCTCTCACACAATGACGCCCGTCAGCGCTGTCCTGGAGCCCCGTCGCAGCCTGACTGACGTCATCAGTGGGAGTGTGGTTGCTAGGTGACAAAAGCAACAATGCAAATTATCGTGAAAGACAATAATGACAGTGACTGGTACAAACAACAAGCAATAAGCGAGGGAGCATCATAGGGAGGTGTATTGGAGTAAGATAAAAGAAGAGCATGCGGGCTCTGAAAGAGTGTACCTTTTTGGACATCAAGAAGGAATAAACAGCTGTAACCCCTGTATGCTGTGATACCCCCAAGGGGAAGTTTTTTTAAGTCTTTTTGAGCAACAAGCATCTTGCCTTTAAGAGAACTGCATCTGTAACCTGCGACAACAAAACTGAGCCAAACGCTATTCCGTTCTCCGGCTGTTCTGGATTGAGCCCAGTGTCTTCAAGCTCAAGCCTTCTGCCAGCTACCATGCAGGACCTGGTCCATTGTGAGGAATCAGTGGGTATCAGCCGACACCAATCAAAAACTGTGGCTGCAGCTCATCTACACATGCGCAGCAGAGGCGGTTCCAGGTGCCAATGTAGGAGCCTGGGAGAAGTGGTTTCAGGTGCCAATGTAGGAGTCTGTGTGGAAATAAGTGGTTCCAATTGCTGGTGAAGGAGCTTGGTGGTGGCAGCGAAGTTACACGCCCACAGCGTGGTGGGCAGTGCCAGTAAAAGGGCGGTTATTAATGGTAAGAGAGAATCCCTTATACCCCAAGATCCAGTGGGATCAAAACCAATCTGTGATCGCTTGGCGGAGGCGAGGTCATCCGGTCACACCAAATAAAATGTAATCAGTAGTTCTAGTACACAGTAATATCTCAGATGTCAAGTAATGCCTCTTAATAAGCCACAGGAGATAATAATGCCTAATAAATATCAGTAGTAGTAATACCCAGCAACAATAATTGGACATTAATTGCCACCAGTAAAAGAAGTGCCCATTAACATGCCCCCCATTAGTTGTAATGACCTGTAATAAGTAAAGCAGTAGTACCATAAAATTCCAGTATGGCTGACAGAAATTACCCAGATCCAGACACTTAATTGCATCACTAGTAGCACTGCCCTTGATGAGACGTACAGGATGCACAGCTGGCTTCTAATTGCTCAGTGCTAGCAGCAAATAAAAGCTGCTGGCAAGTATTTGAAGTTGCACTACAACCAAAAAATTATGAACATTTCTGATCACTTTAAAATGGCTGCAGAACGGGGGTGTGAGTAATAAAGCTAATGAGATATCACAATGTCCACATTTGCAGCTTCTCATTGGTGCTCCTGGTCACTTCGCTCAAAACATCACAGAACCAGATTTTGCAATCTGTGTTGTGAGTGTCAGATTCGGGATTTGTCTTGGGCTCTGGACTAGGGCCACAGGGCAGGTCTGGCTAGAGCTGGAGTGAGTGAAATCAGGTGAATGAGTGACGTTTTTCCTCATTTAGTTCTACCCTCTGGATAAGACTGAGCAGAAAGGAGAACATAATAAAGAATAGGCTGATGATGAGGTATGATACCTGGCTGTGGTAGTGATACTAACTGAAGCCTATGACACAAAAAGTGTAGGTGCAGGAGACATGTGACATGACGTCAGCGATACAATAGAATGCGAGTCAGTCAGTAGAATACACACTAGTAATGCAGTATGTGCAATCAGCAAATGTATGACAACTGTAGACTGCTGGTAGAGATAGGTACTGCTAACAGGTATCTGTGGGAGTAGCTGGAATTACACACTGATGTATGAGAGCAGTATCACACTGATGTATGAGAGCAGTATTTGACACACAGGATGGTATGCAGACTGTAGTGAACAGGGCCGTAGCTAGGGTAGTGCGGCCGGTGCCATCGCACAGGGCTCCACAGGTCAGGGGGCGCTGTTTGGGCCTGTCAAATTTCTGTTTATTATCATTCTTGCTTGTAGCTTCCTCTTATTTCATCCCCAGGATCTCCTGGCCTCTCCTATCTCTTCCCTGGCCCTTCCCCATGAAGCCATGGCTCTTTTTTGGGTGCACTATGTCCCTTTGAGAAATGAGGGGGGCGTCAATGCTCTTTCTGGCACAGGGCACCAAAAAGTCTAGTTACGGCTCTTGTAGTGAATACTGAAGGATGGTAAGCAGTCTATAGCTGGCAGCGCCCATAGTAGATGCAAATGGTAGCTGAGAGCACACAATAGTAAATGCAGATGGTAGCAGACAGCACACATTGATAAAGCAGGCTTGAAGCAGAGAGCACACTGGTGTAAATGGAGAAGTGATGTGTATAGGACTGATAGTAGTGAGTGAGGATCAATACTGCATAATAAAGAGCACACTTTTAGAGTGTAAAGCTGCATACACACGGGATGATTTTCTTGAACGATAACTCGCTCATATCGTTCATTTTTATGCAGTGAACGGTCGACCAATGATGCGCGTTCCCGCATGAATGATAACGATATCTATGGTCGACCATACATGCAGGCCAACTTGGACGATTTTGTCAAGATTTGCCTGTACAGACATGACTTCACTGAAATATCTATCATAGATATCTATCAGTGTGTACAGTACACCCAATAGAAGATGCACTCTGGTGTAGCAGGAACGCTAGAGGAGTCAGATACACTAATGTGATTAGGAGAGACAGCAGTGAGTGACTGGAGATAGAGCACACTGCTGAGCTGGAATGTACAGGACTAATAGTGCACAATGAAATAAGAGGGGTGAAAAAAAAAAGTGTTGGAAAATAGATTTACAGTACTGGGATAGGTATTTTGGGGAGCTGTATGGATGGGACAGGTGTTTTTAGGATTGCAAGTGCAAGTGATAGGTGTATTTTTAACATTATGTAAAAATGCAATTTTATGACACACAAATATATTTACACACATTTTAAATACAGCTTTTATTTTGGCCAAAAAAATAATGCTTTCTATAATTTTTTTAATTGTTAGAGAAAAACGCATATAACAGCCATTTGACACAAATTAAGAACCGAATACCCTTTGATTATGGTCACTGATACACTTCTACACTATTACCCTATCTGAGTATGACTTTTTTTGGTGTACAGGCTGATTTCCCCATTTTCATCGGTACTTTTCGATATAACACCATGAAGAGTTTTCGGGCAAATGCCGCACTGCGTCTTTTGCAATAGGATTGCGCAAATAACGGGGACATGCATAAATGCGAAAAGTGACATTCAGGCAAATGGTGTGAGAAGTTATCGGTTTCGCGGCTAATAGGTTATGGCCCTATGGGGTGCTTGGTATTCTTTCTGTAGTCAAGACTATTTACCTCTGGACAATTCTTTGGAGGCTTTTTAATGCTTTCAATTTGCCAGCTGCATTAGGGTGAGAGTCTGTATCTGTAAATTGCACTATCTATCCTCAAACTATGGAGCAATTAATAGTTGGTTAAGCAGTACCTCCCTGCAATACCAGCAGTACCTCCCTTCAGTAGCTAGCTGAAATATGGAACTGTAACTGTCTTTGGGAGGATAAGCAGGCTATTGGATTTCATAGGTATGTGTGTGCAGTCACCTGGAGGATTCCTCTACTCCCAGTGCTGCATTCAACACTCTCTAGGCCTCATTCAGTAGGGATCGCAATTGCAATCGCAACTGCGAATTCGCACGGAGTGCAGCAACTAAAATATGCTAATGATTGCCAAAGCACAGCTGGCATAAAGATGCCCAGTGCTGCTTTCTCACATCCGTCCACTGTCGTTCTTCTGCATAAACATCTGTACCATTGACACACGTCAAACACTTACACAGGTCTGACCTTCCGCAGACACTGCAAGACTCGTCGCACACAGTGGGCTCTCAAACTGTGTATGTAATCACAGTGGCTAATTTATGCACGCCCATGAAACGGCATTTAAATGGACAGACATGAATGCGTTTTTCTGACCACTCCCCCGTCACCACCCCCAAACGTTGACAACCTACCACTCACTCTGCAATGGATTCCTTTGTGCGTCCGTAATCGTAATGCGACCGGTGCGCTCACACAGTGCGGCTTGTACGCATTAGCAATGACAAACAATTGCCCGACTTCATCCATAATCGCTATTGCGTACCCTTCTGAATCTGGCTGTCTATCTGGTCTCAGTACCAGAAACTGCTATCTCTTCTCACAACTGTTTATCCTGTCTGCAAAGCAGAGCTGAGGTAACTGGAGACGCCTCCATTGCTTGTCACCACTACTGGACCTATGAGCGTTCACTTGTGAGGCAGATCTGCAACTCTTACTACATGGACAATACATACAAGGCCCTGTCAGCCTCTCTATTTAGCTTGTTAGCCCCTCTCCACTGAACTGCAGCAGCTGTCCTGGTCCTGAACCGGCACTTGCTCAGGTTGACAGAAGCGTAGACAACACAAGTCTTCACTGCCTCTGGTACTGTGCAACAAGCACCTAATGGTTCTCTTTCTCCTCCTTTTAAAAGTGCTGGCTTCTTCCCGCTGTCAGAGCCTGCTACATAATGGACCACAACTGTCTTAAGCTGGGTACACATCTGAAAGATTTATCTAAAGATTGACCAATCTTAAAATAAACCTGCAGATAAATTAACCAATCGTGCCCAGCATGTTTTAACAATTGGTTAATGCATATATACTTAACATGGGTACACACCTAGCAGATATATCTGCAGATCGTGGTGATCTGCAAATATATCTGCAGATGATGGTGGTTCACACACTGACTCAGAGCAGCAACTAGACATTTTGGTGCCCTGTGCCAGAAAGATCACTGCCCCCCCCCCCTCCCCATACTTTAAACAGGGACAGCACATGGGGATGTGGTCACACAATAGTACCAATTCAAATTACACTACATAGCAGTCCAACCTTATTCACATTACACCGCGCAGTAGAGCCCCTTACTCACGTTATGCCACAGTAGTAATGCCCCTTATACACAAAATGCCACATTGTAGTAAGGTATACATTTATGAAGCCGGCGGTCAGAATGACGACTGCCGGCTTCATAAATGTATACCCTACTACAATGTGACTTCTGGACTACTTAATCCCGGCAAGGGTTAATGACCGACGACAAGAGACCGGCGCCCGGCACCCCCATGCGGCCGGCGGTGAATCATACCGATTCCTTGCAGTAGTACCCCTTATATACATAAAGCCAAATATTACTTGTGCCCTTAGACACATTATGCCACACAGCAATGCCCCATACACATTAGGCCACAAATTAGTAGTGCCCTTATACGCAATATGCCACACAACAGTGTCATATAAATGAAAGATAATGGGTGGGATGCACCAAAGGGAGAAATGCGGTCAAACCTTAAAAATGCGGGTTTGACCGCATTTCTCATATGCACCAGGCATCCTAGATCAGATCTCCTCAAGTGTCGGGCATACTCCTAGTGTTGTAGTATGGTGACAAAAAGATATATACTGTATATATTCGTGTTCATTGTAAGAGACAGTTTATAATATAATTTGTGAAAGGATTACAGTTGAGTTATGTTAGTGAGACAGAAAAGCAGGGGTTACTAAATCATAATTACTGCTTCCATAAAACATCACCAGGAAGCAAAGAGCAACCACCACGCATAGGAAAAACAAAGGCCCTGATTCAGACCCGGATGCAAGTGGCCGTTCGTACGTTAGGCGAACGTAAAGAAATATTTAAATTCAGGCACACGCTCGTATTTTCGTTCGCATCAAAACATCCTCCCCAAACTCAGGCGACCCCTCCTCTAACTAACGAGCGTGCCAAATAGCGAGCGTACATCCCCGAAGTGGTTTGAAGGGAACGCACGCACTAGTACTACCCGGAAGTTGGCCTGAGACATTTCGATTAACTGCTCGTTTATTCTGCCTACCTCCCTCAATCGTAACATGCCAATCAATATATCAATTAGCTTAATTGTTTTTTTTTGTTTTTTTTTACACAATGCAATAAACTTTATTTATGTCCGTATTTGTGTTTACCCGCAGAATACGTACAGCTTAAACATTCGCTTTTATTTGTCAAAATACATGTTAACCCCTATAAACTAATTGGTATATTTGTTTTTAGCCCCGCATATTTCATGGAGTTCATTTTTTAATGTAAATTTGCTTACGCATGTCACTGCATTAAGCCTATCATAAGTCTCCTCAGATTTCTGGCCCTGTCGAACACATGACTCATACACTAACCAATAGAATTGCTCCTGTTAATATCCTAAATACATTAGCCAATCAGAAAATTTTTGAGCACTTTATCAAAAATGATTTTTTGGCAAAACTCCATTGCCATCATGAGAGCCTCCGCATTCACCAGGCGCGAGCTGCTGGTGCTTACGGAGGTGATGGATCGGCGGATAACCAGCCAGCCTCCACCCATCACCAACCGGGAGAAGCGATCCGCATATGCGGAGGTTCGGGTCCGCCTGCGCTCCTTCGGCTCACGCCGCCATATCGGGCTGCTGGAGCGCAGGTGGTCGGACCTGCAACGGCGGACGCCCCGCTTGCTGGCATGCTTTCGCATGCAGATCGCTGCGAGTAAGTTTAATGGATTGTGGTTTTCATGTTTGTCTTTGTGGCCCTAACTGCATGGCCATGTTTTCCGTGTCTTTCATATTTATTCATTCTCCTCATATCTGCATGGCCATGTTTTCCCTGTCTTTCATCTTTATTCATTCTCCTCATATCTGCATGGCCATGTTTTCCCTGTCTTTCATCTTTATTCATTCTCCTCATATCTGCATGGCCATGTTTTCCCTGTCTTTCATCTTTATTCATTCTCCTCATATCTGCATGGCCATGTTTTCCCTGTCTTTCATCTTTATTCATTCTCCTCATATCTGCATGGCCATGTTTTCCCTGTCTTTCATCTTTATTCATTCTAATTTTTTATTTTTTTGGGGGGGTTTGGGGGTGCATTTGAAATTGATTTTGTTTGCGGATTTGTGTTGGATCTAACCACAATTTGTTTACCATCTTTTAGGGGCCCAGCGAAGACTACGCCATCAGCGTCCCGCCAGACAGCGAGCACGGCCACTCTCCCCCACCCCCAGCCAACACTCCAACTCCACTCCTTCCCCTATTCCCCCCTCCTCCCCAGCCTTCCTACACCCTCAGCCAGATTTTGCTGGACTCCTTCCCCTCCGTCCCAATTCCCCCTCTCCTCCAACCACCCCTCTTCGAATGACCCCCTCCCCGGAGTCGGTCATTACACCGCCCCGATCTTTGGGGAATGGACCCACCTCCGAGGAGGACGATGGAGGGCCTTCTGTAGCTGGCGTTGGGTCTTCCGGTATGTTTTTTTTTGCTGTTTTTTTTCGACACAAACCGTTTTTTTTTTTTTTTAAATGTTATGTTTTTTGTTTGTTCAACACAAAAATAAGTGGTTTTGGTCGTTTGCCGTAACCTGTTACTACTGTTTTCAACATACACATAGCACACTTGTCTGAATTTGGACATAGGCCTTGTATTTTTGCCCTACATCATTTTAGTGTGATGAATTTTAATGCATTTTTTTTTTTTTATTGTTTTTTTATGTGGTTTCACGATTGTTGTATTAATCCCCAATTTTTTCTCACCCACAGAGGAACAGAGGCTTCGGGCAAATTTAACAGGATGTGTGGCCCAGATGCACAGCCAAATCATCGGGGTGCTGGTGGTCCTTGACCGTATGTCGGTCCTCCTTAGGGACTAGTTTTTTTTTTGTTCAACATTCTGTAAATAAATTGTTTTGTTTGAAGTTACGTTCTGGCTCATTCGTTTTGTCCCAACCACATATTGTTTACCCTGACATAAGTATAGTGTTCCTGCAAGGATTTCACATTTGGGCCAATAAGAGTGTGTGTTGTATTTTTGGGTCAAACAGCCACAAGAAACACCTAACAGTACAAATCTGATTTCCCTTTTTTGGTGTAGTCACAATTAGATATTTCAACATTTTCCAGGTTCCTAGTTGGTGTGCAAGCAGCTTAGGGCAATATTACGAAGCAAAAGGATTGTACAGGCTTCCTTTTGGTGTTGGTTTGGACCCAGAATAAAGGAATTATTTTTGCACAAATGGCGTCAGTACTGGATTACCCCTTAGTCAAATGTTACATGTGTGAACCTGGTTACACTTGGTGGTAACTTTTACAAAAAAGGGACAACATTTCGCTCTAAAAAAATTTATTACCAACATAACAGAAATTGCAAAGTGGTCACTCACAAACAAAACACACAGTGATAATCTCAAATCCAACACATACCAAAAAACAAACACCCAAAAAAAACAATCAAGAACTGGTTGACGAAGGACCATGCCAACATGATTCCACATATATGGCGTGGCAAGAAGTGTTCCCGAATATAGCCACAAAATATCCACATACAGGTTTTGTAAGGGTAGCAGGAAGTAGTCATCGTTGGAGTGCCAAAGATTATGTCAAAAAACAGAAGAGGGAGAAACAAATTAGCAAAAAATTAGATGCTCTCAAACAAACACAACCACATTAGGTATCAACACTGTTTTTTTGCAAATAATTACCTAAAAAATCTGGCCACCACATCATCGCGTATGGCCCCCCCACATACTGACCTCCGACCAACCTCGGGGGGGCCATCCTCAGGTAAGGCATCCTCTGGCTGCATTGGGACACCACTCCTTATGGCGATGTTGTGAAATATCCCACACAGGACCACAATTTTCGAAACCATATCCGGCAAATACATGAGTTCGCCACCAGAGCGGTGGAGGCATCTGAATCGGCCTTTTAAAAGGCCGATACAGTGCTCCACCACTTGCCTGGTGGCAGTAAGTGCGGAATTATACTCACTTTGTGGCCCTGGTGTGGGAGCCAAATAAGGAGTGAGCAGCCAGGACGTGCAAGGGTAGCCACTGTCTCCTGTGAAAACGAAAAGACAACATCAGGCTCACTCTGAATGAAGCTTAACATTGTTATGTACTAAAGGTCTCCACTTACCCAGAAGCCACGCATCACCAGCTTGTAGGTTGGTTAATTTGTGCCATAGACCTGATTGCCGGATGACGAAGGAGTCATGTGCACTTCCTGGTAATTTTGCATTCAGGGACAGGATCTGGAGGGAGGCATCACATACCACCATTACATTGAGGGAGTGATAGTGTTTACGGTTTCTAAATATTGCCTCCAGCCGTGCTGGAGGCTGAAGTGGTATGTGAGTACCATCCACAACCCCTATGATGTGTGGGAAGCCAGCTATTTGGTAAAAATTGGCCTTGGCCACACTAAGGGCACCCATATCCAAAGGCATTTGAATAAAATGATGGAGGTGCTAGAAAAGTGCCTCCATCACTGCCCTCAGGATCCGGGAAAAGGAGGATTGTGAGATGCCCGCCACTATTCCCACCGTTGTTTGGAACGATCCTGAGGCACAGAAATGTAACACCACCATTAATTGCGTAAGTGGTGGAATTGCTGTAGGACTGTCAATTTGCCGCTCAAGATCACTCTCTATTAATGAGAGAGTGTCTATGATGATTTTTGGAGGAAGACGGTATCGTCTTAAAACCTCATCATCCGGCATTCCAAAAAGGGTGACATGTGTTCGAAATATCTGGGGCCTTGCACGCCTACGATGCCTACGCCTGGGACGAGATTGAGGTTGGTCGGCTTCCGGGAGCAGGGCCAGAACAATCTGACCCAAATCAACCTGAAATGACAACATTGGAAGGTCAGCCTTTTTACAACACCCACTAAAAATACATGTAACTTTGCTTTCAAATACCATCCAGTGATGCTTACATGCCGGGGTATTGTCATGATATGTTGTAACTGCAAATAATAACATCAAAAATATACATCATTTTATGCTGGCCATGTCATTATCACAAATTTAAGCAACACAAAACATAAAAGGGGACACACACACATTTGGCCCAGGAGCAAAATGACGTTACGCACACTACGCCAAATAGAGGCCAAATGTAATCAACCAATGCTCCAGGCGACAAAAAACATTATTAAGGGATGAATACACATTTCACAATGCGATAATTAGTTCGCAAATACAGGGCACAATAGCAAGTAGTAAAAATGCGCTAATTCGTTCGCAAATACAGGGCACAATAGCAAGTAGTAAAAATGCGCTAATTAGTTCGCAAATACAGGGCACAATAGCAAGTAGTAAAAATGCGCTAATTAGTTCGCAAATACAGGGCACAATAGCAAGTAGTAAAAATGCGCTAATCAGTTTGCAAATACAGGGCACAATAGCAAGTTGTAAAAATACGCTAATTAGTTCGCAAATACAGGGCACAATAGCAAGTAGTAAAAATGCGCTAATTAGTTCGCAAATACAGGGCACAATAGCAAGTAGTAAAAATGCGCTAATTAGATCGCAAATACAGGGCACAATAACGGCGGCCAAAAATATTAACAAAAAACACAGAGTTCGATTTGGCAAAAAACAACGTCACATGTGGAAGGCCAACCAAAGTTGCGTACAGACAAACAAGAACATTCCCTAAACAATTTAACACATGAACTTACCAAGAGCTAATATCTAAGAAACCGGACCAAAATGTCTTTGGGGCAGAGCCAAAAAAAAACCTAAGAGAGATGAAATGACGGAAAAAAAATATAAGAAAAATCAACACCACAATGAGAGACAAATTGCCCCGAAGTTATACTTCCCCAAACTTACCAAAACTGGAAACGATCCAAAAAACCAAAAGTGAAAAAAAAGGAAATGAAAACCAAGAAAAACCGCTAACACAAAAAAAATAAACAATAAATGCAATCTCCAAAACCAACCAACAATCAACTCCAACCAATGGAGGTTTTGATTCAGAAGTGTGTGGACATCCTGCCACAGGCAGACAAGAATATGAGTGCAAACCAGAAGTGGAGAATGTGGGAAGAGGTAGCCGTGGAGGTCAATAGGGTGGGGGATTATGTCCGTCTAGCCCGGGATGTCAAACGGCGGTAAGTAAACACTTGACCACCCTAAAACCAACAACCCAATCAAATAAAAAGTAATGGTTCCAATTTAACCCACAGATGGCAAGACTTCAAATATCGGCTGAAACAAAAAATGGCACACAGGACTAGGCATGCAAGGGGGACAGGTGGAGGTCCCACCCCTGTGTCATTGGAGTTTACAGATTTAGAAGAGCTGGCACAGGGGTGTGTGCAGCCTGTGGAGGTGTTTGGCGTGTCCAACATGGATACGGACATGCCAGACTTTGCGGCTCCTCATGTTGTCCCAGGTAAATGTTGTGATGTCACCAACTGTGAAATGCTATTGTGCCAATATGTAGATTCTAATGTGAGTCTTTTCTCATTTTTCCAACAGAGACACAGGCGGATGAGTCTGCTCCAGAGGGGAGCCTTGGCCGCAGAATTTCTGCTGGCTCTGCAGGGGAGGAACCAGTACATCCGGCTGAGGACCCTGCAGAAGCCAGTCCAGGGCAATCCCCCTCGCAGGCAGTGTCCCTCCTCACAGAACTCAATTTAAAATCGGATTTCCATACGGAGATTCTGCAGAGGATGGACGCCAGTCTGGTACGGCTGGCTGAGGCCCTGGAGAAAAATGCTGCGGCCAACGTGACCATTGGTCAGGCCCTGGCGGAAAATACCAGGGCCAACATCCGCATCGCCACTGCCCTGGAGCAGCTCGTTCGCCAGCACATGGTGGAGCCGACCTCCCTTCCTGCCGGAACATCAGGATCCTCCACCTCTGGCACAACATCAGCCAATCCTCCAAATGTGCCTAGCCCTGTGCCTAGTCCAGAGGCCACAACATCTGCCTCTGGACAGGCCAGCCCGATGACATCCCGGACCCGGTCTGGCGCCCTCCCTCCCCCAGCCAAACGGGCGAAAAAACGGTGACACCATTGGCTACTTTTCCCACACTCCTTCTGTGCTTGCCTCATATTCCTTTCTGGCCAAAACTTCCCTCTCCTTTCTTGTGAATTGTTTTAAATTTTTACATTTACGTTTATTCAAAAATTATTGTTTGCACAATTAATAAATATTGTGGAACACTGGCCAAAATGTTGTAGTTCAATATGTTTTTTTTTTATGGGTGGATACAAATAAATTTTGCAGAAATGTACGACTTTGTATTCTGACATTCTTTACAAAATGGGTTACTTTTAATCCGGGCCCACAAGCCAACAACGTTCAAAAACACAAATTACACATTGTAAAAAAAGTGCTCGTTAAGGAACGTTTTAAACATTACCTAAGGAGGAAAAAACACCTTGCAAACACAAAATGAGGGACCAAACCTAAACATGATGACATTATTGTTACAATAGTCCAAAAACGAACACATTGCGGCCAAAATACACCCCCACAAATGTACGATAATTGATTGTGTAATCCTGACATTAGCAGCTATGATTTCCACCTGCGTTCGGTTTTGTGCTATCCAAAAAAACTGCTTTCCAAACACATACCAAGCCGGTTTTCAATCCAACACTAATTGAGTTTCTGACAAGCCGTGATTAATCGATGCAACATCGTGGAGTGCCGGGACGGAGGAGAAGGCCATCGCCACTGTGGTCGAGTTATCCAGCCCCTAAGCTGTGCGAGCACTTTGAAGGGAAAGAGGATCATCCAGTGACGTATGAGTTTGTACGAACACATTTGACGTTCGCATTTGTTAATGTATGTACGCCCCAAAAACGCCTCGCCACGCCTGCGTTTTTCCATCTCCACCCCCGTCAACGCCCAAAAACGGCCTGTTCTGTCAATCACATTTGACATGTCACTTCCTGTACGCTATTTGACGAACGAGACAAAAAAAACTCGCAATCAGCCGTACGCACATGCGCAGTGTAACACCAGCGCATGCGCGGTTAGTCAACATCGGAACGCAACGAGCGTACTGCCTCTAACGAACGGCTCTGAATCAGGCCCAAAGACTTTATTCTCAGGGTAAGTGAAAGTATTATTTCTATTAATACACATACAGTACATGTATAGCAGGATTGTGCTCTCACAGGTGCTGCTGCTGCTGTTCAGGGGGTGAAGGGCTGATCGCAAGGGGGGGGCTGCGATCGCGAAGGGGGATGGGACAGGAAGGACCTGAAGGTGCTGCTGCTATTCAGGGAGGGTATTCGTGAGGGAGGAGGGGTGATCCCGAGGGGGGGGAGGATGTGCGGGCTTGTGGAGACAGTACCTGAGCTGAAGCCACTACAGTGTGTCCATCCTCCTCTGTTCCGCACTCACAGCTTCACACACCGACCTCCACCGCTATTGGCCTCTGCAGTCTGCACCACTGCTGTCATTGGCCAGAGGATCTGTCTGGGAGGTGGAGCTATAGACGGCATGGAACAAGCCGGGCGCACCGCTAGTGACATGCTGGCACCCAGCAAAAAAAAGTTTGTGGGGGTGGCCGGTTCGGCCCCATGTCATCCTGCGCTCTTTGCGGTGACATCGGCCGCGCCACCCTAGTTACGGCCCTGCACTGAGCAACCATTATCTTCCATCTGTCAGTGGATCCCGCTTACCGGGGGTTGTGCCGCGATCCCTTCCTGCCACAGCAAGTGTACGAGTGGTCAGCTGATCGCCCGCACACACAGGCCCTGATTCAGAGCCGGACGCTCTGACAGAGTGCTTGGTCTGAATCAGAGCTATAGCGAGTGGCCAAAATGATGGTCGCGATGGTCCATCGGGCTTGCGACGAGACCCTTGTGGTAGGGTCTCGTCTGCCGCAAGCCCTGGAGTGCTTTTGGCTCTATCAGAGCCAAAAGCACTCCCACTGACATCACTATTGATGTCAGTGGGGCCGGCCCCAGATGGTAGGCGTTCCCATGGGAACGCCACCGTCTGGGCAGCCACGCCCCCGGCACGCCCACCAAAGGGGGCGTGCTGTCAATCACCATCGACAGCACGCCCCCTTTGGTGCGAGACCCATAACGCCGTCTTGGCCGTCTTTATTCGGGTCTAACGCATGCGCACGACGGAGCAGCCTCTGTCGTTCGCATGCGCACTTGGGCAACATCGACTCGCTTGCGAGCGGGTCTGAATCAGACCCACAGCGCGATGGTAAGATATATCTGCAGATATAACTGCTGTCGGTTGTGCTCCACACAGACATATAGGGCCAAATGTAATAGGATGACAGTTTAGAAAATGTGAGCATTTAGCAGTAAAACTCGCATACAACACACAACGATTTTGTTACCAAGCATTTTATGAACAATTTTATGAACGATTTTCTGTCAGATTATTTGTCAGATTGTTTTAAAGTGTAATGAACGATTTTTTTTAACTACAAACGATTCTTACATATTCCCTTCATGAAAATCGTTCAGTTGGTCAGTTTGACTGAACTACAAACTAC
Source organism: Taudactylus pleione (assembly GCA_031769625.1). Taxonomy (NCBI): domain Eukaryota; kingdom Metazoa; phylum Chordata; class Amphibia; order Anura; family Myobatrachidae; genus Taudactylus; species Taudactylus pleione. Next base: position 10,818,387 of record JAUIMM010000185.1, read on the forward strand.
AAAGGTGAACGCGCATGAACGATAATCGTTCATCGTTTTAACTCAGAAAGTGAACGGTTGTTTCAACGATTGAACGATAAGGCATATACACTGAACGGTACTGCGGACGATGAACGATAACGATATTGTTCAAATCGTCCATTTTATTGTTTAGTAGATACGCGCCTTTACAGTGCATGGTTTCCATTTTTCCTAATTGGTGAGGAGCCTAATTACGTGAATTGCGTCATTTGGCCCTGCCTCTATTAAATATGTGGGATTCGCTGCATTTTACCATGAGGGGTGGAGCTTAACCTGGCCCGCCCCTGGGTTTCTCCCAGAGAGGAAAAACAGAAAGTAGGTAAATATATATACTTGGTTCCACCATGCACTGTTTTCAAGACACTCATAAGGCATAAAAGTACAAAAAAAGACAAAAGTCTAAAGCTGGCCACACATCTAAAGATTATCTGTCCAACCAGCCAACTAGATGATTGGTTGGAATGAAAATCTGGTAAGGTATAAAAGGAAATGACAATCAGCAATTTGCTCCCAAATGCCGGAAAATGGACAAAAACTGTTGTTTGAACAAATTGTTTAGCTCAAACATTTAACAAACTTGTCTGACGACAATTGTCATCTGTTTTCTGGCATTTAGGAGCAAATTGCTGATCATCAGTTACTCCCATACGTTACCAGATTTTCATTCCAACCATTCAACTAGTTGGCTGGTTGGACAGATAATCTTTAGATGTGTGGCCAGCTTTATAGCTAAAACTTTTGTCTACTGTCTTGAAAACGGTGCATGGGGTCACAGAAACGATGACAACATGCAATATGTAATTGCTTTATTCATCAATACATAGTGATAAGACTATTTACCTCTCGACTGCGATGCCTGGCCAAAGTGAATATTGAATATGCGAGTGCTGGACAACTGTAAATATATATATATATATATATATATATATATATGTGTACACATACAAACTCACACACACAGCATCTCTAGTATCAAACATAGGCATTTTTGTACAATGGGGTCAATTCAGCACGATTTGAATAGTGCCGTGAAGAAGAACCCGAAGCTATTCAATTGTCCCGCCTAGGCGGAAAGTCAATGCAATGTAATAGGCAGTAAAGTTTCGCCTATGAATAGCAGGCGGAAAAAAAGTGTAGAATTGGGGTTTTGGGGTGCAGCGTTGCGGAAAACCCCGTGCAGCCTTCAGACAGTCCCCCAAAAGGTAAACTGTTTCAAAATTGAAAAAAAATAACATTTAAGAACACCCCAAAAAATCATTTTCATTTTGGGGAGGAAAAATAAAATGTTAGGGGACAAAGTTAAAAACTAGCGAACCCAAGTATGCCCCAAGTGTTTTTTTGATTGCAGGTGTTTGTGGCAGGTGGATTTTTCACAATTTTTTCAAATTCACTTTATCAACTTTTAAATATGCTGACCCCTATTTTCAAGTACCCCAAATTTGATGGGATAAATAAATGTAAAAAATACTCCTTAACACTTTTCTGCATCACGTATAGAAAACGCTATTTAGCAGCTATTGAGCCCGTTTAAAAACACCAAATACCTTCTGCAAGCCAAATCGGGGGGTACCATAGGGAACCCCCATGCCAGAGCAACTTTCGGGGGGTGTCAGGCTGATTTCCCCAAATCTGACAGTAATTTTCGCCGGGTCCCGTTTTCGTGAACTTTCAAATTGAATACAGGGTAAAGCGGGCAAGCACGCAATACTTTTCCGCCTACAAAACAGGCGAAGTAGGCGGAAAGACCGGGCCGCGAAAAAGTATTGCGGCTCTGCTCAAATTCAATACGGCTCTATGGGCACTGATTATTGCACGATATTATCAGCGATTCTGCAAGCAAAAAATGGGTAGATGCAATAATTTAACAGACGAAAACAGGCAAAAATGTCAGGACATGTAAGAAAATGCATCTGTACCATAATAATTGCTAATGTACATCGGAAATTAATTTCAAAGTGTATTATGTAGAGTACTTAAATTTAGAGGTGAGCGGTTCGGTTTTACTCGGATTTACTTGGATATGTTTGGGTCTCAAAACGGCATCATATTGGCTATCCGGCTGTCACGTGTTTTGGATATCCAATGAGATAAATCCGAACTAATCCGAACTTGTGCTAATATGGCAATAAGATCCGAATAAAACTGAACCCGCACATCTCTACTTACATTGCATCGGTTGGCTGCAATTTGCGTATTTGAATTTTTTTTTTTAAATGATAGAAAGCTAGTTTTTTCCAGGAAATTATTGTTTCACGTAAATTGGGGGTACGTTAAAATAGGTGCAAGTATATTTTCGTGTCGTAAATGCACACTTTCAAAACCAGTAAAAAAAAACACCTGCTGTAGTCACGTGCAGGTGGCATCCATATAGCCCCCCCGAAATACCGGACCCAATACGTTAAACCCATTTTCAACGTTTTGTTTTTTTTTCACCCAAAACTTTACCGGTCATTTTTGCCCAAATGACAAAAAAACTTTTGGGTCATTTATCGAAGGGTTCTGAAGAAAATTCCCAATTTTTTTGGCAAAAATAGGGATTTAGTATTTTTTTCACCTGGTCTGAGATGGTGAAAAATTTTCTCCTGTTTCACAGTATCCGATTATCGTGGGTGCGATAATTTACCGCAAAATCGCTGGTGCGATAACGATATTATCACTGGTGCAATAATTTTTCTGGGACTGTCCCTCTGTCCCGCCCGCGGGCAGCAGTGTCCCGCGGTGGGGGAAGTTGGGGAAAGCACAAACCGCTGCATAGCAGAGCAGCGGATGTGCAGGAGGAGAACACGGCATCTGTTCTCTTGTGTATCGAGAGCCTGGGGGCTGCCCAGCATCTCGGAGGGTGCTGGGCATGCCCCCAAAGTGACGAAAACGGGGGAAGCAGCGAGGCTCCGCCCCGTTTTCAATTGGCTCCTCTCCTTTTCAGAAGCCACGCCCCCTTTCAGGGCGTGCCCTGACCCTACTTCCATCATTCAAATGTTGGGAGGTATGTAAATGTGAGTGACGGGCCGATGTGTGTCGATGGTACCGATGTATATGCAGGAGTGCAAGGTAGGACGGATATGAGAATGCAGCAGTGGGCGTCTCTATCCCGGCTGAGCTGTGACAGACATTAGCATATATTCACAGCTGCGTTCCATGCAAAATTCACAGCTGTGTACGTAATAGTGATCCTCTCTGAATCAGACCCACAGTCAGGGGCCTCTTTTAGAGGAGGTGTCCTGTGTGCATTCCCCCTCCTCTCTCCCCAGCCTGTGTGCTAGGCCCCCTCCTCTCTCCCCAGCGGCCTGCAGCCGACTAACACGGCTGGCCGGCCACCGCAGAAGCAGTAGACTGGGCACTAGAGTGTACCCAGAGTCTACTGTGCATGCGCAGAACGCCGGAAAAAAAGGCAGAGGCGGCCATTTTCCGGTGTTCTGTGCAGCGCTAACACCTGACGCCAGACCACGGACAGGTGAGTTTTAAATAATATGGGTGCAGGGTGTGCGGTGCGGGGTCCCCCCTGGATCCGGGGGCCCGTGTGCCCCGCGCACCCTGCACCCATTATAGATACGCCCCTGCCCACAGTATAAGAACATTACAAAGTGCAAGTGACACGGGAGCACACAATAATATCCATAAAAAATGTGCAGTCTCAAACTCACAGTATCAATGGACCTGCATAAGAAAATAAACCTGTATAATAAAAATAAAAATATATATATATTACTGTTCTTTCTCTTACCTTACTTCTCTTCTACCTGCCATCCAGAGATCAAGTCTACTGAGGTCTATTCTGTGCCACAAACCTCTACTGCTCCCATCTCTGCAGATGACTGTCACTAATGACAGTGTTTGCTTTCCTACCTTTTGTATGGGTAGAGCTTATTGAATGCTACTTAGTTTCGTTTCCTTCTCTAGTATAGAGAAACTCCGCCCCCCTATTTCTCTCTTCCTCACACAAACTCAAGGCCGTAGAAACCCAGCCCGGACCCGAATGAAGGGGCGTGGCCTATTCGCTCCACGCCCTCGCCCCAAAAAACTTTCCTCCACTTGTTGCAGAACCGGGCAGGGGGACGCGATCAGTGTGATCGCTTTTCTGCTCTCCCCCTAAAGACAGAGGAGACTGCAGCCTAGCACACAGCGTGTGCTGTGCTGCTTACAGGGAGGGAGGGGGAGCGACTGAAAGCACTTTCTGTTGTTACAGTGTTGTAAGTGAAGTCCCTCGACTGTGGCTGAATGTGGATACATTTCTTAAAGTATATGTCAAGTATGTGCAATAACAATGTGCATGGGGGAAGGGGTGGGGGCAGGCTGAAAGGAATGACGGCTCCAGTCTGCTGACAGGAATCTGCCAATTAAGTACAATTATTGCAATAAGACATTTATTAATTTACCAAAAATTGTCACCACAAGGATTATGGGACCTATTTATAATTAGGAGCCAAAACATTGCCATAAGAATCACTTATATTTAGAATTTTTTTAATAGACAGTGTAGCAGATTTAGTTCATTTAACATGGGCCAGTTCTAGACCATGGCAAAAAGTTTTTTGGGCGCAGGGGTTAAAGTGAGCAGGACAGGGGCTGCCTAAACCATGAACCCTGCACAGAAGTCCCACAGACAGCCACTCTGGTGTCGGCCTCCTCCTCCTCCTCAGTTTCCGGCTCCATGTTTCTCCTCCGCCCACCCCTCCTGTCACTCACTTTGTCGGCCTGCGTCTCGGTGGTTCCTTTTATGACACGGTGTATGTGACATCATGCCGTCGCCGCTAGGAGAGGAAACAGCTGCTGCTAGAGGTACACGGGGGGGCAGGGGTGTATCTAGGGGTCCGAACGCCCCTGGCAATGTAATGGACTGGCGGCCCCCATAGTTTATGAATAATTACACTATACAATAAATAAGTACTTATAATGTCTCCTGAGCAAGTCCTCCTTCTGTCTCCCCAGCCAGCTCCTCTTCTGTCTTCCCAGCCATCCTCCTTCTGTTTCCCCAGCCACCCTCTTCTGTTTCCCCAGCTACCCCCCTTTTGTCTCCTCAGCCACCAGCCTTCTGCCAATAGGTAGATACGCCCAGTGACAGATTAAGGTCTACATGGGCCTGGAGCTGAATATTATGAAGGGCCTATTGCGTGCCGCTGCAGGAGGTGTGACTAGTGATGGGAGAAATGTGATCAGTGCTAGGCAGTGTAGGGGGGCTTGTGAAACCCTCCACTCAGGGCCATCCCTTAACAAATTGTTGCCTTAGTTAATGTTTAGCAGGTTCCCCCCCTTCTTCCCCAGAAATAGGTGCCTCTAAAAGAAGCAGTGTTGCCCATACGGTGTGCTTTCCTCTTCCCCCTCGACACCTCACATTTTGTGCTTCCATTCCACAAATCCCACGTTGTCTGCTCCCCTGTTCCCTCTTACTCATCCTATAATGTGTGCTCCCGTTTCCCCCTACACATCCCACACAGTTCGCTCCTGTTTACAATCCACATCCTACGCTGTATGCATTACTGTTCTCCCTCCACATCCCATGCTATGTGCTCCCATGTTTCCCCTCCACATACCATGCTGTGTGCTCCTGTTTCCCTACATTCCACACTGTGTGCTCCCCTGTTCCCCTACATCCCATACTGTGTGCTCCTCTGCTCCCCTACATCCCATACAGTGTGCTCCTCTGTTCCCCTACATCCCATACTGTGTGCTCCTCTGCTTCCCTACATCACATACTGTGTGCTCCCCTGTTCCCCTACATCCCATACAGTGTGCTCCCCCCTCCCCCAGCGATTTATCAATAAAAGGACAGCATGCGCCTAAGTTGTGTTGCGCAAAAAAGGGGCGTGATCTTGAAAGAAAGGGACATGATCATACAATACTATCCCCAATTCAAATTAGACCACACAGTAGCACAATCTTATCCACATTACACCGCACATAGTGCCCCTGATTCGCATTACACCATAAAGTAGTGTCCCTTATTTATGTTCTGACACACAGTAGTGCCCATTTTATACAATGACCACATTATTGACTCTTATACACAATGCCCACAGTAGTAGTGCCCCTTATTCAATGCCCCCAGTAGCAGTACCCATTATGCAGTTCCCCTTTAGTAGTACTCCTTTATGCAATGCCCCCTGTAGTGGTGCCCAACATGCAATGCCTCCTATATTAAAGCCCATTATGCAATGCCTCTTGTATTAGAGCCCCATTACGCTGTGCCCCCAGAAGATCCCCTTATGCAGTGCACCCAGTAGGGCTCCTTATACAATACCCCCAGGAGCTCCCCTTATGCAGTGCCCCCAGTAGTGCCCCTTATACAGTAGGCCCAATAGCGCCCTTATACAGTACCCCCAGTAGCGCCCCTTATACAGTGCCCCCTATAGTGCCCTTATACAGTACCCCCAGGAGCTTCCCTTATGCAGAGTCCCCAGACAGTAGTGCCTCATATGCTGTGCCCTCAGTAATGCCCTTATACCGTGCCCCCTATACAGTACCCCCAGTAGTGCCCCTTATACAATACCCCCAGGAGCTCCCCTTATGCAGTACCCCCTATAGTGCCCTTATACAGTACCCCAGTAGTGCCCCTTATACAGTGCCCCCTATAGTGCCCTTATACAGTACCCCAGTAGTGCCCCTTATGCAATACCCCCAGGAGCTCCCCTTATGCAGTGCCCCCAGACAGTAGTGCCCCATATGCTGTGCCCTCAGTAATGCCCTTATACTGTGCCCCCTATACAGTACCCCCAGTAGTGCCCCTATGCAGTGGCCCCAGAATGCCCCCAGTAATGCCCCTTATGCTGTGCCCCCTCCCCTGTGCAATACTACTTACCTATCTTCAGATTGTCCAGGCTGGCTTCCACTAGGAGTGTCCGGGCGCGCACCTCGTTCTTCCTCCGGCATGCCGCATGCGTGATGACGTCACTGCGGCCAGCGTCCAGAGCAACACACAGGCACAGAGAGATGCTCTGTGCCTGTGTGTGGCACTGGACGCCGGCCGCGGTGAGAGAATCAAGTGGTCCCTGGCGGCGGTGGCGTGCAGGGCCTTGGGGCCATCGGTGGTGCCGGGGAAGGGGGTGTGCTGGCAACATGTGCGGCCTGCGGGTCTGTATGCTGCTCTTTTTGGTGTCACCCCCTTGAAGGGTGACACCCGGTGTGGGCCGCACCCCCCTTGTGACACCACTGTGCCCAGTTAATGTACTGCTTACTAACCTCCTTGTTTATCACATTGATGCACCACCGCCTCCTCAGTGGCAGATCTAGACTTTTCTTGTAGGGAGTGTGGTTTACCGTTTAGCACAGACTCCTCCCCTTTCCAGTCCTGACTCCTCCCCCCTCACCTTGCCATCCAATTAGGTGGGTGTGATAGTGGTACAGTGCACAATATATCTGGGCCCTAGTTTGAAACCATGAGAAAGCTATAATGAGCAAGATCACAGCCTTCACCATTTCCAACAAACCTTTATATATTACAAACAGGACATATGATAAGACTTTGTCAAAGCATATACACACAGCCACATATATACACACAGCCACATATGCACACAGATTGCCACATATATACACACAGCCACATATATACACACAGCTACATATGCACACACAGCCACATATATACACACAGCCACATATGCACACAGATAACCACATACTGTATATACACACATCCACAGATGCACACAAATATCCACATATATACACCATACCTCCCAACATTTGAAGACATGAAGTCGGGATACCCGCGCTCTGAAGGCATGCGTGCTCCCGAAAAGGGGGTGTGGTCTATACAAGAAGGGGCGTGACCTAGTGGCACACCCCGTTTATGTCACTAAGGGGCATACCCAGCATCTCTGAGATGCTGAGCTGCCCCCCGCTTTCCCCTGTACTGTGAATAGATGATGTGCGCATGTACACAGCATCTATTCTCGCTCTGCATACATGCTGCTCTGCAGAGCAGCGGTGTATGCTTCTCCCAACTTCCCCCCCACCGCGGGACACTGTGGCCTGCAGGTGGGACAGCAGGACAGTCCCAAAAAACGGGACTGTCCCGCTGAATGTGGGACAGTTGGTAGGCATGTATGCACACAGATAGCCATATATATATATATATATATATATATATATATATACACAGCCACATATGCACACAGATAACCACATACAGTATATACACACAGCCACAAATGCACACAGATAACCACATATATACACACAGCCACAGATGCACACAGATAACCACATATATACACACAGCCACAGATGCACACAGATAACCACATATATACACACAGCCACAGATGCACACAGATAACCACATATATACACACAGCCACAGATGCACACAGATAACCACATATATACACACAGCCACAGATGCACACAGATAACCACATATATACACACAGCCACAGATGCACACAGATAACCACTTTACTACTTCCACAGCCTGCACTCTGCCTGTCTCTATCTCAGCACTAACCACAATCAGTCCCCTCTTTCAGCCTCACTAGTAGCTTGATTCCCACAGCTCTTGGACCTCACCTATAACAGAGAGGAAGGAATGGGGGGTTGGTGTATTCGGCATGCGGGTCTCGGGAGCCAGACATGCTACCCTGATGGGAGCTGGTCCTCGGGAAAATGACAATCGCTCCCCATGGATCCAGCGGTGCACATCCTATTGCTACACCGATCTTTGCCACAGTTTCTGGGAATCCTGTTACACCTCTTTTTCCTAAATGTGTATACCAGCTGCAAAAAAAAAAGTTCAATTTAATTTCCACACACTTTTCCAATTCTGTCACCCTACTTTCCAACCAATATGTTTTACTTCACATCCACCAACATATATATTTCCTTTCATGCGTCAGAACTCTGATCCACTTGCTCATTTTCTCCAGCCTTGACTGCTGAAACTTCCTCATGTCATGTGTGGCTTTAAATCTCTGCCAATGCCTACACTAGCTCCCCAATCTCTACTGTACAGAGCCAACTTCAAGCCCCTCACTTAGAAATCACTCCACCACAGCAACTCCACTTACATCCCTGATTCATCTACTTATATAATCCCTCAGGCCTTTTCCAATTTGCATTTGACCTGCACCTCACCTTCACACTACCACCAACCTCAAAATCTTCTGCTCTGCCAGTCCACAACTATGGAATTCTCTCCCATGTCAAATCAAAGTTTAAACTCTTTTTGAAAGCTAAACTCTTTACTAAAATCTACCACTTATTCACCTGATAAGATTCTCCCTGACCCATACTACATAGTACTTCAAGTTCTGTCTCAGCCTTCCCCTGTCTGACTAGGTTATAACTCTCAGGGCTCTCTATTGTCTTTTCCCCTGCTCCCAATTCGTACAACTGTATATCTTTGTTTATTCTTTATGATTGCTCTGTATTATGTTCTGTTTGTTCTGTTCTATGCTTGATGCATTAGTATGTTTTATGAATTGTTTTCATGCATCATGTATTTGTATTTTATGTGTTATGCTCCCTCCTCCACTGTACAGCACTGATTAATGTTGAGGTGCTACGAACCTATACTAACACCAATGGTGTATTTCTAAGATAAGATACCAGGGGCTAAACGTAATAGACTGCGAGCTGGCACTGCTGCGGGAATACATGCGAGTATGCCCGTATCTTTAAAGCAGCAAGCATGTTAAAAACTAAACCAGCTTAGTTTAGCCTTTAACATGCTTGCTCTTTTAAAAATATGGGCATACTCGCATGTATTCCTGCAGTGGCGCTCACTCACAGTCTTTTGCTTTTAGCCCCATAATTCAGTGGTGCATGCAAGGAGTACCCAGAAACCGCCCCTGACTGAACAAGTTTTTTTTCTGAAAATGGATTTTCGCTCCTTCAATGTGTAAAGCCCCGTACACACTGGATGATGTGTGTATGGAGCGACCTCATCAGCGATGACCTCATCAGCGACCTCATCAGCGATGGACCCAGCGGGGGTGCCAGCAGCAGCAAGTGCATACACACTTGCTGATGCCGGCAACAATGGCGGGGGGGGGAGCGGGGCCATGAATTCTGCAACATGGCATCATTAACGATATCCCCAGATTGAGTTGCATGTACAGACGATGGGGGATATCATTAACGACACATTTACGGTCATTTAGTAAATACACACTGGATGATTTGAACGATATATCGATCAACTATGTCGTTAATGTTCATATCGTTCAAAAAAATGTCCAGTGTGTACGAGGCTTAAGGATGCATTTTGTGGAGGGGGCAGGTAGCTAGTAATTAAGTTTGGATGTGATATAATTTGTTGACAGTTGTTATGTCAACAGTCATTAGGTAGACACTAGAATGTCAACAGGGCCAAATTGTCGACATACTGCATGTCGACGTGGTCAAACTGTCAACAGTGACCATGTCTACATGAATGATATGTTGACATGATGAACTGTCGCAAAACCATCCTAGGTGGCCTAGTAGTCACATACCTAATCCTAGCGGCAGCAGCGGCTACAGCATCTTCTTCTGGGTTTCGGTGGCCATGTGACAGTCACTTTGAGCATGTACCTTTGATGCTGCTGAGGCAAATCACACCATGTATGCCGCGAGTCACACGCTTGCAACCAGGTACTCATGCTGCATTCACACCCGCGATCCATAGGACTGCAAGGTGCAAATGCTGCTGCAACCTGGCATACCGTGGCACACACGTGCGCAGCAAGTCGCATGGTGAGATGCGTGCACACGATTGACATCATAGTGGCAGAGATGGAAGAGGACACATCTTTATTACTCCCCTTATCCATAACCATAATCTTTAACCCCCATCCCGCAATCTAACCATAATGTCCCCTCGCAGCCTAATTCTAACCCTCCCGGTGCCGCCTAACCATCGGCATGTCGACATTTCACATGGCAATAGTTCTGATGTCGACATTGTGAACATGTTGACATTCTAATGTTGACATTGTGGAGTCAACATTAGGAATGTCAACATGATTGACCAGCTACTGTTAAGTTTATCAGTAGATTTACAACGGATGCAACAGATTTGATCTGAGGGCCTGATTCAGAGCCACTCGTAAGCGGCCGCTCATTCGCTCTGAGCGATGTTCGCACAACTGCGCATGCGTATGGGTCATAATGTGCTTGTGCAAACCAGTCATTGCGGTCGGAAATTGTGCGCCCGCAAAACAGCGAGGGGCTACTAATTTGATTGACAGAATGTACGGTTTGTGGGTGGTAACAGGGGAAGGTGCTTGAAAACGGGGGAGTGGAGATTCGAACGCAGGCGTGCCAAACGGTGAAAAAGGCGTTTAATGGGAGTGCATAATTAGTAAAGGAGCGTCATCGACCATGTCACTTGGTTGTCTTTTAGTCTGAACTGCTCGTAGTGATAGCAGTAAGAAAAACCTACCACAAGCACTGCGAGCAGTTCAGATGCCTTTCGATGTACCCGATTAATCTAATAAATACCGGAGATGACGTGTGATGTGAACGGCAAAGGGGCGTCTTTACAAAATAGCGAGCGCATTTTTCGTTCACTCGCTCAGACATAGAGGCGTCAACAAACCGCAAAGAGCGAGCGCTCAATTTAAATAGCCGGAATGACCGTCCGCAAATAGTGTCCGGGTCTGAATCAGGCCCTGAGTTCGAGCATATCATGGGTGACTCCATGATACATACTGTAGCTGTATATGTGCGGTTGTTACAGCCCTGGTATTCATTTATTTTAGATTAATTTACAAAAACAAAGAATAAAACAATCAATAAATGTTAACAAATGATACATAAAATTGTAACAACTGCTACTTTACTACTATATAGTACAGCTTGTCCTGTAATAGTTGGGTTACTATCTAACTTCACTATGCCAGTGAGTAGAAGGGTTGACTTGTGAAACTCAAAATACGCACAATACATAAAATAATGTTGACAATAGATTTCAATTTTATTGATCTAGACCAATTAAGATTCCTAGGTCCATCTGCAAGAAATTCTTTACTGGGTGAAGTTTAAAATATACGCTATGTCAGGTATACTGTAACAATTACATATATTCCAATAAATTACCAGTACAAACTCTATATAATATACAACATATATAGTTTATAATAATTTATATGTGAATACTCCCACATCTACTATAAAACACAACACTACCACATACACTATACTATACATAAATACCAATATACATAAGTCCACTGCTTGACAGAAATGCAACTACTGCCTAAAACATTAACTTTGGTATAAGAGCGCACTCTAGTTATTTACTCAGGCCCGGATACAGAAATGTATTTTATTTTGTATTCCTCTAATAAGCTTTGCCACAGTCTTAGGGCCTGATGCATTATGGATTGCAACTGCAATTGCAGTAGCGATTACGCATTTAGTCTCACTGCGATAGTATGCTAATCCATTGCGATCGCTATGCTGTCGCAGCACAACATAAGGATGCCCACTTTACCTTACACACATCTGTAATCCTTTGCAAGACTGCAAAACCATCAGTAACATCGAGTACCATCACAGCCTCCCGCACACTTGCACAAGGTCTGACCTTACTCAGAAATGTGTACTCAAGCTGCGTATGGCATTGCATTGAATAATTTATGTAAGCCCATGAAACAGCACTCAAACGCCCTGGCACGCCTGCGTTTTGCCGACGCACTTCCTGTCAATCACTCTGCGATCGCAGTCCCAATCGCAGTGGCTGGTTCGTGCATACGCACTGCGATGCATGCGCAGAATGCAGCAATCACCCGAATGCATGTGTATTAGCAGCTGCGATCGGAAATTAATTATGCCCTTGGAGTAGAGAACAGGTGACAGTGTGGAGGAAAGCGACTGTATAATGTTACATTTCTCAAAGTTTATAGTCCACAATATTTAATAGGGTTCTGGTTGCCAAAGAGCTCAGTATTAAGGACCTGATTCAGACCCGCTCTCTAGGATGCGTTCACTCACCCGATGCATATGCAAATTCTGCAGGGCAGGCGATTGCACGGCAAGGCGTTAGCACGGCCACTATGTCTTGGCGTGTGATCACTTTGTGTATGCAGACGCCCACCAGCTAGTATAAAGATGCCCACTTGCGCACGTCATCTCCAGGAAGTGTATGTAACCATTGGTACCATCAGATGCGATTGCAGCGCTTGTGGCTGACCATACCCTACCGCAAGCACTGCGAGAACTTCAGTGTACAAACCAGCCAGGTGACGTGTACTATGGCGCAGTATGCAGCCGAGATGCCAACGGTCTAAATGCCGACCGTTGGCATCCCGACTGTCTAATCCGGGCAAGGGTCTAAAATACAGACGCCTGTCATTTCACCTACGCCGGGAGCCCGACCGAAGGAAGCCGGGCGCCGGGTGCGGACAGCCACGAGGGGGGGAGGGTTAGGTTAGGGGCTCCCGGGGGGGACTTAGTGTTTATGCACTCCCCCCGGGAGGGTTAGAGTCAGGACCCCCCCAGGAGACTTAGGTTTAGGCTGCGGGGAAGGGGGGGTTATGTTTAGGCACTTACAGGGGGCGTTAGGGCTAGGCACCCCTAAGGTAGGGATGGGGGGTTAGGTTAGTCAATAGGAAAATACTTACCTGTCGGGATTTCTCGCACTGGTTCGCGCATGCCCACTGCGATGGATACGCATACGCAGACTGCAAACATTCGCTGGCTGCGAGCGAACGCATCCTAGCGAACGGGTCTGAATCAGGTCCTAAGTTTGAAGCTGAGTTCAATTAATTTATTGACAGCTGGCTAAATTGATATAAAGTTACTTCTGCAGTGTTATCTTCCTAGCCTTTATACAATGTAATAGTCTTTCAGCAAACACCTGTAAAAGAGTAGTTTAATTAGCCCAACTGTGATGGAGGCTTCCTAGAAACTCAATGTTCATTTGGTCTCTGCTGCTTAAAGACACTTATTACTGTGAGGATGACTGGACCACTTTATATAGATATGCTTGAAACTGTAGCTTTTCCTCCCTCTCTTATTTGATTTACTTACAGGCTATTGTGTAAGAATATAAAGTGATTTTCAATTACATTTGTCCTATGAAGACTCTCTTGCTGCCTGTAGTTTAGTACCTGGGCAGGGGTTTGTCTCTGCCTCTTACTGAGTAGTGATAAAGTGAAGAGTAATAAACGACCAACCAATCAGCTCCCAACAGCCTGGAACATGACAGTTGGGAGCTGATTGGTTGGTCGTTTATCACTCTGCACTTTATTACTTCCCAGGGCTTCATACATTTGCCTCTTCCTATCTTTCCTTCTCCTTTCAGCTTTCAGGGATTAGAGCCCTGTCAGACGACTGTCAGAGCTGTCTTATCCTGATGATCCGCCTGGTCCATCCCACTTCCTCGGGAAGGCTTGGCAAGGGACTTACACCCCTGACAGCTGGTCTTCTCTTTCAGTTCCACGTCACCGCACAGTCACCACTCCGGATCCACCCCTGTACTGTCAGCCACCAATCCCTTTTCTAAGGCTGCTGTCTGGGAAGCTGTCACCCCATCTGTCTCTCCTTCAAGAGCCTCTGACAATTGTGCTATTACAGCTGCCAATCACCTCTCATAGCCAGGCTCACCAGCCCCGCTGCTCCCCACTTCCTCTAAAGGCCCCATACATGGTGCGATATGCACCTTGTGACGTGACGGGGCATCCGACGGAAGACATATCCGGCTTTCCCCACACACAATGCGATCAGGTGGCAGACCGCCTGATATGCTAGCACCCCCTCCCCCACCTACATAGCACTGCATGGGTTTGTACATCATATCCCCTGATCAAATGAACCTGTAGAAAGATCTGGAGGTGCGATGTACGACCCCACGGGAGCGCGCTATGTCCGATATCATGCCCATACGCGGTACGATGTAGCAGTGAAATCATACCAATCCGTCAGATTGGCTGCTATATCGCACAGTGTATGGGGGCGTTAAGACAGTTAAACGGTCCTTGAACTGTCACCTCACTCCCTTCAATCACCTCTTCTTGATTGTTGGATCTTTCCTACTTTCAGAGCATGAGGACCCCCTCTCTCCTCTCCCTCTCTCCCCCAACACTGACCATCCAGATCACCATTACTGGCTTGGCTTGCATCCACACAGAGGCCCTGATTCAGAGCCGGACGCTCTAACAGAGCGCTCGCTCTGAATCAGGGCCGTCCTTCTTAATTAGCTATAGCGAGTGGCCAGGAAGATGGTCGCGATGGACCTTGTGGTAGGGTCTCGTGGCCGCAAGCCCTGGAGTGCTTTCGGCTCTATCAGAGCACTGTTTTAACATTAATGTCCATACTTTCAACATTCTGGTAAAACAGCTATCCGGCATTTTAGCCTTTGTGCAATTTATGATTTTTATGATCTTATCTTGTTTGTCTATGTTTTGAATTGTCAGCATGTTAATATGTTAATAAATAGTGTATGCTTTATCATATAATTGACCAGTATAAGTAAGCTACCAAACATGCATGCATAAGTCTTTTCACATACAGTAGTCTACACGTGTATAGATATCTTTGTGCATTTACCACCTGGGGTAGAGCTTGATTACGATTTCATCCACATTTTTTCTTTAGCACCTATCCCTATGCAAGCATTAATACAGTATATACAGTCAGGTGCATAAATATTGGGACATTGACCGAATTTTCATATTTTGGCCTCTATTCACCACCACAATGGCTTTGAAATGAAACAAACAAGATGTGCTTTAACTGAAGACTTTCAGATTTAATTTGAGCGTAATTACATCCAAATCAGGTGAACGGTGTAGGAATTATAATGGTTTCTATATCTGCCTCCTACTTTTTAAGGGCCAAAAGTAGTGGGACTATCAACTCAAAAGCTATTTCATGGACAGGTGTGGGCTATTCCCTCGTTATTTCATTATCAATTAAGCAGGTAAAAGGTCTGGAGTTGATTCTAGGTGTGACATTTGCATTTGGAATCAGTTGCTGTCGACTCTCAATATGAGATCCAAAGAGCTGTCACTATCAGTGAAGCAAGCCATCATTAGGCTGAAAATCAAAACAAACCCATCAGAGAGATAGCAAAAACATTAGGTGTGGCAAAGCAACTGTTTGGAACATTCTTAAAAAGAAAGAATGCACCAGGGAGCTCAGCAACACCAAAAGACCCGGAAGACCACGGAAAACAACTGTGGTGGATGACAGAAGAATTATATCCCTGGTGAAGAAAAACCCCTTCACAACAGTTGGCCAAATCAAGAACACTCTCCAGGAGGTAGGTATATATGTGTCAAAGTCAACAATCAAGAGAAGACTTCACAAGAGTGAATATAGAGGGTTCACCACAAGATATAAACCATTGGTGAGCCACAAAAACAGGAAGACCAAATTAAAGTTTGCCAAACAACATCTAAAAAACCCATTACAGTTCTGGAACAACATCCTATGGACAGATGAGACAAAGATCAACTTGTACCAGAGTGATGGGAAGAGAAGAGTATGTAGAAGGAAAGAAACTGCTCATGATCCAAAACATACCACCTCATCAGTGAAGTATGGTGGTATTAGTGTCATGGCGTGGGCATGTATGGCTGCCAATGGAACTGGTTCCCTTGTATTTATTGATGATGTGACTGCTGACAAAAGCAGCAGAATGAATTCTGAAGTGTTTCGGGCAATATTATATGCTCATATTCAGTCAAATGCTTCAGAACTCATTGGACGGCGCTTCACAGTGCAGATGGACAATGACCCGAAGCATACTGCAAAAGCAACCAAAGAGTTTTTTAGGGCTAAAAAGTGGAATGTTATGCAATGGCCAAGTCAATCCCCTGACCTGAATCCGATTGAGCATACATTTCACTTGATGAAGACAAAACTGAAGGGAAAATGCCCCAAGAACAAGCAGGAACTGAAGACATTTGCAGTAGAGGCCTGGCAGAGCATCACCAGGGATGAAACCCAGCGTCTGGTGATGTCTATGCGTTCCAGACTTCAGGCTGAAATTGCCTGCAAAGGATTTGCAACAAAGTATTAACAAGTGAAAGTTAGATTTAGGATTGTTTAGTTTGTCCCATTACTTTTGGCGCCTTACAAAGTGGGAGGCACATATAGAAACCATTGTAATTCCTACACCGTTCACCTGATTTGGATGTAATTACCCTCAAATGAAATCTTAAAGTCTGCAGTTAAAGCACATCTTGTTTGTTTCATTTCAAAGCCATTGTGGTGGTGAATAGAGGCCAAAATATGAAAATTCTGTCAATGTCCCAATATTTATGCACCTGACTGTATATATATATATATATATATATATATATATATATATTATGGATGTGCAGGCTCGGTTTTACTCTGATTTACTCGGTTCTTATCGCCACTTTACCGCAAATTCGGATTTATTATATTGGCTATCCAAAACACATGATAGGCGATAGCCAATAAAATGCCGTTTAAAGATCCGAGTAAATCCGAGTAAAACCGAACCCGCTCACCCCTAATATATATATATATATATATATATATATATATATACACACACATATATATATATATGTTTTTTTAAATATATATTACAAAATAATAAATATAAGTCCTGCTACTCAGGCATTACTGTATGAGTACTATAATATATTTATAAGTTATACGCACAGTTGATAATGTGAATATATTGGATGAAATATATCCACTATTTTTCACATAAAAAAAATTAGAATTAGTTATGCAAGTTTTATTTATAATTCTACATCTTTTCAAATATACTTTTTACATTTCTGTAAAAGAGATTGCCAAGATTACAATCCTGAAATACTAGCACAATAAAAAAATAACAATCTGAAATTAAATCTGCTTTGTTAAATGAAGGTTGATGTAGACAAACTATTTTCTTGTATAATAACACAAGAATTCCATAAACTAAGCAACTCTTGAGTTGAATCATGTGTGATAATTTAGTTTTCATTTAGAATGGAAGCTGGAAACTGCCTTGTTCATACCTAAGATTCTCTCTGAGAAAATATGTGTAAACAAGTTCATATTGTTTTGTGTTCTTTCTAATCTGGCTTTTCCTGGCCTTCCAGTTCCATTCCCACATATAGTAAAGTAGCAATTAAAGGCAACAGGTGTTGATAAGGGCTGAGACTGAGAGAGCAGCACTACTGTGTTTCCCCGGGGTAGGGCTTATTTTAGACTGTTTTTCAAAAGTAAGGGTAGGGCTTATTATCGGGGAAACACGGTAGTGGTGTTCTCATTTCTATTTCCAAGCAGTAAAATTATATTTACAGTAGTGGATAGATTTAATAAAGTAATTAGCATAATGTATGTAATAAGTTGTGATTGATGGCTAGCATCTAGAGGAGTATCGTGTAGCGAGGCCCCCCCCCTCTCAAGTGTTCCAGGGAGGAGGTGGTCCCATATGGGTTTAAAGTAAAGAGAAGTAAAAATAAAGATTAGGGGCAGCATCAAAGTGGGGCATGGAGGGCTAAATTTATTCTGCCTACTTCCCTCTGTCTCTCCATCCTCCTGCCCCAGCTTTCCAGCCTCCTACCGTATCACTCCTGTAGTAGTACCCCTTATGCAGGGCCCTCTATAGTAGTGCCCATATGCATTGCCCCCTGTAGTAGTGCCCATATGCAATGCCCCCTGTAGCTGTGCCGCCTGTATTGGTGCCTATATGTAGTGCCTTCTGTATAGATGCCCATATGCAGTGCCCCCAGTAGATGTGCCCCTTGGAGTAGTGGCCCTGTAGTTGTGCCCCTTAAAGTAGTGCCCCTGTAGTTGTGCCCCTGTAGTTCTGCCCCTTAAACTAGTGACCCTGTAGTTCTGCCCCTTAAAGTAGTGCCACCCCATAGTTCTGTACCTTATAGTAGTGCCCCCCGTAGTTCTGTCCCTTAAAGTAGTGCATACCCCCCCTGTACTTACCTGATCCATCGCGGCCGTTGCCCGGGCTGTCGTTCAAGCTGCCATGCTGACTGGATCTAACTAGATCAAGCAGGCGCGGCCGTGCAGGTTCCTCAGTGCACGGGTGATGTCATGACGTCATCACTGGGAACGCTAGCCTCTGAAGAGATTGGAGGCTTCCTTAGCCTCTGATCACTTCAGAGGCCAGCATGCTCAGTCATGCAGTAGTGGTGAAGCAACGGCCCCCAGCGGCTTACTGTCACGACCAGGGTTTCTCGGCATGCCGGCCGGCAGGTATTACCTGTGAGGTCGCTATGGCGAGGAGCGTCTGGCAGTGGTGCTGGTATCTGGTGGGGTGCATTGGCTGCGTGTAGTCCTGTGCGGGCATGCTGTCACTCTGGTCTGGTTAGGCCTGGTGGTGCTTCTGTTCCGCTCTGGCATGGGCGCCGCCATCTTGCCTCCGGTCATGTGACCTAGTCACCCTATCCTGGTGTGTCACATGCTCTCTCTGGCCTGTCACAGATGGGTATTTAAGGGAGTGCCGAGCTTCCTCTCATTGCCAGTGCAACGTGTTTCTCAGTTTCTGTGCTCATTCACCTGTCTGTTAGGATCATTACCTAGCCTGCTTCACCCTGCCTGTTCCAGTCCCGCTGGCTCCTGCCTCCTCCTTTGCCTCTCCCTTGCCTGAGTACCTGTGTCAGCTGTTACCCTGCACATTGCCTCCACTTGCAGTTTCCCTGGACATTATTTCTCAGCCTGCAATTCATTTCAGCCTGCAATTCACTTCAGCCTGCCATTCACTTCAGCCTGCCATTCACTTCAGCCTGCAACTCACTTCAGTCTGCAATTCACTTCAGTCTGCAACTAATTTCAGCCTGCAATTCTTTTCAGCCTCACAAACCCTGGAATACTGGACTACCTTCTGTTACCACTACCTGCACTTTTTCCCATTGCTTCACTACAGTTTCACAAGTGCACTTTAGTGCTATACCCAGACTTTTTGTTTTTCCACAGTCATGTCTCTTAAGCCACTCATTAAAAACTCCACGTTTATTTGTAAATCTGCTTCAGTGTCTGCTCCTTTTACCATCCCGGGCCCACAACAAAACCAGAACCTCACAGTTTGCACTGGCCCCATGGACCCGGCCACAGGACAGGAGTCTGGAGCAGATTTATTCCGATGTATTGCAGACCACTTGGAAAACCAGGAAGCTATGCAACATCAAATGGCTCCGTTTCTACAAGAAATGTCCAAATGACAGTATAATCTGCAAACCTCTTTGTCTACCTCTAATGTAACTATAGTTACTGTACCTCTACTGCTCCGCCTGATAATACCAGTTACAGGGCATCCCCTCGACTACACCTTCCTATGCCAAGTAAATTTGACGGCAACCCCAAGCTCTGCTGCGGATTCCTGAATCAGTGCGATATACATTTCACCCTACAGCCTGACAACTTTCCCAATGCTAGAACCAAAGTGGCCTACCTGGTGTCTCTATTGTCTGGTCCTGCCTTGGATTGGGCTTCCCCACTCTGGGAGCATTCAGATTCTCTACTGGACAACTATACAGACTTCGTAACATCATTCAGGAGGATTTTTGATGAACCTGGGCGAACTGTATCAGCCTCATCTAGCATTAGGGGTCTATTTAATAAGCAGTGTTAGGAGAAGTGAAAAGTGATAAGGTGCCAGTCAATCAGCTCCCAACTGCCATCTTACAGGCTGTGTTTGAAAAATGACAGTTGGGAGCTGATTGGCTGGCACCTTATCACTTTTCACTCCTCACTTTTAACTTCTAACACTGCTTAGTAAATAGATCCCTAGGTCACTGAAACAAGGAACCCGTCCCGTCAGCCAATATGTAGTACAGTTCCAGATTTTGGCATCAGAGCTCAAGTGGAATGAGGAATCCCTCACCTCAGCTTTCTGGCATGGGCTTTCCGACCGTCTGAAGGATGACTTGGGCACCCGCGACCTTCCTACTAATCTCAATGATCTGATTTCTCTCTGTAACAAGGTCAATCTCTGCTTTAGAGAATGTCAGGCCAAGAAACAAAGAACTGACTGTACTAAGTACATCACTCTTCCTTCCTCTACCCGTCCATCTCCTCCTACAGATGAAGAGACAATGCAGGTGAATCATACCCACCTCTTCAGAGAAGAACGCCAGAGAAGAATATCAAAAATCCTCTGCCTATACTGTGGAGAATCGGGTCACCTGATGGCCTCCTGTGCCCGCAAGCTGAGAAATGCCCATTCCTAACTGACCCTGGGGACATCAAGTTAGGAGCAATCTGTCCATCCCCAACTTCCAAAGAATTTGGACCTTATTCAGAGGCGGTCGTTAGATGCAAGCAGTCGTTCAGAATGAGGGCGGCCGCTTGCATCTTGTAGTGCCGCCTCTTGGTCGATCGCTAAGCTGTGGGTTACCACCCACAGCTCTAGTGACCGACCAGGGTGATGGTCGTGATTGTCAAGATCATCGCGACCACCGGGGCTTACAACGAGACCCTAAGGTTGTGTCTCGGCACTCGCAAGCCCCAGGGAGTTTCCTGCTCTGGTCGAGCAGGAAGTTCCCCACTGACATCATTGCTGTCGGGAACGCCTCCATGTGGACGGCCACACCCCCTGCCCACCTCCCAAAGGGGTGAGCTGTCACCATCGACAGCTCGCCCCCTTGGGTGCGAGACCCCTAGCGATGGAGCGCCCGTTGCTAGCCGGGTCTCGCACATGCGCACGTCGGACCCGATTCTGAAGTGCGCATGCCCAGTGGGGAAACATCGACCCAGTCGCGAGCGCTCAGCGCTTGCGACCGGGTCTGAATGACCCTCTTTGTCCTGATCTTGGCCATAGATGTCAAGCCTAAACCTGCCTTTGTCACTGCTCTACTAGATTCTGGAGCAGCCGGAAACTTTATGCCCTCTAGTCTCGTTGATAAATTATGAATTCCCTGTTCTACCCTGGATCATTCAATCTCTCTGACTGCTGTAGACGGACGTCCTCTGGCTAACGGAGTTGTCACCAAGGAGACTCAACCAGTGCTAGTCCACATTGGAGCACTCCATTTTGAGTATCTAAAATTTCTCGTGATTCCTGAGGCTTCCCAAGAAGTAATTCTAGGGTTACCTGGTTGCGTCTGCACAATCCCAGGATAGAGTGGTGCTCTATGCAAATTCTTTCATGGGGAGTTGAGTGTCAGAGATCCCAAGATACGACCTATGAGGAAAACAGTCTCGTTGGTACCTCCAACTATTCCCAAAGAGTATCAACTGTTTGCTGACGTTATTTCTGAACAACAAGCTAATATCTTACTTCCTCACAGGGAATGGGATTGCCCCATCGAATTGCTGCCTGATAAGATGCCTCCTCGAGGTTGCACCTATCCTCTATCCTTGCCAGAGACCAAAGCAATGTCCAAGTACATCTGGGAGAATTTAAAGAAAGGGTTAATTAGTCCCTCTAAGTCTCCTGCTGGTGCTGGATTCTTTTTTGTTGGTAAGAAGGATGGTGGGTTAAGACCATGTAAAGATTATCGAGGCCTTAATGACATAACAGTCAAGAATCGATACCCTTTTTTGTTGATTACAGAGCTATTCGACAGAGTCAAGGGATCCATCGTTTTTTCTAAATTCGGCCTACGACGAGGGGCCTATAACCTTATTCGTATCCGTGCGGGAGATGCGTGGAAAACCGCTTTTAATACCCGAGATGGACACTTTGAATATCTCGTGATGCCCTTCGGCTTATGCAATGCTCCTGCTGTCTTTCAAGGCTTTGTCAATGAGATTTTCCGGGATTTTTTGTATGTCTCCATAGTCATTTATCTGGACGATATACTGATTTTTTCCTCCTCTCTAGAGGAGCACCATAAACATGTGAAGGAAGTGCTGTCTCGTTTAAGAAAAAAACATCTCTATTGTAAACTAGAGAAATGTGTTTTCAGTGTAACCAGTGTGCCATTCCTTGGTTATGTCATCTCCGGTTCCAATCTGGACATGGACCCCAAAAAGTTCAGACAATTCTAGATTGATCCCGACCCCAGATATTGAAAGCCATCCAGAGACTGCTCGGATTCACCAATTACTATAGACGCTTTATTAAAGGATTTTCATCCCTGTTGGCTCCCATCACAGCGTTGACTCGTAAAGGCGCTAATCCTATTCTATGGACTCCTGAAGCTGAGACAGCCTTCCAGCTTTTGAAACAAGCTTTTATCACTGCTCCAGTGTTAAGACAACCAGACGTGGATAGACCTTTTCTGTTGGGGGTAGATGCATCTTCGGAGGCAGTGGGAGCAGTTCTATCTCAACGGTATGAGGATAACCGAGTTCACCCTTGTGGCTTCTTCTCTAAGAAGTTTTCTCCTGCTGAAAAAAAATTATGCTAATGGTGAACAAGAACTTTTGGCAGTTAAGCTGGCACTTAAAGAGTGGCGATACCTGTTGGAAGAAGCTAAATTCCTTTTACTGGCTTCACCGACCATAGAAACCTCCTCTTCCTCAAATATATCCAGTGTGTAAGTCCTTGTCTGGTCCGATGGGCAATATTCTTTGCTTGATTCCATTTTACTCTGACCTTTCACTCTGGAGCCCTCAATCAGAAAGCAGATGCTCTGTCTAGATCATTTCCCTGTGGCAACAATACTGAAACCTCGCGCAATACCCCCGTGCTGAAATCAAGGGTGTTTGCTACCACACAACTACAACCTCCTACTGGGAAAACCTTTGTGGCCCCAGAGTTAAGGAAGCAGCTGCTCACATGGACTCTCACTCCTCACGCTTCGCAGGTCATTCTGGAGTTTTTGAAAAGGTCCTACTGGTGGCCCTTGATGAAGACTGACGTATTGGAGTTTGTCACTTCATGTACCCCATGTGCCCAGCACAATTCCTCCCGTCAAGCCCCAGTGGGTGAGTTGTTGCCTCTACCCATTCCATCACGTCCATGGACGCACCTCTCCATGGACTTTGTAACGGACTTACCAAGTTCAGAGGGCTACACCACCATCTATGTCCCTCTAAAGAAATTACCCACAGCTTCTGATTTGGCTCATTTGTCTGTCCAGCACATATTCCGCCTGTATGGACTCTCTGCGGAAATAGTCTCAGATCGTGGCATTCAATTTGTGGCAAACTTTTGGAGAGCCTTATGTTCCATTCTGCAAGTAAAACTCAATTTTCCCACAGCCTACCACCCACAGAGTAATGGATCCACAGAAAGAGTCAACCAGGACCTTGAGACTTTTCTAAGAATATTCATGTCATCATCCCAAGACAATTGGTCCAACTTACTGCCCTGGGCCGAATTTGCGCACAATGCCTCATATCATTCCTCTACGAATCAAACTCCATTCCAGGTGGTTTACGTTCTTCACCCTCCTGAATTCCAGAGCCTATACAGAGATTTGCGTCCATATGGGTTCGAGTGCACACTGATTTGGAGAAGATGTCCTCTCGCAACTACAAGCAGACAGGAGGCGAAGGAAGGTACCTTGCATGAAAGTTGGAGACCAGGTTTGGTTGTCCACCCGGAACCTATGCCTCAGAGTCCCTTCCATGAAGTTTGCCCCACGTTACATCGGACCCTTCTCCATCACAGAAATCATCAATCCTGTGGCTTATCACCTTCAGCTTCCCTGTTACTTAAGAATTCCAAACTCCTTCCACAATTACTTACTTAAGCCATTAATCCTAAACAAGTTCCTCAAAGTTCTCACTGTTCCCCCTCGTATCCAGACTGCTAGACGTGTGGAGTTCAAGGTCTCCCAGGTTCTGGATTCTCGTGTCTGCGCTCCACTGGAACTGCCCTCCCTATGCCCCTGATAGCATCATATTATGTACATATTGTATTGCTACCAGAAACATCCAAATTGATTTCACCATTTTCTTTATTATATAGCTTTTTCAGGCTCAATAAAAATTATTGATACATTCTTCTGAAATTTCAGGAACCAAAGCTAATTTTGGACAACAGATGGCATGAGTACTTTAAGTATAAAATGGGAACTGTATGTGCTATGAAATTATACAGTTGATACATTTATAATGCTTATCTTATAATAGAACAAAAAAAATGCATATTATATTTAAATCTAAGTGGCCTTACATAAATTTAAATCAATATACAGTGCTTATGGAAAGTATTCCCAGACCA
Organism: Taudactylus pleione; assembly: GCA_031769625.1. Lineage (NCBI taxonomy): Eukaryota > Metazoa > Chordata > Amphibia > Anura > Myobatrachidae > Taudactylus > Taudactylus pleione. The sequence goes on from JAUIMM010000185.1 coordinate 10,843,369, forward strand.
ACGTGCTAGGCATACTATACAGTGCATCCAGAAAGTATTCACAATGCTTCACTTTTTCCACATTTTGTTATGTTACAGCCATATTCCAAAATGGAATAAATTAATTTTTGTCCTCAAAATTCTACACACAATACCCCGTAATGACAACGTGTAAAAAGTTTTTTTGAGATTTTTGCAAATTTAATTAAAAAAAAACCCACTAAGAAATCACATGTACAAATGGCCTTTGCCATGAAGCTCAAAATTGAGCTCAGGTGCATCCTGTTTCCACTGATCATCCTTGAGATGTTCCTACAGCTTAATTGGAGTCTACCTGTGGTAAATTCATTTGATTGGACATGATTTTGAAAGGCATACACATGTCTATATAAGGCCTCTCACTTGACAGTGCATGTCAGAGCACAAACCAAGCATGAAGTCCATGGAATTGTCTGTAGACCTCCAAGACAGGATTGTTTTGAGGCACAAATCTGGGAAAGGGTACAGACAAATGTCTGCTGCTTTGAAGGTCCCAATGAGCACAGTGGCCTCCATAATCCATAAATGGAATAAGTTTGGAACCACCAGGACTCTTCCTAGAGTTGCCCGGCTGTCTAAACTGAGCGTTCGGGGAAGAACGGCCCTAGTCAGGGAGGTGACCAAGAACCTGATGGTCACTCTGCCAGAGCTACAGCATTTCTCTGTGGAGAGAGGGAAAACTTCCAGAAGGACAACCATCTCTGCAGCAATCCACTAATCAGTCCTGTATATTAGAGTGGCCAGACGGAAGCTACTCCTTAGTAAAAAGCACAATGCAGCCCACCTGGAGTTTGCCAAAATGCACCTGAAGGATTCTCTGGTCTTATGAGAGAAAGATTGAACTCTTTAGTGTGAATGCCAGGCATTATGTTTGGAGCAAACCAGCATTTTGGAGCAAACTGCTCATCACCAGGCCAATACCATCCCTACAGTGAAGCATGATGGTGGCAGCATCATGCTCTGGGGATGTTTTTCAGTGGCAGGAACTGGGAGACTAGTCAGGATAGAGAGAAAGATGAATGCAGCAATGTACAGAGACATCCTGGATGAAAACCTGTTCCAGAGCGCTCTAGACCTCAGACTGGGGCGAAGGTTCATCTTTCAGCAGGACAATGACCCTAAGCACACAACCAAGATATCAAAGGAGTGGTTTCAGGACAACTCTGTGAATGTCCTTGAGTGGCCCAGCTACTAGAGCCCAGACTTGAATCCAATTGAACATCTCTGGATACATCTGAAAATGGCTGTGCATCGACGCTTCCCATCCAAACTGATGGAGCTTGAGAGGTGCTGCAAAGAGGAATTAGCAAAACTGGCCAAAGATAGGTGTGCCAAGCTTGTGGCATCATATTCAAAAAGACTTGAGGCTGGAATTGCTGCCAAAGGTGCATCAACAAAGTATTGAGCAAACGTTGTGAATGCTTATGTATGTGTGATTTCTCAGTTTTTTTTGTTATTAAATTTGCAAAAATCTCAAAAAAACTTTTTACACGTTGTCATTATGGGGTATTGTGTGTAGAATTTTGAGAAGAAAAATTAATTTAATCCATTTTGGAATAAGGCTGTAACATAACAAAATGTGGAAAAAGTGAAGCATTGTGAATACTTTCTGGATGCACTGTATAGTATGCCTAGCACGTTGGTCTGGGAATGTGAAAGCATCTTTCACTGTCGGGTAAATTTACTAAGATTCGTGTTGGTCCCAAATTGTCCCATTTTTCAACTCGGATAGGATCATTAAAAAACTGACGTCTTTTTTCACTTTAAAACTCATGAATTTACCAAGCTCCAGGTTTAGACAGGATTGTTTTGTTTGATGGTGTATTTGATCGATCCTGTCCATGTTGAAGCCCCGAGTTCCCTGCCAGACTTTCTCTCCCGAACAAGCAGCCTGCACATATCAGTGAAATATGTACAGGCTGTTTGTTTGTTTGTTTTATATGTTAAGGGTTCATTTATATGAAAAAATTGACTTGGGATCCCCCCCAAAAGCATAACCAGCCCCGGACAGGTCAGCAAGCCCTGGTTCCTAAAATTATGGGGTTCAAAACGTGTAGGCTTCCACCGGCTGCAGGGCCAGTGCTGGTTTTAAATAAAGGGGAAAAAAATGCGTAGGGGGCCCCCTATATTTAAAACCAGCACCGGACCCAAACCGACCGGGGTGTAATGCCAAAGCCAGGAGACACTATTACTGGGTCTCCATGGCCATAGCATTCTCACTCCAAGCCAGTCAGGTCAAGCCAGGGATCTCAGGGGAGGTGGGGACCCCCCAAAAAAGGGATCCCCCCTCCCAAAACCCCAGGCTTGGTCTGAAGCCCGGGGCTCTTCCTGCACCCATGGAGTGATGGGTACAGGGGTAATGAAGTGTAACATAGTTGAAAACTATTGTATTTTACAGTGGAACTACAGGTGCCAGCATGCCTGCCCTTTGGCACTTGTGGAACTACAAGTGCCAGCAGGCAGCCGGCATGCGTACCTCCACTGTAAAAGAAATAGATAAAAAAAGACAGAACACACACACACCATATATAGTACAGCTTTAATACACACCTACTTCGCTCACACATACTTACCTACTACCAGCTGGTATGTCCCCTTGTCCCATGTAGAATCCAATTGGTGTACCTGAAAAACAGATATGATACTCACCTCCATCCTTTCACTTCTCTCCGTAGCATCCATGGGTCTTGGCAACAAAACAAACCGAAAAAAAACTATCCCATACAGACAAGTATTGCTATGTGTGTTGTGACTGTTGTCACACACAACAATACTTCGCGAATGACAACTGACGGGCCTCCTCGGGAATTCCCATGGCCCACCAGCCAATCAGAGGCCAGTTTACATGTAGCAGCCGCTCATTGACTGGGACCCACGTGTAACCAGCCAGTGAGCGGCCGCTACATGTAAAGCAGCCTCTGATTGGCTGGCGGCCCGTGGGAATTCCCAAGGAGGCCTGTTAGATGTCATTCGCGAAGTATTGCTGTGTGTGACAACAGTAAGCTGCACTTATGGTAGCGCTTGAATAGCATATTTTGATATGTACCTCTAAGGGGTAGCAAACAAATGTGTGCAACTTAGGGGATAAATTAGGGGAACTTAGGGTTCCGTTGCTGGCATTCTCCTTCACAAGCATCACCCACAATTCCCTTCTAATTGAACTGACCCCATAAAGCTCCAATACATGATCTATGCATGCAGTGACAATATATCAATGTATATACATAGGGAGTAATTTAGAGTTATGAGTAAATACATCTAGGAGAAACTTTGAACCTTGGCAAAACCATGTTGTGCTGAAAGTGATGAATTTAATATTTGCAGACAGATTAAGAGTTAGGAGGGGCACATCTGAGTTCAGCCAAATTGCAGTGTGAAAATAAAGTTGTCAAGTATATGTGTGCTACATGCAATAGTATGTTCCTTGCTTTAAAAAAAATTACATTTCCAGTCCTTGCACCACAACATGGTTTGTTTATGAGCAAATTTGTATTCTTCAACTGGACATCCTTCTAAATTAAGCAGACAATGTTTAATACATTATGATAATTATTATTACTTATTTTTCTCCTTCCTCCATAGGGGACACTGGAGGCTTCAAGACAGTGGCGTATAGACGGTGCTGAGTGGAGCTGTTACTTAAAACTTTTTTAAAATGTGACTAGCTCCTCTCCCTCTATACCCCCCTACAAGCCCAGTCTAAGTTCGTGCCCGAGGGGAGCTGGACGTGTTTTACACTTCTCTCCAGGGTTTAGGAATTTGCAAGAAACAAGCATTGAGGACAGACAGGCAGTAGCTGCTGGTTCGATTCCTCTGCTTCACAGCCTGCTCTCCGGGCATCCTAAAAGAGGAGTTGTGATTATCCCCTATCAGCACCGCACAGTGTGTAAGTAGACTGCCTTGATTAGCGGGGCAGCCAGGCAGTACAAATGACTGTGTCAGCCAGGCTGGGAAAGCGAGTTCCATACAGCATGCCTAGCGGGGGGATGGAGCTTAGCTCCAGAGCCCTGCTCCTTCCTCCCAGCAGCCAGAGTGCTTCCTGAAAGCATACTGGTGGCCATTACAAGGAGAAAACAGCATCTACTGCACATCACAAACTGCTGCACAAAACTGAAGCCTGATCGCAGTCTGTAGGTACAGTGGGGTTTAGGCTGATCACAAGAGCATCTAAGGCAGGTTAGTAACTACTTATTTATTAGTGGTTATTCCTCCTATGCCTAGTGTTTTCTCACACCACTAGGACTGCTATTAGGGCTAGTGTGGCTCTCTCCTGCCTCTCTGTATCCCAGTTTCTTCTTCTCCTGACCTATTTCACTACACTTTTATGTTGTATGTGTGGGGTCTCTATGTAGCATGACTGGCAAATCAAAAGCATCTCAACAGTTATTTACTTACAAAAAGTGTACAATTAAATTTACTCAGGGGGAGTCATCTACCTACCGGTTTTGTGACAATTGCAATACTGAGCAAAAATCTGCAGGGATGTCAGAACCAACGTCTTAGATGCAGGTTACATTCATTATGTCCTCTCTCTTTGCTGAGCTGGAGGCTTTTTCGCAAAGACAGAGAGGCTTCCAGGTCAGCGGCTCTAGAGGAACCAGCATGGGCGAGGTCCTTAGCTATTTCCATGGAGGAGATTTCAAAAGCCATAACTCTTTCCTGTACCACTACGGGATCCTCTCCTCAGATCTCAAAAAAAGACTGTTACCACCAGTCCTCCAATCGGAAGACTCAGAGGAAGAGCATATGCCAGATTTAGAAGAAGGTGAATATGCTCCAGATATGCCTAAGGAACTCCAAGAGGAGTCTGAGCCAGAATCCAAGGGGATAGAGGCTTTAATTTCTGCAATCCGACAGGTATTGCAAATACAAGAGGAGGACACAGGTCCTGCTCAACAGTCTTTATAAAGAAACGAAAACAGGCTATTGCTTTTCAAGTCTCGGAAGAGCTAGATTATCTTCTAATGTCAGCTTAGGAACATCCGGACAAAAAATTTGAGATGTCACGGTGGTTATTATCTTTTTATCCTTTTCCAGCAGATAACAGAAAATCTTGTGAGACTCCCCCTACAGTAGATCCATCAGTTTCATGGCTGTCTAAAAAGACTATGCTTCCAGTTCCTGGGGCCACGTCTTTGAAAGACACATCTGACAGGAGATTGGAAAACACTCTTAAGTCCATATACACAGCTGCAGGGGTGACTCTGCATCCTGCAATTGTAAGCTGCTGGACTAACTAAGCTATTGAACTTTGGGCAAAACTATTGGCTGACGGAATGAGAAGCCAGCTTCTGGTGGAAGACCTTATTCCGTTGACAGAACATATGGGTGAAGCTGCAGCTTACCTCAGAGAAGCATCCAAAGACGTTTGCAATATCGCCTCCAGAACTTCAGCTCTGGTGATTTCAGTATGAAGGGCACTGTGACTTAAACATTGGCAAGCAGGCGCAGAATCAAAGAGAGCTGTGGAAGCACTACCATTCACGGGAAGTGTATTATTTGGTTCAGAACTAGGTAATGGATTTCTTAGGCTATAGGAGGTAAATTCACTTATCTTCCTTCTGCGGCTCCTCCCCCTAGAAGATGTTACTCAGGACCCTCATTTTTGGGCCTTTCGCTCCCCGGGTCATTCACATAGTCGCATCAGAGGAGGACCATCATTTTCCCGTGTTTCTAGAGGTCGGGGCAGAGCCATAACAACAACAACCTCTGCTCTGCAGGAGGCTAAGTCCATTAACAAGCCCAGTGCATGAAGGGTTTCCCTCTCACCTGGGGGACCCCAGTGTGGGAGTGCATCTTCTGGAATTCTGAAAAGTATGGATGGAAAATTGTATGGATGCTTGGGTCTGGGATCTCATCATTCAGGGATACAAGCTCGACTTTCAGTTTCAAACTCCACCTCCATTTTTACATTTTTTTTATACAATAAATGTTTATTGGTATTTTTTTTTCCAAAAACAGTCTGTTACAAAAAAGAGCATACATTCGGTAGCATGACTTGAAATATAAGCAACACATAACAAATACTAGGTATAGAAATAAATCCACACCTTAACAGCAATAATCAAAAACAAAGAAGAAAACACAAATATAAGTAATACAAATAAAAAATAAATAAATAAATAAAAATCTAAAACAAAAAAGAATAATGATGCAAATAAAGGGGGAAGTAGGACTAAGAAAACAAAAAAAAAAGAAAATGAGAAAGAAAGAGGGGGGAGGGAGAGTTGGTGACTCATAATTAGAAATGGGTAAATGTCCCATAAGGAACAGCCTTTAAGCAGAAAAAAGTTAAATTAGAGATGACAGGAAAATAAGATCAGAGCTCAATCAGCGAATCTTAAATATGTACTAGAAGACTTGAATTCCAACCATGGGTACCAGGTAGAAATAAACTCCTGATATTTCTCCGGGTCCATTCGAATATCTTCCATGGACATATATAAGTCTATATTGGTAAACCACTCCTTAAGTGTGAGAGGGGAAGTTGATCGCCAATGCATCGGGATCACAGCCTTCGCAGCGCTATTAAAAAACTTTAACAGATAATAAATTGAGAAGCCAGAAAGAGGAGTCAGAGGGAGTATCCTCACCCACAATAGTCTTAGTAATAAAAATCATCTGGTTCCAAAATGGACGTAAGAGACTGCAGTCCCACCAAATATGCATGGGGAGCCTGACTCCATGTCACACCTACAACATTTATCCGATAGCCCAGGATACATTTTTGCCAGCGTAAGATGGCATCTGTACCATCGGGACAAAACCTTGAATTCTCTCTCAATCACAGAGTAACTAACAGAGCTAGCAAATGTGTTTTGAAGAATTTTGTTCCAATAACACTCCTCTAAATCAAGTTGTAAGTCTCGCTACCAATCCTTAATGTATTTGGGAAGATATACAAAAAGATAAAGACAAAAAGGACTCCTTGTATGAGGCACACTCCTGATAATATAGAGAAAAGACAAAAAAAAAGAAAACAAAAAGAGAATCCAATGTATAGAAAAGGAATTACATTAAAATATAACCTTTATTGATTCAATTCTAAAACCTAACACAGACCAATGGACAATAGTCAATCAGCAACCAATCAATACTGAGACAGTATTAAACCAACCAATCAATACTGAGACAATATTAAACCTGCAGATTTATCTGCACATTAAATCTTATATACATGTACCAAAACCAGTCCATATCATAATATTCCCTGAGCCAATATTCTAGCTACAGCGGATGGTTAATGAGGCATGAATTGTAAGCATACATATTATTGAGTTGATAACATTCAATTGTTCATAGAGGTATGCATCCTCTTATACCTTGGCAAAAATATGACAAGACAAATAAGACAATACAGTGTAAACACAACACATATTTAAAAAGCTGTACACCAAACCCATATATCACCTTATATTAATTCAATGGTATCAGATAATAAGAGGCGTCCCTCTATTTGGAAAGTATGGAGAATATACAGTAATATCTATATAGATGTGAAATGTAAATTATGTGTACTTATGGGTCAGATTCTGCTGTTCCACGTCATATTAATATAGAGGATGTGGAATGAGTTTCACTGGCACCTGACACACGTGGAAACAGTGCATCCTGCTTCTACTGTTAGTGTCAAAATTACTGTGAGAAACCTGTTGCTCCAAGCAGCGCAGGAACTCACAGCATAGACATCTAATGAGAGAGCAGGGAAAAAGATTAAAGAACAGTACCTGACAAGAATATTCTCCAAATGGGTGTATGGTGAAGGGGTCCTCGGTGCACACTGGGATCCCCCAGCTGACTAGCCGACGCGCGTTTCGCTACAAGTGGGCTTTCTCAAGGAATCTGTCTCAGTGTAAATAGACAGCCGAGTGTTATAGTCCCGGTTGTTGCATGATTGGTCTAATTCGCTAGACGGACAGTCAATAACAGCCAACCAGAGTGGCACTAGAATAGAAGGCAGGCTTTCTCAAGGAAGCTGTCTCAGTGTAAATAGACAGCCGAGTGTTATAGTCCCAGTTGTTGCATGATTGGTCTAATTCGCTAGACGGACAGTCAATAACAGCCAACCAGAGTTGCACTAGAATAGAAGGCGGGATTAAGTGCCGTCATTGTGTTGATATAGTAAAATCTATCCACATCCCTACATACCACGGATCGACTGGTTAATAGAGTGTCATAGCCAGGGGGCGTGTTCACTAAACCAAAACAAAAAGCAAAAACAAATCCCGACCGCATGTGCAGCCATCGGTCATGTAATAAAGAGAAAAAGGTATCAGTCAAACGGTTGTTTTCTTACAACCAATGTATCTCCCCCCGCATATCTCCAGTATCACATATGTCTCATACCATCTCCAAAATTCATAACAATGTCGATTCCCTATATAGTGTATAACTATTAATCTACACTCCAATATACTATTAAGCAATAGATTCTAATAATTATGGATACATGGTATCATGTAATAAAGAAGGTGAATACACTGACAAATAAGTAATACATGTGAAAACATAGAACAGTATTATACTGTCAATTAATAATTAATAAATAGATAAATAATGAATAAATATGTAAATAAATAAATAAATCATTATATAGACATATCATTAAATTATAATAGGGGTAAATTTAAATACAGGGGACATGGTTAGTGTTGTAAAAAAATTATAATTATAATTATAAAACACCCATAATAACAATGTACATATATTAAAATATTTAAGAAAAATTAATTCAAATAAATACAATATCATAAGAGCAAATTGATAAATAAATAATAAATAAGGTGCCATCGTGATAACCCACCTAAAAATATATATTATAATGGATGCAAATATATATCCTGTTGCATATTAAATGCCACATATTAAAATAACCAAATAACCATATACTCAATGGGGACATGTACAAAATTCCAGATAATCAATGATGATAATAATAATAAATATTACAGCTATAGCGTGATCAAATATAGTGCATTGATACAGTGAAATGGAATATATATACACACGCACGTACATATACATGCACATGCATACGCATACATATGCAAGCGTACAAATAAACACACACATATATATATATATATATATATTCACATACATATATACACCTATATAAGTGCCAACTAAGTGATATTTAAAAATGACAAATAATTAAGATCATAGTTCAGTATGTGAAAGCTTTACTAAAATTGTGAACATGAAAACTCAAAGTGAATAATAATGTGATGCAAAAATGTGAGCAATTCAATAAACATAAAATAAATGTGTAAGCTCAAATCATAAAATACAGTGAAAAAAATTATTGTGATGTAATATTTATTGAAACAATATATAATATCCATACAAAGCAATATTTTCATATAAACTATCACCCTAGTGACTATTTAACATGCATTCTCCAGGATACAGCTAGATAATATTATGAATAAATTGATGAATAATGACATATTGCAATATGCAATAATTAAGAGATTCGATTTAATAGAAAGGATAAATTTAAGTATTCAAAAAGGGACTATAATTCATCATTTCATTCATCCCCCGTGGACTGACTGTATCCAGTCTAAACGTCCACTCACATTCCTTTTTCAAAAGTTCTTTGGTTAGATCCCCTTGTCTGGGACCAATAGAAATTTTTTCCAAACAAAAAGCTTTTAGGTCTTTCCAGGATCCATGATGACAAGAAGAAATATGCCTAGCTAATGTTGTTGTCTTTTCATTCTCTGTGAATCCCTGGCCACATTCTTTATGTTCCCAATATGTTCTAAAATACGCTGTTTTAGTGGTCTGGTCGTCATGCCGACATATCTTTTGTTACATGAACACTCAAGGCAGTATATTACAGCTGTCGTATTACAGTTGATGTAATGTTGAAAAAAGTGTTTACTACCAAATCCGTCCACTATCTCCTTTTTATTATTCATCATATTGGGGCAAGCTTTACAATGTCCACATGCAAACGACCCTGTTATTTGTGGCTTTTTAAGGGTTCCATATTGAAGTGGCTGCGGACACATATGTCCCTTAAATTTCTAGCTCTTCACCAACTTATTTGGACTTTGGAGCCCAAACATTGTTGAAGATCAGGATCTAGCATCAATATATTCCAGTGCTTTTGAATAATGGCTCGTATAGATTGCCATTCCTGGCAGAAATTGCCAATAAATAGAATTTTATCAGGGATTTCCTCCTTATTATTAGTAGGAAAGATTAGTGTATCTCTGTCAATCCTAGAAACCAAGTGGTATGCTTTTTTAATAGACCTGTTACTATATCCCCTATTTTTCAATCTTAAGGCCAACTCTTCACTCTGTCTTTTAAATACTTGGTCATTGGAACAATTCCTCCTTAGTCTCAGATATTCTCCCTTTGGCACATTAAAGATTGTTGGTGGGAAGTGACTGCTGTTGTGATGTAACAGGCTGTTAGTGGCAGTAGGTTTACGATAGAGATCTGACACTAAATGACCTTGATTATCAATAGATAATTTGAGATCCAGAAAAGTTATTGACTCTGTGCTGATCTCATATGTAAACCTGAGATAGGGTCGTTCGTGTTCAGTTTTCTCATAAACTCATGAAAACTCACCTCTGGTCCATTCCATATGACAAAAATGTCATCGATATATCGGATCCAGAGTGATATCGATGAATTAATATTTTCATTTTCATCATTGAAAACACACGTGCACTCCCACCACCCTAAAAAAAAGTTTGCATAGGTGGGAGCACATGCCGACCCCATTGCCATTCCCCTTACTTGAAGATTGTACTTCCTGTTAAACATAAAATAATTTTTGTACAGAATAAATTCAAGTAACTCAATCAGAAGATTATGGAAATCCGAAGTACCAGCCATATTGAGAAATAATTTTACAGCTTGTATCCCTTTATTGTGATGGATACACGTATATAGTGATTCGACATCAACGCTGGCCAAAATTTGGCCTTTTTCTAATTTGATGTCATTTATCTTCCTTAGGACATCTGGAGTATCTTGAACATAAGAAGGTAATGTTATTACATCTAATCTAAGATGTACATCAACGAAAGTACTTGCCTGCTCGGATAGCCCCCCTATGCCAGATACAATGTATCGTCCTGGTGGTTCTGTTTGTCCCTTGTGTACCTTCGGTAATAGGTAAAAAGTAGGTGTTTTTGGAAAAGCCACTCTCAAAAATTCAAACTCATGTTTTGTTATGGTCCCCTCAGTTCTAGCATGTTCAATGATCCTATTATATAGGGTAACATAGTTGTTGGTGGGGTTAAAGAGTAGATGTTGGTAACATTCATGATGGTCTAATTGCCGGTATGCCTTTTTGAGGTGCAAATTGACTGGCCGAATCACCACATTACCCCCTTTATCCAAGGGTTTAATAACCACGTCCTGCCATGTTCTAATCTCCTTCAAAGCTTGAATTTCATTCACATTCAGATTCTGATTCCTAGATGAATTTTTAGTCCTCATGTTTTTTATGAACATTTCATCCATATCTCTGGATACTAAGTCCTAAAAGACTTTAATTTCAGGACAATTGACATTTTGAGGATAAAAGGAGGCTTTTCTTCTACATATTGGTCTATTTGTTCCTATGGAGGATGCTAAATTCAAAACATAATTGGACTCCCATAAATCCTCAAAATTTTCCAGAGCTTCCATTTCCTGTGGTGAATTAAATGTAAGAGGATCAGATATTTGTTCCATGGGAGGGTCTAGGGGAATTAGCCATTGTTCCATCACAGATGACACCTCATTTGAGACCTTTTGATCTCTTAAAGGTTCACTTGTAGGAGATATTTGGTCCTCCTTATATGTATCATTGTGGTCATCGTTTCTTTTGTTAGCAAATAACTTAGCTAAAGAAAGTTTTCTGCAGAAAAGATGCAGATTTTTCCCAACTGAAACGATCAAATTTTCCAGTTGGTGAGAACGATAGTCCCCTCTGTAGGACAGATATATGTGTATCACTTCATACTATATTTGACAGATTCATAATTTGTAATTTTCCATCCTCCATCAGCGTTGTCTGTTGATCCTTTGAGACTGTCGCTGTGGCATTGGTGTATCCCATATTCTGTCCTCTCTTTCTCTTCTGACCCCTCCTTGTCTGTTTCCTCTTGACGTTTTGAACCTTGATCTGGATCCCTGAGGATTCTCTAAAAAAGTAGTTATAGCAGAGGAGGATCTAGGGATAGTGGTATTGGTGTCCAAAATGTTCTCAGTACCGGATGATTCTGCTTCTGATGAGGTATATTGGGGATTATATGGCTTGATATAGTCCCTTTTGGTTTTCCTATTCCATTTGAAAATCAAACCATTCATGAAATCTCGTTTGTCTCTAGCAAACTTCTGTTTTTTCCTTTCAATAATCCCCTGTTCATATTCATCTAAATCTAGTTTGGCCTTCTCAAAACATTTCTAAAAATTAAAATCTTTCTCCCACAAATCTAATTTTTTTGCCTAGTGATTCAATCTCCTTATCACATTCCTCCAGGATAAGCATATCATGCTTGACTTATATTGTCATCAAATCCTGGGAACATTTTGGGAGACATGTTTCCCATTCTACTTGTAGAGTGGGTGTGGCTAACTGAAAGGCAGGAAAGATTTTAGGTCTAAGACCTCTAGGGGAGATTTTTTTTTTTAAATAACTTTCTATTGTTGTAACATCCCAATGGGTCCTAGTCCTTTTTTGTAATATCTGTTTAAGGGAATTAAAATCCTGTTCCCAATTAATATTAGGAGAAATATCTTGAATTTTTTCTGGAAAAATATTCTCTAATTCTTCTAGTGTGTGCCGTTTGCTAATAAGTTCACTCCTTAAGTTAAAACTTGCCATTGGTTAAAGAAAAACCACAGTAAGAGACTTTGAATAAAGTAAAAGAAAATGAGAATGTAAAAGAAAAAGAAAAAAGAAGAAAGAAAAAAGAATAGAAGAAAAGAAAAAAGAAAACAGAAAAAAACCCTATTAATAAAATGTATTTTATGGTAATTGATATACCACTATGATAGGGAACTCCATGCTGACTGTAAGAAACCTGGAGTGACCAGGGTAAATCAGTACCATATAAGCAAGGGGAACGGGAAACACGAAAAACACAGCTGCACAAGAGTAATAAATTATAGTATCTCCAGAATAGGGATGAAGAAAATCAGGGGGTGCTCCCTGGAGTATATATAATGATATACAAAAAGATAAAGACAAAAAGCACTCCTTGTATGAGGCACACTCCTGATAATATAGAGAAAAGACAAAAGAAAAAAGAAAACAAAAAGAGAATCCAATGTATAGAAAAGGAATTACATTAAAATATAACCTTTATTGATTCAATTCTAAAACCTCACACAGACCATTGGACAATAGTCAATCAGCAACCAATCAATACTGAGACAGTATTAAACCAACCAATCAATACTGAGACAATATTAAACCTGCAGATTTATCTGCACATTAAATCTTATATACATGTACCAAAACCAGTCCATATCATAATATTCCCTGAGCCAATATTCTAGCTACAGCGGCTGGTTAATGAGGCATGAATTGTAAGCATACATATTATTGAGTTGATAACATTCAATTGTTCATAGAGGTATGCATCCTCTTATACCTTGGCGAAAATATGACAATACAGTGTAAACACAACACATATTTAAAAAGCTGTACACCAAACCCATATATCACCTTATATTAATTCAATGGTATCGGATAATAAGAGGCGTCCCTCTATTTGGAAAGTATGGAGAATATACAGCAATATCTATATACATGTGAAAGGTAAAGTATGTGTACTTATGGGTCAGATTCTGCTGTTCCACGTCATATTAATATAGAGGACGTAGAATGAGTTTCACTGGCACCTGACACACGTGGAAACAGTGCAGCCTGCTTCTACTCTTAGTGTCAAAATTACTGTGAGAAACCTGTTGCTCCAAGCAGCGCAGTAACTCACAGCATAGACAACTAATGAGAGAGCAGGGAAAAGGATTAAAGAACAGTACCTGACAAGAATATTCTCGAAATGGGTGTATGGTGAAGGGGTCCTCAGTGCGCACTGGGATCCCCCAGCTGACAATCCGATGCACGTTTCGCCGGAATCAGGCTTTCTCAAGGAAGCTGTCTCAGTGTAAATAGACAGCCGAGTGTTATAGTCCCAGTTGTTACATGATTGGTCTAATTCGCTAGACGGACAGTCAATAACAGCCAACCAGAGTGGCACTAGAATAGAAGGCGGGCTTTCTCAAGGAAGCTGTCTCAGTGTAAATAGACAGCCGAGTGTTATAGTCCCGCTTGTTGTATGATTGGTCTAATTCGCTCTACGGACAGTCAATAACAGCCAACCAGAGTTGCACTAGAATAGAAGGCGGGATTAAGTGTCGTCATTGTGTTGGTATAGTAAAATCTATCCACATCCCTAATTACCACGCATCAACTGTTTAATAGAGTGTCATAATTATAATTATAAAACACCCATAATAACAATGTACATATATTAAAATATTTAAGAAAAATTAATTCAAACAAATACAGTATCATAAGAGCAAATTGATAAATAAATAATAAATAAGGTGCCATTGTGATAACCCACCTAAAAATATATATTATAATGGATACAAATATATATCCTGTTGCATATTAAATGCCACATATTAAAATAAGCAAATAACCATATACTCAATGGGGACATTTACAAAATTCCAGATAACCAATGATGATAATAATAATAAATATTACAGATATAGAGTGATCAAATATAGTGCATTGATACAGTGAAATGGAATATATATACACATGCACACACATACACACGCACGTACATATACATGCAAATGCATATACATACATATGCAAGCATACACATAAACACACACATTAATTATTTATCTATTTATTAATTATTAATTGATAGTATAATACTGTTCTATGTTTTCACACTGGTGAATCGTAAATAAACCTTTAGTACATTCCTGTCTATAAACCTCTAAGATTCACCTGCCTAGAACCTTTAAGAGAAAACCTGCCTATACCTTCTAAAACCACAAGATGTCGCTAATTAGCGCTGTGTTTAATTATACCATTAATAAAACTCTAAGACAGTTGAATAGCAGTCCAACGCGCTAAAGATTATTATTCAGGTAAAAGTACAGATGTTACCACGCTATGATCTAACAATGACCGCAAAATAAATTGTACAAACATTAGGTCATAAGGTACAGTCAATACATATGTGTGCACTCTGGGACCAGATACCGGCATCAATAATGAGACCTCCGTCTAACAGCATAACAGGAACACCGCAGACTGGCATCTTGTTTCAGAGCACTCACATATATACCTGTACTGGGATAAGCAATACAATAGAATACGTTGGCAGGTTCTCATTGGGTCCTCTTCTTGCTTCTTCCATTACGGTACAATTCATAGGTCAGTGCAAAGACACAACCCAGCCTCTAACAGCCTGATTGTGTTCTCCTTCCCGCTGCATAATAAATCTAATCTAACTATGGCATACAACATTTCAAGAAGTTATTCTCTCTAACATTCATATTTCATAGCCGCATGTTCTGATCTTCTCACTGATGCCACCGGAACGCTGTGGGAACAAAGTAGATCAGTACGGCACCAAACACGGTCCAATTGTCATTTACTAAGCCATAGTTACAGAAAACATTCATTTCTTTATATGCTAGCATTGCGACTAAACCAAGTAATACTTATCCTTTTTGCGTTACGGGACCATTGCTTTTAAATGTATGTATGCGGGGAGAAACAGCACTGAATTGCGTTGTGCGTCTGAGGGTCGGTGGGGCGCTCAGCGAGCAGCACTAAGCTGGAAGGGCATCTATGTGTGTGTGTGTGGCCATGCCAGTATGATTTTGGGAAGGATCACTAAAAAGCTGACTGTGTTCTGTTTAACATTGTGTGTATGAGTTGCAGGGAATTTTGCTACTTTTCAAATATAAGTCTGTGTGTGATATTATACACGTAAGTCCATGCATGATGGGCCACATACACACACATACATATATATATATATATACACACACACAAGCACACATGCATTTTTCTGATGTTTTTAAACTGCAATTGCAAAATGTGTTTATACAGTGAATTTAGTTCTCATACAGGGTGGAGGCTCCCAGCAGTGCAGTCGGAGCCTCACTCTTTATTCTGCTTGTTTTGGTTGTGGGGATGGACTCAATTGTGTAGCTCCATAGCTAGGCTACATTACAATTGCCACAGCTCATATATTCTTATGTAAAAATGCTCATAGCACCACGGTATATTGTATCATGTTATGGTATAGGGATTTTCTCCAGGATGGGCTTTGTATAGGATTCCAAATGCTAATAAGTTAGTGTTTATGTGTTAAACACTGTCTGCATGCGTTTGAGGGAAGGCTGACTATCTATTTTTTTACAAAATAGTGCTGTGAGATTTTATCATGTTGGGAAGTCATTTTTATGTGTGCTGAAAACTGTCGGTATGTGTTGGGGAAGATTATTAAAAGGCTGTTCGTGTTACTTTTTAGCAACTTTGCGTTGTGAGTAGCAAAATTGCTACTTTTATCAATTTTGCACTGTGGATTGTGTACTATGTATTTTTGACAAAATGGCACTTGTGTAAGCTTTCTTTTCTAAAATGGAGTCTTGCTGCCATTCACAAGATGGCATCGTGCAGGTTTTCCTGATTGCCAAACAGATTCTGTCTTACCCGATTATTCGGTTTCGACAGTCCACCCTTTGATAGCCAATCAAGCGCTATCACAACCTATTCTGAATCTGTTTAACCATGCATGAGAATATACCGTTCAATGTTATTATGGTATGACACAGTGTGGTCATTTGAACCATTCAGCTAATGCGTCTCTGGGAGGGACATAAAACTGCCCTCATACGCACACCGCGGATCCTTAAGGGATCATGGGAAAGATGTGGGGATGCACCTATCCTATAAGGGGAGCCTTGAAAGGGGTTGGGACTGCATTACCTAAGATGACTTAAAACAACATAAACATTATATCCATGCACGACCACTCAAACTCAGGCTACATTGTTATACACTACATCATAACTCAGGATTGTAATACAGTTCTTCCTTATTATTGTTATTCATATTTTCACAACAATTTACTGTACTGAAATTGGACCGACACTCCACTGGTTTGGTATAGCACTCCTCCTCTCGATTTCACTCCATTACACCAGCATCAGCTCCCGCCTCCTCCATCTATCCTCTGTCACAAGAACCAGGAATCTCCAGATAAACCAATCATGATGGAAATTCTGAAAGAAGAGTCCACACATGAACACAGCAGAACAGTTATTTTGCTGTGACACTGATCTACAATTTTCTTTTAGCTCAGGTTTCTCACTGTCACCTCATAAATTTTCCCGGAACAGGTTTGCAATTGCCAGATGCTCATTATCTGCTTCAACTCTGCCGTGCTTCTCCACCGGTTGATTAATCGTTCTGCAGTGAGTGGCATGGACCCAGGAATCTCTCTCGGCCACCGTCAAGGATGTGGCACTTGTTAACAGCACCTGGTACGGCCCCTCCCATCGATCTATTAGGCAACCTGAGCGTAAAAAATTTCGGATCATAATATATTCTCCAGATTTGACATCATGACAGTTTATCTCTGGCATATCGGGTAACAACTATTTCAATTTCTGCTGTTGTTGCTTCAACTGTTTGCTCATTGTTATAAGATACTTAACTTTGACCTCGCTGTTACTCTTCAGGTCTTCCTGTGGGCTTATAATTAAATGAGGTTGTCTACCAAACAGTATTTCATATGGGGACAGATTGTGGAGGCCTAGGAGTGGTCCTTATGCTATGTAGGACCAAAGGTAGTGCTTCTGGCCATGCTAGCCCAGTCTCAGCCATGATCTTACTTAATTTGTTTTTAATAGTGCCGTTCACTCTCTCCACCTTGGCACTGGCTTGGGGTTGATATGGGGTGTGGAGTGTGTTATCAATACCCATCAATTTACACATTATCTGGAAGACGTCTCCGGTGAAATGGGTACCCCTATCACTTTCAATCATTCTAGGGATACCATACCTGCATACAAATTCCTGTACAATCTTTTTAGCAGTGAATACAGTAGTATTAGTGGCCACTGGGTATGCCTCTACCCAATTAGAAAATACATCGGTACAAACTAACACATACTTGAGATTCCTGCAGGGTGGTAATTGGATGAAATCAATTATTATTACCTGGAAAGGACCTTCCGCTTGGGGAATGTGGGATAGTTCGGTAGGGATCATTTTCCCTATGTTCTTCCTCAAACAGGTCAGACAGGACATTGCTCTTTTCCGCTTGTGAAGAAAAACCCGGTGCGCACCAATATGCCTTCACTAACTTACACATACCTTGCTTTCCCAAGTGAGTCAGTCCGTGCGCTGCCTCTGCCAGACTTGGGTAATACACCTTAGGTGCCACCGGCTTACCTTGTCCGTCCCTCCAGAGTCCAGAGGGCTCTTGCCCACATCCCTTAGACTTCCAGGTTGCTTTCTCTTGGGTAGAACACAAATTTTGCATCTCAATTAATTTCTGCATGTCAACTGTTTGGAAAACCATTAGTTGTTCTATGGATACATATGTTTTTAAACCTGCTGCCCACTTGGCAGCTTCATCCGCCCTGTTGTTGCCCAATGATACCGGATCTTCCTCACATGTGTGGGCTTTACACTTTATTACTGCTACCATTTTGGGCAACTGAATTGCTTTTAATAATCCTATTATGTGTCTGGAATGTGCGACTAGTGTGTGCCTGCTGCTGTCATAAAATTTCTCAGACGCCATAGAGCTCCGAAATCGTGAACCACCCCGAACGCATACCTAGAGTCAGTGTAAATGTTGGCAGATTTGCCTGCTGCCAATTCACACGCTCTTCTCAGTGCTACTAACTCTGCCGCTTGGGCTGAGTGAGGAGGACCAAGAGGTTCAGCTTCTATGATGTCTGTGTCATCTACAATAGCATAACCTGTACATAACTCACCTGTGTCCGTTTGTCTATGGCAACTCCCATCCATGTAAAATGTCACATCTGCATTCTCTAAAGGTATGTCACGTATGTCAGGTCTAGCGGTAAAGGTCTGGTTAAGATAATCCATACAATCATGCGTATCAATACCTTTGCAAAACTCACTTTCTACCAGAGACTCATCCTCCACCCTTTGTGCATTCTTATGCACATACGGTAAGTACGTTGCTGGATTTAACGTATTACACCGCTTTATAGTGATGTTTGAGGGTGCTATTAGAGCTAGTTCCCATTTGGTGAATCTAGCTGAGGATACGTGTCTGGTTTGGGCAGAGTTCAACAGGGCAGACACAGCATGTGGGGTATAGACAATCATATCATGGCCCAATACCACATCCTCACTTTTGCTGACCAATAGAGCCGTTGCTGCTACACTTCTCAAACAGGTTGGGAGTGATCTCGCCACAGTGGCCAATTGTGCACTGTAATATACTATGGGCCTACTGGCATCCCCATGTTTTTGTGTAAGGACACCTGCAGCACAACCATCAGCTTCCGTACAATACAAATCAAAAGGTTTTTCATAATCGGGTATCCCCAATGCAGGAGCTTTTGTCAGACTATCCTTAAGATTAAGGAAAGCCTGCTCTGATTCCTCAGTGTGTATGACACGATCAGGCTTTGAGGAAGAGACTAATTCCTGTAAAGGTAAGGCCAAAATAGAAAAACCTGGGATCCACATTCTACAATATCCACACATTCCCAAGAAGGTACGGATTTGCTGTTGGTTACGTGGCATTGTCATGTTTTGTATAGCCTGGATTCTATCTGTAGTGAGATGTCGCAGCCCCTGGGTTAGGCAGTGTCCCAAGTATTTAACTCTGGATTGGCATGGCTGTAGTTCGTTCTTAGCAACCTTGTGTCCTGTTTGCGAGAGGTGAAGCAACAAAAGTTTAGTATCATTCAAACATGACATAAATGAGTCAGAACATAGCAATAAATCGTCTACATATTGAATTAGAACAGATCCATCTGCGGGTTGAAAAGACTGTAAACAATCGTGTAATGCCTGGGAAAAGATACTGGGGCTGTCTATGAAACCCTGGGGTAATCGCGTCCATGTGTATTGTACACCCCTGTATGTGAATGCAAATAGGTACTGACAGTCAGGATGAAGAGGTACAGAGAAGAAAGCAGAACAAAGATCAATGACAGTGAAATGGGTTGCATTTGGTGGAATATGCATAAGGATGACAGCTGGATTCGGCACTATGGGAAATTGGCTCTCTACCACCTTATTAGCCCCCTCTAAGGTCTTGTACCAGCATATAACCCCTCCCACCAGCCTTCTTCACTGGAAAAATGGGACTGTTGGCTACACTTGCAGTACGGACTAAAATTCCCTGCTGCAATAACTGCTCAATTATGGGATACACCCCTAACTCTACCTCCTGTTATTGTGGGTATTGGGGAATTTTTGGGACTTGCCTTCCGCTTTTTAAATTTACCATTACAGGGCTTACGTTTGCCATTAATCCAGTGTCCTGTCCATCTTTAGTCCAAAGGGAATCTGGAATTAGGGACGACATTTCATCTACCTGTGATGGAGTTTCATTTAAAACTGTAGAGTGATACATTATCCTTTGAGGAGTGTCTAACATATCCCGCACCTCGTATTCCATTCTCTCTGGGATATCTAAAAATACACCATCAGGGGTGCAATATATAACACATCCCATCTTACATAACAAGTCTCTGCCCAGTAGGTTAGTAGGAGCCACAGCAGCCAGGAGAAAAGAATGCCTGGTATGCAACGGCCCAATAGTAACCTCTGTGGACTTTGTTAAAGGATAATGTTCCACTGTACCTGTTACACCCATTGTTGGTACTGTCTCGTTGGTCACCTGCAAATTAACGGCAGATTTTATCACTGACCTGGTCGCCCCTCTGTCTACAAGAAAAGGATATTCAGTACCAGCTACATCAACCAACATGACCGTTAACTAGTACTTCCCGTTAACCTGACCATCTGTAGACTACAGGTATGACCTGACCCCTAACGTTGGCTACCATGCTCCAATAACGCATTTACAGCTACAATTGGAGCTGGTGCCTGCTGAACATTTGCTGGCCTCTGTGCATATCCCTTATGGGGATATCTAGGTCTTCCCTGATGTGGGATCCCTACTCCTTTTACTGTACAGTTTCTACTTAAGTGTCCTGTTTGTTTACAGTTAAAACAGGTTCGTGTTTTGGGTGAGGAAATGTGGTGTTGTGAGGTTTGCACAGAGGGTAAAGGTGGTGGATATGGGTAAGGTTAGGGATGGTAAGGGTAATGTGGGGGATAAGAAGTGGGTGGATAGCCTGGGACCTGTGGTTGCATTGGGTTAGTGGGATAGAGTTGTGTTTGTTTTTGAGTGGGCTTAGTGAGAGCACATACTTGTTCAGAAGTGAGTGAGTGTGCAAGTGCAAGTGTGTCTGTTGGCTGTGATGTTACCTTCATTCCCTCCAGAGCTTGTATACTGACAGCAATTAGTTTCTCACTCTGGGCTTCTCTCTTTTTAGAGATGTTCTTATCATGTTCAATGGCGGTTTCTATGAGGGTATCTATTGTAAGTCCCCGCCAGCCAGGCTGTGAGGTCTGAACCCGAGTTTCTAAACTCTCTTTCAGACCATCCACAAGTACCGTAACTATCATCCCCCTGTGGTGAGTGCAATCTTTAATATCCTCTATCCCAGTGTACTAGGTGACAGCCTGCAGAGCCCGATCACAGTAATCTTCTGCAGTCTCACTCTCTTTCTGCTTAATGGTGAAAATTTTGTTCCAGTTAACTACTACTGGAAAATATATACCCAATTGAGTTACAATGCGGGAAATGTTACCTTGGTTTACTTGGTCTGTTAATGGAACGTCATCATCCAATACACAATCCGTGATAAATTTTGTCACATTGGTATTGCGTGGCAGACAGGCCCTTAACACCACACGCCAATCTTTATTAATGGGTTCATCTGAACTACCCAAATTCCTCAAAAATCTTTGACATTTGGCTAATTCCTTTTTGGGATCGGGGAAATCATTTATGATGGAATTTAGTTCTGCTCTTGTCCAAGGACAATGCATTACTACTTCTCTCGTGGGCACTAAACCGTTTGCGTCTGCATTTCCATTTGGAACAGTTAGTGTCCGAATGGGATGCAGACCGGTCGCGCTGCTACCTTTGACCTGGTTACCTGGCTGGGGGTTTAGTCTGCTGCTGCGTATAGTATGAACAACTTCCTCTACGGGTGCAGATGGCATTAACACTTCCCTTGATGTTACCGATGGAGATGGCGGCACCACTCGTGATTGTGGTGATGCAGCATCTATCATCTGCACAGCATGGGAAATGGCAGACATTACAATAGGCTCATCATCCGCATCATGCACATTTTCTTTATAATTGCTTAAGAGAGGGTACATGTTGCTTGCTAACAGCCTGATTGTGTTCACCTTCCCGCTGCATAATAAATCTAATCTTACTATGGCATACAACAATTCAAGAAGTTATTCTCTCTAACATTCATATTTCATAGCCGCATGTTCTGATCTTCTCACCGATGTCACCAGAACGCTGTGGGAACAAAGTAGATCAGTACGGCACCAAACACGGTCCAATTGTCATTTACTAAGCCATAGTTACAGAAAACATTCATTTCTTTATATGCTAGCATTGCGACTAAACCAAGTAATACTTATCCTTTTTGCGTTACGGGACCATTGCTTTTAAATGTATGTATGCGGGGAGAAACAGCACTGAATTGCGTTGTGCATCTGAGGGTCGGTGGGGCACTCAGCGAGCAGCACTAAGCTGGAAGGGCATCTATGTGTGTGTGTGGCCATGCCAGTATGATTTTGGGAAGGATCACTAAAAAGCTGACTGTGTTCTGTTTAACATTGTGTGTATGAGTTGCAGGGAATTTTGCTACTTTTCAAATATAAGTCTGTGTCTGATATTATACACGTAAGTCCATGCATGATGGGCCACATGCACACACATACATACATATATATATATATATATATATATATATATACACAAGCACACATGCATTTTTCTGATGTTTTTAAACTGCAATTGCAAAATGTGTTTATACAGTGAATTTAGGCCCTCATTCAGACCCGGACGCAAGTGGCCGTTCGTACGTTCGGCGTACGTAAAAAAATATGTAAATTCAAGCACTCGCTCGTATTTTCGAACGCAGCTAAACATCCTTCCCAAACTCTACCAACCCCTCCTCTAACTAATGAGCGTGCCAAATAGCGAGCGTACGTCCCCAAAGTGGCTTGAAGGGAACGCACGCACAAGTACAAACCGGAAGTGGGACTGTCAGATTCCGATTACCTGCTCCATTTTTCTGCCTACCTCCCTCAATCGTATCATGCCAATCAATATATCAATTAGCTTAATTGTTTTTTTTTTTTTTTGGACAATGCAATAAACTTTAATCTTGTCCGTGTTTGTGTTTACCCGCAGAATACGTACGGCTTAAACATTCGCTTTTATTTGTCAAAATACATGTTAGAGCCAATTAAACGATTGTTTTATTTGTTTTTAACCACGCATATTTTCCTGGGTTCATTTCTTTATTTAAATTTGCTTACGCATGTCACTGCATCAAGCCTATCATAACTCGCAAGAGATTTCTGGCCCAGTCGAACACCTGACTCATACACTAACCAATAGAATTGGTCCTGTTAATTACCCAAATACATTAGCCAATCAAATTTATTTTCGGGTCTTTATTAAAAATTATTTTTAACAAATACACCATTGCCATCATGAGAGCCTCGGCATTCACCAGGCGAGAGCTGCTGGTGTTAACCGAGGTGATGGATAGGCGGATCACCAGCCAGCCTCCACCCATCACAAATCGCGAGAAGCGTTCCGCATATGCGGAAGTACGTGGCCGCCTGCGTTCCTTCGGCTCACGCCGCCAGATCGGCCAGCTGGAGCGCAGGTGGTCGGACCTGCAACGGCGGACGCCCCGCTTGCTGGCATGCTTTCGCATGCAGATCGCGGAAAGTAAGTTTTTGGGACTGTGGTTTTCATGTTTATCTTTGTGGCCCTAACTGCGTGTGCATGTTTTCATGTATGTCCTATTTATTCATTGTACTCATATCTGCATGGCCATGTTTTCATGTATGTCCTAATTATTCATTGTACTCATATCTGCATGGCCATGTTTTCATGTATGTCCTATTTATTCATTGTACTCATATCTGCATGGCCATGTTTTCATGTATGTCCTAATTATTCATTGTACTCATATCTGCATGGCCATGTTTTCATGTATGTCCAAATTATTCATTGTACTCATATCTGCATGGTCATGTTTTCATGTATGTCCTAATTATTCATTGTACTCATATCTGCATGGCCATGTTTTCATATTTGTGTTGTCATAAATTAGTGTTTAACGCAGTTTTGGTTGAAACTAACCACAATTTGTTTTACATCTTTTAGGGGCACAGCGAAGACTACGGCGTCATCGCCATCCAAGACGGCGCTCTCGCCCACTCTCCCCAACCCCAAGCCAACCCTCCACACCCCCAAATTCCCCTATTTCCCCCTCCTCCCCAGCCTGCCCAGACCCTGTGGAGGATGTTTCTGGGCTCCTTCCCCTCCATCCCAATTCCCCCTCTCCTCCAACCACCCCTCTTCTAACTACCCCCTCCCCTGAATCCCAAATCACCCCACCACGCACGTTGGGGAATGGAGGCACCTCCGAGGAGGACGAGGGAGTGGCTTCTGGAGCGGCCGTTATTTTGAACGGTATGGTTTTTTTTTTTTGTTTTTTTTTGCCAAAAACTGTTTGTATGTAATCATGTGTCGGTCCCTTTTTTTGTGTTTTGTGGACGAATTTTTGGGAGTTTTCGGTTTGTCTTTACCTGTTACTGCTGATTTCACCATACTCATATCACACCTGTCTGAATCTGAATTTTTGACTTGTAATTTTGGGGTCGACCATTTTGGGGGGCGTTGTTTTTTCGGTGTAATTCTGCTTTGGGCCACAATATTGACATTTTTGGGTAGCTTGGTTTGGCTTGTTTTTTAATGTGGTTTCATTATTGATGTATTAATCCCCACACTTTTCTAACCCACAGAGGAACAGAGGTATATGGCTGAATTAGCCGGATGTATGGGGCGTATGCGGGACCACGTCATCGGGCTGTTGGTGGTCCTTGACCATATGTTGGTCCTCCTTTGGAACCAGTTTTAGTTTTTTTTTGTACAAAAGTTAAATAAATTAAAAATTTAAACTTAACGTTCTGTCTCATTCCTTGTTTCCAAATCAGAGATTGTTTACACTGACATAAGTAGACTCTTCCAGCAAGGATTTGCAATTATTGTCACTAAGATTGTGTGTTGTATTTTTTAGGAAAACAGGCACAAGAAACACCTAACAGTAACAATCTGATTGCCCTTTTTTGGTGTTGTACAAATTATATATTACTACATTTTACATGTTCCTATTTGGGGGGCAAGCTGCTTAGGCCGATATTACGAAGCCAACTGATTGTACAGGATTCCTTTGGGTGTTGGTTTGGACCCAGAAAACATCTTACATTTTAGCTCAACTTGCATCATTACAGGCTTACCCCTTAGGCAAATATAACGTGTGTGAACCTGGTTACACTTGCTTGTAATGGGCAAAAAAAGGTACAAAATTACACTCTCAAAACATTTATTCACAACATAACTAAAATAACAAAGTGTTCACTCACAAACAAAACACACAGTGATAATCATAAATACAACACATACAACAATCTTTTAAAATACAAACAAAAAATCAAGAACTGGTTGACGAAGGACCATGCCAACATGATTCCACAAATGTGGCGTTGCAATATGGGTTCCATAATATATTCCCAAAGTTTCCACATGAAGGTTATTTTAGGGTAGCAGGAAGTAATCATCGTTGGTGTCCCAAAGATTATGAAAACAAACAGAAGATGGAGAAATAAACACAAAATAATTAGATGTTCTCAAACAATCCTTACCACATTGTGTCTAAACACTGTTGTGTTGCCAATAATTAACTAAAATATCTGGCCACACATCATCGCGTATGGCCCCCCCACATACTGACCTCTGACCAACCTCGGGGGGGCCATCCTCAGGTAAGGCATCCTCTGGCTGCATTGGGACACCACTCCTTATGGCGATGTTGTGAAATATCCCACACAGGACCACAATTTTCTAAACCATATCCGGCAAATACATGAGCTCGCCACCAGAGCGGTGGAGGCATCTGAATCAGCCTTTTAAAAGGCCGATACAGCGCTCCACCACTTGCCTGGTGGCTGTAAGTGCGGCATTAAAATTACTTTGTGGCCCTGGTGTGGGAGCCAAATAAGGAGTGAGCAGCAAGGGCGTGCAAGGGTAGCCACTGTCTCCTGTGAAAAAGAAGTGACAACATCAGGCTCACTGTGTATCAAGCTTAACATTGTTATGTACTAAAGGTCTCCACTTACCCAGAAGCCATGCATCACCAGCTTGTAGGTTGTTTAATTTGTGCCATATCCCTGATTGCCGGATGACGAATGAGTCATGTGCACTTCCAGGTAATTTTGCATTCAGGGACAGGATCTGGAGGGAGGCATCACATACCACCATTACATTCAGGGAGTGATAGTGTTTACGGTTGCAAAATATGGCCTCCAGACATGCTGGAGGCTGAAGTGGTATGTGAGTACCATCCACAACCCCTATGATGTGTGGGAAGGCAGCTATTTGGTAAAAATTGGCCTTGGCCACACTAAGGGCAACCATATCCAAAGGCATTTGAATAAAATGATGGAGGTGCTTGAAAAATGCCTCCATCACTGCCCTCAGGATCCTGGAAAAGGAGGATTGGGAGATGCCCGCCACTATTCCCACCATTGTTTGAAACGATCCTGAGGCACAGAAATGTAACACCGCCATAAATTGCGTAAGTGGTGGTATTGCTGTAGGACTGTCAATTTGCCGCTCAAGATCACTCTCTATTAATGAGAGAGTGTCTATGATGATTTTGGGAGGAAGATGGTGGCATCTTAAAACCTCATCATCGGGCATTCCAAAAAGGGTGACACATGTTCGAAATATCTGGGGCCTTGCACGCCTACAATGCCTATGCCTGGGACGAGATTGAGGTTGGTCGGCTTCCGGGAGCATGGCCAGAACAATCCGACCCAGATCAACCTGAAATGGCAAGATTGGAATGTAAGGCTTTTTTCCACCCCAAAAAAATAGATTTTTACTTAGCTTGATGATACAATCCATTGATGCTTACATGCCGGGGTATTGTCATGATTGGGCCAAACTGTAAATAATCACAATATAAAAATGCAACAATTTATGCTGGGCATTTATGATTCAAAATTGGGTGCAAGACAAAACATAAAAGGGGAGAAACACACATTTGCCCAAAGAGCATAACGACATTGCGCAGACTACCTCAAATTGGGCCCAAATGTAATCCACAAATGCTAAAGGGAAAACACAACCAATTTAACGGGTCTAAATAAGCAGTTAAAAATTCGCTAATTAGTTCGCAAATACCAGTCACAATAGAAACAGTTAAAAATGCGCTAATTAGTTCGCAAATACCAGTCACAATAGAAACAGTTAAAAATGCGCTAATTAGTTCGCAAATACCAGTCACAATAGAAACAGTTAAAAATGCGCTAATTAGTTCGCAAATACCAGACACAATAGAAACAGTTAAAAATGCGCTAATTAGTTCGCAAATACCAGTCACAATAGAAACAGTTAAAAATGCGCTAATTAGTTCGCAAATACAAGTACAAAAATACGCAGATAGAAAAACAAGAATTATTTGAAACATTTCTGACTAATAAAAACAAAGGTTACAAGTGTAAGGTCAAACAAAGTTGCGTAAATACAAACATGAACATTTAATAACCAAGTAAAAAAATAAACTTACCAATAGATAATATATAAGTCTCCGAATCAAAAGGTCGTTGGGGCAGAGCCAAAAAAAACCTAACAAAGATGAAATTTAGAAAAATTAACGGTCAAAAATTCAGGAAAAGAAGGAGACACAAATTGATCAAAAGTTAGACTGCCAAAAACATACCAAATAAATAAACGCCAAAAAAGAAACCACCAGAAAAAAAGCGAACGGAAAAAAACAAAAAAAATTGCAAATAAAAACAACTCCCACCAACGCCAACTCCAAAACCCGCCAACAATCAACTCCGACCAACGTAACCTCCAACAATCAACAAACGCCACCTCGACTCGAGACGCCCCAAGCCATAAATAGTGTTTAGTTTCCCGCACAAATTAAGGAGGGATCATAGGAACGCACAATCAATGATGCGGCCGAAAAATAAGGACGCATGTATAAATACGTCACGAGCCAACCAAAAAGTTCTGGTGTATTTCTTATTTGGAGCTAAGACATGGCTACAGACCAGGGAAACAATGGGCAACAGTCTGGCGGTAAGTATTTCAGGCATTTGGAAACAATGATTAATTTGAAACATAATATAGTGCAAGTTGTGAAGTTTACAATTCTCAACATTTAAACAAATAGGTGAGGAGGATGACATGGAAGAGGCTGCTGGGCCCAGTATTCCGGCCAAAGCTGGCAAAAAGAAAAGGCAGCCACAATTCACAAGAAAGGAGATGGAGGTTTTGGTTCAGAAGTGTGTGGACATCCTGCCACAGGCAGACAGGAATATGAGTGCAAACCAGAAGTGGAGAATGTGGGAGGAGGTAGCCGTTGCGGTCAATAGGGTGGGTGATTTTGTCCGTCTAGCCCGGGCTTGTCAAACGGTGGTAAGTAAAAACTTGACCACCCAAAAAAACTGGGTGAAAGAATGCATGAATAATGGCTACTTTTTCACCCACAGATGCAAGACTTCAAATATCGCCTGAAACAAAAAATGGCGGACAGGGCTAGGCATGCAAGGGGGACAGGTGGGGGTCCCACCCCTGTGTCATTGGAGTTGAATGATTTAGAAGAGCTGGCACAGGGGTGTGTGCAGGCTGTGGAGGTGTTTGGTGTGTCCAACATGGATACGGACATGCCAGACTTTGCGGCTCCTCATGTTGTCCAAGGTAAATATTGTGATGTCACCAACTCTGAAATGTTAATCTGCCAATATGTAGATTCTAATGTGACTCTTTTCTCATTTTCCAACAGAGACACAGGCGGATGAGTCTGCTCCAGAGGGGATCCTTGGCCGCAGAATTTCTGCCAGTCCTGGGCAATCCCCCTCGCAGGCAGTGTCCCTCCTCACAGAACTCAATTTTAAATCGGATTTCCATACGGAGATTCTGCAGAGGATGGACGCCAGTCTGGTACGGGTGGCTGAGGCCCTGGAGCAAAATGCTGCGGCCAACGTGACCATTGGTCAGGCCCTGGTGGAAAATACCAGGGCCAACATCTGCATCGCCAATGCCCTGGAGCAGCTCGTTCGCCAGCACATGGTGGAGCCGACCTCCCTTCCTGCCGGAACATCAGGATCCTCCACCTCTGGCACAACATCAGCCAATCCTCCAAATGTGCCTAGCCCAAAACTTCCCTCTCCTTTCTTGTGAATTGTTTTTAATTTTTAGCTTTACGTTTCCTTAACTTTTATGTTTGCACAATTGTTAAAATTGTTGGAATTAACACTGCAAAAAATGTTTGTGTAAAAAATGTGCATGAAATAGTTTTTTTTTTTACCAATAAATTTGCCAAAAATGTACAACATTGTATTCTGACATTATTGTAGAAATGGTTTACATTTAATCCTGGCCTACAAGGCAAAAATGTGCAACACCAACATTTTACATGAGAAAAAAAAAGGGCTCTTTAAGGAACGTTTTAAAATTTACATAAGGATGCAAATTGACCAGGCAAAAGCAAAATGGTCAAAAACACACAAACATGATGTCATTATTGTTACAATAGGCCAAAAACCAAATATCAACCCAAAAATAAACCCCCACAAATGTACGCAAATTGATTGTGTAATCCTGACATTAGCAGCTATGATTTCCACCTGCGTACGGTTTTGTGCTAACCCAAAAAACTGATTTCAAAACACATACCAAGCCGGATTTCAATACAACACTAATTGATTTTCTGACAAGCCGTGATTAATCGATGCAACATCGTGGAGTGCCGGGACGGAGGAGAAGGCCATCGCCAATGTGGGCGAGTAATCCAGACCCTAAGCTGTGCGAGCATTTTGAAGGGAAAGAGGATCATCCAGTGACGTATGAGTTGGTATGACGTTCGCATCTGATAATTTATGTACGCCCCAAAAACGCCTCGCCACGCCTGCGTTTTTCCATCTCCACCCCCGTCAACGCCCAAAAACGCCCTGTTCTGTCAATCACATTTGACATGTCACTTCCTGTACGCTATTTGACGAACGAGACAAAAAAAGCTCGCAATCTGCCGTACGCACATGCGCAGTGTTACACCGACGCATGCGCGCTTTCTCAACATCGGAACGCAACGAGCGTACTGCTGTTAACGAACGGCTCTGAATCAGGCCCTTAGTTCTCATACAGAGTGGAGGCTCCCAGCAGTGCAGTCGGAGCCTCACTCTTTAGTCTGCTTGTTTTGGTTGTGGGGATGGACTCAATTGTGTAGCTCCATAGCTAGGCTACATTACAATTGCCACAGCTCATATATTCTTATGTAAAAATGCTCATAGCACCACGGCATATTGTGTCGTGTTATGGTATAGGGATTTTCTCCAGGATGGGCTTTGTATAGGATTCCAAATGCTAATAAGTTAGTGTTTATGTGTTAAACACTGTCTGCATGCGTTTGAGGGAAGGCTGACTATCTATTTTTTTTACAAAATAGTGCTGTGAGATTTTATCATGTTGGGAAGTCATTTTTATGTGTGCTGAAAACTGTCGGTATGTGTTGGGGAAGATTATTAAAAAGCTGTTCGTGTTACTTTTTAGAAACTTTGCGTTGTGAGTAGCAAAATTGCTACTTTTATCAATTTTGCACTGTGGATTGTGTACTATGTGTTTTTGACAAAATGGCGCTTGTGTAAGCTTTCTTTTCTAAAATGGAGTCTTGCTGCCATTCACAAGATGGCGTCGTGCAGGTTTTCCTGATTGCCAAACAGATTCTGTCTTACCCAATTATTCGGTTTCGACAACATGTATTATTTATTTTTCAGTGTATTCACCTTCTTTATTACATGATACCATGTTTCCATAATTATTAGAATCTATTGCTTAATAGTATATTGGAGTGTAGATTAATAGTTATACACTATATAGGGAATCGACATTGTTATGAATTTTGGAGATGGTATGAGTCATATGTGATACTGGAGATATGCGGGGGGGAGATACATTGGTTGTAAGAAAACTCAACCGTTTGACTGATACCTTTTTCTCTTTATTACATGACCGATGGCTGAACATGCTGTGGGGATTTGTTTTTGTTTTGGTTTAGTGAACACGCCCCCTGGCTATGACACTCTATTAACCAGTCGATACGTGGTAATTAGGGATGTGGATAGATTTTACTATATCAACACAATGACGGCACTTAATCCCGCCTTCTATTCTAGTGCAACTCTGGTTGGCTGTTATTGACTGTCCATCTAGCGAAATAGACCAATCATGCAACAACCGGGACTATAACACTCGGCTGTCTATTTACACTGAGACAGCTTCCTTGAGAAAGCCCGCCTTCTATTCTAGTGCCACTCTGGTTGGCTGTTATTGACTGTCTGTCTAGTGAATTAGACCAATCATGCAACAACCGGGACTATAACACTCGGCTGTCTATTTACACTGAGACAGCTTCCATGAGAAAGCCGCTTCCGGTGAAACGCGCGTCGGCTTGTCAGCTGGGGATCCCAGTGTGCACTGAGGACCCCTTCACCATACACCCATTTGGAGAATATTCTTGTCAGGTACTGTTCTTTAATCTTTTTCCCTGCTCTCTCATTAGATGTCTATGCTGTGAGGTCCTGCGCTGCTTGTAGCAACAGGTTTCTCACAGTAATTTTGACACTAACAGTAGAAGCAGGCTGCACTGTTTCTACGTGTGTCAGGTGCCAGTGAAACTCATTCCACATCCTCTATATTAATATGACGTAGAACAGCAGAATCTGACCCATAAGTACACATACTTTACCTTTCACATCTATATAGATATTACTGTATATTCTCCATACTTTACAAATAGAGGGATGCCTCTTATTATCCGATACCATTGAATAAGGTGATATATGGGTTTGGTGTACAGCTTTTTAAATATGTGTTGTGTTTACACTGTATTGTCTTATTTGTCTTGTCATATTTTCGCCAAGGTATAAGAGGATGCATACCTCTATGAACAATTGAATGTTATCAACTCAATAATATGTATGCTTACAATTCATGCATCATTAACCATCTGCTGTAGCTAGAATATTGGCTCAGAGAATATTATGATATGGACTGGTTTTGGTACATGTATATAAGATTTAATGTGCAGATAAATCTGCAGGTTTAATATTGTCTCAGTATTGATTGGTTGGTTTAATACTGTCTCAGTATTGATTGGTTGCTGATTGCCTATTGTCCATTGGTCTGTGTTAGGTTTTAGAATTGAATCAATAAAGGTTATATTTTAATGTAATTCCTTTTCTATACATTGGATTCTCTTTTTGTTTTCTTTTTTCTTTTGTCTTTTCTCTATATTATCAGGAGTTTGCCTCATACAAGGTGTGCTTTTTGTCTTTATCTTTTTGTATATCACTATATATACTCCAGGGAGCACCCCCTGATTTTCTTCATCCCTATTCTGGAGTTACTATATGGTATTTATTACTCTTGTGCAGCTGTGTTTTTCCTTTTTCCCGTTCCCCTTGCTTATATGGTACTGATTTATCCTGGTCAATCCAGGTTTCTTACAGTTAGTAATTGATATACCACTTTGATATTTCCCTATCATAGTGGTATATCAATTACCATAAAATACATTTTATTAATAGGGTTTTTTTCTGTTTTCTTTTCTTCTATTCTTTTTTCTTTCTTCTTTTTTCTTTTTCTTTTACATTTTCATTTTCTTTTACTTTATTCAAAGTCTCTTACTGTGGTTTTTCTTTAACCAATGGCAAGTTTTAACTTAAGGAGTGAACTTATTAGCAAACGGCACACACTAGAAGAATTAGAGAATATTTTTCCTGAAAAAATTCAAGATATTTCTCTATATGTTAATTGGGAACAGGATTTTAATTCCCTTAAACAGATATTACAAAAAAGGACTAGGACCCATTGGGATGTTACAACAATAGAAAGTTATTTAAATCAAAAAATCTCCCCTAGAGGTCTTAGACCTAAAATCTTTCCTGCCTTTCAGTTAGCCACACCCTCTCTACAAGGAGAATGGTATACATGTCTCCCAAAATGTTCCCAGGATTTGATGACAATATTAGTCAAGCATGATATGCTTATCCTGGAGGAATGTGATAAGGAGATTGAATCACTAGGCAAAAAATTTGAATTGTGGGAGAAAGATTTGAATTTTCAGAAATGTTTTGAGAAGGCCAAACTAGATTTAGATGAATATGAACAGGGGATTATTGAAAGGAAAAAACAGAAGTTTGCTAGAGACAAACGAGATTTCATGAATGGTTTGATTTTCAAATGGAATAGGAAAACCAAAAGGGACTATATCAAGCCATATAATCCCCAATATACCTCATCAGAAGCAGAATCATCTGGTACTGAGGACATTTTGGACACCAATACCACTATTCCTAGATCCTCCTCTGCTATAACTACTTTTTTAGAGAATCCTCAGGGATCCAGATCAAGGTTCAAAACATCAAGAGGAAACAGACAAGGAGGGGTCAGAAGAGAAAGAGAGGACAGAATATGGGATACACCAATGCCACAGCGACAGTCTCAAAGGATCAACAGACGATGCTGATGGAGGATGAAAAATTACAAATTATGAATCTGTCAAATATAGTATCAAGTGATACACATATATCTGTCCTACAGAGGGGACTATCATTCTCACCAACTGGAAAATTTGATCGTTTCAGTTGGGAAAAAGATCTGCATCTTTTCTGCAGAAAACTTTCTCTAGCTAAGTTCTTTGCTAACAAAAGAAATGATGACCACAATGATACATATAAGGAGGACCAAATATCTCCTACAAGTGAACCTTTAAGAGATCAAAAGGTCTCAAATGAGGGGTCATCTGTGATGGAACAATGGCTAATACCCCTAGATCCTCCCATGGAACAAATATCTGATCCTCTTACATTTAATACACCAGAGGAAATGGAAGCTCTGGAAAATGTAGAGGATTTATCGGAGTCCAATTATGTTTCGAATTTAGCATCGTCCATAGGAACAAATAGACCAATATGTAGAAGAAAAGCCTCCTTTTATCCTCAAAATGTCAATTGTCCTGAAATTAAAGTCTTTCAGGACTTAGTATCCAGAGATATGGATGAAATGTTCATAAAAAACATGAGGACTAAAAATTAATCTAGGAATCAGAATCTGAATGTGAATTAAATTCAAGCTTTGAAGGAGATTAGAACATGGCAGGATGTGGTTATTAAACCCTTGGATAAAGGGGGTAATGTGGTGATTTGGCTGGTCAATTTGTACCACAAAGAGGCATACTGGCAATTAGACGATCGCGAATGTTACCAACTTCTACTCTTTAACCCTACCAACAACTATGTTACCCTATATAATAGGATCATTGAACATGCTAGAACTGAGGGACCATAACAAAACATGAGTTTGAATTTTTGAGAGTGGCTTTTCCAAAAACACCTACTTTTTACCTATTACCAAAGGTACACAAGGGACAAACAGAACCACCAGGACGACCCATTGTATCTGGCATAGGGGGGCTATCCGAGCAGGCAAGTACTTTCATTGATGTACATCTTAGACAATGTGTAATAACATTACCTTCTTATGTTCAAGATACTCCAGATGTCCTAAGGAAGATAAATGACATCAAATTAGAAAAAGGCCAAATTTTGGCCAGCGTTGATGTCGAATCACTATATACGTGTATCCATCACAATAAAGGGATACAAGCTGTAAAATTATTTCTCAATATGGCTGGTACTTTGGATTTCCTTAATCTTCTGATTGAGTTACTTGAATTTATTCTGTACAAAAGTTATTTTATGTTTAACAGGAAGTACTATCTTCAAGTAAGGGGAATGGCAATGGGGTTGGCGTGTGCTCCCACCTAGGCAAACCTTTTTTTGGGGTGGTGGGAGTGCACGTGTGTTTTCAATGATGAAAATGAAGATCTTAATTCATCGATATCACTCTGGATCCGATATATCGATGACATTTTTGTCATATGGAATGGACCAGAGGTGAGTTTTCATGAATTTATGAGAAAACTGAACACGAACGACCTTAATCTCAGGTTTACATATGAGATCAGCACAGAGTCAATAACTTTTCTGGATCTTAAATTATCTGTTGATAATCAAGGTCATTTAGTGTCAGATCTCTATCGTAAACCTACTGCCACTAACAGCCTGTTACATCACAACAGCAGTCACTTCCCACCAACAATCTTTAATGTGCCAAAGGGAGAATATATGAGACTAAGGAGGAATTGCTCCAATGACCAAGTATTTGAAAGACAGAGTGAAGAGTTGGCCTTAAGATTGAAAAATAGGGGATATAGTAACAGGTCTATTAAAAAGGCATACCACTTGGTTTCTAGGATTGACAGAGATACACTAATCTTTCCTACTAATAATAAGAAGGAGGAAATCCCTGATAAAAGTTGATGTATCAGCAATTTCTGCCAGGAATGGCAATCTATACGAGCCATTATTCAAAAGCACTGGAATATATTGATGCTAGATCCTGATCTTCAACAATGTTTGGGCTCCAAAGTCCAAATAAGTTGGCGAAGAGCTAGAAACTTAAGGGACATATGTGTCCACAGCCACTTCAATATGGAACCCTTAAAAAGCCAAAAATAACAGGGTCGTTTGCATATGGACATTGTAAAGCTTGCCCCAATATGATGAGTAATAAAAAGGAGATAGTGGACAGATTTGGTAGAAAACACTTTTTTCAGCATTACATCAACTGTAATACGGCAGCTGTAATATACTGCCTTGAGTGTTCATGTAACAAAAGATATGTCGGCATGACGACCAGACCACTAAAACAGCTTATTTTAGAACATATTGGGAATATAAAGAATGTGGCCAGGGATTCACAGAGAATGAAAAAGATAACAACAGTAGCAAGGCATTTTTCTTCTTGTCATCATGGATCCTGGAAATACCTAAAAGCTTTTGTTTTGGAAAAAATTTTCTATTGGTCCCACACAAAGGGATCTAACCAAAGAACTTTTGAAAAAGGAATGTGAGTGGACGTTTAGACTGGATACAGTGAGTCCATGGGGGATGAATGAAATTATGAATTATAGTCCCTTTTTGAATACTTAACTTTATCCATTCTATTAAATCGAATCTCTTAATTATTGCATATTGCAATATGTCATTATTCATCAATTTATTCATAATATTATCTAGCTGTATCCTGGAGAATGTATGTTAAATAGTCACTAGGGTGATAGTTTATATGAAAATATTGCTTTGTATGGATATTATATATTGTTTCAATAAATATTACATCACAATAATTTTTTTCACTGTATTTTATGATTTGAGCTTACACATTCATTTTATGTTTATTGAATTGCTCACATTTTTGCATCACATTATTATTCACTTTGATTTTTCATGTTCACATTTTTATTAAAGCTTTCACATACTGAACTATGATCTTAATTATTTGTCATTTTTAATTTTTAAATATCACTTAGTTGGCACTTATATAGGTGTATGTATATTTATGTGTATATATATATATATATGTGTGTATTTATGTGTACGCTTGCATGTGTATGTGTGTGCATGTGCATATATATTCCATTTCACTGTATCAATGCACTATATTTGATCACTCTATATCTGTAATATTTTTTATTATTATCATCACTGATTATCTGGAATTTTGTAAATGTCCCCATTGAGTATATGGTTATTTGGTTATTTTAATATGTGGCATTTAATATGCAACAGGATATATATTTGTATCCATTATAATATATATTTTTATGTGGGTTATCACAATGGCACATTATTTATTATTTATTTATTAATTTGCTCTTATGATATTGTATTTATTTGAATACATTTTTCTTAAATATTTTAATATATGTACATTGTTATTATGGGTGTTTTATAATTATAATTTTTTTACAACACTAACCACGTCCCCTGTATTAAATTTACTGCTATTATAATTTAATGATATGTCTATATAATGATTTATTTATTTATTTACATATTTATTCATTATTTATCTATTTATTATTAATTGACAGTATAATACTGTACTATGTTTTCACATGTATTATTTATTTGTCAGTGTATTCACCTTCTTTATTATATGATACCATGTATCCATAATTATTAGAATCTATTGCTTAATAGTATATTGGAGTGTAGATTAATAGTTATACACTATATTGGGAATCGACATTGTTATGAATTTTGGAGATGCTATGAGACATGTGATACTGGAGATATGCGGGGGAGATACATTGGTTGTAAGAAAACTCAACCGTTTGACTGATACCTTTTTCTCTTTATTACATGACCGATGGCTGCACATGCTGTGGGGATTTGTTTTTGTTTTTTGTTTTGGTTTAGTGAACACGCCCCCTGGCTATGACATTCTATTAAACAGTCGATGCATGGTAATTAGGGATGTGGATAGATTTTACTATATCAACACAATGACGGCACTTAATCCCACCTTCTATTCTAGTGCAACTCTGGTTGGCTGTTATTGACTGTCCATCTAGTGAATTAGACCAATCATGCAACAACCGGGACTATAACACTCGGCTGTCTATTTACACTAAGACAGCTTCCTTGAGAAAGCCCGCCTTCTATTCTAGTGCAACTCTGGTTGGCTGTTATTGACTGTCCATCTAGCGAATTAGACTAATCATGCAACAACCGGGACTATAACATTCGGCTGTCTATTTACACTGAGACAGCTTCCTTGAGAAAGCCCGCTTCCGGTGAAACGCGCGTCGGCTTGTCAGCTGGGGGATCCCAGTGCGCACTGAGGACCCCTTCACCATACACCCATTTGGAGAATATTCTTGTCAGGTACTGTTCTTTAATCTTTTTCCCTGCTCTCTCATTAGATGTCTATGCTGTGAGTTCCTGCGCTGCTTGGAGCAACAGGTTTCTCACATTAATTTTGACACTAACAGTAGAAGCAGGCTGCACTGTTTCCATGTGTGTCAGGTGCCAGTGAAACTCATTCCATGTCCTCTACATTAATATGACATGGAACAGCAGAATCTGACCCATAAGTACACATACTTCTATATAGATTTTACTGTATATTCTCCATACTTTCCAAATAGAGGGACGCCTCTTATTATCCGATACCATTGAATTAATATAAGGTGATATATGGGTATGGTGTACAGCTTTTTAAATATGTGTTGTGTTTACACTGTATTGTCTTATTTGTCTTGTCATATTTTCGCCAAGGTATAAGAGGATGCATACCTCTATGAACAATTGAATGTTATCAACTCAATAATATGTATGCTTACAATTCATGCATCATTAACCATCCGCTGTAGCTAGAATATTGGCTCAGGGAATATTATGATATGGACTGGTTTTGGTACATGTATATAAGATTTAATGTGCAGATAAATCTGCAGGTTTAATATTGTCTCAGTATTGATTGGTTGGTTTAATACTGTCTCAGTATTGATTGGTTGCTGATTGACTATTGTCCATTGGTCTGTGTTAGGTTTTAGAATTGAATCAATAAAGGTTATATTTTAATGTAATTCCTTTTCTATACATTGGATTCTCTTTTTGTTTTCTTTTTTCTGTTGTCTTTTCTCTATATTATCAGGAGTGTGCCTCATACAAGGAGTCCTTTTTGTCTTTATCTTTTTGTATATCATTATATATACTCCAGGGAGCACCCCTTGATTTTCTTCATCCCTATTCTGGAGATACTATATGGTATTTATTACTCTTGTGCAGCTGTGTTTTTCCTGTTTCCCGTTCCCCTTGCTTATAATGTATTTGAAATACAAGTTAGAAGCTGCTCAATCACTTCAGTAATATCACTCAGGTGCATGTAAGGGAGGGGTTAGTCTATACAAGAAACAACAAAAAGTATTCCCCCAGCACTCAGAATGAAATCAGCAATAAGATTTGAAAAACTACATGGTGGTAGATAATTCAGAGATCTCAGTTGCATATATTTGCAAAGATATGGCTAAGCCTCCGGGCCGCGTCACGGCATCTCTGATACCGGAGGTCCCTATCACTTGGTCAGAATCTGGGGTGCAGAACCCCAAAAAAGCCGGCGATAGCCAGCCACCCCAGCGAAGCACACCAGTGGGAGACTAAAGTGTTAATATAGGATGAAAGGAAAAATTATGTGTTAATAAGTGAAGGTGTAATTAAAAAACTAAGAAAAAAAATATATATATATACACAAAATATATTGGAAAGTGTAAAAGTGCTAAATAAAGTGTTAATGTGTGCCTCACCAGAGCAGCCCAGCCACACCAACCCCAAGGGGCACCGCACCCCAAACTCATCCCCAAAACTGATAACTATATCCAATTTGGGTAATAATTGCCCAATATAAGGCCACATGATAATGGCACATACAAATATACCTGAATTGAGAGCTAGCTTACCTTGGAGTCACCCCTAAGTCCTCCTAATGGCACTACAAGAACCAGCACGCCCTCCTAACGCTGGTCCCATCTATGCCTCTCAATACAGAAATACAAGTTGGAAGCTGCTCAATCACTTCAGTAATATCACTCCGGTGCATGTAAGGGAGGGGTTAGTCTATACAAGAAACAACAAAAAGTATTCCCCCAGCACTCAGAATGAAATCAGCAATAAGATTTGAAAAACTACATGGTGGTAGATAATTCAGAGATCTCAGTTGCATATATTTGCAAAGATATGGCTAAGCCTCCGGGCCGCGTCACGGCGTCTCTGATACCGGAGGTCCCTATCACTTGGTCAGAATCTGGGGTGCAGAACCTCAAAAAAGCCGGCGATAGCCAGCCACCCCAGCGAAGCACACCAGTGGGAGACTAAAGTGTTATATAGGATGAAAGGAAAAACTATGTGTTAATAAGTGAAGGTGTAATTAAAAAACTAAGAAAAATGTGCCATTATCATGTGGCCTTATATTGGGCAATTATTACCCAAATTGGATATAGTTATCAGTTTTGGGGATGAGTTTGGGGTGCGGTGCCCCTTGGGGTTGGTGTGGCTGGGCTGCTCTGGTGAGGCACACATTAACACTTTATTTAGCACTTTTACACTTTCCAATATATTTTGTGTATATATATATATTTTTTTTCTTAGTTTTTTAATTACACCTTCACTTATTAACACATTGTTTTTCCTTTCATCCTATATTAACACTTTAGTCTCCCACTGGTGTGCTTCGCTGGGGTGGCTGGCTATCGCCGGCTTTTCTGGGGTTCTGCACCCCAGATTCTGACCAAGTGATAGGGACCTCCGGTATCAGAGACGCCGTGATGCGGCCCGGAGGCTTAGCCATATCTTTGCAAATATATGCAACTGAGATCTCTGAATTATCTACCACCATGTAGTTTTTCAAATCTTATTGCTGATTTCATTCTGAGTGCTGGGGGAATACTTTTTGTTGTTTCTTATAATGTATTTGGGAAGAGTAGGGTACAAGTGTTCAATCCACTGGTAATATCTGACTGAAACATACATGAATAACATAACACAAGTACTGCGTTAACACATTTTTAAAAGGATATGCAATCAGAGTAGGAGCAAAGGGAGGGATTCGGCTTATCAATTTCCATAGAAGGCATCATCGATAACCTAAAAAAAAAGATGAGAAACAGCAAGCGAGAGAAACAAAGAAAATTCCTTCTCAATAGATACATCTGGAAAGTACATTGAGTCTCCTTACTAGGAGTATGGAAGACAGCTCAGAATATATGAAGACCATCACTGGGGAGCCAGGGACACAGTCTTGCAGTGGTTAGTAGGAGGTTTTGGGTTGCAACATACCAGATGCCAAGTCATTGTTGGGATGAGAGAGCTCTGGTGGGATAGAACCCAAAAGTGACTCTTGCCAGTCCGGAAGGGACACCAAAGGAATGCTCAGGGTGGAACAGAAGGAAAGGAGGTCAGCTGGGTCTTTGAAGGTAGGCAACTTGCTGTTGTGGTAGACTTGAAGGCTGAAAGGGAATCCACATCTGCATTTGATCTCGAGCTTCCGCAGTTCAGCAGTAAGAAGATGTAAAGCCCTGCATTTTTGGAAGTTGACTAAGACAAATCCTGAAAGTTCTGAATCTGTTGATTGTCGATGTTTATGACATCCAAATGACAAAAGTTACATAAGATATCTTCCTTCTGGGAATAATAATGTAGCCAACAGATAATATATCTCGGGCGGTCTGACGGGGCTCCTCTGGGATGCAAGGTATGATGGGCTCTATCAAATATCTGAGAGGTGGGATCCCGGCCCAGGAGGTTGTTGAAGACCTTTATTAGGAAGCCAACAAGGCCTTGTGGTGAGATATCTTCCAACATCCCTCTGATCCTCAGATTATTCTGCCTCCCTCTATTGTCCAAGTCATCGAGGCAATCTTGAAATTGCTGAAATACAACCAATTGTCTGAGGACGGCCGCACGGAGGGCATTATGCACAGTCGCAGAGTAGGAATCTTTTAAGGAGGCAAAATGATTGCCAAGATGAGATACGTCCCTTTTAATTGTAGCAATTTCAGAACTAACAGTTTCATGAATCCTATGTTCCAACTGCTCAAAATCTTGTTTAGTTGGCATGGACCGCAGCATCTCCAGTATCTGTGAGATCTCACCTGGCCCCGGAGTAGCGTCTGGACCCATGGAAGAATCTTCAGTTTTAGAGGGAGAGTCAGAGACCAGGGAAAGTCTGGGAGAGGGTGGGGCAGATGACTCCCCCTTCTGGGCAGAGCCCTAGGGTATAAGATATTGTTGCAAATCTGAAGTAGGTATGAGGCAGATAGAGTCTTTCTTCTGGGATCTCTTCTGTTCCATATGTGAGTTTCTCCTTCCTCTCACCATGGGGCAGGTAGTAAAGAACAATGGGAGGGCAAAAAAGAAAAGAAAAAGGGCACCGATCATTCAAAACATGAGTAGAGTATATCACGATCAGGGTCACCATTGGCCCACGCCCCTAGAATATGGCTAGGCATATGAAAGAGACCATCCCAAGGCAGTGAATGAGAAATTCTGAGGGGTTGTCTGCACTCCAATCCCTGACTTGTAAAGTAGTAACCGGGAATAATGATAAACAGGGAAAAGTCAATGATCTGTAGTTCCAAAGAGCACCACCAGGTGTCACCGGTGTGCAGGGGTTGACATTCAGAAAATAAACTGGTATCAGTATAATAGAGTAGTAAAGCCAGGGTCAGTATAGTGAACATATAATGGTGAAACTCACTGTAAAATTAGCAGGACCTTGAAATCCGGAGTAGATGTATGTAACAATATATTAGGTAGACCTGGAGGATAAGCAGAGCATCTGGGAAGCAGGCATACAGGAAGGATATGTAATGACAGGGATCAGCCTCTCACAGGCTCACCAGGAGCTGGGCTGTCAGTACAGAAGCAAGGGTAGCAGTGACTCTTCACTGTGCGCATGAGGAGCAGCTGGCACGAGAGACCACAGACACAAGGCAGTCAGGAGCTTAGTGTCTCCAGGGGGCCATATGAGGCACAGAGAGAGCCACAAGCAGGAGGGAGTCCCGTGGGAGATCGCGCTGCTGGCAGCCCGACACTTCCAGTTCATGCGCAGCGGAGGAGTGCTCCGGAAGGTCCATGCACCAGGAAGCACCAAGATGGGGAGGATCCAGTTGCAGAAGACCAGTGAGTGACACATCACTGGAGTCCAGGAGGAAGAGCAACAGCCGGACACCACAGGAGTCAGACCACCGGACCCAGTTCGCTAATCGAGGCCCCGGCTCCCACATGCATAGGTGCAACCCACAAGGACAGCCGAAAAACATCCCCCAATTCCACCGACCTGGGTAAAAGGTGGGTGTAGGGTAGCGGAGCAGGGGTAGCAGAAAGAGGGACCCAGGCAGCACTGTAGAAGGGGTCCAGGGTGGGTTATTAGGGATGTTGGGCAGGAGCTCTGGAAAAGTGTGTCCAGCTCCTATGCCAGCCAGGTCACACCCCCCACCTCAATTTTTTACTACAGGTTTACCAGTTTCCAACAACAGGATGTCGTTCTACAAGAAGCAATAGACAAGCTTTTATCCATGAAAGTGGTGGTCCCAGTTCCCATATATCAGACTGGAAAGGGTATTAACTCCAGTCTCTTCGTGGCTCTGAAGCCGAACGGCTCAGTCAGACCTATTCTGAACTTGAAGAATCTCAGGAGCTCATTCAGACCCGCTCGCTAGATGCATTTGCTCGCACCCAGCATATGCAAATACGGTTAAATGATGGTACGGCAGGCGATCGCACGGCAAGGCACAAACATGCCCCCTCTATGTCTTGGCATGCAATCACTTTGTGTATGCAGATGCCCTACCTGCTAAGATGCCCACCAAAGCACATCATCCCCAGAAAATATATCCAAGAATCGGTACATCGGGTACCAACGGAAGCGAACGCAGCGCTTTACCTACCTCAAGCACTGCGATCACTGCAATCGATGTGCGTTTGCTAATAGCTTGCTATGCGTATTTAATTTTTGTTTAATTGTACATTTGATCTTCATTAGGTATTGCTTTATTTGTTTTATTGTACATTTAAGCAAAATAATGTTTTTTGTTTTAATCTTTAACACGCACACACATATCTATATATCTCTATATCTGTCTTGCGCTACATATATACTATATATATATATATATATATATATATATATATACAGTGGGGCAAAAAAGTAGTTTGGACAGCCACCGATTGTGGAAGTTGTTGCACTGTAAAAGATGAGAGAGGTCTGTAATTTCCATCATAGGTACACTTTAACTGTGAGAGACAGAATCAGAACAAAAAATTCCGGAAATCACATTGTATGATTTTTAAACAATTTATTTGTATATTCTTTTGGAAAAAAAACATTTAGACAATCAAAAAGTTAAACTCAATACTATATAAAGTAACCTCGGTTGGTAATTATAGAGGTCAAACGTTTCCTGTAGTTCTTGACCAGGTTTGCACACACTGCAGCAGGTATTTTGGCCTACTCTTCAATGCAGATCTTCTTTAGATGTGTCATGTTTTGGGGCTGTCGCCGGACAACAGGGACTTTCAACTCCCTCCACAGATTTTCTATTGGGTTGAGGTCTGGAGACTGGCTAGACCAATACAGAACCTTGAAATGCTTCTTACGGAGCCACTCCATAGTTGCTCGGGCAGTGTGTTTGGGGTCAAGAAGACCCAGAAGACCCAGCCATGTTGCATCTTCAATGCTCTTACTGAGGGAAGGAGGTTTTTCCCGAAAATTTCACGATACATGTCCCCATTTATCCTCTCCATAATACGGATCAGTCGTCCTGTCCCCTTTGCAGAAGAGCATCCCCTAAGCATGATGTTTCCACCCCCATGTTTCACAGTGCGTATGGTGTTTTTGTGATGCCACTCATCATTCTTCTCCCTCCAAACACGGCGTGTGGAGTTTATACCAAAAAGTTCTATTTTGGTCTCATCTGACCACATGACATTCTCCCAATCCTCCCCTGGATCATCCAGATGGTCTCGGGCAAACTTTAGACAGGCCTGGACATGTGCTGACTTAAGCAGGGGGACCTTTCGT
The DNA here is from genome assembly GCA_031769625.1 of Taudactylus pleione. Classification (NCBI taxonomy): domain Eukaryota; kingdom Metazoa; phylum Chordata; class Amphibia; order Anura; family Myobatrachidae; genus Taudactylus; species Taudactylus pleione. Next base: position 10,888,293 of record JAUIMM010000185.1, read on the forward strand.
GCACTGGAGGATTTGAATCCATGACGACGTAGTGTGTTACTAATGGTAACCTTTGTGACTGTGGTCCCAGCTCTCTTGAGGTCATTGACCAGGTCCCCCCCATGTAGTTCTGGGCTGATCCCGCACCATTCTCAAGATCATTGATACCCCACGAGGTGAGATCTTGCATGGAGCCCCTGGTCGAGGGAGATTGTCAGTGATCTTGTATTTCTTCCATTTTTTAATAATTGCGCCAACAGTTGATCTCTTCTCACCAAGCTGCTTGCCTATTGTCGAGTAGCTCATCCCAGCCTTGTGCAGGTCTCCAATTTTGTCCCTGGTGTCCTTACACAGCTCTCTGGTCTTAGCCATGGTGGAGAGGTTGCATTCTGACTGTTGGAGGGTGAGGACAGGTGTCTATTATACAGTTAACCAGTTCAAACAGGTGCCATTAATACAGGTAACGAGTGGAGGATATATGAGCTTCCTAAAGAAGAAGTAACAGGTCTGTGAAAGCAAGAATTCTTGCTGGTTGGTAGGTGTCCAAATAATGTTTTTCTGCAAGAATATACAAATAAATTGTTTAAAAATCATACAATGTGATTTCCGGAATTTTTTTGTTCTGATTCTGTCTCTCACAGTTAAAGTGTACCTATGATGGAAATTACAGACTTCTCTCATCTTTTAAAGTGCAACAACTTGCACAATCGGTGGCTGTCCAAATAATTTTTTGCCCCACTATATATATATATATATATATATATATATATATATACATACAGTCAGGTGCATAAATATTGGGACATTGACCGAATTTACATATTTTGGCCTCTATTCACCACCACAAAGGCCAAAATGAAACAAACAAGATGTGCTTTAACTGCAGACTTTCAGATTTAATTTCAGGGTAATTATATCCAAATCAGGTGAACGGTGTAGGAAGTACAACAGTTTCTATATGTGCCTTCCACTTTTTAAGGGGCCAAAAGTAATGGGACTATCAACTCAAAAGCTATTTCATGGACAGGTGTGGGCTATTCCCTCGTTATTTCATTATCAATTAAGCAGGTAAAAGGTCTGGAGTTGATTCTAGGTGTGACATTTGCATTTGGAATCAGTTGCTGTCGACTCTCAATATGAGATCCAAAGATCTGTCACTATCAGTGAAGCAAGCCATCATTAGGCTGAAAAATCAAAACAAACCCATCAGAGAGATAGCAAAAACATTAGGTGTGGCCAAATCAACTGTTTGGAACATTCTTAAAAAGAAAGAACACACCGGAGAGCTCAGCAACACCAAAAGACCCGGAAGACCACGGAAAACAACTGTGGTGGATGAGAGAAGAATTTTTTCCCTGGTGAAGAAAAACCCCTTCACAACAGTTGGCCAAATCAAGAACACTCTCCAGGAGGTAGGTGTATATGTGTCAAAGTCAACAATCAAGAGAAAACTTCACAAAAGTGAATATAGAGGGTTCACCACAAGATGTAAACCATTGGTGAGCCACAAAAACAGGAAGACCAGATTAGAGTTTGCCAAACAACATCTAAAAAAGCCATTACAGTTCTGGAACAACATCCTATGGACAGATGAGACAAAGATCAACTTGTACCAGAGTGATGGGAAGAGAAGAGTATGGAATAGGAATGGAACTGCTCATGATCCAAAACATACCACCTCATCAGTGAAGCATGGTGGTGGTAGTGTCATGGCGTGGGCATGTATGGCTGCCAATGGAACTGGTTCCCTTGTATTTATTGATGATGTGACTGCTGACAAAAGCAGCAGAATTAATTCTGAAGTGTTTCGGGCAATATTATATGCCCATATTCAGTCAAATGCTTCAGAACTCATTGGACGGCGCTTCACAGTGCAGATGGACAATGACCCGAAGCATACTGCAAAAGCAACCAAAGAGTTTTTTAAGGCTAAAAAGTGGAATGTTATGCAATGGCCAAGTCAATCCCCTGACCTGAATCTGGTTGAGCATGCATTTCACTTGATGAAGACAAAACTGAAGGGAAAATACCCCAAGAACAAGCAGGAACTGAAGACATTTGCAGTAGAGGCCTGGCAGAGCATCACCAGGGAAGAAACCCAGCGTTTGGTGATGTCTATGCGTTCCAGACTTCAGGCTGTAATTGCCTGCAAAGGATTTGCAACAAAGTATTAAAAAGTGAAAGTTAGATTTAGGATTGTTTAGTTTGTCCCATTACTTTTGGCCCCTTAAAAAATGGGAGGCACATATAGAAACCATTGTAATTCCTACACCGTTCACCTGATTTGGATGTAATTACCCTCAAATGAAATCTGAAAGTCTGCAGTTAAAGCACATCTTGTTTGTTTCAGTTGAAAGCCATTGTGGTGGTGAATAGAGGCCAAAATATTAAAATTCTGTTAGTGTCCCAATATTTATGCACATGACTGTGTGTATGTGTGTATATATATATATATATATATATATATATATATATGGGGTAAAATAACCAAGAAAATCAATCTGAAGCACTCCAGTCAATATAAAGTTGCCTACATTCAAAGAAGGTAATTTTTAATTAAATGTGATTTGCCTTTGAAAATGGAATATGAAAAATTGTAGTATTAAAATGTATGTTTTAAGTTTAAAAATAAATTTTAATGTTATTAGATTTTCAGCCAACTATGGAGAAAGATAAATCTCCGGATCCAACACCAAAATGGACCAGGGGGTCCCCTCCCTGATAACTTGGCTTTAACCCAAAGATCGATACAACTCTTGGAGTCCATTGGAATGGAGGTTATTGGCAGATGCCAATTTATTACATCTGGTGCCTGCCAGGGCCACCAAGAGCCAAGGCAGGCCCCGGTAATAGGGGGTGTGGCCTAATGTCGGGAGGCGTGGCCACGCCCCCTTGCCGAAAAAAAACAAATAAAAAAGATTTGCAGCACCGCGCAGCGGCGCTGTGCGCCGGGAAAGGGGGCGCTCTGAGCCCCCTCAGCCCAGCGCAAAGCCAGGGGGGCGTGATCAGTGTGATCGCTCCCCTGCACAGGCATAGGAGACTGCTGTGGCTGCTGCTCAGCAGCCACGAGCAGTCTCCAACTGCAGCTCAGCACACGCTGGGCAGCTGTGAGGGAGGGGGGGGCGGCGTCGGAACCGGGCCCCCGCCGGGTCCCTCAGGAAGCCCGGGCCTGGGTAATCTGTACCCGCTCCCCCCCCTCTTGGCGCCCCTGGTGCCTGCCAAAGATGGACAACATGCTGTATCTGGTAAATATATGCATACACCTGTCTCTGTATCTGTCTCATTATGTGTAAAGTCCAATAAGTATTTTTTTATTTTTCATTTTTAAAGGACCTGTTGAGGAGGAAAGGCTGCAGTTGGATTGGGGGAGGGCACTGTGTCTCCCACATCCACCACTGCCACCCTTGGCGAAGTCATCAATGGGCTTAGGGTGGCAGTGGAATGCCAAACTGCAGCCATTGAGGCAGTCCAGACAAGCATGGTGGAGCAAAACTCCATTTTATGGACAATTAGCCAAGATCTCAGGGAGATGAAAGATCAACTTTCTGGTCCAACAGAGGGTGTGAGTGAGGTGGACCAGTGCCCTGCTCTGGCTGGAACTAGCTCTGAGCAGGGTACATGATGGTCCACCCACATCCTGAAATTTACATCTCCGGAGTTGGCTGCAAAGAGTCATTGCAAAGATTGGTTTTCTTGGAATATTTTGTCCCAGATCTTTCAATGAGCTTCATGGAACTTTTGACCTAGGTTAGTGCCTCTGGAAACAATTTAAGGAATATTTTAACCTTCTATCTTGCCATCATATATGGCAGACATATTTGTAGGTGATTTATGATTTTGAGTAGGTGAAGTAAGGACATTTGGTGATGACACAAAAGTCACATCCCACATCTGCAAGTGTGTCCCCTTCCAAATTCATCCAGAAAATCATGTATATTACATAATTCACTTTTTTGGTTTCTGTAATGTTATTTTATGAATGTTTCTTTTTAAGCCATAATTTACAGCCATTATGCTTGTTAAAAAAATTTAAACAAACTTTATGAACATTGTAAAAAAAAATCTGTGAGTTGTATTTTTAATATGCATTATACATCAGTTTTAAAAAAAAAATTAAGAGGGCCACTACAGCTGCTGTGCAACTACACATCCAAGCATGGTCTTCAACAGTATTGCTATTAAGGCATGTAATTACTGTGGAATGGCATGCTGGGATGTGCAGTTCCATAGCAGCATGAGGGGAGCAAAATAAGAGAAAAAAAAGACAGCTATTCCTGAGTTTTCTATTTTACACTTGAGTTACAAAATTTGTAATGTATTTTTAAAAAAGAAACATGCTGTAAACTGTTAGGGCACTAAAATGTATTTGGTACCTGTAAACGGTATGCAATCGGGAAGCCGACTGCCTAAATACCGGCAGCCGGCTTCCCGACTGTCATATCCCGGCAAGGGTGAAATGCCGGCCGTCTAGATGTAGACACCCACATTTCCCCGATGCTGGGAGACCGGCGCCCGGCATCCCAATGCCGGGTGCCGCGAGCGCACAGCCGTGGGGGGGTGGGTTAGGTTTAGGGCTCCCGGGGGGGACTTAGGGTTAGGCACACCCCCGGGAGGGTTAGGGTTAGGCTAGGGGGAGGGAGGGTTAGGGTTAGGCACCCCCGGGGGGGGACTTAGGGTTAGGCACCCCCCCGGGGACTTAGGTTTAGGCAGTGGGGAAGGGGGTGGTTAGGGTTAGGCACTTAGAAGGGGGATTCGGGTTAGGCACTTGGGGGGAAGTTAGGGTTAGGCACCCCTAAGGAGGGTTAGGGTTAGGGGGGTTAGGTTAGGTTAGTAGATACTCACCTATCCACGATCGGGATTTCCAGAGCTGTCGGGCTTCCGCTGCTCCAAACTCTGCTCACGTCGGGCTTCCGCTGACGGGAATACCAATTCCCTGTAAACACATCACAATGAAAAACAATTCAGAGTACTTAAAGAGAAATATAAATAGTTTGGGTGAATATACACACCTATACTGCAATAATTCAGTGCAATGGGCAGCACCTGCTACTCTATTATGTGTGCATGCAACCATCGGTAACGTTGAGAACCATCGGCTGCATTCGTAGTGCTTGAGGTAGACCCTAGGCAACCTCAAGCACTGCGAATGCTGCAGTCAACAAAATAGTCAGGTGACGTGTACAATGACGCTTCCTTTAAATGATTTACGCCTCTGAAACTGCATTATTTTGGTCAGGCACGCCTGCGTTCACATCTACACTCCCCTGTTTCTAGTGGCCAGCTCCTGTTACCACCCACAAATGGCTTCTCCTGTCACTCACTCTGCTAGTTTGTCTGTGCTCGGCGAGCGAGTGCTTCCCAATCTTTTGCAGTGGTTCACACAAGCGCATTGCGATACATATGCATGCGCTGATTGCAAAAATCGGCCAGCTACGAGCGATCGCATCCTAGCGAGCGGGTCAGAATCAGGTCCTCAATTTATACCTAAAGATTTTCAAGTTCAAGATGGAGTCCCTTTATTCGGTGAATTCATGGTATCTCTAGATATCAAGGACACCTACCTTCACATCCCTATCTGGCCTCCTCACCAGGCATTTCTGAGATCCGCAGTTCGGAATTCATATTTCCAGTTTCAGGCCTTACCCTTTGGCTTATCATCAGCCCCCAGGGTATTCACAAAGGTCATGGCTGTGATGATGTAAAGTCTCCTTCAGAAACAAGGGATCACTATTATCCCTTACCTGGACAATCTACTGCTGAAGGCACATTCCAGGAGCCAATTACTGCACAACATCACAGTGACACACAACCTTCTCATTCATCATGGATGGATCCTGAATTTCCCCAAGTCTCATCTGCAACCGATACAGAGGTTGCATTTTCTGGGAATGATCATGGACACATTGTCTCAGCATGTGTTCCTCCCTCAGGAAAAGGTAACTTCCATTCAGGAGATGGTGTGGACAGTCCTTCGATGTCATCAGGTTCAGTACATGTGTGCATCCGACTCCTGGGGAAGATGTTGGTGGCCTTTGAGGCCAGTCCTTATGGTCATTTTCACTCCAGGACTTTTCAGCTAGATCTCCTCTCACAATGAACAGGATCACATCTTTTCCTTCACCATCAGGTAAGGTTAGGTCCCAAAACTCAGATATCCCTTCTCTGGTGGTTGAACTCGGTTCACCTAATGGAGGGAAAGAGATTTGGAGTGTGGGATTGGACTCTTCTCACCACAGATACAAGTCTGAGAGGCTGGGGGTATGTGATTCAAGAACATCACTTCCAGAGCCGCTGGAAATCACTGGAAGCAGGTCTGCCGATTAAACATATTGGAACACAAGGCAGCACCAGAAGTTGAGCGGCTATGAAGGAAGTAAGCCGGATTCTAATCTGGGTGGAAAAGTTTGCAAAGGCAATTTCAGCAATCGTCATTCCAGGCATTAAAAATTGGGAGGCAGACTACCTCAGCTGACAGGGCGTCCATTCAGGGGAATGGGCACTACATTCTCAAGTTTTTCACCAGCTGGTCCAATGGCGGGGTCTTCCGCAGGTTGACCTCATGGTATCCAGACAAAATCATCAATTGCCTCTCTACTGCTCTCAGACAAGAGACCCACAGGTGGTGGCAGTGGATGCATTGTCAGTACCATGGCAGTTCCAATTTGTCTATCTCTTCCCTCTGTTCCCTCTTCTCCCTTGAATCTTACAATGCATCAAGAGGCCAAGGTTCTATTGCTAGCTCCAGACTGGACTTGCAGAGCTTGGTATTCCAACATTAAACTTCTGCTGGTCGATGATCCATGGCCCCTACCACTGAGAGAAGATCTATTACTTCATGGTCCTTTAGTCTATCCAGACTTAAAACTGCTACGTTTAATGGCATGGCTGTTGAAAGGGCCATCTTTAGACGTAAAGTGATTCCATCCAGGGTAATCCCTACTATGCTCAGAGCCTGAAAGGAAGTTACTTCAAAGCCTTACCACCATATTTGGAAGGCTTATGTTTCATGGTAAGAATATAGAGGATCTCCGCCTACAGAATTCAAATTAGCCAGATTTCTGCTTTTTCTGCAAGCAGGTCTCTCAGCAGGTTGGCTTTTGGGTTCTCTGAAAGTCCAAATTTGGTTTTCTTCCAAAAAACATCGGCCTTGATACCGGATGTGCAGACTTTTCTGCAATGTGTGCTTAGGTTACAGTCACCCTTTGTTCCTCCTACAGCTCCATGGGACTTGGATCTAGTCCTTTCCTTCTTACAGTCCTCCCTGTTCGAACCTTTGGATTTTCTTCCTAAGGTGGTTTTGGCTTCCACATCAACCAACCTATTGTTGTACCGGTTCTCACATAAGATTCACCTTCATAAAAATCCATAATGTTGTTAGGGCTCTTCAGATATATGTGGAGAGGACTGCAGCCATACGTAAAATGGACACTCTGTTTGTTTTGTATGGTGTTGCTTGTCCTGGTTGGCCAGCTTCAAAACCGTCGCTGGCTCGCTGGATTCGCCTGACCATAAGACTGGCATATATGGCCTCATCTAGAGAGCCTCCACCTTCCATTACAGTACATTCCACTTGCTCAATGGGTGCCTCATGGGTAGCTGCTCGTTGGGTTTCCATGGAATCTTTTTGCCGGGCAGCCACTTGGCCGGGCCGGCATACCTTTGTTCGTTTCTACAGATTCGACATGTTCACAGCCACTGCAGTTTGGATGGTCTGTTTTGCAGAGTTCCCAGCATTCTCCCACCCATGATGGGAGCTCTGGGACATCCCCATTGTCTTGAAGCCTCCAGTGTCCCCTATGGATGAAGGAGAAAACAGGATTTGATACTTACCGATAAATCCCTTTCTCTGATTCCATAGGGGACACTGGACACACACCCCATACTGTTCCTTCCTGCCATGCTTGTGGTCATTTTTACATTATGACTGTTAGAGACCTGTTTGCCGTCTCTTGTTGCATTTCTATTTTTTTAACTTTTTACAATATTTTGTGTACTTTATCCTCCTACTCTTCTGTTTGTCTTTTTTCTCTGCTCTCCTCGGGCAGTTTCCTTAGACTGGGCTTGTAGGGGGGTATAGAGGGGGAGGAGCTAGTCACACTTCAAAAATTTTTTAAGTGCCAGCTCCACTCAGCACTGTCTATACCCCACTGTCTTGAAGCCTCCAGTGTCCCCTATGGAATCAGAGAAAGGGATTTATCGGTAAGTACCAAAATCCTATTATAAGGTGCCACATGGTGTACCCAGAGCTATACAAGAGGTAGAAATAAAAGCAAACACAGTTAACAGCATATTACAATGCACATCAATGAACCATTGCATAAGTACAAAGCATAAATGCAAACATTGCAGTAAAACCATTTAGAAGTAATTACATGTACAACGGGAGAGTGGAGGGCAACTCCCAGTGACTAGAATCAGCAGGATACAGGGATGGAAGGTCTACATTGTCTAGAGAGACAGTCAATAGGTCAACACCAAATTGTCGACAGGCAATAGGTAGACAGGATCAAATGGTCGACAGTTAAAAAGTTGGAAAGGACTAAGGTCAAATGGTCGACTGGGTCAAAAGGTTGCCACACAAATGGTCGACACATGGTTTTTCATACTTTTTCATGATTTTTAGGGTTAGGTTTAAGGTTAGGCACTTGGCGAAGGGTTAGGCTGTGGAAGGGGATGGTTAGGATTAGGCACTAGGGGGGGTTGAGGCACCAAGAGAGATTTAAGGTTAGGCACTAGCGGAAAGGGTTAGGGTGAGGTTTAGGGTTAAAATAACAAATAAAATGAATTTGTCTGTGTTGACCATTTGTGTATCGACTTTTAGAACCTGTCTACTTAATGACTGTCAACCTATTAACTGTCCATATAAATATTGTGGATATTTCAAGCCACACCTGTTTACTTGCCCATTTAATGAGTACAAACTTGAGAGATTTGTGCCTTCCCCCTACAACTTTCTATATCAGTGTTAAGTATTGTGTCTCGTCTTGTTTTGTCCATTATTGATTATGTACTACCGCAATTTTGCTACACTCTTTTTTGGCAGATATTTTAATGCATATCTAATAAATGTTATTTATTAATTACTAACCAAGTATCATTAAGAGTGACCCCAACCAGAGAGTTCTTTTTTCCCATTCTCTTCCCGCCCAAAAAATATTAGTATAAAAAACACCATGATACATTTACATTACATTACACCCCAAACCTACGGAATCGGTATGAAATACCGCTGGCCGCATTCCCGGCACAGATCCCCGCAGCGGCAGCCTGACAGCGCTGGAAATCCTGATCGTCCCTAGGTAAGTATTAACTAACCTAACCTACCCCCCTAATCCTAACCCTCCCTTAGGGGTGCCTAACCCTAACCTCCCCCCCAAGTGCTTAACCCTAATCCCCCCTCTAAGTGTCTAAACCTAACCCCCCCTTCCGCGCTGCCTAACCTTGTCCCCCCTGGGGGTGCCTAACCCTAACCCTCCCTCCCCCTAGCCTAATCCTATTCTCCCGGGGGGTGCCTAACCCTAAGTCCTCGCCAGGAGCCCTAAACCTAACCCTCCCCCCCGCGGCTGTCCTCTCGTGGCGCCCGGCATCACTTCGATCGGCACCGGTCTCCCGGCATCAGGGAAATGAGCAGCGTCTACGTCTAGATGCCGGGCATTTCACCCTCACCGGGATATGACAGTCGGGAAGCCGGCTGTTGGTAAAATGTCAGCCGGCTTCCCAATTGCATCCCAAACCTACCTCCCCTACCAAAATGTATGATTACACCCCCCTGATAATTTACATCTCGTAGCCCACCTCACCCCCTTGATAATTTACGCCTCTTAACCCACCTCACCCCCCTGATAATATACACCTCTTAACCCACCTCACCCCCTTGATCATTTACACCTCCTAACCCACCTCACCCCCCTGATAAATTACACCTCTTAACCCACCTCACCCCCTCTGATAATTTACACCTCCTAACCCACCTCACCCCCCTGATAATTTACACCTCTTAACCCACCTCACCCCCCTGATAATTTACATCTCGTAGCCCACCTCACCCCCTTGATAATTTACACCTCTTAACCCACCTCACCCCCCTGATAATATACACCTCTTAACCCACCTCACCCCCTTGATCATTTACACCTCCTAACCCACCTCACCCCCCTGATAAATTACACCTCTTAACCCACCTCACCCCCTCTGATAATTTACACCTCCTAACCCACCTCACCCCCCTGATAATTTACACCTCTTAACCCACCTCACCCCCCTGATAATTTACACCTCCTAATCCAACTCACCCCCCCTGATAATTTATACCTTCTAACCCGCCTCACCCCCCCTGATAAGTTATACCTTCTAACCCACCTCACCCCCCCTATAATTTATACCTCCTAACCCATCTCACCCACCCCGATAATTTACACTTTTTAACCCACCTCACCCTCCCTGATAATTTACACCTCCTAACCCACCTCACCACCTCCCTGATAATGTACACCTCTTAACCCACCTCACCCCCCTGATAATTTACACCTCCTAACCCAACTCAACCCCCCTGATAATTTACACCTCCTAACCCACCTCACCCCCCCTCCTAACCCACCTCATCCCCCTTGATAATCTGATAATTTACACCTACTAACCCAGCTCACCACCCCCTGATTATTTACACCTCCTAACCCACCTTACCCCCCTTGTTAATCGCCACCTCCTTACCCACTTCACCCCCCTAAAAATGTACACCTCCTAACCCACCTCCCCCCTGATAATTTACACCTCTTAAAACACCTTACCCTCCCTGATAATATACACCTCCTAACCTACCTCACCCCCCTGATATTTTACACTTCCTAACCCAACTCACCCCCTCCGATAATTTACACCTCCTACCCCACCTTACCACATAGCATGAATATATAGCCATCCTTTGGTACTTACCTGTGTTTGCTGCACTGTAGGAAGCTCTGTCTTCCTGGACCCTCACCCACTGGAAGCTGTGTGCAAGGGAGAAAGACAGTAATTGCAGAGCAGAAGGGGACGGGGACTGGAACGGGGCAGGGAGATGGAACCTCACAGTGCTGAGAACATTCCAGGCGCAGCAGGAGGGGGCAGGGACTGGAAGGGGCAGGGAAATGGGACCTCAAGCTGTTTGCTTGTGTCATGAGTACATGCCAAGCACAGCAGGAAGGATGGGAACTCGGGGAGTGGACTTCTATCTCAGGCAGTGCAGACACAAAAAGTGCATAGGACTCGGAGGAAGTATATGGACACTGACAGTGAGTAACACATTGGACAGGTCGGGCTGCGGGCAGAGACAGTGACATGTATGCTCAACACAGGTGGTGACTGCACTTAACTGGAGCAGTGATGTAGATTCAGCGGCCCTGGACCACAAAAATTGTACTGGCAGGGGACAGTGGACTCAGGCAGAGAGGGAGGCATGTGCACTGAGCAGGCAGCTGTTCATATAGAAAGTAACCAGTACAGTTAACAACCTGGCTCACTGTCAGGCCTGAAAATCAATCAGCAGAGGTTGGAACTATGTAAAGAGCTCAGTCTCGGCCGTGCTTCTCTGCAGTAGGCTGCCGCTGCCTGTCATGCAGTGTGACAGACGCAGTGCCAGCCGGCAGCTGTAACAGTAAACTCAGTAGCAGCTGTAGGGAGAGCGCCTCCCTGCAGTGCAGGATCTGCTGAGCGGGTTGTGCCGGCCCTGCCCGCAACTTACCCCCCCCGTGGCAATGCCAACCACCGCCATCAGTCACCCGTGGAACCACGTCACTTCCTCACTCCTCACCTCTCAAGACACCGATGGCAGGCTGGGTGGGTGGGGCTTTAATAGGCAGGGCCTCTCTTCTCGCAAGAGAGGCTCAGCCTTGACCAGGCACTAACAGGCAGCCAGGCTGCCTGTGTAAAACACAGTCTGTACATGAACGGGGTTACACCAGTCAAAGGACGGGGCCTCAATTGAAAAGCGGCCCCACAACCAATCGGCCCATCAGGATTCTTCCTGCAGAAAGTAACTTGTTGTGTGTTCTCCCATTGTGCTAATCTGTATTACTCATCCACACCAATCTGTCTTTACCCATCTGCGCTGCTCTGTCTTTCCGCATCCATGCCACTGTACTCCCATTCACGTCACTCTGTTCCCCCAAACAATGCTACTCTGCCTCCCCCCCATGTGCACCACTTTTTTCCACCAATATGTATCGATTTGGCTCACCCCCATCTGTACTGCTTAATCTGCCCCTCTCCATGCCTTTCTGTCTGCCCCATCCACACCGCTCTGTCTTCTCCCCCCCATCCACCACACTCTTATCTCATGTGTGCAGCTCTATGTTCTGCTCAGTCCTTAGTTGCATAGACTGCATGTGTGTATTCCAATGAGCACACAATTCTGTGAATTAGCAGCTCCACCGTTTTGTGAGTGACAGCAATCTCACTCTGTGAGAGTGCTGAATCTGCAGTTAACCACATGGTGTCATGGCATACCATATCTGTGTTATGCAAGGAACACATCCATTGAGCGCATCAGCTTTTTGAAGTTTGAGTGGCAGAAATTCAATAGGTTTTATGAAATTTCAGATCATATCTAAGAAGCCTTAATGGTACATGTGAAACCATAAGGGGAGAAGGGCAATAAAAAGGGTACATTAGCACAGGTGGAGGAAGGCCGACACACAGGCGGTGTTTTGAGGATGCACAGGGAGAGACAGTTGTGGGGAGGGGGCATCAGGTGTGCGGGGCAGTGGCAGCAACAGGGTGCAAACCAGTGGCACCAGTACACAGGGGCATCAGTGGGTGACAGAGGTGCTCACTGGCACTGGGAATGCATCTGAGAAAATAACTCACAGATGCATGGATGAATCAGTGAGAATTTTAATTTGTGTAAAATAAAAATTTAAAAAAAGGGACATGCCCCCCTCCAAACACAACCAGCCCCGGGCTTTTCACCACCGGTCCTGGTTGTGAAAATACGGAGGACAAACATAGGGGTCCCCCGTATTAAGCCCAACCAGCACCAGGCAAATCAGAACCAGTCCTGGTTGCCAAAATATGGGGGACAAGTGATGTAGGGGTCCCCCGTATTCAGCTCATACACCACTGGGCTCTGAGCCAGTCCTGGTTCTGGAAATACAGGGGAAAATGATTAGGGTTCCCCTGTATTTTCCAAAACCAGCACCGGACTTTTTCTAGTGGGGGGCTGATGCCACAGCCAGGGGAGCCCTTTCACTGGGCCCTCCAGCCAAAGCATTAACCCTGACCACTAGTAAGCCCAGGCAGGGGATCCCTGGGTAGCTGGGGACCCCCCCAATAAAGGGGTCCCCCTTTCCAGGACACTGCAGACCTGGGAGGCAGTAGCCTTTAAGCTCTTTTACATAGCTTCCACCTGCCCAAGGACTTCTACGGTGATTTCACCTGGAGGGCACCGTCCATCCAGGACTTCTTTGGCATCTTCTCTCTTTGGCAACTTTTCACTGCTGCATCCCCTCCGATGGACTGGCCTAATGGCACCTCATGCTGGCTTTATATAAGCCAGCTGAGGGGGCAGGGCAATGACGTCGCGAGCCGTGATTGGCTTGTGGCGACCATATTTAAATTTCAAAAATGGCACTGAGGCGCCATTTTTTAAATGGGCACGTGTAGTTCTCACCATTGAAATCAATGGTGAGAACTGCTCATTGGAGGAGAGGCGGAAGGCTCACATCTCTCAGCCAATGAGCGCTCAGTGGCGATGTTTCCATAGTGAAATCATTCTGGTAGTGCTGCCCTTGTAGGACAGTACTAATGTCCGTGGGTCGCATATTACATATTTTTTTTCCCAAGCCTGGGGATTGCCTACTTTGGACCGAAGAGGACCGATCCACGCATAAGGAATACACGGTACAATTTGCATATGAGGCGATCTCGTATGGAATTGCCCTTGAACTGTCTCCGGCAGCTAAAATGAACAATGTGCAGCAAAAACTGTATGATATTCACCCAATCTATCATGCACAATCTAATGACTTACATAATCATTAGGTCGGGTGCGATATGGCATAGATGCATGTAGCATGGCCCAGGGAGATCTGTGCTACATGCATCTGTGTCATTTACACAGAACACAGGCAGGATCAGAGAGACCCACCTGTGCTGCTGTGTTTAAAAAAAAAAAACCTGCGTAAAATAATAAAAAAAAAGGGTGCCCCCACCCCAAAGAGCAACCAGCCTCGGGCTATTAGTAGTGCCGGTGATCCCTGGGGAGCTGGGGACCCCCCAATAAAAGGGTCCCCCTCTCCAGGGCACCCCAGGCTGATAGCCCTGGGCTATCCTAAGCACCCCTGAGGTGGTGGGTGCCGGGTTGATAGTGTAAAGTGGCCCCCTCCCCTTAAAGCACAACCAGCCCCAGGCTCTTCACTTCCGATCCTGGTTGTTCAAAAGTTTGGGGGCACCCAGACAATTTTGTGTTTTACATGAAAACTTACTTTTATTTATCAAATGAGTTACAAAATGAATAGAACATATAGTCAAGACATTGGCAAGGTTAGAAATAATGATTTTTATTTGAAATAACAATTTTGTCCTTCAAACTTTGCTTTCGTCAAAGAATGCTCCTTTTGCAGTAATTACAGCATTGCAGACCTTTGGCATTCTATCTGTTAATTTGTTGAGGTAATCTGAAGAAATTTCACCCCACGCTTCCTGAAGAACCTCCCTCAAGTTGGATTGGCTTGATGGGCACTTCTTGCGTACCATACGGTCAAGCTGCTCCCACAACAGCTCAATGGGGTTGAGATCTGGTCACTGCGCTGGCCACTCCATTACAGACAGAATACCAGCTGCCTGCTTCTTCCCTAAATAGTTCTTGCATAATTTGGAGGTGTGTTTTGGGTCATTGTCCTGTTGGAGGAGGAAATTGGCTTGAATCAAGCGCTGTCCATAAGGAATGATAGCCTTCCTTATTAAAAATCCCTTTTACCTTGTACAAATCTCCCACTTTACCAGAACCAAAGCAGCCCCAGACCATCACATTACCTCCACCATGCTTGACAGATGATGTCAGGCACTCTTCCTGCATCTTTTCACTTGTTCTGCATCTCACAAAATGTTCTTCTGTATGATCCAAACACCTCAAACTTCGATATATCTATCCATAACACTTTTTTCCAATCTTCCTGTCCAGTGTCTGTTCTTTTACCAATATTAATCTTTCCTTTTATTGGCCAGTCTCAGATATGGCTTTTTCTTTGCCAATCTGCCTAGAAGGCCAGCATCCCGGAGTCGCCTCTTCACTGTAGACATTGACACTGGCGTTTTGCGGGTACCATTAAATGAATCTGCCAGTTGAGGACTTGTGAGGCATCTATTTCTCAAACTAGAGACTCTAATGTACTTGTCTTCTTGCACAGTTGTGCACCCGGGCCTCCCACTTCTCTTTCTACTCTGGTTAGAGCCTGTTTGACCATTTCCTACACGGTGTGTACTACTCCCTTCAGAGAACAGCACAGTTTCTTGCCAATCTCTCACACAGAATAGCCTTCATTTCTAAGAACAAGAATAGACTGACGAGTTTCACATGAAAGTTCTCTATTTCTGGCCATTTGGAGAGTATAATCAAACCCACAAATGTGATGCTCCAGATACTCAACTAGCTCAAAGGAAGGCCAGTTTTATAGCTTCTCTAACGAGCAAACCCGTTTTCAGCTGTGCTAACATAATTGTACAAGGGTTTTCAATGGTTTTCTAATCATCCATTAGTCTTCTAACGCACTTAGCAAACACAATGTACTGTTAGAACACTGGAGTGATGGTTGCTGGAAATGGGCCTCTATACACCTATGTAGATATTCCTTTAAAAACAAGCCGTTTGCAGCTAGTATAGTCAATTTACCACATTAACAATGTATAGAGTGTATATCTGATTAATTTAATGCTCTATTCTTTGAAAAAAACAGTGCTTTTCTTTCAAAAATAAGGACATTTCTAAGTGACCCCAGACATTTGAACGGTAGTGTATATATATATATATATATATATATATATTTGGAAAACAGAGAAAAGAGGGCACTCACCAGGTATTGTAGTGAAAAGGTAAAAATTACAACTTTATTTGTTATCCTTTAAAACAACATGGCAAAGGTCATATATATATTTTGTGATGGTGTAATATATTTTCTAGTTTATTGTGTTTGTGTATATAAGGCTGGCACTCGGAGATTTGAAAATGGTGCAAAAAAGTAGTGGTGTATTCCAAAAATAATTTGAGGTTGTTCACCCCTTCATCTGGAAACAAAATCATGTATCCTGATTATAGAGGTGAGTCAACCCAAAACGTTGATCTAATAAACCACAGTTTTTTTACATCATTTTCATAGAGGATAAAACAGTGCTGTGATTTATTCAATCATCGTTTCATCGACGTTTCAGGGGCCACATGCCCCTTCTTCAGGATGACAAAGATAAATAATGATCATAAAAAACAAACTTATATAACTCACCCCACCAGATGTGTCGATTGTTCTCCCATCCTCTGCGCCTGCCCGGGTCCCGGAAGTCCAACAAACACAGGTGCAGATACTCGCAGTGCATGGCTGGCACGCTCATGACTCAGTCAAGCACTCAGGATGACGGAACCTACAGGGTTCCCAGCAAGTCACCATGGCAACTCTATACTAAAGTGGAAGAACATACATTAATGTGTAAAAACAACATACTGTATGTGTCCTTAACAAAAAAAAAATACAAATGAAAAAAATCAAGTCAAGAATACATTTACATATAACCACTAATCAGTACATATAAAAATTAAATAATGAAAAATGTGACACATTTCAAATATGATTGAAATAAATGTGCTGATGTCTGCAACCAAAACCTAGACTAAAAAAATCTACTATACAGTATATAACTGTAACGTGTTGGCATTATCTGGCCACTAGATGGCTCAATGTGACCATGAGTGAATGTGCTGATACAAAAAGATACACTATGCGACTAAAATGTGTCATTCTAATGTGTATTGATAAGGAAAAAAAATAGTGTAAATGACATGTAATTGGTGTCCTGAAACATATACAGTATGTAACACTTAGAATAAGCTCAATAGTATAACTAAATTTCAATATAGTAAACGAACAATCATCGGTGTGTTGTTACACACCTACAGACCACTAAATCATACATGTAAATTTACTGATTTATTATGGAAAAAAGCAAGATGTAAAAAAGCTGATAAAACAAATCCAGAAAACCTTATGATATTAGGATACCCACCAATATTTACGTCTAGAGATGACTACAATGGCATAAGGACATATCAATAAGATGTCCATAAAATACAAATATATAATTTAAACAAATATGATACTACATGTGAACAGCCACTGGCCAATTAAATTTTTATTTTAAAGACGCTAAAAGCTATATTGTATATGGCACTCAATGTGGTCTATTGATAACTTACTAGACTGCCGTCTATACATCTTAAAGGCTGCTTCATGTATGTAAAAAAATATACAGAATCTGAAGGATAATAATCATGCTCATATTAGGGGTGAGCCAGTGGCGTAAGTTCATCCCAGACGCCCGGAGACAAGTTATAATTTGGTGCCCCCCATCACAGCTGCCCAGCCCCCTTCACAGTTGCTGACACTGTAATGTAGCAACTCACATGCACACAGGCTATGGATAGACGAAGGTAGCAGCTGATGGTCTGATATGGAGCTCTCCACTAGTGTATGGTGGCCCTCTCAGGTGCCGACGGGATGCCATGTATTGGGCGGCCGTAACGGTACACTCCAAGTACATAGTTACAGCCCTAAGTGGGGTGAATATGTTGAGGACAAGGTGCCCCTTCAGAGCTGGAGCCCGGCGGCAGGTGCCTCCATTGTCTCCCATAGTTCTGCCCCTGGGGTGAGCGGGTTCAGATTTCTGAAATCCGAACCCCCCGAGCCTCCCCGATCTGAGGCCGATCCGAGTCAGGCTCGACTTTTTCCACCTGACTCGGATCTTAAATTGAGGCAAAACGTCATCATCCCGCCTTCTGGGTCTCGCGGGTTTTGGATACTATATAAGGTACCCGCGTCGGCACCATTATCTCAATCGGCTGTGGACAGTGAAGAGGGAGGGTGGGAGTTAGGGCTGGCTGGGCTGTGTAGTGTAGTGTAGTGTTGTGCTGCACTGTGCTGCTGTTGTCCATAGGGGCTGTGTCCACTCCTCCAAAGTCCATAGGGGCTGGCTGTGTTGTGCTGTGCTGCTGTTGTCCATAGGGACTGTGTCCACTCCTCCAAAGTCCATAGGGGCTGGCTGTGTTGTGCTGTGCTGCTGTTGTCCATAGGGACTGTGTCCACTCCTCCAAAGTCCATAGGGGCTGGCTGTGTTGTGCTGTGCTGCTGTTGTCCATAGGGGCTGTGTCCACTCCTCCAAAGTCCATAGGGGCTGGCTGGGCTGTGTTGTGCAGTCAGTTGTGCATAGGGGCTGTGTCCACTCCAAAGTCCTGTGCAGTGTCCCAGTCCTAAAGGTTTGCTGTAGTGTTGTCCAGGGGGTGCTCTGTCCATCAGGGGTGCTCCCCCCAAGTGCAAAAAAACCCAATATTTTTTCTGTGTTTGTGAATTGTGTGCGCAGTAGCCGCACATGCATCAACAAAGTAGCACCAAGCGTGCGCCTGTGTCATAAGTAAAGGGCCGACTGGCTTGTCCGTTAAAGGGTGCTGTAACCCCCAAAGTGCACTCCAAATAATATATATATTTTTTCTGTTTGTGAATTGTGTGCGCAGTAGCCGCACGTGCATCAGCAAAGTAGCGCCAAGCGTGCACCTGTGTCATAAGTAAAGGGCCGGCTGGCTTGTCCATTAAATGGTGCTGTAACCCCCAAAGTGCACTCCAAACAAAATAAAAAAATATTTTCTGTGTTTGTGAATTGTGTGCACTGTGGCCGCACATGCATCAACAAAGTAGCGCCAAGAGGGCACCTGTGTCATAAGTAAAGGGCCGGCTGGCTCGTCTGTTAAAGGGTGGAGTAACCCCCAAAGTGCACTCCAAACAAAATAAAAAAATATTTTCTGTGTTTGTGAATTGTGTGCACTGTGGCTGCACGTGCATCAACAAAGGAGCAGCGCCAAGCGTGTGCCTGTGTCATAAGTAAAGGGCCGGCTGGCTTGTCCGTTAAAGGGTGCTGTAACCCCCAAAGTGCACTCCTAAAATTTTTAAAAATTCTTCTTTTTTTTTCTGTCTTTGTGAATTGTGTGGGCTGTAGCCGCACCTGCATCCTCAAAGCAGCAGCGACAAGCGTGCGTCTGTCTGTTAAAGGGTGGTGTAACCCCCAAAGTGCGCTCCAACCAAAATATAATAATCTTTTTATTTGTGTTTGTGTGTGAAATGTATGCACAGTAGCCGCACCTGCATCCTCAAAGCATCAGCGACAAGCGTGCTTCTGTCTGTTAAAGGGTGGTGTAACCCTCAAAGTGCGCTCCACTAAAAATAAAAAATTCTTCTTTTTTTTCTGTCTTTGTGAATTGTGTGGGCTGTAGCTGCACCTGCATTATCAAAGCAGCAGTGACAAGCGTGTGTCTGTCTGTTAAAGGGTGATATAACCCCCAAAGTGCGCTCCAACCAAAATAAAATAATCTTCTTTTTTTCTGTGGTTGTGTGTGAAATGTATGCGCAGTAGCCGCACCTTCTTCCTCAAAGCAGCAGCGACAGGCATGCGTCTGTCTGTTAAAGGGTGGTGTAACCCTCAAACTGCGCTCCACAAAAAATAAAAAAATCTTTTTTTTTCTGTCTTTGTGAATTGTGTGGGCTGTAGCCGAACCTGCATCCTCAAAGCAGCAGCAACAAGCGTGCATCTGTCTGTCAAAGGATTACATCAGTGACAGCATCCAAGTAGGCATGTCAGACATTCCGTACCTGTACTGGCAGGAAAAAGAGGCAATTTGGAGGCCCCTGTACAAACTGGCTTTATTTTACCTGAGTTGCCCCCCCTCCAGTGTGTACTCTGAAAGAGTGTTTAGTGTAGCCGGGAACCTTGTCAGCGAAAGGCGTAAGAGATTGCTTCCACAAAATGTGGAGAAAATGAGGTTTATAAAAATGAATTATCAACTCTTCCAGGGAGACCAGCCTCAAGAACGTACAGAGGGACCTGTGGTGGTGGATTCCAGCGGGGCCAAATTAATACTCTGTGAGGATGAGGATGTACACAACACTGAAGAGGGTGAGGAATCGGTGAATGAGGAGGATGAGGACAACATCTTGCCTCCGTAGAGCCAGTTTGTGCAGGGACAGATTCATTGCCAGCTTGTTTTGTGGGGGCCGAAATGAACCAATCATTTCAGCCACAGTCGTGTGGCAGACCCTGGCGCTGAAATGATTGGTTTGTTAAAGTGTGCATGTCCTGTTTATACAACATAAGGGTGGGTGAGAGGGCCCAAGGACAATTCCATCTTGCACCCCTTTTTTTCTTTGCATTATGTACTGTTTGGGGCCTAGTTTTTCAAACTGCCATCTTGTCTGCCACTGCAGTGTCACTCCTAGATGGGCCACGTGTTTGTGCCGCCCACTCGTGTCGCTTAACAGTCATCCAGCTACCTCGGTGCAACCTTTTGGACATAAAAACACTATTGTGAGGTGTTCAAAATAGACTGGAAATGAGTGGAAATTAAGGTTATTGAGGTTAATAATAGCATAGGAGCAGAAAAACCAACACATTCTGTGATTTTAGCTGTTTTTATGCTTTTTAAAAAAAAAAATACAGATCCAAAACACAAAGCCCAGAACCCAAAACACCGAAGGGTTGTTTTGGCAAAACCAATCCAGATCCAAATCACGAAGAAAGATCCAGATCCCAAACCAAAACACAAAAAGTGACCGGTGCACACCCCTAGCTCATATACACTCTTGTCTGCAAAACAATACCAACAAATTGAGTTACAATTTAATACTAATGACAAATGTGTAAACACTGTATACATGGCAAAAAGATGTATACTATGCTTAAAGGTGGCAGTGCAGACCCAAGGATTCGTTGAGGCCACGTGGAGCTAAAGTATTTAGATGAAAAATCCAGGAGGTTACAAGCTGTAATAATTTTCTCGATCTATTGCCTCCTCTCATGGATACAGGGATGTGATCTATAACCTTGTATTGTACTGTGGCAATACCGTGCTTTAACTGGGCAAAATATCTTGCGACCGGTTGGTTGCTGCTCTAATGGCAGCCCGATGTTGTACCATTCTATCCTTGAACTGATGTTCTGTCTTTCCCACGTAATGCAAGCCACATGGGCAAGACAGAATATATACAACAAATCACAAACTGCGTGTTAGTGGCCAATTAATACTGAATTTTCTACCTGAGTAAGGATGAAACACATAACTACCAATCTGCATATTACTGCATGTAGTGCACCCTAGACACTTGATGCATCAATTTTTTTTGCTCAAATTTTTTTTTGGGATGCTGGTGTCTTGAAAGATGTAATGCCAGTTCTCATGACAAAATCCCTAATATTGCGGCTACGGTGGTGACCCACAGCTATACGAGCGTCCAGGAGGACGCTCCATTTTTATGGAGGATGGCCCTCATTCAGAGCGAGCGCTCTGCTCAGAGCATCCGGCTCTGAATGAGGGCCTAAGTCCTCCTCCCTCTCGGTGGTCTTCCTATGTTTCTGCCTCCATGTCTGGCCACCCCTTCTTGTTGTTTTTTTCTTTGTGTGATCAAACCTGCCACCGTACCAACTCCTAAAGGGGACTCTTGTTGTTGGGAGGGCCCTTGATTATAATGAACCTCATCAGTATTACTTGCCGATGTACTGGAAAAATGTTTAAAAAACCTTTGGATACGCTGTGAATGAGATTGACCTGGCCTCTGAGAATTGGTGCTAGAACCCAACCAGGGATAACCCCTATGGGACTCATAGTCCTGTTGCACTTTGACCAATTTCTGTTTTTGAATTTCAACAGCTCAATTTTATATTGATCCATCTGTTTTTTTATTTTCTCGTTCCAATCCATTGTGGGATGTGCCGACAGAGTAGACTGATGTTCCACCTCAAATCCACTGATTTTCTCTTTTACAGTGTTGCATTCACATGTAGATTCCTCAATGATTAAAAGGATCAAGTCCATTGAACAATAGCTCAAGATTGAGATCCAGCATCTGCAAAAGGGGATGCTATGTCTGCTGATGGTTGGGGTATTATGTATATGTAGGCCCTTTGGAATTTGTTTTGCTCTATCATAGTCTGATAGTATACGACTGTGTAATGCAAAATCCAGTTCGCGTTTTTTTAATTTGAGTAATTCTTTATAGACATCCTCATTGGTGGTATCTATAGGGGAGTCAAAAATCGGGTCCTTATGTAAAATTCCTTCAGCATCTGAGAGCTGAATGTTTCCGATGTGTCACATTGTAACAAATATGAAACAGTCTCTGTTGGGTCTGGTGCAACCGCCATGTTGTTTGTTCAGATGGACACAATAACACATAAACATAGTGCCAATACAAGTGTTGAGTAAAAATAAAAATAATTATTAGTGATGTAAAAAAAGAGAAAAAAAAAGGAAGAAATTATGTCCTGAAGAGTAAATACTTGCGAAGGTGCCTTTATCTGTCCGCAATACCTAGCACACGGTATGCGCAGACATAGTACAACAATTCAACAATGATATGGCATTCACTGGTAAACAAATGCATAGTGCTTGCTCGGGTGCCCTCTTTATAGGGAACGGCGTCCCCACAATATGCAAACACAAGAGGCAGAACTCAGAGGGCCTGATTCAGACCCACTCGCGAGCGCTGAGTGCTCGCAAGCGGGTTGATGTTGCCCAAGTGCGCATGCATATGATGGAGGCGGCTCCATCGTGAGCATGTGCGAGACCCGAATAACGATGGCCAAGTCGTCGTTATGGGTCTCGCACCAGAGGGGGCATGCTGTTGATGGTGATTGACAGCACGCCCCCTTTTGTGGGCGTGCCAGGGGCATGGCTGCCCAGATGGAGGTGTTCCCATGGGAACGCCTACCAACTGGGGCCGGCCCCACTGACATCACTAGTGATGTCAGTGAGAGTGCTTTTGGCTCTGATGGAGCCAAAAGCACTCCAGGGCTTGCGGCAGCGAGACCCTACCACAAGGGTCTCGTTGCAAGCCCGATGGTCGTGGTGGTCTTGACCATCGTGACCATCATTTTGGCCGCTCGCTATAGCTGTGGGTGGTCACCCACAGCTATGTGAGCAGCCAGGTGGACGCTCCAAAAACGAGGAGGGACGGCCCTGATTCAGAGTGAGCGCTCTGTCAGAGTGTCCGGTTCTGAATCAGGGCCAGAGTCCATTCATAGAGGATTAAACAGTGCTGTGATTTATTCCATCATCGTTTCATTGACATTTCTGGGACACATGCCCCTTCCTCAGGATGACAAAGATTCAAAATGATCATAAAAAAGAAACTTATATAACTCTCCCCACCAGACGTGTCAATTGTTCTCCCATCCTCTGCGGCAGCCGGGACCCCGGAAGTCTAGCAAAGACACGTGCAGATACTTGCAGTGCATGGCTAGCGCACTCGTGACTCAGTCAGGAGCACAGGATGATGGATCCTACAGGGTTGGCACAGATACATCAACGACCTCCTTTTTATATGGGATGGACCACAAGAAGATCTCGATAACATTACAAAATGCATGAATAAAAATTACATTGGCCTCAAATTCACAACAGCTACCAGCAAAGAAAAATCCATCTAACCTTGATCTAGAAATCAATATAATGAACAAAGAAATTATCACCAAAACATACACAAAAAAAATAGACGGGAACAATATCTTGCTATTCAGCAGCAACCACCACCGAAAACGGTTGAACAATATACCAGGAGGACAACTAAGAAGAATAAAGAGAAACTGCACAAGTGAAGAAACATTTAAGGAAGAAAATCAAGAGGTCAAAAATAAAGTAATAAACAAAGGCTACAACAACCGACTCCTAGAAAAAGAAATTGAGAGAGTCAGCAAACAATACAGAACAGACATGATACAATACAAACAGAAAAGGACAAATTAAGAAAAACAATGTAAAGCTATCATCACACAATACAGCTTCAACCATGATCAAATTGAAGAGATTTTAAAAACACACTGCCACATCTTGATGCTTGACGAAGATTTAAACTCCATCATCCCACCAAGACTAAAAATTATATACAGACGTGCAAAGAATTTAAATCAAGAACTTACAGCTAGCTTCATCCCTGTTGACAACCAGGAGAAAACAACAAGACTAAAATCCAAAGGATTCCATATCTGCCTCAAATGCAAGGGGTGAAAAACAGCAAACAAAAAATCAACAAAGAACACATCAAAATTCCAATGTAACCAAGCAAACAAAGAATATGAAATCTGCCAAGAAATAACTTGTGAAACCAAGTCATATACCTTTTAGAGTGTCCGTGTGGCCTCCAATACGTTGGACAAAAGAAAAGAAAACTGAAAACCTATATAGCCGAACATATCTATAATATTAAAAGAGGACTCTCCACACACAGTGTGTCAAAACATTACTTGGATACACATGTCAAGAACCCAGATGGACTGAGATTCATCGGAATCCAAAAAGTTACCCCACATTGGAGAGGGGGAGACCTGGTAACAGAATTAAAAAAGACTGAAACTAAGTGGATATATGAACTTAAAACCTTGAAACCCAAAGGGCTAAATACAGACATCGAGCTAAATGCCTGCCTATGAAAAATAATTTCTATAAGGTTCATACATTCCAACATCAGATTTTTTCCTATCAATATACACACTTTAAAGATCATTTTTATATATTGCTTATCTATTTCTTATTCATTTACTTATTTTTTTATTATTTTCTTATTTATTTTTATCAATTTTAATTTTTTTTCATTTATTAAAATTTTATAAATTTTTATTGATTTTATTTTGGGGGCAATGCTGTATATCTAGAATACAGGCACTCAAACATGTGCTTGCCGCTTCTTTAAACACAAGACCCGGCAGAGGACTTCCGTTTTTTTAAACAGACCCAATAAAATGTTTTTTCAATCTCCCTGGTATGAAAAGGGACTACCCACAAGGTAAACCATCCTTGACAACATGCATTACTGCATGAAATGCATTGGATGGTGGGGTAGCCAAAAGACGCCAAACCGGAAGTATGATCGTGACCACTTCCAGGGGACATAATACACTGACAGGGCCCCGGAACATTGCCGCATTGCTGTGATGAGGAAGAGGTGATCACTGCCAGGAGGCAAAGGTAGGAATAGGGTCAGCTAGTTAGAACCTGCCAGTGTCTCCAATACATCGAGCAAGTGACACCTCCCTCAAAGCCCGCAACATCTACAACCCCCACGGCCCGGCTCCACACAAATACCTGCAAAAAAGCTATAAACACATAGTGGTTAATATCACAATCTCTATTTTTTTCTTCACAGCATTGCCTGGAGATCAAATTATTATTTTTTTAATAGTTTATTTTTACTTAAAATATATGACATACATAACATAACCCTTCAGATGAAAAAAGGGGAAAACATTGTGAGTCAAAATAGCCATCCAAAAGGATATATTAATCATAGAAAATCTTATATGGTATAACAAGATATTGTAAGTAATCGTACAACATTAGCTGCAAAAACAAAGGTAGTTTTAAAAATAGAGAAAGGAAGAGTAGAGAATGAGGGGGGATAGAAAAAAAGAGAGAGGGAGTAGGGGTGCGGGGTAGGGGTAGCTAGAGAAGATACAAAATGCATCAATTGAAAGCATAGAAAGGGATTCGCTTCCGGAAACTTATATTTAGTTATAATATCCGGAAACAATATACATACATCATTATCCAAAGTATCTATAGTGAAGTTGATATTCCTATTTACCCAGAAATGAGCATGGTCCATGGATTGACCTGGTGGGAATTTAGGGTTGTCCCATATAGGGGTAAGGGAAGAGGGAGATGAGAGAAGTTTAAAGCGGCGGGTACAGTAATCCCAAATCTGACAAGTAAAATTAACGACAGGATGTAAACCAATATAAGGAAGTCTGGATTTGGAGGGTAACGATACTGCCTTTGAACCTCTATACACCCCTGCCTATACCTTCTGATATCCTGCCATAAACCTCTAAGGATGACGCTATTTTGCGTATGCAGTTATACAGTAAATAAAGACTCCAGACCTAGAACCTGTGGTTTCAAAGCACAAAGTATTATTCAAGTAAAAGTACAGTCAGTTACATGCTAGTTATAAGTGCAATTTGGCGCAAAGGAATTATACAGACCCAAGTACAGTTATACATACGCAGCGCTCTGGACCAGATGTAGGCATCAGCAAGAAACCCCTCGTCAATCAGCATTCAGCATGAAGACCAGGAACCCAGGGTCAGAGCACACATATTTATACCCCGCAGAAATAAACAACACAATAGAGAAGTTTGTTGCTAATACCATTGGTCCTAAAGGAGAGGGCATATGTTGCAAGGCATTTAACAGGTTGGTTAAAATAGACACAGTCCAGCCTCTAACAACTGGTGGTCTCTGGTTTCCTGCCTCATGCAAATACCTAACAGTTGGTCATATAATGTACATTTTGTTGCTTGAAGTCTCTGCGGTCCATAAGTTGAGAATGCATGTTGTGATCTCTCCATCGATATTACCCGAATACTGTTGAGAGAGTATGCATCAGTACAATACCAAACATGGCTTACTTATCACGTATAAAACCTTAGTTATGAAATAATCTTTATTTCCTAGCAATTATAATAAATGTGCATACTTGAATCTTATACCTTAAAGCTTATGGTACCTTGTATGTGAATATGTAATGTGTGAGTATGAGGGGTTTGATGTTAAGACGCTAGTTAACTTGGGGCAGATGCGTGTGTATGAAGCTAATATTCAGCATTTTCATACAGGATCTTATGCATTCGCTAATATGCGACTAGTTAACAGCGCAATTGTGCGTATTAATGTGTGTATGAGAAATGGTGAAAGATGCAATCGCATAATGCTAATAGTAATATCGCCACATGTACTAAAGTGTGAGTTTATCTAAAATGGCGCTTGGGTGGACATTCACAAAATGGCGTCTTGCGATCTCATTTCCAAGATGGCATCTTGTGCCCAGTTGCAAGATGGTGTCGCTGCGATTCAATTTTAAACTGATCTTGTCTCAGCCAATAATCCAGCTTCGACAAGGATAATAGTAGTTGGGAGGCCAAAGAGGTAGTGCACCCTAAATCTGTCTCTAATTGGAGCCACCGAAGAGTGGGGGTGGCGCCGAACCATGCAACAACTTGACTCAAATGAGAGGCGTAGTAGTATAAATGGATGTCCAGGAAACCCTTGCCTCCCTCCCTCCGCTACCCGTCTCCATAAAGTAAACAATCCCGTTCTGTGTACTTTGTTCCTCCATACAAAGCAGAGAAACTATGGACCTCATTCAGAGTCGGTCGTAGCGGTGGCATGGTCCCCCCAGTAACCCTCCCTCCCTCTTCCAAAACTCCCCTAGTATTCCTCCCTCCCCTGCCCACTCATCCCAAATCACCACTCCCGAACCCGAGTCCTCAAGCCAAATAACCCCTCCCTTTGAAATTTTCAAGTCATTTTCCCCTCCCACCATTCCACCAACTCCATCTCCATCGGTTGCTTCCTCGGTAGGCTCTGATGGTATGTTTTTTTTATTAGATTGTTTGAACCCTCTTTTTTTGTTGTTGTTGTTATCCATGTTGTTTTTTTAGCTGTTTATTTATTTTGGGTGTGTGTTTGTTTTCATTATCACAGTATGGATGTCATAATCATTGCGCAGTAATCATGTTACTCAATATTTGGTGGTTATGTTTTGTGACTGTGCACTATTTTTTGCTTTGGGTGTCCAAAAATGTATGCCTTTTGGGGTTTTTGTAATGCTTATTAATTTGTGTTAAATATTTTTACATTTTGATTTGTATTTTACAATTTAAAAAAACATGTCACAGAACTTGGGAAGGCGATAGGAATGAGACTAACCTTGTTAATGTTGTGTACACTGTGTTTAAAAAGTACTAAGATGTAACTTCATTAGGAAAAGTGATGTTAGCCATAGCAAACAAACACATTGTACTTTTGGATTATCAAGAACATTCTAGAAGTGAATACGTGCAGTGTGTTTTAATGATATGGCCATCATGACTTAGGAATACACCTCCCAGTTGATTTCAAATCATCCTAGGTTTTTTTTGATTATGCCACATAGTTAGGGTTTCCCAGTGTTTTCAGACCATAAAAGTTTCCACATAATAATAATGTTGTGTGGAGTAAACTTTATAACACACCCTAACATCATTGTGTCCACCCACTGTTTGGGACATTGAATAATGGTTAATGTTAAAATGTGGCTCAGTTTTTAGATGTTTTTAACATACAAGTACATTTTTATGTCCACAGATCTAACAACTATACTTGGAGGCATACGAGAGGAGCTCACTCGAGCAAGTGGGCATCTTTTGCAGGCCTACTGCTGCCTACAGCGGATTGTGGGGAGTCTGCAGCATTTTTAGTTTTATTTTAACTTTGATCATGTCCAAATGTTTTCATTTCAGGACCACAATGTGAGAAACCATATCCCGCGAGTACATGAGTGCACCATCAGAGTGATGGAGCTCCCGGAACCGGCCCTTTAAAAGGCCGATACAGCACTCTACCACCTGCCTGGTGGCAGTAAACACAGCATTATATCAAGTTTGTGGCCCTGGTGTGGGATTAAAATAAGGAGTCAGCAGCCAGGGCATGCAAGGATTTCCACTGTCACCTGTTGGAAATGGGACACCATAAGTCTTAGAAATTTTTAATGAAACCATGTTTACACTTTTACTATAGCTACATACTGCATTTATACTTACCAAGAAGCCACACGTCACCAGCTTGCAGTGTGGTTAATTTAGGCCAAATCCCTGAATGCTGGATCAAGTAAGCATCATGGCTGCAGCATGGAAATTTGGCATTCAGGGAGAGGGTCTGGAGGGAAGCATCACATAGCACCATTACATTTAGCAAATGGAAATTTTTTCGGTTCCTATAGATTTGTTCCCTGCATGCAGGGGGCTGAAGTGCTATGTGAGTGCCATCCACTACCCCTATGATGTGTGGAAAGCCTGCAATCTCAAAAAACTTCTGCTTTACCACATCAAGGGCTTCCGTATCCAAAGGCATACTAATAAAATGTGCTATATGATTGAAGAATGAATCTAGAACATGCCTCTGGATCCATGAAAATGAGGGCTGGGAGAGGCCACCCACTAGCCCCACAGTGGTTTGGAAGGACCCTGAGGCACAGAAATGTAACACCGCCAACAACTGTGTAAGTGGTGTGATTGCTGTAGTAATGTTAATCTGACTTTCTAGATCATTCTTTATTATTGAAAGGGTGTCTAGGATAATATTTGGAGGCAGGCGATAAGTGGTTAAAACCACATCATCAGGCATCCCAAAAAGGGTGACACGTGTTCTATATATCTTGGCCTTTGCACGCCTCCTATGCCTATGCCCAGGAGGAGGCTGAGGAAGGTTGGTTGGGGGCAACATGGCCACTATTAGCTGGCCAACATCGCTCTGTAAATTTTTTTGGACAAAAATTAGTTGTGGTGAGAATGTTGTTTTTAAAATTTTTAAAAAATACTTAGCTTAGTAATAATGGTGCATATTCTTACAGGGTCGGGCTGTGCCATCTTCTGGAACCCCTATATCTGTTGTTTGTGTTCCGAATAATTGATATTTTTTGAAAAGTAAAAAAAAGATGTCATACACAAGTATATTACTACTATTATTGGTAAAACAATCCTTAACTGTGAAATTGTGCTATTTAAATAAATGACAAAATCACTGTTTTTTTTTTAAAAAAAACAGACTGAAACATTTGTAAAATAAAAAAAAAGCATAAAACCCTGAACAAAAAAAATCAAAAAACTTTTAGGATTAAATAAATAGACACTTACCTGGATCCACTACAAACTGGCCTGTTAAATGCCTAAAACACAAATATAAAACATGACTGTAATTGGTGAAATAATGTTTTATAAATTAACAAAAAAAACACAATGGAAATATGCTTGCAGTAGGCTGAAACACTTACTGGAGTCTGCAAACAACGATGATATTTTCCCCAAAAAAATACACAGGCACCAAAGCACACAAAGTAACCATTTTTTTAATGTAATTTTATTATATTTTAAACAAAAAATTTAAAAAAAAACCAAAAACAAAAAAAACCAAACACACCTCCAAAAAAAAATACAAAAAAACAAACACACCCCAAAAAATTTAAAAAAACAAACACACCCCAAAAAATATAAAAAAACAAATTCAAATACCAAAAAATATAAAAAAATAAACAAACACACCACCAAAAATAAATAAATAAGCAAACACACCACCAAAAAAACAAAAAAACAAAAAACACACCTAAAAAAACAAAAAAACCAAACCCTAAACACACATCCAACACAACACACACAAGCACCACTCAAACAACACACACAAGCACCACTCAAACAACACACACAAGCACCACTTAAACAACACACACAAGCACCACTCAAACAACACACACAAGCACCACTCAAATAACACACACAAGCACCACTTAAACAACACACACAAGCACCACTCAAACAACACACACAAGCACCACTTAAACAACACACACAAGCACCACTCAAACAACACACACAAGCACCACTTAAACAACACACACAAGCACTACTCAAACAACACACACAAGCACCACTCAGACAACTCCAAACACTGTAAACACTCCAAATCCGTTCAAGCCACAAAACTAACTCCAACTACAACCCACAAGTAAGGGCCCATTTGGCTTTGCCTTAAATAAGGGCACAAATAACACAGTGATTGAATAATGCAGGCAAGGTGTGAATTGTACATAGGCAAATAGGGATGCACGGGTAACCAATCCAGGGATGCACTCACATCTCGCCAAACCCACGCAGTGATTAAGGAATGTAGGCAAGGCAAGGTGTTCATTGTACGTAGGCAAATAGGGATGCACGGGTAACCAATCCAGGGATGCGCTCACATCTATCAAATAGTCTTCACAAGCACTAGTCTCTCTCACAAGTTTTAAAATGGCAAGTGAGGAGCATGGTGGGCAGAGGCCAAATGAGGCAGGTAAGTTTGAAACACATTTTTTAAATTTCACAATCACAATTCATATGTTCAAAAAATGCATTTTTTTATAATTGTAAAAAAAAAAATTGTAGGTGCTGGGAATCTACTACCACCACGAGAGGAGGAGGAGGCGGGGCCCAGCAGGCCAAGGCCCAGAAATCCACCGTTTTCAAGACTAGAGCTTTGAGACATTGGTGACCATGACAATGGATAACCTTGTACATGCCCCAAGAAATATGGGGGCTGGAGCCAAAGAGAGGATTTGGGAGGAGATATCCAGGGCTGTTAATGCTGTGGGGACAACCCACAGAACCATGAAAGTCATCAAAAAAAGGTAAGGAAATGATATTGTGAGTGTACTGAAGTCAAAAGCTAGATCTTAATTTAATAAACTAACCCTGCAAAAATGACAATTCACATTGTCAGATGGACTGATTTTAAATACCCGCTGAAGAGGAAGCTACGTAGTAGGGTGGACCATGCTGCGGGGACAGGTGGTGGTCCCATCCCTGAAGAGCTGACCTTGATGAGGTTTTAGATGTTGGCTCAGGGATGTGTGACGGAAGAGGAGATAGTCGGCGTGTCCACTATGGACACTGACATGGCCGACTGCAACACTCCACATGTTCAAGAATGTAAATATTTATTTTTTTGAAAAAGTATAAAGCTAAAACGTGTATGCGTTTAAATTAAAAAAAAAATACAAATGTTTTTTTTTTTTCCAGACTCAGAGGAGGTAGTGCCTGCTCCTGAGGTCAGGTCTGGATCCAGCACAGATGGAGACTCTGCAGGGGAGGATCCAAGTACTCCATCTGGGGACCCTGTGGAGTCTACTCCAGGGCAACCATCGGAACGAGCAGTGCCTCTCCTCACCAGGTTGGTCTCCCAAACTCAGGAGAACAGATGTGTTCTCCTGAGGATGGAGACCACTCTGGTGAGGGTGGCGGTGGCCCTGGAGACCATTGCTGGGGCCATGGATTGTTGGGCCAATACCCAGGAGCAGGCAAACCCACCTGCCATGATGGAGCAAGACTCCCTTCCTCCCAGGACCACCACCTCTGGCAGCCCAACAGCCACCCCCGCAAGTATGGAGAGCCCTATGCCTAGGCCTGAGGAAATACCATCTACCTCTGGCCAGGCCAGTCGGCAGGTTACACGCCAGTCAACTGTCCGTAGCTTACCTCTTCCTCCGAGCCGGCCAAAATGACGCAAGTAGCCCTGGATATCTCCTCCCTAACCTCTTGTCCAGGCCCCATATTTCTTGTCACCAATGTCTCAAGCTCTTTTATAATTTGTTTTTTTTTAATTTTGTTTAAGTTTATTTTTGCTTTTTTGTTTTTTTGTGCAAATGTTGCCATAACAATTTAAAAAATTCTTCTGATTTATGGATAATTTCCAAAAAGAAACTAAACTTTATTATCAAAATGTCCATATTTAACTATATCAATGTATACATGGTTTAAAAAGTATGGTATCTGAAAAGGCTGCTACGCAAAACACAATGCTATATGTTTTAAAAAATGCCAGAAAAAAATAAGATAAAAAACCACAAAAAAAGAGTTGTGTAAAGAATTCCCTAATGCACACGCAAGTGAAATCATTTACAAGGTAATTAGCAGTGTTAATAGTTATAATGCACAAATCTTAGCTGCTTGGTTTGTGTTGTTCCAATTAGAAAAATCACAAGTAACATCGGATTAACAATTGTACTATTGTGGCTTACGGACGCTTCTTGCCTACCTTACCCTGGACGATCATCCTGTTCATAGAGTGATGTTGTCATGCTTCCACAATTCATGGTCAGACGAAGCAGATAATTTATGGACTCCCCTAAAACACCTGGAAATGCTGAAGCACGCCTCAGTTTGCAGACCACCACCCCCGTATACACCCAAAAACGGACTTTCCTGTCAATCAACTTTCGCAAGCCACTTCCATTTTGGAAGCCCTACGACCGACAGTATTTTGCATCAGTAGAGCTCGTATGCACATGCACACAGCTAGCCGTGTGCAGGCGCAGAAAGAAAAACATCGGATGCGTGCGACCGTGCAGCCGCTTCGACCATCTCTGAATGAGGTCCTATGTGTGTAATTGAGCTAAAGTTGACTCTGGAACTTTAACCAGTAAAGTTTGAAACAGGTTAAAGACATGGAAGTATATTAATTTTAAGGACCACTATACGACCTAACCAAGAGATAATGAGAGATTGCATTCTGTGCAGGTCCGCTTTAATGGATGATAACAGAGATAAAAAATTCTCGTTATAGAGAATATTATAGTGGTTTGTAACAAAGGCGCCCAGGTAACGAATCTTAGTAGTCTGCCAAGAGAATTTGTAATTGGTTTGTAAGAGTGACAAACAGGCCAGATCAAAATGAAAAGAAAAGGCTTCAGTTCTGGAAAAATTGATTTTATAGCCCGACAAATGGCCATATGCATTGAAAATATGGAATAAATTTGGTAGAGAAGTATGGGGTGAAGAAAGGGAAAGTAGAACATCGTCGGCAAACAACAAAATCTTGTACTCTGACCCACCCACAAGAATCCCTGAAATATCCTTTGAAGCGCGAACACAGGCTGCCGGGGGTTCGGTGGTCAAGGCAAAAACCAGGGATGACAGAGGGTACCCCTGCCTAGTGCCATTTGTAATCTCCAATGGGCAAGAAACAAGACCATTTACGGACACCTTGGCCAATGGGCCCAAGTACAAATTCTGAATCCCAGTGAGGAAGTTGTCTCCAAATCCAAAATGTTGTAAGCTCTCAAACATAAAGGGCCAGCTAATCCTATCATACACCTCTCTGCGTCCAGAGAAAGCATAAGAGCAGGAGTGTGCAGGGAGTTTATCGAATGCGTTAGGCTAATTATGTGTCTTGTATTATCCCGTGCCTGTCTACTTGGTATAACCCCTACCTGGTCATTATGTATAAGTTGAGACAATACAGTGTTCAATCGTAGGGCCAGAATTTTAGCATACAGTATAACTTAATATCCACGTTAAGTAAAGATTTGGGACGATAATTAGCACAATTCGTTATATCTTTACCCTCTTTAGGTATCACGATAATTTTGTCCTCAAGAGCTGCTTTAGAGAGGGGAGCTCTCTGTAGTACCCCTTTCAGACATATGACCATGGAAATTTCCTGCTCAGACCCGGGAATTTCTCCTGTGCAAATTCCCGGGTATTTGGTAGAGACCCCCCTTTCACACTACAACATCTACCCGGGAAATTCCCAGGTAGACCCCTTTCAGACAAGAGCAGGATATTTTAGATTACATGGCAACTGCTGGACACAAAGATGAGGTGGAGCTGATGTGAGTGGTGCCAGGCCCTTATCGCACACAGCTATGTGCCCCCTGTGACTGGCATGCTGTGTATGTGGGGGGTGCACATCATTTGAAACACTTCCCAACATGTCCCCAAACTACCTCCCATGGGTGCCCTGGCAGCTCGCCCCCATCCCCAGGCCTCTGGCTGGGCTGCCCCTGGACACAAGGCTCCTGCGTGGCACTGATCACGGGCACAGAGAAGAGCAGAGCAGCGGCCAAGGTGCCAGGGCCAGACAGGCCGGGTACAGTTGCATGAAGAGCCATCACCCTCCCATATTTGCGGCAGCAGCAGCGTCCCACCCAGCCCTCCCCGCCTCTCACCTCTACAGTAGCCGGGGCAGGCAGAACCCCCAGTGAGCCAGCATCTCACCCCGTCACCTGATGCTATGTCCGGGAAATAGGGGCAGTATTGGTGGTCCAGCGGGAGTGTGGGCGGTGGTGAGCGGCAGTGCTGAGCGTCCTATAGGACGCTCTGCACTGCCAACTCAAAGCAGCAGCGCTGAGCGTTCTATAGGATGTTCTGCGCTGCCAACTCCATGTAAAAGCTGCTTGGTGCTTTCCAGGAGTAGGAAATTCCCGGGTAGCACCATTCAGACAGAAGCAGGGTAATTTCCCGGGACTTTTGTCCCGGGAAAAACCCTGGTTGATTGCAGGGGCGGCTACCCGGGAATGTGTTCCCGGGTAAGTACCTTTCAGACAGACAGGGCAATCCGGGAATTTGGCTGAGGCAGGCCAAATTCCTGGGAATCTCGAGATGTCTGAAAGGTGTATAGGAGAACTCATTAGATCATATTATTTTATTATTTTTATTATCTTTATTCTTTACTTTTTATCTTGATTTAACTTTTTATTACTTTTACTCTATTTTATAATTTTCTTATCTTTTATTTTCTGAGATCCATAGTAGTACATTTTTCTCATTATACAAGCGCTCTTTTTATACTTAAATTTATCCAGCTGCTCCTCATACTTAGTGCAGCCTACATAATCACATTTCAACTACCCAATTAACAGTGGACTGCTGCTCATGTTTTACATAAACATGGCCTCACATATCACACATGAACATAGGAAGGGAAACCTGGACAACATATTCTCATTAAATACAAGCTTTATAGAAACTCCAGTAGAAGAGGAAAGATGATGTGATCAATTTCTAAAGCTGGAAAAAAACTATATTCAAGAAATCAAACAGTGGTGGGAAATCACCACACTAACAAAATATCTAGACAACAATATGTTACCAAGGGGACTAAGGATTAAAAAAACACTTTTGAACCTGTAAACAAAGACTTCTTCACCAAATAGAACAAAGACTTGGATAACTGCTTCAGGAACCTGATCAGACTAATAATTGAAGATAGGAAAGAATCATTGGAAAAAATAAATGAAACAATAAGAGTGACCGAGAAGAAATTTGAACCACTGCACAACATGGAGGACTTCAAGAACCTTATCAAGATGACAAAAGAAATTGAAGAAAAGATAATTCAACAAAAATAGAAAAAAATTCAGAGACATCAAAGATAACAACATCTTCCTCAACACAAAACACACAAGAAGAACAACAAACACATTAAAAAAACAAACCAACACCTACACATACAGACAAAACAACAACATAACACAATGAAAACAAATCTCAAGACCAACTAACTATAGAAAAAGGGAACCCCTCATTAAGGGCAAACCCACATCAACAGGACAACAAAGAAATTATCAGCCATATAACAAGAAACACTTCTCATACCAAAACAATACCCAACAAAATAATCCTTACAAACTCATCAGAGAATCATTTAGACAAGGAATACAAACTGCACAAACAGAGGATAAGGAGAATACTAGATCCCTAATTAACAATATTGAAACAAGACACTGTGACATAGACCACTTCAGTAGAAATCCAAGAAAAACAAACATGACAGATGACCTAAGCCAGGGGTAGCCAACCTCTGTCCTTGTGAACTACAAACAGTTCATGTTTTCCAGACCACCTAGCAGGTGCACAAGTGTATTCATTACTAACACATTTGAAAAAATCCACAGGTGGAGTTAATTATATCACTTGTGATTCTGTGAGGAGACCTGCAAAGCATGCACCATTGGTAGCTCTTGAGGACCAGGGTTGGCTACCACTGACCTAAGCCAAGATGAAGATGAGGAAGATTTTTTAGGGTTGATAAGGGGATGGGAAAACCCCCCAAAATGACCAATATCCCACACAAAAATCTAAAGACACACACCAACAAAGAAAAAGAAGAACAAGAGGGGGGAAAAAGAACAGGAAAGGCAAAACAGCACTGAACACAGAAGAAAAAGAAACCATCTATAACCTGAATGATAAACCCCTGAATGAGGACCAGATCAGCTTGTTGAAAAAGTGACTAAAATTTGCCCCACAATCCAGTACAAATAAATTTGATGTATATATAGACATACAGAAATTTGTATGTAAATTATGTATTAAAAAACATTTAATTAAGGACCCACAAACAACAAGTACAGGAAATCAAGAATACCAACACACAGAACTGAAACCAGCCTCAACCTTTTACCCAGCTTACATAAAAGGTCCGCATTTGGAAACATTTCAGAGACTGATAGAAGAAGATATCACCAAATTACCGGAAAGAAACAAAACCAAATACAATCTCACATCAAAATAAAAACCTGCATTAAAAGAACTTAACCAGCAGACCAGGGAGGAGGATTGGTGATCCTAGACAAATCTCAATATGAAAAAGAAGCAGAAAAACTACTATCAGACACTGATACATACAAAAAAACTACAACAAAATCCAACAAAAAAATTCCAAGAACCCAACCCAAAATCCATAAAAATATAAAAGAGCCACCAGGGAGACCCATTGTTTCTGGAATTGGATCTATAACTTACCTACCAAACAAACAAATCAACTTCATCATGGAACAAATAGAATTTATACTACACAACAACTACTTATGGTACAATAATGACTACTATCTCCAGATAAAAGGAACAGCAATGGGGACATCTTTTGCACCCTGTTATGCAAACCTATTTGTAGCAAAATGGTAGGAAGATAAGATATGGCAACATAACAAGTACAAAGAAAACCTAATCTGTTGGCACAGATACATCAACAACCTCATTTTTATATGGGATGGACCACAAGAAGATCTCAATAACTTCATAAAATACATGAATGAAAATTACATTGGCCTCGAATTCACAACAGCCACCAGCAAAGAAAGAGCCATCTTCCTTGATCTAGAAATCAACATAACGAACAATGAAATTATCACCAAAACATACACAAAAGAAGTATATGGTAGAAGTAGATCTTGCCATTCAGCAGCAATCACCACCGGAAATGGTTGAACAATATACCAGGAGGACAACTGAGAAGAATAAAGAGAAACTGCACAAGTGAAGAAACATTTAAGGAAGAAAGTCAAGAGATCAAAAAGAAATTCATAAACAAAGGCTACAACACCCATCTCCTAGAAAAATAAATTGAGAGAGTCAGCAAACTGGACATATCAGACATAATACAATACAAACAGAAAAGGACAAATGAAGAAAAACAATGTACAGCTTTCATCACACAATACATCTCCAACCATGATCAAATTGAAGAGATTTTAAAAACACACTGGCACATCTTGATGCTTGACAAAGATTTAAAATCCATTAGGCCACCAAGACCAAAAATGATCTACAAATCTCTTCAATTTGATCATGGTTATAGACTGACCCTTTCCAAGGGCTATATATAACATGAAACATATCTGAATATCAGGAAGTGTATAAATATTAATGCCCTGAAAGCATATCCAACACGACTAGTCACATGCTACCGCTGTGTAACAAGCACTGTAACCTGTATGTCTTATGTAGGGAGTGATTACAGAAAACTAGTAAATGAGAGAATATCATTTAATCCCTGTGGGTTTACAGTCTGTAGACTGTGTATCCACCATGATTTCCTTTGCAGAAGCATCCAATTATGGTCCCCTCCTCTTGGATTCGGGGGGATCCAATCTATCATCTTATAATGGATGGTGGATAAGTTATGTTTTAATTTATGAAAGTGCCTGGCTATGGGATGTTCAGAAGGTTTACCCTCTAATGCAGCCCAGATGTTCAAAATGTGAAGGGCCATTCCTTCCTTCAATTGTCTCGAGGTATTACCTACATAAACAAAACCATATGAGCACCATATGTAGTAAACCATGAACCTGCTGGTACAGGTTAATGGATGTTTAATTTAGAAAATTTTGTCTGAGTGTGGATGGGCATAGGTGTTGCCTATTTCTAACTAGCTGCAAGTAATGCAGCCAAGTTAGCATGTTAAGAAATGGTCTGCACTCTGATTTTTAAACAGAGAGATGTTGTTGTGTACTACTATATACTTAATGTTTTTGCCACGTTGAAACGAGAGTAGAATATTGAAGTCCTTTAATCCAGGTAATCCAAAGTGATGATGGGCCATATGCTTTTGCCTTTATGAATAAGTTGATTGCTGATCAGAGTATATTCTTGAATCCAGGGAATCTTTTTAAACACTTCTTTCTTTTGAATTTTAGATGTCAGAGCCTCAGATATAGTTAGTAATAAGGCTTTTTGTATAGCTTTTTTTAGATTCATAGGATGGTAACCTCGTATCAAAAATGTGTCTATCATTTTGTTATTCTGTGTCTCTGCATCTTCACAATCACTGCATATACGTATTGTGAAAATGGAAGTCCATTTTTGGCAGCTTCAGGATGGTTACTTGTTCCGTGCAACAAAGTGTTGCGATCAGTCGGTTTAGAAAAGAGTGTTGTTCTGATGTCATTCTGTTCATTAAGGGACACGTCTACATCCAAGTAATTAATCTTGGTGCAGCTGCAATGCCATGTGAATTTAATATTCAGATCTGATACATTGTTGGTTTCCATTGTAGTACTAAACTTTTCTTCACTATCCACCCAGATCAAATAGATGTCATCTATATATCAGCAATACCAATTAATTGATGTTGCTACTGTATCTCTGTGTTGGTAAAGAACAGATCTGTTTCTACTTCAGCCATGAAGATATTGGCAAAGCTGGGGCTACACAGGACCCCATAGCACAGCCTGACTTTTGTCTGTATATCTCAGAATTAAATAAAGAAATATTTCTGGTCATTGTAAGCTCTAATAATGCAAAAAAGGCAATGTCAGGACCTTTGTATCTGTTGTTGTTAGTTAGAATTCTGCATTCTGCTTATAATCTCCTGGCATGTGGGATGCTGGTATACAGATTTACCACATCTATGGTGCACATATTGCATTCTCAGGCAACGGTGACAGGGACTTTAAATTGGTAGTGTCTTTTAGGAAAGTCTTCAACGATTGTACTACCGGTTGCAGATAAAAATCTAAAAATTCTGCCACTACAGAGTATATGGAATTTCTTGCGGCTATAATGGGCCGCCCCGGAGGATTTTGGGTGTTTTTGTGTAATTTTGGTATAAGATAATACACAGGTATCATAGGATGATCCAAAATTAAAGACTCCATTGTTTTTTATTAGATAAATTGCTGTTCTACAGCTTGCACCAATATAGTGGATAATTCTATCATAAATCCTTCAGTGGTATCTTGGGATAATTTCTCGTACAGTTTGTTATCAGAAAGTTGCTTATAGGCTTCTGATTTATACATGGACATATCCATGATTACTATGCCCCCACATTTGTCGGCAGGGAGAAACACTATATCCTGATATGATCCTAAATCTTTTACTGCCTTTCTCTCACCATATGTCAGATTCTTTTTAGATGGTTTATAGGAGTTGGTCAACTCTATGATGATATTCTCAACATTGGCAGTAAAGGATTTAATGGCTTGGTTTTGGGACAGAGGTTCAAAAGATGATTTTTTGTGAAATGGGACTGTGTATTTCATGCCTTCTTCTGTAGTTTGAAAATGTTCTTTGAGATGGAGTCTCCAATTGAATTTATGTAAATCGACTTTAGATTTGAATAGTTCAGGATTGTTGGAGGGTACAGGAGATAGTCCTTTGTTTAATACTGAATATTCATCTTCAAACAGGGTTTGGGAGGATAGATTAAACTCTATTTCTTCTATTTGTAGGGTTTTCTTCCTTTTCCTCGCCCACTCGCCTCCCCTATGGGTGGTCTTTCTGTGGGGTCTTTTTTTGCGCAGGTAGTTACCCCTAAAGAAGGATTGGAGATGATGACTGTTTGAGATGGTCCCTCTACACATTCCATAACTTTCTAAGTAGCTGCAAGTAACGCAGCCAAGACACCTGTAAGTGCCCGGTTTGCCTGTTAAGAAATGGTATGCACTCTGATTTTCTTATATATATATATATTAATATATATATACACTATATATATATATATATATATATATATATATTGTGGTGAGAGGGGTGCTCTCACACCTTAATTGTCCACATTCTGGTGGTATCAGCTCCCTCCAAGGAAGAGGAAGACACAACCGCTACATTCTGCAGCTGCAATAGAAGTTTGGAACTGCGGGTTTTCTGAGCAGCACAGCTCAAGTGGCAATATGGAAATCTGGGTTTTCCAGGTCGTCCAAAGCCAGTAGGAAATCAGCAGCAGAGGAAGAGTTTAAAACTCTCATTCACCTAGTCTTCCACTAATCTATGCCTGTTAGAAGCCAGTTAGTAGGGAAAGTGACTATAGTGCCAGGGACCAAGGGCTATGCTGGGAGAGCATAGCCAATTGTTGCTGCAGACCACTACATCAGACTGACTGCTAAGAACAAGGAGTGCTGAGGACCTTTTATGTTAATTTACTTATTTTCTGTATGTACCTGTGTTTCCAGGCCTAAGCCTGAGTATTCTGTTCTTCAGTGTCCGCTACCAGCAAAAAGAAACTGTGTATTCACCAGAAATCTGCCTACTTATTTCAAGTACCCATCTTACAATATATATATATATATATATATATATATATATGATACAGATATATAGAAATATTGGCGCACAAATTTTTAGATTCCTTCTGTAAATAGTCTTATGACAAGATTGTCACCAATTAATTCTTTGTGATACTCGTGAATGCGAAAAAAACACTCCTGATGATAATAGGTGGCTGCAATCTTCTAATAATCCGTGTGGCAACGGGAAAACAAAGGTGCTGAAAAATAAGAAAACGTGCGCCGAATAGTGTAGTATTTAAAGAACGGCAATAAGTGCTCAATATAGGTAATGTGCGTACCAAACAATAACTTTCAATAAAGCTTATCTGATGTCCAGGTCATCCTCCCATGGTCAGGAAACAACACTGCCAATAGATTCCGGATATCAATCCAAAGACAGGTACCCTCTTAAATGGACCTTAAATGAAAGGGCTCCAACCAAGCCCATACACATATTATGGTGTAGTAATTTCTTCAGCCATTTAGAGTGGATAACAAATAAATATTTCTGCGTACCAAATAAAGCAAAATGTAGTGCATATAAAGATAAGCTTCTTCCTGTTCTGTAAGTTACCAGTGATCACCCTCTACTTCATACATCGGGGGTATCCAGCCTCTGCCAGCTGCTCCATGGATCTGTGTTTGTATTCATGATTCTGATGCCATAAGAGGGGGGCCCAGAATGAGCACTGCATGAAAGGCCAGTGAAGGAATATTCAGCCAGGCACTCTATCCTATCATTAGCATGTTTCTTATGAGACAACCATGTGAATTGATTGGGTCTAACCTTTTTTGAAGACAGTTTTGATATACTCACCTCTTGATTTACCACAGTTCCCTGTGGGATCATGAGGGTAATATCCGTCTTTTGAGACTAAGCCCATTTATTTGAGACTAAGCCCGTCTTTAATAATATATAGTTGGGTTGTAGTACCAATGGATTAATTTCAAGAACTAACCATATTATAGGCGGTATCACAATAATAATAAAAATAAAAATAAAATATAAAATATACATGTCTATATGTACACATGATCTTGGATTTAATACAATAATTTAATACAATGAGTTTTTTATTTAATATATAGATTGGCTCTATATAATATATATATTGGCTCTGAATGTTAAACACCAGTGGATATAATGGCTTTACTTAAACTACGGTTTGGTGAGCCATGATGTTATTGTTTTTAAGGAATACACTTTGTATTTTATATGTAATATTATGTTATCTGTGGTTGCTAGGTGATGGGTATAGATGCTAAAGCATGTGGTGTGCGCCGTCGTTAGGAACATCATTGGAAGGCGCCGATGACATCATTGCCGGTCACCCCGGCTGAGCTCCCGCGAACGGACATTTGGATGCACGTGGTGTTGGTGAAGGGTGTATATAAGGTAATATGTTTTGTATTGTTTGTATGTATATCTTGAGGACAGTTTGGATTGGATAAACTGAAACGTTGATATCGCACTGGTCATCATTTGGAGTCTGAGTGCCGCTCTACGGGGGTATTTGTGAGTAACTTTATTGTGGAAGCACTGGACCAAGTTGCTTATTTACACTGTGAGTGCTGGATATACAGCAATATATATTACTGGACAGTTGGATTGGTGTTCTAATGTCCATATCAGGGCACCGGTGACATTTTTCCATTTGCCTATGGATTACACATCTTCACTTTATTGACAAAGATGAATTTTGCAGGATTATTTTGATCAATCAAGTTAAATTGTTTATTACTGCATCTTATATCCACTGTAGGACAGTGTACAAGGGACATTTGCCTATTAACTTTGGTTTTAGTTTGGTAAATGTCCATTGAAGATGGCAGAGGGGGTTAATGTGGAATGTGAAATTGGTTTTAATCCTGGTAATTACCCTGTGGGGGATGCATTTAATTTTTCTGCATCAGAAGCTGAGGGCATTCTGTATAAAGAAGCCTTGGCTGATGAGGCGGAGGCCCTGGGCAGTGATATATTATATTGTGATCTTCTCCGTTTAAAGAAAAAGAAGTTGACTTTAAATTACACGGAATCTCTCTCAGTGACTACTATAAATCTATGAAAATACCCAGGGGGTTTAGAGTTAAATATTGTCCAACTATTGGCCGACATGATCAGGCTTTTTGCAAAAGATGGATTGCCATATTAAATAAGTGTTCCTATGATCTTTTATTATTGGTGATAGATCAGTCTAAAAAGGAATTAGCTACTATTGTTGAAAAGATTGAGAAATTTGAAGCTATCAATCTGCCGATTTTGCAGGCAGACAAAGAGATTGATTGGATAGAGAAATTTAGCAATCAGATTACAGTCTATAAAAGGGAACTTATTAAATTCAAAAAAGAAAAACTCCAGAAAGAAAA
Source organism: Taudactylus pleione (assembly GCA_031769625.1). Taxonomy (NCBI): domain Eukaryota; kingdom Metazoa; phylum Chordata; class Amphibia; order Anura; family Myobatrachidae; genus Taudactylus; species Taudactylus pleione. Next base: position 10,932,032 of record JAUIMM010000185.1, read on the forward strand.
TATGGACTATGAACGTCATCAGGTGTACCAATGGCTGTCTGGGGGACTTCCTGAGCCTGGGAGGAGAAAGCCCTTCTTTAGGAGAAATAATCGCTTTAATAGACACGAAGGGGAAACAGACTCATCTCAAGAGCTGTATACTACCACGAGTGACACTGATGTGCCAAAAATGTCCTCCAGGAGAAAACCATCAACCCCTTTAGGGGTTACAACCCATATGCTAAACCCTGCGGCACCAGACACTATAGCAGACGTGGGAGATAAAATAGGAGGGGCACGACATGGCAAAAAACCTCCGATTCCACAGAGGAAGTAGTTATTAACCTTTCGTCACATGCTTTAACTAACAGCGAAATAAATCTACTTAATAAAGGTTTATCCTATGTCCCTATGATGGCATTTAACAACTTCGAATGGCAGAAGGAGAAATACTGCCTACAGAGGAGTCTTAAATGAAAAGAATATTTTCGAAAAAATCCCCAGCCTGGGGTTATACCAATACAAAAAATCCTTGATAAACTTAATAAGCTGAAAGTGAAATCAACTTTTGAACCATTTTCTACCAATGCAACGATTAAAACCTATATGAGATCACTAGATCATGAAGTGAATAATATGGTTAATAACAATATCTCTAAACCCCCTAATCTCTCAGTCTTAGAAAGACAAGTATTGCACTCTCTATCCGAAAATAAAACAATCACAATCTGCCCGGCGGATAAGGGTTGCAGTATTGTTCTGCAAGATACCGTTGACTATGTGCAAGAGATCATGAATCAACTTAGCGATACTACAGTGTATTGTAGATTACAGAGTGACCCGACTAGTCTATTTAAGCAGGAACTAGTGAATTTGTTAAATTTAGATAAAGATGCATCTCTAATTGACGAGGAAATGTTCTCAATATTATTGCCTAGTTGCCCTATAATACCAATTATCTACACATTCCCCAAGGTATAAAAGGGTATTAACTCCCCTCCGGGACTTCCTATTATGTCGGCGAGGGGGTCTTTGTTCCAACCTACATAAATATGGTTAGATTCGATATTACAACCTTTGGTACAACAAAAACCTCAGTTTTTGTTGGATATGACGATGCTTCTTAATAAATTGAAAGTAATTAATTTGGGCTCTGATACAGTTTGGTTTATCATGGCAGATGTGACCAGTTTATATACGGTGATTCCACACTCTGAAGGCATATCTGCGGTGAAGAAACTACTAACTGAGAATAGCTCTATTAATGTGTCAAACATTGAGATCTACCTAGGATTTTTGGAACTTATCTTAACGAAAAATTACTTTTCATTTGATTGTGTTTTTTATCAGCAAGTAACGGACTGTGCCATGGGCTCTTCTGTGGCTCCGGCATATGCCAATTCATATATGTTTCATATTGAGGAATTGTTATTTTTTCAAGATGAGGAAATTAGATCGAAATTGGTACTGTATGTGCGATTTATCGATGATCTATTGATACTATGGAGGGGCTCCAATAGTGAATTTAAGAATTTGATGGATACACATAATGGATCTTCTAGCCCAGTTAAATTCACTTATGTTATGAATTTGGAGCAAATTGATTTTTTAGATGTAAGTATCAGCAGGGATGGTGAAAAAATAAATACAACTTTGTTTAGTAAGAGCACAGACCGAAATACTCTGTTACACTACCAGAGTTCACATCCGACTAGTCTAAAACAGGGGTTGCCCTATTCCCAAATGATTAGGATATGCAGGATTAATAATGATATTGTAAAAGCCAGCTATCAAATCAATGAAGTCATTAAAAAATTCCTAACCTGTGGCTATGATAAGCAGTTACTTGAATCTACTAAAAATAAAGTTGTGGGAATGAATAGAGAACAACTTCTTAGTAACAATAAAAAAGCTAAGAAAAATAGTGATGAGAAATTCCCATGGGTAACAAGGTTTAATGCATCATCGCCCTTAATTAATAGAACATCGAAAGCATTATGACCAATGATTAGATCAGATGATGAATTAGGACTCAGTAATGCTGCTTCAATGCCATGCTATACAAGGGGAAAATACCTGCATGATTTTTTAGTTAAAACTAATTTCAATTCTAAACAACTTGAAAGGCTGACCCATTTTTTACAAAAAAAACAGATGGGATTCTTCAGGTGTGGATGTGTGACTTGTAATATTCCTAATTCCAGGAGAAACATTTAACCATCCACATTCAGGTAAAGGATATACCATTTGTCACCATTTAACATGCAATAGCGTTTACGTGGTTTATCAGATTATTTGCCCTTGTGGCTTAGCATATGTGGGTAAAACCCAAAGAAAATTTAAAGAAAGGATGGCAGTACATCGATCATCTATTAAGGCAGCATTATCGACTAAGTATAGTGACAAACTGGTGGCCCGACATTTCCTGGAATGTAATCACCCCCTAACCTCACTCCGCTATAGAATGATAGATCACGTCCCCCCACTTGTGCGTGGTGGGGATAGAGAAAAAACTTTGCTTAGACGTGAGGCTCAGTGGATCTATAGATTAGACGTAATATCGCCACGGGGTCTTAATGAAAACCTATCATTAGCATGTTTCTTATGAGAGAACCATGTGAAATGATCGGGTTCTAACCTTTTTTGAAGACAGTTTTGATATACTCACCTCTTGATTTACCACAGTTCCCTGTGGGATTGTGAGGGGAATATCCGTCTTTTGAGACTAAGCCCATTTATTTAAGACTAAGCCCATCTTTAATAATATATAGTTGGGTTGTAGTACCAATTAATTAATTTCAAGAACTAACCATAATATAGGTTGTATCACAATAATAATAAAATTAAAAATAAAATATACATGTCTATATGTACACATGATCTTGGATTTAATACAGTAATTTAATACAATGAGTCTTATTTAATATATAGATTGGCTCTATATAATATATATATATATTGGCTCTGAATGTTAAACACCAGTGGATATAATGGCTTTACTTAAAGTTTGGTGAGCCGTGATACATCATGTTATTGTTTTTAAGGAATACACTTTGTATTTTACATGTAATATTATGTTATCTGCGGTTGCTAGGTGATGGGTATAGACGCTAAAGCATGTGGTGTGTGCCGTCGTTAGGAACATCATTGGAAGGCGCCGATGACGTCATTGCCGGTTGCCCCGACTGAGCTGCCACGAACAGACATTTGGATGCACGTGGTGTTGGTGAAGGGTGTATATAAGGTAATATGTTTTGTATTGTTTGTATAAATAAACTGAAATGTTGATATCGCACTGTGACTGGTCGTCATTTGGAGTCTGAGTGCCGCACTACGAGGGCATTAGTGAGTAACTTTATTGTGGAGGCACCGGACCAAGTTGCTTATTTACACTGTGAGGGCCGGATATACAGCAATATATATATATATATATATATATATATATATTAGGGGTGAGCGGGTTCGGATTTCTGAAATCCGAACCCCCCCGAGCCCCCCCGATCTGAGTCCGATCCGAGTCAGGCTCAACTTTTCCCGCCTGACTCGGATCTGAAATCGAGGCAAAACGTCATCATCCCGCCTTCCGAGTCTCGCGGGTTTTGGATCCTATATAAGGTACCCGCGTCGGCGCCATTTTCTCACTCGGCTGTGGACAGTGAAGAGGGAGGGTGGGAGTTAGGGCTGGCTGGGCTGTGTAGTGTAGTGTAGTGTAGTGCTGCTGTTGTCCACTACTTCAAAGTCCATAGGGGCTGGCTGTGTTGTGCTGTGCTGCTGTTGTTAATAGGGGCTGTGTCCACTACTTCAAAGTCCATAGGGGCTGGCTGGACTGTGTTGTGCAGTCAGTTCTCCATAGGGGCTGTGTCCACTCCAAAGTCCTGTGCAGTGTCCCAGTCCTAAAGGGGTGCTGTAGTGTTGTCCAGGGGGTGCTCTGTCCATCAGGGGTGCTCCCCCCAAGTGCTAAAAAAATAATATATTTTCTGTGTTTGTGAATTGTGTGCGCAGTAGCCGCACGTGCATCAACAAAGTAGTGCCAAGCGTGCGCCTGTGTCATAAGTAAAGGGCCAGCTGGCTTGACCATTAAAGGGTGCTGTAACCCCCAAAGTACACTCCAGTCCAAACCAAAAAAAAAAATATTTTCTGTGTTTGTGAATTGTGTGCGCAGTAGCCGCACGTGCATCAACAAAGTAGTGCCAAGCGTGCGCCTGTGTCATAAGTAAAGGGCCGGCTGGCTTGACCGTTAAAGGGTGCTGTAACGCCCAAAGTACACTCCAGTCCAAACCAAAAAAAAAATTATTTTCTGTGTTTGTGAATTGTGTGCGCAGTAGCCGCACGTGCATCAACAAAGTAGTGCCAAGCGTGCGCCTGTGTCATAAGTAAAGGGCCGGCTGGCTTGACCATTAAAGGGTGTAACCCCCAAAGTACACTCCAGTCCAAACCAAAAAAAAAAATATTTTCTGTGTTTGTGAATTGGGTGCGCAGTAGCCGCACGTGCATCAACAAAGTAGTGCCAAGCGTGCGCCTGTGTCATAAGTAAAGGGCCTGCTGGCTTGACCGTTAAAGGGTGCTGTAACCCCCAAAGTACACTCCAGTCCAAACCAAAAAAAAAATTATTTTCTGTGTTTGTGAATTGTGTGCGCAGTAGCCGCACGTGCATCAACAAAGGAGCAGCGCCAAGCGTGCGCCTGTGTCCCATAAGTAAAGAGCCGGCTGGCTCATTTCTTAAAGGGTGGTGTAACCCACAAAGTGCACTACTCTCCAGCAAAAATAAAAAAATATTTTCTGTGTTTGTGTGCGCTTTAGCCGCACGTATATATCAATATAACATAAATGGAGGACCAAACTTTCTCCGATAAAAATAAAATAGGGAAAGATCAAGAACCACTTCCTCCTAGTGCTGTTGCTGCTGCTGGGAGTTGTTCTTCATCCCAGAGAGGAAGTAGGAACATCACTACTTTTACTAAACAATTGACCCTCCAACAGTCCCTAGCGATGAGGATGAAGTACGACAGCAGTCATCCTGAAGCAAAACGTATAACTGAGGCCTTGACTGCTATGTTGGTGTTAGACGTGCGTCCGGTATCCGCCATTAGTGCAGTGGGATTTAGACAATTGATGGAGGTAGTGTGTCCCCGGTTCCAAATCCCATCTAGATTCCACCTGCATCCTCAAAGCAGCAGTGACAAGCGTGCGTCTGTCTGTTAAAGGATGGTGTAACCCTCAAAGTGCGCTCCACAAACAATAAAAATATTCTTCTTTTTTTTTCTGTCTTTGTGAAATGTGTGGGCTGTAGCCACACCTGCATCCTTAAAGCAGCAGCGATAAGCGTGCGTCTGTCTGTTAAAGGGTGGTGACACCCTCAAAGTGTGCTACACAAACAATAAAAATATTGTTCTTTTTTTTCTGTCTTTGTGAAATGTGTGGGCTGTAGCCGCACCTGCATCCTTAAAGCAGCAGCGACAAGCGTGCGTCTGTCTGTTAAAGGGTGGTGACACCCTCAAAGTGTGCTACACAAACAATAAAAATATTGTTCTTTTTTTTCTGTCGTTGTGAATTGTGTGGGCTGTAGCTGCACTTGCATCCTCAAAGCAGCAGCGACAAGCATGCGTCTGTCTGTTAAAGGGTGGTGACACCCTCAAAGTGTGCTACACAAACAATAAAAATATTGTTCTTTTTTTTTCTGTCTTTGTGAATTGTGTGGGCTGTAGCCGCACTTGCACCCTCAAAGCAGCAGCGACAAGCGTGCGTCTGTCTGTTAAAGGGTGGTGTAACCCTCAAAGTGCGCTCCACAAACAATAAAAATATTCTTCTTTTTTTTTCTGTCTTTGTGAATTGTGTGGGCTGTAGCCGCACTTGCATCCTCAAAGCAGCAGCGACAAGCGTGCGTCTGTCTGTTAAAGGATTACATCGGTGACAGCATCCAAGTAGGCATGTCAGACAGTCCGTACCTGTACTGGCAGGAAAAAGAAGCAATTTGGAGGTCCCTGTACAAACTGGCTCTATTTTACCTGAGTTGCCCCCCCTCCAGTGTGTACTCCGAAAGAGTGTTAGTGCAGCCGGGAACCTTGTCAGCGAAAGGCGTAGGAGGTTGCTTCCACAAAATGTGGAGAAGATGATGTTCATAAAATGAATTATCATCTCTTCCAGGGAGACCAGCCTCCAGAACGTACAGAGGGACCTGTGGTTGTGGATTCCAGCGGGGACAAATTAATACTCTGTGAGGATGAGGATGTACACAACACTGAAGAGGGTGAGGAATCGGTGGATGAGGAGGATGAGGACGACATCTTGCCTCCGTAGAGCCAGTTTGTGCAGGGACAGATTAATTGCCAGCTTGTTTCGTGGGGGCCCAAACGAACCAATCATTTCAGCCACAGTCGTGTGGCAGACCCTGGCGCTGAAATGTTTGGTTTGTTAAAGTGTGCATGTCCTGTTTATACAACATAAGGGTGGGTGGGAGGGCCCAAGGACAATTCCATCTTGCACCTCTTTTTTTTCTTTGCATTATGTATAGTTTGGGGCCTAGTTTTTCAAACTGCCATCCTGTCTGCCACTGCAGTGCCACTCCTAGATGGACCACGTGTTTGTGCCGCCCACTCGTATCTCTTAGCATAGTCATCCAGCTACCTCGGTGCAACCTTTTGGACATAAAAACACTATTGTGAGGTGTGAGGTGTTCAGAATAGACTGGAAATGAGTGGAAATTAAGGTTATTGAGGTTAATAATAGCATAGGAGCAGAAAAACCCACAAATTCTGTGATTTTAGCTGTTTTTTTGCTTTTTTTCAAAAAAATACAGATCCAAAACACAAAACCCAGAACCCAAAACACGGAAGGGTGGTTTTGGCAAAACCAATCCAGATCCAAAACACGAAGAAAGATCCAGATCCAAAACCAAAACACAAAACACGAAAAGTGGCCGGTGATCCACAGCTGGGTTTGAGGGTGCAGCTTTGGGGAACTGAGCTTGCAGTAGAAGCCCGGCACATGCACAGAACAGATTCTTAACATGCGCAGAACTTCTAACATCGGAGTAGAACGCAAACCATCGGGTTTGCACACTACTCTGAATCAGGTCCGCAATATGTATAGCAATATCCACTGTACTGTAATTAGTGAACACTGTGAATTTGATTCTTTAAGATCCCAGTAACTAAGTATGGATGAGAGATGTACTCTAAAACAGTCACCAGGTGGCAGCAGTGACTCAAGATACAGAAGTGCTGCTAGAAAGATATTGATTTCAGTGTGCAGTCTAGGAATAGAACTATATGAATAAAAACAAACTGTCAGAGTCTGCTGTGGGAAAAATAGCACTGAGGTGGTGGGGGCAATGTTGAAAATATGCCACAGATAAAATGCAAGATCAAAATCATGATAACGGCAGAATATAACTGTGGTACCCCCATATGTACACAAATGCGGTCCCCTTTTATTTTATTTTTATTTACTGGTCTTATAGACCACTGTGGTAATGTAAAACACATCCTTATTCATTATAATATTATATTTATTATAATATTAGGGCTGCTGAACCCTAGCTCACCCCTGCACCTCTGTCTACAGTGAGGCTGTGCAGAGCAGTGGGGAAAACTTGCCGGCTGGTCAGCAATCAGGGAGCCCAGGAAAGTGACTCTCATCTCATTAATGCAGTGATCATAGGGGGCTGGCTGTTACTGGTAGACCAGGGCCACTCAGAGTGGAGGGGCTTAGAGCAAAGGAGGAGCCCAGCCACGGACTGGGGAATAAAAGGAGCAGCGCTGACAGGACCAGGGTTCCCTGCTGTGGAGGAGAAAAAAGCATAGGTGTCATCATAACATAGTTGCTGACTTTCTGGCTGCTCCTTTCAGAAGGAAGCAGCCAGATCAGCAGGGCAAGGGGGACGTGCCGGCAAAAGAGTGCATGGCCGGGTGTGTGCCTGACGTTTGTAGGCATGACAAGGTCACGGTCACATGATCACGTCTTTTTGGCCCAGCCCCTGCTACACAATGCCGATAATACTGGCATCGTGAAGCAGAGGGCGGGGCCAAAATGATTAGATTCAGTGCGAATCATGTCACTGCCCATCCACTGCGGGGGTGTAACAGGTAATTGAGGCGGTGGGGTTGGGGGGATTGGCGGCCGTGGGAGGCTTGCCTGCCTTTCCGGGGGGCTGGGAGTTGCACCCGAATATCGGGAGGCTCCTGGCCGATCGGGATGGCAGGCAACCCTGCTTAATAATGGGTGCAAGGTGTGCGGTGCACATGGGCCTTCACCGCACACCCTGCACCCATAGTTAATAATGTACTTACCTCCCTGCAGATTCCAATGTGCTGCTCCACAATGCAGGACTGGTGCTGCAGAGCAGCAAAAACTTACTGGGAAAATGGCAACCACCATGGCAAGGGCCCCTGCCTCTGCTTGCTGATTACCTCCACCGCCAGACACACAGAGAAGAGGGGGACGTCCTACCTGCCACTGCTGACTGGGACCCGTGAAGAAGAAGAAGACCCCTATGACTGAATGAAAGGGAGTGCTTAACTGTCTGCTGTGTTGCTGGACTGGAGAGGACCCCGCTGGAGATTGACCATCAGGATAAGAGGACCAAAGGACCTCGCTGCCACTGACCAGACCCTTGGAGAAGACCTGAAGTCCTGGACTTCCCTGGCAGAGTAAAAGACAGCCCCAGCTAGTGGAGACCTGATGAGTACCCCTAGAAATGGCATCTGGATGAGGGACCTGCTGCAATTGAAAAGAGCATCGCCGCACTGGCAGGACCCTGTGAGTGAGGCCTGCTGCTGCTTACTGGGCCTCTGGAGCTGTGCAGCTGTCCCGCATCTGCTTGCAGACTGCCGGAGAATGGAGTGCAGCCTGGTGCAGTGTTTTGTATCACAGGCAGTGCTGGAGGTCGGAGGTGGCAGAAAAGCCACAGCATGGGGTGAGACACATTGGTTTAATTTCAGCCTCTTCCACTGCATACCTTTGCCCCCCAACATAAAATTGTTCCGACGCCCCTGCCTATGGTGATAGGTTCACCCTAGCCCCTGTAAACTCGATTCAGGGGGGAAGGGGGTCTGAGGAAAGGTATTTGGTATTGTACATTTTGCTGAAGCCTTGCATAGTAGTTGTGCATCTTTGCCCGCTGTGGCACCTGCTGCTTTTAATGCTTCATTTTTATGACATGCTAAATACCTTATGTTTTTCAAATGTCACTTTCTGTAAAAGGCTTGCTAATGCGCTGATTATATAATTTGTATGTGACCTCTTTAGCTATTTCCTCTATGCTTGTTAAAGGAATGTATTTCATGCTAATGTGAGTTGATATCTGCAAAAGGTTAATTTAATACCATTGAATTTAAAAACAAGTGTTATATGCTAATTGTCAGTTAGTATCAGTAAAAGGTAATTTTTTGCCATTGTGTTTTAAAACTTCAAGGGGTACTGTATATTTATTAAAGTGCTGGTTTTTAGAAGTGGAGATGTTGCCCATAGCAACCAATCAGATTCTAGCTATTTTCTTCTAGAAGGTGCTAATTAAATGTTAAGTAGAATCTGATTGCTTGCTATGGGCAACATCTCCACTTCTAAAAACCCACACTTTAGTAAATATACCCCCCAAGTGTTACATGCTAACGTCAGTTGGTATTCGCGAAAGTGGCTACCATTGCTATTGACCTTTACTGCTGAAAGGTATACATGCTAAGATTATTTAAAATTTACAAATGATCCTAATAACCTGGTCATTTTTGGGGTCAGTTTGTCTGGGTATCAATCTCAACTAGTGTATCAGTGTCAGATTAGTGCATTGTAAATTTTTCACAGCCTACTTGTGTCATTTCTGCTATTAGTCTGTGTGCCCTTGAGCTAAAGCCTGATAATTAAAGATGAGCGGGTCCGGTTCCCTGAGAACCGGACCCACTCGAACTTCCATATCTGAGGCGAGATCCGAGTCCGGCTCGGGTTCTCCCACCTGACTCGAATCTCAAAGCAAGGGAAAACATCATCATCCTGCTGTCATATTCTCTCTGGTTTTGGATTGTATAAAAGTCCCTCCCCACGGTAATTGGTGCCATTTGCTTGCTGAGTTCCGGGCTGTCAGGGCTGTGCTTCATCCAAGAGGGGCTGCTGTGTATATCAAAGGGCAGTGGCTGTTGTGTCCATCTAGGGGCTGCTGTGTCCATCCAGGGATGGGGCTTGTTAGAGTTTGTAGGGATAGTTACCCCAAAACTCAGTCCAGCAACAGTCTAGAAGACTGGGATGTAGCAAAGTAGTGTGGGTCAAATAACGAGATGCACCCTTTGGTTGAGTAGCAGTCTTTGGACAGTGTGGCAGCCTCTGGGCTGTGTAGCAGCCTTGAGAGCTGGAATGCTTGGCTAGATGTGGCCTTAGGGCTGAGTAGCAGCCTTTGGCCTGTGTAGCCCCCTTTGGTGCGAGACCCATAATGACGGCTTGGCCATCGTTATTCGGGTCTCGCGCATGCGCGCGACGGAGCTGCCTCCGTCGTGCGCATGCGCACTTGGCCAACATCGACCCATTTGTGAGCGCTCAGCACTCACGAGCGGGTCTGAATTAGGCCCTGAGTGTGGTCTGTGCCATCTGGATGACACAAGCGGCAGAGAACAAAAATGCAGACCCTGCCGCCCAGATGATACAAACGGCAGGTAGTATATGTGTGGACCATGCCCCCTGGATGACATATATGGCAGGAGCAATAAAACTGACTGGATACTGGGAATTTGACTGGATAAAGGAGACAAATGCCAGAACCGGAAACATGTGAAATGCTATCACCGGCATCGGGGAAACATTTGTACCAGAAGAATATAGATGCAGGAGCCCATTCAGATAACTCCTAGAATGATGGACAAGAGGTAGGAGGAGTTTCAAGCAAATGCTTGCCAAGTGTTCTTCTCACCCTGCATTTGTAGTGTGGCAGCTTGCAACAGTACCCCCCCTTGATGAGGGGTTAAGGAACCCCAAGACCCCTTAAGGATAGCCACATGTAAGGCCCTTTTGGAGATCCAGGAATGCTCCTCTAGAGCATAGCCCTTCGAATGGACTAAGAATTGTAGTTTGCCCCATGAAAGTCTGGAATCGAGTATATTTTCTACCACAAACTCCTGGCGACCCTGAACAAGACCTGATGGATGCCTGGCAGAATGTTTAAAAGAAAATCTTGAGTAGAAGAATACTGGTTTAAGAAGTGAAGAATGAAATGTATTATTAATCCCGAGTGTCCTGGCTAACTGTAAATGCAAAGCAACTGGATTGACCTGTGAGTTAATCTTGAATGGACCAATTCACTTGGGACCCAGTTTTTGTGACCTCTTGCAAAGATTAATGTTCCTGGAAGAATGCCACACCAGGTCTCCCACTTTGAATTTACATGGTCTACGATGCTTGTTGGCTCAGCGCTGAGAATTACCAGTTGCTTGGAGTAGGGCATGCTGTACCTTCCTCCAGACTGCCCGAAACCTTGAAACAGATGAGGATGATGGAACTCCAGTTTGTTTGGTTTCGAAAGAATTACTTCTAGAATGAGTCCCAAGATGACAGAAAAATGGAGAAACAGAAGAAGCACAATGGCAGGAATTAGTTAAAGAAAATTCAGCAAATGGCAACAGAGAAACCCAGTCATTTTGATATTTTGAGATGAAACAGCGGAGGTACTGTTCCAAAGACTGACTGGCCTGCTCCATCTGCCCGTTGGACTGTGGATGGTAACCCAAGGACAGACTCACGTTGAAACCAAGGTCAGTACAGAAACATCTCCAAAACCGGGCAATGAACTGAGACCCATGATCCGAGATGATGTCTGATGGGAGCCCATGAATTCTGAATATATGTTGCAGAAATAAAGCAGACAATCCTTATCTGATGGTAATTTGGTAAGAGGCACAAAATGAACCATTTTGGAGAAATGGTCAACCATCAGCCATATGACCGAACAGCGAGAAGACAAAGGAAGATCAATGACGAAGTCCATTGCAATGTGGGTCCAAGGCTTCGAAGGCATAGGCAGAAGACAATGCAGGCCTGAAGGAGATGTCTGGAGAGTCTTTTTCTGAGAACAGACATTGCATGCAAGAATGAATTCCTGAGTATCCTGAGTCATGGATGCCCACCAAACAGACTGTGACAAGAGCTCCAAAGTCCAAGCAATGCTTGGGTGACCCACCGCTTTAGAAGAGTGGAAGTCCTTCAAGACTGTTTTGCAAAACTTCTCTGGAACAAAGAGAACACCTGGCGATTTTTCAAGGGGAGCTTTGGACTGACAAGTCCTGAGGGAATCTGCCAGAGTTCTGGTCAAGGCTCCAACAATCTTGGACATCGGAATGATGGTTTCTTCTGATGAAATTGCAGGCTGGTCAAAAGAAAAACTTAGAGACAGGGTGTCCGCCTTTATGTTCTTAGACCCGGGCCAGAAGAAGATAATATAATTACATTGGGTGAAGAATAGAGCTGTAAGAGCCTGCCTTGCGTTCAATTTCTTGGCTGTTTCGATGTATGTCCATGAGAACCATCACCACATGATTAGCCCCCCTCTAACCAGTGCCTCCAGTCCTCAAAGGCCCACTTTATGGCTAGAAGTTCTAAATTCCAACATCGTAGTTCCTCTCCGTGGAATCAAATTTCCGGGAAAAGAATGCACATGGATGGAGCTTACTATCCCTGAGATCCTTCTGAGAGAGGACAGTCCCCACTCCAACTTCTGATCCATCCACCTTAATGACAAATGGCAACTCTGGATCAGGATGTAGAAGAATTGGAGCTGAAGCAAAAGCCTTCTTGAGCATCCTGAAGGCTTCAATAGCAGTAGCCGACCAATTAGCGACCTCAGCTCCTTTCTTAGTCAGCTCTACGATGGGTGTGATGATGGAGTAGAAAGCTTTAATGAATCTGCATTAATAATTCGCAAAGCCCAGGAATCATTGGATGGACTTCAACATAATGGGCTGCTCCAAATCCACCAGGGTCCATGGAGAAACCTTGCAATGAGATAATATAGCCTAATAATGAGACTTCTCTCACATCAAACTCACATTTCTCCAGTTTGGCATACAAGTTGTTGTCCAGTAATCTCTGCAGGATCTGTCTCACATGGCTACGATGTTCTTCCACAGATTTGGAATAGATGAGGATGTCATCCAAATAGAGCACTGCAAAGATTCCCAAAAAATCTCTTAACACTTCGTGGAACATGGCTGGAGCGTTGGAGAGACCAAATGGCATTACTAGATATTCAAAGTGTCCAGATTGGGTGTTAAAAGCTGTCTTCCACTCATCTCCATCTCTGATGCGTATGAGGTTGTATGTGCCTCTAAGATCAATTTTGAAAAAATAGAAGCCTCATGCAGTTGGTCAAAAAGAATGGAGATGAGCGGCAAGGGATACGCATTCTTGACTGTGATTTTGTTTAGACCATGGAAGTCTATGCAGGGTCGGAGTGTTCCATCCTTCTTCTGGACAAAGAAGAAACCTGCTCCAACTGGGGACTCAGAAGGATGAATGAACCCCTTGTCTAGAGCCTCCTGAATTATTCTTGCATTGTATTATCTTCTGGGATAGATAAGGCATACAGTCTGCCTTTAGGAAGCCTGGCACCAGGTAATATGTCAATGGCACAATCAAAAGGATGGCGAGGCGGAAGAACATCAGCTTTTTTCTTGGAGAAAACCTCGGCTAAATCATGATATGGAGCATGGATACAGTAGCTGAAGCTTTGGGTGATGCAGCAGCAGCAAGGTGAACAGGTCGAGACAGACACTGGGAAAAGAAGGTTGATCCCCACTCTAGGATTTCACCAGTTTGCCATTGTATCACAGGGTTGTGTCTTTTCAACAGGGTAACCCCAGGACAACTGGAGCCAGCAGATACTGAAGAAGGAGGAATGATAAGTCTTCCTGGTGCGTGCCAACAGATAATGATATGGGTGGAGTCCGGGAGACAATAGGAACTTTGGAAAGTCTTGCCCCATTAAGACCGATAACCGACACGGGAGTGGATAATGACATGGGTTTCAGACCCAAGGTCTTGAAAAAGGACATGTCCTTAAAGTTATCCGCCGCTCCACTGTCTACGAAGGCCGGGACAGAAACTTGAGGGTAGATTGATCACCGCGGTGATAAGGACAGAATTTCTGGAGAGATGGATGCAAGGACTAGATGTACCTCTCCTAACACATCCAGATCTTGCCTTTTCCCATCTTGACAGGACAAAGATGGGCTACATGTCCTTTACCACCACAATAGAGGCAAAGACCCAACAAATGTCACCTATGTTACTCTTTGGCTGGTAGATGAAATGCTCCCAGTTGCATTGTTTCCTCCGGCTCAGATGAAGCTATCTATAGCAGAAATCATGGAGTCAGAGGCGGTAAATTCTTTTCAACGCTGCGCTCCTGGAGTTGCCGTTCAATGAAGATACCTAGATTCATGAGGTTATCCAGAGAATCCGGAGAAGGATATTGGACCAGGATATCCTTAATTTGCTCCAATAACCCCCAGCAAAACTGTAAAGGCGGGTCATTCCAACCAACATCCACGGCCCACTTATGGAACTCTGTACAGTAGTCTTCAGCGACCCTATTCTTCTGTTTTAATGACCTGAGACTGGCCTCTTCCAAGGCTGCTTTGCCAGGATCATAGTAAAGCAGCCCTAATGTGGCAAAAAATTATTCCACAGTCTGTAGTGCTGCCATACTGGAGAGAAGACCAAAGGCCCAGGTTTGAGGGTCTCTCAGTAATAATTAAATAATAATTTCTACTTGTTGGACCTCTGAGCCTGAAGATCTGGGTCAGAGGCTAAAATAGAACTTACAGCTGTCACACTCTGCTCAAATTGTGTGACTTACATTACCATTTGCTACAGGTCAGGATTTTTGCCTGACGTTGTTCAAGAACCATGCACTGACATCACCATCATGCACTATGTCAGCTGCTAGCATTCTTCGAGTGGGAGTGCTCCTGCCTCAGCTGACCTCAGCAGCCTATCAAGGACTGGCAGCTGATTCATATACCCTGTGAGAACTCCCACTGGTGCCAGAGCAGAGTTTCTTCCCAGTGTTAAGTTCTATCCTGTTGCTCCTTTGTGCAGAATACCGTCACTGCCATCTGACTCAATATCTACAGTTTCTGTGTCCTGATTTGTGTGCTGCTGTATTCCAGTTTAGGAATCACAAGCTGTTCCAGTGAACTTACTCAGCAAACATCATTAGCAGTCTATTATCCTGCTCAGTGAAATCACCAGCTGCACTGATTAGAGGATTATTGCAATCAGCCTCGGCAAATCTGTTCTTGACCCTGGCTTTGTTTCTGACCTGCTTCTGTCTAATCCCTGGTACTGCATTTGGTAATCTGGTTTGACCTTGGCTATCCTCTGTGACCTGCACACGTCTGCTCCCTGGTACCTTGTTGTCCGTTTTGGTTCTGACCTGGCCTGTTCACTTTGCTGAAAGTCTTCTCCACTCCATCCAGAATTCACCAGCACCTGTATAGGGGAACCTAAAAAATATTGTGACACTGTAAGTGGAAAATGCATTGTTTTCGTAAAAATTATTGTCACACTGTATGTGGAAAATGCAGTGTATTCGTAAAAAATATTGTCACACTGTAAGTGGTAGCGCAGTGTGTTATTCTTTTCTTATTCATAAAAAAATATTGTCACACTGTAAGTGGAAACTTCACAATTTTACAATTTAATAACACAAAGTCAGCAATAAAAAATTGCAACTTTTCACTTCTTTTCTCAATCATGAATAAATTATTAATCTACACGCTGACTACAAGACCACAATAAAGTGCTAAATAATGTGCATAATATATTAAACATAATGACATCATAAATGCCTCAGCTGAGATTCACATAAACATATTTTCAAAAGGTTAAAATAGAGGATTTGGTTTAAAAAATGGAATAAAGCTGCTAAAACTGCATTCTCTGATTAATAGTGTCCCTACTCCCTACCCATAGGCCCTCTATCTGAATTTCAGTGAGTCAGAGGGGCAGCTCCATGCAACTATATTCCAGAGTGCAGCTGCTCCTCCTGTAGCCCAGGTCAGAAGATGTGTAGGGGGTGTGGTGATATGGATTAAAATGGAGCTCACATTCACTAAAGTGGACAATGAATCCCCAATCTAATAGGGAGCGTAGCTGTAATTTATGCACAACACAGGATGGGATAATGATATAGGCTTGGGTGCTGGTATAATCTGGGGTGATGGTATAGGCTGGGGTAACAATATAAACTGGGGTTATAGGCTGGAGTGATGCCTGGGCATAAAACTAGAAAAGCCACATCTTGGGTGTGGAATTATTTTAACCCAAATCCTGACAACAGTTGTGAAAGCATCTGTACCATTTGTAAAGCCAAAATTAGTAGAGATAGGGACCTTAACCATCTATGAACATCCACCCTGTTACGTCATCTGCAATGATGTACATTATGATCATGTATTGTGATCATCAATGATCTACATCATAACGTCCTCTGTAATTTTTGCACGTAATTGACGGTAAAGGTCGTTCTCATAGAATTTTTAGTTCGTTTTGATGGACATCATCTTTTCCACATTTTAGGGAAGTAGCCTCATTGGCCGATCACTGACAAGGTTCCCGACTGTGCTGAAAACTCTTTCTGAGTACACACTGGAGGATGGGCAGCTCAAGTAAAGCAAAGCCAGTTTGTGCAAGGGCCTCCAAATTACCTTTTTTCCTGACAGTAGTCAAATGGACTGTCCGACATGCCAATTTGGATGCTATCATTAAATTTTTTTAAATAGTCTTCAACCATTCTTGAATGGTGACCGTATCAGATGGAGTCATGGTAGAGGTGTCATTAATTGTAGGCAATTCTGACCCGATCAGATATCAAAAGTTAAAACTTGGTTGTGTTGACTCATCTGCATCACCAGTGGGTGTTTTGAAAGATTAGTTTTAATTTGCTTATCAACAGCTCTTTACTTCTCTTCAGATCTGTGTCCGTTGGGAAGAAAGAAAGTTTTGAAAGTTTAGTTTTAATTTGCTTATTAACAGCTCTTTACATCTCTTCAGATCTGTGTCCATTGGGAAGAAAGAAACAACATCTTCATCCCTTCTGGGATGAAAATCCACTCCCAGCAGCAGCAGCATGCATGACGCTCAAGGATTCTCAAAAAAAACACAATGTAAAACTTAAACCTTAAATTTTGCATGTGCTCTGTTCTGCTTGTCCACATATCTGTGCTGGTTAAGTGGACAGTGGGTACAACAATAGTTTGGAGGCCACTAACTGTTTTTTTTAATGTACCTGTACAGGTTGGGAAATGCTTTTCAAGAATTTTGCAAAGGTTTATTTAACAGGCAATTGTTTTGGAAAGCACTCTTCCTGGTCCCCTTCTGGGATGAAAATCCACTCCCA
Source organism: Taudactylus pleione (assembly GCA_031769625.1). Classification (NCBI taxonomy): domain Eukaryota; kingdom Metazoa; phylum Chordata; class Amphibia; order Anura; family Myobatrachidae; genus Taudactylus; species Taudactylus pleione. The sequence continues at coordinate 10,949,385 of JAUIMM010000185.1, forward strand.
GCAGCAGAAGCAGGCATGGCGCTCAAGGATTATCCTGGGGTAAAGACTGATTTGAATGAGTAAAATATTTTTTGTATATGCCTCCCCTAGTCTTCTCCCTCATAAATTTACTTTGGAATAAAAAAATTAACTAAAATTTACTACCAATCAACCCTTCCTGTCCCCGCTTTCAACTATATACATACTCGAATTCCCTCAGGCATCTTGAATAATAAAAGCATTTGTTTCCTGATGTGCGATGTTTGAAGTTGAACTGCCACATGTTTATGCCGCCCCCTGCTGCCGCTTAGCTTAGTCATACAGCTAGCTTGGTGCAATTTTTGGGCCTTAACTGAATGAAAACAATATTGTGAGCTGTGTGGTGTTCAAAATTGACTGAAAACAAGTGGAAAATAATGTTATTGAGGTTAATAATACTGTAGGAGCAAACAAAATCCCAAATTATGTGATTTTAGCAGTTTTTATAATTTTTTGATAAAAAATACAGATCCAAAACCGAAAACCAAAACAAGTAAGGGGCGGTTTTGGCAAAACGAATACAGATCCAAAACACGAGGAGATACAGACCCAAAACCAAATACGGGGGTCGGCGCACATCTCTACTGATAACCAGAGATTGTGCCAAATTATACCTGAGGTATAGCCAGGGTTGCCGATATTCTGGCTGTCCCTTCCAGGAGGCAGCAGCCAGATTGGCATAGCAGGTGGTGGGGCCAACACAAGGGGTGGGACCGGATATATTGCCGTTAATTGTGGGCAAGATTACTGACACAGTGAAGCAGGGGGCAGGGCCAAAATGACCCTACTGCAGGAGTTTCTCTTGTTAATGTGGGGGGGGCCGCCGGGAGGCTTGTCTGCCTTTCCAGGGGGCCGGGAGCGGCACCCAATTTTTGGAAGGCTCCCAGCTGAATCAGGAGGGTAGGCAAGTATGGATATAGCACACATACACCTGCTTGTCAGTGTCCAACACCTGCTGCATAACATTACTGCCTGTGCATGTGTTACACTGCTGAAGTTTGCTAAATAGAGACTGTGCTTTGACATATCCTGGGAACTGCACTCCTACTGCTGTACTTCATTTTTCATGGCCTACCTGTGTAATTTCTGCTAATGTGTGTGCTTTTAGGATAAGCCTGTTAATTAGAGACTGTGCCAAGCTATACCTGTAAAATAGCACACATATACCTGCTTGTTAGTGCCCAAGGCCTGCTGTATATCAGAGCTGCTTTTGCACATGCTACACTGCTAGTAATCATTGCTGCGCCCATGCACTTTAAGTACTGTCACCATATATACTATGCAAGCTAATATCATCACTGTGATTTCATCAGAGTAAAATTAAGATATCCTGTACTACCAATCCAGTCAGATGGTTGTTTTAACTCAGTTCTTATTAGAATTGTGCAGTTTGGTTTTGCTGAAAACCGAACACACCCAAATTTTGGGATCCTGAGTCCTAGCTCAGATCGCTTCCTTAAGTTCAAATCTTGGATCTCTGGATTGCATGTAAACAGATCCATATTACATGATTTTAGCTGTTTTTAACAATTTTAAAGAAATCCAAAAGAGAAAAAAATGAAGAACACATAAGGGTGGTTTTGCTCAAACCAAAACACGCACATCTCTAGTTATAGATATTTTTTCCTTCTATCAATTTAAGACAACCAGCAGAGGTCCTTCATTAGATGGCACATAAGTGGGTACACTGGTCCATTTTGATCGGGATTCCCGATGGGTACACTGGTCCATTTTGATTGGGATTCCCAGCCACAGTGGTGACCCTCACTCAGTGCAAGGAGGGCTGTACTGGACCCCCCTTGTGATGCCACTGCCCAGCCAGGTATACACAAGGAGATGGTCCTTAGAAAATGTGCTACGTTTAATGTATGCAAGGGAATTGCCTATAGAAGCCAGGTGCTGTAGTCTAAGATTACTAGAGCCGACTTTTCCAAAGAGCTGACTAAGGGCCTGATTGAGAGCCGCTCGTAAGTGGCCGCTTGTTCGTTCCGAGCGATGTTTGCACAACTGCGCATGCGTACGGATCGTAATACACATGCGCGAACCAGTCAGTGCGGCCGAAAATCGTTTGTTCGCTAAATAGCAAATGCCTGCTATTTTGAGTGACAGGAGGAGGCGTATGTGGGTGGTAACAGGGGAAGGTGCTTGAAAATGGGGAGTGGAGATCCGAACGCAGGCGTGCTTAAAGGTCAAAACGGGTGTTTTATGGGTGTGCATAATTAATACAGCAGCATCATTGACCACGTCACTGGGTTATTTTATAGTCAGAACTGCTCGCATGATTGCGGTAGGAAAAACCAACCACAAGAATAGCGAGCAGTTCATACGCTGGTCGATGTACTCGATTAATCTAATAAATAGCGGACATGACGTAGGATGCGAGCGGCCAGGGGGCGTAGTTTCCCAAAAAACGACCGCAAGTTTTGTTCGCTCATTCAGACATAGAGGCGTGAACAGACCGCAAAGAGCGAACAGTTCATTTGAATAGCCACCCCTTTTTTCTGAACGAGCGAGCGCAAATAGCGTCCGGCTCTGAATCAGGCCCTAAGTCCATGCCTTTATGTTCATAGAAAACTTGGACTGCTAGAATGGGGACATAGGGTGCCCTATAGTCAGGTTTAGGAAAGGAATTCTGACACAGAACTTCTTACAGAACAGGACTGACAATAGTTCTTTACATGACTATGGGTGGGATGTTCGAAGTATTGCATCTGCGATGCGGTACATCCCGCCTCTCTTCAGGTAGACACCATGGTTGATTACCGTGGTATGTACCTAGAAATGCAATTTACCTCACAAAAGACAGCTATCCTGGTCTTTTGCAATGCCCCTGGACCAGTGGCGTAACTAGGGTCTTTGGCGCCCAGGAAAAGATGAAATATGGTGCCCCACTGTGTGCACGTGCAGAAGGAGAATAAAGTGGGCCTGGCCACATGCTACAAGGGGCGTGGACACTGAAAAAATTGGGCTGTGTCAACATGACATGCCACCATTTCTCGTCACTCTGGGAATATTGTTTTCCATTCTCTATGCACCTTTATGCCCCTTATGCAATACCCCCAGTAGTAGTGCACTTTAGCAATGCCCCTAGTAGTAGTGAACCTTATGCAATGCCCACTGTCTTAGTGCCTATTATCCATTGTCCCCAGTTGTAGTGCCCCCTTATGCAATGCCCCCAGTAGCAGTGCCCCTTATGCAATGTCCCCTGGAGTAGTGCCTCTTATGCAGTGTCCCAGTAGTAGTGCCCTTAATGCAGTGCCCCCAGTAGTGGTACCCATTATGCAATTCCCCCAGTAGTGCTCCTTATGCAGTACTCCCTGTAGTAGTGCTCCTTATGCTGTGCCCCCAGTAGTGCCCCTTATACAGTGCCCCAGTAAAGCCCCTTAAACAGTGCCCTAGTAGTTCCCCTTATACAGTGCCCCCAGTAGTGCCCCTTATACAGTGCCTCCAGTAGTGCCCCTTATATGGTGCCACCAGTAGTGCCCCTTATGCAGTGCCCCCAGTAATACCCCTCATAAAGTGCCCCCAGTAGTGCCTTGTATGCAGTGCCCCCAGTAGTGCACTTTATACAGTGCCTCATATGCAGTGCCCCCAATAATTCCTCTTATACAGTGCCCCCAGTAAAGTTACTTAGCATCCTCCCTTTCCGTGGTACCTTCAGCAGTCCAGATGGGTAAGCCTAACTGATTGCTAATTCTATTACTGAAGAGCTCAATGTCTGAGAGAGTGGAGGGCATCTCAGAGTGTGTCTAATACTACTGAAATTTCTGTATATTCTGCAGTAACCATTTTTACATGACTGTAGTGTGTGCCGTGTAAAATAAAGGTATCATATCTTTTGAGTATTTCCTGTGCAATCCAGGGTACTCAGAAAGACACAGGGGTTCCATGCAAGAGCTATAACTGCTGCCTTCCTGAAGGTGTTGATGGGCAATAGATTGTCGAAGCTGGATTAGTGGCTGAGACGGAATCAGCGTAAAAATTAGCGTGCGTTACGCCATCTTGCGAATGGCAGCTAGACTCCATATTAAAAAATAAGAATCTGCAAGACGCCATTTTGCGACCAGCGCCATTTTAAGTTACAACTCACGAGCTAAGTACAGATGGCAATGTTTTTGATAATCAACCAAAAACAACTAGAAAACAGCCTCCTAAGAAAAGTAAATAGAATAGACAATACACCAGAATACTGTGAGTGTTTTACATACAAATTGGGAATCCCTGTATATAGACAAGTATAGTTGTGGCAATTGTAATATAACCCAGACATTGATCTACACAATTGAATTTTTCTGAATCCTAAACAGGTTTTAGTCTAACTCCCAGACAGAATGGCCCCACATTTGTAACACATTTGCATTACAGTTTGAAACTGTTAGTAAGGAATGAGATATGTGTGTGTATGTATGTGTCTATATATATATATATATATAAATATTTATATATATATATATGTGTTAAATCCATCATAGATAGAATCTCATGCATAAACACCACACATTACGCACAGTTGCGCTGCTAACATGAAGCACAGTAGCGAATGCACAAAATCCTGCATGCGAACGCTGTTTATTAGCTGCATGCATGCACATCTGCCACAAATCAGATAAACATAACTAGCGTCTTTTCCCATATCCCTAATACTTACATAATGCACACTTACACAAAAGGTTCCATAGCTATGAAGTAAAAGATCCAAGTTTTATTCATTTATTACAAATGCTGTGAAATAAAGACTATTTTGGTATCTAAGGTTTAATATGTGATAAGTAAGCCGTGTTTGATATTATACTGATCCGCACTTTATCCACAGCTTTCCGGTATAATCGGTGTGAAGATCGGAATATGCATTCTCAACTTATGGACCGTAGAGATATAAAGCACCAAAATGTATTTTGTGAAACCAACAGACTAGATTTGCATGCAGGGGAAAGAGAGGAGGCAACAAGCTGTTAGAGGCTGTTCTGTGTCCATTTGAACCAACCTGTTAAATGCCATGTAACAAATGCACCCGCATTGGGAACCAATGGGATCAGCAACAAACTCCTCTATTGTGTTGTCTATTTCTGGGGGGTATAAATACGTGTGCTCTGACCCTGGGTTTCTAGTCTATTCTGCTGATTGCTGATTGACGGAGGTCTCTAGTTGATGCCGGAATCTGGTCCCAGAGCGCTTGCGTATGTATGACTGTATCTTGGGTCTGTTTAATTCTTTGCACTAAATTGTACTTAGATCACAGCGTGTAACTAACTGTACTTTACTTGTATAATACTTTGTGCTTTGGAACAAATGCTCAAGGTCTAAAGTCTTTATTTTACTGTATGACTGCGTACGCAAATAGCATCAATTTTAGAGGTTTATAGGCAGGGTTTAGAAGGTATAAGTAGGTGCGTATAGAGGTTGAAATTCAATATCCTTAAGATGAAAATAACACTCACATAAACCAGGTATCCTCAAAATCAGGTATTCTTTGTGACCAAGGTGGCATAAAAAATATATCAGTATGTTGATGCTTGCCCCTCTGTGCATGAGCTTAAACTCCATGACAATGTTCAATGGAATGAATACAACTCTTACCCATTCTTGAAGGACCATAGAATTTATCACATAATTTCTGTCATCACAAGAATTTATTATGTATTAGGTGGTGGTGGATGGTTAAAAAAATGGTGCACTTTATACCATAAAGTGTCACGCTCAGGCTATGCTGACCCTCTGCCAAGGTATTGGAAGATGAGGATCCAGGTTGGGAAAGGAACATGAGGCGAGGAGCCTGGATAAATGACTTCCTCATCCACTAGTACCAGATGTTGGCTAGTCCTGACCAAAGGCTCAGAGTCTAACTTACTGGGAGGTGTTCAACAATTACTTCTCTAAGTGGGATTTGGGCTTAAGTTGCACCCAGCAAGCAGGTCACGGCCCTTTGGTCAGGTCTCCAGCACAAGTAGGAAAATGAAGAACACTTATCACAGTGAAAGCAAAGGAGAAAGATACTGGAAGTTTGTACTGGGGTAATGTAATGAGTACACACTCTGTTGATCCTGATGCAAGGCTGACACAGGAGAATGGCACTAGGAGAATGGTATGATGAGATGGTACTTGGATGATGTACTTAGTATACACACTGTGGCTTCAGACACAGAAATGGCACAGGAGAATGGTATGATAAGATAGTACTTGGATAACGTACTAATTACACACACTGTGGCTTCAGATGCAGAATTGGCACAGGAGAATGTTATAATGAGATGGTACTTGGATAACGTACTAAGTACACATACTGTGGCTTCAGATGCAGAACTAACACAGGAGATGACTCTAGGAGATTGTACTAAGTACACACACTGTGGATAAACACTAGGAACAAGTCACTAGGAGCAATGGAGCTTGGGACCTGGAACGCTGCAACAGCAAGTCTTCACTGAAAGTAACAATGATGTACAGGCAACTTCCTGTTGTCAAGAGACCGGTTAAATACCCTAGAAGTCCATTGGAGGATAGTGTCAGCTGACAGCAACCAATGCTACCATTGGGTAAAGGGCTAACCGTCGCGCTGAGGATTATACCTTTGACCACTCAGGAGGTCAGGGGAAGCCGGCGCTGAGGTGAGTAACGGGCGATCCTAGGCCGCAACCTGACAAAAAAAGATATGATCAGCTCCACAAACTACACAAAAATTTCTTAAGCATATCTTTCAACTACATGGCTGCCCAAGAGGTGGACGTAAAGCAGTAGCAGCTGCGACTGCATAATTCTGTTAGCGCTACAGCTGATGGGCTGTGTATTGAGATGCCCACTGGCTGCAGCTCTAATCCTCTGGCAGTGACCATAGGGATGCATGTGCAGTGCATCTTGGATGTATACACATAAGTAAAACATCAGGCGCTTGCGCATAATGTTTTACTTGCATCCAGGTCTGAATCAGGCCATGAGAGAGTCCACCAGTGTCTGGGACAGGTGTGGTATGACAAGTTAACATTCAGAATGTAGACAGATTGTTGACATGGATGTTATGTTGACAGAAAGTTCATAACATCACATGATGTCGATATCAGAATGTTAACATTTTTAGAATATCTTGCCTGACCCTAACCCTATACCCCAAAACTGGCCTCTACCCTAATCCTAAACATGTACTGTCATTTTTCTGACCATGTCAACATTTTGACCATGTCATTTGTGAATGTAAAAATTTCACATGTTGATCTAATATCCATGTCGACATTCTGTCAACATTCTGAACATGTCGACATACTGACCATATACCTCTGGCACAATTTATAGGAATTTATGTTGGATTCCAGCAAACCAGTTGGATTGACTTGATTCTTATGTCAGCTTGTTTATAACAATACTGAGCCACAAACCAAGTCCATTATTTTCAAATTATGGAAATCATTCAAGACTGTTGCTATCCACAATTTCTGATTCACAAGTAAATATAATGCTCAGACTGAAAGAGACTCAGAAACTTTACAAATACCAATCAGCTACATACCTCAGACCAGCTTCAATATTTTTCATTGGTGACAAGGGTTGGCTATCCATAAAAAACATGAATCTAAGATGTTCATCAGCCACGTTGTCAGACATATGTATTGGTCCATGTATGGTCATATCTTTACCAATGCCACCTGTGATAAAGCTGTGCATTTCAAATTTATGTACCATGTCCCTTTTGTGTTCCATGTATCCCAAGTAAAGCCTTCATTGTAACCATCATCACACAATCACCAAGATTCATGAGCTTGAATAATTTATTGCAAACTTTTGGATATTCGCATATAGCATTAAAAACAACAATACTTTATAAAATGTTCATTCCCCCTAAACTGATCCAAGCTTTCAATTACCAACATCCCACTAAGCCTAGAGCACCTAAAAGTCGCTTATTCAGGATGGTGGTACTGTCACAAACTTTTGCATTAGCTGAGTCCATGTATAATCTGCAGCCTGTTAATTATTTAGAGCTTGAGAGGTAGGCAATTTCTTATTGTAGAACCTTCACCTACTGCACCAAACTTTGTGGACAGAGCCTTGGGCGTAACTACCATAGGTGCAAGGGGTGCAGCTGATATGGGGCTCAAAGCTGATGGGGGCCCATCTTTCTTGTCAAAGTTACATGTGTTATATATACATTTTTCACCATTGGGTGCTACATAGGGGCCCTTACAACCTTTTGCTATGAGGCCTTCAAATACCTAGTTACACCCTGGACACAGCCCAAATTGTTTTAAAATTGATGTGAATAATGTGCATTTGATTACTAAATAAATGGGTTACAAATATCTGAACAGCAAAGAGTTAAAACAATATCCTTACGACCAATAATTTAGACATAACAATTTTATTCTTTAAATTCCTAAAAAATGCAATAACTAAATAATTTATAAACTTCTTTTTAAAGCATATTTATTTTTTATATCACTGTCATGTTGTTTATTTATCCTTTCAATCAGACAATAGTGTCCTTACTGAATTGTATAAAACATCAATGCAGATAAGGCAATGTCTATCTCTTTGAATCGCGAGTAATTGGTGTTATGCTTAAAATATTCAGGAGTTCATACATTTTAGAAACAACTGAGTAGAATTAATATATGAATAAGGTTCACTTGCAATGCAATACATTTTCAGAGAAATGTTTGGAAACAGTGTAATTGTGTAGTTTTGTGATCTACATGGTGCTCCACCTGGAGTTGGCTATTGTCCTTGGTTTCTGTTTCTTTATGGTGTGATTGGATCCTACAAATAATTTAAACACAGTGCATTAATCTCCAGAGAAAACAGAATTGCAGCTATCAGTAAACCAAACACCCCATTTTAATTCTCAAATAATAAAAACTGACATGGGTAAATGCTATCATGTGAAGACAATGCATCATTTTTAAAATATATATTAAAGGGAGTTCAGTCATCCAGTACAAGGATATAGAAGCTAGTGACACTATATCAATACCTTCTACATGTACAGAACAATAAGAGTAGAAAAAGCAAAGCTAGGCTAACAAGTAGGAAATCCATATCAGAAAATGTCCTTCAGTACCCACTTACTCAACCAGGCAGGGGTGTCTGCTCTGAATCATCTGTTGTATTGCTACTGCTCACCATGCTGGCCCCTCTCCAGCATTTTCTCCAGAAGCAGGCCACCCCGCTGTGCTTGGGACTCTCTCTAGGAGGATCCAGTATCTTCTGCAACTTCAACTGTCACTCCGTTGACTGCTACTGTCATAGGGGTACAAAATATTAATTGGCTCTGTCTATAGAATCTTTACTCTGACAGCAAAATCTGCCTGAGAATTAGGTCCTTCTAGCGGTGTTTTTCCTCAAGGCAAAAGGAAAGACAAACTATGCCTATTCTCGGGCACCCTTTCACAAAATACTGTAAATACGATGTTGATATAATGAATGAGCATAAAACTTAACATTTAATGAAGAACCTTTAAAAGAGTTCTACCCTATAGGTAGAATGTACAAAGTGAACAAAACACATAAAAAACACATAAGAATAGATCCATTTGGGACGAATATATTCAATTAGATTTATAAGGATGAATGTTCAATTAGGATCAAGAGAGTGTTAGGATCTGCGGGTAGTGGATCATCTTGTTGGCAGGTTAAAGCCATATTTGTGACTGGGATACTGCATCTAATCCTGTCTTTTCTGTGTACAGCTCATAGCCTGTCATTCCTGCCTGTCTGTGTACTGATCTCATGTGCTCATTAATTAACTAGCTGTCTGTCAGAGCAGGTACACACATGCCTTTGATTAGGAATTACTCTCCAGGAATTGTCTCTGATTGGATCCTGCATCTCACAAGTATACAGCCAGCCCTGCACTCACTGCCGTTTATATTGTCTGACATGCTGTGTTTGTTGGTCTGTTCTCAGAAGTCCTAGCCAGTCTTCCAAGTTTTACAGTTCCTGTTTATGGAGTCATTTTCCCAGCTTCCAAGCTGCACCATTACACAGACTCTTTCCCAGCTTCCAAGCTGCACCATTGCACAGACTGTTTCTCGGCTCCCAAGCCTCTACATCGGCCTCTGGCCACTACTGGCTCTCCAACCACATCCTCGGCACCTTGCTGCACCAATGGCTCCTAAGCCATATCATCGGCTCCCTAGCAGCAACATCGACCTCCGGTCATTCTACTGGCTCTTCAGCCGCACCATCGGTTCCTTAGCCGCACCATCGGCTGCCTAGCCATACCATCAGCGTTCAGCTGCACCGTTTGTACTTTTAAATATTCTTTCATACATTCTTGCCTGTTTTTTGTGACAATAAAGTCACTTATGTTGATTTCACCCTACGTCTCCTGGTGTCTCACTCCTTAAGGTATTCTGGTTGTCTTGAGCCCCAGACAACCCTAACATTATAACCAGCCAACAAAACAGACACTACTGGAGTGATTTCAATATGTTCTCTGTCCTGTAAAATCCTGAAATGGGACTCCAAACAAAATGCTGAACCTAGAGAGCATGCAAACACTGCTGCTACAAGCCTTCCTTGGATTGTCATCTTGCGTGGATGTGCCGCAGCAGAAAATTATTCAAGCCTCCCAGAATTCATCGAATGCAGCTAACCATTGCAAAACTCCATCTGTGGAGGAAAATTTGGACGGCACCCCAACTGTAAACTGTTGCCTCAGTTGTCTGAATTAATGAACCCTGAGTTATTACAGGAATTTTGTTTGAAGACAGAACAGTTACAAAATTTGTTGTACGGTACCAATCTGTTAATACAAAAATGTTTGGGATATTCACCAGACTTTGAAAAGACTCCATCCTTCCTAACAGTAACCAAAGAGGTGACGGTCTCCATTCTCCCTATTTCTGCAATGTCTTCCTCTATGCAGAAGGAAAGAGGTTGTTGGAGCTACTTATGACCCAGGCTCTCTGAAGCCGAGTGGCAACGGCGTAGGGAAAACCTCCTCTGCTTGTACTGTGGGAGTGCTGATCATTTTGTTGGAAACTGTGCTTTATGTAAACCCAGAAAAGAGGACCAGCCTCAAAGTCTTAGGCCTGAAGTTAGCAATTCACTTTGTATGCCTATGCATGCAACAGACTCTGTAATTCCCGAAAAAGGTGCCATGGCCCCCCAAAAAGAACCAGTTATTTATAATTGGGGTCCCATCACTAGAGTACCAAATCTCAAGTTGGGGAACCAATTAAACAAAGACTCTCATTATACTAGCAAGGGTTCAGTTGGTTCTTTCACAGGAAGAACTTCCGATATTAAATTTGATAAACCTCTCATAACCACAGAGACACCTGATTTTCCTACCCCAGGAGGGGTCTCCTCTGCCTGTTCCGGTCCCATCCCAGATTCTGCCTGTTCCTGTCCAATCCTGGATTCTGCCTGTTCCTGTCTCAGCCCGGATTCTGCCTGTTCCGCTCCCATCCCGGATTCTGCCTGCTCCGGTTGTGTCCCAGATTCTGCCTGTTCTGGTCCCATCCTGGATTCTGACTGTTCCGGTCTCAGCCTGGATTCTGCCTGTTCCAGTCTCAGGCCCTGATTCAGAGCTGGATGCTCTGACAGAGCGCTTGCTCTGAATCAGGGCCGTCCTTCTCTTTTTTTAGAGTGGCCTCCTGGCCGCTCACATAGCTGTGGGTTACCGCCCACAGCTAGAGCGAGTGGCCAAAAAGATGGCTGTGATGGTCAAGACCATCGCGACCATTGGGCTTGCGATGAGACCCTTGTAGTAGGGTCTTGTTGCTGCAAGCCCTGGAGTGCTTTTGGCATTATCAGAGCCAAAAGCACTCCCACTGACATCACTCGTGATGTCAGTGGGGCCGGCCCCAGATGGTAGGCGTTCCCATGGGAACGCCTCCATCTGGGCAGCCACGCCCCCGGCACGCCCACCAAAGGGGGCGTGCTGTCTCTCACCATCGACTGCACGCCCCATTTGTAGCGAGACCCAGAGTGATGGCTTGCCCGTCGCTATCCGGGTCTCGTGCATGCGCACGATAGAGCCGCCTCTGTCGTGCGAATGCGCACTTGGCCAGCATCGACCCGCTTGCGAGCACTCAGCCCGGATTCTGCCTGTTCTGGTCCCATCCCAGATTCTGTCTGTTCCAGTCCCGTCCCGAATTCTGCCTGTTCCGTTCTCAGACCAGATTCTGCCTGTTCCGGTCCCAGTCCGGATTCTGCCTGTTCCGGTGCCATCCCGGATTCTGCCTCTTCCAATGTCTCAGTCGTCCAGACTTCAGGAGAGGACTTTGATACGCCAACCTCAGAAGAGGTTTCTGAAGTACCGACTCCAGTAAAGGAGTCTGATGTGCCGACCTCAAGTGAGGAGACTGATTTTCCAACTCCTGAAGCGATTCCCGATGTCCCAGACTTCCAGTCCCCAGGAGAGGACATTGATATTCCAACCTCAAGTGAGGTGTCCGATGTACCTACTCCTTAAGGGGTTCCTGATGTTCCAGTCATCAAGTGGCTTTAGAAATGTGATGTTACCACAAGATGAAAATCTGAGTATTTCTGTTGCTGAGGCCAATGCAATACTTTTTAAGGATGTATTGGAAATCACAGGGGGTGAGCAACCGAAAGAACAACTTTATTTTCAGCTACTTAAAATGAAGAAAAAGGAGATTGATTTCTTCCTCCACAGAGTTACATTGCGGACTATTTCCGCAATAAACAAATACTGCGGGGATTCCGTATCAATTCAAAAACATCCCCACAATAGAGAAATATAACTCTGAATTTTGTTGACAATGGGTGGTTGTACTGAATAAGTGCAGCCACGATTTGATGTTACTCGTCATCGAGGAATCTGGCCGAGAACTATCTTCGGTACGCTCAAAGATTTCCTCCTTTGAGACTGATCATTTGGATATTCTAAAATTTAATCTGGAAACAGATTGGTTAAAAAAATTGGGTGAACATATCGACATGAACTCGTTAAATTCAAAAGAGATAAACTAATGACAGTACAACATGACTATTCAGAGTGCCGAGTATATAGCTGGGTAAATAATCCTGGCATGTCAATACGCAATAAAAACAAGGGCAGATGGAGGCGACAAAAGCATTTGGATACTGACACCTCTAGTGGTGGATATACATCGCTTACTGAATCTGATAATGCAAGCAATCCTCGTACACAAAAGCCCCCTTTAGGGGTCAAGTACCCGCTGGGGTGGCCAATGCAAAAGGATCTGCAGAAAAAACTCAAAGATGTCGCAAGAAAATATATATTCACCTTGTCTAGTAGAGTATTCACTGATACTGAAATAAACATTTTAAACAAAGGATTATCATTCATTCCGTCCAATACATTTAATGACTTTCAGTGGAATATAGATCTACACAAATTTTGCAGACAACTAAGATTAAAAGAATACTTCTACAAACTACCAAATCCTGGAATTACACCACAGGACCAGACGTCATCAAGATTCAAAAGTAAATCTATGTTTGATCCCGTGTCAGTTAATCCATTGATGAAAGCTTCTCAAGGATGATGAATCATTATGTGACCTCTTATGGAAAACAAAAAAAACCAAATTGAGACATTACCTCTCTATAGAGGAACAACAGGCCTTGAAAGATCTACAATCTTATCAAGATATCGTAATCTGTCCTACAGATAAGGGGGGCGGAGTGGTGATATTTAATCTAACATACTATAAAGAGGAAATGTAATCACAATAAGGAGATTTGGCTACATATAAAGAGCTCTCTGTGGACCCCACTAAAATTTTTTAAAAAGACTGGAAAATATATTGAGTGAGGGGGTTGAAAAACAGTTCATCACCAATATTACAACGAAAGGTTTAGTACCAGAATGGCCTGTGGCACCTATTCTGTATATATCCACAAGCATGCAATACATCCTCCTGGACACCCAATCATTAGTGCCAGAGACTCTCTTTATTATACTTTATCCCAATATCTGGATTCCTTCCTCCAAATACCCATACAACAACAGAGCACTTTCCTCAATGATACAACTATGTTTATAAAAAATTGTCTACTATTTCACCATTACCAACTGACTGCTTTCTCTGCACTTTAGATTAGAGATGTGTGCCGACCCTCGTGTTTTGAGTTTGGATCTGGATCTCCTCTGGTTTTGGATCTGGATTGGTTTTGCCAAAACCTCACCTCCGTGTTTTGATTTTGTGTTTTGGTTTTGGTTCTGCATCTGGATTTTTTCTTAAAAAATAAAAAAAACAGCTAAAATCACATAAAATGGGCCTTTTTTTTGTTCCTACGGTATTAATAACCTTAATACCATTTATTTCCACTTGTTTCCAGTCAATTTTGACCACCTCACAGCTCACAAGGGGACCATGAAGCATGCTTTCCGAAAATAAATAAACAATTGACTTAAATAATGCTTTGCAAATCTTCTATAAATGCATTTCCCAACCAGTAGAGGGACATAAAAAAACATAGTTAGTAGCCTTCAAACTGCCATTGTTCCCACTGTCCACTTAACCATATGAGATATATTGTGAACAAGCAGAACAGAGTAGCAAATGCAACATTTCAGACCTAAGGTTTAAATATTACGTTGTGTCTTTCTCCTGGGAATTCTTTCTTGAGTGCCATGCCTGCTTGCTGGGAGTTGATTTTTTTTCATCCCAGAAGGGGACCAGAAAGCGTGCTTTCCAAAAATAAATAGACAATTGACTTAAATAATCCTTTGCAAACCTTCTGTTCTGTAACAGAATTTCACAACTTGTACAGGGACATTAAAAAAACAGAGTTAGTTAGTGGTCTTCATATTGCCATTGTTCCCACTGTCCACTTCTCTTAGATATGTGAATTTTAGAAACTTAGAATGTAGAAGGCCAAAAATCGGGTGGACCACACATGGCTGATTGATCAACCATAGCAACTGGATTAGTGTCATAAGGAACAGGAGGCTGCAAACTGGGTGTCATGTTATGATGAGTTGGCCATATGGCCATATGGGGTATGTTGCTGTTAAGGGATCAGGCTGGTTATAAGTGGACACATTATTATAGTTGTTGTTATTCTGGGTTGCCATCTCCTGAAGGGTGTTTAGTTTACCAACAGACAGAGACTACCTACCTATCTATGATAGAAGAAAAAAAATTTAATTGGGGTCATTATCGAGACCTCCAGTGGGTGTAGTCTGGGAGGTATTGGTTGGCATGCAGGCAGTGGAATAACAAAGGCCTCATGTTGTCTGTGCTTACTATTCTGTATTTCAGTTTGCGATTCAGGTAGGAATAAAGTTGGCTACAGAATCTGGCTGTCTTAGTGCATTCAGGCAAATACAATCCATGAATTCCCTCCCAGACAGATTCCGGACAGATGAATCCTTTGCTTGTAATAATCTTTGGTAATTCCTTGCAAAAGTGGGTTATAGCCAGACACTTTGAAGGCTGTAACTTTGAACTGCTTTATAGAAAACATGTGAATGAAACCTTTCCACACTGCAGAACATGATGAAGAAATCCCTTGAAGTTCAGCACCTAGAGCATCTTTATTCATGTTCTCTGAGGCCTCTCCTAACTGTGAAGAAAGATTCTCCACACTGTTGTCTTCCATTGTGACTTTATAATGGTGATTACAATGTTTACAATGTTGTCCACTGGCTGAAATCCATCTCATCTGAGGGTTGGGTTTTCCCCATGCAAATGAGACAATTCACATCCAGAAGGTGACTCTTATGTTTAGCTGTGGTGTCAGTCTCTATTTTGGCAGAATTAGGCTTTAGTTTTTTACAAATATAGGCTTTAGTTTTTTAGACCATATAACTTTATAAGCTGTTAGGATAACATTTATGCTATGTTTAAGATAAAAAACCCTTTTTGTAACCCAATAACTTAAAAAAAAGTTTTCATTGCAATATTCATGCAGCCCCTTGACAGACAGCAGCACAGCACCCCTGCTCAGCTATGCCGATGACAGGTGTGGCTGACATGCACACAAAAAAAATTGTTTACTTATTATTTTGGGCAGCAGCCCCTTGACAGACAGGAGCACAGCGCCCCTGCGCAGCTATGCCAATGACAGTGACAGCCAGGTGTAAAATTGATAATAAATTAATTAAAAAACAATTCATTGGGTGCAGCCCTGGCTGTTAAATTGATCATAAATTAATTGAAAAATAAATCATTGGTTCCTAAAACAACCATAACATTAATTTAAAATGTCAGGCAGCAATGCCCCAACCAGCACATAATGGAAAGGAAAAAGGTGCAAGATGGAATAGTCCTTGGGCCCTCCCACCAACTTTTATGTTGTATACGAAACAGGACAGTTTAACAAACCAATCATTTCAGCAACAAAGACTGCCAATTTTGGCTGAAATTATTGTTTTGTTTGGACTCCCCATAAAACAAGCTGATCCCATACACAAACTGGCTTTACATTACAAGTTGTCCTCGTCCTCATCATCCCCATCAGTGTGTACATCCTCTCCTTCACACAATATTAATTCATCCCCGCTGGAATCCACCATAGGCGTCTCTGTCATTTTTTATGTAATTGTTGGTAGAGGTCTTCCTCGTGGAATTTGTAATTCATTTTAATGAACATCATCTTTTCCACATTTTGAGGAAGTAACCTCCTACACCGATCGCTGACAAGGTTGCCAGCTGCACTGAAAACTCTTTCAGAGTACACACTGGAGAGTGGGCAACTTAAGTAAAGCAAAGCAGGATTGTGTATGGGACTCCAAATTGCTTCTTTTTCCTGCCAGTACTGAAAGGGACTGTCTGACATGTCTATTAGGATGTTATCTCTGAAATAGTCCTCCACCATTCTGTGAATGGAAACCGTATCACACATCACGGTAGAAAACAGGTTCTCTCAGGCCCAACCAGATGTAATTTTTTGATGAACAATCTGCATGACCAGCAGCCATTCTGTAAGGAAAATTTATTTTTTTCCTGGCAGCTGTTGAAACTGAAGGAGGAGATTATGGCATTTCACATGCAGCTGCAGCTGACAATTTTTTGACCAACAGCTCTTTGCATAGTTTTAGATATTGGTCTGTTGGACTTAAACCTAGGATCCAGAACGGTGGCCAAAATATATTTTTCAGATTTCAATAGATTGACGACTCTTGGATCCTGGTGAAGTGAATCAAGGGCTTGATCCACCAGTCCGACATACTTTACGCAATCACTCCATTTCAGCTCCTCCTTCAGTTTCTCCAGCTGTTTTTGCAAAAGTCTGATGAGGGGAATGACCTGACTCAAGCTGGCAGTGTCTGAACTAACTTCACGTGTGGCAAGTTCAAAGGGCTTGAGAACCTTACACAACACGGAAATTATTCTCCACTATGCTTGAGTAAGGTGCATTCCCCCTCCAGGGCCTATGTCATAGTCCATTATATAGGCCTGGATAGCCTTTTGCTGTTCCTCCATCCACTGAAGCATACAGATTGTAGAATTCCACCGAGTTACTATCTCTTGCTTCAGCTGATGGAAGGGCAAATTTAACAGTACCTGCTGGTCATGCAATCTTCGACAAGTGGTCGCTGAATGTCTAAAATGTCCGGATATTTTGCGGGTCACCGAGAGCATCTCCTGCTCGACCATGTCAATTTTGAAAAAACATTGCACCACCAAATTAATTGTGTGAGCAAAACATGGGACATGTTGGAATGTGCCCACATGTAATGCTCTAACAATATTGGTGGCATTATCCGAAATCACAAATCCCGAGGAGAGTCCAAGTGGGGTAAGCCATTTAGCAGTGATTTCCCTGAGTTTTTCTAAGAGGTTCTCAGTGGTATGCCTCTTGGTGAAACCAGTTATAAAAAGAGTAGCCTGCCTCTGTATCAGCTGTCTTTTGGGAGATGTTGCTGCTGCTGTTGCTGTTGTAGGCAATACACCTACCCAGTGGGCTGTCACAGTCATGTAATCCTTAGTTTGCCCTGTCCCACTTGTCCACATATCAGTGGTCAAGTGGACAATGGGTACAATGGCATTTCTGAGGACATTAATAAGGTTTCATTAATGTCCTTGTACAGACTTGGAATTGCTGTTCTAGCGAAGTGGAATCTAGAATGGATCTGGTAGCTAGGACACAGGACCTTAATTAACTGTTGAAATCCCACTGCAGTAATGGCGGATACTGGACACACATCTAATACCAGCATAGCTGTTATGGCGTCAGTAATCTGCTGTGCAAATGGGTGATTGCTGTCATACTTGTTTGCCCTTGCAAATGATTGTTTGACAGTTAATTGTTTATTGGAGGATACACTACAAGTAGTCTTCTTTCTGGTCCCCTTCTGGGATGAAGATCCACTGACAGCAACTGCAGCAGAAACAGGCATAGTCATCAAGGATCCTTCTGAGGAATCACGGATAGGAGAGGAGTCAATCATGCTTCGAATACTAACATTGGATGCAGCAGAACTACTTCCGATGATGAATGAGGATGTTGATGATGCAGGTGTTGGTGTTGAAGATCGAAGGTGCTTTGATCTCACAGAGAGGGAGCAGGTAGGTGACACTGGACTTGTTATGTTTTGAGTTTTGGAACTTGGTGACACACACTTTGATATTTGATGAATGCACTCCAAATGACGTAACAAGGAGGAGGTTCCTAGGTGGTTTAGGTCCCTCCCTCTACTCACTCTTGCATTGCAATGGGCACATATGGCTTGACAACTGTTGTCCGGATCGCGATGGAAATAATTCCACACGTGAGAAATAGATTTTTTTGTCTTTTGTCCCGGAATGACAACAATGGGCTTTGGCTTTTTCAAACCATGGGCAACAGCTGTTGCCTTACTTACACAAAGGACATCCTCGTCATCAACATCCTCATCACCAACATCTTCATCATCAACATCCTCATCATCCTTAGTGCCTTCAACTACCAAAATATCCTCCTCCTCCATGTGCAATTCCACAGAAGCATCCTCAATGACTATGTGTGCAAGATGTTGACTGCCCTTCCACACATTTACGGTGGGCACACAAATGTTGTAACTTGGAGGATCCTCCAGTACACTAGTATTTAGGTCGGGTTCACACATGGCAACCGCGGACACACTTGCACTCTCATCTGGGATTTGTGATTTCGATTTCTCAGGGCACACAGAGCTGTCTTAACAACTTTCACATTTTTAATTGGACCACCACCACTACTACTACTACAAGCAGAAGGGCTATCAGCAGTCTTCATAAAGAAAGGCCAAGGCCTTACCCTTTCTTTGCCACTTTGTGTAGTGAATGGCATATTGCCAATTTTTGTTTATCTGAAGGCAAATATCCTTTCAATTTTTTTTCTTAACTTCAGTAAAACTTGCTTTACCATATCGATGGTGTTACTTAAGCCCTGGGGCATGGGCCTTCATAGAGGATGAGGAAGTTGATGGCCTTGCACTGCTGGGGCCAGCTACAACATGTGGTTCTTGGCCTTGCTCTCCTGTCATGTGACAGCCCTCCATATTTTCTGCAATCTTCAAGTAGTATCACAATCACCAATAGTGTAGCCAAGGTGCGGTTACAAAATTCACACATGTGCAGTCGTGCACACACACAAAAATATTAGAAAAAAAGACAAATGATGAATTTTATTTTTTGTCAGCTCCATAAGAATTTGGGCCCAGAGCCCTGATTGATCACAACTGGAGTCGGGCAGCACAAGGTTGCAACTTGTGTTGCTGGCTGGATCTTGTGTGCTACTGCGGTTAAGCCTAACTTGCACGCACACACAGAAAAATATAAAAGACACTTTGACTTCCCTGATTTGGCAGGTTCCAGCTGCAGCTAGCAAGCACTACACCAGCGATCATATCCCCTGATTAACTCCGGACCAGGCAATTTGGGAACTTACAAACAGGAGAGAGGAAGTTTACCGGTAAGAGCTACAAGCGGGATGCCGCTCACTATAAACAGACTCAAGTTTTTCAACGAAACTGCATTGCATGCACAGTTGCACTAATACTCAGCTGCAGGAATACTCTGTTTTCAAGAGGGTAATTAAGCTATCCAATGACTATTTTAGCACTGGCGTCACTGGTGGGTGCGGGCCGCACTGGGTGACACCATCCAAGGGGGTGACACCAAAATAGCAGAGCTGCTCTGCTATTTTGGTGTCACCCCATTGGATGGTGTCACCGTGACATGGAGAGAGGAAGGAGAGAGATTGTGGGCTGCCCCAGCAGCTGCAGGAGCGCTGGGGAAGCCCACTGTGTGCCGAGAACAGGAGGCATTAACGCCTCTCGCATTGGCACACATAGGGGGCGTGGCTTCCCCCTTTTGTGAAGCCATGCCCCCTTTCAAGCGCACACGCCTACGGCGCGCAAAGCATTTCAGTCCTGCCGCACCGGGTGTCACAGGGGTAAGTGACGCCTCTGTATTTTAAAAATTTCATCATAACTAAGAGATCTCAGTTATAAAAACATTTGCAATTCCAACTTTCATATTAATGATTTATGTCTTTACAATGTATGTTTTATATTGAATTCTTTTTTTCCTTTTACAAAGCTACAATATATCTTAGAATTTTTATTGTATGAACAAATTATGCATTACCAATGTATTTAAGCATAAAAATTCACCTTTAATATAAATGTACTCAGTGCCATTTTCCTAACAACTTTTTTCCTATGATCAAAAGAGAGGGGTGGGGACCATCTCTGTTTTTTTAGGAACTAGGTAGCAGAGGTCATACAACTGGCACAGCAGTGCGGCTAAATAAACCTCCAATCTTTCATGTCTGATTCAGTACTACCCAATCTGTCCTATTACCTCACCTCCTAGTCAATTACCATTTCCATTGTTAGGCTCATTCCCCTTTCATAACTCACGTAGCACTCAGTCCCCACACTCAAATGTCACCACATCATTTTAAACATGCTGACACCCAACTTTATACTTATTCACTACATAGCAGTGAAGATAGGGGGAGGCAGAGTGGTGCAGCTAGGATGGGAAGACAGTGCGGTGCAGATGGGGAGGAAGGCAGTGTAGCGCAGAAGGCGAAGACAGAGCGGCATGGATGTGGTGGAGACAGCGATGTGGATGGGGGGAGACAGAGTGGTGTGGAGGGGGGATGAGGTCAATATCACGACCACAGGGATTCTGGCGCTCAGAATGCCGGCACCGGAAACCTAACACTTGTCAGAATCCCAGCGTCGGCATCCTGACTGTCTGAATCCCAAAGTAAGTAGCAGGGTTGGGGGGAGAGTTAGCATTAGAGTTAGGCACTAGTAGGAGGGTTAGAGTTAGGTAGTAATCAGGGAGGGTTAGGCAGGGGTGTATCTAGGGGTCTGAGTGCCCCTGGCAAACTAAGGGACTGGCGCTCTCCTTCAATGACTGCTTCTACTAAAAAAAAAATAACACACACTGGGGGTAGTTTAATTCACACATGTGAAGAAATAGGGAGAGTATAATTTTTATTTCTCTTTTTAATATATATATATTTTATAGAACTTACTCTATTGTAAACCGCTATATATAAATTTATTTATGCAAAAAAACACAGGAAAAGCTTGAAAACATTGAATCAAAAACAAACAAAATGCTTTATGGATAACATAATTTACATATACTCAAATTGGCCTATCTATACTGCATTACGCTTTTTAACAACTGATACCTACACTCCACCATTAATTTACTGGGATGATAACCCACATGAATTTTTTATATTATCCCACATAAGAATGAAGACACTCCATATGGATCATGTCTTATTCCCAACACAGGGTTAGCCACAACCTATAAAGATCATTGCCAATCCCCCAAACTGAGGAAAAGATACATTTATTACACTTACACTGGGGGTAGTTCAATTTACATGCCTGTAGAAATAGGGAGAAAATATATATATATATATATATATATATATTATATATTTTTTCTGTTATAACACTTACTACATGAAAAGCACTGTTTATTAATTTCTATGACATCTTGTCCCCCCTTCAACTATGTGATCCCCGATATGCTATTTCTTGAATAGATTCCTGTGGGGGAGTTCTGATCACATTGGGTGAGATTGCTTCCCCTATGTGTTTTGTTACAATTTACCATGACACTGTGTCATCTATGCTATGATTGTTGTTATTGTTTTTAATTGTTCTCTGTTATGATGCATATTCTGACCTCCGGTGTATTGTTGGTTGCCATGGCTGCATCTGATAACAGTTCCGACTATTGGTTGGGCCATCTGATGCGGCTTGCGGCGACGAGTGGGGATACATGTGACTTTGTCCCGTGAGTGTCCGCCCCGTTAGCCGGAAGCACGTGCGGCATCCTCAATCATTGACTGGTGTTTCAACGATGTTGGTCAGGTATTTAAATGTGTTTGTGTTTTATGTTTGTCTATGTCAGTGTCTTGAGAAAGAAGGTATGTCCTCCGAAACATCGATCAATAAAACTGGAGTTTTTCTACATTTCAAGTCTCTGAGTGCCGCCTTCCTGGATCTATATATATATATATTTTATACTTTTTTTCTGTTATAACACTTACTACATGAAAAGCACTGTTTATTAATTTCTATATGTCAACAACACAGGAAAACAGGAAAAGAGGGCATCAATAACAAACAAGATGCATTGTGGGCAAGATAATTTGCATATATGCAAATTACCTTGCGAATAGAGCCTTGTGATTGATGTGGTGCTTGCACTCTTTTCCTGCACAGTTGACATATTGGAATTAGTGAGTGGTGATTGGTATGTGTTGGGTATTGTAGGGGAAGAGATATATTAGGGATAAAAATAAATAAAAAATTACTCTCCCTAATTTTACATATTTCTGATATAAAGGGACATATAAGAAGGCTAATACATATTCACAATCAATGGAGAACACTGGTAAGAGCATAGGAGGCAGAAGGGGACCAGGAATCTTTACTGCAGCTGACTTTGGGACACTGCTAAGAGCAAGAGGAGACAGGAGATCATGTGCTAGTGATGTTGGGCTGAAACACAGTTTAGGCACTAGGGGGGAGGTTAAGGAAGAGGGTTAGAATACTGACCCACAAGTGACAGTTTTCTAACCCTGTCGAGATCCCGATGTTGAGATTCTGACCTCCAGAATCCTGAGTGCTGGCATCCCATCCCATCAAGGGGGTTAATATAGAGCAATGCATATGGTGAGAAGACTAAGTGGCACAGATGGCAGGTCAAAATTTGTTTTAGAATGGCATAGGCCTTCAGTTGCATGGACATGTGTATATTCCAGTGAGCACACAAATCTGTAAACTAGCAGCTCCACCATTTTGTGAGTGACAGCAATCTCACTCCATGAGAGTGCTGAATTTGCAGTTAACCACAACCATATCTGTATTGCGCAAGGAACACATCAATTAAGGCATCAGCCTTAATGACCGGAATTTTATTGCATTTTTGAGTTTGTGTTGTAGAGATTCAATAGTTTTCTGAAATTTCAGAACATTTCAGAACATGCCTTATTGGGATATGTAAAATTATTAAGTTTTTTTTTCTATGGAATTTCATAGCTTTTTTAAAGTTAATATATTTATGATTTAAAATTTAGAAACAAAGAATCTGAGAAGCTACCCCTAGACCACCACTTTTCCCTGACATGTCACCTTCTGCACACCTGCATTTTTCTCATATGCCACCCTCTGTATATCTGCTTTTCCCTCACACCCCAACCTCTGCCCATCAATTTTGTTTAATGCAATGGGGTACAAGGGAGTGAAAACTGAATATGAGGTGGTCAGCAATATCAAAACAGGATGCAAGGCAGTGAGGAAATTTATATGAAAGATCAGTGTTAATGGGATATGGGTGGTGCAGGGCAGCTATAACAGAATATGAGGGTGCAGGACAGCAATAATAGGATCATATCTGTGATGGCAGAACATGGGTTATGCAGCACAATGATGGCAGGACATTGGGAGCTGCCACATATTGATGCCAGTACAGGGGGGGTGCAGAACAGGATGACAGTACATGGGGGTGCAGCAAAGGTTCTACGTGGCCATGCCAAATTTAAGCTCAGTACACATGCCTGGTGACAGGGGAGACAAAGGGGACACCCACACTGGGCCCCGAGGATCAAAGGGGCCCTGAGGATCAGGGACAGAAATAACAGAGCAGCAGCACCTATTAAAACTTTTTAAACAACTGCGGTGTTATTACAGCAGCCATCCAGCCAAAGCCCCACCAACTGACACATTTCCCCACCTTCCCAAGTCAAACACCGGGTCACACTGTGACACGCAGGGGCCGGTGCTCGTCCTCCTTGGCCCGCATCCCCCTGCACCCAGCACCTTAAACCCTCCTGCTTCCTTCCTGTTCCTCTTCTCTCCCATCAGCCTCCTCCCATGTTGTTTAATTTCCCTTTCGCGACACCCCCAACCCCCCTCCCTTGTGACACCCTGACCCTCCCACCTCCCTTCGTGGCACCCCCCCTGACCCCCCCCTCATGGCACCCCTGACACCCCCACCTCCACACTCCAAATCCTCCTCCTTAGTGGTCCAGCTGTGGAGTGTGTCTGCAGTGCAGGCAGATATGAAAATGTTATTAATAATTTTGTACAAGTCGTCGAGTGTACGGCTAACCGGACGACCTTGAGATACTGTATGATACTGTATGTTAATGTTATATAGTTAAAGATGAAACAACCAAACAATGCAAGATATATTGTTCGGTTGTTTGAAGGATTGCACAGTGTGTACGTACTATGCGGCTGATTCAGCAGTGCATGCAAGAGAACTGCTGATCTCAGATTCCCGAATATCGGGAAGCGCAGGACCCATTCTGCGAGTGTGCAGAATGGGTCCTGCATAGTCGTATGCAGCCCCTTCTTTGCCTCTGCCTGATTGATAGTCAGAGGCATTTAAGGGGCGGTGTGGGGATGGGATCAGGATAGGATTGAATAGGAGCAAAAGCAGTCACAAAAGCAGGATATGAATAGGGAAAACAGTACTTGCTGAGCTCACAGGGGCTGAGCCACAACCTTAGGAGAATCTCTAATGTGGGACAATATTTAAGCTTTTGTATGTATTATTTGGATAAGTATTCTTGTTTTGCATTGGCAGGCAGGGGCATCAAGAGCCAGGCCCAGGGGGAAGGGGGCATGGCCTAATCGTGGGAGGAAGAAAAAATTAATAATAATCAGTGCGTCGGGGAGGGAGGCACTGTGAGTCTCTCAGCCCGGTGCAAAGCCCCACTGGAATAGAAGACTGCTGCAGTTGCTACTCAGCAGCCGCAAGCAGTGTCCCACTGCAGCCCAGCACACAGCAGCATGTGCTGGGCTGCTGTGAGATAAGAGGGAGGCGATGGGCCCTTCTAGCAAGCCCGGGCCTTGGTAATTAGTACCCGCTCCCTCCCTCTCGGTGCCCCTGTTGGCAGGTGCAACCACTTTTATCTGCTGAATTCAAATTATTGTCCTTTGAGACTGCTACATATTGGAAAGTGAGCGAATGGGGCATGACAGTGAGCAAAGAAAGGAATCTACAGCCACAAGTTACTTACTGTATTTCATACTTGCCTACACTCCTAGAACATCTGTAAGACTCATCAATTTCAGAGAGTTTTCATAAACTCCTAGGACAGTAGACTGGCCTTCCAGATCCTGCCCACTTCACTGGAGCCTTAATGACATGATTATTGGTGGATCACATCATTTTGGCGCTGCATCCCACTGATCAATGGTCCAAATCACAACACTTAACAGTAGGGAGCGTTGCTGCAATGTTGCAATATGTGGCTTTACATTTCACACCTGCCACTTGGACATCTTGCTCCAATATCTCCTAAAAGGGGAAATTTAAATGTAGGCAGGTATGTGTATATTTAAATCTGCCATATAAACCAGACAACAATTAAAGTTTGAAGTAAAAATTCACTACTAAAATACGGGGATTTGATGTTACATAATTTTCAGTTGTAAGCTTTAAGTACATGATTTCATCTTCAGGTAAAAAAATAGTATATAATATCTAACCAAAGTAGCAAAGAAGTAATATAAAAAAACCTGCATTTTAAATAATATCAGTTAGCCAATGAAGTAATTCCAAGTTCCCTTTCCGTAAAACAATTATGTTTAGTTTACTATTAATAATACAGAATTATGATTTTAAATATGTTTGGTTGGAATAAGCTACTTAAGGAAAAATACTCAGAACTATTTTGTTAGGCAGCATTAAATCTGCAACACAATCTTAATCACCAATGCAAACAGAGATAAAATTTGCATGTTGCCAGGTTTATCAAAAGAGCTTAAATCACATGAGATTTAATTATTTAAGTTTCAAGAGCTACTTTTCTGAGGCATTTACCCAATTAAATCACTGAACGAGCAGTTTAGGAAACTTGTTCTTAATCCCTTGCAGATTTGTGAACTGCAATTGTGTTTTAAACTTATTATTGACTCAAAAGCTAGCAAACATCTATTTTCAACTGTGCTACATTTAAACTCTTTTCACACTTCCGAAATAACCCAGGTTATTGCCGGTTCGCAGCTCAGTGTGAAAGGGTAAATGAAATATAACCCAGGTCAAGTGACCTGGGAATCCGACCCAGGCAGCGACCACGGTTGGACATGGGAACGACTCGGATCCTGGTGCAGTGTGAACGATCCGACCCAGGTTATCCGATCCTGGGTCATGCCTAAAATGAGCTGATTGGTGGCTGTGGAGTAGTCACCGCCCACTTTTTATGAACTCACAAGTTTAGCAGGGCAGACTCTGGTTCAATATGAATGGGGCCTATCCGGGAATAACCTGGGTCGAAGGTAGAGATGTGCGCCGACCCCAGTGTTTTGTTTTTGGATCTGGATCTACCTCTTGTTTTGGATCTGGATCTGGTTTTGATAAAATCACCCTTGCGTGTTTTGGTTTTGGATCTGGATTTTTCTCTAAAAAATCATGAAAACAGCTAAAATCACATAATTTGGGCCTTATATATTAATCTCAATAACATATATTTCCAGTCATTTCTAGTCAATTTTGACCACCTCACAGCTCACAATATTGATTTCATCCAGTTTAGGCTGATAGGTTGCATCCAACAAGCTGGCTCACTAAGCTAAGCGACAGCAGTGAACGGCACTAACATGTGGCAGTTCAGCTTTCAACATGTCACAGAGTGGCACTGCAGTGGTCGACAGGATGGCAGTTTCAGACACTATCAAATTAAAAATATAACTTTTTAATACTTTGTTGCAAATCCTTTGCAGGCAATTACAGCCTGAAGTCTGGAACTCATAGACATCACCAGACACTGGGTTTCATCCCTGGTGATGCTCTGCCAGGCCTCTACTGCAAATGTCTTCAGTTCCTGCTTGTTCTTGGGGCATTTTCCCTTCAGTTTTGTCTTCATCAAGTGAAATGCATGCTCAATCGGATTCAGGTCAGGGGATTGACTTGGCCATTGCATAACATTCCACTTTTTAGCCTTAAAAAAACTCTTTGGTTGCTTTTGCAGTATGCTTCGGGTCATTGTCCATCTGCACTGTGAAGCGCTGTCCAATGAGTTCTGAAGCATTTGACTGAATATGAGCATATAATATTGCCCGAAACACTTCAGAATTCATTCTGCTGCTTTTGTCAGCAGTCACATCATCAATAAATACAAGGGAACCAGTTCCATTGGCAGCCATACATGCCCACGCCATGACACTACCACCACCATGCTTCACTGATGAGGTGGTATGTTTTGGATCATGAGCAGTTCCTTTCCTTCTCTTCTCTTCCCATCACTCTGGTACAAGTTGATCTTTGTCTCATCTGTCAATAGGATGTTGTTCCTGAACTGTAATGGTTTTTTTAGATGTTGTTTGGCAAACTCTAACCTGGTCTTCCTGTTTTTGTGGCTCACCAATGGTTTGCATCTTGTGGTGAACCCTCTATATTCACTCTTGTGAAGTCTTCTCTTGATTGTTGACTTTGACACATATACATCTACCTCCTGGAGAGTGTTCTTGATTTGGCCAACTGTTGTGAAGGGGTTTTTCTTCACCAGGGAAATAATTCTTTTGTCATCCACCACAGTTGTTTTCCGTGGTCTTCCAGGTCTTTTGGTGTTGCTGAGCTCTCCAGTGCGTTCTTTCTTTTTAAGAATGTTCCAAACAGTTGATTTGGCCACACCTAATGTTTTTGCTATCTCTCTGATGGGTTTGTTTTGATTTTTCAGCCTAATGATGACTTGCTTCACTGATAGTGACAGCTCTTTGGATCTCATATTGAGAGTTGACAGCAACTGATTCCAAATGCAAATGTCAACTCCAGACCTTTTACCTGCTTAATTGATAATGAAATAACGAGGGAATAGCCCACACCTGTCCATGAAATAGCTTTTGAGTTGATAGTCCCATTACTTTTGGCCCCTTAAAAAGTGGGAGGCACATATTGAAACTGTTGTAATTCCTACACCATTCACCCAATTTGGATGTAATTACCCTCAAATTAAATCTGAAAGTCTGCAGTTAAAGCACATCTTGTTTGTTTCATTTCAAAGCCATTGTGGTGGTGAATAGAGGCCAAAATATGAAAATTCTGTCAATGTCCCAATATTTATGGACCTGACTGTATATCACCATTTCCACATTTAGGGGAAGTAACCTCCTATGCCGATCGCTGACAAGGTTCCAAGCTGTGCTGAAAACTCTTTCGGAGTACACACTGGAGGGTGGGAAACTTAAATAAAGCAAAGCAAATTTGTGTAAGGGCATCCAAATTGCCTCTTTTTCCTGCCAGTAGTGAAACAGACATTCTGACATGCCTATTTGGATGTAATCTCTAAAATAGACATCAACCATCCTCTGAATGGTGACCGTTTCAGAGGAAGTCACGGTAGACATGTCAGTAATTGTAGGCAGTTCTTTCAGACCTGACCAGATGTCATCATCAGGTTTTGCCGAATGATTTGCATCACCACCAGCAGTGGGTCTCTTACTATTTTTTTCCTGGCAGCCTCAGAAACTGAAGGAGGACATCATGCCATTGTCACAAGCCTCCGCACTGCTAATCCTGTGCGAGGCGAACACCGGCCCAGCATTCGTTGAGACTCTGCCTACCTCCTGTCTGTCATTCTGGGGCTGATTCGGATTGGCTCCTAAGTCCATATCCTGCTGCTGTGAACATTGCTCCAATGCCGGTGATAGCATTTTCATGTGTTTCCGGTTGTGGCCAGTCTCCTGTTTGTTCAGTCGAGTTCCAGATTCCAGTTTGCCATGTCTATTCTCTGCCATTTGTTTCTATCCTGGTGTTCCGCATTACATCTGCTGTTTGCTGCTTGTGTCATCTAGGTGACATGGTGTGCATCTCGGTCCTCAACTGCTTGTGTTATCCCAGCGGCACAGAGTGCACTCACATCCGAGATTGCAACCAAGTGTACCAGTGCCAGTGTCAACCCAGCAACATTGTTCGCACCTCAGTGTCCAAGGTGCGCAATCCAGTGTACCAACGCCAGTGTCAACCCGGCGATTTTGGTTACAACTCAACATCCAAAGTGCGCAATCCAGCATACCAGTGCCAGTGTCAACCCGGCGACATTGGTCGCATCTCAGTGTCATAGTGCATAACCAGGCACATCATCACCAGAGACTTTTCGGCCCTCAAGGCTGCATCTTGTTCTCATCCCACAGGCTGCAACAAGCCAAGACATACCAGCCCTCAAGGCTGCCACACAGCCCAAAGGCTGCACCTTGTCCTCGGCCCACAGGCCGCAACAAGCCAAGAGTAACCAGCCCTCAAGGCTGCCACAACTAGCCAGCCATAAAGGCTGTCAAACAGCCCCAAGACTGCATCTTGTTTACGGCCACAGGCCACTACTTGCCAAGAGTACTACCTAAATCTGCCTGACTAACCCTCTGTGCCTAACATTATCACCGGCCCTAAAAAATGTATAAGGGATTAGTCATGGAACTCGGAAAGAATCCGGCACAAATTCTGGCAGAACAGGTTCAGGTGCTTACCCAGAAAGTACAGGAACTTTCTATTAAGGATGAGGAGATGCGGGCTGCACCCACCCATCCAACAGTTTGCGAGGCCAAACTTAATCTGTCCGACCGTTTTGCGGGGAGTCGCAAGGATTTTGTCAATTTTAAAGAAAGTTGCAAACTTTACTTTAGGTTCAGGCCTCAGTCCTCAGGTTCCGAGGTCCAGTGAGTTGGGGTTGTGATTTCCCTCCAGCAAGGGGACCCACAGACTTGGGCATTCAGTCTCCCCTCCATTTCAACGGCTCTTCAGACCATGGATTCCTTTTTCTCGGCTCTTACTGTACAGAGGCCCTGATTCAGAGCCAGACGCTCTGACAGAGCGCTCGCTCTGAATCAGGGCCATCCCTCTTACTTTTTGACCACCCACAGTTATAGCGAGCAGCCAGGAAGATGGTCTCGATGGTCAAGACCATTGCGACCATCGGGCTTGCGACGAGACCCTTGTGGCAGGGTCTAGTTGGTTGTGGAGAGTTGCATCTAGGCCTTTCATTCATTTCTCCAAGAAATACAGTCCTTTTCCCCACCTTGCTCAAGTCTTCATACAGCCAGATCTCAGTCTCTGCCTTTATTGATAGTGGGGCCGCAGAAAGTTTTATGGACCAGGCATTCTTCGAGACCTTGGGACTTTCTCCTGAACATCTGGATAACCTAGTCACAGTTGTTGGCCTCGATGGTAGGAATCTTTCTTCAGTTCCCATTTCCTTCCAGACACCACCTATACAGTTGACAGTTGGTGCTCTTCATCAAGAAGTACTTTGTTTTCTTCTCCTCCAGTGCCCGATGCCTCCCATTGTACTGGGTTTACCATGACTAAAGAAGCACAATCCAGTCATCCAGTGGCAGACTGGGGAGATTCTTCAGTGGGATTCCTCCTGTTTTGTTCATTGTTTATCTTGTCCAGTTCATCTTGCAGCAGTCGTTTCAGCACAAACTCCTACGATTCTGGCCCCATATTGTGATCTGGTGAAAGTCTTCTCTAAAAAGAAATAGACCCTTTGATTGTGCCATCGATCTGCTACCTGATGTCAGACTTCCCAAAGGTAGGCTATACACCTTGTCTGTTCCTGAAAATAAGGCTATGCAAGAATACATCCAGGATTCTCTTGAGAAAGGATTAATTCGGCCATCCAAGTACCCGGTAGGTGCCAGTTTCTTTTTTGTCCAGAATAAAGATGGATCTCTCTGGCCCTGCATCAACTTTCGGGGACTAAATAAAATTACTGTGAAAAATGCCTATCCTTTGCCATTGATCTCTGTCATGTTCAACCAATTACGGGAGGCATCTATCTTTTCTAAATATAACTTGTGTGGAGCCTTCAACCTCATTCGCATCCATGAAGGAGATGAATGGAAGATGGCTTTCAACACCCACTTGGGGCATTTTGAGTATTTAGTTATGCATTTCAGTCTGTCCAATGAACCAGCCATCTTCCAAGACTTTATTAATGAGATCTTGAGAGATTTCCTGGGGGTCTTTGCTGTTGTTTACTTGGACGGCATTCACATATTTTCCAAGTCCATGGAACAACATCAACAAGACATGAGACTGGTACTGCAAAGACTCCTTGATAATAATTTGTACGCCAAGTTGGAAAAGTGTGAATTCGAGGTGGAAGAGGATCTCCTTCTTGGGTTGCATAATTTCCTCTTGGGGATTTTCCATGGACCCAAGTAAGGTGAAGGCTGTCCTAGATTGGGAACAACCCACATCTGTACAGGCCATACAGCGGTTTCTTGGATTCTCAAACTATTACCACCAATTCATCAAGTCCTTCTCCACAATTGTCTCTCCTATCGTAGACTTGACCAAGAAAGGGGCAGATGTCTGTAATAGGTCTCCAAAAACTGCGCAGGCATTCAATCATCTCAAGATGGCGTTTGTTTCTGCTCTTGTTCTCTGACATCCCAATCCTGACCTTCCTTTTGTGGTGCAAGTAGACACTTCTGATGTTGGAGTAGGGGGAAATTCTTTCCCAGAGGGATTTGGATTTGAATCCTTGTGCCTTTTTCTCTTGGAAATTTCAGTTAGCAGAGAGAAATTATGATGAGGGCAACCAAGAGCGTCTGGCCATCAAGTGGGCGTTTGAGGATTAGCGCCACTGGTTAGAGGGGGCTAACCATGTGGTGTCTGTATTGACGGATCATAAAAATCTGGCTTATATTGAGTCTGCCAAAAGATTGAATTCCAGACAAGCGCGATGGGCCTTGTTCTTCACCTGCTTCAATTTTACCATCTCTTTTCGGCCAGGGTCTAAAAATGTGAAGGCAGATGCCCTTTCTCATAGTTTTTCTGTTGACCAATGTCCTACTGATGGAGAGGATACCATCATCCCATCTGCTTGGATTAATTTGGTGTTGACAAGAACTTTGGCAGACTCTCTTAGACAGTGTCAGTCTGAAGCTCCTCCAGAAATGCCCCGAGGATTAAATTTTGTTCCAGAAAGATCTCGCAAGGTAGTTCTTATGGATTTCCACTCATCCAAGGCTGTGGGTCATCCAGGTGTCACCAAGACTCTTGAACTTCTTTCCTGCTCTGTCTGGTGGCAGTCCATGTCTCGAGATGTTCATGAGTTTGTGGCAGCTTATGATGTCTATTCTAGAAACAAGACTCTCCATACCTCTACTGCTGGTCTGTTGTGTCCATTAACCAACTCCGCTTAAACCATGGACACATATGGCAATGGACTTTGAGGTGGACCTTTCGTCTTCTTCCCGCTGTATGGTCATCTGGACCATTGTCAACAGATTTTCCAAGATGGTACATTTCGTTCCTCTCAGCAAATTACCCTCAGTCAAAGAACTGGCAGTTCTTTTTGTTCTGCATGTTTTTAGACCACATGGGCTTCCCTTAGACATCGTATCTGATGTTGGTACCCAATTTATTGCTAGATTCAGGAGGTGCTTTTGTGCTGATCTGAACATCAATATCAGCCTGTCATCGGGGTACCATCCACAGTCCAATGGGCAGATGGAGTGGGCCAATCAATCTCTGGAGCAGTATCTCCATTGCTTCATTGCCAAATGTCAGAACACCTTGGTATTTCTTTTGCCATTTTCTGAATTTGCCTACAACAACTCCTGCCATTCCAATTCCTCAGTATCTCCATTTTTCTGCA
Source organism: Taudactylus pleione (assembly GCA_031769625.1). Classification (NCBI taxonomy): domain Eukaryota; kingdom Metazoa; phylum Chordata; class Amphibia; order Anura; family Myobatrachidae; genus Taudactylus; species Taudactylus pleione. Next base: position 10,982,397 of record JAUIMM010000185.1, read on the forward strand.
ATTTTGGGATTCATCCAAGGAGCAATTCCTTTGAGACTTCATCAAACCTCAACTCCTTCTTCTTCTTTGTTGGTCTCCAGGTTACGGTGGGTCTGGAAGAGAGTTCATCAGTCTCTTCTTAAGTCATCTGGTCATTCCAAGGTCTGGGCAGACAGACATCATAGGCCTTGCAGTCTCAAAGTGGGGGACTTGGTTTGGCTGTCCATCAAGAACATCAACTTACGCCAGAGATCACAGAAGTTGGTACCCAAGTTCATCGGGCCGTTCAGAATCATTGCTCAAGTGAATCCTATGGCTTTCCAACTAAAGTTACCCAGGACCCTCAGGATTAATAACACCTTCCACTGTTCTCTTCTGAAACCAGTTTTCCTCTCCACCAGATTTTCTCCCAAATATTCAGTCAGACCTCTACCAGTTCTTGTTAAGGGATGCCAGGAATTTGTTGTGAAAAGAATCTTGGACTCCAGAATTTCCAGAGGCTGTCTCCAGTTCCTTGTGCACTGGAAAGGGTATTAACTGGAGGAACATTCCTGGATTCTGGAAAGATCATTGCATGCTCCTACCCTGAGGAAATTTTTTTTAAAGAACTTTCCTGACAAACCTGGGTCTAGTGGTTCCTTAACCTCTCGTCAAGGGGGGGTACTGTCACAAGCTGCTGCACTGCTAATCCTGTCCAAGGCGAATGCTGGGCCAGCATTCATTGAGACTCTGCCTACCTCCTGTCTGTCATGCTGGGGCTGATCTGGATTGGCTCCTGAGTCCATATCCTGCTGCTGTGAACATTGCTTTGATGCCGGTGATAGGTTTTTCACGTGTTTCCAGTTGTGGCAGGTCTCCTGTTTTTTCAGTCGAGTTCCAGATTCCAGTTTGCCATGTCTCTTCTCTGCTGTTTGTTCCATCCAGGCAGCACGATCTGCATTACATCTGCTGTTTGCTGCTTGTGTCATCTAGGCGGCACAGTGTGCATCTCTGTCCTCAGCCGCTTGTGTCATCCCAGTGGGCCAGAGTGCACTCACATCCGAGTATGCAACTCAGCTTACCAGCGCCAGTGTCAACCCAGCAACATTGGCCACACCTCAGCATCCAAGGTGCAGAATCCAGTGTACCAACACCAGTATCAACCTGGCAACATTGGTCGCACCTCAGCGTCCAAGGTGCGCAATCCAGTGTACCAATGCCAGTGTCAACCCGGTGATATTGGCTGCACCTCAGCATCCAAAGTGCGCTATCTGGTGTACCAATGCCAGTGTCAACCCGGCAACATTGGTTGGATCTCAGTGTCATTGTGCGTAACAGGTGCATCATCACCAGAGACTTTTCAGCCCTCAAGGCTGCCACACAGCACAGAGGGTGTATCTTGTTCTCGGCCCACAGAATAGCCCCCCTTTCTCACACCCCACAGACAGATCATCCCTTAGCAAACAATATCACCCTCCCCCACAGACAGATCATCTCATCCTAGTGCAGCAGATCCCTCCCACAGACAGATCATCTCCCCCTAGTACAGCAGATTACCCCCCCACAGACAGATCATCTCCCCCTAGTACAGAAGATGATGCCCCACAGACAGGTCATCTCCCACTAGTACAGCAAATCCCCCCTCCCCCAGATCATCAACTCCCCTTAGCACAAAATTGGGAATCGGTATGAAATACCGATGGATGGGGTGCTGGCTGTCAGTACACTGACAGCGGCATCCCGATGTTTCCAATCCCGACAGGGGAATGGTGAGTACTGTTCCCCTGTCCTATTTACCCCCTAACCCTTGTTTTTTGTACCCTAATACAAACTCTCCCTACCCCGCACCCTACCCCTACTGGTAAGTGCCTAAACCTAACCCTCCCCTTAGTGCCTAACCCTAACCTCCCTCTAGTGGTGCCTGAACCTAACCCCCCCTGCCTGGAGCTTAACCCTAACCTCTACTCTCCTGCAGCCTAACCCTAACCCTCCCCCCTGCAGATGATACATACCTTGTTCCGATGTCCTTACGATTGGCATGCTGGCTGCTGGGATTCCAGCCTCGGCATCCCCAGTCATGCTTCTGTTGCAGATTGGGATTCCGGTGCTGGAATTTTGGCAGCCAGCATCCCAATCGTCGGGACATTAACTACATCCCCAAAATTGCCCCCTCCCCCTCAGACAGAACATGTGTTCTTAGTACAGAATAACCCCCCTCTCAGACAGACAGATCATCATTCTCCCACCCCCCCAGACAAGTACAGAATAGCCACCTGCCCCCATCTAAAGGCAGATTTAGACCTCATCGGGCCCTAAGCAAAATATCACTTTGGGGCCCCACTTCCTCACCTGCATGCAATTTTATGCACAGACACTGTCATCATAGCTTCCCACACACACTGCCATTATAGATGCACACACACAGGTCCCCCATAGCCGCACACACACAGGGCCCCCATAGCTGCACACACACATGGCACATATAGCCGCACACACAGGACCCTATGGCCACACACAGACACTGTCCTCATAGCCACACACACAGGGTCCCCATAGCCACACACACTCAGGGGCCCCATAGCCACACACACGAGGCCCCCATAGCCACACACACACACAGGACACCCATAGCCATGAACACACACATGACACCCATAGCCGCATACACACAGGGTCCTCATAGCCACATACACATGCACACACATACAGGGGGTCATTCAGAGTCGGTCGCAAGTGCTGAGCACTCGCAACCAACTCGATGTTGCCCCACTGGTCACGTGCACGATGGAGCCGGCTCCGTTGTGCGCATGCATGAGACCCGGCTAGCGATGGATGCTCCATCGCTAGGGGTCTCACAGCAGACGGGGCGAGCTGTTGATGGTGAGTGACAGCTCGCCCCATTTGGGAGGCGGGCAGGGGGCGTGCCTGCCCAAACGGAGGTGTTCCCGCCGGAACGCTTACAATTTGGGGGCGGCCCCACTGACATCATTGCTGATGTCAGTGGGTAGCTTCCTATCAGGAACTCCCTGGGGCTTATGAGTGCCCAGACCCAACCTTAGGGTCTGGTCGTAAGCCCCGATGGTCGCGATGGTCTTGACCATTGCGACCATCACCCATGTTGGTCGCTAGAGCTGTGGATGTTAACCCACAGCTTAGCGATCAAAAAGGAGGCAGTCGTTCAGGATGCAAGCAGCCGCCCTGATTCAGTGTGACTGCTTGCAACTAACGACCGCCTCTGAATGAGGTCCACAGTGCCCTTACTGACAGATACCACTTTCTGACACAGAAAAAGACACTTACTGAAACAGACACAATTACTGACATCCACCCGTTACTGACACAGATGCAACTTACTGACACAGACACCACTTACTGACATTGATCAGTACTTACTGACACAGACAGTACTTACACCACTTGTAGACACCACTTACTGACACAGACACCACTTACTGACACAGACAGTACTTACACCACTTACTGACACAGACACCACTTACTGACACAGACAGTACTTACACCACTTACTGACACAGACAGTACTTACACCAATTACAGACACAGACACCACTTATTGACACAGACAGTACTTACTGAGACACAGACTTATTTATTATGCATTCACAAAGCACACAGCCTTTATGATATACACAACACCACCACACCCCCTTCCTTACCAATGGCCCTCACCTTTCAGTCAGCATTGAGGGCTCCTCTCTCTGGTCACACACAGCACAGAGCAGTGAAGAGGAGGGCTGTGAGACAGAGTGGTACCTGGCAGCAGTCTAACAATGTGCTGACAGTCCGCCAGGGCTGGAACTATGTAAAAGACCTCCCCTTCAACCCCAAGCCCCGATTGTCTCCTCTCCTGCCTAGTTGCTTCCCCTCTACAGTAGTTGAACTAACTAGGTCCCTGAGTCTCCCAGGCAGCCAGCCCTGATTGTTTCCTCTTCATTCTGTCCCCTCCCCAGGCTGTGAAGTTACAGTTTAACTTCACAGCCTGTGTAGAGGAGAGAGTGGAGATGAGGCAATTAGGGCTAGCAGGCAGACAGGCAGAGATACTTACTTACCGCCACCGGCCATGGATCCACTCCTCCTCTGTGGTGCTTGTTGTCTGGCGTAAGAGGAAGCAGCACTTTCCCTGGGTGGGGACTTAAAAGGAAAGCCTCTTCTTCACATGAGAAAGGCTGGCCGCTTTACTAGCTGTGACAGGCAGCCGATGGGCTGCCTGTCATGCAAAACAGGGACAGCCTGTGACGTGATTCGGGGGGGGGGGGCCACAGATCACAAGCTGCCCCACAGACCAATCGGCCCACTGGGATTTATCCCGCTGAATATAACGGCCAATCTGCCCCTGGGCATCAGAAATCCGCTGTGCAACTGGGTGACTGCTGTCATACTTGCTCCCCCTTGCAACGGATTGTTAGACAGTCAATTGTTTTGTTAAAGTACTACAAGTAGTCTTCCACCTGGTCCCCTTCTTGGATGAAAATACACTCACAGCAACAGCAGCACCAGCAGTAACAGGCGTAGCAGTCAAGGATCCTTCTGTGGAATCATGGATAGGAGATGAGTCAGTCATTCTTCTTCAGAAATTGGATGCAGGTCTACTTCCGATGAAGACTGAGGATGTTGATGATGCAGGTGTTAGTGGTGGAGATCGCAGGCACTTGGATGTAACAGAGAGGAGGTAGCAGTTAGGTGACACTGACATTTTGCAAACACTTTTAATGAATGCGCTGCAAGTGACGCAAGAGGGAGGAGGTTCCTAGATGGTCAAGGTCCTTACCTCTACTCACTCTTGCTTTGCAAAAGGTACAGATGGCTTGACAGTTGTTGTCCAGATTTGGGTGGAAATAATTCCACACATGAGAGGTGGATATTTTCGTCTTTTGCCCTGTTATGACAATGGGCTTTTTTATATCATGGGCAACAACTGTTGCCTGATTTGCACAAACAACATCCTCCTCGGCATCATCCTCATCATCCTTATTAGTGGCAGCAGCCAATTACTACAGGAATATCATCCTCATCCTCCTGGTGCAATTCCACAGAAGCATCCTCAATTTCTACATCAGCAATATGTTGACTGCCCTTTTACAGAGGGCACACAAATGTTGGAAGGAGGATCCTATTTAAGTATACTATTTGAAAGGTCAGGCACACACATTGCAACCGCGGACACACTTGCACTCTCCTTGAGGATTTGTGATTTTTTTGGGGCACACAGTTGATTCCAGTGTCTTACTCATCTTAACAATTTTGATTTTTTTATATGTCTACTACAAGCAGAAGGGCCTAAATCTTCACAACTAGAACCACCAGTCATAAATAAAGGCCAAGGCCTTATCCATTCCATGCCACTTCGTGTAGTGAATGGTATATTGGTAATTTTTAGTTTCTCTAAAGCCAATTTAGCTTTAGATTTTTTTTTTCTTTAACAGTAAAAGTTGATTTTACATGCCCTGTCTTAAGCCCTGGGGCATTGGCTGTCAAAGATGATGTTGACAGCCTTGCATCATCATCATGACTGCTGCCAGCAGCTACAAGACTGGTATGTGGTTCCTGCTTTCCTGTCATGTGACTGTCCTCCATACTCACTGTGGTCTTGCAGCCATGTCACCAATCAATTATAGCATAGCTAAGTTGCAGCTAACGCACACAACCACACAAAAAACCCAACTATTTTTGCACTTGGGGAAAGGGAGAGCACCCCTGAACAAGGCAGGAGCCCCTTGATTAATGATACAGGCAGCACGCTTGGCGCAGCTATGTTGTTGATAAGTGCGGCTAACAAGCACTTTAAATATTTTTTTTTCACATTGGGGGGAGAGCCACCCTGAACGAGTCAGCAGCCCCTTGATAAATGAAACAGTAAGCACCCCTGTGCAGCTACATTGCTGATAAGTGTGGCTAACGCGCACACACACAGGGAAAAAAAAAACACTTATTAATATTTTTTTTCTTGCACTTGAGAGGGGGAGAGCACCCCTGAACAATGCAACAGCCCCTTGATTAATGACACAGGCAGCACGCTTGGTGTAGCAATGTTGTTGATAAGTGCGGCTAACGCGCACACACACACACACACACAAAAAAAACACTTTTATTAATTTTTTTTTTTTTACACTGGGGGGAGAACACCCCTGAATGAGGTAGCAGCCCATTGATAAATGACACAGGCAGCACCCCTGTGCAGCTACGCTAGTGATAAGCGTGGCTAATGTGGTCACACACACAGAAAAAACCCCCACTTATTAATATTTTTTTTTTTGCACTTCGGGGGGAGAGCCAGCCCTGAACAAGGCAGCAGCCCCTTGATTAATGACACAGACAGCACACCTGTTACAGCTACGTTGTTGATAACACACAAACAGAAAAAAAACACTCTTTTAATTATTGCTTTTTGCACACTGGAGTGATGGACAGAGCACCCCCTGGACAACACAGCAGCACCCCTTTATGGACTGCAGTGCAGGAGCCACTGAAGCCCCCCTCTTCTTTCTGCAGCACAGTTCATTTAGACAACAACACAGGCCTAATGGACAAACAGCACAGCCCAGCCAGTCCTTATGGACAACAGCAGCTAGCTACTATGGACAACAGCAGCTAGCCCCTATAGACAACAGCAGCTAGCATCTATGACAACAGCAGCCAACCCCTATGCAAGGCAACAGCACAGCTGCTATGGACAACAACAGCACAGCCCCTCTCTAGCTTCCTCTTCACTCTCCATAGCCAGAATGAAAATGGCAGTGAGCATGGGGACCTTTATAGGATCCAAAAACCCATGAGAATCCGACAGCGGGAGGATGATGTTTTGCCTCCTTTTGAGATCCAAGTCTGGTGGGAAGACCCAAACCGGTGTAAATGGGGTATCAAGAAGTTCAAATGATAGGTGTACTGATTGGGCATAATATCTTAGCAACTTTCTTGAGTAATGTAATAGTAGTGTCATGTGAAAGGGAAAGCAATACAAAGAGAGGTATAGAAAATAAAGGAGACAACACAGAAAAAAACACTAAAGTGAAACATTTTCTTAAAGTCGAAGTTCTCAAAATATTATATTCTTTGTCTAATTTAACATATCCCTCATCATTTATGCAAATCTTCCATAACACTCAACAGTCCCATTTATACCATGGGAGAAATAGACGTGGGTTGTTTGTACTAATAACATGGATGGTTTGCTTTGGGGCATGCTTCCAGTTTTTTATTTTGTTGGGAATGCTGGAGTTTCTGCTGTTCCAGCAAACAATGGGGATGAAAAAATGTAGTTTTCAGAACATAAAGAAAAGAGAAAACAGCTAAACAGATACTGACCACTGATTGTCCAGGCACTTACACAAAATCTAATTTAGGTTAAATTGTGCACCAAAGCTGCAGCAAGGCCAATTAAGTCAGCTAGCTGGCAAGAAAAAAATACAAATAAAGAGGACTGCACTGATGGTGATATTAAATATGCTCGATCGAGATAGAAACAAGGCTTCATTTAAATCTATAACATGTATTTTGACACATAACACAGTGCATAAAAAAACATCCCAATACCTGAATAAGTTTGAGGATAGATAAGTACCCTGCTTGATATGTAATTTTGTTAGGTAGTTAAGGGCTAAAAACTTGGGGGGGGGGGAGTATTGGTCACTTGAGTAGTATAAGCCTACTGTAGGCTTTGAGGGAAGGGCTTAGAGGTCCTATATAAATAGCCTGGTGAGAGGGGCCATCTTCCCCTTTTCAGTTTATTCAACAGGCTGGCTTAGTGTTTCACGAAGTTTATTTACTAATTTATCTTTCTATAATTTTCATTTCTTTTCCTTTTATCACACACACGTCTCATATTCCACCTTATCCTCCTTTTTCTGTCACCTTTCCTTATTTCTGTCTATTCATATTCCCCCAGACCACCCTCCTGTCCTCCTTTTTTGCACTCCTATTTTCCCCACTTACTCTTCCAGCTTTCCCCCTGTCCTCCTTCCTATCAGCCTAAGGCCTCTTATCACATCTCAGAATGCCCATTCCAGGCGCTCTGCCCCACCTCCCCGTTGCTTGATGCTCCAGCCCCTTCCAGGCTTGGCACGTGGCCTGCAGCAGGCCATGATGCCGTGCCTGCACGTATTCTGGTTACGCACGTTAGAGCCCCTGGCATGCCGATGTGCTCCCCAGCCACCATCACTGCCTGGATCTTCAGTGGCACCGCAAATAGCTAAGGCGGCCCCTGCTAACCATCCCCCCTCTCCCCTTATCAGGCTATCCCGCACCCTGCACCAGTGGTTGGCTCCGCCCACAGGGTGCATGGCGGCCATCTTAAGGGGATGCAAGCAGAGTGTCAGTGGACACTGTAGGTTAGCTGGGACCTCCCCCACCCACACTTTTTTAGGAGCTGGGGCCCATTTCCACAGTACATGCCTCTCCACTCCTGTTCAGCCCCAGGGATTCCCCCTTAGTGTATTTTCTGCTTGGAGGTCTGCCATTACTGGGGCTCCAAGCATCCTCCCTCACAACTTTCTCCCTTCTGCATCCCCCACACTAATGAATGGGGGTTACACCCCCATGTCGTTGGCGGTTTTAGGCAGGCAACTGGGTAACTCGGTCCTGCAGGATCCCATCGGTCCACGTCAGTCTGGCTGGTCTACTTATTTTTCTGCCACTGGGCCTCCCCACCCTCCTTGCAGTTGGCAGCCCATTACCAGCCACCACCAGAACCCTTTCCCCACTCTGGTGCAGTACACCGTGACCACTGCATACTGTGGGTCAGCTCCCTTTTTGCATGGAGCAGTAGCTTACTACCAGGCTTATCAACTTCCACTGTGCCAGCCATCCCCCCCCAGTAGCAAAGTATCCCAAAAATCCTTTGATGCTGCACCCCCTGCCACCCCTTCCTTCCCCCACTTCCCCTGCAGCCGACACTCCCACCATCACCTGCTCTTCTTCCCCTGCCTTCTCCTACCACCCCTGCCCCACCTCCTGCAGAGAGATGTTCTGTACCATTTGTCTCACATGTCATTCCTTCAAGTCCCCAGGTCACCATTTCTGAGGAATCCAGGTCCATCGAAGAATTCACACGGACAACCTATGCGGCACCGACTTTGAGTCAAGTTGTAGTGGGCACACTGTGCACTGAGGGACAGGTTGTGGGCATGCAGGAGGCGGTCACTGGTCCTTCGGCATCTGGATTCAGTGAGCATTGTATTCTCTTATTATGCAGCGCTCATTCCCCATCCTCAGATGATTCCAGCAAATCTTCTAGTTCATCTGGTAGGCCACGCAGGCTTATACGTCACTGAGCGCAGGAAATTGAGGGAAAGAGCGGGAGACCTAAGAAATCTCACACAGTGTCAGCAACTAGGGTACCAGATGCAGCAGGGGATACGATTCATTGCGCGAACATGGCCATCCTTAGGGGCTTAATATCTCAGGTTAGGGAGCGGATTAAGAAATGTAAATTTGTAGATATGTTCACTATTACAGCGGACGCCAAATAGGCATTAGATCGGGTCAAGTCAGCTGGAGCAGTTGCAGAGGAAGCCCGTCGTTAGTACCAGAATTGGTTAGCAGGTATGTATGTGTTTGTGTCTTGTTACCTGGAGTTAAGGCCTGGAGAGTATATGAATGTGTTAAAATACATGCACATTGTACATGGCATGCACTCGTCAGCTAAAGGTACCACTTGGCGTCATTTTGACGAGATGTGTAGGATAAAGCAGGATGGGCAGGCAGTGTTTCTATTCAGGTTCAAGGACGTTGAGGTTTGGCTTGAAGTCAATCAACTGCCTCGCACTCCTGCGGATTCCTCGGCTGGTCGGAAGCAGCCCTTTATGGCCCGCCACGGATCTGCTGGCATCGGTCGCGGGAAGTGCTATGCATTTAACAATGCACAGTGTAATAATGGAGCAGGGTGTAGATACAGGCATACCTGCATGCTCTGTGGGAGTGGTCACTCAGCTAAGGAGTGTGGGCGGGTCTGCGGCACAGGGGCATATCAAGGAGAATAGTGCTACAAGCAGCACGGAGGTGTTAAGTAAAGGACCGTCGATTAATTTGAGGGTTTTGAGGAGCTGGTTGTGTTGTTATCCACTTGGGGAGGAAGAAGCCTTTTTTGTTGCAAGGTTTTAGCAAGTGTTTTCATTTACCTTTGACATGGGAGATATCCGTGGTTAGGAATATGTCACGTGACCATCCAGAAGTCCTTAGCTGTAAGGTAGATTTGGTTGTTAGGTTGGGGCGCATGTGCAGACCCTTTTACTTTCCTCCCTTTGGAGGATTTATGTGTATCACCTTTAGGGGTAGTACCAAAGAAGTAACTGGGTAAATTTAGGCTGATACAGCATCTCTCTTACCCAGATGGGGGGGTGGGTCATCGACGCATTAGATCCGTCATATTGCTGCGTCGTCTACCAATCTTTCGAACACGCCCTGAAAATATTGCAAGGTTTTGGGAGGAGGGCTCTACTAGCTAAGGCGGATATCAAGTCCACTTTTAGGCTGCTGCCTCTTCACCCCGAGTCCTTTAAGTATAGGGGGTTTGAAGTAGTGGGGCTCAATTAAGTAGACAGATGTATGCCGATGGGCTGTTCCATTTTGTCTACTTTCTTCGAGTTTTTTAGTTCCTTTTGCAGTGATGCGTCCAGGCAGGTATAGGACATACTGGTGTGTCCCACTACCATGATGATTTTCTGTTAGGGGGGCCAGCAAATACCCGGGTTTGCAAGTATTTACTTTTTCCTTGCAGGTCTTGTTCGCCGTTATGGGAGTACCAGTTGCTCACGACAAGATGGAGGGTCCAGTTATGCGCATATTTTATTTGGGTATAGAAATCGATACCTTGCTAGGGTTATGCCGCTTGCCTATGGTGAAGGTGCAGCATTTGGGGGAGTTGCTAGAAGCATTAGTTTCGGTGAAAAAGATTTTGCTAAAACACTTGCAGTCACTTTTGGGTCTACTTAATTTCGCATTTAGAGTCATACCTATGGGTTGGGTTTTTCTGTAGATGGTGAGAGAGAGCACAGCAGGGGTTAGGAAGCCTCATCACCTAATCTGTATTTCGCTGGATCTAAGAGAAGATCTGCTCGTTTGGATGGTTTTTCTGCATGAATTCAGCGGTGTACGGATATGGCTCCCGGCAACTGTTGCCAATTCCGAACTTCAACTGTTTACAAATGCATCAGGTTCCTAAGTTTTTGTGCATTTTTTGAGGGGGAGTGGTGCACGGAGCCTTTGCCGGATTCTAGGAGGGTTCAGGGCCTAACCAAGAATATCCTGCTTCTGGAGATTTTGCCAATTGTAGTGGCGGTTTAGCTGTGGGCTAACAAGCTTTGCAATAGGCGAATTCTGTTTTGGTGTGATAACTTAGGCGTGGTACGACCTGTCAAAAATCAAAGGGCGGACTCAGCTCCGACATTGCGGTTGTTGAGGCATTTGACACTTCTATGTGTGCAAAGGAATATTTAGTTTAGGGCATGGCATGTTCTGGGTGTTGCAAATGAGATAGTGGACACCTTATCTCATTTTCAGTGGGACGGGTTTCGTTTGCTTGCGCCTTCTGTTAGTTTGCATGGTTTAACCTGCCCCTTCCATGCCTGGCAGATCATCGAGCCGGCATCATGGGCCTCACTCTGAAGTCACTGGCGCTTAGTACCTTAAAGATTAGTACCTTAAAGACCTACATGGTGGCTTGGTATGATTGGAAGGGTTTTTTTTTTTAGCTTCCAAAAGAGGGGAGGTAGGACGGTCGATGATTGTATGGCAGAGTTTGTCTGGAACTGCCATGAAGGGGGTTGTTCCAAGTTGACTAATTCTGCATCGTTATCCGGCATTTATAATTTTTCCAAGTTGCACGGTTTGCCAGATCTGGCCCAATCACTCATACTAACCAAGGCATTAAAAGGGTGGGTTAGGGTGGCTAGCACAGGCAATACTCGGGGCCTCATAAATCCAGCCCTATTAAAGGATTTGATTGTGGTCCCTTTTTTAGTTTAGCCGTTTCATTAACTTACTTTTGGACTTTTAGAATTGGTTGCTGCTAATAAGACTTCCACGCTATCAGGTTTAATGATAGTGTGGTAGTTAAGCCGACATTGATCTTATGCAAAATTCATAGTTCTAAGACAGATCAACTGGCCAGCGGGCAATGGATTTGTATTCCGGCGCATGCAGATCTCGTGATTTGTCCAGTTACTATTGCAGGGTGCTTTTATGATGTTCGCCCACCAGGTGGCCGGCAGTGGTTTATTCATGCTAATCTAACCCCTTTGCGAGGTTTCAGTTTATGAGGGTGTTTCACAATTGTCTTATTACTTAGGTTTTCCTACAGAGCATTTCGTGACTCATTCATTTAGGATAGGGGCAGCAACTTGCGCAGTGGTCGCAGGTGCTTTCGTTGACACATTAAACAGTTAGGTCGGTGGAAGTTGTTAGCTTATAGAACCTATTTAAGAGGGGTTAGTTGCATAATTATTTGTGCTCCTTGTGAGGTTGTTGGGAAACCCAGGGGCCTTATGCCTACTGCCACTTTGGAGGTTGAAGGGCTTTTCAGTTTTGCCCTCAAACAGTTTTTATATTTTTCACTCTCATCTGGGTCACCCAACTATTGTTTCCCTTTCCTTGGGCTAGTTTGTTGTTATATAAATACTAATTTCTGACTAGGTGAACCTTCTGACAGGGTTGTCCAGGAGTGCTAACTGTTGGGTGTGATTCATGGAGCATTCCTATATATACTGGGCCAGCACCCCTTAGCATTACAGGCCCCGCTTTTGTTGGGACCAAGTAATGTACGTTGGTTGGGATTCCGAGGATTGCGCTGGAAGCGCCTGTTAGATGCCTTATGGGTGGCAAAGAGAAGTTTGGGGCCCCTGACTAGGTGGTCATACACTTGGGAGGCAATGATTTTTGCATGTGCAAGAGCATTGAGCTGATATGGCATTGCACTTTTTGTCAGTAGTAGAGTTGGTGGACGCATCATATGACACCCACATTTGCATTACGAGGATGAGAGCTTTTATAGGCTCGATGGGGTACACCTCATGGGTGTGGGGCTAGGGCTGTTCATCAGTGACCTCTGCAGTTTCCTTTATTGTTCAAGAGGGTCACAGATTGGTGGCGGGCCTGGTTCTACGAACCGAGCTTTGGCAGAAAGCAGTGCTCCTGGGTGGCCTATTATTAGCACAGGAGTGCCTGGGGTAGCATCTTTCCATTGAGAGCGGCAAGTTGGTCACTGCCTGAAGGGGGGGATCTGATCTCCATTCCAAGGGAGGGGTCAAGACTGTGCAAATTAAGGGAGGATGGTACTGCCTCAGTTTGATCTGCACAGGACAGGGATCTGCCCCTTTTATTTAGTATTAGTATACATCGGGCTGTGGCCTTGAAGCACTGCTTTCTTCTTGCCACCTATTCTAAAATTTAAATTCGATCAATAAATGATGGCTGTGACTTCTTTTAATTCCAAATACATGTGTCAGAATGTTTATTTCTAGGTTTAAGCTTAAGTTATGTTAACAAAAGGGAATAATAAAACAAATGGGTGACTTAAAGCATCCAAATACTTGAATAAGTTTGAGGATAGATAAGCACCCTGTTTGATATGTAATTTTGTTAGGTAGTTAAGGGTTAAAAGCTGGGGGAGTGCGGTTAGGTATTGGTCACTTGAGGAGTACAAGCCTATTGTAGGTTTAAGGGGAGGGCTTAGAGGTCCCATTGTGCATTTGTCTGTGGTTTCCACCAACAGGTAGAGGTGCGGCCTGGCAGGAAGCAGTGCTCCTGGGTGGCCTATCATTAGCGCAAGAGGGCATGGGGTAGCATCTTTCCTTTGAGAGTAGCAAGTTAGTCACTGCCTAAAGGGGGGAACTGGTTTCCATTCCAAGGGAGGGATCAAGGCCAATTAACGGAAGATGGTACTGCCTCAGGTCGGTCTGCGCAGGGCGGGGATCTGCCCCTAATATTTATTAATATCCATCGGGCTGTTGCCTTGCAGCACTGCCTTCTTCTTGCCAACTATTCTAAAATTTCAATTCGATCAATAAATTATGGCTGCGACCTCTTTTAATTCCATATACATGTGTCTGAGTGTTTATTTCTAGGTTTAGGCTTAAGATAAGTTAACAAAGGGGAATAATAAAACAAATGGGGGACTTATGTAACATTTCACATAGCAATTAAAATATATAAAATGTATCCAGAAGTTGAGCTGCAATAATAAATAAAATCCTGTTTGTATCCTGTACCCAGAAATGGACTCCGGTACCAGTCTCGAGGAGAGTTTTAATGGGGGGATAGTACCTCCTTTTGAAAATTTTTTTTTTCTAAGGTCAGTGTAAATAATTAAAACAATTGGTATGCTCACCAAAAAATTTAAGTTGGTATATGTGTCCTTCTGTTTTGATCTCTGAATAGCTGGAGTAATCCATAGTGGGAAGCTAGCCATTTAGGTGTATTCGGCATGTAAGCGTACTGCATCTGTCCATCACTACACAAGTGTGCCGAGAGGGTTGATGGACCTAGCAGAGGTAACGCAGTATTGATGAAGTGTCTATCTTCTGGTACACATGGGGACCACAGTTCTGCAGGCTGTGTGTGCCTCTGTGTGTGCCTCTCTGCTTAGGCAACAAATACAGACAGTTGGGAGTCCTCACATTAGATGGCAAGTCTGTACACTTCAAATGGCAGTAGCTTGGGGGGGGGTAGGTTCAGTACAGCTCGTAGTTCAGCATACATCACATTAATCCTTTGTTGACGCGTTTTGCTTCATACTTGGAGATTTTTCAAGACAACCTGTGTATAATATATATATATATATATATATATATATATATATTGAATCAGATAGCTTGAGACAACCCATAGACACATAAATGTAGTCAACATGTAAAATATGTCCCATAGCACTGTGGAACATATTTTACATATTGATTACATTTGTGTGTCTATGGGTTGTCTAAAGCTATCTCATTTAATATATATTATATACAGCTACTGTACACCACACAGGACATGCCCAAACTCATCTGATCTTGGAAGCTATGCAGTGTTGGGCCTGGTTAGTACTTGGATGGGAGACCACAGGTAAAGTAACCATATTTTTTCATTGGGAATACATTTTAATTTTTATTGAGTTTTATTTTTCCACTACCTTTAATTATTCTTTTGCATAAAAAGAAAGTCAAATAAATATTGATAGTCTATATATCCTACTTGTAGTAGGTAGTGTGTACATTTTAAGTATGTTTACAGGGATCTACATATAAGTATGCACTCCATTCAGCACCATTACTACTTTTTTATGCTTTTTTTATGCTAGTGCTTTAAAACAATATAATAAAAAACTCAGTTTGTGGCATCACAAAACTATAGCACATAATATAAAATGCAAATAGCACTCTCTCATTTACAATTTTGCTGCGAAGCATAGAAGGAAAAGTGTAATACTAGTGTAGTATTTAAATCATTGAAATAACACAAAGCACTCACCTATACGTTATGTGAAAGCCGTATGTCAATGTGTGATAAAATAAATGGAAATATCAGATGTCTCACAACTATTTTTGTCAAAAGAGAATTTATTAATTTGTAGGTGACACAGTGCTCCAATGACTAAAAATCAGGACCAAAATGGTTGTAATTATGCTACAGAACTATGGCTGGAATCATGGCTGGGAAGGTAGTAGGCTCCTTTAGGGTGCCTCTATCCATAGTTTACCTGCTTCCCCGGGTCACCGTATTGCAGCTACAAGAGTTACAGTGGCCCCTCAGAATTATACGGTGATTGTGCAGATGTATCTCTGTGTCGGGTATGGGTGGTAAGTGTGCCCCTTTAGAGGGCTACTCACCATATGGTATACAGTATAGTACCTACGTCACCCTTGCAGTTCTTAAATTGTAATCACCTTCCTGTTATGAAATGCTTCTGGGGTGATAAGGGTATCTGGAATATCAGTACCTTTCCGTATGCTGAGATAGCGTGCGTTACCCACATATGCATGTGCTGATGTTATGCAGTATCGAAAATGCATTACACAGTCTGTCACAAAGTCATTGTTGTGTCTACTGTCACAACGTCCTGTGCTTTGACTTACCCTTAGTCCTGTGTAAGGAGAGGGGAGATCTCTTGGGTGGGCAGGATCCTTCCATGCAAAACAATTGCCACTAGAGAAGGTGCTTGAAAGCAGGAGTACTTGGATGCTGATGTATCAAGGAGCCTGTGTAGTCTCTGTCCTGTAGCCAGCTACCTGGTCATAAGGTGCTGGGAAGGAACGTACTGCAATTCCAGGTTCATGTGGCTCACTTGGTCAGGAGTCTGTGTGCATCACTTGTCACATACCTAATGTGTTTTGGCCAATAACGTCCATCTTCAAGGGTGGGTGTGTGTCTCAGAGGGTTCAGCTAAGTAGAGCCGTATGGCCACTCTCCAGAAACGTGGGCATGTCTGAGTGTATGCTCATGCAGGGGACAACTTTATGTGTTCTGTTTCCATATCGTCAGTCCACCAGTTGGAATTGCATATAATCAGAAAATATGTATATCGGTATTCATGAACTATGTGTATGGAAATACAGATCATTCTACATTTAACATACAAAAATATGGTAGATGTTAAACCTCCTAAAATTGAGTATTGATGAAAAGCTTCTATATGGTAGTGTGCATGATGATACCAAGTAGTATATACAGGATGGACATAAAATCTCATATGCACTATTCAAATGTTAACTGGTGTCTTATTGATTAGTCCACATGTCTCATGTGTCTAAGTAATAATTATGTCTCTATTCATAGCGGTAATATCTATATGATCTAAATTAACCTGCTGCACCAATATAAGGAATGTACAGTAGCTATCAGCCACATTAATTCGTGTGTGCTTACTTGTGATGTGCTCTTTGTAGAGGATATTTACTATGATGTGTGTGTCTGTGATTTGAAGATATACCAGTTAACTTTGCACTATGGGCCTGATTCAGACCTGCTCGTGAGTGCACAGCGCTCGCAAGCGGGTCGATGTTCCCACACTGCGCATGCACCGCCTCCAGCATGCACATGCGTGAGCCCCATCAAGCGACGGCAGCTCCGTCGCTCCAGGGCTCACTACAAGACGGGGCGGCTGTCGATGTTGATTGACAGCTCACCCCGTTCGTAGGCGGGGGTGGGGGGGTGGGTGCACAAATGCACATTCCCTCAGGAACGTCAGTAGTGGACTTCCTGCTCTATTAGCACCCCAACCCCAGTGCTGCAGTACTCACAGTGCTCAGTATCCTCTCTGACTCAACATCAGCAAGCATCTCTTGGCAGATGCTAATGCTCGGCAGATACTAATGCTGGCCCAAGGCAGGTCCTGCACGTGTGTGCAGCGTCCGGCTGCAGACTGCTGGTGGCACCTTGTCCTCCGGCCCAGCCAGGCAGACTCTGGGGGTAGTGGTGGGCAACCACAGCATTTTGGAAAGAGTGGGCCCTGGCAGGGCCTGTAACTTTTTTCCACAGGGATGTGTGTGCCAGCCGCAGTGTAGGTAGGTGGAGCAGGAGGGTGGTCGACACACATTTCTGCAGTGCTGTAGCAGGGGGATAGGAGTAGGCCCCCTGAGTGTCCGGGCCCAGGACTCCAGTCCTGGCAGTCCCCCCCTGATGGCGACCCTGTGTACCTGTGAGGGTTCTGTTTTCTTACGTTATGACATTTGATATGTACAGGATGTCATTATGTGTTCTATCACAAGAGGTGGTATCTATATGAGTGCTAACATGATTGTGCCAAGACTGGCACTAGACACATATAAAAAAGGGAACATACACACAATACAGTTGTATATCAATGGTTCCTTAGCACCAATGTATCACATATACTTAATCCTTTATAAATCCACTATGAATTAATCCTCAAATGGTCCAGAATGTAAAGAGAATTCTTCCACCCTTTTATTTTTTCTCCTGAGTCATATTCCTCAAATCAGGTGACCGTAAAGAAAGACCAGAGAGGTATTCATAGTGTAGTACGTTTTTCTACATACTACACTATGAATACCTCTCTGGTCTTTCTTTTCGGTCACCTGATTTGAGGAATACGACTCGATAGAAAGAAGAAAAGGGTGGAAGAATTCTTTTTACATTCTGGACCATTTGAGGATTAATTCAGTGGATTTATAAAGGACTAAGTATGTGTGATACATTGGTGCTTAGGAAACATTGATATACAACTGTATTGTGTTTATGTTCCCTTATTTTATACTGTATGTGTCAAGTGCCAGTCCTGGCACAGTATTAAATTCTTTTAAAGTGTTGATCTATTTGAGAACATGGTGGGTTTTCTGGAGTACTGTAAAGGAAGGCTGCTAGTGAGCGCACTGTGGGTATCCAATTATTTTGTATCTAACATGATTGTGTTGTGTCCATACATAGGGACACCAACCTCTGTTCAAAAGGAGTGTCTGTGTTTCCTTGCACAAGATCGTCATGCTGTCTATGTCAATATATTGATTCACATTATATGCCCAGATAGTCTCATATACTCTCTGTGACCGGACACCTTTCGTCTAGGCCGGCCCTGTTCATGGGTTAGTGCTTTTGGACTCTCACTCACTGGTTGAGGGTTGCAATCCCCACTTGACCTTGAGGTATTAGGGATTCCCACTTACTGTCAGTGACCACCTGTCACTAACTCCGCCAACTGCGCTGTGGGCGTAACGATGCTGCCACCACCAAACTCTACCATTGGCATTTGGAACCGCTTCTTATGTACAATTAGGCTCCTACCGCCGGTGCCTGGAACCGCTCTGCTGCGTATGCGTCGATTGGCTGCGGCCACACCTCCTGTTTGGTGTCGGTTGTTCCTGCCTGATCCCTCGCAATGGACCAGGCTCCTGCTGGGTAGCTGGCAGGGGGCTTGAGCTTCGGAGATGCTCGGTTCACCCAGAATAGTAGGAGAATGGAATAGTGTTTGGCGCAATTCTGTTGGTCGCAGGCTACACATGTAGTTGAATTTAAAGGCAAAAGGTGTTTATTTGCTCAAAGTCTTAAAAAAGACTCAACCTTACGAATGAAGGGGTACATTCAGCATACAAGAAATCTTATCAAGTCAGCAGTTCTTCTCTACAAAGGATTTTCAGAGATGTACAACATACAGGGCTCACAGGCTCTCTTTTTATATAATTCTTACACTCAATATCACAGGGGGGTAAATCTGCCCTAGGTTCCACTCAACTAATCATGATTCCTCACATAATATAATTTAACAACATATTACATTTCAAAGGAGTCACCCAATTTCCTCCTTTCTAATCCACCCAAAATCAGTTGGCTTCCTAAAGCATAAATTGAGTTAGCATATACTGTCTCTCAAAAGGTAAATATAATGCAAATTTCAAGGGCATTTGTCCTTTTACATATCTAAAATCAGTATTGGGTTTCCAAGTTTTAACACCTTCTGAGTTGTTAGGAAGTTACACCCAATAGGAGCTCCTTAAAAAACAAACAAATTGTTTTTTCCACACTTGCTATTGTACACAGAGGGCCTGATTCAGAGCCGGACGATATACAGGAATATTAAAGAAGTGCATTTTCCTTACAAAATATACATTTAAAATCATACATTTTAAATACATTCACATTTCATGCGTGTGCACAGCATCAGGCTTTGCACCCTGCAGCACTGTAGCCCAGGACCTGCTGTCCTGGCTCAGTACTGCACATAACACTTTAAATACGTTTTTATTTTTTTTAAACACTCGGCGCCTAGCGCAGAGTACACATTTACAATGGGTGCCTGGCGCCTTTTGTCCTTTTAAAAATGGCACCGCAGCATGGGTTAACCCCTTCAGTGCCGCGGCCGACATTATACACATGGGGCCGGCCTCCGGCCACACTCTCATCTTCCTTCTGTTCAGTCTCTTGGGGAGTTCAGGTAAGCTACCTGGGGGGCTTTGGCTCCGGCCTTGACAGTTCATCCATATTGCAGTGGGCCTTTCTTTGTCGGTACACAACTTCCAAATAGTCACACTGAAGTCCAAGGCTCCACCACAACAGTCTGTCAGTTTCCCTTATGGAGGGCCAGTTGCACACATAGTGCTGAAGGTGGTCCAATGCCCAAACAATTGCCAACCACTGTGTTCCAATTGTGGCATACCCCACCTCCCACCATAGCAGTATCTTGCTCAAACAAACCAAAGGGTGCTCCTGCCCATATGGCCCCTCCTTGCTCCGTACTGCTCCCAGTCCATGCAATGATGCATTAGTTCGTACTATAATGTCCTGGTCCTGAAATGGCGCCATCTGCACTGGAGCTGGTATCAGAGCCTCCCTCAATGACTGGAATGCCAACTCACAAGCAGGTATCCAGTCCACTGACTTGGGAAGCCCCTCTCTGGTCAACTCTGTAAGGGTTGTCACTACAGTACTAAAGTCAGGGACAACTCGTCCATAGTTCATTACAGTTTCTGAGGTCAGTATCTATCTTGGGGCTGTGGGACGGGGACAGTATCTGGTTGCCTCCAGCTCCACTGGTCTGAGCCTACCACTGTCTCCCCCTACACTATACCCCAGGCACTGCACCTCTGTCATCTCCACCTGGCATCTGTCTGAACTAACTGTCAGACCTGTGTTACCATCCTCCTCCAACGACCTATGACTAGGGGTACCTACCCTGTCACCTAGGCCTTCTCTCACCACCTTGTCCGCTACCTGTTTCACAGTGATGATGGACAGATCACCAGCCTCTGAACCCGTGTGACATCCACCATTGTTAGGCTGCGTGTCTTCCCCGATCTACTTGGCACAAGCAGGGGACATTGCTCCCTAACTGGCCTAACCCCTTCTACCTTCCTGGCTACCCTGTACCTTAACCCTTCCCACCAGGTCACACCCTCTGCCACCATCCCCAAAAAGCCGCTGCCAACTGGGCACGACATGCCTTCCAAAGATGGGTCAGCAAGCTGAGCTTCCCTGAACTCCTGTCTGGGGCCCTCACTTCCTTCTAAGTAGGGACATTCTACAGAGGAATATGGGTTGGGATCTCTAGGGTCAGTCTGGTTGAGGTCAGTCAAAGGGAAGTCAGTGTTGTCACTCATACTCACCGCCAGAGTTGGCAAACCACTAGGGACAGGAGCATCACTGGGCACCCCCACAGGATCCAACAAGCCGGAACCAACATCCTCTGTGTTGCTAGGGGACGTAGGCATACCAGAGGCAAAAGACATGCTGGGTAGATGTGCTGATCTAGCCGCTGTAATCTTTTCCTCTGGGCTGGTTGATGCTGTGGTAAGCTGAGCTGGCAGTTGTCTAGCCGCTGTAGTCTTTTCCTCTGGGCTGGGTTGTTCTGGTGCAGTTGATGTAGACTGTGATCCGGAAACTTGACTCCGGGCGATGGCGTCAGCAAATGTGGTAATGATTCCACCACCAAGGTCATTCCTCAGGACCACATCAGTTGGAAGGCCATCCATGACAGCAACTTCCCTCAACTCTGGGCCAACTCCCCAGTCCAGGTAGACCTCTCGCTCCATTCCCCCTGCCACGGTCACTTTGGCAGTGCGACCTGGCAGTACTTCAGCTGGATCAATAAGTTGGGGCCTCACAACAGTGATTGAGGCCCCAGAGTCTCTTAATCTTTGTCCCTGCAGGGGCCCCACTTGGACCGTCTGCAGGTGCTGACACATATTTTGGGGTGGCACCTTGGCCATGCAGGTGACTCTCTCCATTGAGTCCACCTGATTCTCGCCACACTCCATTGGACTGACTGGAGTAGGAACAGTCTCTTTTGGCTCACCTCCCTGGGTTAGACAAGCAAGCTGGGCTCCAGCACTTGGATTTGGTGCACGAGTCTGGGGTGCTTGGTGTGTGGGACAGTTCATCCTCAGATGTCTGATTTTCCCACAGCTGTAGCACTTCTTGTCCAATCAGGGCCCCGGTGGTCTCTGATGATTTGCAGGGACAGGACAGGGTGGTTGCTGGCCAAGAGCACCCGGGTTGGAGGATGCCCGCTTTGGGGGTGATGAGCAGAAGAGGGGTGTTCCCCTGGTTGTACAGTCCATTGGGGTCAGCTGCTAGTCGGGCACTTCTGCCCTTGTGGCTGAATTCCCACATACTTGTCTGCTAACTGGGCGGCCATCTTCAAGCTGGGTGGCTCCCGGTCTAGCACCCACTCCTTCACCTCTAGGGCGCACCTGCAGTAGAACTGCTCTTGACACAGCAGATCAGTCAGTGCATCCCAGGTAGTGGCACCAGATCCCTTCACCCACTTCACCACTTACTGCCTCAGCTGGATGGCGAAATGCTCATGGGTGCTGGTAAGGTTCTTGGGCAAGTTCCGGAACTTTTTCCTGTAGGACTCAGGAGTGACAAAGTATCGCTGTAGGAGGGCCCTTACGACTTTGTCATAGTCGCTGCAGTCTTCAGTGGCCACTTCTCGATAGGCCTCCAGGGCCTCTCCGTGCAGTGTGGGCATTAGGTGTCTGACCCACTCCTGCTTGGGTAAATCATGTAGTTTACAAGTCCTTTCAAATACTTGCAAATGTCCATCAATGTCCCCATTGTTGTCTGCAAACTTGGAAAACTGTATACGATCTGATCCCGGTACAGCAGTGTGCAATAGTGCTTGGGGTACCACAGCTGGTGGTGCCCACTCGTCATACCACATACGAATGATTAGCATTCGTTCCTGCTCCATTGCCCTTTCTCCCAATTCTGCTAGCTGATCAATTCGTTGGGATCCCTGCCATGCTGGGGAATGCTGGGAAACATAACTGCTGCAAGATGGGGTGGGACTTGTTGCTCTCACCACGTTCTGAGGGGTGTCCATTGCTACGCCGGCTGCACTTTCCACCTCCATCTGATGCAACTCCATTCTGCTGTAATCAGTCATCCTGCGCGTTCTCCTGAACTGCAGTTTCTCCTTTCCTGAGCAACTCGGCTTCTCTCGTCAGGTGACCGAAAAGCCACCTGGGATTATCCCAACGCTATGCCACCAATATGTGACCGGACACCTTTCATCTAGCCCGGCCCTGGTCACGGGTTAGCACTTTTGGACTCCCACTCACCGGTTGAGGCTTACAATCCCCACTTGACCTTGGGGCATTAGGGATTCCCGCTTACTGTCAGTGATCGCCTGTCACTAACTCCGCCAACTGTGCTGTGGGTGTAACGATGCTGTCACCACCAAACTCTACCATTGGCATTTGGAACCGCTTCTAATGTACAACTAGGCTCCTACCGCTGGCACCTGGAACTGCTCTGCTGCGTATGCATCGACTGGCTGCAGCCACACCTTCTGTTTGGTGTTGGCTGTTCCTGCCTGATCCCTCGCAATGGACCAGGCTCCTGCTGGGTAGCTGGAAGGGGGCTTGAGCTTCGGAGATGCTCGTTTCAACCCAGAACAGTAGGAGAATGGAATAGCGTTTGGCTCAATTCTGTTGGTCGCAGGGTACAGATGTAGTGGACTTTAAAGGCAAAAGGTGTTTATTTGCTCAAAGTCTTAAAAATGACTACATTAAGCATACAAGAAATCTTATCAAGTCAGCAGTTCTTCTCCACAAAGGATTTTCAGAGATGTACAACATACATGTCTCACAGGCCCTCTTTTTATATCATTCTTACACACAATATCACAGGGGGGTAAATCCGCCCTGGGTTCCATTCAACCAATCATGATTCCTCACATAATATAATTTAACAACATATTACATTTCAAAGGAGCCACCCAATTTCCTCCTTTCTAATCCACCCAAAATCAGTTGGCTTCCTAAAGCATAAATTGAGTTAGCATATACTGTCTCTCAAAATGTAAATATAATGCAAATTTCAAGGGCATTTGTACTTTTACATATCTACAACTAAAACCAGTACTGGGTTTCCCAGTTTTAACACCTTCTTAGTTCTTAGTAAGTTACACCCAATAGGAGCTCCTTCAAAAACAAACAAGTTGTTTTTTCCCACACTTGCTGGATATTGTACACAGAGACACAGAGGAGCCTTCCTAGCACGCATTTCAATGAAAGTGATGTAAACGAAGGGTTTGTCCATATGACACTATTCACACCTTCACACAGCAACCTTCCAACCGGGTCTCTCCTGGAGTTGACCTCAACAGGTCTTTCTATTCATCAGACTGCTAGAAAATGACAATCAGCATCTAATTTCCTGCAGTCACAAGCTGGTCATGTCTTATACAGGAATATTCAAGAAGTGCATTTTCCTTACAAAATATACATTTAAAATCATACATTTTAAATACACTCACATTTCATGTGTGTGCACAGCATCAGGCTTTGCACCCAGCAGCACTGTAGCCCAGGACCTGCCATCCTGGCTCAGTGCTGCACATACCATTTTAAATACGTTTTTATTTTTTTTAAACACTCGGCGCCTAGCGCAGACTACACATTTACAATGGGTGCCTGGCACCTTTTGTCCTTTTAAAAATGGCACCGCAGCATGGGGTTAACCCCTTCAGTGCCGCGGCCACCATTATACACATGGGGCCAGCCTCCGGCCATACTCTCATCTTCCTTCTGTCCAGTGGCGCCACAAGCAGTTGCGGGGAGTACGGGCTGCACCCGTGTGTCAGCCGCCGAGGGGTGACACCAAGGTGCAGACTACCCCTCAGTGGCAGGAGCCAAGTTTTTCACTGTAGTATTAAGTGCAGCACTCAGCTCCTGACACTGTGAGAGAGCTGGCACTGCACACAGGGCAGTACGCTGCTCCTGCACCCCCACCGCTGGGCCACCCAGTAAGATGCATGGGACCACGGGGGGTTCGGGACGCGAGGCCATTCCGCCTTCCCATGTGGCCATGCCCCCTTTTTGGAACACCCCATGCGCACAGCATCTCTCCCCACCCTGGTGACTCTGCGGGGAGGGACACCACTGCTTCTCTCTGCATGTCCCGCTGGTCAGGGTTTGTGCCATGACCCCCTCCCATCGGCTGCCGCTGCAAGTATATGGGTGGTCAGCTGATCGCCTGTACACACAGCACGATGGACAGATATATCTGAAGATATACAGTATCTGCCATGTCTGTGCAGCAGAGCCGACACGATATGTCTGTGAACAAAGTTGTTCACAGACATATAACTGGTACACACTGGCCAAATGACATATGATATATTGGCCAATCAATTGATCAGCCAATATATTGGCCAGTGTGTACCCAGCATTAGGGTAGACACATATCTTAAAACAAACAATATAAGTAAATTGAATATAAAATAAGAATTATGTCCCATACTCCCCTATAATCAGTTGGGAGAGGGGATGTCTTCTTGTGAATGCCTTTTGTAGGAGCAAAGAATTCTCTGTGAAAAAAGGAAAAACACTAGCATCCAATATTGAAGTACATATACAACAGTTCACCAAGTGATTTTATATTCTAATGCTTATGTGTCACACCTTTTACCAAAATTAATAAAATTAAGTGCTTATCTGTATTCACAATCTCAGGATCCAGTTGGTTTGTAATGGAATAACTGAACCAGTGTGAAGTCTCCACCTTCCTCCAGCTTTTAATCTCCAATTATTGAATATCACATAGCGGAATACTGTATAAAAGGTTTTATTACATAGGAGGAATCTCATTCACATGAATAAAGGTAAAAACAGACTTATCTGATTGGAACCTGAAATTGTTAGTATGTTACTCCTATCCATACTTGCCTACAGGTGTTTCCTCTTATGTTGTTGCTCAAGTCGTGCCATAAAGGCTTCTAAGTTGTGGTATGAAAATAGCGCAGTGAGGCGCAGTGAGACTTGACAATATCCACAGCATGCAATACACAGCCTTACCGCTGGGTGGCCAGTGCACACTGATTAAAACTACAGTGCTGAATGATACAGCAGTGGATGGATATTGCACAACAGAATACAATAGTAAAGTAAGGCCTGACAAGCGGGCCAATCAAATACAGTACTGCACAGTGTAAGCAGTGTCTTTAATACAGTATACAATACTGTAGTAATACTGCATGGTGGGATATTTTATGAAAGACTGCCAGTGTGATTGTTCTGCAATTTCGGCAGTGATGTGCTGCACTCACACAACGACGGCATGCCTTAGAAATGGAAAAAAGGGGGACTGGGCTGCACATCCTAATTTAAACACAATAAGAGGTGCTACCTTGCTAAGACCTGTAGTTCTATAGCAGAAAAAGGGGGGGGGGTAAATGCAGATGCACACTCTAAACACTAAGAATACTGAATATCAACATATATATAATAAACTATCAATTAACATGGTTTTCTATTACGGTTCTTAGTACATGTTTGGCCAAAGATGTTTGCCCACCTACCACATTAAGGTGAACCCTATCAGGTGGGTCCCTAACATCCCTAATACTGAATGTGTCAGTGTTAGGGACCCACCTGATAGGGTTCACCTTGCCGTGGTAGGTGGGCAAACATCTTGGTCAAACGTACTAAGAACCTTAATAGAAAACCATGTTAATTGATAGTTTATTATATATATGTTGATATTTAGGGGTAAATTTACTAAAGTGAGAGTTTTTAGAAGTGAGTTTTAAAAGTGATGTTGCCCATAGCAACCAATCAGATTCTAGCTATTATCTTCTAGGAGGTGCTAGTTAAATGTTAAGTAGAATCTGATTGGTTGCTATGGGCAACATCACTTCTAAAACTCACTTCTAAAAACTCTCACTTTAGTAAATTTACCTCTTAGTATTCTTAGTGCTGAGAGTATGCATCTGGATTTCCCCCATTTTTTCATGTCTTAGAAATGAGCAGTGGGGTTTGAAAGGCGCTGTATGAAATCATCACTTAAGTACAAATCTCTGACCAGAAAGACTGTGCATCTTCTGCTGTAAACTTGTGGCAATTTTGGCAGTGCTGTGCAGTGCTCACATAGTGATGACATGCCTTAGAAATTAGTAGTGGGGTTTTTTGTAGCGGTATATGAAACCATCACTCAACTACAAGTGTCATCCCAGAAAGAGGTGTGTGGATTACAAACTGACTTTGCATCTTCTGGAGCTCACTTGTGGAAATTAGGAGTTTATTGAACATGACACTAATTAGTACACTTCACTAAGTGTCGGTCACTGAGGCATTGTAGACAGTGATGTGCAGCACTCACACAGTAATGGCATGCCTTAGAAATGAGTAGTAGGATTTGAAGGGCACTGTATGAAATCAACACAACTATAAATCTCACTCCAGAAAGCAGTGTCTTTGTATTACAAAGTGACAGTGTGTCTTCTGCAGCACACTTGCGGCAATTTCGGCCCTGCTGTGTTGCTTACAGCATGTTGAACATGACGCTAATCGGTGCACATCACTAAGTTATGGTCACTGCAGCACTGTAGGCAGTGGTGTGCAGCACTTACACAGTGATGATATTCCTTAAGGCACACATCCACTAGCAGACCTCAAAATGACTGCACGATTATGACATTGTAATCATGCAGTTGTTTGACAGTCTGTGCTGTGCCTTCAGTGAACGAGCAGTTGTTCAGTGTAGGCACATCAATCATCCTCTAACATGCTCAACCTCATTATCGCCAGGTTGTTCAGCATGTTTGGCCAATGATAGATGTCTAAAACAACCAGCGGTCATTTTGCTGGTCATTTTAGACATTTTAATGAACAATTTGCGAACGATTAATGAACGATTGAATGATAATGATATCATTATCGTTCAATCACACATTTTACTCCTGTAGTGGATGTGTGCCTTTAGAAATTAGTAGTGGGGTTTGAGCAGCAGTGTATGAAACCATCACTCAACTACAAATCTCAGCCCAGAAAGAAGGGTCTTTGGCTTGCAAACTGACTGTGTGTCTTCTGCAGCATACTTGTGGCAATTGCAGCACTGCTGTGCCGCTAGGAGCATGCTAAACATAATGCTAATTGGTATACATAACTACTATAAGTGCCGGTCACTACAATCTGCAGAGCTCACACAGTGATGGCATGCCTTAGATATGGACAGTGGGGTTTGAAAGGCGCTGAATAAAATCATCACCGAACTACAAGTTACAACCCAGAAAAAGGTGTGTTTAGATTACAAACTGAGGGGTAAATGAAATAGCCTGTGAATTGCAGGCATCAGCAAGTTCAGTGCAAGACTGCCTGATATAGCAGTCATTTAAAAAGCAAAACCAGATTAATTTTGCCTTTCCAATGACTGCTACTTTAAAACATCAAGCAGTCTGACATGGCCGATGCCTGCAGTCCACAGGCTATTAAATCTAACCCTGATTGTGCATCTTCTACAGCACACTTTCAGCAATTGTACCACTGCTGTGCCGCTAGGAGCATGTTGAACATGATGCAAATACAGTAGGTACACATAACTACTGTAAGTGCTGGTCACTAAGGTGTGCAGAGCTCACATAGTGATGACATGCCTTAGAAATGTACAGTGGAGTTTGTAGGGCACTGAATGAAATCATCACTGAACTACAAGTCTCAGCCCAGAATGAGGTGTCTTTAACTGTGCGTCTTCTACAGCAAACTTGCTGCAATTTCAGCAGTGCTATGCAGTGCTCACACAGCAATGACATGCCTTAGAAATTAGTAGTGGAGTTTGAGCAGAGGTGTATGAAACCACCACTCAACTACAAGTTACAGGACAGGAAGAGGTTCTGTTTGGATTACACATTTACTACCTTGCAACATTAATACACACACACTGACACTAAGTAAAACATGGCCCGCACATGCTTTCGCTCGGCTACGTAAACATCTGACATTGTATGTCCTATGTCCTGCATCCTATGTCCTACTGTGTTTATACAGTATACAAAATGGCTGAAAGGCAGTATCTTTATTCAAGGAGGGAGCTGTAAAATCTGGTAAAGTGGCAGGATCAGTCACTCCTCAACAATATTGAAATCACTGGGCTTTTATGAATGCCACAAGTGTGCTGCAGAAGTTGCACAGTCAGTCTGTAAAGCAAAGACACCTCTTTCTGGGCTGAGACTTGTAGTTCAGTGTTGATTTCATACAGCACCCTTCAAATCCTAATACTCATTTCTAAGGCATGCCATCACTGAGTGCTGCACATACAGAATCACAGTGACCGTCACTTAGTGGTGTACAGATTAGCGCCATGTTCAACAAGCTCCTAATTACTTCAAGTAGTTGCAGAAGATGCAAAGTCAGTTTGTAATTCAAAGACTCCTCTTTCAGGGCTGAGACTGATGTTTCATACACCACTTCTCAAATTCCACTACTAATTTCAAAGGAATGTCATCACTGTGTGAGCACTGCATATCGCTGTCTATATTGCCACAGTGACCAGCATTTAGTGATGTGTACTGATTAGCGACATTTCAGACAAGCTCCTAGCGGCACAGCAGTGCCAAAATTGCTGCAAGTTTGCAGCAGAAGGCACACAGACAGTGTGTAATCCAAAAATACCTTTTTCTGGGCTGACAGTTGTAGTTGAGTGATGATTTTATGCAGTGCCCTTCAAACCCCACTGTTCATTTCTTTTTTTTCCAAAATAATTTTTATTGTTAGGTCAACAAAATATTGTAATACAGATAAATGCACAATCATCTTCAACATAGTAAATAGAACAATCACTTTGCAAGAACAATTATTCAACAAAACAATTATAATATTTGTAGTGCGGAAATCCAGATATAAATTGTAGTTGCACATATAAGAAACATTTACATACATTGTTGCATATATTATTACTGTCAGTAAATCGGTTGCCATTAATGGTATAGATCAAAATCATAGATTGAGTTAGGTCAAAAAGGGGAGCCATTATCCAGCACTTCCCAATTATACCATGATTTTAGTTGGAAGCATTTCCGTATGGAGTCTTTAAGTGATGGGGAAAGAGTACGAATATAGGGCAACCATAGGCCAAAAAATCTTTCAGTATAATATAATTCTAGGGTGTAATAATGTAAGAGTAGGTGGGTGAGGGTCAATCCATTGTGAGAGAATGGTCTTTTTAGCTGCTGCCGTCAATTTGGTCATAAGTAGCTTATTTCCCTTAGTCAATCTCTGAGAGTATGTGTTTTCCGATATATTCCAAAAAGCCCATTCTCTAAGAATCACAAAACCAATATTTAGAATTTCTTTAATATAATTATTAAGTTCCCCCCAGAAAACTTGTACCTGTGGACAATCCCACAGGCAATGTACGATATCAGCGAAAGGCACTGAGCATTTATAACAGTTGGCGTCAGACGCATCACTAATAATATATTTCAATTTAGGGGCGTAGCATGCTCTGTGTAATATTTTTAGATGCATTTCAGCATAAGATACTGATCCCAATTGTTTGTTCATTTTAAAACATGAAAGAGCAATCAACTCTATGGGGATTTGTGGGAAGACCTCCTTCCATTTTGCAAATCCTGTAGTACTTTTTTCTAAATTTATAAGTGGTCGGGCACAGGAGTATATAAAAGATGTTGAAAAGGGTCCTTTTGGTTTACAGCATAGTGCGCTATCTAGACACCAATTTAGATCGGTTTCCGAAAGTCCACATAACATATTTTGAATATAACTCAGCGCCTGTAAATATGGAAATAAAGGGATCGCGACCAGAGGAAATTTCTCCTGCATTCGAGTGAGAGGTTGAAGTGTTTGGTCATGTAATAATTGGTAAATGTACCGAACACCACTGCATTTAAATTGTGCGGAGTTACCAGGTGAAAAAGATGGATCTTTCCATAATGGTAAAAAAATTGATGACAATTTGGGTAAATGGGATTGTGATCTAATAACTCGCCATGCTATACATGTCGTATTTATTAATATATTTTCTCTAGCTTCTGAAGGTATATTACGAGGATGAGTATGTAAAAGAGATACCAAGTTGTGGTGGGGAATAAATGCCTGCTCCATAGAGTATGTGGTATAAATGTTATGACCTCCAATCCAGTCCATTGCTATTCGATAATTAGCAGCCATAGCATATTGTCTGAGGCATGGCAAATTTATCCCTCCTAAATGTGTCTGCTGTTGCAATTTAAACAATGAAATTCTAAGTCGTTTTCCTGCCCATATAAATTTTTGTAGAGCCTGATTACAAAATTTGAGATCTCTTTTGTCTGGGATAATTGGCAACATTTGGAGAATGTAAAGGAATCTGGGGAACTGATCATTTTGTAAAGGTGACATCTACCTATGTAGGATAGTGGAAGATGGGCCCATTTATTGAAATCATTATATGTTTTTAACAATAGTGGGGTATAGTTAACCTCATATAGTTGAGAAGGGTGCGAAGGAACATTGGCCCTCATTCAGAGCCGTTCGCTATTTGCGGTCGTTCGTTCAAAAACAAGGGGTGGCTATTCAAATGATCCGTTCGCACATTGCAGTCTGTTCACACCTCTAAGTCTGAACGAGCGAGCAAAGCATACGCTCGTTTATTTGATAAAAATGCCCCCTGGCCGCTCGCACCATACGTCATGTCCGCTATTTATTAGATTAATCGAGTACATCGAACAGCGTCTGAACTGCTTGCTATTCTTGTGGTTGGTTTTTTCAACCGCTATTTTGCGAGCAGTTCTGAGTTAAAAAAAACCAAGTGACGTGGTCAATGACGCTGCTGTATTAATTATGCACTCCCTTAAAATGCCCGTTTTGACCTTTAAGCACGCCTGCGTTCGAATTCCACTCCCCCGTTTTCAAGCACCTTCCCCTGTTACCACCCACATACGCCTCATTCTGTCACTCAAAATAGCAGGCACTCGCTATATAGCGTACAAACGATTTTCGGCCGCACTGACTGGTTCGCACATGCGTACTAAAAACCGTACGCATGCGCAGATGTGCGAACATCGCTCGGAACGAGCGTACTGCCGCTAGCGAGCGGCTCTGAATGAGGGCCATTGACCCTTAAGTAGGTAATGTATTTATCTGCCCATTTGAAGGGGAAGGAATTTACCCAGCCTGTCTTCGCCTCCCCAAAAAAGGCCAAGGCCTCTGTTTTAGCATAGTTAATTTTAAAACCCGCTATCTCCTCGAACACCTGCAGAATTTGTAGGAGTAGTGGAATAGCTTCCTTAGGGTTGGCAAAATATAATAGGAGGTCATCAGCAAATACCGAAAATGTAATCTCGTGTTTTGCCAAACGAATACCTCGCCAGCCTCTTGCTTTTTCAAAATGATGCAAGAGGGGATCTACGGCTAAATCAAAAAGTAGTGGTGAAAGTGGGCAACCTTGTCTCGTGCCTCGAGTTAGGCAGAATGGTCTGGTATTTAAAAGATTTATTGTCAAAAAAGCTTTCGGATCTTGATATAATGTTTCAAATATATGAATAAAATCAGAACCAAACTCTTGATATTTAAATATGCGTATTAAATGAGACCAAGACACTCTATCGAATGCCTTGTCAGCGTCACAACTCACCACAATGTTTCTTTTACTTTTCTCCGTATGTGACTGATACATTGCTGCTAAAACTGTGCGTATATTGTGAGTAGACTGACGTCCTTTAATGAAGCCTGTTTGAGCCGGATGCAATAATTTAGGTAGTAAAGATTGTAAGCGCTGGGCCATAATCTTGGAAAACAATTTCAGGTCCTGATTGAGCAGAGAAATTGGGCAGTATGAGGCAACTAAAGCAGGGTCTTTATTGGGTTTCGGTATAACTATAATGCGCGCGGTATTACCGCTAAGTATTGAATTATATAAAGCTGAGAGATGGGGTGTGATCTGTGGTGTGAGCATTTTATAGTTTGCCGCTGATAGTCCATCTGGGCCCGGGGTTTAACCAGTAGGTAATGTTTTTATAATAGAAGTAATCTCCTGCTCTGTTATGGGTAAAAGAAGACTCTCTCTATCTAATGGTGTAAATTTGGTTAATCCTGCCTGTTCTAAAAACTTAATTCCTTTATCTGAGTCATCCATAGGTGCCTGGTATAATGTTTCATAATATTGTAAAAATGCTTCTGCGATTTTATCAGGCATTCTAGTGGACTCGGAGGGGGTCAAATTGATTAAAGAAATAGGCTTAGAAGACGTGTAAGATTTTACCATTCTTGCTAAAAGCTTACCAGGATGGTTTCCCCAACGAAAGTACTTGTTTTTTTGATAAGTGAGGTTTGTCTGAGCTTGTTCGGCACATATCTGGTCATATAAAGCCTTGGCATCCCTATATCCCTTAGTATGAGAATCAAAAGGATCTTGTAACATTTTGGCATAAGCAGTGGTTACCGAAATACTGGCCTGATGGAATCTTTGCTTAAGAGATTTTCTCCTGTATGAGACATAGGTCACATGGCCCCTCATGACTGGTTTAGAAGCTTGCCAGAGAAGATTTATATCCTGTTTATGAATTAGATTATCACTTGTATAGTTTTGAAAATTACTTATTAATTGCTGTTTAAAGTCTTCCGAGGAGGAGAAATAGTCTGGGAAACAGCAATTATAAGAAGAAAGAGTAGGGGATTGCAAACGGAGAGAGAACCACACTGGAGCATGGTCAGATATCAAGATATCCGCTATATCTGAGTCTATCACTCTATGTAATAAAGTTTCAGGAATCAACCAGTAGTCCAACCTAGAAAACGAGTTATGTGGATGGGAAAATAAAGTATATTCTCTGGATACAGGATGTAAATAGTGCCAAGGGTCTATCAAGTGTAATGTGTCTATAAGTAACGATAGAGTGGGTGGTGCACCTTGTCGAGTCCCATCCCTCCCCGAGTTACTAGAATAATCTACAGCTGCTTCCATAGTCACATTAAGATCGCCCCCTCAAATTAAAGTTCCTTCTGCCCAAACCTTTGATATATTGCCCAAATATTTGAGTATATGTCAGAAAAAAAGGATGCATTAGGGCCAGGTGGGGCATAAACACATGCAAAAGTAAACATGTCTCCCTCTATCCGCAATTTCAAAAATAAAAATCTACCATTTGGGTCAGCTTTTTCATCTATTATCTCGTAGGTGATAAATTTACTAAACAAAATGATCACCCCTCTGGTTTTAGTAGTGAAAGATGCACTTTTAAATTCCTTTACCCAATTATCTCTAAGAGTGTTTGAGTCTCCTTGCTTCCAGTGGGATTCCTGCAAGAACATCTGGTGAGAAACGTTTTAAATGGCGCAATATTTTCTTCCTCTTTATAGAGGTATTCAGCCCTTCAACATTCCATGTAAGGAATTTCAATGTACTCTTAGCTAGTGGCTCCCCTGAATTTGAAGTAGTCATCATCCAATACCAGTCTTAGGCAACAAGTATTCGTATATATACCTATTGGTTTCTCCTGTCCGGTCCCAGCAAGCCGCACAAGGGAGAAAGATCGTGCAACTCAATCCATTTACCATGGAGCACATATTAGAAACAAAAACTGCATTTTGGTAGCAATTAATAGCAATTATCCATAGAAACCTAACAACATTTTTTATTTTAAGAACCCAGGAGAGCAACCAAAATAGTTGCTCATAATTACTGTGAAATAAACATGTAACACCTTGCAATATTAAAATCGGCACCTATAAGCATGTAAATAGTATATTTATAGTTGTGTATAATTTATAAATATGTTTAGTGTGCTAATGTAATGTATATGCAGGGGTTTAACAGTGGGATCATTTATTCAGAGGACTGTGGACTATTGCAGTATCCCTGGCACTGAAAGGGGGCCGTTGACAGTTGGTAAAGGCACAGTTGGAGCTGGTGGTTGAGCAGTTCTCCCAGAGTTGGTGACGGCTGCTTACCTGAGCAGAAGAGGCTGTGCCTGGTGTTGGAGAGCTGGAAACCAGGAATTAATTGAAGGAGGGACGCTGAGGTGATTGCAGTTAGATAATAGGGGGAGGATCAAGAGAGAGTGCTGCCTATATCTGAGATTTGAGAAGGCGAAACATGAGAGTCAGCCAACCAGAGGGTCTGAGGCCCAGCCCCTAGGAGGAGTCTAGTCAGCGCTGCTGTGTCTGTGGAAGAGAAAGAAGGAGACAGAGATAAGTCTAAAATCAGTCCAATAGTGCATTAGCTTAAAGACTACATGCAAAGTAAAGTTCTACTACATTATTTCAGGCCACCAATACCTTAGAAGATTATAGTAAGAGCTATTGGATAACACCACAGATACGTATATATAGAGAAATTAGTTATACTAACATCCAGCACCAGCTCAGCATTATAAGTCTGGCCCTCAGACACCATAGACTTCTACCTATTATATCAATATTCATACACAATTGCTAACCGAAGATTATAAGGACTAAATCTACCGACTGTTTCATATCACTACTAAAGCCCATTGGATGAGAAGCGACTAATTTTAGGAATTCCCTATAAACCAGGATTTCAGAACTTAAATGCATATTAATCTACTAGCATGTGCACCAACGAGCATGGCCATTCACATTGACTAATAAGGGGAGTTTAAGAACAGAATATGAGAGGGCTAATCTCTTTAAAGCTTTAAAGGAAATGGGTTATTATCAGTATGTCTTTTGTATAGAGAGATATTATGAACTAATGTTCAGCTTAATTGATAAATGTGTAAATGTTATTCCAAAAAAATGTTATGATTACTGCAATGTTCATTAACTGAATTCATCTTCAGGAGAACAGAGAGTCGCAGTAAAATAAACTACGTAACTAATATGTGTGTACTTCTGAGTATAAACATAGATGTTATAGTGAAGTGAATATTTGCTGCTGCATATTTATAATTGTCATTGGTACAGTAGGTTACCAGTCTGAAATTAAGGTCTAACATGACACAAAACCAATACTTACCATTCAGGGGTGTTCCCAAGTCCGCTCCAGGTATAGCATAAGAAAATCCAAGACTAGGGTGGAGGCACTAAAGGGAAAGAAATATAGAGAGGTCTATTGTAACAAATAAAGGAAAGAGGATACCTGTTACAAACATAAGTAATGATTCCAGTAGAACAACCCTAAAAGGTATTGAACATAATACGTGTAGTAAAACTGAGATAATAAATCCGAACCAAATGGTGCATTACTCTCCGAAACATTAGATGTAGTGCACAATATAAACATCACATGGAATAATAGAAAATACATTTTCCTCAACATATTGATATAAAAAAATACTTATCAGAAACATGTCTCCTTCACTGATCAGTCGTTGTCATTTCGGATTGGATGAGGCGAAGCAGAACTAGTGTCCAGAGATTTCAGAAAGTTCTGGGCGGGTTTAGGTGAATCAAAATATACCGGATTGCCCTCGTGCATTATACTTAGTTTTGCTGGATACATCAGTGCGAAGCGTATTCCCTTGTTAAATAGTTCCTTGCAGATAGGGGAAAACTCCCGACGTTGAGATGAGACGTGGAACGAAAAGTCCTGGAATAGAAGCAACTTGTGGCCCTCCAAGGTTAGAGAATTATTTTTGCGATATGCCTCCATAATTCGCATCTTGTCAGCATAATTCAGGATCTTGAAGATTACCGGTCTTGGGCGCTGTTGTGTTTCTTGTCGGAGCGGGCCAATACTGTGTGCTCTCTCAACCAGGATGGGATTCACCAATGTCTCAAGACCTAAAGCAGTAGGTAGCCATGAGGAGACAAGTGACAGGAGTTCCCTTGGTTTGATCTATTCAGGAAGTACGATTAGTCTGAGGTTGTTACGTCTACTTCTATTCTCCAGGTCCTCTATTTTATCATGCATTGCTGTTACAGTAGATTCATGGGTTTGTACCATTTTTTGGTCTCATGTAACTCATCCTCTAGCACCGACACTCTTTCCTCCACTTCCATCAGCCTCAGTGAGTGTTGCGATAGTTGGGTAACACCTGAATTTATAGCTTCCGTCAGTGGGGCTAATTTTTGGTCTAGTAAAGGTGAAATTATGTCAGATATTTCTTTAGCTTTTTGAACGGAAACCATACTGTATTTGTTTGAATCAAACAGATTGTCTAGAGGATCCTCCGGAGACGGAGACGGGGAGGTCGGAGAGGAAGAGGGTCCCGAGATTGTCGCTTTATCCTTATTTTTTGTTGCTTGAGAGCCTCTGGGGCCTCTCTGGGACTTTACAAACTTCTCCATGATAGGTTGAGATTGATCTCTCTATCTGGGGTGCAATGGAACAGTTGCACCTATAATGATGAGCGTAGTCACCGAAAGGGCAAGTAACTGGAAACATACACTACAGGATTGCCTGTTGCAGTGTCTCTTACGAGTGGCTGCAATGAGCGTAGATGTGTAAGGATACGCCGATAGAGTCCCACCTATGTCATGTATTATCAGATATTAATTTTTGTTTTGGTCCGTGGATCTGTACTTATGCAGAGGCCTGTGCAAGAGTTCAGATTTATTACAAAAATTTTTTGTAGTAATTGAGAACAAGGGGTTGATGTGGAAGTAGATGCTCAGCCACAAACTCAAAATTGCGGCTATGAGGGACGCTGCTCTTACGTGCAGCTAGACTCCAGTGGTATGTTGCACAGGGAGCCGGGGCTATAGCCACTCTTTCCTGGCAGTGTTCCGGGGCCTTTGATGATTCGAGAGAGACAAATGATGATATTCGTGGCCAATAGCGGTTTTGACTCAGGTGCCCTGCAGGGAGCTATTATTTAAAAGCGGCCAGTCAATCTGAGCCACCCACTTGTATTTGTTGCTTAAAGAATTTTCAGACCCACTGTTCATTTCTAAAGCATGTCACCACTGTGTGAGTTCTGCACATCACTGCAGAACAATGCGCATGGCACAAGTTGCACACCCTGGCACTGACTTTTTTTCAAATGAGGTATTATCATGCTAATAGGTGTATCTAGAATAATATACTATAATAATGATGGCAGAACTTATAAATGGTAGGGATGTGTGTCGACTACCCGTGGTTTTTTTTTCGTTTTGGTTTTGAGCTGTATCTTCTTCAAGGTTTTGGATCTGGATTTGGTTTTATAAAACCACCCTTGCGTGTTTTGGTCTTGGATCTGTATTTTTTCTAAAAAATCTTAAAAAAGCTAAATCACATAATTTGGGCATGTTTTTGTTCCTACAGATTTGTTAACCTCAATAACATTTATTTCCAGTCAAGTTTGACCACCTCACAGCTCACAATATTGTTTTCACCCAGTTTAGGCCAAAAGCTTGCATCAAGCTAGCTGGCTGAATAAGCTAAGCGACAGCAGTGGGTGGCAATAAAATGTAGCAGTTCAGCTTCCAACATGGCACAGTGTGGCACTGTAGTGGCAGTCAGGTTGGCAGTTTAACAAACTATAAAATTAAAAATGTCAGGCAGCAATGCCCCAAACAGCACATAATGCAAAGAAAAAAATGCAAGATGGAATTGACATTGGGCCCTTCCATCCACTCTTATGTTGTATACAGTAAACAGGACATGCACAGTTTAACAAACCAATCACTTCAGCGACAGGGACTGCAAATTGTGGCTGAAGCAATTGGTTTGTTTGGACCCCCACAAAAAAAGCTGCCAATGGGCAGCTGATATTGCTGGTAATGAACTCTCCATGCACAAACTGACTTTATAGAGGCAAGATGTTGTCGCCATCATCATTCAATCCGATTCCACACCCTCATCAGTGTGTACATAATTTTCACACAATATTAATTTGTCCCTGCTGGAATCCACCATTACAGCCTTAGGTACTTCTGTAATTTTTGGATGTAACTGATGGTGAAGATATTAATTTTGATGAACATCATCTTTTCCACATTTTGAGGAAGTAACCTCCTATGCCAATCACTGACCATGTTCCCGGTTGTGCTGAAAACTCTTTCTGAGTTCACACTGGAGGGTGGGCAGCTCAAGTAAAGCAAAACCAGTTTGTGCAAGGGCCTCCAAATTATCTTTTTTTCCTGCCAGTAGTGAAATGGACTGTCTGACATGCCTATTTGGATGCTATCCTTAAAATAGTCCTCAACCATTCTTTAAATGGTGACCATATCAGATGGAGTCACGGAAGAGGTCTCATTAATTGTAGGCAATTCTTTTAGACACCACCAGATGTCAAAACTTGGTTGTGTTAACTCATCTGCATTACCAGTGCATCTTTTTTTGGGAAAGTCTATCTTTTTCCTGGCAGCCGCACTGGAGAAACTGATGTAGGAGCCATTGCTGCATCATGTGCTGCTTGAACTGACAATTTCCTTACCAACAGCTCCTTGCATCTTTTCATATCTGTGTCCGCTGGGAAGAAAGCCACAATGTATGACTTAAACCTATGATCCAGCATGGTCACTAAAATGTATTGATCCGATTGTAAGATCCTGACAACCCTTGGATCCTGGCAAAGCAAATAAAGGACTTGATCTAAAAGTCCAACATACTTAGCAGAATCGTTTGTTTCAGCTACTCCTTCAGTTTCTCAAGCTGCTTTTCGAATAGTCTAATTAGGGAAATTACCTGACTCAAGCTGGCAGTGTCTGAAATTACTTGACAGGTGACTATTTTGAAGGGTTTCAGCACATTGCACAACACAGAAAGTATTTTCCACTGAGCTTGAGTAAGGCACATTCCCCCTCCTTTTCATAGGTCATAGTTTGTTTGATGGCACAGGTGACTACTTCGAAGGGTTTCAGCACTTTGCACAACATGGAAAGTATTTTCCACTGAGCTTGAGTAAGGTATATTCCCCCTCCTCTTCCTATGTCATAGTTTGGATGGCTTTTTGCTGTTCCTCCATCTGCTAAAGTATATAAAGAGTGGAGTTGCACCTTGTAACTACCTCTTGCTTCAGCTGGTGACAGAGCAATTTCAACATTTCTTGCAGGTTCTGCAATCTTCTACATGCACCTGCTAAATGGCAAAAATGTCCAGAAATGTTGCGGGCCACAGAGAGCATCTCCTACATGGCGCTGTACTTTTGAATAAAAATTTGCTCCTCCAAGTTGATTGTGTGAGCAAAACATGGGACGTGTTGGAATTTACCCTGCTGTAATGCTCTCACAATATTGGTGGCATTGTTAGAAATCACAAATCTTGAGGAGAGTCCAAGCTGGATAAGCCATTTTGCAATGATTTCCATGAGTTTTTCTAAGAGGTTGTCAGCAGTATGCCTCTTAGTGAAACCAGTGAATGAGTGGCTGTTTCTTAGATGCTGCTGCTGTTGGTGCCACTGAAGGCAATACACTCAACCAGTGGTTGTACTGTCAGATTACAGTCATGTAATCTTGCATTTGCCCTGTTCTACTTGTCCATTTTGGAAAACACTAATTATGTTTTTTTTAACATCCCTGTACAGGCTGGGAATTGCTTTCCTAGTGATATGGAACCCAGATTTTATTTAGTAGTGGGGACACAGGACATAAAGTAACTGTCTAAAACCCAGTGCACTAATGGCGGATATCGGATGCACATCTAATACCAGCATAGATGTTATGGCATCAGTGATCCATTGTGCAACTGGGTGACTGGTGTCATACTTGCTCCCCCTTGCAAAGGATTATTTAACAGATAATTGTACTACTAGTAGTTTTCCTGGTCCCCTTCTGGGATGAAGATTCTTCTGAGGACTACAGGATAGGGGAGGACTGAGTTAGCCTTATCCTATTGGATGCAGGACTAGTTCCAATCATGATTGAGGATATTGTTGATGATGGTGTTGATGGTATAAATGCTAGTTGCTTGGATCTAGGATTTAACCAAAGTTTCTGAATTTTGCAAAAATTTTGGATGGATGTGCTGTTGATGACATAACAGGGAGAAGGTTCCTAGATGGTTAAGGTTCCTACCTCTACTTACTCTGGCAGGACAATATGTACAGATTGCTTGACAACTGTTGTCCAGATTTGGATAGAAATGATTCTACACATAAGAAGTGGATTTTTTTGTTTTATGCCCAGGCATGACAATGGGCTTTTCCTTATCATGGGCAACAACTGTTTCCACTGGGGCTTGATTTACAAAAATAACATCTTCATCAACAACATCCTCATCATCAGCATTCTCATCATCAGCATTCTTATTAGCGTCAGCTACACAAATATCCTCCTCATCCTGGTGCACTTCCACAGAAGCGTCCTCAAATTCTATGTCTGCATGTTGACTTGTGCTGCTCATCCCCACATTTGCAGAGGATGCACAAGTGGTGTAAAGAGGTTCCTCTTCTAGTAAAATTTTGGAAAGGTTAGGCTCACACATGGCACCCACCGACACACTTAGACTCTCCTCAGAGATTTGTGACATTTCTGAGTGCACAGTTACTGTGGCTTGATGATTTTCATTTTTTGAATATCTACAGGGAGAACGGCTTACATCATCATAAGAGGCAGAACCACCAGTCATAAATAAAGGCCAAGGTCTTAGCCTTTCCTTGGCACTTCGTGTGGTGAAAGGCATATTGCCAATTTTATGTCTTTCTGCAGCTAACTTTCCCTTTTCTTTATCACTGTAAAAGATTGCTTCTTTGATTTTAGATGCCCTGATATAAGCCCTGTATGCCCTTGGGCATCGGCTTTAGTAGATGACATAGACGGATTAGTATCGTGATGACTGTTGGCACTGGCAGGAGCTCCAGCACTAGTATGTGGTTCCTGCTCTCCTTTCAACTGATTGTTCTCCATATCAACAAACACGAATGAAGTGGGGTTCAACACACTAATTTGTACCAATTTAAATATTACACTGAGGTATCAATGACCTACAGCATCACAATATTTTTATGAATACAGTGCGCTACCACTTACAGTGTCACAATATTTTTAATAAATACACTGCGCTACGACTTAGTGTCACAATATTTTTTATGAATATACTGCGTTTCCACTTATAGTGTCACAATATTTTTTATGAATGTACTGCACTGCCACTTACAGTGTCACAATATTTTTTAGGAATACACTGCACTACCACTTACAGTGTGACAATATGTGTTGAATATTACACTGCGTTTCCACTTGCAGTGTCACAATATTTTTTATAAATTTATTATACAGTACTGCGTTATTACTGACCAACAGAGTCACAACACTTATATGAATATTATTACACTGCGGTATTACTGACTGACAGCGTCACTCAATACTTTATGAATTATACAATATGACCAGCAGCATTACAGTGTTTTGGATACACTGGGGGGGAGAGGGGGGGTATGTCATACAGCATCCCAGTGTGGGGAACAGCACAAAAAAATATTTTTAACTTTTTTTTACTTATTATTTTTTTAAAAGTTCTAATTACTTTTTTTTACAGCCCGTGGGCAAACACCACACTGGTTGGACAGCACACTAGATGGACAGCACAACCCTGGACAGCACACCTTTTGATGGACAGTACAGCACACCCCTGGATTAGCAAAGTAATGATAAATAACACAGCCCCTCAACAGAGTACAGCACACCTTGCCTGGTTTGGACAACACAGCCCAGCACAGCACACCCCTGTATTGCACAGCACACCAACCTCCTTTATTGAACATCACAGCCCAGCACAGCACACCACACCCCTGTATTGGACAACAGAGCACAGCACACCACACCCCTGTATTTGACAACACATCCCAGCATAGCACACCCCTGTATTGGACAACACAGCCCAGCACAGCACACCCCTGTATTGAACAACACAGCCCAGCACAGCACACCCCTGTATTGGACAACACAGCCCAGTACAGCACACCCCTGTATTGGACAACACAACCCAACACAGCACACCCCTGTATTGGACAACAGATGAACATAGATAACACCTAAGGAACCAAAGAACTACCTAGTACAACATACAATATATCTATATAAAGTGCAGATCTAAATAACACTCTTGAATGAGATCTATAGATGCATTGAGGTGAACTGGAATTAAACTAGTTAATTGAGAAATCCATACATTTTTAGGGTGGCAAAAGCATCTAAGCCTAATGCCTACTCAGGTTTTTTTTTAATATGTTCCAGTCCTATAATGCTCATGCACTTGAGATTACAGCCCTGAACTGAAGCATAATGTCTA
Organism: Taudactylus pleione; assembly: GCA_031769625.1. NCBI lineage: Eukaryota > Metazoa > Chordata > Amphibia > Anura > Myobatrachidae > Taudactylus > Taudactylus pleione. The sequence continues at coordinate 11,025,135 of JAUIMM010000185.1, forward strand.
GAAAGACTATCTGCATGTAGGGGATGGGGTCAAAATGCAGACGGCCGGGAAGCTGTCTGACTAAATCTCGGCCTCTAAATCCCGACGCGGGACTAAAGACAGGCATCAAAATCCCGATGCCGGAATCTAGACAGATGGCATCCTGAATGAAGCACTGTTAGCGCTTAGCCACGGGGGTGTAGGGTTAGGTTTAGGCACCCCTGTGGGGACTTAGGGTTAGGCACCACCCTGGGAGGCTTAGGTTATATGTGCAGGGAGGGGGATTAGGGTCAGGCTCCACTGGGGGGAGGTTAGGGTTAGGCACCACCCTGGGAGGGTTAGGTTTAGGGTGCGGGGAGGGGCTGTTAGGTTTAGGCACCCCCAGGGGGAGGTTATGGTTAGGCACCACCAGGGGGAGGTTAGGGTTAGGTACCACTAAGGGAAAGGTATGGTAGGGGGGGGTAGGGTAGGGTTAGGGTACTTACCAGCCCCAGTCAGGATCTTCAGCGTTCGGGTTTGCAATGTCAGTATTTAGTTTAGCTTCTGGGCCATCTGCATTTCATACCCAACCCGTATGTAGATCTTTCATGGCACGTCTTCTATGTTCAGTATATCTGTATTTCAGGATCTTGTAGTTCTCCCTACATAGCAGATATCAAAACTACAGTACAATAAATAAGATACATGACAAACTCACTACTTCAAGTAATGTAATCCTTAACACAAATAAGCTTTCCCCTTTTCATAGCTTGAATCAGTTAGATCTTATGCGATACATGACAAGTGATACAATTGAGTTAATTGCATCTAAAGTTACCATGTGGTCTAGATGGAAACCAAGTAGTTGAGCCTGCTATTGATGGCTTCCTCACTGAATGAAAAAAGTTAGATTTTTATGAATGGTGTATAAAAAAAAAAAAAGACTTACAAGTGTCATATCACAATGGGGTTTTGTTTAAAAATGTAATTCATCAAAATGATTCTATCCTTAATCTGTGATGACGCATGTTAAATTTAGACATAAATGTAGTTTCAAAAGTATTCTGATGATTTTGTAAAGGATTATATTTTTCCTTGTTTTGGTCATAGTAAAATCTCTCTATCCATAGGTACAAAACAGTGTATACTTGTGAGGTTGTGTTTATTGATACAGTGAGAAGTCCTGTGAGTGCCTCTTGTTGGAGAATTTACATACCCCTTATATGCCATCAAACCCCTCCATATGAGCATCAACAATTGCTAACTAAATCACAGCAAGCAAAATATTGATGAGAAGCAGAAGGCTCCCTATTGTGACACTTCATAGGTCTCTGTAGGAGGGCATTGCCCAAATCCCCTGAAGCAGTACTGATCCATACAGCATATATCTTCCCACATAGTATATATTGTGGAAAGTGTTACCAATGAAACCAGATAGCAGACTGTCGTAATAGAGTGCAATTCTATTAATATAGACAGGAATATCTAACCAGACGGTGATAGTTTTACACAACCTTGACTTAACCTAACCATTGGAACTGAACTTACTCTGGGTCCTATTTGTAAAAGAATATTTGTGAGGTACCTGCAAATATTAAGGATCCCCTAAATGTACCTCAGTGAGACCCTAACACAGCAGCTACATAATATAATTTCCATAGCAATATGGTAACAGCCATTATTATGAATAATAATAATTAGAAATAATAATAATAATAATAATAAAAAGTAATCATAGTAATAATAATTATAAAAACAAACACAGATCACTCTTACATATACAATATATTTTCAACTTGTAATCATTTTTCCAATCATCAACACTGTTATTTCTTTTTAAACTTCTCTATAAAAAGGTAACATCAGTACCACAGATGTCACTGCTGACAGAAGAAAACACATTGCTACAAGCTTAGTGCTGAGCCATCTGGTAGGAAAGTGGTTAATAGCAACACAGTTTTATTGCTCAGTATAATGTACATCTTGAAAGAGGGCTTATTGCACCCCTATGGAGTTTATTGATTCTCAGTACTGAATGTTTTCTTTCTTGTCACAGAAGAGTGTCTCTCTAGCCTAGGGTTGTCATACCAAAACACAATTAGCCAAAACCCCATAACAGCCACCTCCTCCGACATGCAAATAAATAAAACACATGAGATATAAACTACTTTTTATGTTTAAACTAAAGAAGGAAAATAAAATAATGGAAAGCAAAGGATTTGGACTTCTTACTTTTCATAGCAGTTACTGTATATGCTTCTTAGTTTATGAAGGCAATTTACACTGTCACACAAATATTGAAAAAAGTGAATCAGTAAAGTAAATGAAATAAATAAGTGTAAAAATAAATATAATGCTAAGGTGCTTCAGCATGTTCATGTGGCAACATGGGAAAGGGTGCCCAAGTTATTACTATCATTATAATTTATTTAAAAGTTGCCACAAGAGTTCTAAAGTACCATACAAGGAGATGGTTAACTCATTAATTAGTTAATGAGAGGCTGCATATATTCTACATCTAAGCTGGTACATCTTTCTACACTGATTCAATTTCTGTGGGTACAGACGTCAGGTCCCATGCGACTCAGCTTCCATCGAGTGTCTTTTTCACATATTTTTCACCTAAAAATGCATCTTCAACACAAATGAATGTGATTTGTGGAACTCAAAGGAGGAGAATGAGTAAGATTGCTAAACGATCCTACTTCAGAGCCCTCATCTCCAAGGCTTCCAACCGTTTTTTTGCCTCTTCATTACCTTTAACTCCCTCCTCTTTCCCCTTCCCCATCTATCCTCCTTCAGAGTAATGAATGTTTCTATCCAATTCCACCTCCCTACCAAGAATTCCCCACATTGTCCTTCTTCACACAGATGTCTGGGACTGAAGTCAATGACCTCCGTCCTACCCTTTGACCCCATTCCCTCCTACCTGCACCTATCCCTCTTCCATAAGCTTCCACATTGCCCACCTGGCCAAGGTATATATGTCTCCTCTGGTACCTTCCCTTCCTCCTTCAAGTATACGCTGGTCTCCACTTTTTTTAAGAAACCCTCTTGACATCACTCACTACTTATCATACCATATCTCTTATCCCTTTTGACTCCTTGATCATCTGGTGTACAACTACCTCAACTCCTTTCTCTCAACCTATCTCTCCTAGACACACTTAAATGTGGCTTTTTACTATAGTTATTGCACCAAAACTGCCCATACCAAGATCACCATTGTTACAGTGTGTATATAAAAATCAACATATAGTATAATAATCACAAAATATAGAATATTAATTCCTTATACAGCTAAAACCAAAATATATAAATGAAATGTAATCAGTCATCCCAGAGTCAGGTCCCAAAACAAGTTTATCAGGGTCTACATTAGCATATGAACAGACTTAGCTAGAGCCTTAGTTCACACATATAGACCACTTCCTGCCTGAGGCTCTAGGTAACACTAAGGATTGGGAAGCCATTGGATAGGCACAACTTCACAGGTGAGGGGAGGAGGATGGCATTCACACAAACACTCTACAGAGACACTGGATGGGTCTCTCACAGATGCAAACTACGATAAGTAATAAGTTTGTAGTTTGGTAAGGGAATTCATAAGTCTGTGTTCGCATACAGTGGATGATATAATGTGATCTAGTCTGTAATGTTATCATCTACACTGTAATATACAATAGTCTGTTCATACTGGTTGTATTATGGAGTTTTTGTAATATGTGAAACAGAACTATGGTATTTGAAATAATTGGTGCTGGTTGATATAGTGGTTTGAGATCAGCTGGTGAGCTGTGTTAGGGCCTTCCCATGTGCTTGAACAATAGCACTGCTTGGGAGAGAAGGCTTAGTATGTGTTGTATACTAGTATTTTGATTAATATATGGTGCTTAGTATCTGAATAAGTTTGTATAGTATCATGAATGTAATCATAGGCTGGTAGCAGTGTTATATCATGGAAGTTGAATTAATAACAGCTTTGAATGGTAATAAGTAATTACCGTGTGGAAGGTAATCTGCAGTTTGTTAAAGATGGCTACCTCCATGTGGTGTGAACAAAGGAAATTCCATATGCTCCACGTTTCCCCATTGAATCATGTGCTTGATTCAATGGAAGTTGTGAATTACTAGTCTTGTGATCATAGTTATAATTCTACCAAGTTTTGGTGTTGTATAGTACAAATAGGTTGTTATAGGTATTATAATTGTGATCATTAATGGATATATGATTTACTGAAGTTACAACCTTATGCAAGTTTTCATACTTTCAAAATGGAGTGTATTATGTGAGTTTTCAAAATGGAGTTTGTCTAGAGACCATGCGGTTTGGACAATAGGACATAGGCCCTAACAACCGCCACACACATTCTCACTCAGCAACCATTTTACATTCTCTCTCTCTCTCTCTCTCTCTCTCTCTCTCTCTATCTCATCTTTGTATTGTCTATATTGTATTTTAACAAGCATTGATTTAATTAATACTGTTTTATGAGGATTGATTGTATGAATATAAAAACACTTTACTTATAACATTTTGTGTGCATCGTTATCCTTATGAAAGGAAATTATCCAAATGATTTAAAGTGTATATAAATCTGGTTAAAGACCTTTGCTAGTTCATATAAATATATATATATTGCGTATAACCTGATATTAGTTATTTAAATAATGAATATAATATTTGCTTCAGATATATTGGGATTAAACAAGCTGGCAATGGCCTGTGTGTACAAAAAGAAAGAAGGAAAAACAAATCCAATAGCCAGTTTTCTTCATATACTCCTTGATTTCACAGCAGCATTTGACACCATTGACCACTCCCTCCTCCTCCATATCTACCACTTCATTCGTCTTTGCAATTAACTTATCTCCTGGTTCACCTTCTGCTAGTCACACCATTCATTCTCCAAATTAACATCCATTTCCACCTTCCCTCCACATTCCCTTCCCACCAGTGTCCCCTAAAATATTCTTGGCCCCCACCTCTTTTTTCTCTAAATGTCTTCCCTCAGAAAGCTTATCAGTTTATTTGGGCTTTGCTACCATATGTATGCCAATTCTACATAACTTATATTTATCTCTCTTCCCCAAACCTCTCTTCCTCAGCTGTCTCCCAGGTCACTTTCTATCTGTCAGCCATATGGATGGCACAATATTTCCTGAAACTCAATATCTTGAAAACTGAACTCAAAATTTCTTCCAGCCAAGAGCCCTTCTGCTACCACCCTCTCCCTCCCAGCTGATAAAATCTCACTTTCTTCCATTCCCCAATTCACATGTGTAGGTGTTGCACTTTACTCTGCCTTCCCCCACACATACAGTCATTTCACAATCCTGCCATTTCATACTCAAAAATATTTCCTAAATTGGGTCCTTTATCACCCTGGCTGCTACAAATATTCTTACTCATATCTCATCATTGATTATTTTAATTTGTTCCTCTCGGGCCTTCCAAACGACACTGTGCCTTTCTTATATCTGTCCTTAACTCCACTGCCTGCCTTACTGTCCTCGCTTACTGCTCTACCTCTGTTGCACTCTCTACCAGTCACTCCACTGACTGCCTTTGTAAATTAAATTCCTGTCCTCTAAACTCCACTCTCTCACCTACAAAGCCTTAACCTCATTGCTCCCCAATACATTTTGAGCCTAATTTCTTCTTGTACATTTCACTATGCTGATGACTGGTGTATCACCTCCTCCCTCACCACCACTCCTAACTCTTGAATTCAGGACTTTCCCTTTAGTTGTTCCTAACTTATGGAAAGTCCTTATAGTGTCCTCCATCAGAGCCTCCCAGTCTCCAGTTATGCTCTTAAAACTCACTTTTTTAAATCTGGTTTTCAGTTTCTGCCCTCTCCTTCATTGTGTAAACCCATACACCTATAGATTGTAAACTCATATGAGCAGAGCCCTCTCCCCTTTGTCTTTTCTACATAATTATGCTAAATGCATATGCAGATCAGGGTTCTTTCAGATCACTCAGCCCAACACAGGATCAATGTAACAAAATTGTATCTAATCTGTAAGGCAAAAGTCCTAACAGGTAGGAGACAGTAGTCCACAAGAATAACTTTCAGCAATGCAAAATCCTTAGTGAATCACTCCAACAAGAGTATTACCTCCACCATCTAGTCTCCCAAAATGAACACACAACCCCAACAAAACGGTCTCTCTTTTTTAAATCTTATTTTCTCATACACCAAAGTGAGGAGGCTGGACCCTGGTCTAATCTTGACAAGTCAAGACCATCGCGACCATCATCCTGCACGCTCGTATATGCTGTGGGTGGTGACCCACAGCTATACGAGCGTCTAGGAGGACGCTCCATATTTATGGAGGTGGGCCCTGATTCAGAGCGAGTGCTCTGGTCAGAGCGTCCGGCTCTGAATCAGGGCCTATGTTCCATCACAATGGAGATTTTGTACCCATACAAGTGTGGTTGCAATTTCTTTAGTGCCCACACAATGGCTAGACACTCTTCCTGTATATTTCTATATCTTTCTCTACTACTCTCTCTAGATGGCGTATTCCATTTCCCAAGTTATTTTAAGATATAGGGCACAGGGTGCTCAGTATACCATCCTCCCCTAACCTGATTCAACACAGCTCCTAGTCCACAACACAAGGCTTCAGTCTGCACTATGAACTGACATCGGAAAAATGTAGAAAAACTGATGTACATAAGAATTAACTACAAATTCTATGAGGAACACCTGCGAATTACAACAAAGTACAGAGACTATTCTACTACTATATTGTTTGATAATGATATTAACACTGATGAGGGTGAGGATGAGGATGATAATGAAATATTCCAACTGTAGAGATTATTAAAAAGTCTGTTAGCTGCCTTAAGCCTTGGGCCCAAACAAACCAAGAACTTCAGCTGAAGTGCTTGGTTTGTTAAACTATGCATGTCCTTTTTAATATACAACATAAATGTGTGTGGGAGGGCAGACGTCCATCGTACACCACTTTTTATTATGGACTTTGCCAAGATTATGTGAGTTTGACAGATGATGTACTGTATATTACTGTACGTTACAGAGGTGTTCATGTTCTTTTGTATATGGCAATGCCATCCATCATCAGTTTCTCATGCAGGCATATAGGCCCAATTTCCTGCAACTTCTCAGCAGACACAGAGTAGTATCATCAAGTCGTATAATCATATAATTAATAAAATAATTATCAAATTCAACTAGCCTGTTTTTCTAGCTTGAATCCTGGGCCTGTGATTGATGTATGGATTTAGTTTCACTTTAAAATTCTCACTGTGGTTTTGGATTCTTGTTTTAATAATTTGTTCCATATCTCACATTTGTTATTCTTTATAGATATATTAGTACTGTAATCAGTCAAACAATTAATCAATCAATCAATCAATCAATCAATCAATCAATCTCATTGGGATTTTGGATGTTTGTTTTGTAATAGTGTTTTTCCATTCCTCAGATTTTTTTTCAATAGTTATATTAACACGCTAATCAATTTGGCTTCCACTAAATACTCCACCTCCTTTTACCTTGGCTGGCCTTGGGTGTCTGATCTTGTTCTTCATTAGTGAAAACATTCTATAACATTGCATAGTTTATATTAAACAGCCGTCCTGTCTACCACTGCAGTGCCACTATGCTTCCTAGATGTGCTATATCTTTTAAACTGCCATGTGTTTGTGCAGTTTGTGCTCTGTCGCTTAGCTTAGCCAGCCAGTTCGCTGCAGCATTTGGCCAATATTGGTGAAATCAATATTGTGAGCTGATCAAAATTGACTGGAAATAAATGGAAATTAATGTCTTTGAGGTTAATAATACTGTAGGAGCAAACACAGGTAGCAAATATCATCCTGTATAGCAGGTAAAGAAGAGTCCTGTGCGGGGGGCACTCTTATCAATGAAAATATTAAAACATAACTTTTATTAAGATTACCATCTAAAATCCAAAATGGAAATTATACACAAAACTATTATAGACACACAAATATGAAGTGACACCAATTGTGTCATATACAATACAAATGCAGTAATAATGTGTGATCACATAAATATATTATTCCCAGTATCATCCTGTTTGGGAAAAGGATATGGCGAAATAAATCATATGCTTGTTGTCGTATTATAACTATACATGGGTCAGACCCAAAAAGTCATATTTATACAGAGTCCGGTGTCAAAAAACCCAGCATATTTATATATTGGTTAATTACCTATAAGACAAAATGCAAAAAATGTCACCTGTGCAAAGATATAGGTTTCCTATAAAATAATATGATATCCCAATGCTGCCGTGAATGGGCTAGGAAAAGTGTCCCCACTTAACCAATAGAGGTAAACAATGATATAGTGTGTTCGCCCTGGCGCAAAGATGATGTGATAGTCAGTAATAATGTGTGGATCATAAGAGGTAAAAAAAGAAGATATTTAATGTTCATAAACATAAGCATAAACATAAACAGTGAGTATACTCATAGGTGCTTAAAAATAGCTCTCACTATCCCCAGTTACAGTGCTAACCGCAATATGTAAAAGGTGGTTGAATGTGAAAGTATATAAAAGTTTCCAAAGTCTGCTCCTTTATCAGCAAAAGAAGCTTAGATATGAGTCCCGGTCTCTGAACAGAGTGAAATGTTCCTTGGACTAACAGTACTGTATAGTATGATGCAGCTTACCGGTAAGCCCAGCCGAGTGAAGATCGCTCCTTCTCCCACCTGTCGGCGGTCCGGATTGTATGTTTGTCGGGCCCTCCATGCGGAGTCCTCCGGGTAAAATTCTACCCTTTTTATTCCTTGTCCTGTATGTAAATTGTCCGATTAGTCTATGAACAGTTCATGAAACACGTTTCTGCTTCCTTCCTCCAGCTTCCTCAGCTCTGACAGAGACCATGCTGCTGCTGCTGAGAGACTCCAGTTGATTTCTCCTCAAGAGTCCTCACAGTTCCAGGGGGTCAGTCAGAGAACAGCTGTTCTCTGACTGACCCCCTGGAACAGTGATATCAGGTCTGAATTAGTGAAAAAATATTAAATATATTTTAGTAAACAATTTTCTGAGTAAAGGAGGACAGAATATGCCCAATCATTTGTGATCTACATTTCAAAATGTATACATAACAACAATGTGTCAGCTGTTTTAAAGTTGTAGTGAACAAGTATAAAAAGATGAGTGTTGGAACCTATTTAGATCATGACTAGCTATAATCTCAAGAATGAATTATCTATGAAGAGAAAAACTGAAGATCTTGATAAGATCTTTCCGGATAACATTACATATCTGGAACAACAATCAACATGGCAGGAGGACCTCGACAAACTCAAAAATATATTACAACAACAAATTAGAACAAACTGGGATCTAACCAGCTTGGAAAACTATTCTAAACAAAGAATCTCCCCAAGAGTATTGAGACCAAAACTTTTTCCGGCCTTCAATCTTATTACTGAAAACTTAACCAAAGAATGGGAGAATTGTCTCCTTAGATGCTCTCAAGATTTAATCTCCATCTTAATCAAACATAACAACTTGGTTCTAGAGGAGTATCAAAAATCTATTGACCTTTTTGGGAAAAAAATAGAACCTTGGGAGAAGGACAAAATATTCCAAAGGTACTTTGAAAGGAATAAAAAAGATCTAGAAGCATACGAATGGAATGTAATAGAACATAAGATAAATACATTTTCCAGGGACAAAAAGGACTTCATCAGTGGTTGTATATTTAAGTGGAACCAGCAGACCAGTAGAAGACCAGCCTCAGAATAAAAGACATATACACATCAGCTGAAGCTGAATCCTCAGGTGGTGAGGACAACATAGACCCTAGACAACAAGGGACTCAAACAGTCAAATATAGAGGAGGTCCCAGTGCTGATTTTTCACCTTTTTCATGGGTCCCCCACAATCCTCGAGGTTGCCCACCAAGAGGAAGACACAGAGGGAACCAAAGAAGAGGGCGAGGAGGTTCAACTTGGGAAACACCATCATGAAACAGATACTACACCAGGAACAACAGGGACCTATAAATAATGATCAAAACTTGCAATTTATCAACCTCTCTGATCATATACTGACTCCAACTCAAAATTGATGTCTTAAGGAAAGCTTCAACAGATTCCAATGGGAAATAAACTTATGTCTTTTTGAACATAAACAAACTGACACATTAGGACTATGAAATGCATCAGCATTAGGCCTCACACCTGATGATATGATGGCACTAGATATCCTGGAAGAATTGTCAACTGATAAAGCTATAATAGATCAAGGAACCAACAAGGAGACAATATGTAAGATGAGATCTACCTTCTACCAACAAGAAAATATCTGCCCCGAAGTCAGAGTTTTTATGAACATGGTCAGAAAAGACTTGGCTCAGATTCAATCCAAGAGGACACGACATTTCCCAAAAGGTAACTTAATCTACAAGGAAACAAGAGCTAGAGAAATCAAAGATTGGGATGACGTGGTCATCAAACCTTCTGATAACGAGGCAACATAGTTATATGGCTAAAGGATATGTACATGAGCAAAGCTCTCAGACAACTAGTAGACTCAAGTTGTTGCCAACATTCTATTTTCAATCCCTATGGAGAACTGTAATACCCAATACAGACCAAGCTATACATAATAATGTTATTACCAAACATGAGTACCGGTACCTACAAATGTTGCGCCCCAAGATACCTACCTTTTATCTTTTACCGAAGGTGCACAAGGACATTCACAACCCTCTCGGAAGACCAAATGTCTCAGGTATTGGCAAACTCCTGGAAAGAGCTAGTACCTTTGTCGATATCCATCTGCGGAAACATGTTTTGGTGTTACCCTATTGATAAAACTACATGATGTTGTAAGGGAAGACACCTATATACTCTCTAGCTTGGATCTAGAATCCTTATACACCAGTACTGATCACCAACTAGGTATAAAAGCAGTGAGGTATTTTCAAACCATGGAAAGCCTGGATGAATTCCATGAATTTATACTGGAGCTCTTAAAATTTGGGCCCTCATTCAGACCCAGACGCAAGTGGCCGTTCGTACGTTGGGCGAACGTAAAAAAATATTTAAATTCAGGCACACGCTCATATTTTCGTTCGCATCAAAACATCCTCCCCAAACTCAGGCGACCCCTCCTTTAACTAACGAGCGTGCCAAATAGCGAGCGTACATCCCCGAAGTGGTTTGAAGGGAACGCACGCACTAGTACTACCCGGAAGTTGGACTGTCACATTTCGATTAACTGCTCGTTTATTCTGCCTACCTCCCTCAATCGTAACATGCCAATCAATATATCAATTAGCTTAATTGTTTTTTTTTTTTTTTTTACACAATGCAATAAACTTTATTTATGTCCGTGTTTGTGTTTACCCGCAGAATACGTACGGCTTAAACATTCGCTTTTAATTGTCAAAATACATGTTAGCCCCTATTAAGTAATTGGTCTATTTGTTTTTATACCCGCATATTTCCTGGAGTTCATTTCTTTATGTAAATTTGCTTACGCATGTCACTGCATTAAGCCTATCATAAGTCTCCACAGATTTCTGGCCCTGTCGAACACATGACTCATACACTAACCAATAGAATTGCTCCTGTTAATTTCCTAAATACATTAGCCAATCATAAAATTTGGGAGCACTTTATCAAAAATGATTTTTAGGAAAAACTCCATTGCCATCATGAGAGCCTCCGCATTCACCAGGCGCGAGCTGCTGGTGCTTACGGAGGTGATGGATAGGCGGATCACCAGCCAGCCTCCACCCATCACCAACCGCGAGAAGCGATCCGCATATGCGGAGGTTCGGGCCCGCCTGCGCTCCTTCGGCTCACGCCGCCATATCGGGCAGCTGGAGCGCAGGTGTTCGGACCTGCAACGGCGGACGCCCCGCTTGCTGGCATGCTTTCGCATGCAGCTCGCTGAAAGTAAGTTTAATGGATTGTGGTTTTCATGTTTGTCTTTTTGGCCCTAACTGCATGTCCATGTTTTCCCTGTCTTTCATATTTATTCATTCTCCTCATATCTGCATGTCCATGTTTTCCCTGTCTTTCATATTTATTCATTCTCCTCATATCTGCATGGCCATGTTTTCCCTGTCTTTCATATTTATTCATTCTCCTCATATCTGCATGGCCATGTTTTCCCTGTCTTTCATATTTATTAATTCTCCTCATATCTGCATGACCATGTTTTTCCTGTCTTTCATATTTATTCATTCTCCTCATATATGCATGTCCATGTTTTCACCGTCTTTCATATTTATTCATTCTCCTCATATCTGCATGTCCATGTTTTCACCGTCTTTCATATTTATTCATTCTCCTCATATCTGCATGTCCATGTTTTCCCTGTCTTTCATATTTATTCATTCTCCTCATATCTGCATGTCCATGTTTTCCCTGTCTTTCATATTTATTCATTCTCCTCATATCTGCATGTCCATGTTTTCCCTGTCTTTCATATTTATTCATTCTTCTCATATCTGCATGTCCATGTTTTCCTTGTCTTTCATATTTATTCATTCTCCTCATATCTGCATGGCCATGTTTTCCCTGTCTTTCAAATTTATTCATTCTCCTCATATCATTTTTTTTTTGTTTTTGGGGGTGCATTTGAAATTGTTTTTGTGCGCGGATTTGTGTTGGAACTAACCCCAATTTGTTTCCCATCTTTTAGGGGCCCAGCGAAGACTACGCCATCCGCGTCCCGCCAGACGACGATCACAGCCACTCTCCCCCACCCCCAGCCAACACTCCAACTCCACTCCTTCCCCTATTTCCCACTCCTCCCCAGCCTTCATACACCCTCAGCCAGATTTTTCTGGACTCCTTCCCCTCCGTCCCAATTCCCCCTCTCCTCCAACCATCCCTCTTAGAATGACCCCCTCCCCGGAGTCTGTCATTACATCGCCCCGATCTTTGGGGAATGGACCCACCTCCGAGGAGGACGATGGAGGGCCTTCTGTAGCTGGCGTTGGGTCTTCCGGTATGTTTTTTTCTCCAGTTTTTTATCATCACAAACTGTTTGTATGTATTCTTTTTTTTTTTTTTTTTTTTGTGTTTATTTGCCAAAATTAAGTGGTTTTGGGCGATTGCCATAACCTGTTACTGCTGTTTTCAACATACACATAGCACACCTGTCGGAACTTGGACATAGGCCTTGTATTTTTGACCTACACCATTTTAGTGTGATGAGTTTTAATGCAGTTTTTTAAAAATGTTTTTTGCTGTTTTTTTTTTTTAAATATTTTTTTATGTGGTTTCACTATTGTTGTATTAATCCCCACACTTTTCTCTCCCACAGAGGAACAGAGGCTTCGGGCCAATTTATCCGCCTGTGTGGCCCAGATGCAGAGGAATATCATTGGGGTGCTGGTGGTCCTTGACCGTATGTCGGTCCTCCTTAGGGAGTAGTTGCTTTTTTTTTGACCATTCTGTAAATAAATTGTTTTGTTTGAAGTTACGTTCTTGCTCATTCGTTTTTTCAAAACCACATATTGTTTACCCTGACATAACTAGAGTGTTCCTGCAAGGATTTCAAATTTTTGTCAATAAGAGTGTGTGTTGTATTTTTATGTCAAACAGCCACAAGAAACACCTAACAGTACAAATCTGATTTCCCTTTTTTGGTGTTGTCACAATTAGATATTTCTACATTTTACAGGTTCCTAGTTGGTGTGCAAGCAGCTTAGGGCAATATTACGAAGCACAAGGATTGTCCAGGCTTCCTTTTGGTGTTGGTTTGGACCCTGAATCAAGAAAACATTTTTGCTCAAATGGCGTCAGTACTGGATTACCCCTTAGTCAAATGTAACGTGTGTGAACCTGGTTACACTTGGTGGTAACGTTCCAAAAAAGGGACAACATTTCACTCTCAAAACATTTATTAGCAACATAACTGAAAAATCAAAGTGGTCACTCACAAACAAAACACACAGTGATAATCTCAAATACAACACATACCAAAAAACCAACATCACACAAAAAAAATCAAGAACTGGTTGACGAAGGACCATGCCAACATGATTCCACATATATGGCATGGCAATAAGGGTTCCAGAATATATCCACAAAATATCCACATACAGGTTTTGTAAGGGTAGCAGGAAGTAGTCATCGTTGGAGTGCCAAAGATTATGTAAAAAAACAGAAGAGGGAGAAAAAAATTAGCCAAAAATTTGATGTTCTCAAACAAACCCAACCACATTAGGTATCAGCACTGTTTTTATTCAAATAATTACCTAAAAAATCTGGCCACCACATCATCGCGTATGGCCCCCCCACATACTGACCTGCGACCAACCTCGGGGGGGCCATCCTCAGGTAAGGCATCCTCTGGCTGCATTGGGACCCCACTCCTTATGGTGATGTTGTGAAATATCCCACACAGGACCACAATTTTCGAAACCATATCCGGCAAATACATGAGTTCGCCACCAGAGCGGTGGAGGCATCTGAATCGGCCTTTTAAAAGGCCGATACAGCACTGCACCACTTGCCTGGTGGCTGTAAGTGCGGAATTATACTCACTTTGTGGCCCTGGTGTGGGAGCCAAATATGGAGTGAGCAGCCAGGGCGTGCAAGGGTAGCCACTGTCTCCTGTGAAAACGAAAAGTCAACATCAGGCTCACTTTGTATGAAGTTTAACATTGTTATGTACTAAAGGTCTCCACTTACCCAGAAGCCACGCATCACCAGCTTGTAGGTTGTTTAATTTGTGCCATATCCCTGATTGCCGGATGACGAAGTTGTCATGTGCACTTCCTGGTAATTTTGCATTCAGGGACAGGATCTGGAGGGAGGCATCACATACCACCATTACATTGAGGGAGTGATAGTGTTTACGGTTTCTAAATATTGCCTCCAGCCGTGCTGGAGGCTGAAGTGGTATGTGAGTACCATCCACAACCCCTATGATGTGTGGAAAGGCAGCTATTTGGTAAAAATTGGCCTTGGCCACACTAAGGGCACCCATATCCAAAGGCATTTGAATAAAATGATGGAGGTGCTTGAAAAGTGCCTCCATCACTGCCCTCAGGATCCGGGAAAAGGAGGATTGTGAGATGCCCGCCACTATTCCCACCGTTGTTTGGAACGATCCTGAGGCACAGAAATGTAACACCGCCATAAATTGCGTAAGTGGTGGAATTGCTGTAGGACTGTCAATTTGCCGCTCAAGATCACTCTCTATTAATGAGAGAGTGTCTATGATGATTTTTGGAGGAAGACGGTATCATCTTAAAACCTCATCATCTGGCATTCCAAAAAGGGTGACACGTGTTCGAAATATCTGGGGCCTTGCACGCCTACGATGCCTACGCCTGGGACGAGATTGAGGTTGGTCAGCTTCCGGGAGCAGGGCCAAAACAATCCGACCCATATCAACCTGAAATGACAACATTGGAATGTCAGCCTTTTTACCCCACCCAAAAAAAAAAGAGGTAACTTTGCTTGAAAATACCATCCATTGATGCTTACATGCCGGGATATTGTCAAGATATGTTGTAACTGCAAATAATAACATCAAAAATATACATCATTTTATGCTGGCCATGTAATTATCACAAATTTAAGCAAGACAAAACATAAAAGGGAACACACACACATTTGGGCAAAGAGCAAAACGACATTGCGCACGCTACGTCAAATTGAGGCCAAATGTAAACAACCAATGCTCCAGGCAAAAAAAAACATTTTTAAGGGATGAATACACATTTCACAAAGCGCTAATTATTTCGCAAATACAAGGCACAATAGGAAGTAGTAAAAATGCGCTAATTAGTTTGCAAATACATGCCACAATAGGAAGTAGTAAAAATTCACGAATTATTTCGCAAATACATGGCACAATAGGAAGTAGTAAAAATGCGCTAATTATTTCGCAAATACATGGCACAATAGGAAGTAGTAAAAATGCGCTAATTAGTTCGCAAATACATGGCACAATAGGAAGTAGTAAAAATTCGCGAATTATTTCGCAAATACATGGCACAATAGGAAGTAGTAAAAATGCACTAATTAGTTCGCAAATACATGGCACAATAGGAAGTAGTAAAAATTTGCTAATTATTTCGCAAATACATGGCACAATAGGAAGTAGTAAAAATGCGCTAATTAGTTTGCAAATACATGGCACAATAGGAAGTAGTAAAAATTCGCTAATTATTTCGCAAATACATGGCACAATAGGAAGTAGTAAAAATGCGCTAATTAGTTCGCAAATACATGGCACAATAGGAAGTAGTAAAAATGCGCTAATTAGTTCGCAAATACATGGCACAATAGGAAGTAGTAAAAATGCGCTAATTAGTTCGCAAATACAAGGCACAATAACGCCGCATAAATAATGTTCAAAAAACACAGAGTTCGAATTTGCCAAAAAAAAAGTTACATGTGGAAGGCCAACCAAAGTTGCGTACAGACAAACAAGAACATTTCCTAAACAGTTTAACACATGAACTTACCAAGAGCTAATATATAAGCAACCGGACCAAACTGTCTTTGGGGCAGAGCCAAAATAAAACCTAAGAGAGATGAAATGACGGGAAAAACTTTTTAGAAAAATCGACACCAGAATGAGAGACAAATTGACCCAAAGTTATACTTCCCCAAACTTACCAAAACTGGAAATGACCAAAAAATTCAAAATGGAAAAATAACAATCGGAAAACAAAGAAAAATCGAACTAAAAAACCCCCCCCAAAAAACGCAATCTCCGAAACCAGCCAACAATCAACTCCAACCAACCTAACCTCCAACATTCAATAAACGCCACCTCGAGTCGAGACGCCCCAAGCCATAAATAGTGTTTCATTTCCCGCACAAATTAAGGAAGGATCAGAGGAACGCACAATCAATGATGCGGCCGCAAAATAAGGACGCATGTATAAATACGTCACGAGACAAAAACACAATTCTGGTGTATTTCTAGTTTGAACATCACACATGGCTACAGACCAGGGAAACAATGGACAACAGTCAGACGGTAAGTATTTCATGCATTTTGACTCAATGATTAATTATAAACATAATATTGTGCAAGTTGTGAAGTTGAGAATTCTGCAAATTTTCCCAAATAGGTGAGGAGGATGACATGGAAGAGGCTGCTGGGCCCAGTATTCCGGGCAAAGCTGCCAAAAAGAAAAGGCAGCCACAATTCACAAGAAAGGAGATGGAGGTTTTGATTCAGAAGTGTGTGGACATCCTGCCACAGGCAGATAGGAATATGAGTGCAAGCCAGAAGTGGAGAATGTTGGAAGAGGTAGCCATGGATGTCAATAGGGTGGGTGATTATGTCCGTCTAGCCCAGGATGTCAAACGGCGGTAAGTAAACACTTGACCACCCTAAAAACAAAAAACAAATCCAATAAAATGTAATGGTTCCAATTTAACCCACAGATGGCAAGACTTCAAATATCGCCTGAAACAAAAAATGGCAGACAGGGCTAGGCATGCAAGGGGGACAGGTGGAGGTCCCACCCCTGTGTCATTGGTGTTGACGGATTTAGAAGAGCTGGCACAGGGGTGTGTACAGCCTGTGGAGGAGTTTGGCGTGTCCAACATGGATACGGACATGCCAGACTTTGCGGCTCCTCATGTTGTCCAAGGTAAATGTTGTGATGTCAGCAACTGTGAAATGTTATTGGGCCAATATGTAGATTCTAATGTGAGTCTTTTCTCATTTTTCCAACAGAGACACAGGCGGATGAGTCTGCTCTAGAGGGGAGCCTTGGCCGCAGAATTTCTGCTGGCTCTGCAGGGGAGGAACCAGTACATCCGGCTGAGGACCCTGCAGAAGCCAGTCCAGGGCAATCCCCCTCGCAGGCAGTGTCCCTCCTCACAGAACTCAATTTTAAATTGGATTTCCATACGGAGATTCTGCAGAGGATGGACGCCAGTCTGGTACGGGTGGCTGAGGCCCTGGAGCAAAATGTTGCGGCCAACGTGACCATTGGTCAGGCCCTGGCGGAAAATACCAGGGCCAACATCTGCATTGCCACTGCCCTGGAGCAGCTCGTTCGCCAGCACATGGTGGAGCCGACCTCCCTTCCTGCCGGAACATCAGGATCCTCCACCTCTGGCACAACATCAGCCAATCCTCCAAATGTGCCTAGCCCTGTGCCTAGTCCAGAGGCCACAACATCTGCCTCTGGACAGGCCAGCCCGATGACATCCCGGACCCAGTCTGGCGCCCTCCCTCCCCCAGCCAAACGGGCGAAAAAACGGTGACACCATTGGCTACTTTTCCCACACTCCTTCTGTGCTTGCCTCATATTCCTTTCTGGCCAAAACTTCCCTCTCCTTTCTTGTGAATTGTTTTTAATTTTTGCATTTACGATGACCCATAAATTATTGTTTGCACAATTAATAAATATTGTGTAACACTGCCCAAAATGTTGGAGTTCAATATGTTTTTTTTTTTTTGGGTGGATACCAATAAATTTACCAGAAATGTACGACTTTGTATTCTGACATTATTGAAAAAATGGGTTACTTTTTATCCGGACCCACAAGCCAACAACGTTCAAACTAAAAAATTACACATTGAAAAAAAAGTGCTCGTTAAGGAACGTTTAAAACATTACCTAAGTAGGAAAAAACACCTTGCAAACACAAAATGAGGGACCAAACCTAAACATGATTACATTATTGTTACAATAGTCCAAAAACGAACACATTGCGGCCAAAATACACCCCCACAAATGTACGCTAATTGATTGTGTAATCCTGACATTAGCAGCTATGATTTCCACCTGCGTTCGGTTTTGTGCTATCCAAAAAAACTGCTTTCCAAACACATACCAAGCCGGCTTTCAATCCAACACTAATTGAGTTTCTGACAAGCCGTGATTAATCGATGCAACATCGTGGAGTGCCGGGACGGAGGAGAAGGCCATCGCCACTGTGGTCGAGTTATCCAGCCCCTAAGCTGTGCGAGCATTTTTAAGGGAAAGAGGATCATCCAGTGACGTATGAGTTGGTACGAACACATTTGACGCTCGCATTTGTTAATGTATGTACGCCCCAAAAACGCCTCGCCACGCCTGCGTTTTTCAATCTCCACCCCCGTCAATGCCCAAAAATGGCCTGTTCTGTCAATCACATTTGACATGTCACTTCCTGTACGCTATTTGATGAACGACACAAAAAAAACTCGCAATCTGCCGTACGCACATGCGCAGTGTAACACCGACGCATGCGCGGTTACTCAACATCGGAACGCAACGAGCGTACTGCCTCTAACGAACGGCTCTGAATCAGGGCCTTGGTCTCCAAAAAAATGTTTTTCATCTTCAATGATCAATTTTTCTGGCAGGTAAGGGGCACAGCAATGGGAGCAGCATATGCCTCCACCTACGCCAACCTGTATTTAGGTTGGTGGGAAAAGGAAATCATCTTCCATGAAAGGAATAATTATGACACCGAACATGTAATAACCTGCATGAGATATATTGATGATGTTTTAATTATATATGAAAACACTCCTCTGGAATTCATTAATTCCCTAAACATTAATAACTTGAATTTGAAGTTAACTCACAACATCAATAAAGATAAGATCTCCTTTTTGGACCACACTGAGACTGCGGGAAAGAGGGTATAGCAACACAATGATCAAGAAAGCACAAACCTCTCTCCACAAAACCAACTGGGAATCCCTTATCTTCCACAAAAGATAAGATAAAAATGACAACACAGAGATAAGATTTGTGGGCAACTACTGTCGTGAGTGGAAAGAGATTCATGGTTCCATCAAATAAACACTGGCCAATACTCCTCTCAGACCCAGATCTAGCTAGCAAGTTGAAAAATAAAGCATCCATGAGTTGGAGATGCTCACCAAACCCAAGAGACCATATGGTTAAGAGTCACTTTGTCAAAACTGCCCCTGGAAAATCCAAGATACTGTAAGTGGCACATGCAAAGCATGTGACCACATTGCTAAGATCAACACTGTGAAAGACAAAATGGGCAATACAATCAAATTGGAAGATTACATCAATTGCAAGTGATCTGGAATAATATATTGCATTACATGTTCATGCGATATCAAGTATGTGGGGAAGACAACTAGACTTTCAAAACTCGAATCCTTGAGCATATTGGCAATGTAAGAAATGCTGCAACAGATATCGCTAGGATGAAACAAATCACAATAGTAGCAAGACACTTTTATACTAAACACCCTGCTACCCACAAGGCCATGAGATTCTTTGGGTTAGAGAGGATCAAACTTGGCATTAGAGGATGAGATCTAACTAAAGAACTCCTCAAGAGAGAAAACCAGTGGATTTTCAAGCTTGGGAGTATGTCCCCACGAGTTCTTAAAGAACAAATCAACTATGGGATCTTCTTGCCCACTTGAGACAACGGATCTATAACTCATCTGCATGGAAACAGTCTCTAGGAACATCACAATTATAATTTGACTATAATTTTACTTTAATACAATCAAATTGCCTAGGTTTTATATTGAGAACACCATATTCACTTTAATGTGATCACATCACAATCACAGAGGTCACGTCTCCCTTTTAAGCCTTAAAATATTTTGTTCATAGCACTGTCATTCACTTTCACTTTTTTGGATGTTGGGGCAGCATGCCTTGATTTTCACTTACCTTTACTTATTTATGATCACCATTTTCCACCGGGTCATAAAGGGTCATTACCTGGGCACACTATTTATGTTTACCTGGCACCCACTTTAAGTAAACAAATTTTCACCAACTTTTAGACACTGTATAAGCATCACCATTATTCACAGATAGATCCATATTATAATCAGGAATTATGGATAGGTCCTATTCACTATATTAACCTAGTTTTAATTGTCAAGTTTATATATTGATCACCACATAGCACCTAGAGGCTTATATGGCCACATTAAATGATTGATACAACCAGGGACAATGATCCAGTTTATTCTCTCCTCTGACACTTAAACATACATTATATATTTCTTTTGTATCAGTTATGCTATCCAGATATATGTGAGCTCTATTATGCCTCTATCTCCGATTAGGCTGTTATATCAGGTATACATTGTGAATATGTAAGCATTACTTCAATTGAATCAATCTCTCAATCTCTTACTTTACAAATGAGAAGATATAGGAATGGCTAGTCAACTATAATATGTAGCTTATTACCTCAGTACCCCACTGAACTTCTGAGGATCAATTATCTATATTGTGGTACTAGTGCTGACGAGGATGTTACCACTGACTACAGTATGTTTGGAAAGTGCTATGAATTGGACCAATAGGGCTTTATGTTTACTATGTGTAGACCTGCCTCCTATCTAATGAATGGGCCATGCACACCTGACGCTGTTTGTTTTTATCCTATAAGAGGCTGAACATTATTCTGACACTCACCTGGCTCCCTGTTGAGAAAGCTGACAGGTGAAACACATGTCCAGGAAGGAGGGAGAATTGGCTGTGCACAGCTGATCCCCCACCAGTGTCCAGAAGCTCAGACAGAACTTGCTTCTGCTCACACTGCACCCACGATCAGGTACATCTCTCTCATGGTACTGGAGCCTGTCTCAGCAGTGCTGCTATGTATTAAACAACAGTGAGCCCTGACGCCCTCTCGACTGAAGCAGAAGCAGTATTGTATATACATTCTTCATCAGCATACAGACTACTATGCCGTACTCTCATTATGAAATCAAGGGTATCAGTGAAAGCCGGACCGGATGAGATACCGGAACGCCAGACAGGGACAGCTCCCTGCAGTGTCCTCTGCTGCTAAAGAGGTGGCTGGCTATATAATGCACATCCCCGAGTCCCCATCCAGGGGGTGTGTCAGTGATAGGCAGGGAGCGTTCATTATAGTGGCTCCCTGCCGGACCAGATGCCTGGACGCCGGAACGGACAGCAAAGAAAGAAGCTGTGTGTCCGGGGGTTGTGTAGTGCTGTGTAATGATAACCTGTCACTGTGGGGGGAGGGAGAGATTAGAGCCGCCTCCCTGCATGAAGCTGGGAGCCGCACTGACCGAGCATTTATAGTATGCCCTGCATCAGCATAACAGAGGACACAATGTGCAGGGAGATGCTACAGCCTGCTAACCCGCTGCTTCTGCTCCCAGACAGAGGGAGCAGCCCCACAATGGCTGCTGGTGCTACATAATGTATTTAACACTTGCTGCATACAGGGAGTGGGGGCAGATGTTTTGAATATAATAAATATAATTCATAATAAATTCATGCTTGCCTACTGTTAATGTTGGGATGGTAGGGGGTGTGAGCCTAACCTTAGATAACCGTTCAGGGTGCCGGAAAAGGGTACAGACCAACTCAGCCATTCAGGGTGCCTTAACAAAGCGCAGTCTATTATAGCCAGATGTTCAGGGTTCAGATCACCTTAGATACATGTTCCTGGTGCCGGAATGAGCCGCTAACCACCTTAGAAAGCAGCTCTGGGTGCCGGAATGGGGGCACAGACAGCCTTAGATAGCTGTCCCGGGTGCCGGAATGGGGTGCTGACCACCTAAGATATCCATTCCGGGTGCCAGAATGGAGTGCAGACCACCCGTTCTGGGTGCCAGAATGGGGGGCAGGTCAGCTTAGATAGCCAGAACGGGCTGCAGACACCTAAGATAGCCATTCTGGGTGACGGATTTGGGTGCAGACCACCTAAGATATCCATCCTGGGTGCCGGAATAGGGTGCAGAACACCTAAGATAGCCGTTTCAGGTGCTAGAATGTGGTGCAGGTCAGCTTAGATAGCCAGAACAGGCTGCAGATACCCAAGATAGTCATTCTGGGAGCTGGAATGGGGTGCAAGCCACCTAAGATAGCCGTCCCTGGTGCCGGAATAGGGTGCAGACCACCTAAGATAGCCATTCTGGGTGCCGGAATTGGGTGTGGGTCAGCTTAGATAGCAAGAACAAGCTGTAGACACCTAAGATAGCCATTCTGGGTGCCGGAATGGGGAACAAGCCACCTAAGATAGCCGTTCCGGGTGCCGAATGGGGCACAAGAAACCTAAGATAGCCATTCAGGCTGCCGGAACGAGGTGCAGACCACCTAAGATAGCCGTTCTGGGTGCCAGAATGGTGTGCAGACCACCTAAGATAGCCATTCTGGGTGCTGGAATGGGGTGCAGGTCAGCTTAGATAGCCATAATGGCCTGCAGACACCTAAGATAGCCAATCTGGGTGCCAGAATGGGGTGCAAACCACCTAAGATAGCCGTTCCGGGTGCCGGAATGGGGTGCAGGCCACCTAAGATAGCTGTTCCGGGAGCTGGAATGGGGTGCAGGTCAGCTTAGATAGCCATAACGGGCTGCTGACACCTGAGATAGCCATTCTGGGTGCCAGAATGGGGCGCAAGCCACCTAAGGTTGTCTTTCCGGGTGCCGCATGGGGCACAAGCCATCTAAGCTAACCGTTCTGGCTGCCAGAATGGGGTGCAGACCACCTAGGATAGCTGTTCTGGGTGCCGGAATTGGGTGCAGGTCAGCTTAGATAGCAAGAACAGGCTGCAGACCACCTAAGATAGCCATTCCAGGTGTCAAAATGGGGTGCAGACCACCTTAGATAGCCGTTCCGGGTGCTGGAATGATGTGCAGGCCAGCTTAGATAGCCAGAACGGGCTGCAGACACCAGAGATAGCCATTCTGGATGCCAGAATGGGGCACAAGACACCTAAGATAGCCATTCCGGCTACTGGAATGGGGTGCAGACCACCTAAGATAGCCGTTCCGGGTGCCGTAGAGGGCTGCAGATCACCTAAGATAGCCGTTCCAGGTGCCTGAATAGCATGCAGACCACCAAAGTTAGCAGTTGTGGGTGCCGGAATGGGGTGCACACCACCTAAGATAGCCATTCTGGGTGCCAGAATGGGGAGCAGACCACCTAAGAGAGCAGCTCAAGGTGCTGGAACAGGGAGCATGCCATCTTAGATAGTCATTCCAGGGGATGAAACTGGGCGCAGACCACCTTAGAAAGTTGTTCCGGGTGCAGGTCACCTTAGGTAGCCAGAACGGGTACAGCTGACCATGTTAGAGAGCTGATCTGGGTACCGGAACAGGACACAAATCACCTTAGCCAGTCATTCAGGGTGTTGGAACAGGGCACAGACCATTCTATATAGCCAGAACACCTTATCAAACCATTTAGGGTGGCGTTAACCACTTTAGTCAGCCGTACCAAGTGCCGGAACAGACTACCATAGCCAGCCGTTCAGGGTGCCGGAACAGGGTGCCAACTGCCATAGCCAGCCATACAGACCACCAAAGATAGCCATTCAAGGTGCTGGAACAGGAAGCAGGCCACCTTAGAAAGCCATTCCGGGGGCCGGAACGAGTGCAGACCTACTTAAAAAATCGTTTCTGGTGCAGGTCACCTTAGATAGCCAGAACGGGGTGTAGACCATCTTAATTGGTGTTTTAGGTGTGATGGAACATGGCACTGACCATTTTAGGCAGCTGTCCCGGGTGCCGGAACAGAGCACAGACTACCATAGCCAGCCGTTCAGACCACCTAAGATAGCCATTCAAGGTGCTGGAACAAGAAGTAGGCCACCTTAGATAGCCATTCTGGGGGCTGGAACAGGGCGCATACCTCCTTATAAAGTTGTTCCGGGTGCAGGTCAGCTTAGATAGCCAGAACGGGGTGCAGACCACCTAAGATTGCCATTTTGGGTGCCAGAATGGGGCACAGACCAACACCCAACAAGGTGCCTGACCAGGTAGCAGACAACTATAGCCAGCTGTTCAGGGTGCTGGAACAGGCTGCAGACCACCTTAGATAGCTGTTCCGGGTGCCGGAATGGGTCACAGACAGCCTTAGATAACCGTTCAGGGTGCAGGAACAGAGCACAGTCCATTCTAGATAGCCAGAACACTTTATTCAGCCATTCTGGGTTCCAAAACGGGGAGCTGACCACTTGGTGTCAGAACGAGGAGCGGGCCACCTTAGATAGCCGATCCGGGTGCCGGAACGGGAAGCAGTATACAGGCCATCTTACCCAGTATACAGGCCATCTTACCAAGTGTTCAGGGTGCCAGAACGTGGTGCTGACCACCTTAGCCAGCCATCCAAGGTGCCGGAACGGGGAGCAGACCAGCTTAGATAGCCATTCCAGGTGCAAGAGCAGGCCGCAGATAACCTCATATAACAGGGCGCAGACAACCTTAGATAGCCATTCTGGGTAAGGGAACGGGTGCACTTACCACCTAATCCAGCGGTTCCAGAATGGGTCGTATACCACCTTAGCCAGTCATTCCAAGTGCCGGAATGGGGCACTGACCACCTTAACCAGCATTTCAGAAATATTTGAAAAAGCAGGTGGATCAGAGAGAGGAAAATAACGGCCTAATTCATTACGGATCACAAGTCTGCATACGCACACACCCGGCCACTGCGAAAATATTATAATAAATGTAATTGCAGCATAATATGCAGGTGCCCAGCACTTCATAATGCCACCCCCTTACCTTTACTCACATCCACAATAGTTAGCAAGATAGAAAAAACATTTGTAACAACGAGAACCATCAGACTCATATGCACATTAGTGGTTGACCTGACCTCACTCAGAATATGGCCAACTTTCTGTGTGCAACCAGACATCTGGCTGCGTATGCCATCGCAGGGGCTTAATTATACATGCCCCTGTAATGGTTTCCCAATGCATGGACATGCCCTACCAGCCCCACCGCCCCATCACCACCCACAAACAGCACTTCCTGTCAATCAATAGTCAATGGGTCTGCGCATGGCCTGTAATCGCTTCCCCATTTGTAGTAGCTAGTTCACACACACACATTGTGATGCATGCGCAGAACGCAAACCGACCGGGTGTGTGCGAATTCAAAGCTGCGTCCCTTGCTGAATCAGGCCTTAAGTCAGGCAGCAGAGGTAAAAATACATCAAAGGGGAAAAAATAGATATGTAGGCAGCGGGTGAGTATATTTTACAGTAATCATGGAGAGAGATGATGAGGGCAAGGATGAGGGTTTTAGAGGATTCCAGAGTGAAGGTGCATGATCCTGGAAATATTGCAGACAAAGAAATGACATGATTGGTAGAGGGAGTGACTGCATGGAGAGAAGGAGAAGGGATGAAGTATGACACCTATACATCAGACTTGGGGAACAGATGAAAGGGAGATATTATTAATGGAGATGGAAGGGGGAAGCAATACAATAACAAGTTTTAAGGAGGATGAGTTATAAGAAGTGGTGCGCCATCCAAGAGGAACGAGTGTTAAGGGAGAGGTTAGGAAGGGAGCAGTCAGGGGAAGAGAGGTACATTTTGGTGTCACTGGCATATAGATGAAATTGCATGCTGGAGGAGCTGATGCCCACCAAGGGAAGAGGTGTAGAGAGAGAAAAGTGGCCAAGGACAGAGCCATGAGGGCCTTTAATAGTTAAGTGGAAAGGAGGGGGCATGGTGTGAGGTGTGGGGATAGATTGGAAAGGCAGGAAGAGAGATGTGTCACAGAAGCCAACAGAATAGAGGATTTAATAGAGGAGGGGGTGGACAACTGTTAAGAGCCCCCATTAGGTCAAGAAGGATCAGGTGAGAAAAGTGAACCATAGATTTAGCAGATAGACTGTTAATACTCACTTTGTTTAGGGTGGTTTTGGTAGAATGGAGAGGTCTATAGGCCTGATTCAGACCTAGATGCTAAGCCGCGATCACATGCTGGCTGCCGATTTTTGAGTTCTGCCCATGCATAAGCTTTGCAGTGCTCGAGCCACTCACTGCGATCGGGAAACCATCACTTTCGTATACTTGCGGTAGTTTGAGTGACAGAAAGGGGCGTCAGTGGATGGTGGCTGGGGCAGGTCTATGTACACGGGGTGTGCTTGCACTAGCATAGGTGTGACGGGGTGTTTTTACACCAACTAAAGGGCATCCATAAGTAAGGTGGGGCATCATTATACATGTCTCCGGGCTCTTTTTTTGGCTGAAGCACTCATAGATAGGGTAGGGTCTACCTCAAGCACTGCGTTTGCCTTCGATGGTTCTCGATGTTACTGATAGTCTTAAACACTTCCTGGAGATGA
Organism: Taudactylus pleione; assembly: GCA_031769625.1. NCBI lineage: Eukaryota > Metazoa > Chordata > Amphibia > Anura > Myobatrachidae > Taudactylus > Taudactylus pleione. The sequence continues at coordinate 11,052,115 of JAUIMM010000185.1, forward strand.
CGTGTGCTACAAAGGGAAAGGGGGCGGCATGAGACTAGCTTGTGATCAGATAGTCACCGCACACTAAGACATAGAGGGCTTCCTTATGCTAGGCCATGTGATCGCGGGATTTGCATACCCAGCCCCTTTCGGCTGCGGGCAATCACATCTTAGCATCCAAGTCTGAATCAGGCCCTAAGATCAGATTGGAGAGGGTCAAGGAGTGCTTGGGTGTAGAGCAATTCAGGAAGTCTGTTGTAAACAACCTGCTCAAGTAGTTGGAAGCCTAGGGATGAAGAGAGATGGGGAGGTAGTTGGAGAGGGAATAAATTAGGGGTTGGTTTATTAGAATGAGGGAAATCTTGGCACATTGGAAGAAAGAGGGGAAGGTACCTGATGAATGGGATAGGTTGAGTAGTTAAGCATGTGGGAGCAGCAGTCAGGAAGAGGCACCAATGGAGGTGGGAAAGTTGAAGGTGGAGTAAGAAGAAGAAAAGAGAAAGTTATAGACTTCAACACCTGACAGGGGGGGAACAAGACAAAGTTGGCAGCCAGGTGTATGTGTGTGTTGGGGGATGGGGGACGGGGTGAAAGTAGAATTCTGCAAGGAGATGTCAGATCTAATTGATTTTGGTGGAAAAGTGGGGGGAATAATGAAGTGCGGAGAGCAATAAGGGCAGGAGTAGACTGGAAAGGGAGAGAAGGGAGTTAAATGTGGTGAAGAGATGCCATGGGTATCCCTTCACCACATTGGGAGGAGATGAGAGTTTTAAACTTAGACTGCTTGGCACATTAATGTGCAGAGCTATAGGAGGAGAACATGAATATAAAGTGGAGGAAGTCAGCATGAGAGTGCAATTTCCTTCACAGGAGCTCAGCAGTAAGCGAGTATGTTTAGAGAAAGAGGGTCAGAGTGAGTGATGAAGGCTGAGGAGAGGATCATCATGCATTAATAGTGACAGCTGGTGCTGTAGAGTCAAGGACAGAGGAATGGGCTTCGCCATAGTGGGAGGACAGCTTGGTCTGACAGAAGAGAGCGGAGATTGTGTAGAGAAGAGAAAATAATGCTGGGTACATATTAGACAATCATGGCTGACGGGATAACCAATGTAATGATACATTGGTCACCTGTACACACAAAACAATATGTTGCACTGCATATCTTTCAGTGACTGCATCCAGGAGCATGTCGTTGGCTGCCAGATCATCGCATCTGCTGTGCAGAACAGCAGATGTTATGACGTCCCTGACAAACCGTGGTAGCGCAATCGCGGGTATGCATTAGATGATGTGCCCAATATATCATTCCGATCCATGTCAAAACATTATATCGGAAGATATATTGTCTAATGTGTACTGTTGCGAAAATATGCTAATGTTTGCAATAGCAAAGCCATCGCACGGCCACCATAGAGGCGCCCATTACTGCTTTCTCACATCCGTAATACCATGCAGTCCTACATATACATCGGGAACATAAAGTAACATTGGAGCATCACGCACAACTAGAGCAGGTCTGACCTTACTAAGAAATTGCTAACCTCATCGGACGCAATGAGTACACAAGCTGTGTATGCTGTAGCAATGGCAAATTTATGCATGCCTATGTAACGGCATTCAAACGGAAAGGCACGCTTGCGTTTCTCCAACCACCCTATCACTCCCCCCAAATGCTGACTACCTGTCACTCACTCTGCGATGGCTTTCCGTAGTCTGCTTGATAGCAATGCGAACACAATGCTGTTGTTGCACACACGCTCTGTGGTGCATACGCAGTACTCAACAATCGTCCATGTGCGTACACTGGCCCTGATTCAGAGCTGGACGCTCTGACAGAGCGCTCGCTCTGTATCAGGGCCATCCTTCTTGTTTTTCAGAGCAGCCTACTGGCCGCTTACATAGCTGTGGGTGACCACCCACAGCTATAGCGAGCGGCCAGGAAGATGGTCACGATGGTCAAGACCATCGCAACCATCGGGCTTGCAACGAGACCTTTGTGGTAGGGTCTCATTGCCGCAAGCCCCAGAGTGCTTTTGGCTCTAACAGAGCCGAAAGCACTCCCACTGAGATCACTTGTGATGTCAGTGGGGCTGGCCCCAGATGGTAGGCGTTCCCATGGGAACGCCTCCATCTGGGCAGCCATGCCCCCAGCCCACCCACCAAAGGGGGCGTGCTGTCACTCAACATCAACAGCATGCCCCCTTTGGTACGAGACCCGGAGCGACGGTTTGCCCATCGCTATCTGGGTCTCGCGCATGCGCACGACGGAGCCGGCTCCGTCGTGCGCATGCGCACTGGGCCACCATCCACCTGCTTGTGAGTGCATAGCGCTCGCAAGTGGGTCTGAATCAGGCCCACTGTTGCAGTTGCAATCCGTGCTGAATCAGGCCCAGAGTGAGGGAGAAGATGTTGTAGATAGCAAAAAGGTGAGTGAAAAACAAGTAGAGGGATTGATCGTTGTTATGGAGGGGATAGAAATCCATTAAGCGAGGCCAAATGATGAAGGGAGGGTGAGAAGTTTGGAGGTAGTAGGATTGGCTGGATCATCATTTTAAATATTAAGGTCACCTAGCATGAGGGTGTAGAGATCATGAGAGAGAAAGTGGGGAGCCAGGTAGAGAACTGGGAGATTGGAGATGGAAACAGGGGTATGACAGATGGTGGTTACACGGAGATGGGCAAGATGGAAGAGGTGGATGGTGTACATAACCATAGGTACTGTACTTTGTTCAAATAATGAAGGGTCTGATTCAGTGATGTATGCTAACAAAATGGTTAGTACTCATCTCCTATTGTAAGTGGTCTGTGCATGCGTAGGACCCGTTCTGTTTATGTGCAGAATGGCACCGGTGATACCACACAGAGTTCCCCCAAGCCTCTGCCTGATTGACAGGAAGCATTTTGGTGGCTGTGCGGGGGTGGGGACAGCCGGTGTTCCTGGAAACAGGGGCATATCTGGCAGTGCTGAGGCTACAGTCTATGGCATAGAGGACGAGGACGCTCTTGTCGATGGTCCTGGAACACAGGCCCTGATTCAGAGCCGGACGCTCTGAAAGAGCGCTTGCTCTGAATCAGGGCATTTTTTTTTTGCAGCGGCCTCCTGGCCACTCGCATAGCTGTGGGTGACCACCCACAGCTATTGCGAGCAGCCAGAATGATGGTCGCGATGGTCAAGACCATCATGACCATCGGGCTTCAGATGAGACCCTTGTGGTAGGATCTCATGGCCACAAGCCCCAGAGAGCTTCTGGCTCTAATAGAGTGATATCAGTGGGTCCGCCCACAAATGGCAGGCATTCGCATGGGAAGCCACCCCCCGCCATGCCTCCATTTGTGAAGCCACCCCCCCACCATGCCTACAAAACGGAGCGAGCTGTCGATCAACATCGACAGCTGCCCCTTTTGTAGTGAGCCATGGAGCGAGTGCTTTTTACGGGGCCACCATCGACCTGCTTGCGAGCGCTATGCGCTTGCGAGCAGGTCTGAAACAGGCCCTCAGGTCGTATGTGGACGGTAATGGTTGGGGTTCCCATTCCTAACCTTGGAAGAAAATAACGCGTTGAGGCGGGGTGACCTCCACTAGGTTTAGTTGATGGTCATCATTGGCACTTTAGGCCTCAGACTGGCTACACCTACGTGCCATGCACAATGGTGCACACTGAAAACGCCCGAAAGGGAAGGGGGACAGGGATGACACACAACACAAACAGCACACAAAACACAGTTTACGCTCACAGAATATAGTCAAATTAGGTGAAGAAAAATCCGCACAGGAACTATTATTTATGAATCTATTCCCCTAAATTGTTACATAATCTTTGAATACAATTCAATATTATGGGGAGGTGCACCAGAGAATAGATGTAACATGAGTCAAACCAAACAAAGAAAAAAGTATTCTCCTAGTGGGCACACACAGATTATATTCAGTTAATGTATAAATACAATACAATGAGAGCCTGGATTCTCAATTAAAACATAACTTTTATTAAGGCAAAATATATAAAAAAATAAATGTGTATAAGAAAATAAGGTGATTAAAATTATTGACAAAAACCTATTATATGTATTGTTTCTCTATTAGTTCTTATATTGTCCGCATACTTCATTGAAAATAATAAATGACATCAGCCTATTGTCACTTTATTTACCAATATGAAAACCAACTGATGGATTTACTCCTATTTACATATCCTGTGACAATATATTATTATAATGTCACCTCCTTCACAGATTGCGGAGCTCATCAGTTGTTTGGATCAGTAGCTCATAATTCAACAATATCCTATTAAGCTGCTGAATACAACTATTGCTGTATATAAATTATTGATACATTTTATCCTCTCACATTATAATGTCTCAGATGTGTAACCATATATGGCAGTGGTATATTGTATATCGCTACATTGGTTAGATAACCATAGCTAAATATCCCACTTGGAAAACCGGGGATTCCTGTATACTTGAATCTACAATGTCGAGCTGCTGGTTCCTATATGCTAAGAACAACAGTAGTAGATAGTTCTCTATATACACATATATGATTAGAGTAAGTGTAGAATGGTCTGGACTTTGTTTTTAACAAAGTATATATCTTTACTCATTAAATGGGTAATTCCCCTATATTGAAAAAACTATCCAAGGAAATGATGAACATTATACCTTCCATTTTTTGTATGATGTGTAGCGTTTTCATATAATTTTCATCATATGTTGGTACTGATAAATAATTTAATTTTTTCTCCAGCTGAGGGGTACAGCGATGGGGGCAGCGTGTGCCCCCACGTACGCTAATATTTATCTTGGCTGGTGGGAGAGACATATGGTATTTAATGAAGAGAATGAAAAATACACAAAAAATCTTCTATTGTGGATGCACTATATAGACAACATTCTTATATTATGGGAGGGTCCTGAAGAGGAGTTGAAGAAGTTTATTGACATCTTAAATTCCAATCAACTCAATCTAAAACTTACCTCAGAAATAAGTCGTCAGGAAATAAATTTTCTGGATTTGAAAATACAAGTAGCAGAGGATGGCCAACTGGTCACTGATTTGTTTAGGAAACACACTGCAACCAATAGTGTATTGCACCATAGTAGCTCCCATTTTCCATCTATTCTGAGAGATATACCAAAGGGCGAATTTATGCGTGTTAAACGCAATTGTTCTAATCAAAAACAATATCAGATGAGATGTCAAGAACTTAGTCAAAGACTTATAGACAGAGGATACAGCAAAGAGCCATTAAAAAGGCAAAATATGAAGCAGATCAAAAAAACAGACAACAACTTATATACCCCAAAAAGAGAGTAGAGGAAGAATCCACAGAAGTAAGATTTATTGGTGATTTTTGTCAGGAGTGGAAGGAGATCCAATCAGCATTACAAAAACATTGGCATGTACTAATGTTGGATCCCGATCTTGCGATAAATTTGAAACCGAGAGTACAGATGTCATGGAGAAAGACACGAAATCTCAAGGACCACTTAGTACATTTTACCAGGAGGAATAAAAAACAACTCAAAGTAACTGGATCATTTAAATGTGGGGGATGTAAGGCATGCCAATTCATGACAAGGACTTTGGAATTCAAAGATAAATTCAATAAAATATATAAAATCAAAGACTATATTAACTGCAATACGTCAGGAATTATTTATTGTATCAAATGTCCCTGTGAGAAGAACTATGTTGGCATGACAACAAGACCCTTTAAACAAAGAACTTTGGAACATGTGGGCAACATTAGAAATTCTATCTCTGATTTAATGAAAAAGAAAAAATTGACTTCTGTTGCCCGACATTTTCATGACTTCCATCAGAATGATGCCAATTTATTAAAAATTTTTGGTATTGAAAAAGTTCATTTGGGTATTAGGGGTGGAGACTTAACACAGGAATTATTACGTAGAGAGAGTAAATGACCTATCAATTGGGAGGCCTTAATCCAGAAGGACTTAATGAATATATTAATTTTGGAGCATTTTTATAAACCAAATCATGATGTATACCTTCCAATAGATGAATATCGTTCAATAGATTACATTACTAAAATAAATAGCTGTTTTTCATCTTATTTTATCTTATTTTATTAGTATCTTATATATTTAAACCATATTATTTATGAATTAAAATATTATGATTCAAATTAATTAATCATCAGGTGGGTTCTTATTATATATTTTATTTATTTCACATTTTTTATTTTCACCATTTTGCACTTTGTTTTTGAATAATAAATAATTAATTTTATGCACAATCAATTATATGTGAGTCTATTAACATAATTATAATCACTATATCACTTATAACTTATGTTATAAAGTACATTGCTAGTATTATTATAGATCTAAATATTAATTGGATCATGTGATACTATTTATTCATGCCACTAGTATGGGCACCTTTATTATCTTTTTAATGTAGATAGTGATATTAAGATTATTATTTCATAATATTAATTAAGTTATCACTAAGTTTGGCTATACACCTATAAATCCCACATTTAGATTATTAATTACAATATTCTATATAATATAGTAACAAATTTTTTTGATTTATAAAGGAAGGGTATACGAATAGTTTAAATTTTGACATTTATCGAGGTTTCATGATATCTTCATTGCCTTCTCTACTATTGATCTAAATTTTCCATCCGTTATTCCCGTTTGGACTTGAGGATAGAACCTTTACTATGTAACATATTGTGGTTGGAGGAACCAACTGTCAATCAATTAAGATAATGATGATTGGTTATGTACTTGTTTAAAAGGAGAGGCAACCCGTAATATGGGTTGGCCCCTATGACTAAGCCACTGGTGAAACGCGCGTCAGGGTAGGGAGGACACGCTGCTTGGCGTCTCCTCCGTTTTAAGAGGCAAAACCTATGTTGTATTGAAAAGTTCATTCCATATGATACCGCTGAATACTGTTTAACATTGTCAATGTATGTGGAGCATGTAGTATGATATAATGTTGTTGATTAAAATGGAAAGACTCATATTATATTGAGAGCTGAACCTGCACAGGATTTGAGAGCTGAACCTGCACAGCCTGTCATCCTTTATAACTATCTAATATAAGCGAGAATCATCTGCCATTATGCAATATCGCCAAGTGAAGTGATCATGATAGATACTATACTGAAGACAGGGTTCGTTTTGTATATTTATATCTAAAAAGACACTATCAGCGTGTGGGGATTATCCAGGTGCATTATTGCCGATTAAGAGACACATGGTAGTGAAAGCCGAATACATGATAATCAGCTTTCAGTGTGCAGTGCAGTAGATGATACAACTCATATTAACTTAAATACATTGTATATCATATTTGAAAAGGAGCTTATATTGCTCATCATTGGTGAAAATATTGCTTTCATTATATGGGGGTTACCCATATGCAACACTGCTGAAATGGATATAGGCAGTGATGAATATCAAATCCTTACTGTGTATTACCATTCAAACTATTGATGTGAACAAATGAAATTATTTATCAGTACCAACATATGATGAAAATTATATAAAAACGCTACACATCATACAAAAAACGGAAGGTATAATGTTCATCATTTCCTTGGATAGTTTTTTCAATATAGGGGAATTACTCGTTTAATGAGTAAAGATATATACTTTGTTAAAAACAAAGTCCAGACCGTTCTACACTTACTCTAATCATATATGTGTATATAGTGAACTATCTACTACTGTTGTTCTTAGCATATAGGAACCAGCAGCTCGACATTGTAGATTCAAGTATACAGGAATCCCCGGTTTTCCTAGTGGGATATTTAGCTATGGTTATCTAACCAATGTAGCGATATATAATATACCACTGCCATATATGGTTACACATCTGAGACATTATAATGTGAGAGGATAAAATGTATCAATAATTTATATACAGCAATAGTTGTATTCAGCAGCTTAATAGGATATTGTTGAATTATGAGCTACTGATCCAAACAACTGATGAGCTCTGCAATCTGTGAAGGAGGTGACATTATAATAATATATTGTCACAGGATATGTAAATAGGAGTAAATCCATCAGTTGGTTTTCATATTGGTAAATAAAGTGACAATAGGCTGATGTCATTTATTATTTTCAATGAAGTATGCGGACAATATAAGAACTAATAGAGAAACAATACATATAATAGCTTTTTGTCAATAATTTTAATCACCTTATTTTCTTATACACATTTATTTTTTTATATATTTCGCCTTAATAAAAGTTATGCTTTAATTGAGAATCCAGGCTCTCATTGTATTGTATTTATACAGTAACTGAATATAATCTGTGTGTGCCCGCTATGAGAATACTTTTTTCTTTGTTTGGTTTGGTTCACAGAATATACTCTTGTCTCCTTACTGGATGAGTGGTCCTGCTCTCCGCATCTGCAAGCGAACACAACAGCAAGAGCCCAACCCAGAAACCAATGCAACAACCGATGCCTTACCACAGTTTACCTTTAATGGGGGCTGACTATGTGAGATACAGCGACTTACCAACAGCCTACCTTCAATGGGGGCCTGACTGCAGGGGAGAACATCACGGTCCCAGAACACTACCTTTAATGGGGTCCTGACTGCCTGGCTTTTACCACTGCCTTCGGCCTAGTGCCCACAATAACAATCCCTGTGGACTAACGCCAACAATACCAGTGCCTGCGGCCAAATCTGACTTACCAATGTCCATGGCCTAGCGCCAAACTTACCATGCCCTCGGCCTAGCACCGGACTACCTTTGTCCATTACCTAGCGCCGAGCTTACTATGCCCGCTATGCGCTCGTGAGTGGGTCTGAATCAGGCACCCTATCCTTGGCCCCTTCTTTTCTCTCTACAACTCTTCCCTTGGTGGGCATCAGCTCCTTCAGCATGCAATTTCATCTATACGCTAGTGACTCCAAAATGTACCTTTCTTCCCCTGACTGCTCCCCTCCTATCCTCTCCCATAACACTAATTCCTCTTGGGTATCCATGCATTGGGAAACCATTACAGGGCTGTGCATAATTAAGCCCCTGCGATGGAATACACAGCCAGACATCTGGTTGCACACAGGAAGTTGGCCATATTCTGAGTGACGTCAGGTCAACCACTAATGTGCATATGGGTCTGATGGTTCTCGATGTTACCAATGTTTTCGCTATCTTTCTAACTATTGTGGATGTGAGTAAAGGTAAGGGGGTGGCATTATGAAGTGCTAGGCATTTGAATATTATGCTGCAATTACATTTATTAGCATATTTTCACAGCGGCCGGGTGTGTGCTTATGCAGACTTGTGATCCGTGATGAATCAGGCCGTTATTTTGCTCTCTCTGATCCACCTGCTTTTTCAAATATTTCTGAAATGCTGGTTATGGTGGTCAGTGCCCCATTCCGGCACTTGGAATGACTGGCTAAGGTGGTGTATGCCCCATTCTGGAACAACTGGATAAGGTGGTAAGCGCACCCGTTCCCTTACCCAGAATGGCTATCTAAGGTTGTCTGCGCCCTGTTCCTGCACCTGGAATAGCTATCTAAGATGTTCTGCTCAACATTCTGCTACCCAGAACGGCTATATAAGGTTATCTGCGCCCTGTTTCTGCACACAGAACGGCTATCTAAGATGGTCTGCTCCCCATTCCGGCACCCTGGATGACTGGCTAAGGTGGTCAGCACCACGTTCTTGCACCTTAAACTCTGTGTAAGATGGTCTGTGTACTGTTATGGCACCTGGAACGGCTAGCTAAGGTGGTCAGCACCCTGTTCGGACACCCAGAACAGCTATTTAAGGTGGCTAGGTCCTCATTCTGATACTAAGTGGTCAGCTCCACGTTTCAGCACCCTGAATGGCTGAATAAGGTGTTCTGGCTATCTAGAATGGTCTGTGCTCTGTTCCTGCACCTGGAACAGCTATCTAAGGTGGTCTAGAGCCCGTTTCAGCACCCAGAACAGTTGGCTATAGTTGTCTGGTCCCTATTCAGGCACCCTGAACGGCTGAGTTGGTCTGTGCCCCAATCTGGCACCCAAAATGACAATCTTAGGTGGTCTGTGCTCCATTCTGGCTATCTAAGGTAGGTCACCTTAAACAGCCAGAACGGGGCGCAGACCACCTAAGATTGCCGTTTTGGGTGCCAGATTGGAGCACAGACTAACTCAGCCATTCAGGGTGCCTCAACAGGGAACAACTTTCTAAGGAGGTCTGCGCCCCATTCCGGCCTCCGGAATGGCTATCTAAGATAGCCATTCAAGGTGTTAGAACAGGAAGCAGGCCATCTTAGTGTCATGATTGGTGCTTGTGAGTTACCTGTCTCAGGTGATGAACTGGATTCTCTGGAGGCCGGCTGGACCGGAACCATGGGTGATGTAGATAGCTCTATTTACAAGACTTGTGTAGCAGTGAAAACTGCCTTTGATGATAAATGACAGGAACTGGAGGGACCGGACTGGGACCAGCAGGAAGACTTGTTGAATTGAACTGATGAGCTTGGAACTTGACTCTGGACTGGAACAACATGGACTGAACTGATGAGCTTGGAACTTGACTCTGGACTGGAACAACGTGGATAGAACTGATGAGCTTGGAACTTGACTCTGGACTGGAATAATGTGACAATGGCTGAAGGGAAGTAAGGTAATCGTGAGACGAGGGCTAAACAGGGTACTCTGAAATTTCTATGACAAAGGCTGGAACTCAGGTGCAGGCTGGATTGGATAATTGGGAATAACAGGTTTCAAGAAGGAATGGGTAGGTTTGGGAATTTTAGGTTCAGGGAGGGAGTAGGTAGGTAAAAGGGGCAGGAGTTGATCCACAGCAGGAAGCAAGGCAGGGTGACATGATGTAGGTTTACAGAGTGCCAGGGACCAACCAGGAGTAGGACTAGCAGCAGAGCACAGGCCAGGTATTGCTGTAACAGGATGTCTGGATGCCAGGTATTACTGTAGCAGGTTTTCGGGATGCACCAGGGGTTGCTGTAGCAGGTTTCAGGGATACACTTGAATGCAGAAACAGCATGAACCATACACCACGGGAAGACGAGATGTTCAGGCCCAGAATGCTATCAGGAGAGGATATATATACCATGGGTCTGGCAGCAATTGGTGGATATGGACAGGTGGAATGGTAGTAGCATTCTGAGTGGTGGAAGGCACAACATGCAGAGGGAGTATTCATCTCTGCAGCTCTGAGAATCAGAACCACACCTGCGATCCCAATCAGGGCTAGCAGTGCTCACAGACAGAGGAGAGACCAGGTGCAATAAGAGCAAATCCTCCAGGCAAATTACACACACAGATCCATGGGGGAGCTGACAGGGGTAAGTCTCAAGGCAAAAAGGTGACAACTAGACAGGGTCATGACACATAGGTGTTCTGTATGGCTGGCTATGGTAGTCAGCGCCCTGTTCCGGCACCCTGAACTACTGGCTATAATAGTCTGTGCTCTATTCTGGCACCCGGGACGGCTGCCTTAAATGGTGAACGCCATGTTCCTGCACCTAAAACAGCAATCTTAGGTGGTCTGCACCCAGTTCTAGCTATCTAAGGTGACCTGCACCCCATTCTGGCAGCCGGAATCGCTATCTTAGTTGACCTGCACCCCATTCCGGCACCCAGAATCGCTATCTTAGGTGGTCTGCACCCCATCCCAGCACCTGGAAACAGCTATCTTAGGTGTTTGCACCCTATTCCGGCACCCAGAATGGCCATCTTAGGTGGTCAGCACCCCATTCCGGCACCCGGGATGGCTATCTTAGGTGTCAACACCCCGTTCTGGCTATCTGAGGTGGCCTGCACCCCATTCTGGCTATCTAAGCTGAGCTGCACCCCATTCCGGCACCTGGAACGGCTATCTTAGGTGGTCTGCACCCCATTACTGCACCCGGAACAGCTATCTTAGGTGGTCTGCAACCCATTCTGGCACCTGAAATGGCTATCTTAGGTGGTCTGCACCACATTCCGGCACCCAGAACGGCTATCTTAGGTGGTCTGCACCCTATTCCGGCACCAGGGACGGCTATCTTAGGTTGCTTGCGGCCCATTCCGGCACCCAGAATGACTATCTTAGGTGTCTGCAGCCTGTTCTGGCTATCTAAGCTGACCTGAACCCCATTTCGGCACCTGGAACGGCTATCTTAGGTGGTCTGCACCCTATTCCGGCACTTGGAAGGGATATCTTAGGTGGCCTCCACCCCATTCCGGCACCCAGAATGGCTATCTTAGGTGTCTGCAGCCCGTTCTGGCAATCTAAGCTGACCTGCACCCCATTCTGTCACCTGGAACAGCTATCTTAAGTGGTCTGCACCCCATTCCGGCACCCGGAACGGATATTTTAAGTGATCTGCACCCCGTTCCGGCACCCGGAACGACTATCTTAGGTGGTCTGTACCCCATTCCGGCTCCCGGGATGGCTATCTAAAACTGTCTGTGCCCCCATTCCGGCACCCAGAGCTGCTTTCTAAGGTGGTTAGCAGCCCATTCCGGCACCAGAAACAGGTATCTAAGGAGATCTGAGCCCTGAACGTCTGGCTATGATAGACTGCACTTTGTTAAGGCACCCTGAACGGCTGAGTTGGTCTGTGCCCTTTTCTGGCACCCTGAACGGATATCTAAGGTTAGGGTCACACCCCCTACCATCCCAACATTAACAGTAGGCAAGCATGAATTTATTATGAATTATATTTATTATGTTTAAAACATCTGCCCCCACTCCCTGTATGCAGCAAGTGTTAAATACATTATGTAGCACCAGCAGCCATTGCAGGGCTGCTCCCTCTGTCTGGGAGCAGAAGCAGCGGGTTAGCAGGCTGTAGCATCTCCCTGCACATTGTGTCCTCTGTTATGCTGTTGCAGGGCATACTATAAATCCCCGGTCAGTGCAGCTCCCAGCTTCGTGCATGGAGCCGGCTCTAATCTCTCCCTCCCCCCCAGCTTCCCATTGAACAGGCTGTAACTTCACAACACCCGGACAGACAGAGCATTTACAGCAGAGCTGGTCCATTCCGGCATATAAATCAGCACATGCTGATCATTTACATCTATGTAACATTCGTCCAAAACTATCCAGCTCGTGTATTTTGTTTGAGGCTATATCAATTTTCCAGTGGCCTCCACATCCCTTTAGGTTGTCACGAATGAGCACTGCTACACAAAAAAACTTGATTATTGGGAGGTTTGCAATATAGTAGTTCCCATATTACAAGCTTCAAATATATTCAGACATATGTTTCATTATGCAAAATAACTTGATTATAAATTATATAATATTTAATTAAAAGTCTGATATTTAACATTTTGTATTTATATAAGTACATAATTATAGAGCAGACATTATTCATCCATGTTAATTTACCTAGGATTATTACTAACATAAACCTACAGTATACACCATGCTGCCTCCAACTTCAAAATTAGCATGGAGCAAAACAAAAAAATTATCTAATGAAGCATCTGTTGCAGCATGAATGTGTCATTTTTAATATATTGCATTTCAAAATGATGGAATCAACACTATTGTTTGATTAAAATATCACTGGTTTTTACTTCTCATATACTAGATTATAATAAGTTTGCATTACAAAGACTGAGTCTTGCCAATACCAAATGTGTCAAAAACAGATGTCCACTTAGTAACAAACAATATTTTCTATCTAAAGAGTTTGCTGCATAATATGAGTTTACCATTGCCAACTTTATGTCTATGTGTCTATCTAGCTAATCTATCTACACACACGCACACACACACGCACACATGCACACACACACGCACACGCATGCATGCACATGCATGTACACACACCAACTAAAACATTAAAACCAATTAAAGATTCAGTGTTAGCGCTAGGTGGTGGTATTAGATACACATAAATGAGAGCAGCTGCCTTCCTGAAAAGAAAAAAAGAAAACATATAAAATACAATATATAAATATAAATGTTATTATAATAAAATATACCACATGTATTCTTCTGGCAGTATAAAAAAACAGCATAAATAGTTTGCAAAAGTGCACACCAAACAACATTTGCAAGGATTCACAAATGAATGATATATATTAATGAACCTGGCATAGTAATCAATGAAGTCTGGGGCTGATTCAGACCCGCTCGCAAGCGCTATGTGTTCGCAAGTGGGTCGATGTTTACCCTCTGCACATGCGCCGCCTACGGTGTGAGCATGCGCGAGACCCGGCCAGCGACGGCGCTCCGTCACTACGGGTCTCGCACCAAAACGGGGTGGCTGTCGATTGTGATTGACAGCTCGCCCCGTTATGGAGGCAGGCAGGGGGGGTGGCTGGACAAACGGAGGCATTCCGGAGGGAACGCCTTCTGTTTGTGGGTAGCCCTACTGAAATCACTAGTGATGACAGTAGGTGGACTTCCTGTTCTATTAGAGCAGGAAGTCCACTGGGGCTTGCGATGGATGAGACCCTACCACAAGGGTCTCGTCGCAAGCCCGATGGTCGCGATGGTGGTCACCCACAGCTTAGCGAGCGGCAAGGAGGCTGGAACAAAAAAAAATGCTGCCATGATTTAGAGCGCTCTGAAAGAGCGTCCGGCTCTGAATCAAGGCCTATATACACTGTAGCTATTCATAATGCAAGTTTCTATATAAGAAACAAAGTTGCCAAGTTAATGAGTCTCATAGAATAAGGCAGTGCAATCGGCTACAGCGAATTATAGTGCATTGTGTGCTCTGACACTTTTCTATCATAGTCAGCATTAACTTTTTCAGCAATTTGTGCTATATTGGCTCTTCTGCGGAATTGGACCAGACAGGCTAGCAATCACTCCCCAAGAGTGTCAATAAGCCTTGAAGGCCCATGACCCTGTAGCCGGTTTACCGGTCATCCTTACTTGGACCAATTTTGGTACGTTCTAACTACTGTATACTCGAACACCCACAAATCCTGCCATTTTGGAAATGCTCTGACCCAGTCATCTAGCCATCACAGTTTGGCCCCTGGCAAAGTCACTCAGATACTTACTGTATGCTAGTCTATTTTTCCTGCTTCCAATACATCAGCTTCAAGAACTAACTGTTCACCTTCGCAGGTGCCATTGTAACACCTGTCAATGTTGTTAATGCAATGACTGATGGGTGGTGTGTGTGTATATAAATATTTTGGATGGACCGAGGACTATATGACCAATGAGGATGACATGCTGATTATTTGACCACCCTGACACATATGCTGAGTATTATCTGTATTTTATATGGGCAGTTGTACCCTTATATTAAGACTTAATCAGAAAAAACTGAATCGCATGATGTGTAAGTGGCTACACCTCAAAAGCTATTGGAGGCACTGAGCTGAAATTTTGCATGGACAGGTGGAACTGTCGCTGCATGCCACATTTCAGGGCAAAAACATAAATGAGGATTTGGGAATAATTTAAAGTTCCAACTGTAAGATTTTTCTGAAACTCAGTTAGGACCACTTTTCTGATGTTCTCTATGGGGGATTTTTTGGAAGGCATGACTCAAGGTAGGGGCGAATTTAAACTTGGGATTTGTTTTATTAGGTAGCTATTGTTCCAGGGTAGGGCCTTTTGGGGTTCAGGCAATTGAGAAAGTTACAGTTTTTAAACTATTACCTCACAATTGTGCCATTATAGAGATAGGAAGCTTCAATTAATTGCGCAGCTTCAGTAGGAGCCTCCAGCAGGGGGTGTACATGGCTTCACTTGGGTGAACTATGATGGATACCTTATCCCCTCGCATCCAGTTTTTAATCAGGTTAGTGGAGGCACACTCAGGGCCTGACGGTTCTATATATATGCACCGGGATACATTGCTGAAGAGATGAGGCCGCGACATGCAAATTAAAAAATGCAGCACCACGCCGTTCTGTGACTCAGGGGCAGCCGTGGCTCCTTTGGTTGGATGGAATGGGCCCGGGCTGGCAGGACACAGTGGGCATGAGAAACAGAGGATACTGCATCTGCTAGCCATGGCAGCCATCGGCAGGCTCCTCACCCTCCGGACTCCTCACTGGAAGCCCGCCTGCTAACTGTTGAGGGCTTATGTTAAAATCTGTGAATCTTTGGGGCTACAGAGCTTGCATTGCACACAATGGAAATAGTGAGACAGTGTGCAGCCTTTCAGTGACACTGCAGCCACAGCACTGCTTCTGTTATGTACGCTAGGGTGATGGTCGCGATGGTCATAGACCATCGCAACCATCGGGGCTTACGACGAGACCCTAGGGTAGGGTCTCACTTGTCATAAGCCCTGGAGAGCTTCTGGCTCTGTCAGAGCCGGAAGCTCTACACTGACATCACTAGTGATGGTCTACATCACTAATGATGTCAGTGGGGCCTCCCCCAAACGGTAGGCGTTCCCATGGGAACGCCTCCGTTTGGGCTGCCACCCCCCCGGCCCACCTTACAAACGGGGCGAGCTGTCAATCAACATCAACAGCTCGCCCCCTTTGGAAAGAGACCTGCTACGACCGGCGCTGTCGGTCATAGCGGGTCTCACGCATGCGCACGAAGGAGCCGGCTCCCTCGTGCGCATGCGCACTTGACAAACATCAAGGCAGCCTGCGCTCGTAGACCGTACGGCCGCCTCTGAATGAAGGCCTGAATGTCAACAGGGTCTGAAGGTCAACACACTAAAGGTTGACTAGTAACTAGGTTGACAGGGACTGAAGGTCGACAGGCAGTAGGTCAACAGGGACTGAAGGTCATCAGGTACTGAAGGTCGACAGGCAACAGGTCGACAGGGACTGAAGGTCAATAGGCAATAGGTTGACAGGGACTGAAAGTCGACAGTCAATAGGTTGACAGGGACTGAAGGTCGACAGGCAATAGGTTGACATGCAATATGTCGA
Source organism: Taudactylus pleione (assembly GCA_031769625.1). Lineage (NCBI taxonomy): Eukaryota > Metazoa > Chordata > Amphibia > Anura > Myobatrachidae > Taudactylus > Taudactylus pleione. Next base: position 11,068,917 of record JAUIMM010000185.1, read on the forward strand.
CATGTACAGAAAGTTGACAAGCAGTAGGTCGACAGGGACTGAAGGTCAACACACTAAAGGTTGACTGGTAACAAGGTCGACATGTACTGAATGTCGACAGGGTCATTAGGTCAACACTCACAGTCGACATGCAAATGGTCGATACATGTTTTTTTTTTTATCTAATCTTTAATCCTAACCCTCCTCTTGGTGCCTAACCCTAACCTTGCCTCCTGGTGCCTTGCCCTAAGTGCCTAACCCTAACCATTGGAGTAAGTGCCTAACCCTAACCATCGGAGTAAGTGCCTAACCCTAACCATCAGAATAAGTGCCTAACCCTAACCGTTGGACTAAGTGCCTAACCCTAAATGTTGAACCAAGTGCCTAACCCTAACCGTCGGAATAAGTGCCTAACCCTAACCATCAGGGTAAATGCCTGACCCTAACAAAAAAAAGTGTCAATCAATTGCATGTTGACTATATGAATGTCAACCTAATGACCCTGTCGACCTTCAGTACAAGTCGACCTTGTTACTAGTCGACCTTCAAACCCTGTCAAAATTCAGTCCCTGTCGACCTTCAGTCCCTGTCGACCTACTGACTGTCGACCTTCTATACTTGTCAACCTAATGCCTGTCGACCTTCAGTCCCTGTTGACCTATTGCTTGTTGACCTTCAGTCCCAGTCGACCTACTGCCTATTGACCTTCAGTACCTGTTGATCTATTGCTTGTCGAACTTCAGTCCCAGTCAACCTACTGCCTGTTGACCTTCAGTACTTTTTTTTAAAGGTTAGGCGCTTACTCAGATGGTTAGGGTTAGGCACTTACCCTGAAGGTTAGGGTTAGGCACTTACTCCAACGGTTAGGGTTAGGAACTTAACCCGATGGTTAGGGTTAGGCACTTAGCCCGACAGTTAGGGTTAGGCACTTAACCTGACAGTTAGGGTTAGGCACTTACCCCGACCATTAGGGTTAGACACTTACCCTGACCGTTAGGGTTAGGCACTTAGGGTTACGCACCAGGAGGGAGGGTTAGGGTTAGGCACCAAGAGGAGGATTAGGTTTAAGATTAAAGATTAGGAAAAAAACATGTGTCGACCATTTGCATGTCAACTATATGAGTGTCAACCTAATGACCCTGACGACCTTCAGTATATGTCAACCTTGCTACTTGTCAACCTTTAGTGTGACGACATTCAGTCAATGTCGACCTACAGCCTGTTGACCTTCAGTACATGTTGACCTATTGCATGTCGACCTACTGCCTGTCGACCATCAGTCTCTGTCGACCTATTGCCTGTCAACCTTCAGTACCTGTCGACCTTCAGTCCCTGTTGACCTACTGCCTGTCGACCTTCAGTTCCTGTTGACCTTGTTACTTGTTGACCTTTAGTGTGTCGACCTTCAGACCCAGTTGTCTGGACTGCGCTGGGAATTGCCAGGTGCAATAGAGGAGAAGGTAAGTTTTAGTTTGTCTGCACTGACTCCTATTTCCCAGTCAAGTCCTTCTTCTTCTCCTCCATTTTTGGTTGTGCTTATGTCTCTATGACACCTCCTTTCCCTCTCCTGTGTCTGTCTTTATTACCCCTTGTGTCTCTTTCCTCTCTGTTAATTTTTTGGGGCCTCTGCCTCCCTCCCCCATGTGCGTTTATCCCTGTTCCCTGTTCATAGCAACATTTTCAACATTATATGTATACTGTACCAATGTTCAGTGGTGGATTCAGAGGGGGGGGGGGGCACCAAGGCATGTTCCCCCATGATTTAGATGCTTTAAAAAATATATATATATTTGATGTGCACTAGTATGGCAGCATGGTAGTACTGTCATGTATGGCATACCATTAAGAATTTAGCAGCTGGTATCTACCTGCAGGACTGCAATGCTGGGAGTGCGACACTGACCTCGTGATGTTACGTCACGCTCCCTGCCACTGAAAAGAGGAAGCCACTGTGCCAGCCACATGGGAGATGACCACGCAGATGGTAAGAGAGGGGAGGGGGACAGAGGGACTGGTTCAGACCCACTCACAAGCGTATAGTGTTCACATGCAGGTTGATGGTGGGGTACTGCGAACGCCCAGTGCGCCACGCGCTTGTGCAAGCCCGGGAGCATGAGAGAATTTCTCTTGCTCTGGGGCTCACTACAAAAGGGGCGGCTGTCGATGTTGATCAACAGCTTGCCCCATTTTGTAGGCGGGGAGGGGGGGTGGCTACACAAACGGAGGCGTTTCCGAAGGAACGCCTGCCGTTTGTGGGAGGCACCACTGACATCACCAGTGATGTCAGTCGAGAGCTTCCTGCTCTGTTAGAGCAGGAAGATCTCTGGGGTTTGCGATGGATGAGACCCTACCACAAGGGTCTCGTCGCAAGCCCCGATGGTTGCAATGGTCGCGACTATCGCAACCATCACCAGGCCGCTCACAAAAGCTGTGAGTGGTCACCCACAGCTTAGCAAGCGGTCAGGAAGCCGCCACAAAAAAAACGCCCTGATTCAGGGCGAGCGCTCTTCAAGAGCGTCCGGCTCTGAATCAGGCCCCCAGTCTGTTCAGTTAAGGAGTCAGAATGAGGCTGGAAAGACAAGGGGGCTGAAGGAGGCTGGAAAGACAAGAGGGCAGAAGGAGGCTGGAAAGACAAGGCGGCAGAATGAGGTTGGAAAGACAAGGGGGCAGAAGGAGGCTCTAAAAGACAAGGGGGCTGAAGGACACTGGAAAGACAAGGAGGCAGAAGGGTATGCTTTATTTTCCTTTATCCTAATCAACCTGCTGTGACTTACATTGAGGACAGAAGTGCGGTTCCATGCCCATAAAGGCCACCAATAGAAGAAATTTGTCTGCTCGCCACGCTTCGGGCAGTGTTTATATTCCCCTCTATGCCCACGTGAATAGTAGGGAATGACGTTGGACAGTAATGGATGACATTTGGGTCTGCTCTGTGAAGGGCATCTAGTCACTACCATGGCAGGAGGCTGGAAAGATAAGGGGGCAGAAGGAAGCTGAAAAGACAGAGGGGGAGAAGGAGGCTGGAAAGGCAAGGTGGTGACAGGAGGCTGGCAAGACAAGGGGGCAGTAGGCTGGACAAACAAGGGGGCAGCAGGAGGCTGGAAAGACAAGGGGGCAGGAGGCTGGAAAAACAAGGGGGCAGAAGGCTGGAAGCTCAAGTGACATGGGGCACGAGGTGACACAGGGCTCAGGAAGCTAGAATGACACAGAGTAGTAGGATTAAATGACACATTGAGCTGGAAATGAAACAGATCTGGAGACAACCCAGGGCAGGGTTCAGGAGAGAAGCAGGAGGCTAGTTGGGACATGGGGCAGGAGGCTGGAGATGACACTGGGAGCTGGAGGCGATACAGGGCTGGAGAGACACAGGTGGCTGAAGGTGACATGGGGCAGGAGGTTACAGGGCAGGGATTTGGAGATGATACAGGGAGTAAAAGGCTTGAGGAGACATGGGGCAGGAAGCTGGAATGACACAGAGATCTGGAGAGACAAAGGGTAGGAAGCTGTAATGCTGCAAGGATCTGCAGGTTACACAGGGAGAAGGGGGCTGAAGGTGACATGGGACATGTAGCTGGAAAGACACCAGGATAGATGGGACACAGGCAGGAGGCTGGAGTGACACATGGACAGGAGACCAGAGGGGACACAGGTGGCTAGTCTGGTTGATCCTCTTTTGTATGATAATAATATTAGTTATATTCCTACACAAACAGGCATCTTCAGGACAATGCAATTTCCTACATGAATAGTGAACACCGACTGAAAACACTGTATGCCCAGGAAGGATTTATTTTCTTCAGAGGTTCCCCAACTCAGAGAAACCACCATATAGGTAAGGTCAGGTGTATTTTTATTTTGCATTCACATCCTGTGCCTGTGTCAAATATATTAGAATTGCACATACTACAGGTTTTTGGAATTGCCTAGAGAGAGTCCAATGAGCTGCAAAACAAAAGATGTGGAAAAGCAATTCCACAGAAAACATCCTTTTGTGTTGTAGCTCATTGCTGTCTTCTTGTTCTACAATTACAAAACCCCAGCACATGTACTGTTTTCAATTCTATTTGGCACAGGTACTACTATACAAATAGTCCAGTCACAGTGGTTCCCCCCTCCCATCCCTTTCTCACTGCCCTCTTCTCCCCCTGCCCAATGCCCCCGCCATCTCACTGACTCCCCAATCCCAGTGTCTACACCCTTCCCTACCCAACCAGCCCACTGCCTCCATCTAATGCTCCTCAACAAGAAACCCCCTATCCAGTCAAGTCACAGTCCCTCCATCTATCAGCCCAGGGTTCCACTTATCCAGCATAGTGTTCATCCTCTTACCACCATCTCACTGCATTTTTTCCATCCAGCCTAGTCCCCCCTATATATCACCCACTACCTCTCACCATAATCCCATGCCTGTCACCCACTGCCTTTCATCCCTTTACCTGGCATCACCCACTACCTCTCTGACACCCGCTTCCTGGCGTCACACACAGCTACTCCCTGTGACCCTCTTTCTGGAGTCACCAACTTCCTCTCCCTGTCACCCTCTCCTGATCACCCAATACTGCTCCCTGGTGTTACCCACTGCCTCTCCCTGTCACCCTATGCATAGCATCACCCACTATCTCTCCCTGTCACCCTCGCTCTGGCATCACCAACTGGACCTCACTATCACCCTCTCCCCATCACCCTCTGCCTCTCCCCTGCATCACTATCTCGCCATCACCCTCTCTCTCCTGTCACTCTCTGCCCTATACAAGGTGTCACCCTCTCCCCATCACCCTCTGCTTCTCCCTATCACCCACTGCTTCTTCCTGTCTCCCTCTCCCTGTCACCCTCTGCCTCTCCCCTGCATCACTATCTCCTCATCACCCTGTCTCTCCTGTTACTCTCTGTCCTCTGTCACTTTCTGATTTCCCTGTCACTCATTCCCTAGTTTTACCCACTGCCTCTCCCTGACACCATATCCCTGGCATCACCCACTGCCTCTCCCTGTCACCCACAGCTTTTCACCCTATCCCTGGTGTCACCCACTGCCTCTACCTGCCCTGTTACCCTTGCTATTGAATCACCCACTCTTGCTATCACCCTCTCCCCATTACCCTCTGCCTCTCGCCTGCATCACTATCTCCCCATCACCCTCTCTCTCCTGTCACTCTCTGCCCTCAAGAAGGCACCCTCTCCCCATCACCCTCTACTTCTCCCTATCACCCACTGCCTCTCCCTGTCACCCCCTCCCCATCACTCTCTGGTTCTCCCCTGCATAACTATTTCCACATTGCCCTCTCTCTCCTATCACCTACTGTCCTCTACAAGGCATCACCCTCTCCCTCTTCTTCTCTCTGTCAACTACTGCCTATCTCCATCATTTACTGGCTCTTCCCATCACCCTTTCCTGTCACCGACTGCCTTTCCGTCTCCTACTTTTTCGACCTGTCACCCACTGCCTCTCCCAATCATCCTCTATGTCACCCACTGGCATCACCTTTTGACTCCACTGTCATTCCCTGGCATCACCCACTACCTCTCCCTGACACCCTACCCCTAGCATCACCCACTGCCTCTGCCTGTTACCCTATCCTTGGCATAACCCAATGCCTGTCACCCTTGTTCTGGCATCACCCACTGGCTCTTACCATCACCCTTTCTCTCCTGTCACCCTCTTCTCTCTACAAGGCATCATCCACCTCCCTGTCACCCTCTGCTTCTCCCTAACACCCACTGCCTCTTCCCATCACCCTTTCCTGTCACCCACTGCCTCTCCATCTCCCACTGTCTCTACCTATCACTGATCTCTCCTGTCACCCACTGCCTCTATGTCACACACTGCTACTCCCTAGCAACACTTTCTTACTTCCCCATCACTCATTCCCTAGCATTACCCACTGCCTCTCCCTGACACCCTATCCCTGGTGTAACCCACTTCTTTCCCTGTCACACACTGCCTATCACACTATCCCTGGCAACAACCAATGTCTCTCCCTGTCACCCTACCTAAGGCATCACCCAATGGCTTTCAATATCACCCTCTCCTAATCACCCTCTGCCTCTCCCCTGAAACCTATCTCCCCATCACCCTCTCTCTCCTCTCACTCTATCTACAAGGCTTCACCCTTTCCCCATAAGCTCTGCTTCTACCCACTGCCACTTCCTCTCTCTGTCTTCCTCTCCCCATCACCGTATGTCTCTCCCCTGCATCACTACCTCCTCATCACCCTCTCTCTCCTGTCACCCTCTGCCCTCTACATGGCATCACCCTCTCCCCAGTCACCCTCTGCTTCTCCCCATCACCCACTGCCTCTTCTAGTCACCCTCTCCCTGTCATGCTCTGCCTCTCCCCTGCATCACTATTTCCCCATCACACTCTCTCTCCTGTCACCCTCTGCCCTCTACAAGGCATCACCCTCTCCATGTCACCCTCTTCTTCTCTCTATCAACTACTGCCTCTCCCTGTCACTTACTGCCTCTCCCAGTCACCCTTTCCTGTCACCTGCTGCCTCTCCATTTCCCACTTTTTTAACCTGTCACCCACTGCCTCTCCCCGTCATCCTCTACATCACCCACTGCCACCTCCTGGCATCACCTTCTGACTCCACCATCACTAGTTCCCTGGCATCACCCACTGCCTCTCCCTGACACCCTATCCCTAGTCACCCACAGCCATTCTCTGTAAACCTATTCTTGGCGTAACCCAATGACTGTCACCCTTGGTCTGGCATCACCCACTGGCTCTCCTCATCACACTTTGCCTCTAACCTGCATCACTATCTCTGCACTCTACAAGGCATCACCTTCTCCCCACCACCCTTTTGTGTTACCCACTGCCTCTACCTGTCACCCATCTCTGCTGTCACCCACTGCCTCTCTCTGACACTCTATCACTGGCTTCACTCACTGCCTGTCACCCTATCCCTGGTGTCAGCCACTGCCTCTCCCTGTCACCCTCACTATGGTATCAACTGGCTCTCCCCATCACCCTCTGCCTGTCCCCTGCATCACTATCTTCCCATCACCCCTATCTCTCCTGTCACCCTCTGTTCTCTACAAGGCATCACCTTCTCCCTATCACCCACTGCCTTTCCATGTCCCTCTATCTCTACCCATAAACCATCTCTCCTGTAACCCACTGCCTCTCCCCATCACCCTCTATGTCACCCACTGCCACCCCTAGCATCACCCTCTGACTCCCCCTTTCACCCTTTCCTTGGCATCACCCACATCCTCTTTCAGCCAATGAATGCTCAGTATTGGGGTTTCTATAGTGAAATTCCACTGCTAAGCCTTCATTCGGGTAGTACCATCCATAGAGGATGGTACTCTTGTCCGTGGTTTTGCGTACTTCATTTTTCTGTTTTGCCAAGACCAGGAATTGTCTACGTGGAATGAAGAGGATGTGATCCACACATAGGAGAAGGTGAGTATGGATTTTTTTTTATACAGTTACAGTATCTTATGGATTCTACTGGAGAGAGGCTTCAAGGATACATAGGTGAGAATGTGAGATAGTGTGTGCACATGTGTGTCCATATGTGTGTATGTATGTTTTAAAGTTTTACTTTCTACGGTGTGTTCTGTGGTTTTTAATATTGCTTTTGCTGTGGAACTACAGGAGAGTCCGTAATGCCCTTCATGCTAGTACTTGTGGTTCTCCAAGTACCAGCATGTGGTCGAGGCTTGCTGGAATGGACCTGTAGTTCCACAGCAAAAGACAAGATTTTTAACTATTTCAATTGCTACACTACATAATCAACCCAGCAGCCACTGGCCAGGGGTGGCGGGGATAGCCCCAGGCTATCAGCCTAGGCCTGGGGTACCCTGTATGGGGGACCCCTTTATTGTAGGGGTTCTTATAACCTGGGCTGACTAGCAGTCAGGGGTAATGCTTTGGCCAGGGATCCAGTGAAATGGCTCCCCTGGTTTTGGCATTACTACCCCACTAGAAAAGGTCTGGTGCTTGTTATGTTTAATACAGGGGAACCCTACGCTTTTTGTCCCCTGTATTTCCAAAATCCAGACCACCTCAGCTGAAGCCCAGTGCTGGTGGTGCTAAATACAGGGGACCCCTACATCTTTTGTCCCCTGTATTATGACAACCAGGAATGGCTCTAAAAATCCCAGTGCTGGTTGTGGGGGACACACTATATATATATTTTTTTAAATCACTTGTTTTAATTTTTGTAACACATATCTCACTGAACCGTCCATGCATCTGTGTCTTATTAATTTTCTTTTTCTTAGATGCATGTCATATGGATTGCACTGTTCATTGCATGCATCTCTGAATCATTTGTTTTACACAAATGCCTGCATCACGGATCTCACTGATCCGTGCAAGCAGTCAGCTATCTTTAGATCTTGCACAATAGTTCTTATGTCAAAATGTGCTGTTTAAGCACCATATCATGTCCTGGTGTGCCAGGGAGAGTTCAAGGGAAACCATTCACGTTATCGCATCACGAGCACATCATTCTGTGTGTAGGGGCCTTAAGAAGCAGTTCAGGGCTGGGACTATTAGTACATAACACAAAAAGGGGAAAGTGTCCGCACAGACCACTTTCTCTATATCATAAAAATAGTTTATAATATGTCCTACCCCTTACAAATCATAGACTATTCAATTTATTTATCACCAAGGGGGGGTGCACCTAGGAATAAATGGATACCAGAAGAAGAAAAAAGAAAAAAGTATTCCTATCACAGGGCACTCCAGGACAAATATAATATATTCAAATGAATCTGTTTCAATCTAATCACAAGCTATAGCAGTGACCCAATTAGCAACGATTGTTTAAAACAGGTGCAGGTGTTATTATAGGGCTTATTTGCTACTATGATATAACAGGAGTTACATTGTTTCCAAGGGCACCTCAGTAACACTGTATACATTGAATTTATAGTACTGCTCGCATTTATTCATAAGATTTGTAAATATTAACACTACGGATACCATAATACGGATGTCATCTAGTTACATGATTAGTGGATATAAATACCATGGACTTGTTGTGGAACAGCAACTTATTTTTGAGAATAAGTAATAGCAATATTGCATGAACTACATGTCTATTTATAACATAGTATCAGTCTGTAATCCATCATTATAATATGGTGTTAGGAGATCAGGGCAAACCGCAATTGATTTATAAGACTGATGTAGTTATATGTGAATTTACCATGTACATGCCATTCATTTGATCAGAAAACCTTGTCATATATATAGGATGGATGTCATATAACAATAAGGTCCTCATGATATATTGAATTGATACATCCCCCAATATAGTATCCGTTTGTGAGTGGGACAGTTAGGATCCTATTATAGGACCTCCCATTAACATAGATAGAGTGAAATTTGGAATTACATTTGTCCGTTTTCTACAGATGCCCATATGAGACGCGATATCACATAAATTAATGTGGTTAGTCCAATAAAACACACAATATACAAGACGTGTAACAGTGGTATTGAGAATTGATTTTATTAAATATTACATAATAATATTTCGCGGCATCCTATTTTAAGGATTTATTAAAAGTTAAGTTTTAACAATCGTTGCTAATTGGGTCACTGCTATAGCTTGTGATTAGATTGAAACAGATTCATTTGAATATATTATATTTGTCCTGGAGTGCCCTGTGATAGGAATACTTTTTTCTTCTCCTGGGACTATTAGTGCCAGTGAGCCCCTCTGTCCCCCACTGCTGCCCCTTTGCACTGCTCCACACCCCACTGCTGCCTCTGTGCACTTAACCACTGCCCCGCATGTTTGCAGCCTGACCCCACAGCTGTCTCTCCCTCTGCACCCCCAAAACACCTCCAGTGTGCTGTCCCCTCCAACACCATCACTAGTGTATCATTTTGTTGTCCTTCTTCCCTGCAGGTGGCCCGGTTTGCTGCTCCCTTCTCTGATGGTTAATAAATTATAAAAAAGCAATGAAATTCCATAGACAAAAGACCTTACAGTTTCACATGTCCCATTAGGGCTTCATTAGACATGATCTGAAATTTCACAAAACCTGCTGAATTTCTGCCACTCAAACTCAAAAAAGCAATTAAATTACAATCATTAAGACTGATGCCTTAATGGACGTGTTCTTTGTGCAATACAGATATGGTATGCCATCACACCCTGTGGTTAACTGCAGATTCAGCACTATCACAGAGTGAGATTGCTTTCTTTCACAAAATGGTGGAATTGCTAATTCACAGAATTGTGTGCTCATTGGAATACACACATGCAGTCTATGCAACTGAGCCCTGAGCAGAAGATAGAGCTGCGCAGATGGGATAAGAGTTGTGTGGATGGGGAGGAGACAGAGCAGTGTGGTTGGGTGAGATAGAAGGTTGTGGAGAGGGGGTAAGATTAAGCAGTACAGAGGGGGCAGAGCCAAAGTGATGCAGATGGGTGGAAAACAGAGGTGCCGATTGGGGGGGGAACAAAGTGATGTAGATGGGTGGAAAACAATGCTGCTGATGGGTGATAAACAGAGTGGCACAGTTTGGGAGGACAGAGCAAAGTGGATTGAGGACAGAGTGGCATGAACATGGGAAGACAGAGCAGTGCAGCTAGGTAAAGACAGATTGGTGCGGATGAGGGAGTACAGACTAGCTCAAATGTGAGAACACACAACAGTAGGGATTAGGGAAGATATCACAGCATGGAAGCATATAGGGGAAGAAAGGGGGTTGACAGAGTTTCATGGTTGGGGGGAAAGCAGTAGTGCAAATGGGAGGAAACAGAGTGGCACAGATGCAAGAAGACAGGGCGGTGCGGATGGGGAAAGACAGTTTGGTGTGGGTGAGGGAACACAGACTAGCACAGTTGGGAGACCACACAGCAGTAGTAATTGAGGAAGATATAGCAGCATGGAGTCGTATAGGGGAAGAAAGTGTACATGCACAGATAATGATAGTTTTAGCAATTAGGGAGCTAAATGTCTATTCTGAATAAAAAGGATGTATGGAGTGAGAAGGATGTTGGAACCCAGTGAGATTGTTGTGGTGACCAAATGGGAAGATTGTGGGCACTGAGTGGGATGTGGGTGCCACATAACTGCTTAGACCTCAGTTGCATAGACTGCATGTGTGTATTCCAATGAGCACACAATTCTGTGAATTAGCAGCTCCACCATTTTGTGAGTGACAGCAATCTCACTCTGTGAGAGTGCTGAATCTGCAGTTAACCACAGGGTGTGATGGCATACCATATCTTTATTGCACAAGGAACTTGTCCATTAAGGCATCTGCCTTAATGATCGGAATTTCATTGCTTTTTTGAGTTTCAGTGGCAGAAATTCAGTAGGTTTTGTAAAATTTCAGATCATGTCTAATGAAGCCTTAATGTGAAACTGTAAGGTTTTTTGTCTATGGAATATGTATATTTATATATACTGTATATATATAGTTGCAGATAGCTTGATAGCTGTTCCACTGCTGCCACATTGATGCTACACTTGCTGATACTGCCATGCCATGAATATACTGGGGAAGGTTTCTGTGCAAACCAAAATGTACTTTATTTCATCAATATATATTGTCACTTGGCAGATAACACACCAACAACTTTTTGTTTTTATTGTTCATGTCACAAATAGCACAGCAGACTTTTGTCAGAATGACATCAGACGACCCCCTCTCTAACTAGACACAAATTGGCTAGTCCCACTAGCTGACATCAGTTGTCTGCACACAGGAACAGACAGTGGGTCTGATTTGATTCACATATGTACGTAACCCAATGGTTTGCGTACATATCCTATGTTTGGGCATCTGTGCATATGCAGGTCCTGTTCTGCATATATACAATATGTGTGTATATATATATATATATATATATATATATATATAGAGAGAGAGAGAGAGAGAGAGCTATTGATAGCTTGATAGGTGTCCCACTGCTGCCACATTGATGCTACACTTGCTGATGCTACCATGCTGTGGCATGGCAGCATAAGCCATGCTGGTGATTGATGTGCTGCAGCATTTGGAGGCCAGAGTGAAGGCAGTGACTGGGAGCATTCTGCAACACTTTTTTCTTTAGAGAGGAAGAAAAATTAAAGGTGTCTACAAAGTTCTACATTATTTGCTGCAAATAAAAGCAAGTGTTTGTGAAGTCATGCAGCAATGTGCAGTCAGAAAAGGGGTTAATAGAAGCAAATCCAAGTGTTTTAAAACTGAAGAAAACATGTTTTAATTTGCCTCAGTTTGGTTTGGTGCAGAACAACATACCTTTTGCAAAGACACTTAAAGGGGCATTTGCTGTGATATATGCTGATAATTATAGTGCCACACCTGCAGTGTCAAGTTAGGTGGCTTGCTGTGTTTAGATTACTTTTGAAAGCAAAGTGTGACACAATAAAACAAGAAAAGCTATTCCTGTATATACTGTTTGCAGATAAATTTGGGAAGAAGCAGGTTGCTTGCAAAGTTTTGCTCTCAAGCTAGATAGGTTCAAATCCAGGACTGGAGTCTACAGTCTGGAAACAAAACAAATATGCAACTCCTCTGTGATGTGATGAAGGATAACTCTTTTGTAGATACTGTGATGCAAAGTTATGTTCCAGAGAAAATTAGTCTAAAATGCAAAAGCAGAATAAAACTAACAATGTGTTTGGTCATTATATGGTTTTAGGTCTGCCAGGAGAGGACTATGTAAGCATGGCATAATTTGAGCATATGAATAATGTTTTACATGAAAGACTTTAGTATTCTGTGGAGCAGATGCATGCCTAAAATAAAAAGTCTGCTGAAGAGAAACTGTTGCATGAGCAAATTATTGAAAAGTTACAGAGTGAATTATCCTCTTTAAAATCTAATTTCAACAAGAGGAAGGAAAAAGTGTTGGAAATTAAGGCTCTTAAACAGAGAGACCTCAAATTCACTGTTATGTCTCAACTCCTTGCGGAGATTGAAGTATTAAATGAGCCTATACTGAAATTAAAGCATTAGATTATAGATAATAGAGAAAGAGCAATATTTTGTTGAATTGCACCAAAAGTGTGTGGTATTTCTGCAGGAAGTGGAAGTGTTAAAAGAATGTGTAAAGGGATATCAGAGTGATGCAATGCACACACAAGAAAAAGTGGAGGATTTAGCTTTGTTGTTGAAAGAAAAATACTCTTTAAATGTGTCCACAAAAGCAAAACTTGCAGAATGTAATTTAGAGAAAAATTTTCTAATGCTCTGAAGAAAAATTAGAATATCTACATGTGCTGCAGATCACGCTTTATGGGAAAGAGACAGGGATGAAAAGACATGGCAATTGTTGGTCTTCAAGCATGTTTTGAAGAGTAAGTACAGATGTCCCAGTCCAACTTGTCTACTTCTAGAGCAAATTTAGGGTGTGTTGCTGAAAGAAATATATTTCTAGAGGAAATTGCATGAAACAGCAGAACAAATTGAAGTTTTGGAGAAGTACTTTACCATGAACATGCTGTGATCCTCGAACAATGTCTACAAATGCACAGAAACAGTTGCACAATCTCCAGGTGAAAATGAGTGCCAGAGAACAAGAGCTTGAGTTGTAAAATAAATGTTGCAAAATTTGAAATAACTGAACAAAAGGTGGGATTTGTTAAACTTGAAGATGTGGAAAGTACTCTTCTGCAGACTCAAAACAAGTTGGAAAGCACAATAAAGAAAATTAACTAGCTGGAAGAACAGCTCTCCGCAACTAAAGAAATGTGCCACTTGGAAGTAGAAAAAGCCGAAAAGGAAAATAAGATGTACATCACTCTGGAATTTGATTCTGTTCATGTTCATATGACTGATCCATTTTCTATTAGTGAGTTAAAGCTGAAAATCTCCCAAAGGAATATATATATATATAGAAATGGAAATGCCTTGCAGTGACCCTTAGCTTCCCATTATATCTAAAGGTTTGCAATCCTCCAAGTTTCTGATAATAAAGCTGTACCTAAAGTTGGTGATATGGAGTTGAAAAATACAAATAGTGATCTTTTGTCCCATGCAAGACATCACAAAATGTTTGCATGATGAAAATTCTAATCTATTGCCTTCTGATATGGAGTAAAGTGTGGAATTACAGCCAAAAACGATGAATGGGGTTATATAGAATGTTGGGATACAGGTTCAAGAAAAAAAATCTGTCCATTTTTTAAATGAAGGAAGAAACACAAAAGGCTTTACCTAAAATATGTTAAAATGAAGAAAAGTGTAGCAAAATTTTAAATCATTGTCACTCAACTGTTTTGGATGATTTATGTAAACATATAAAGTTCCATAAGGTTTGGACAAAAAGAAGAGACACTGGAACTTGCAAGATGAGACCACCAGATGCCATATGTGTGAGGATGGTGAAAGGCCCTGATGCGGAAAGGGAAGAGGGACTTTGCTATGAAATTGCCTTGCCCAAATTGCTCACCCCAGGGGTTGTGAGCTGGGGAGCAGGATATGTGGTAGAATTAAGCTAGGTGATGTTAGTGATCCACTGAATCTGTCCTGGGATAGTGGGATCTACCCAAACAAGTTTGAAAAGGTGTGTGACCACTCCTATCTGCTGTCCAGAGGATACAGCCCTGGTGGGCCAAGAGGCCACTGGAGGTCAGGAGAGGCCAGGAGGATGTGGGCATACTTGCAAAAAGCAGGCAGACTCTGTGACGTTTTGCATGAAGTTATGTGCAGTCTGGCTACCCTTGATAGTTAGGACTGAAGAAGTGAGGTAGTGCACTGAATGGGGAGTATGTTTTTTATTTTCTGTTGCTGTACGAGTATGTTGATGATATTAAACATAATTTTGTATGTTTTAACTTGTACAAGTTGTATGGTGAACCTTATTTGAGCACCCATTAACTGACCACTCTACTGAGCAAAATACCCCAGAGCATCACAATATAGATGTATAGATAGCAAAGATGTGTAGGTCCGGTTCTCAGAGAACCGGACCCACCCGAACTTGATGATCCGAGACGAGATCCGAGTCCAGCTCGTGTTTTACTGAATGACTTGCATCCCAAAGTGAGGCAAAATGTCATCAACCCGCTGTGTCGAATTCTTGTGGGTTTTGGATTATATAAAAGTCCCACCCCGACAGTAATCGGCACCATCTGCTTGCTGAGTTGTGGGATGTCAGGACTGTGCTTCATCCAAGAATAGCTGCTGTGTCCATCCAGGAGTTGATGTGCCCATCAAGGGCAGGGGCTTCTGTGTCTATCCAGGGTCTGCTGAGTCCAACTCTGCTGTGCCATCCAGGGGTTGCTGTGTCAATCCAGGGGCAGTGGCTGCTGTGTACATCAAGGGGCTGCTGTGTCCATCATGGGGTTGTTGTGTCCATCTAGGGCAGGCGTTGCTCTGTCTATCCAGGGGCAGTGGCTGCTGTGTACATCAAGGTGCTGCTGTGTCCATCAAGGGGTTGTTGTGTCCATCTAGGGCAGGGGTTGCTGTGTCTATCCAGGGTCTGCTGTGTCCATCTCTGTGTCCATCCAGGGGTTGCTGTTGCTGTGTCCACCCAAGGGCAGTGGCTGCTACGTACACCCAGGGGCTGCTGTGTCCATCCAAGGTTTGTTATATCCATCTAGGGCAGGGTCTGCTGTGTCCATCCAGGGGTTTCTGACTGTGTCCATCCAGGGGCAGGGGCTGCAGGGGTGTATTTGTAAAAAATATTGACACTGTTAGTGGAAATGCAGTGTATTGATAAAAAATATTGTCATACTGGAAAACTCAGTACATTCGTAATAAAATATTGTTACACTGTAAGTGGAAACTTCACAATTTTACAATTTAATAACACAAAGTTAGCATTAAAAAAATGCAACTTTTCACTTCTTTCCCAATCATGAATAAATGATTAGTCTACACACCTACAACAATACCACAACAAAGTTCTAAATAACTTGTATAATATATTAAACATAATGACATCACATACGCCTTAGCTGAGATTCACATAAACATACTTTCAAAAGGTGAAAATAGAGGATATGGTTTAAAAAATGGAATAAAGCAGCTAAAACTGCATTCTCTGATTATAGTGTCCCTACTCCCTACCCATGGCCAGGGGCACTGAGAGGGGGGGAGTGGGTACTAATTACCCGTGTCCGGGCTTGCTGAAGGGGCCCAGCAGGGGTCCGACACTGCTCCCCCTTCTTGCATCACAGCAGCCCAGCACACACTGCTGTGTGCTGGGCTGCACTGGGAGACTGCCCGCGGCTGCTGAGAAGCAGCCACAGCAGTCTCCTATGCCTGTTGGGGAGCGATCAAGCTGATTGTGCCCCCCACTGGTTATGCACCAGGCTGAGGGGGCTCACTGCACCCCCCTCACCAGCACACCACTGCTTGGGGAGGTAGCCTCATAGGCCAATCACTGACAAGGTTCCTGGCTGTGCTGAAAACTTTTTCTGAGTACAAACTAGAGGGTGGGCAGCTCAAGTAAAGCAAAGCCAGTTTGTGCAAGGGCCTCCAAATTACCTTTTTTTTCCTGCCAGGAGTCAAACAGACTGTCTGACATACCTATTTGGATGCTATCATTAACATTTTTTAAATAGTCCTCAACCAATCTTTGAATGCTGACTGTATCAGATGGAGTCACGGTAGAGGTGTCATTAATTGTAGGCAATTCTGACCTGACCAGATCTAAAAACTTGGTTTTGTTAACTCATCTGCATCACTAGTGCGTATTTTCAAAGTTTCGTTTTTTCTTAGCAGATGCACTTGCTGGAGAAACTAAAGGAAAAGCCATCGCTGCATCATGTGCTACTTAAGCTGACAATATGCTTATCAACAGCTCTTTACATCTCTTCAGATCTGTGTTTGTTGGGAAGAAGGAACAACATCTTCATCCCTTCTGGAATGAAAAACCACTCCCAGCAGCAGGCATGGTGCTCAAGGATTCTCAAGAAGGACACAACTGAAGACTTAAACCTTAAATCTGAAATCTTGCATTTGCTCTGTTCCTGGTCCCATTATGGGATGAAAATTCACTCCCAGCAGCAGCAGGCACGGCACTCAAGGATTCTTCTGGGGTCAAGGACTGATGTGCATGAGTACAATATTTTTTGTAAATGTCTCCCTTCCTCCCCTCCCTCATAAATTTACTTTGGAATAAAAAAATTAAATAAAATTTACTTTCAATCAACCCTTCCTGTCCCTGCCTTCAACTACATACATACTTGAACTTCCTTAGGCCTCTCTTGAATAATAAAAAACATTTGTTTCCTGATGTGCCATGTTGGAAGTTGAACTGCCACGTGTTTGTGCCGCCCACTGCTGCCGCTTATCTTAGTCAACCAGCCTAGCTTGGTGCAAATTTTGGGCCTAAACTGAATGAAAACAATATTGTGAGCTGTGAGGTGGTAAAAATTTGACTGGAAACGAGTGGAAATTATTGTTATAGGGGTTATTAATACTGTTGGAACAAAAACAGGCCCAAATTATGTGATTTTAGCTGTTTTTATGATTTTTTTTAGAAAAAATACAGATCCAAAAACAAAAACAAAAAAACAAAACACAGAAGTGCAGTTTTGGCAAAACCAATCCAAATCCAAAACATGAGGAGATACAGATCCAAAACCAAAACACGGGGTTTGGCGCACATCTCTAACAGATAGATAGATAGATAGATAGATATGTGCTTTAAAACTAGTCAGAGTGGAGAGTTTTCTCATCCCTATTCTGGAAGCCAATATAGTAATACATCTCAGCATTATTACTTCCTGCTTTGCCATTATATTAGGCAAACAGAAACAGTTTTAGTGACATGATAAGTACTATAATAAAATGTACCCCATAGTTAACCAGGAACCATAGTTAACCTGGTTCCTGTGATCTCTCTCTCAGACAGATGAGCCTGTATAGAAATTATTAGACTAACAGTGCTCAATATGTAAACAGTATAAGAACCTTTAGCAGCCACTGCCGAGGCTTTCCTTCCTCATATATACATATACTTAATTACAATTTAGGTTAGGTGCTCCAGGATACATCTTGCATGGGATAGTTGTGAATGAAAGTACAGTAGGCTGTTTGAATTGAGTAATAAAAAGAGTGGAAATAGCGGGCGAGGTTGGAAGAGGTAGGGGAAATGGTAAAATGAGGGGATATGAGAGAGGGGATGATGGGAATAACCTTGGAAAAAAAACACTCTGAAATAACAAAAACAGAATGATGTCACTTAAGTCTTCAAACAAATAGGTCTGTGTTGGCAGAAAAATTCCACTGTCTTTACAGTGCCTGATTTATTGTTTGTCTTTTATAAATAATCCAGTAAACAAGGGAAAGGGGGAAAGGAATCCTAAACACTAGTAATACAGTATGTAGGGGAAGTAGGCAATTTAGTATTAGGACCTGAGTAGACATGCAAAATAATACTGTGGAGGTGTATCCATGAGAGTGATGCTATAGTCATTAAACAAGCAAGAAAAAGGAAAGTACTCTCTTATTTGGGGCACTTAACCTACTATTGATTAATGTTATATGTTAAAATAAGACCAAAAGGTGGTCAATCAATTAAAATGATAGTATACTGAAAAAACATGAAATAAAAAAACGTAGTATGTAATATAAACAATCGACAATAATAGCATCTGGTATGTTCTGGAAAAGACCAATATATACCAAAAGTAATGAACTACTGTGTCAGAAAATTGATCCTTTGGTTATTTGTTTCTATTATGGCTTCCTTATTGCATACCAGATGTTATTGGTAGGACCAGTACTTCTGTAGTGTGTACTGTACTTTGATTGACCACTTTTTGGTCTAATTTTAACATACATCATTAATGTTAAAGTTTCATTAATAGTAGCTTGAGTGCCCTCCTAAAAAGAGAGTACATTCCTTTCTCTTGTTTGTTTTATAAATCATTCAATGTCAATATGTTTTGTGCAAAGTCTGAAATCAATCAGCACCCAATGCTCACGCAAATAACAATATAGTTACTCAGAAATAGTAAATTTCTAAACATGTACTTTTCTCCATTGTAGTTGATAAACCTGCTAGCCTCCTACTAACTTTATTTCCCTCATAACTTCATAACCCTGTCACTCCTCCTCGAATATTGCAAATAACGCAGCATCAGGTACTTTGTAGACACCATATATTTAAACATTTTAGGTAAGGTAGCATTACTTACCTGGAATCTCCATTTTGCATGCTGGACCTTTTCATGTGATTTGTTGCTGCATGACAGTGATTGCTAGCTAAGTGGTGTGTAGGGGAGTATATGTAAAGAAATCAATTTGAGACTAAACTAGATAATTAATTTGCTTGTATTGGCTAAAAGTATAGATACTTTATTACAGGATGTAGTCTGGAAGCCGGCGGTCGAAATGCCGACTGCCGACTTCCCATCACTAAAAGCCTGGCATGGCACTAATGATAGGTGTCTAAATACTGATGTCTATCATTAGACCCACGCTGAAATCCCAACACCCAGCATACCGAACGTAGGTAAACTGGGCATCATAGCTCTTAGCCACTGGGGGAGAGGGTTAGGTTTAGGGACTCCTGGGGAGACTTAGGGTTAGGTACCCCCCGGGAGGATTAGGGTTAGGCTAAGGGAAGGGGGGGTTAGGTTTAGGCACCACCAGGGGGATGTTATGGTTAGCCACCCCCCAGAGAGGGTTAGGTTTAGGGTGTGGGGAGGGGAGGGGGGGTTAGGTTTAGGCACCCCTGGGGGAGGTTAGGATTAGGCACTAGGGGGAGGTTAGGGTTAGGTACCACTAAGGGAAGGTTAGGGGGGAGAGGGGTAGGGATAGCCTACTTATCTGCCCTGTCAGGATCTTCATCTGCTGGCCTCCCAGCATCGGTATTTCAACCGCCGGGCTTCCTTCTGGTGGTATTACCCAACCCTAACATTACTGAGGTTGCGGTGTATCTTGCACTAATAATCTAAATTTATTTGATAAAACTGGCATGAGGGCAGATCCTAGAGGGATCTCATGTGTTCGATTTTTACAATTAACAAAGTGTCAGATCTCAGTGGGTGTGTCATTTTTCTCAATACTTTTTCAAGGTGTGTTTGGTATTATTCAAAATGGGCAATTCAGGATCAGTGGTTAGTATACCGTAGGCTAGAATGCAAGTATATTTTTAGTCTAGATGACCTATCTCTATGACGTCTTAATGAAACATTGGATTTAAAGGGTTTGTATAGGTCATATAGATATTAAGTTTTATATATGTATTATGTATTTAATGCATTTTTTGTAAAAAATATCTGATAATCATTTTCTCATTTTTTCATGCTATTCCATTATAGTATTTGATTGTGAATTTTCACAGTTGTGGAATAATTACATTTCTATCTTTTAATACATTTTATTATTGATTATTAGACTGTTGTTTCATTATTTTCTTTTTAATATTAACATTAGTAGTCTCTGCATTGCATGCATCCGGGTCTGATACATTATGTAATTTAGACATATAGCAAATTGTAATTAGTTTTCTGTTTAACAGCGTCTGGCTTGTTCTGCCAGTTTCTGTGGTGATGGGGAGCCTTTTTTAGAAATCGGCATCTGCAGAAGTATTTTATCAAGTGGATTGTTGCAATCATGGACTTAAAGGAGCTACCAACCATCACTATGTACTCTTGAGTCTACAAAAATTCCAGATAAAATCTTGAAATCTCAAATTTCTCAACCACCTCAGTAAATGTGAGAGAGTACAGAGTGATATATTGTATGCAACCCCCACCACATAGTGAAGGGGTAGGAAGCCATGCTATCTTGAAAAGTTTAATTTTGAACAAAGGGCAAATGAACAGACTACAGAGTCATGGGCATTTAGCTCAATTGATGAAAAATATGCAACAATTTCTTTGTGGACCAGAGAAGAGGATTATCTCTTCAGTTTGGTGCTATCACATGGTAGTGTGGGGCCTATCCATTTCACGACATGAAAGTCTGAACATCCAGCATTCAGACTTTCATGTCCACTTGCAGACTGTCTGCACGTTCCGACCAAAACCTCCTGGTTTTGGTCACATCATGCAGAAAGTTGGCAAATGGATAGGCCCCTAAGTGTAAGAAACAACTAAAACTCACACTGTCCAAGAATTGAGACTATAGAGAAGTATTAGCATATAGACCCTGCCCAGAAACTAATATGCCAAATAACATTAGAGGGCTGCATGCTATACTTAAAGTTTGGAAAATGAATACCCCCATTTGATTTGAACTGGCAGAGTTTGTATAATCTAATGCTCAGCTTCTGACCAGAACAGATAGCATTTGTAACAAACATAAAAGCCTAGGAAAGCTAACCAATGATATTGGATAGTCCTAGATATGAGAGCACTAAAAGAGACCAGTTCTAAGTTCATATGCTAGTATTGTTAAAGCTATATAAAATTGCAACAGTGGAATAGAGTGCCGGGTCATAAGAGCATGTCAAGGGGTTTATTAGTATTAATAATAACTAAGAATTAATCTTGTTTTATAAAAAGCCCATGTGTTCTTAGTATCAACCACACACAGGAACTGGGAATACTGACTTTTTTCCTGGAGCCAATCCGAATATCCTGGGAAGAAGACTAATTGTAAAATATAGAAAAGATGGTCCTGTGCTAAATTAAAAAGCATTGGAAATAATGGACACTGCTAGCACTCCCCCCTCTCCATCACTATAATATTCCCTTTAAACCCACTCGATAACAGTGAGGTTTGAGGGGCCCTATTGAAGAAACAAAGTAAGTAAAGGAAATTGAGGTATTTATGAGACATGGAGTATCCTTTAGATGGAGACTCTTGATCACTTACTTTGATCAGTTACCTCGCCAGCTTTTATGTCACACTAAGATTAGGACAAACAGGGGAGTTGAGCCTTTTCCAAAATACTATGAAGAGTCTACTGAGTGTCCCTGGTAGAAATCCATACATTAGGCTTAAGACAAGGATATTACGGAGTATATTTTTAGTAAGCTGAGAGTTTGGGCATTTTTTCCCACTCTCAAATTTACTAATGTCAAACTCAAAAGAGAGATCTCCTTTGCTACGGGAAAATACTGGAGAGTTAGCAAACTTTATTCAATTCATAATTCGGCAAAACTGGAGAACCTTTTCACTAGTGAAGATAGGATTCTGGAATTTACCAAGCAGAGAATTTCTAAACTCTCATGAGATGGGACAAATCTTCTGTAAAACTCATGAAATAAATTCACCTGCCTGTGATCTGCGAGTTTGGCAGAAACATACACAGATCACTGTGATCCATGTATGTTTATGACTGTAAATTATGAAAAAAAGATAAAAGTAAAAAAAAAAATGACATAGGGCCTCCCTTCTAAAGCTTAACCAGCCCCGGACTTGCCAGCCCAGGGACCAAAACGAGTAGGGTTCCACCGTAATTTAAGAACCAGCACCAGGCAGCAGGGCCAGACCTGGTTTTAAATATAGGGTAAAATTTTTTTGCGTGAGGTCATCCCTATATTTAAAACCAGCTCTGGACCCTTACTAGTGGAGGGCTGATGCCAAAGCCAGGGGAGCCCTTTCACTGGGACCCCCAGCCACAGAATCAGCCCTGACCACTAGTCAGCCAAGGCCAGGGATCCCTGGAAAGTTGAACATGCCCCCAATAAAGGGGTCCCCCTCTCCAGTGCACCCCTGGCCTAGGCTGATAGCCCGGGGCGGGTTGATAGTGTAGGCGTAGTGTGTAAATATTTGAATTATTCACATTGTCTTTACAGTGGAACTACATGTCCCAACAAGCCTCCCCTGCATGCTGGTACTTGGAGAACCACAAGTACCAGCATGCGGGGCATTAAGGGCCCACTGGTATGTGTAGTTCACCTGGAAAGAAATGTGTATAAAACACAACACACACTGTGAAAATAAAGATTTATTACATCCATACACACTCACACATACTTACCTGCAGCGGCCACTCATTGGCTGGGACCCACGTGGAGGAGCTGCTCATTAGCTAAGTCCATGTGGGTCCCAGCCAATGAGCGGCTGCTAATGTGAAGCCACCGCTGATTGGCTCGTAGTGCGGGTCTAATGATAACTCATTCTCATGAGCTGTCATTCACGTACTGTAACTACATGCTGTAGCGTGTAGTTACAGTGTGTACGGGGCCCTATTTGGATTACTGCAGAGAACATCGTGGGACAAAAGGTGAGCATTGTTTTTTTTTTCAGGTACTTCCATTGGATACTTTATGTTGAGAAGGGGATGTGAACATCTGGCTGCAGGTAAGTATGTGCGAGTGTGTATGGATGTAATAAATCTTTATTTTCACGGTATCTGTTGTGTTTTTTACACATTTCTATCCATGTGAACTACCTGTACCAGTGGACTCTTAATGCTCTGCATGCTGGTACTTGTGGTTCTCCAAGTACCAGCATGCTGGTGAGGCTTGCTGGGACATGTAGTTCCACTGTAAAGACAATAATAATTCTAATTTTTACACACTACGCCTACACTATCAACCAACCACCCACCACCCAGGGGTGGCGGGGATAGCTCTGGGCTATCAGCCTAGGCCAGGGGTGCCCTGGAGAGGGGGACCCCTTTATTGGGGGGGTCCCCAACTCCTCAGGGAACCCTGGCCTGGGCTGACTAGCAGTCATGGCTGATGCTGCGACTGGGGGGCCCGGTGAAAGGGCACCCCTGGCTGTGGCACTCATCCCCTATTAGAAAGGGTCTTGAGCTGGATTTAATTATAGGGGTAACCTCACACAAATTATTTTTTTCCATATATTTAAAACCAGCTCTTTCCCTGGTGCCTGGTGCTGTTTCTTAAATTACAGTGGAACCCTACACATTTTGTTCCCTGTAATTTTAAGAACCAGGTCTGGCTGGCAAGTCCGGGGCTGGTTAGTCTTTTGGGTATGGGCCCTACTGTATGTAATTTCTTTTTAAAACTTCTGACCCATTTTTTTACAGCCTAAAACACAAGCAGCTTACACATATCTCACTGATATGTACAGGCTGCTTGCTTGGGAGAGTTTTGCAGAGAGAAGACACTGCAATCTCGGGTGAGTCATATCCTGCAAAATCTGCTACTCAGAAGTGAAATCTCATTTTGCTTCACCATCGGACATCTCACTCTCAGCTAAACTCACTTCTTGGTAAATTTGAGAGTCTCAGGAGCCACAAATCACAGAGTTTCGTTGAAGCTAATCATGTTGAAAAAAAAGCAAACTCTCCCAGACTTGATTCTTAGTAAATTTACCCCTAAATGATTTAAATCCTGCTTATAAAATGCCAGAATGTCATCATTTTGGGCCAGAGATTTATGGAATTCCGATATTCATATAAATTTCTGATGATCAAAGATCTGTGCATGCGCATAAACCGCACTGTGCATGTGCAGATCAGGTCCTGCCTTAAAACTGTGTCGGTCCATTTTCTTGGCATGCCAAAGCTAGTGGTTGTGTCCTTGGATGCAGATTTACTTGCCCCTGGCTGCGTAAGTTTTTTTGTAACTTAAGGGTTACTCAGATGTATGATGTTCATGCTGTTGATCAGATGGTGCATCTTTGGACATCTAGGGAACCAATGGGTAGCATCATGGTGATTGTTGGTACATGAAGAGCTTGGCTAGAAAAGTGTCATCAAAATATATTGGTTGACCTTTCTCAAAAACCCTCAGCTTGTCTTGGTACAGAAGGTCAAAATCACAGATTCTAATGACAAATATCAGAGAACACCATTGTCTTTTGAAATACTGCAGGAGAAGCTCTTGAATAACCAAAATGTTCTGATCTTTGACCATGAGATCTGCTCTATTTATCCTTAGCTCTATAGTCTAAGAATTTAACTATGACTAGCCTTAATCTGCCTTTGTTATTCTGCCTATCTGGACCCAGTCTAATTGCCCACTATATTTGGAGAGTGGATAGTTCCCAGTTAGCCCTGGAGCAAACTGTCACACATCTGGATCTTAGCCCCACTTACCTGATCAGGTCATGTCACCTCATGACCATCAATGTTCCTCCTGCCTACCTATGGCACTCCTGAGTCCTGTGTCACTATCTGTTTACAAACAAATATAATGAATCTGATGCAGCGCTCACTTTAGATGTAGCTCCCTTGTCCGTGAGTCCCCCTATTTACTATAGTTCATTAACCACAAGAAAATATATAGACAATTGGCACTGAAAAATATATAAAAATTAAAATGGAAATGAATAGTCCCACTGAATCTTCAATCTTCCTCTAATACTATAATAGCAAAATTTGGCATAGTGTGTCACAATTCACTTATATCCTTTACTTGTTAAGAATTCACAATCCTATGAGATGATCCCCATCCAAGTCCCAGTCACCGGCATTCCTATTCTCAACACTACTGGATTTTGCTGTCCATGCATGCTCACTCAGCTGCCCCCAAAGTCCTTTCTGAGCTCATGAAGAGCCACCACTATGTGCATGTGAACCCAGAGAGCCACAGACACAAGAGTCGAATGTTTCCTATGAACAATAAGCTATCTGGAGTACAGTACTTAGTCTCACATAGTTTAGCTATAAAAACTTTCCCCTATGTGGTGGTGGCCATTTTGTTGTGGATATTTACATTGCTGTGGATAATCCTAGATCCACTTTATACACTGGGGTTTTAATTTTGTTTCAGTTATGGTAGCATGTCAGGCATAATATGATACCATTAGACACAAATACACAAATCTGATAGTTTCCTCAAAGGCAATTCATTATAACAAAAGTTAAAAACTATGTAAATAAAAAATTAACAATGTGGTTGATGCCATAACAGAAATAATCAAAATACATTGTGAAATGGGGATCAATATTCAGTCCCCTCAGCTGAAGTGTTTTCACTCTCGTTTCTCTCAATCTGGGTCTGGAAATTCCCTCCTCACCAATTTTGTATTCTTTCTATTGCTAAATATGTAAGGCATTTGGGGTCACAATTGAATTGGTCTTTGAAGTGAGCAGACACACTATGCTTATCAAATCCTCTGTTGATGTTCCCTATATTATTCCCTATTCTTGTTTTTAAAGTTCTCATAGTTATTTCTACAAATTGCAATTTGCAGCTACATTCAAGCAGATAAGTCATGTTTATGGAATCGCAGGTGAGTTATTGTTTGATTTTGACTTTGATTTTGATATTTTCTTCTGTTTGGTGTGACATAAACTTTGTAGTTGCTTTTGTACTTTTACAACCCAGGTTCTTGCAATTTACACACTTCCAACATTGTAAGAAACCCCTTCTGTTCTTTTAATTAGTGATGTGGTTTGTATTGTGTTCCTTTTGGCTATAAAAGTGTTTTTTCATCAACTTCTGTTCAATATCAGGAGCCTTTTTGTACACTATGGGGCCTATGTATTAATTTATCACAGTAGTGCCGTGATTATTAATGGTCCAACACCCTGGGAATATTTTAATTTTTAATGAAAATATCCCGGCTATGTATTACTGGGAACTCGTAGGGACAGCTCTCACCGCTGTCCCCATGAGTTATATCCCTGGCATTTCAGAGAAGTATTTCACTTCCCTGGGGGAAGCTAACACTGTGTATGTGCACAGTGTCAGCTTCTGGGACCAGCCCGGGGCTTCGGGGAAGAGATAAAAAAAGCTCTCTCCTGCCCCTGGAGATCCCATAGACAAACAGTAGTTTACACCATCTGAAGATGGTGTAAACTACCAGTGCTAAATGCTGAAAAGCTTTGCTTTTTGGAGTTTAGTACATAGGGGTCAGATCGTAGTCCCCATTGATAATATTGGGGACTGCGATCTGAAGTGCTAATTAGCACTGTGATAACTTGGGGTATTTAGCTCAGTAGAGGGCTGAATGTTTGCAGTGTCTAAGGTGTTCAATCAGGATACAACCCAGATTTTTTTTTATAAATTCTTTATTTAAATCTTTCATATCAAAACTATTTGAAAGTTTCCAGCAAAAATATTTGACCACACAGTCATATAAAGCCCAATACAAAAACAATCACAATAGATAATAAAATATCTTATATTACAAAAAGATAGACCTTAAATGTCTTAAACTTATCCAGCACAATACTGAATACACACAACAGAAATGGGTGAATCAAAGGGAGAGAGGGGGAAGTAGAAAGGGGGGGTACAAAAAATGCAAGAAAAGTAGCAAGTTGCAAATAGGGCACTGAGCACTTACAAAAATAATGGCAGAATGAAATAGCAAAATATATTAAGCTCAGCAAGTAGGGATACTTCAGGAGGACAAATGGCCTGTAGCCTATGGAATCAAAGCTTTATACAAGAGGGAGAGTTTAAAATCTAGACAGCTAAACCACCATGCAGTGAAATCAGGTTGTCTCTCCAGGGCCATATGAAATACATTGTCCATGTACATATAGAAATCTAACCTGCAACACCAGTCCCAGCCAGTAGGCGGTTGGGGGGGATCGCCAATGGAGCGGAACTACTGCTCTGGCTGCATTGTTCATATGTTTTAGGAGACTCCTTATATCTAGATAAAGGGATGGTTGTATGAGATAGTAACCAAAAATCGGGGTTTGCAGTGGTCGGATAACCAAGAATCTCCGATGCCAAGGTTATAACTCCAGTCCAAAATGGTGTAATCAATGGGCAATCCCACCAAATATGGAACATTGTACCTTTTTCTCTTTTGCACCTCCAGCAGAGAGGTGAAATCCCAGGAGAATACCACTGGATAATAGCTGGGCAGCGGTACCACCTCATCAGAACCTTGTATTGAGTTTCTATGACTACCAGACTAGTGAAACATGCACCAGAATATTGAAATACCTTATTCCAATTAATCTGAATATCTTTAGTCACAATAGCCTTATCCCAAGCACTTTGAAAGGATGTCCCTTTAGGAAGAGAAATGGGCAAAAGAATTTGGTAAATAGAAGAGATTACATGTTGAGGAGTGGCATCGCTCACGCAGATAGATTCAAAGGAAGTTAAGGATCTCCCTAAATTATACATTTCACCCAGAGAGAAAGCAAAATGGCGGTTTGTGGGTAAAACCAGTGGTCATGCCTAGATAAGCCAGCTTCCTTGGACAATGCATCAAAGGACTTGAATATACATCCAGAAACCCAACCACCTAGTCTACTTAAACCAAAAGCAGACCATTTAGATGCCATATATCTCAATACACCAGGGCTAAAAAGAGGATTGTATATTATAGGGGTAAGGGGGGACACTACCGAGGACACATCAGACTTAGTAGCCTGGTGGTAAGCTGAAATCATGGGGAACTATCTACCCCCTTGTAATTTGTGCCAGAATAAGACCTGATGTTTAAATCTTGGCTTCCCACCACTCCACGCAAAATTCCGAATAACATTGTGAACATTTGATAGATATTGAGCAATAAGTCTAATAGGTACCGTTTGAAACAAATATAGTAAACTAGGAAGTATATTCATCTTCACTACATTTATTTTACCTAACCAGGAGAATTTCTGCATATGCCATTGTGAAATATCTGAGCTGATCTTCTTCAAAAGGGGGACATGGTTCAAAGTACATAATCTAGATAAATTGAGGAGTATCAGTATGCCTAGATATTTCAGGTGGTAAGGATGCCATGTGAAAGGGAACGAGTCCTGGAGTGTCGAAAACAGTCTCAACAGAGGCATTAATATTCAGTGCCATGGACTTAGTGTAGTTAATTTTAAAATTTGAGAGTCGGCTAATGCGGTCAAATTCCACCATGAGATATGGCAGAGATGTAACTGGATTTGTTATGAATGCTAACAAATTGTCTGCAAAAAGAGCCAAACCACTGTTTAAGATGGCTAGCTAAAAGTTTTGCATGTAATTTAACATCCACATTGAGGAGAGAGATAGGTCTATAACTTTCAGGTAAGCACTGGTCTTTACCTTCTTTAGGAATAACTGATATATACACTATATACACTATATGGGCACTCAGGGACTGGACAGAAAAAGGTGTTAGTTCTGAGGCTGCGTTACAGGCCCATAGAAGAAGGGGGAGCAGCCTATCCTGAAAAGCCTTGTATTATGTGATGGGAAACCCATCTGGTCCCAGGTTTTTACCATTGGGTGTTGTTTTTAGGGCCATAGATAGCTCAGCTTCTGTGAAAGGTAGATCCAGAGCCTGAACCACCTCCTCTGGAAGGGCAGAGAACTTTATATCATCTCAATACATCTGAACCTCTGACTCACGTTGCAAGGTCTCAGGATCCGAGCGGGTTCCAGTCAGATTATAAAGGGTGGAGTAATAAGCCTGAAATAGTTTTGCAATCTCTGAGTCAGAAGAACAAAGAGCGTCCAAAGAATATTTTATTATCTGTATATAGGTCTGAGACCTCTGTGCCCAGAGGGCCCTTGCTAGCATCTTCCCGGGCTTGTTCCCCCACTGACAGTATTTGTGTCTACAGCATCTAAATGCTTTCCTGACCCCTTCTGACAACAGAGCGTTAAGCGTCTCCCTCGCTTTTTGCAATTCCACATATACATCTGGTGTCAATGCAGTTTTATGGGTCTGTTCCAAAGTTCTGATCTTAGACATCAGCGTATTTTCTACATTCAACTTTCTGTGTTTTAAGAAAAGAGCCCAATTGAATACACTTCCCCCTAATGAAACATTTATGGGCCTCCCCTATCATCACTGGTGAAACATCATCAGATACATTGGATGATATTTATTGATCAATAGCTTCCTATAACTGTGTTCTACAGTTAACATTGGCTATGGAGCTGCTCATTAAACATCCAACACCAGTGACTAGGTGGAGGGTGGTGCATTCGCAATGATAGTAATGGGGGCATGATCTGAGTGCGTGATCTGGCCTCAGGGGTGTATCTTAGGGTCCGAGCACCCCTGGCAAACTAAGGGACTGGCGCCCTCCTCCAATGACTGCTTCTACTTGAAAAAATAAAATAACACACACTGGGGTAGTTTAATTCGGACACCTGTAGAAATAGGGAGAATATTTTTTTTTATTTCTCTGTTTAATATATATATCTTTTACAGAACTTACTCTATTGCCAACCACTATTTACTAATAATGCCAAAATACACAGAAAAAACTTGAAAACATAGCATCAAAAACAAACATGCATTATGGGTAAAATTATTTACATATATTGAAATTGGACTGTCTACACTGCATTATGCTTTTTTAACTCTGCCATATAATTCACTGGTGAAACAGCCCACATTGGTCCATTGCAATCTCACACACAATAATAAAAACAGTCCATAAGGATCATGTCTTAATCCTGACACCTGAATATCCACAACCTATAAAGATCATGGTCAATTCCCCATACTGAGGAAAACACAGATTTATTAGTGCTTACACTGGGGGTAGTTCAACTTACATGCCTGTAGAAATAGGGAGACAATATATATATATATATATATATATATACTTTTTTTTTAATATATACATATTTTTATATTTTTCAGTTATAACACTTACTACATGCAAGCACTGTTTATTAATTTCTATATGTCAACAACACAGGAAAAGACGGCATCAATAACAAACAAGGTGCATTGTGGGCAAGATAATTTGCATATATGCAAATTACCTTGCCAATAGAGCATTGTGGTTGATGTGGTACTTGCAGTCTTTTCCTGCAAGGTTGACATATGGGAATTAGTGAGTGGTGATTGGTGTGTGGTGGGTATTGTGGGAGAAGAGATATAATAGAAAAAAAAATAAATTAGTCACTCTAATTTTAAATGTTTCTGATATAAAGGGACATATAACAATCCTGATACACATTAACAATCAATGGAGGACACTGATAATAGCAGAGGAGACAGAAGGAGAACAGAGATCGTATACTAACTGACAGCTGTCTGCGGGACACTGCGCAGAGCAAACAGGAGACCAGTGATCATTTACTAATGATGTTGGGTGGCAACTGCACCCCCCCCCCTTGGCTGGCACCCCTGGCGAGGGCCATCCAGGCCAATAGGAAGATAAGCCCCTGTCTGGCCTATACCAGCATCAACTAATAACTCAAGATGAGAGTAATGGACAAAAAAATAGTCTATACGGGAGTATGACCTATGAGGGGGAGAGTAAAATGTAAAATCCCTCTCAGCTGGGTGAAGTAACCTCCAGGAATCCACTAGCCGAAACTCATGAAGTATTGCTCTGAAATAACGAACCTCTTTAAGGGATTATCTAGGGGCCCCAGAAGAAGAATATAAATGGGGATCCTAATACCCAGGTAAAGTCACCCCCCGATAACCAAAACACCTTCCAAATGGGTCTCAATGGTTTCTAAGGACTCTCACAGAAAACACAATTGCCCTGTATTAGGGAAATACAAATTCACAAAAGTGTACAACTGCCCAGCTATAGTAGTTTTAACAAATAGTCCTCTACCATTCCCTATAAGCACCTCCTGGACATCTACCAGCCTCAAATTTTTTTAGAACAAAATTGCAAACCCCCTAGCCTTGGCATCAGAGTAATAGTTAAAGTATCCAAAAGGAGAGTAGCGCAATCACAGTTTAGGGGCAGCATCCCTCCTAAAATGTGTCTCCTGCAAAAAACAACATCTACTCTGTCTGCATGGAGCAAGTGAAGAAAACGGGTCCTTTTTTCCAGGATATTAAGGCCCTTGACATTATTGGAATATATACTCAACATCGCCATTTACAAGGAAATATACCTGCAGATATAGCGACCATGTTAATGCTCAAACTTTCACTACATTACCACACATCATCGATACTAATCTGTCATCTGGTGATCTCATCCTCAAGGTTCCGGCAGTTATTTTCCTCCTCACTTTTTTTTTACTTTATGGTACATCTTCCCAAAGTGATATACTTCATCATCATATTTGTCAACTGCCTCAAAATCCAGCAAGTTACTTTCCTCAATATCATCTGATTCAGACAAAGAACAGCTTTATCTTTGTTTATTTTTCATAGAACAAAGGTTCCTGTTGCTTAAACCTCTAAAATGCACACCCATTGGCCAACCTGCTTGTCACACCTTTAGACTTCAGCCCTGAAGTACTGTATTGACTATGGGCACACTTCAGTTGCAACTCAACCTTTTCCAAAGTGTCACCCTCATCCTAACAGTCACTAGCATCACAATTTCCAAGCTGTCATCAGACCATGTACTGAAACTGTAACTCTCAGTTTCTGCACTCTCATGTCCATGCAAAATACTCGAATCTCTGCTCCATTGATCCACATACTTTATCTCACGACTATGATGCCACTTCATTAAGGCATAGATCTCGACTTTATCTCACGACTATATGCCACTTCATTAAGGCATAGATCTCTTGGATATTTTTGTGCTCTCGCTTTTTGAGCCTTCAAAATATGATGAACTTCCACATGTTCCACCAGCACAGGTTGGAGTTCACCCTCCACAGAGGTCGTTATTTTCAAACACTGTTTAGCTGGACTACTTGTTTCAAGCTATGTAATGTGAGACCACTCCTCTTCTCCATAGACGAATTTAGCAGTATTGCAAGTTCCATCCTGCTTGCATGAAGGCATTGTTTCATTACTCTTCATAAGACTCTTAGTATTAACTTTCTTTAAGGTTCTGCTGAGTCACATTCATATCACTCTGAACATACTGCAACAAGAGAGTATCATCCTTTGAAGCCATCACTATCTCTGTAGACTTCTGTACATCCTGCACCATTGGTTTGCAGGTCATGCGATCACCATCTGTATACATCAGTTCTTTATCATCAACTTCGGACACAGTTATGCAATTTGGGCCTGTGCCCCTTTGGGAGGACTTCACACACTCAGCTATCACTGTAAGCTAAAAGTCACTGCAAGGAACTTCACCCCCTTTTGCCAGTTAGTCTTTCAGAAAATTACCCAACTTTGATACTTAAGTCCCTTCCTGGATACTGTGACATTTAATGGGGACATCTCTATGGTCCCACTGCTGCTAAAATACAATGTTCTGGAACATCTTACTTTGTTCCTGCAATTCACTGTTTGTCTGCTACTCATCTCACAAAACTCTCTGCACTGGTAGCATATCACTCTGTGCACCAGCCTTCTCAGAATCTGTAATAATTGCTGCTTGTGTTTATGTACTTCTGTTACACTGGGTTCAGCAAAGACATCAGATGCCATATTGGATCCAGAATTCAATCTTAGAGTGCCATTCAGCTTCCCCTGCTTTTCTGCTTTTCCCACTACTATGTGTAACTTTGTTTGTGCCACAGACAGCTGCTCTTCCAGCTGGGCAATTTTTGCCATAGCACCTTCCAACTTGCTCTCTGACTGCAGAAGATTGCGCTCCAAAACTTCAAATTCAGAAAGTCTCAACTTTTGCACAGCTCTTTGAGACTCTGCTATGTTTAATTCACATTGCAACTCTTTGGTATTCCTCTCCATTTGGAATCATTGCAACTGGTCCTGTGTACTTAGCAGATATTTCTCAAGGTCCTCTCTCTGT
Organism: Taudactylus pleione; assembly: GCA_031769625.1. Taxonomy (NCBI): domain Eukaryota; kingdom Metazoa; phylum Chordata; class Amphibia; order Anura; family Myobatrachidae; genus Taudactylus; species Taudactylus pleione. The sequence goes on from JAUIMM010000185.1 coordinate 11,102,201, forward strand.
TCTTGCAACTTCCAATCCCTGCCATGGGCAAGGTTAAGCTCTCTCTCCAAAGCTTCACTCTGCTCTACTGTGTCATGAATCATTTCATCCAGAAACACATTTATTTCTGTCAGATCCTCTTAAACTGCTCTAGCTGCAGCTAAATTGGATTGGAGAGTTTGAACTTGCTCCTTACATCTGCTTTCAAGATGGACAATCTCCATCTCTTTTTCTTATATATAATGGACTAAGATAGACGGTTTGCTGGTATAATATCCCCCAGCTTCCTCAGCAGTTTAGGTGGGGGAGATTATACCAGTGAAACACATTGAGAGGGCTATTTCTACAAATTCCCCACCTACTTGATGCACTTTGGACTTTCTTCATAACCTCCCTGGCAAGGATTGCGGCGCCATTAGGAACCTGGATGTTTCCGTATCTTCACACCTTATGAATGGCAATTATAACGCCATAAGGAACCTTTGGAACCATTCCATAGACTGGTAATTTCTAACGCTGCTTTTTACTATCCTTTGGACACCAAGGAGGGAGTCCTATCCCAGTATACATTATTTGGGAATTGCTAGCATTTGCAAGATTTGCATTTCCTTGATATTTACATGTTGAACTCATTGATGCACTATGTGTAATGTTTTGAGGACATTACCTGGTTATATTTTCTCTTATTGAATTAAATGTAGCTGGATTTTTAATTGTCAAACCGTCTATCTTAGTCCATTATATCAGTCAAATTCAGTACTGTGATTTTTGGTAACTTTGAGCACTGGTTCTTTCACTCTATATATTTTTTCAGTATTTCTGTGGGGACTGACAATCCCTTTACCTGCTGCTTGATTGGTAGCTTGTCAGTATCACTACATTATTTACTAGCTAATGAGATAGCTGGACCCACAGAAATACTGTAACATTAAATGTAATTATAGCAAGATATCTCAAAACACAACTCCTGCTCAGTTAAAAATCCTGTGAATCCCTAAGAATTTGCTGATGATGCTAGAAAGCAAACATCTCTGACTTTTCCTGAAATTAATGTACATATAAAAATCAAACAAAGATATCTATAAACATATAAGAAAATGTGCTAATAATTAACTGCAATTACCAGCTGGCTGGAGTTAAAAACAAGCACAGTGGCCATAGTTACCAGTTGCCCAGAGCCAGGATTTTATTGCTGTTCCTAAAGTTATCATCTGTTCACAGCCAGGAATTGTCAATGTGCTTGCAGATACCATATACCTTAAGCCAAGAATTACAACTATGGGGTCTATGCACTAAGCCTTGGAGAGAGATAAAGTACCAACCAATCAGTACTTAACTGTCACTTTACAGGTTGTTTGAAAAATGACAGGAGCTGATTGGTTGGTACTTTATCTCTGTCCACTTTATCTCTTATCTCTCTCCAAGGCATAGTACATAGACCCCTTTCTCGATTAACTTACAGTTACCAATTGGCCAGAGCCAGAAAGTAGCACTATACCACTGATAAACAACCCAGACCCAAGAACTAGTGCTGTGTCTCTGGTTATCAACTTATCAGAACCAGGAGCTAACACAGTACTTGTATCCACCAACTATCAGGTGGCAAAAAATAGCACAGTGACTGTATAAATATGTATTCCCACTAACAGCTAGAATTGTTATTTGTCTACCTTATTTATCAAATGTGCCCCCCACGTCTTAGATTGTAATGTTGTTTGCATAGAATAACCTTTATCTTGTTAATATGTTACTTGTGTGATATTTATTCACAATTCTCTCAATGTGCAATGCTGAGTACTGTAGTATGTTGGCCCTTTTCACAATACTAATTTTGCATATCGATGTAGAAAGCTGAATCAAGCTTTGTGCACTATGACCAAAGACTTATGGAAATATACAAAATGGAATAATTTTTTTTCAGACATAAAGCACTTGTTATTAAGGTATATTTTACCACATTCAAACCAGTCCATATGTAAAAGCTGCATAGTACTGTATGGTCATAACTAGGAAAGATGATAATTTGAACAAACAGCACCAAAGGGACACCATACCACAGGTGAAACACAACGTATTAAAAATTTATCAACACCATTATTTGTTACCCACATGACATAAAAATTTGAATACTATTTTAAAGGTGTTTAATAAAGAACTTATTTCCTCACAATAGTCCCTCTTCAACTGCAATAAATAAAAACAAATACACAAATAAATCCACAGTAGAAGTAATTAAATAAAACAATATTATGTTAGACTTAGAATCTACATTAATATAGTGTATGTTAATCACAAAGCACATGCATTAATCATTTTAGTTATATGTCAACAGATTTAAATTTAGATTTATAATTACCATTACATCATTTTTCATCCTAATGCTAAATCAGTGAATTAATTGACTTTCCAGTTAGCTCATACTTTTAAAATATAGTATAACATTTATTTGTGTTTCTGATTTTATTGAGTTATTTGAAGAATATGTAAGTTTTTGTATTTTTATTTTTCTCTTTGCAGTATCTGAGGAAAATAATATATTTTATATTAAATTATACTGTAGACATCTGTATCTGGCTATCATTGAATTGTACTGTATAGTACAAAATAACACAGTAAAACTCCACTTAATCTCGAAATGATTTCTCTAATTAACTCAGCAATTTCACTTTCCTCCCAATTTTTTTTAGCTGCAATTATAAGTTCCAAAGATTGCATGTTGTCTTAGAATTTGTTCTACATTTTCAGAAGTATAAATTGTGTTACACAGACTGTAGACACTATTGTGTGGAGCTGTCAGGAAAATTAATCAAAAAACGAGTTCATTTATACAAATAGAATGTATAATGAAAGAGAACAAGGGATACACAAGAAAGTGGGAGTAAGTATACTTTAGGAAAATACAATAATATGTAGCACCTTTTAAGATTGTTTTTATTGTAAATTTATTCAGCTATATATCTTTGCTGCAACATATATAATGAATGAATTATGAATCTTTTTAAGTAAAAAATTAACCTTTTAAATTTAGTTTAACTTTACTCAATTACCACAGAGAATCTTATATATATAAAAAAATCAGGATTTCAATCATAGAACCGCAGGCAGGAAGTGAAGCCATTTAGCATTGGTGATTTTGCCTGTGACAAGTGCCTTATCCTGCTATTCCTCTAAATCAGGGGTCTTCAAACTTGGCCCTCCAGATGCTGTGGAACTACACATCCCAGCATGCACTGCCACCTTTTTGATATAACAGCATGCTAAAACTATGTGCAGTGCATACTGGGATGTGTAGTTCCACAGCATCTGGAGGGCCAAGTTTGAAGACCCCTGCTCTAAATGATACCATATTACCTGACCTAGATTGATTTTAGACTATTTGACAACCCCAACCATGTCTTTGGTTTGTTTAAAGGATTCTTCTTTGAACAGTCATGATCAAATGCAGAATTTTTACGGGGGAGGGGGGGTTCTATATAATATACATATGTTTATATTAGGGGTGTGCTCCGGCCACTTTTCGTGTTTTGGTTTTGGATCTGGATCTTTCTTCATGTTTTGGATCTGGATTTGTTCTGCCAAAAGCACCCTTCCGTGTTTTGGGTTCTGGGTTTTGTGTTTTGGATCTGTATTTTTTTTTTAAAAAGCATAAAAACTGCTGAAATCACAGAATTTGTGGTTTTTTCTGCTCCTATGCTATTATTAACCTGAATAACATTAATTTCCACTCATTTCCAGTCTATTCTGAACACCTCACAATATTGTTTTTAGTCCAAAAGGTTGCATCAAGGTAGCTGGATGACTATGCTAAGCAACACGAGTGGGCGGCACAAACACGTGGCCCATCTAGGAGTGATACTACAGTTGCAGACAGGATGGCAGTTTGAAAAACTAGGCCCCAAACAGTACATAATGCAAAGAAAAAAAAGAGGGGTGCAGGATGGAATTGTCCTTGGGCCCTCCCACCCACCCTTATGTTGTATAAGCAGGACATGCACACTTTAACAAACCAATCATTTCAGTGCCGGGGTCTGCCACAAGACTGTGGCTGAAATGATTGGTTCGATTGGGCCCCCACAAAACAAGCTGGCAATTAATCTGGCCCTGCACAAACTGGCTCTACGGAGGGAAGATGTCGTCCTCATCCTCCTCATCCACCGATTCCTCACCCTCTTCAGTGTTGTGTACATCCTCATCCTCACAGACTATTAACTCATCCCTGCTGGAATCCACCACCACAGGTCAGTCTGTACGTTCTGGAGGCTGGTCTCCCTGGAAGAGTTGGTAATTCATTTTTATGAACATCATCTTCATTTTGTGGAAGCAACCTCCTATGCCTTTCACTGACAAGGTTCCCGGCTGCACTAAACACTCTTTCAGAGTACACACTGGAGGGGGGGCAACTCAGCTAAAATAGGGCCAGTTTGTACAGGGGCCTCCAAGTTGCCTCTTTTTCCTGCCAGTACAGGTATGGACTGTCTGACATACCTACTTGGATGCTGTCACCAATGTAATCCTCCACCATTCTGTCAATGGGGACAGTATCATATGCAGTGACAGTAGACATGTCAGAAAATGTTGCCAGGTCCTTCAGTCCGGACCAGATGTCCAAACTTGGTCCTGCCTGCCCTGCATCACCACCAGTGGGTTGCTTAGGATACCTAAGTTTTTTCCTGGCAGCCCCAGTTGCAGGAGAAAATGAAGAAGGAGCTGTTGACATGTCATGTTCCGCTTCAGCTGACAGTGTTTTCACCAGCAGGTATTTGCACCTCTGCAGGCTTGTGTCAGGCGGAAAGAGAGACACCACATAGGCTTTAAACCAAGGATCAAGCACGGTGGCCAAAATGTAATGGTCTGATTTCAACAGATTGACCACCCTGGAATCCTGGCAAAGCGAATGAAGGGCTCATCCACAAGTCCCACATGCCGAGCGGAATCGCTCCATCTTAGCTCCTCCTTCACTTTCTCCAGCTGCTTCTGCAAAAGCCTGATGAGGGGAATGACCTGACTCAAGCTGGCAGTGTCTGAACTGACTTCACGTGTGGCAAGTTCGAAGGGCTGGAGAACCTTGCACAACACGGAAATCATTCTCCAGAAAATTCTGCACCACCGAATTTATTGTGTGAGCAAAACATGGGACATGCTGGAATTTGCCCAGATGTAATGCCCACACAATATTGGTGGCATTGTCAGATATCACAAATCCCCAGGAGAGTCTAAGTGGGGTAAGCCACTGGGTGATGATTTCCCTGGTGTGCCTCTTACTGAAACCGGTGATACCTGGTAGCCTGTCTTGGAATGAGCTGGCATTTCTGAGATGCTGCTGTTGTTGCTGCATAAGGTGATACATCTACCCAGTGGGCTGTCACAGTCATATATTCCTTAGTCTGCCCTGTTCCACTTGTCCACATGTCCGTGGTTAAGTAGACATTGGGTACAACTGCATTTTTTAGGACACTGAGGACACTTTTTCTGACGTTTCTGTACAGTCTCGGTATCGCCTGCCTAGTGAAGTGGAATCTAGATGGGTTTTGGAACCGGGGACACACTACCTCCATCAATTGTCTAAATCCCACTGCACTAATGTCAGATATCGGATGCACGTCTAATACCAACATAGCAGTCAAGGCCTCAGTTATCCCTTTTGCTTCAGGATGATTGCTGTCATACTTCATCCTCCTCGCTAAGGACTATTGGAGGGTCAATTGTTTAGTAAAAGTAGTGGTGTTCCTACTTTCTCTCTGGGATGATGAACGACTCCCAGCAGCAACAGCAGCAGTGGCAGCAGTAAGCGTAGCAATGTAGGATCCTCCAGAGGAATCCCGGATAGGAGAGTCAGTCATGCCAGTGACAGGGCCTGCAGGACTACTTCCGATCCTGACTAAGAAGGAAATTGATGAGGAGGGAGTTGACAGTGTGGTTTGTAGGTACTTGGATACAACAGGGATTTAAGTGTCCCTGGACTGCTTATGGTCTTAGCCAAAGTTTCTGAACTTGACAGTAACTTTTTATGAACGCGCTGCAGATGACGTATAAGGGAGGATGTTCCTAGATGGTTAACATCCCTACCCCTACTTATTTAACCTTTACATATGGTATATATGACAAGAAAGTTGTTGTCCGGATTCAGATAGAAATATTGCCAGACCAAAGAGGTGGAATGTTTGGTCTTCTGCCCAGGCATGACCGTGATGGACTTTTTCATCCCATGGACAACAACTTTCTCCCACAGTGCCTGATTTAAACAAACCACATCACTATCAGATCCTCCTCGCCAACTTCCTCCTCAGGGCAAGCTACACCAGTATCCTCATCCTGTTGTACTTCAACAGTGATATCCTCAATTTGCATATCAGCAAGTGGACTGTGGATGCTCCTTCCAGCACTTGCAGAGGGTGTACAAATGGTGGAAAGAGCCACCTCTTCCCATCCAGTGCTGGGAAGGTCAAGCATCGCAACCACCACCACACTTGGACTCTCCTTGGAGATTTGTGATATCTTCTTAGAACGCACAGTTCTTCACTGTGCTTTTGCCAGCTTAACTCATTTGATTTTTGTAGAGGGAGGAGGGCTTCCATCGTCATGTGAAGCTGAACCACTAGTCATGAACATAGGGAAAGACCTTAGCCATTCCTTGCCACTCAGTGTCATAAATGGCATATTGGCAAGTTTACGTTTCTCCTCAGATGATTTAAATTTTCTTTTTAAGGTCATTTTCCTGAACTTTGTCATTTGGGATTTTATATGCCCTCTACTATGACATTGGGCATCGACCTTGGCAGATGACGTTGATGGCATGTTATCATCTATGTCATGACTAATGGCAGCAGCTTCAGCACTAGGAGGAAGTGGTTCTTGATCTTTCCCTATTTAATTTTTATAGGACAAAGTTTTGTCCTCCATTTATGTGATATTGATATATACGTGCAGCTAGGCGCACACAAACATATAAAAGAATACATTTTTATTATTTTTGAAGTGCACTTTGGGGGTTACACCACCCTTTAACAGATGAGCCAGCCGGCCCTTTACTTATGACACAGGTGCACAGTTGGCGCTGCTCCTTTGTTGATGCACATGCAGCTACTGTGCATAAATTTCACACACAAACACAGAATAAAAAGACAACAGCCCCTATGGACAACAGGAGCAAAGCACAACACAACACAGCCCAGCCAGTCCTAATTCCCACCCTCCCTCTTCATTGTCCACAGCCGGAGTGAGAAATGGTGCAGACGCAGGGGACCTTTTATAGAATCCAAAACCCGCGAGATCCTGAAGTCAGGATGATGACGATTTGCCTTGATTTTGGTTCCGAGTCAAACAGGAAAACTCGAGCCAGACTCAGTTCCAGACTCGGATTGGGGGGGTTTGGATTTCAGAAATCCAAACCTGCTCATCCCTAGTTTATATGTATATATATATATATATATATAAATATATATATATATATATATATACACACACGTCCCTCATACATTACACAAACATACACATATACACACACACTTACCTTGCAGCAGCTAGGCCAGGTGGCAGATGGGGATGGGACCAGGTACCATGTCATTAGGTCCCTTCCCCTAGCAGCAAAATGCCATGATTTGTAGGTCAATCAGGAGGGGGCAGGGTCAAAATTATTCAATTCTATTTAAATCATGTCATATATGCTCCACCTCTACCCCCAAATACACATTATTCCACATTGCAGTGCCCCCGATACACATCATGCCACATTGAAAAGCAGAAGTCACTTTATCAGTGGATTTGGTTTATCAGTCCAAGTTAGAATCCTTAACATGTGGCAGAAATCTCAGCCACTGAAAGCGGTGTGTATTATTGGAGGGAGGGAGGAGGGGTGGCAATATGAGTTGTGTGCCTCTGTTTTTGGATTACACTCCATATTTTTTGGCTGTGCTAGTGATAATTCAGAGGGTGAGTACAGTGGCGGAACACCCGTAGACAATGGACCTCCAGTGGCGTAGCTACGTAGGATGCAAGGGGTGCGATCGCACCCCCCCATTTGCCGGGCACCAGCTGAGTGAATTGCCAGCGGGCACCCGCTCCTTGTTTCCTCCCTCACCCCGGTTCCAGCAGCAGCCGGAGCTCACTACTGAGCTCCAGGTCCCACAGTGCACTATGGGAGTGACGTCATGATGTCACTCCCATAGTTCCGAGGAGCGGGTGCTGGGGACAGATAGCAGCAGCACTGGAGCGGGGTTGAAGGTAAGTTTTTTAAAATTTATTTTTGTATATGTGTGTGTGTGCGTGGGGGGGCACAATACTGCAGGCACTACAGGGGGCTTAATACTGGGGGCATTACTGGGGGCACTACAGGGGGCTTAATACTGGGGGCATTAAAGGGAGCACAATACTGGGGGCACTACAGGGGGATTAATACTGGTGGCATTAAAGGGGGCACAATACTGGGGGCACTACAGGGGGCTTAATACTGGGGGCATTACTTGGGGCACTACAGGGGGCTTACTACTGGGGGCACTCCAGGGGGCATACTACTGGGGGCATTACAGGTGACTTACTACTGGGGCACTACAGGGGACTTATCTACTGGGGGCACTACAGGGGGCTTACTACCATTGGCACTACAGGGGCCTTACTACTGGGGGCATCATATGGGGGCACTACGGCGGCATTACTACTGGGAACATCATATGAGGACACTACAGGGGCCTTACTATTGGGAGCACTACAGGGGCCTTACTACTGGGGGCACTGCATAGGGGGACCACTACTGGAGGTACTGCATAGGGGAAACACTACTGGAGGCACTGCATAGGGGGACCACTACTGGGGGGTACTGCATAGGGGGACTTCTACTGAGGGCACTGCATAGGGGGACCACTACTGGGGGCATTGTATAAAAGGGACTGCATAGGGGAGCAGCAGAAGCTGGGGGGGTGGTAAATTTTAATTTGGGGAGCACCAAAATTTATCTTGCCTCCGGGCACCTGGGATGAAGTTACGCCATTCAGTGAGTATTAATACGGGGGGCCCAATGAGGTGTATGAGTAACTGCTGTTTTGATGTTCACCATTGCATGAGAAGTTGCCATGGATGGCATGTCTTCAAAAAGGTCCCTTGAGAGGACCAAAACATTGACGTTGTTTTGTGACCATTCATTGCTGTTTTGGAAATAAAGCATAATTTGAGAAGTCTGGTGAGTGCCCTTGGATGTCACTATCAATGATCCAATTTTGAAATTCTATTTTGGAAGTTATTTCCATGAGTTTCACCCCACCGACTTTACTGAAGGAAATGGAATTTTACCTATTTATGTAGATGATAGATACCACTGTTATTGTGGATCTATTATTTGAGACAACCATCACAATTTTCTTTGATGATTTAAGGACAGCGTTCTAGTAGTTGTCATACCTTTGTGACACATAATAGTTGTTTTGTTTTATACATGAAACATACAACATACACTGGACAGATGGCACATGGGGTTGGATCACTTCCAGATGATACATTGCTATCGCAGGCTGAGAAGGGCACTGTGGTGCTATCAGATGATGATACTGATAACATTGCATTGGATGCAATATTCAATGCATTGGAATGCCAAGCACTATGGACAGAAACAGTGGTACTGTATATCTATACCACCGATTATTACGCTACAAGAAGTGGGAGCTAGATTTAAACCTGAATGGTCAGTTTTTGTTGGAATATTATAAGAAGAAGGAAAATACACATGGCTTTCAGGTCTGTAACATCCCCACCATCAGACACAGTGTTTTGTAGTCACTGGTCTGGGGTGCTTAATAAATGCTCCCTAGATCTTATCTTGTTAGTAGTGGATGAGGTGGGAAATTAATTACAAAATATTAAAACCGAAATTGAACAGTTGAACGCTACTTGTCTTACTACCCTCTTACCATAAATCAAATTGGGTGGATCAGTTGTCTGAGCAAACAAATAACTATCAGAGGGATTTACAGTAGTAGCATTTAAAGGAAGAAGTTTGCCACAGTCTCAAATGATTACAAAACCCACACTGTTTACTGATGTTTACCATGGGATACAGGTGACATAAGGTTACAATGGAGCTGACCCCTGAGGGCTAAGGTGGCTTATAGACAATTTTAAACAATTGTCTCCAGTACAGCAGCTTCCCTTCTGATACAGATGGTACTGAACATACTACAGTACATTTTTTAGATTATTGTCTGATTGCCACAACCACATGAGGACTATCAGGAATAAGAGGCACTGGCGGCACCCGAGGCAAGGTGGGTGGGGGTAAGAAGATGCATGTGGAAGAAGACCTAAATATGGTATTCAATTTATCATTGCAATCCTTGGATACTGAGGAACTTAGATCACTATCAAAAGAACTATTGTTTGTTCCCACTCATAAACATGATCAATTTGAGTGGTGTATTGACCATTATTAGTATTTCTTGGACAAGCGCTCTTTACCTCGGGCACAAACTTTAGAGGTGATGTAACTTTGATCCACCTTCATCACTTTGATCCACCTTCATCAAACTCAAGTATAAAGACCTTTTTGAGGATGACATCAACCTAAGCCATATGATAATCTATCCGTGAATAAGAAGGCAGTCCTGAAAAGGTTACAGGGAAATCATGAGTTAGTAATCAAAATAAAGACAAAAAATATTCCCAGCGCTGAATGCACCCAAATGAAGGGAACCTCCACAAAAGGGGCTAGATCAGTGTGATTGCAGCATAGACTGCAAACAAACTCTGTCAATTTGTAACAATCACAACCTTATAAATAAGAAACAGTCTGTGCATCCACTGATACTTAACCCTCTCAATGTGCCCTGATATGTCTGGAAATCGATTGGCAAAGGAAATTGTATCATGAACCGTCATGACTATCTAATGGTGTCACAGTATGATTCTATGAGTACTGTATATATAAGTAAAAATATCTAATGTGCTTCACAACACAAACAGGATTATCAAGATAGCAAAAAATATAAATTAATATACCATAAGAACTAACATGTAAAATAATGAATGAATTAAAATAAAATAATGAAAAAATACACAAGTAGTATCACATATTAAAAAAACATATGACCCTAAGAACTCTGGTAAATGTAAATTGTAAAATTGTTGCAGACCTCATGAATAACAAGCAATAAAGATTGCTCTCAGGATTAAAGTCCCATCAATGTGGATACTTTTCTGTGAAAGTGTATCAAAGAGTACTCTCCGGCTATATACTGATAACGTGGTGAGTTCTTGGTTTACTTATCAAACCTTACTTGTTATAAAGGATAATTAAATAATTCACACAAATGCAGATTCTAAAGTAAATGACAATGTTTTTACTTAGACACAGCGTAATTATACATGTATTTTGCCAGTGCAGAGTTACAACAAAAAAACATAACACTTATGTTATTTTAGTAGCAGTCTGAATACTTGTAAAATAAATTTATGACACCTAGTGCAACTCATACCAGTCAGCCAATTTCATACATACCACATGGCTACTGTGCCCAGCACCACCCCCTTCAGACCATGGAAGTGCTCCCTCTATCCTCTGTTCTCTGACTTCCCCCCTCCCTCTTTCTCTCATGAGCTTTATACTATACTTCCAGTTAACCCAAAGGGGGAATATTAATTTATTTAATATTCATACATGCTAGGCACTAATTGGTTATATGCCTTAACCAAAATAACCAAAATATAATATGTCATCTTCTTGTTCTGTTCCCCTGTAGCTACTAGTTCTTGCTGCATGTGGGCCAAGGCCATCTTTATTAGCTCTCTTTGTTTATAAAATCTGAGACTGACTGTCTGCTTATTTCTGTTCATATTAAACTTGATTTTAAACTTCCAAGTCCTTTCTATCTGAATCATAAAAAACATGGTTGCCTCATCAGTTCTAACTTATCCATATCTCCGCAGCTAATCATAACTGCATAGAAATAAACACTAATCTGTATATACTTGTTAATACATCATTTAAGTTACGTTTGGATACAATATTAAACAAAATAACTGGTGTAACAGGGACCCATTCATCTACTTTGAAGGGGGGAGGGTAGGCCTCAATCCTCTCCAGGGCTGGAACCATTCAACAAATGTGACCCAGCTGCACCTCACAATACTGAATATCATCTTAAATTTTTTTATATATTTTTCATTGCAATATCAGGGAAAATAAAGGAACATAAGCATGCATATACTCGTGAATTGCTGAGGAACATGTATGACCACATATTCCTGTGTTATCAGTACATTGAAGTCAGACCAACAAATTGGTGAAGGTAACTTGTCACAGGTACATATAGGCCTTCCTTGTGAGTAAATTAGTGGAAATGTCAAGAATAGACTTATATAAGAGGTGTATGGTTACTCACAGTATTTTCTGCATTCTGGAACCATTGTGACCATTTACATCAATATACTATAATATACTCACAGTCCCAGTGGCTCAGATCCTTATGTTAGGCATTATCCAGCAATCAGTGGCTGGATAATTCAGCTGGTTATGTGTTGCAATATCCTTGCCAGTGGCAACACTCTGGAGTAAAGTATGTCCATGTAATGAGGGGGCCCCCCTTCTGGTCATATACCCAGGTGCTGTGAACAAATAAAACACCAGCATTGATGTCAATATTGCCGGGAAAGTGCTCCATATCCTTATTGGAGGTGTTAAGCCGTGATCACCACTGATGTAGGTGACTGACAATAAGTCAGCAATCCAGCTATGACCTGGCTGGCTTAGTACGGCAGGCACACCATGACTAAAGTATCCGGCTCTTGTTGTATCCACTTATGTGAGGTCAGAAAAACAATGTAACAGGGTCCAAAAAAACATCATGCCTAACACGTTTTGTCACAGTAGCAACTTACTTTATGTTGTGAAGCACATTAGATATTTTTACTTATATATATACTCATAAAATCATACTGTGACACCATTAGATAGTCACAATGGTTCATTATACAATTTCCTTTGCCAATCGATTTCCACACATATCAGGGCACATTGAGAGGGTTAAGTATCAGTGGATACACAGACTATGATTTAGTAATCAGACAAGCGGACAAGGGTGGAGTGGTGGTTGTCCAGGACTGGGTGGATTATGACTTGGAGATCAAATGACAATTAGTGGATGACAAAATGGTTGTCAAATTGGCAGCAATCCCATGTTTGCCATCAAGACCAAAGTCAATTGTGTACTGTCCATGGACTTAACCTAAGGATGGCTAGATGAATCCACATTTTGTTATCTGACTGTTGATCATCCAGTCTGTCCCATTTTGTACACATCACCAAAAGTGCACAAGACCATTAGTAAACCACCAGTGAGGCCTATTATGTCGGCAAGGGGATCCATCTTGCAACTGTTGGCTATATTTGTGGATGATTTCCTCCAACCAATGGTTACTAAGAGCTCCAGTTATATCAGAGATACCAAGGACATTTTACAACAACTAAAGGGACATGTATTAATCAGAGATGATGCACAGTTGGCGACCATGGATGTTTGTTCACTGTACTCGATTATATCACATACTGAGTGCCTGGCGGTATTACATGATGCATTTTATTGGGTCAGCCACATATTGGATTGCCTGTTACTTTTATCATTGAACTGGCTGAATTAGTTTTGACTAATAATCATTTAATGTATAACAACGCATATTGTATGCAGCAGTCAAGAACCGCAATGGGATCAAATTTGGCACCCTCATATGCCAATCTCTACATGACAGCATATGAGGTCACTTACATCGTATCCAAATTTGGAATTAACATCGTCTTTTTCAAGAGATTCATTGATGATGTTTTTCTGCTTTGGAGTGGCGCCAAAGAGACTTTTTTTGCAAAGGTTGACACCATCAATAATCTAGACCATCCAGTAAAGTTTACATGCTATTTGTTTAGATCTGGTTAAGATCAATATCCTTGACAATACATAAATAAAGTGAATGTCAATTTGCATACTACCCTTTATCGTCAGCGACATATAGAAATATAAGCTTGCATGCCCACAGCTACGATCCTCTTTGCCTAAAGAACAGTCTTCCTAATCCCAGTTTTTACAAGTGTTATGCAATAACTCTGATCCCGAAGTGGCAGAGATGCAATTGCTTGAAATGAGTCAGAGGATCCTGGAGCAGGGCTATTCTAACTGGCTAATCCATAAATGTATGGACGATGCTGGTGTTTTATTTGTTCACAGTGTGTGTTCACTCTGCCGTCACTCTCTAAGACATAGAGGGCATCCTTCCACCAGACAGTGTGATTGCGGGATATGCATACCCGGCCCCTTTTGGCTGCCTGAGAGCGCAGCTTAGCATCTGGGTCTGAGTCAACCCCACTGTGTCTAGGAGCCTGCCTAATCCTTGTAGCATGTAGAATAATGCTGAGGTTCAATTATGTAGTATTAATGAAGAGGTCTTAACACTTCCCTTTGCACCTCAGCCTGATTTAAGAAAGTCCCAAGGGGAAAATCATGCTTTAAATAGGGCCTTTGAACAGGTTCTTTCAGTGGATGGTGTCCTCTTGTCACATGTAACAGAAGCAAAATATCCCCACTTTGTGTTGCTTACAGAGGTTTTATAAAGACTAGACAAGCACAAACGGGGGAGGTGATATGACAGTTGGTGGTCCCAGGCCCTTTCAGAAAGCAGGTTATGGTCTTAGCCCATGCAGTTTCTTGGGTGGAGAGAATAACCTTCTCAGTTCTATTGGCCAGGTGTTTATGTTGAGGTCTCATGGTTCTGTTCCGCTTGTTCAGAGTGTCAAAAGACAACAGTAAACCGACCATCTCCTGCCCTGCCTATCCCTTTCCCAATTGTAGGGGTTGAAAAAATAGGGGTTGATTTAGTGCATCTGTTTGAACAACCGTCTAAAGGCTATAAATTAATTTTAGTTGTGGTTGACTATTCCACCCATTATCTGGAGGCATTTCAGTTAAGGGTTGCTACAGCCAAACAAGAGAAAGAATCTATTGATTTGAAATCCATTGGATGCAGTAGAAGGGGCCACACAAGGGCAGAAAGCAAGGCAACTTGACCCAGACACCACAACAGTCCCAGCATCTGTTGTCATCAGTACCCGCCGCAGCGAAAGCATTACCGCTTCCTTGCAATACATTGCCCTGCAGAGGAAACAAGCTGTCCTAGCCCAGTATAGGGTAAGTCTGGGACAACACATCCACAACACCAGATGGTACCGGCAATTGCCCCCCAACCAGTCCCTCAGAGGCTATAACCATTGTGGTCATATGACCCATTATTTTTTATTCTCTGGCTTTTCACTATTTCTATTGTCATCCCCAGTCTTAACCATTCCCCATCCATATTTCTACCTTTTGTTACTTCAATTCTTTTTGCTTGATTTCCCATTCCCCCACCCCCATTATTTAAACCTTTTTTTTTTTTACTTTTTTTATGGTGGCTTTAGTCTAGTGCTCAGTCAACAGCCCCAAGACTGTAGTGTGTTTTAAGAGGCATTCAAGGGCTAGCTTGCATGTTATCAGGACCCATTCTCTACACTCACAGAATGGGTCCTGTGCATGCGTAGATTCCAAACAATGCGTGCACTGATGAATTGGCCCCTGAGTTATTAAAGCTGTTTTCCAGGGTTGGATTACCTAAAGAATTTCTTACCGACCAAAAGACAAACTTTATGTCTAAAGGTGCCCACACACTAGGCAGTATTTACACGATCAGCCCAATTCCGATGCATCGGAATGACAGACCGTGTAAAATGTCCTAATCGTGAGTCTCTACTCATGATTACGATGCCAATGTGCGTACCTGCTGGTCGTACATTTCATCTTTAGATCTTGCCTGCTGCATGCAAGATCTGAAACTCTTATCACGATGTACTGGAATATTATACGATGCACAATAGATCGTGGGTCAATTTGGATTGTTTTTAACACCAAATCGTGCCCATGTCTGCAGCGGGAGAAAACGGACATGATATCGGATCTTGACCTTAAGGTGCCTAGTGTGTGGGCACCTTAAGTTAATGCAGGGGGTGTTAAAGTTGTTAAGAATTAAATCAATCAGAACCATAGTATATCATCCCCAAATGGATGGCTTAGTCAAAAGATACAACTGTACACTAAAGTCTATGTTAAAGAAGTTTATAGAGACAAAAAAAGGTGGGATGAGTTTTTACCCTATTTGTTATTTGCAATCAGATAAGTGCCCCAGGCTTCTACTGGCTTTGCCCCTTTTGAGCTGCTTTATGGGAGGAAGCCATGTGGTGTTCTTGACCTTCTGCAGGAAGCATGGGAAGAACAAGCAATAAAGGGCAAAAGCATCCTTCAATATATTGGCCCTGATTCAAAGCTGGACGCTCTGACAGAGTGCTCGCTCTGAATCAGGGCCGTCTTCTTGATTTTTAGAGTGGCCTCCTGGCCGTTCGTATAGCTGTGGTGACCCACAGCTATAGCAAGCGGCCAGGAAGATGGTTGCGATGGTCAAGACCATCACAACCATCGGGCTTGCGATGAGACCCTTGTTATAGGGTCTCGTTGCCGCAAGCCCTGGAGTGCTTTTGGCTCAAACAGAGCCGAAAGCACTCCCTCTGACATCACTTGTGATGTAAGTGGGGCCGGCCCCAGATGGTAGGCATTCCCATGGGAACCCTTCCGTCTGGGCAGCCACACCCCCGGCACGCCCACCAAAGGAGGCGTGCAGTCACTCAACATCGACAGCACGCCCCCTTTGGTATGAGACCCGGAGGGATGGCTTGCCCATCGCTATCTGAGTCTCGCGCATGCGCACGATGGAGCTGGCTCCGTCATGCGCATGCGCACTCGGCCATCATCGACTCGCTTGTGTGTGCTCAGCGCTCACTCGCTAGTCTGAATCAGGCCCTTGTCCAGAAATGGAATATGTAATTAACCTTCTAGGTCAATTTTTCTGGGAAAATTTGGTAAATGCGCTGGAGGCTCAAAAACTTCGATATAACCATTATTCCTGAACTCAAGTTTTTTCACCTGGGGATAAAGTCCTTTTCTTGTTACCTACTCAGGGAATTAAGTTACTAGCAAGGTGGCAAAAGCCATTGAAGTAATTAGAAAGGTTGGTAAAGTAAATTATGAAATCTCTCAACCTGACTCCCATAGAGGTAGGCAGATTTATCATGTTAACCTGTTGAAAGCATGTCAGGATCAAAAAGTGTTTTTTGTAGTCCCTGGTAATGGCCATAGTGACCTTGGTCCACAGATTGCTCAGTCCGATGGGGTCTCTCTACCCATTGAACCTTTGAATTCAGACAAGCTGAATTCCCCCTTGGGGAACCTTGTTAATGAATTCTTAGAAGTTTTTTCTGATAAACCAGGGAGGACCAATTTAGTGTTACATGACCATTGTAACCCCACCTGATGTAATAGTTCAACAAAAACCCTATAGGCTCCAAGGGAAAAACAAGCACAGGTAATCAAGGAAATACAAGAAATATTGAAGTTAGGGGTAATTGAGGAGTCACCTAGTGAGTGGTGTAGCCCCATTGTCTTGGTCCCAAAACCAGATGGTTCCAGAAGATTCTGCATAGACTTCAGCAAAGTTAATGCAGTGTCCATATTTGATGCCTACCCAATGCCAAGGGTCTATGACCTGCTTGATAGGTTAGGTTTGGCCAGATATATTTCTACCCTTGATCTTACAAAGGGATATTGGAAAATTGAGTTGACAGAGGAAGCTAGGAAGAAAGTAGCTTTCTCTACTCCATTGGGCCTTTTTCAGTGGAAAACAATGCCTTTTGGCTTGCATTGTGCCCAGGAGAGACTTGGTATACTGTAATAGAAAAAGATTCCCACACTATAAAATGGGCTGTTGAGTCATTGAGATATTATCTTTGTGGGGCCAAGTTTACTGTAGTTACTGATCATGCAACCTTAAAATGGTTACAGCTATAACAAGACTGGTAAGGTGATACCTGACTCTCCAGATTTTTTCCTTTGAAGTCCAGCACAGACCGGAACATTTACATATGAATTCAGAGTTTTTTCTACCAAACTGCGCTGGATAGTCGGGCTTGTGCCACAGGTGATTTATTTTTGCCTTTTAATGGAGGAAGTATGTGACAGAGTGGGTCTCCCCCACATTCTGCGGAAAGGGTTAAGCTCCCTGTAGCCAAGGAGGAACCACACCCTTACCTCAATTAAGACCAGCTAAGGCAAAAAATCTGGTAAGTTTAGTCAGTAGAAATGTGAGGGAGAGGTTGCACCTTTAGCAGCTCTCTCTATGCTGGCCAATCTGAACCATGACTGTGCTGGGAATACTCTGCTTGTTTGAACTGCTGTCTCATGTAAGCTGAATTATTGTTCCTGAACTGTGTTTTCCTTATGTAAGAAGTAATTACACTGACTCTGCCTTTTAAGCCTGGAATAAAAAGCTTACCTGTTTGCATCATCTCAGTCTCCCATTGGACATCTGAACTTATGTGCTACAGCAGTGCTGAAGGCACTGGTTACCAGTAAGTAATGGTTTTATTAAATGGATATGTCTTTGATACATTCATCTGTGCATCTGCTTTTGGATTACACTCCATGTTTTTTGGCCGTGATAGTGAAAATTCAGAGGGTGTGTATTAATAGGGGGGCCCGATGACATGTATGAGTAACTGCTGTTTTGATGTTCACCATTGCATGAGAAGTTGATATGGATCGCATGTCTTTAGAAGGTCCTTTGAGAGGACTGAAATGTTGATGTTGTTTTGTGATCATTCATTGCTGTTTTGTAAATAAAACTTTATAGCATTATTTAAGAAGTCTGGTGAGTGCACTTAGATGTCACTATCAATGATCTAACTTTATATATATATATATATATATATATATATATATGGCTTAAAACTGGGTGAGGAACAGCCAAACTTTGATTTAAAGGTGAGGTTGTGGAAGACAGTTTCATGTCACAGGTCATACACCATGGCAAGACTGAGCACAGCAACAAGACACTAGGTAGCTATAATGCATCAGCAAGGTGTCTCAGAGGCAAAAATTTCAAATCATACTGGTGTTTCAAAATGTGCTGTTGAAGCTCTTTTAAAGAAGCACAAAGAAACTGGTAACTTTGAGGACCATAGTTGCAGTGGTCAGCCAAGGAAACTTCCCTTTGAAATTGGAAAATGTCCAGCAGTGCCTACAGCTCTGAAGCCAGTGGGACCAGGTACACCCATCTACTGTTCGGAGAAGTCTATCCAGAAGTGGTCTTTATGGAAGAATTGCGGCCAAAAAAGACATACCTTTGATGTGGAACCAAGGCCAAGTGACTCAACTATGCACTAAAACATAGGAACTGGGGTGCAGAAAAATGGCAGCAGGTGCTCTGGACTGATGAGTCCAAATATTAAACATTTGGCTGTAACAAAAGGCAGTTTGTTTGCCAAAGGACTGGAAAATGGTACAATAATGAGTGTCTACAGGCAACAGTAAAGCATGGTGGGGGTTCCTTACAAGTTTGGGGCTGCATTTCAGCAAGTGGAGTTGTGGATTTGGTCAGGATTAATGGTGTCCTCAATGCTGAGATATACAGGCAGGTACTTGTCCATCATACAATTCCATCAGAGAGGTGTCTGATTGGCTCCAAATTTATTCTGCAGCAGGACAACAACCCCAAACATACAGCCAAAGTCATTAAGAACTATCTTCAGTGTAAAGAAGAATAAGGAGTCCTGGAAGTGATAATATGACACAAAGCCCTGATCTTAACATCATCAAGTCTGTCTGGGATTACATGAAGAGACAGAAGGATTTGAGCAAGCCTACATCCGCATGAGATCTGTGGTTAATTCTCCAAGATGTTTGGAACAACCTCTCTGCCACGTTCCTTCATAAACTGTGTGCAAGTGTACCTAGAAGAATTGATGCAGTTTTGAAAGCAAAGGGTAGTCACACCAAATATTGATTTGAAATAATTGTACCTGCTAATTCCAGATCTTTCTGAAGCTCTCCACAAGTGGTCCTTGGCTCTTGGACAACTCTTGTGATAATTATTTTTACTCCTCTGTCAGAAATCTTGTGAGGAGCACCTGGTCCTGGCCGGTTTATGGTAAAATGCTGTTCTTTCCACTTCCAGATTATGGTCCCAACAGTGCTCACTGGTACATTCAAAAGTTTATAAATCTTTCTGTAACCGATGCCAACAGTATGTTTTGCAACAATATGGTTGCAAAGGTCTTGAGAGAGCTCTTACCCATCATGAGATGTTTCTTGTGTGACACCTTGGTAATGAGACCTCTTTTTATAGGCCATCAGTTGGGACTGAACCAGCTTATATTAGTTTGTACTGACAAGGGGTAGGATTGCCTTCTAATTACTGATATATTTCAGCTGGTGTCTTGGCTTTCCATGTCTTTTTGAACCTCCCTTTCTTCATGTGTTCAATACTTTTTCCCTGTGTCATTTCACATTATTACACATAACTTAATTTATGGACATCTATGGTTTGATTTCTTTGCATGTGTGGATTGCATGGTTTGTTGCTGACATTTGGTGACAATTTTATTACAATAGCCCCATTACAAATATATTTACTGAGAAAAATGTTGATGTGTTCAATACTTATTTTACCCACTGTTGGTATTTAGTATGATTTCTGGTTTTCTGTGAGTTTGCGTGTTAATTTACAGCTGTTTTCTCTCCTATATTTCTGTATTTTTATAGTTTTATATATTACATGATTGACATGTTATAACATCCACCCCACAGCCCAAACTTTGACATTTTTTTAAAATTTGGTTTACGCAGCAATTGATGCCACACCCCTGAATGTTGCTCCACCCACATTATCCACAGCTCCGCCCACCCTAGAATCTCCTGAACCTATTTTTCTAGAAAAATAGCACTGCATATACAAGTAGCAGTCAAAAGTTTGGACACACCTTCTCATTCAATGGATTTTGTTTATTTAAATTATTTTCAACATAGTAGATTAATACTGAAGACATCAAAACTATGAAAGAACACATATGGAATTATGTTGGAATTATGTTGCAAACAAAAAAGTGTTAAACAAATAAAAATATGTTTTATATTAAAATTCCTCAAAGTAGCCCCCTTTTTCTTGGATGACAGCTTTGCACACTCTTAGCATTCTCTCAATAGTCAATCAGGAGGATATATTTGTACTGTAGGTGGGTGCAAATTTATAGTTTGCAACGGGGAAAGAAAAGAAAGAAAGAAAGAAGCTGCCAGTTACATTATAAATAGATGCTGAATTTAGCCAGACAATGAATAGCAGAAGTAAGCAGACAGTAGAATTAGTGGGAAATTGCGCTTTAAAACAACCTCTATATATATATATATATATATATATATATATATATATGTATTAACAGGGGTGCACTCACCAGTCTTCATAGAAACATAATTATTTATTCATAAAAAAGTGCAATTTATAGCAGCATCAACGTTTCGGTCCTATGCCTGGACCTTTGTCATCTTGACAAAGGTCCAGGCATAGGTCTGAAACGTCGATGCTGCTATAAATTGCACTTTTGTATAAATAAATAATTATGTTTCTATGAAGACTGGTGAGTGCACCCCTGTTATTTTTATTTTATCTTTGCAAGGACCCTTTTTGAGCTTCCTATATGGGTAGCTACCCCAGCAAACTGGATTATTAAAACGTGAGTGTGGATCTCTTTGGAAGTATATACTGTGTATATATATATATATATATATATATATTTGTATATACAGTAAATGTATAGTTACTGAATCTATAATTCACTTAGATTCAGTCTTTTCACGTTTAAATCTAGTGGCAAATGTTAATAATTTGTGAAGTATCCTGGAAAGGAAGCTAAATTAGTTATTCAGATTATATTTATAACGATTCCTTTTCATGTTTATATCCTCTGTGTGTGAAAGACAGCTTGTATACATGCAGTAAAATGATTAGTCATTAAGAACCTTTTAAAAACCATCTTAGGGACAATAAAACAATGGTCTCTGCTGTAGCAGATGTTCCTTTTATATGCACACAATGCAATTTCCTCTATTTATTTTCTTTTAAGGATTATTCATACACAACTTGCAAACAAGAAAAAAGCGACAAACAAAAAAAATTATATTCTGATAAAATGTTCTAAAAAATGAATTGCAAATACATAAGAAGGATTAATTTGATTATTGATGCAAACACCAAATGCATATATAAAGCAGAAATGTCTGGAAAATTAAATTGTAATTTTGTATAAAATAAATTAAACTTTTTTCAATACTCAATCCTCATTATCTACAGCATGAGATTTACAGGATCTGTCCAAAGCAGATTGCCTTAAACGTATTTGCATAGCACAGATGCGTTTTATCTGCATTACACACTGTCAGAATATGTTTAGAAGTTTTATAATCTAAAATTAATTTGCATAATTGTTTCCAGGTGCATTTTAATGTTCATAAACTTACTAAAAAGTGATGTGTAAAGAACAGATGCTGCAGATATTATTAGGATTCATTTTTGTCCAGTACTAAAATGTTATTAAACTCTTTCCTTGGTATTCTCTGTAATATATAGTTAGAATTAGATGCTTCCTATTAAATGCTAAGACATTTTGGAAATCAAACACAAAAAGTTGACAAGCTTTTAAGCCTCATCCTTTACTATTTTGACATCATGTTGTGATTGCATGGTTGTATGAGATTGTTCATGTCCAGGGATACTGAGAGTGGAAGGGCACCTGTCTTTAATACCATGAAAATGCCAGTCACATCCCATCCCTAATATGGCTTACCACACTCTCTTCAGAGGCATTCTGCCACAAATACAATATTTGTTTTCTAAATTAAAACACATTTAAGAGCCACGCAATTTAGAACCTCAGTGAAGCAATTGCTCCACATATACTGTACATGTGTACATCTTTAAGGAGACAGTTAACATCCCAGCTGTCAAGATGCTGGCTCTCAGAATGCCAGTGCCGGAATACTGACACCAGTCAGAATCACGGCACCAGCATCCCAACGGTAAGTATTGGGGTTAAGGGGAGGTTTAGGATTAGTAGGAATAAGGTTAAACACCAGAGGGAGGGTTAGGGTAAGGCACTGTGGGAGGGTTATGGTTAGGCTGCAGCGGGGACGGTTAGGGTTAGGCTGTGGGTGGAGGTTAGGTTTAGGCTGTGGTTAGGGAGGGTTACGGGTAGGTGTAGTGTTAGGATACTTACCAACATGCATTGGTACCCTAATCCTGCCGGGATCCTGAGTGCCGGCATCCTGTACTAAACTCCACCTATACATATGAAAGATAGCCATCTTTGATATCGTTGCCAATACACCTTGCCAATCCAATGGCAGTGCATATACTCTCTGTCATAATTTCATCAATAAGTTTAACTCCGCAAGAAAACTCAGTCGAGAGCCAACTCCAAAAGTTAATATCCCAAAACAAATAGCATTAATAACTAACAAATAGTTTGATGTTCTCATTTTATCCTGCCTCATTGCTGTCTACATAGAAATCTATACTAATATAATAAGAATGTTGTGTCTGTTTGTTCCAAGTTGGCACAAAAACTACTGAACAGATTTGCATGAAAACTCCATTTTGTCATGCAAAACTCCTAGAAATAATCTTCTTAAAGTGTGAATATTTATAACACCATTTATAGACTACTTATTAATCATTATATATATATATTAATTAATTATATTATCTTATTCAATCATTGCCCAGAAACCAATTTGGCTGGTCCAATAACATTTGAAGACACATGGCCAGTTCACACACAAAGACCACTTTCTTCCTCAAGCAAAGATAGGTACACACACCCAGGATACCTGAAACAATATGTTTTACCTACTTCCTCTGCAAGTCACACCCACAGTGGGAATTTCAAACTGGATATACCATCTGAATCACACAGAGCTCACAAACTCTCCTAGAGACACACTCTCACAAGGATGCAGCTAGACACAGATCAAAGACACATTTCAAAGATGCAACTTTAATCCCTAGGATGCTTGGAAGCTTCTCCTTTTGATCCATGCTAAGTATCAAACTCTCTCCCTTCTGTACAGAAACACACTAAGGGTCCTGTTCCTCATTACATAATTATCATTAGTGATAATTATGTTTTGAACTCACTGCGAGTTCAAAGACTCATTCGGACGCATTCATCATGCCTCATTAACTAAGGTATCACTTCTGAAAGTTGCTCTTTTTGTGGAGTCAGCTTTTTGCAAATGTGATACTTTTCTAATTCATCTGTGCTGTCTCCACTCCCAGCCCACAGCCTCTGTCTGTCTCCACACTCCCTGCCCACAGCCCCTGGTCTGTGCCTCCCCTCTCCCTACCCACAGACCCTGCTCCATGTCTCCCCTTCCCCACCAGTGTCTGTCCCAGGCCAATCCCTGCCCCACCTCCCTCTGCTGGTGTCTGTCCGATGTGGCCCCCCTCCCCCCATGAGTGTCCAATCACTAGCTGCCCCACCAAGAATGTTTGATGAGGATCTACCCTCTTCTTTGATGGTGGGTCTCTGATCTGGAGCCACCGCATCTTCTACCTACCCCGGCTCACCTGTGTTCTCTCGGTGAGTCTGGGTCATATGTCTGACGTGCCCTGGATCTCTCGGCCCTGGGGCTTGGCAGTGCAGACATAGCAGGGAGGGAACTGAATAGATCCCTCTGCTGTGGCTGGCATGTAAATCTTCACAGGCTGCTGTGTAAACAGCAGTCTGTGAAGATTATTGGCAGTGAATGCCATTTTAGGATGGCATTCAGTAATGCCATTAAGTTCTGAAAAAAATGCTTTTTTGGAACTTGATAAATGGCCCTGACACTCACTTTTTACAATAGTATGTGAAGATGTTAATTTTCACATGCTTTTGTGAAAAACAAGTGATTATGAATAAGCCCCTAATGGATAGACAAGGGAAAATTGATTAATGGTACTTATAGTTAAATACGTGGACTTGGATAATGGTTAATGGATATTGTGATTATGTGGTAGATTGTAGAAATAATTTAGTAGTCTCAATAGTATTAACTGAAACTGCTAAAAACAAAAACAGGATGGCTGAGCTACAAGCAAAAAGCAAGGTAACTGGTGAAGCGGCAGGTCTGGTTCCCATTGAGATGACTGACGGATGCTGTGTGGCTGTAACCAGAAATTAGGAGATAGAGGTGATGGTGGGAGAAGCTGGTGAAATTTTCATGCTTTCCAGGGTACGTTCCATAGGGAAGGGCCTCCCCTGGTGAAGGATCTGGGTAGTAATTGAATGGGTAGCATGGAGGTTACCATGGAGGTGTTGGAAGCTGTTGCCAGGGTGATTGAAGTATCCTCCCATGGTCTGTCTAGCTCAGATATAGAGCCAAAGGCTGTGAGATGGTGTATGAACCAGAGTTGTGGGCATGGAGATACATCCTTTCTGTAAATCAGCAGCAAGAAGCTCCAGCTTAACCACTGTGGGTAACTGAGGGAGACCATGTTGGAGTTGTACAGATGGCGGTAGCAAAAGGAGGAGGAGTGGCTTGGACTGTGCAGGACAAATTGCAAGACCTGGGTCAGGGGCTGCCAGCTTTGAACAGGGACTTGCTTAATCCTTAGTCAGAGGCAGTGGTGGACACTGTTTAGAGCTGTGGGTGCCTCTGCCAGAACATTGGCAGCTATTGATCTTATAAGTGCTTACCAATGGCATAAACCTAGAATGCTGCAGGAGAGGGGACACCAGATAAGATGGGTGTGCAATCTGCTAAACAAAAACACCTTGTGCCCTCTGCCCCAGTATAATCTGTGATTGTATTATATGATAGAGCTGTGACCAACCAAGTGTTTCCAATCCTACTAAGTAGAGCTGGAGGAGTATCACCTGTTAAGAGAAGAAATGTTGTACAGATGAAATGGATTGGTGAGGGAGATCCTCCCTCCAAATCAAAATTTCTTGAAGTATTTTTTCCACTGGGTTTTAAAGCAGAGGATTTATTTGCATGTATACATCTAGTAAGAACCCCAGATTGTGATTAAGCTTCCTATCATTAAGGGGTTTACCGGCTTTTGGTATGAAATTGGAGCTAAATAAAGCCAATGAACCATTCTGCTTTTATAAATCTACAGCAGTAATGAGGCAAGCTATAATGAGAGTTACTGTATTAGTAAGGAATGTCTCTCCAACCTCAGGATATTGTATACTGGCTGTCATGGTATTGTACAGTTTCGTCATTTTTAGAGAAAATAGACTATACCAAAGGGGTATGGAGTGAAGCTTATTCAGCCTATGTCTGCATTTACCAAATTGGTATAAAAACTAAACACCTGCCTTCCGTGGCATACATAGGAAGAGACAGGTTGCAAAGTTTTTACCAAGGGCAACCAAGAACTTGCCACAAGTGTGGAGATTGGACATGGGTCACGTGACTGCAACAGGGTAACTTACAACTTATGTGGTCATGAAGGCCACCTGTATAGTAGATGTTCAAAGGAAGCCCATAAAAATGAAGTGGGAATAAGTAGGAAAGAAGTAGATGGAAGGAGGGAAGAGGAGAAGGTGAGAATGAAGATAGAACAATCATGAAGCAGAGATAATAGCATGGTAGAGGTGGTTAAACATCAAGAAATGTTTCAGAAGTTAAGGGAACAAGAGGGTGAGAAAGTAATAGCAAAATTGGTCCCTTTTCATTTAGTTAAAAGAGGGAGGAGGGAGAAAAAAATTAAGCAGAAAACACAGGAAAGGAGAGTCATGGTGGTGGTGGGGGGGAAGTAAGTACCTTATACAGTATTTGTCCCCAATACCCTAAAGAAAAAAACAAAAAGGTTGGATAAGTTGTCAATCGGTAATTTATCTGTTAAAACAAAACCAAAAGAGAAGAAAAATAATAATAAAGGTGAGAAGGTGACAGCTAAAACCACGTATTTAAAGGATAACTCATCAAGAGATTTTAGAATGGGACCCAGTCAGGGCAGAATTAAGCCAGGCTGTAGAGTCAATGCTGGAAGGAGATGTTGTAGAAGGACAGGTCCTTGAAGGTCCTGTGATCTCAGGGGATAAATCAATTGTGGTGGAAACTCCAGATCTTTCAGTTGGATTTTTAGCTACCCTTTCTATTTCACTTGTGGAAGTCCCTGAAAAGTTTCTTCCAGAATATGATTCATGTGGTGGATTAACTGCAAAACCCCCTGACCCTGACCTTCCCCCGGACATGGAGTTAGGAGGGGTGGAGGTTGTGTTGTGGAGGATAGTTTTGGGGTAAAATGGTCAGATGACCCACATGTTGAGGCAGTGGGCTTAGAAGTTTTTGTTGGTGGGGGAGGAGTGGAGAAGACTGTGTTGGAGGAAGTATTTTTGACTGGGGTTGAAGTTATCCCATTTTGGGTAACATGTAAGAAGACTGGGTCCTCTGGTGAGGAATCCAGGAGACAAGTGAATAAAAAGTAATTAGGCTCCTATCTCTATAATCCCATGAACCATAAATCCCCAACCTATATGATATGCCACCATTAATGTGGTTTCCGTTCTCAGCAAACTAGCTCTTTTTTTGGCCTTTGATTTTTTTAAAACAGTAATTGTTGACTTTCTATTACCAGAATAGGCAATCTGACCACCCTTCACAAGGCCAAATGCCAGTGGAAGCATGGGCCAACTTACTGGTCTCTTGCGGCCAAACCATACAATGGGTTGGCAGTACTTGTTACTGATATGGTAACTGTGCACATCATTGTAGAATTACAGGTAGGTACAGTAGGTGCATGGTTTTGGATACCAACCTGAGAGAGAATGACCTAAGGCTAACAAACCTCTATTTGCCTCAATCAGCCTGGGCCAGGAAGTGCCATTTAGGGAGATTAAACCATTTCTTTTTACAGCCTGGAAGGTCATTTTTGGGGATAATATTAACACAGTCACTAGGCCTAAAGACAGGGGAGGCACAAAAACAACTCAGAGCTATGATGATAATGTTTTAATTAGTATGGTTAGGGAGGCTGGTCTGGTAGATTTGCACATTCACCATTTGCCATTTCCCAGACCTCACGGGTTTCACCTATCATTGTGTTTCCAAACATCTGAAGGAGGAAAGAGTTAGGCAGCCCTTTAGAGACTTCTTTCAACTGCAAGATAAACTTCTGGAGGCTGATTGGTGTAGATCCAAGTGGTGGTAGGAGTGCAAGAAGAGGACTCAATGATTTTTTAAAAGGCTGGTAGCCAGGAAAAACATGGGAAAAATATGTATCTACCAAGACTTGAAAAACTACATTTCTTGATCTCTGAGTGTGGAGTTTGTGGGAAAATCTCTTGGGTGAAGGCTCGGATGAAGTAATTCCAGAACAATCATCTGATTTCTTTGTATCTGGGGTGGGATTATGGGAAGTGCCACTTGCCTGATCCCAACCAGAGATGCAGAAATCAGTTGATTTGAGGGAGGTGCAAGGACTGTACATTGACCAGGGTACTCTTCATGAGAAGTTATCAGGTCCTATTACTCAGATCTTTAGTCTGAGCATCCACTTATCAGGGAAAGAGTAGATCAGTTTCTGAGGGAGACACCTGGCATTGTGGAACTTGATGTCTCTTTTTATTCTTTGGGCAATGATGTGACATGGAGGAGGTAAAAAAACCCATAGACAGATTGTCTACTACAAAATCCCCAAGGCCAGAGGTTCTTTAAGACCTTTCAGACATCTTTGTCCCTCACCATGTGGAGGTATTTAATGAAAGCTTGGGTGAGGGATCACTCTCTCCATCCATGAGATCCTCTACTCTCATATTATTGTCTAAAGGAAAAGACCCATCCCATATTGAGAAGTGACAGCCCATTGCTCTTCTCAAAATGAACTTTCTGGATAACCTCCCTTGAGCCAGCACAGATATTAAAATTCTAAGAATTAGATTTGCCATGGTAATTATACCACTTGAAATTGGGAGCTAAAACTGGAGGGTATCACCAGGAATGTACAGTCCTGGAGAAAATGGAAATTTTCTTTCAGGGAAAGGGTTGACCTTTATCTGATCCTGCTTTTCTTATATGTCACTTATGTGTGTTTTTGCCCGAGTCTGTGGTCTAGGATGAATTCTTTATTCTCCCTGCATTTGTGGGGGAATAGAATTAATCTTATCAAGAGAGGGCTAATCTACAGAACAAGGGAGGAGAGATGACTAAGTATGGTCAACTCTGTGGTTTTCTTTATAACAACCTTTTTAAAGTTTCACCTAGGGAGTCTCTTTTTGGATCCTCCCCCTTGATTAGTAGAGAGTTTCAGGGTTTGGTTATCTCCTTTCCTCAAAGCCTGGATAGATGGTGGCCTTCGAGTACTACTTGGCTACCTCCCGGTCTATGTAACCTTGTGTTTAAAGGTGACCAGACGTTGGTGGCTGGTGATGAGTGAAATCATAGACTTCACCTAGAAGGGGACTGGAGAGAAACATTTTGCAAGCTCATTTCTATGTTCCGTTGTCACTAAGTGACTGACTGGCAGTGCTTGCTCAGATGGATTGTCTCTGATTAACTCTCAGAGAATCTCACTGAAGTTCAGAGATATTGCCCTGGCTTTCCTTTCAAGGGAAAATTTACATGCGGAGTAATCTCAAGTGTCAAAGTGCGATGATTGTGGCTGCCCACGTAAGAAGTGTATAGGAGAGGAAAAGACAATGGGGCAGATGTATGAAGCCCTGGAAAGTGATAAAGTGCAGAGTGATAAAAGGCCAACCAATCAGCTCACAACTGCTATGTTACTAGCTGTGTTTGAAAAATGACAGGTGGGAGCGGATTGGTTGGTCGTTTATCACTCTGCACTTTATCACTTAACACAGCTTCATACATCTGCCCCAATGGACCATTTCCTTCTTGAAGGTGCCTTTAATGTAATGGTGTATGAAAAGACTTCAAGAGCACTTAAGTACTGATGAGGGGTGTTTTTTTCCTTTTTTCTATTTGTACACACAGGCCATTGCCAGCTCGTTTAATCCCAATATATCTGAAGCAAATTATTCTATTTTTCATATAATAACTATCAGGTTATAAGTAACATAAATATATGAACTTCGCAAAGTGTTAACCAGAATTATATACCTTTTAAATAATTTGGATAATTTCCTTTCATAAAGATAACGATGCACACAAAATGTTATAAGTAAAATGCTTTTATATTCATCAAATCAATCTTCATAAAATCAATGCTTGTTAAAATACAATATAGACGATACAAAGATGAGAGCGAGAGAGAGAAAGAGAAATGGTTGCTGAGTGAGAATGTGTGTGTGTGGGTTGTTAGGGCTCATATCCTATTGTTCAAAGTGCATGGTCTCTGAACACAAACTCCATTTTGAAAACTCACATTGAAGACTCCCATAATGCCATAGTTAATTAAATATGCAAGCTGAATATCATATGCCAACACATCAGGCAAACACTGCACCATTTAATATTCTAACATGTACAACACAAGCTGATTCCAATATACAACAATACCATCCTACAACAGACCTCATCCAGTACCCACTAGACCGTGGGGAGGGGGAAGGGCCGAAGCATATGCTCTTCCTTTGTTTGCAAGCCTCATGATCCCTAGGCAAACTCCATTTTGAAAGTAAGAAAACTTGCATAATGTTGTAACTTCTGTAAATCATATATCCATTAATGATCATAATTATAATATCTATAACAACCTATTTGTACTATACAACACCAAAACTGGGTAGAATAATAACTATGATCACAAGACTAGTAATTCACAACTTCCATTGAATCAAGCACATGATTCAATGGGGAAACATGGAGCACATGGAATTTCCTTTGTTCACACCACATGGAGGTAGCCATCTTTAAATCCCTAAACTATGATAATATATAACTTCACAATACTATCACAATATGGCTAGCAATCCGCAACTCCCATGGAACCACAACCAGTAGCTGAATTGACCACTACCGAGTTACGGGTTCCTTCATCACCAGCTGATATCAAACAATTATATATCTACAGATTGCAATATTTTACCCAATTTCCATCTTAATCTTAACTACACAATGATACAGTCAGCCCACAAGAATACAACACACATTAAACCTATCTTTCTCAGACTATGCTATTGTTAAAGCACATGGTGGATCGTATGAACGAACTACAGTCTCCATTAAACACATGTGAATAGACAAAGACTACCCCAAATCATCCACTGTATGCATTGCTACATATTCTACATTACAGAGTCACCCATATAGCTTGCTGTTAGTAATTCACTTCACTATTGAATGTTAACCCAGCCTTTTCCTTGTGTATTATAACTATTTTAGTGTATGTGTATGTTCGTTGATTGTACAGGTGGTGAGAAGAGAGAGAATTCAGTTTGGAGAGAATCATAACAATGTAATTTTCACAGTTCAAAATAAAAGGTAATTAAAGGGCGGAGAGGTAACGGTCCTCTCCTGCTTCGCATATGTAGATGGAAAAAACCTTGTTTGAGTGTATGTAAGGATAAAAAATCTTTCATATGTGAATCAAACCCTTTCCTAATTTTTATTAACATTTGGGATCAAAAGTCTATAGTTGTCATCTTCGCCACATGGGATGAGGGCGCACTTCTGGAGTGTTGTCATCTTGGACATCTGCTTTGGATGATCTGTATCCTGGTCCTTCCGATCTGTTCCATCTGATCATCTTAGGGTTCGTGTAGTCATCTGTCAGGAATATCGTCTGTCTGCAGCTGGGTCTTGTCAGCATCTAAATAAGAAATTGAGAGATATCAGTACTTTTGAATGTCTCCATCTTTCCTACCAAATCTGATGTCTTGTCTTCCATCCGATCTGCAGTCTTCAGATATCCTGTTGTTGACTTGACTTGCCTACATGGATGAAAAACAGATTCTCCATGCGTTAGCGGTCCCTCCCCACCCACTGTGATAATTTAGAATTTTGTCTGCTCCATATTAGAGTTTTCAAAAATCACATATCATTAACATTGACGAGTGTTACAGACTCAACTTTACATCATTTTCTCCACTAGGTGGCATTCAAGATCCAACAATGCCTTTGATTTTCTCATTTTCTATGAAAATCTCCAAAAAAATATCCCTAATCTGGGAAATTCTAAATTTCCAACCTTCAAATACCCATATAACACCCCCCTTTTCTCCTGACAATAATCTGTGTATTAATTGTTGAGGAGAATCAGGGAAGTCTTGGGCCATTTGATCTACTTTAACCTGCATACCGATGTTCCGAGAAAATAGAAAGAAATGTTAGTTTACATAATACTGACATGTCAATATGTAAATAATTCCTATCTATTCCAAACATACAAACTGTTAATAGATATACCCAATTACTTATTAGTAATAACAGAAAATCATCCTGTGGAACCTGTTTAAATAAAAGACCATTTTAAAACAACCTTAAATGTAATTTTTTTCATTAAAACCCTTAGTAATTCCAGGCATTACCACCTTTGCTGGGAAATAGATGTGTATTTTCCCTTCTACTACTTCTCCTCCTAGGACCTGTGAGTGTCCCTACTGGCCACTAGAGGTAAAACATCAAAATTACAGGTGTTTTGGGGGAAAAAACTTACATTCCGCTGAGTTACTGTCATTGCAACAATTTAAAACAGTATAATCATATGCATATTTTTATGATCTATGTCAATCCCCCTGTTCTGGTGAATTAAACCTCCACCATTGGGTTATCCATAATACCTACACCACAATTTAACTAGATTTTACAGGGATTTATGAACACAACAATATCACGTTTGTGCCTGTTACTAACTATCACTTGGGATCTATAAACACTATTCCCTATGACCTATTGCCACTTACAACAGTTCCGATGGCATTTACCACATACGTCACTTCATTAGAAATATACACAGTATTTTCAGCTATTAATATTTCCAAGATCCTACAAAAAAGACCTTGTCCACCCATCTTCCAATTCCTATGAATTTGGTCAGGGGTTGCAATACTTACTTTCTACCACTAGGGGAATTTTGAATCTTTTACTCCGATATACATATTTATACCATTATACTATACCTGTATACACCTGGGATTTTAAAATGAGCAGGATTTTATACCACCTGTCTATTTTTAACCCATATTATACCATATACAGTCTTAAGAACAATTGCATATACCATAAACATTGCTATAAGCATAAAGGTTAAATCCATTATCACCTGTAATCAGTATCATAAAGATGTCTCCTTATTTACTGCAGTAACAACAAATCTAGATTTCCTTATTCCTGCTTTTCATATGATATCCCTACTTCTAAAGAATATCCCATGTCTAACGTTCTGAGTATTACGCATATCACATTGTTCATCACTATTTATAATGTTATGTATATCGCTGTCTAAAAATCATGTTTCCTGCAGTCATATACCAAAAGGAAAACAATTATTTAGACATCCTAACATCTGTGGCATCTTAAATGAAATGATCCATTTTTACCTTTATTAAAGACTTCGCCGACCTGCGATTCAGTCTTTTTAAACCATATTCTGCTTACCAATATATATATATATATATATATATATATATAGAATGATTATTACAGGACTCATTGCAAACCTGCTATATGATCCAATTAATCATACCCTGCTTAGCAATACATCACCAGATTCTAAGCTTCACACCGGTGTCACCTATATATATCTGTCACAGAACTAAATAAATTGGTTAAACACATATACCTCCCTTTGTGAGTTCCTTAATCTATTTATGGAAATCCATATCTATCTGAGCCATGACTAGTATACAGGGTCAGACTGGGCCATAGGGGTACAGAAAACCTCCGGTGATCCCCATTGTTCCAGTCTGACACTGCTGGTGTATTACTTTTTCCTGTCTGTAAGGGTGGAAATGAAGTCCTCAATCCTTACTAGATTGGAGAATTTATCTTACATATCTGAGATCACCCAGCGAGAGTAGCTAATTCATGCCATTCACAGGTTCTCAGTGTGCGCTTCTCTGCTCAAAATTCTTACCGCGTCGCTAAATGCAGTTTCCGCACAGACAACTATTAAAGACATGCTTCTGTAGGAAGTAACGGTTAGAATTAAAACAACAGAATGCCTTACATCATAAAGAATAATTGCTTTACCATTATTATGGGACACGTCAAAAATATCCGTGACCTCTCAGATATTCATATCTCTCTGAACCTTGCTAACCTTTCCATACAGTTTTCTTACATATCCTGTCCTATGCCACCAGACCCCAGACACCGGGTCGTCATCGGTTATGCTCTATGCATGTATAGCGACCAAAGCTTCATGTGAGCTAAACATGCAAGCTTTCACAGGGCCACTAACCGCCTTAATATTCCTTGACAAAACACATCAAGTCCTTGATTATCTTAAACAATGTATTATGCATATTAAGCTAACCTTCAAATCATAACTGTAAGATTATATGTGGTTTACATGCGATCTAATACACAGATAATACAGTATAACACACCACATGTTATAACTTACTCAGAAGTGGATTTCTTAACCTAAAATAAATCTATCAACTGTTGTATTGCAAGGATTTTTCAGAAGTACATACAAACTGCACACATGTGAGTACATACAAACTCCACACAGAAATAGTTCATATGCGACCCATACAAACTCGAAACAGGTGAGTACATGCAAACTCCACACAAAATAAGATCATGTGAACAACCTCAAAACTTCTGTATTGCTGCCATGTGTGTGTTCAGTAATGTCATATTACACAGATCCCTGTTTTCCGAGATTGTGTGTAAACCCCCCCTTTTGTTCACAATCAGACATTGAGAACAACAGAAGGTAATGATTGCAAATCATAATTCACATTGGTGCTGAATATCAGCTCCTGTATAAATCATGATTATTCTACCAAACATCATAAAATTTGCCAATTGTAATGTTTGTGACATTATCAGAATACACAACAGTGGAACAATCCTGCAATACATTGCAGTACAATAGGTAAAACAATTTTACCATCACTAAGATGAATTTCCAATTTACGTTCATTTGCTTCAAATATATGAAAAATTTGTGTTTGCAGCGATTAATTATGAATTCTCCAGTACTTTAAAACATGCATTGTACATGTGCCAATGTGTAATGTGTGAACTTAATGCACAAGTTTCACTGCAGATATGCTGCAGGGTGAATAAACAGAACTAAATGAAGTGATATACTGTGAATGTATGTGTGAGAAGTGTACATGCGTGTGTGTATGGGGGGATATATGATATTCTGTATGTATATTTTAAGGGATATAAATGTTTTCTTGCACTGCTGGCAGATTAATAATATCTATAAATAAATTGTGGATTGCAATCTATCAGAGAAAACAATTATTTGTGTATATATTTGCATGTGAGAGTTGTGTGCTTTTGTGTTGCTATGAATGGGGGATCGTGGAGCCTCATGGTAATGCAGCTATGATGTTGTAAAGAAATCTATTGTACCAAGTGTAAGTGTGTTTATTTTTTTGTAGTGTGTTATTGCAGATATGATATATACAGCACAGAAAGGGTTAATACAGGTTACCTTGAGTATCCAGGAGTCACCATTGCTTAGAGCCTGCTGTTTAGTGTAACTTCAGGCCTTGCAATCCTGCAAAATACGCTTGTTGGAAAGAGAAACTGTTACATATCTTGTGCAACCATTCAAAAATGAAAACAAACATACTGTGAGAATTATAATTAAATCAGGCATCGCTGGATTGCCATTCGACAAGTGGCATCCTGTGTACAAACAAAAAAACAAACCTAACACAAAAAAAATGTGGGTACTCTCTGCTTTTTTAATTGTGGGAATTAAAATTGTCATGATAAGTTACCACAATTATAAACAGACCTGTTCGGATGCCAATGATGATTTCCACAATTTTAAAAGCAGACCGGTTCGGGCGCCAATGATAATGTTTTTTTTTTTTCCTTTTTTCTATTTGTACACACAGGCCATTGCCAGCTCGTTTAATCCCAATATATCTGAAGCAAATGATTCTATTTTTCATATAATAACTATCAGGTTATAAGTAACATAAATATATGAACTTCGCAAAGTGTTAACCAGAATTATATACCTTTTAAATAATTTGGATAATTTCCTTTCATAAAGATAACGATGCACACAAAATGTTATAAGTAAAATGCTTTTATATTCATCAAATCAATCTTCATAAAATCAATGCTTGTTAAAATACAATATAGACGATACAAAGATGAGAGCGAGAGAGAGAAAGAGAAATGGTTGCTGAGTGAGAATGTGTGTGTGGGGGTTGTTAGGGCTCATATCCTATTGTTCAAACTGCATGGTCTCTGAACACAAACTCCATTTTGAAAACTCACATTGAAGACTCCCATAATACCATAGTTAATTAAATATGCAAGCTGAATATCATATGCCAACACATCAGGCAAACACTGCACCATTTAATATTCCAACATGTACAACACAAGCTGATTCCAATATACAACAATACCATCCTACAACAGACCTCATCCAGTACCCACTAGACCGTGGGGAGGGGGAAGGGCCCAAGCACATGCTCTTCCTTTGTTTGCAAGCCTCATGATCCCTAGGCAAACTCCATTTTGAAAGTAAGAAAACTTGCATAATGTTGTAACTTCTGTAAATCATATATCCATTAATGAACATAATTATAATATCTATAACAACCTATTTGTACTATACAACACCAAAACTGGGTAGTATTATAACTATGATCACAAGACTAGTAATTCACAACTTCCATTGAATCAAGCACATGATTCAATGGGGAAACATGGAGCACATGGAATTTCCTTTGTTCACACCACATGGAGGTAGCCATCTTTAAATCCCCAAACTATGATAATATATAACTTCACAATACTATCACAATATGGCTAGCAATCCGCAACTCCCATGGAACCACAACCAGTAGCTGAATTGACCACTACTGAGTTACGGGTTCCTTCATCACCAGCTGATATCAAACAATTATATATCTACAGATTGCAATATTTTACCCAATTTCCATCTTAATCTTAACTACACAATGATACAGTCAGCCCACAAGAATACAACACACATTAAACCTAAATTTCTCAGACTATGCTATTGTTAAGCACATGGTGGATCGTATGAATGAACTACAGTCTCCATTAAACACATGTGAATAGACAAAGACTACACCAAATCATCCACTGTATGCATTGCTACATATTCTACATTACAGAGTAACCCATATAGCTTGCTGTTAGTAATTAAATTCACTATTGAATGTTAACCCAGCCTTTTCCGAAACTACAAATCAAACGTGTTACACATATAGTCTACTACAGATTGATTACTACATAAATCACTACAAACTATATAAGCTATAAACAGATTGTGACCGGACGCCTTTCGCCTAGGCAGTCCCTGGTCACGGGTTAGCACTTTTGGACTCCCACTCACCGTCAGTGACCGCCTGTCACTGACTCCGCCCACTGCGCCGTGGGCGTGTAACGATGCTGCCACCACCAAACTCTACCATCGGCGTTTGGAACCGCTTACTAGGTACACTCAGGCTCCTGCCTTGGAACCTGGATCCGCTTCTGCTGCGTATGCATTTGATTAACTGCAGAGACAGCTCCTGTTTGGTGTCGGCTGTTCCCACCTGATCCCTCGCAATGGACCAGGTCTGCACGGTAGCTGGCAGAGGGCTTGAACTTGGAGACACGGAGCTCTTACCCAGAACAGCAGGAGAACGGAATAGCATTTTTGCGCAATTCTGTTGGTCGCAAGATTGAGGCAATTGGTAAAGGCAAACAGTATTTATTTGCTCAATGTCTTAAAGAAGACCCTCCCTTCCGTCTGAAGGGGAATATCACACAGAATCAAACAGCAATTCTCCACAAAGGATTTCCAAAGATGTACCACATACAGGAATCTTATCAGCAGCTCTTCTCCTCATAGAAGTTACAGGGTTGTACCATACACAGGGCTCACAGTCCCTCTTTTTATGTCATTCTAACACACATTACCACAGGGGGTAAGCCCACCTTGTGGTTTCCAACCAATCACCTTAAGTGCATGACCTGTACATGTGCTAGCCACATGCACATTTAACATTGTCCCCTATGGACAGTGGGGAGTGGTCACTCCCCTGAGCCTGAGACTACCTGGTGTTTTGGTCACCACCCAGGAGTCAGCTCGTCTAGGGCTGGGGGAGGTTTTCCTAAAAAAAACATACTTCCAGGAATCTGCTAAGGGACCAGCCCAGCCACCTAAACTTTAAACACAACTGATTTATCATACATTATACTGTCTCCTAAAATGTTGGTATAACATGTCACAGGAAATAGTAAATGACATTCATCCTGATTCCTTATCAATCAGTTTTTCATTTCCAACCTTAACACTATTCAGTGACATCCAAAAGGTTCTTAAAAACAGATTGTCTTTTCAAAGGAAGTTCTGTACATGTAGTGTTTGGCTATATGACACCATTCACACCTTCACACAGAGAACTTCCAGTCACCCTATTCATCAGACCTCCTGCTAAGGGAATCACAATCAGCATCTAGTATCTGCAGACACAGAGGCTGGTCATGTCTTATACAGACATATATTCAATAAGTGCATTTTCTCTACAAAATATACATTTAAACCATATAGTGCACAGCCTATTAAATATACATTGCCTCATGCACTAATGCATTGCAGCAATACATATATACTTTAATACAGTTTATTATAAACCATGTGCAGTGTGCTTTTACACTGTCCTTTTAAAAATGACGGCACAACACGGGGGCTAACCCCTTCACTGCTGTGGCAGCCATTAACCCCGTGTGGCCTGCCTCCGGCCACACTTCTCCCCCCCCTCAAGCGGGCCACCAGAGGGCCATGTCCCAACGATTTGGCTCCTGGTCCCGCAGTCTCTTGGGGGGTTCAGGGAAGCTATCTGGGGGGCTTCGGCTCCGGCCTAGACAGTTCATCCATATTGCAGTGGGCCTTTCCTAGTCTGTGCACAATGTCCAAATAGTCACACTGAAGTCCAAGGCTCCACCACAACAGTCTGTCAGTTTCCCTTTTGGGGGGCCGGTCGCACACATAGTGCCGAAGGGGGTCCAATGCCCAAACAATTGCCAACCACTGTCTTCCAATTGTGGCATACCCCACCTCCCACCATAGCAGTATCCTGCTCAAACAAGCCACAGGGTGCTCCTGCCCATATGGCTCCTCCTGGTTCTGTACTGCTCCCAGTCCATGCAATGACACATTAGTTCGTACCACAATGTCCTGTTCCTGAAATTGCGCCATCTGCACTGGAGCTGGTACCAGAGCCTCCTTCAATGACTGGAATGCCAACTCACAAGCGGGTATCCAGTCCACTGACTTGGGAAGTCCCTCCCTGGTCAACTCTGTAAGGGGTGTCACTACAGTACTACAGTCAGGGACAACTCATCCGTAGGGCCTTACAGTTTCTGAGGTCAGTACCTGTCTTGGGGTTGTGGGCCGGGCACAGTTTCTGATTGCCTCCACCCCCACTGGTCTGGGCCTACCTATGTCTCCCCCCACTCTATACCCTTGGCACTGAACCATGGTCATCTCCACCTGGCATCTGTCTGCACTACCTGTCAGACCTGCCCTACCATCCTCCTCCAATGACCTATGACTAGGGGAACCTATCCTGTCACCTAGGTCTTCTCTCACCACCTCGTCCGCTACCTTTTCCATAGTGATGGTGGACAGATCACCAGCCTCTGAGCTCCATGTGGAATCCACCATGGGTAGGCTGTGTGTCTTCCCCGATCTACTTGGCACAAGCCGGGGACCTTGCTCCCTAACTGGACTATCCGCTTCTACCTTCCTGGCTGCCCTGTACCTTAACCCTTCCTGCCAGGTCACACTCACTGCCGCTACCCCTGAAAGGCCGCTGCCAGCTTGGCACGATATGCCTTCCAGATATGGGTCAGCAAGCTGAGCTTCCCTGAACTCCTGTCTGGGGCCCTCACTTCCTTCTAAGTAGGGACATTCTACAGGGGGATTTGGGTTGGGATTGCTAGGGTCAGTTTGGTTGAGGTCAGTCAAAGGGAAGTCAGTGTGGTCATTCATACTCACCGCCGGAGTTGGCAAACCACTAGGGACAGGAGCATCACTGGGCACCCTCACAGGATCCAACGAGCCGGAACCAACATCCTCTGCATTGCTAGGGGACATAGGCATACCAGAGGCAAAAGGCATGCTGGGTAGATGTGCTGATCTAGCCGCTGTAATCTTTTCCTCTGGGCTGGTTGATGCTGTGGTAAGCTGCGCTAGCAGTTGTCTAGCCGCTGTGGTCTTTTCCTCTGGGCTGGGCTGTTCTGGTGCAGTTGATGTAGACTGTGATCCAGAAACTTGACTCCAGGCGATGGAGTCAGCAAACGTGGTAACGATTCCACCACCAAGGTCATTCCCCAGGACCACATCGGTTGGAAGGCCATCCATGACGGCAACATCCCTCAACTCTGGGCCAGCTCCCCAGTCCAGGTAGACTCTCGCCACAGGTACCTCTTGCTCCATTCCGCTTGCCACGGTCACTTTGGCAGTGCAACCTGGCAGTACTGCAGCAGGATCAATTAGGCAGGGGCTTACAACAGTTATTGAGGCCCCAGAGTCTTTTAATCCTTGTCCCTGCAGGGGCCCCACTTGGACCGTCTGCAGGTGCCGCCACATATTTTGGGGTGGCCCCTTGGCCATGCAGGTGACTCTCTCCGTAGAGTCCACCTGATTCTCCCCACACTCCATTGGACTGACTGGAGTAGGAACAGTCTCCTTGGGCTCACCTCCCCGGGTCAGGCAAGCAAGCCGGGCTCCAGCACTCAGATTTGGGGCACGAGTCTGGGGTGGTTGGGGTGTGGGACAGTTCATCCTCAGATGTCCGATTTTCCCACAGCCATAACACTTCTTGTCCAGTCGGGGCCCCGGTGGTCCCTGATGATTTGCAGGGAGAGGGCGGGGCGATTGCTGGCCAAGAGCACCCGGGTTGGAGGATGCCTGCTTTGGGGGGTGATGAGCAGAAGAGGGGTGTTCCCCTGGTTGTACAGTCCATTGGGGTCTGCTGCTAGTCGGGCACTTCTGCCCTTGTGGCCGAATTGCCACATACTTGTCCACTAACTGGGCCGCCATCTTCAAGCTGGGTAGATCCCGGTCTAGCACCCACTCCTTCACCTCTGGGGCACACCTGCGGTAGAACTGCTCTTGGCATAGCAGATCAATCAGTGCGTCCCAGGTAGTGGCACCAGATCCCTTCACCCACTTCACCACATACTGCCTCAGCTGGGTGGCGAACTGCTTATGGGTGCTGGTAGGGATCTTGGGCAAGTCCCGGAACTTTTTCCTGTAGGACTCAGGAGTGGCAAAGTTTCGCTGTAGGAGGGCCCTTACGACTTCGTCATAGTCACCGCAGTCCTCGGTGGCCACTCCTCGATATGCCTCCAGGGCCTCTCCATGCAGTGTGGGCACCAGGTGTCTGACCCACTCCTGCTTGGGTAAATCGTGTAGTTTACAAGTCCTTTCAAATACTTGCAATTGTCCATCAATGTCCCCATCACTATCTGCAAACTTGGCTAACTGTATATGTCCTGATCTGGGTACAGCAGTCTGCAACGGAGCTTGGGGTACCACGGCCCGTGGTGCCTGCTCGTCATGCCACATCCGAATGATGAGCATACGTTCTTGTTCCATTGCCTTTTCTCCCAATTCCGCTAGCCGCTCCGCTAGGGT
This sequence comes from Taudactylus pleione, assembly GCA_031769625.1. Lineage (NCBI taxonomy): Eukaryota > Metazoa > Chordata > Amphibia > Anura > Myobatrachidae > Taudactylus > Taudactylus pleione. Next base: position 11,143,817 of record JAUIMM010000185.1, read on the forward strand.
ATCCATTCGTTGGGATCCCTGCCATGCTGGGGAATGCTGAGAAACATAACTGCTGCGAGAGGGGGCGGGACTTGTTGCTCTCACCACGTTCTGAGGGGCGTCCATTGTTACGTTGGCCGCACTTTCCACCTCCGTCTGATGCAACTCCATTCCGCTGTTATCAGTCATCCTGCACGTTCTCCTGAACTGCAGTTACTCCTCTCCTGAGTAACTTGGCTTCTCTTGTTGGGATTATCCCACCGCTATGCCACCAGATGCGACCGGACGCCTTTCGCCTAGGCCGTCCCTGGTCACGGGTTAGCACTTTTGGACTCCCACTCACCGTCAGTGACCGCCTGTCACTGACTCCGCCCACTGCGCCGTGGGCGTGTAACGATGCTGCCACCACCAAACTCTACCATCGGCGTTTGGAACCGCTTACTAGGTACACTCAGGCTCCTGCCTTGGAACCGCTTCTGCTGCGCATGCGTTTGATTAACTGCAGACACACCTCCTGTTTGGTGTCGGCTGTTCCCACCTGATCCCTCGCAATGGACCAGGTCTGCACGGTAGCTGGCAGAGGGCTTGAACTTGGAGACACGGAGCTCTTACCCTGAACAGCAGGAGAACGGAATAGCGTTTTTGCACAATTCTGTTGGTCGCAAGATTGAGGCAATTGGTAAAGGCAAACGGTGTTTATTTGCTCAATGTCTTAAAGAAGACCCTCCCTTCTGTCTGAAGGGGAATATCACACAGAATCAAACAGCAATTCTCCACAAAGGATTTCCAAAGATGTACCACATACAGGAATCTTATCAGCAGCTCTTCTCCTCATAGAAGATACAGGGTTGTACCATACACAGGGCTCACAGTCCCTCTTTTTATGTCATTCTAACACACATTACCACAGGGGGTAAGCCCACCTTGTGATTTCCAACCAATCACCTTAAGTGCATGACCTGTGCATGTGCTAGCCACATGCACATTTAACATTGTCCCCTATGGACAGTGGGGAGTGGTCACTCCCCTGAGCCTGAGACTACCTGGTGTTTTGGTCACCACCCAGGAGTCAGCTCTTCTAGGGCTGGGGGAGGTTTTCCTAAAAAAAACATACTTCCAGGAATCTGCTAAGGGACCAGCCCAGCCACCTAAACTTTAAACACAACTGATTTATCATACATTATACTGTCTCCTAAAATGTTGGTATAACATGTCACAGGAAATAGTAAATGACATTCATCCTGATTCCTTATCAATCAGTTTTTCATTTCCAACCTTAACACTATTCAGTGACATCCAAAAGGTTCTTAAAAACAGATTGTCTTTTCAAAGGAAGTTCTGTACATGTAGTGTTTGGCTATATGACACCATTCACACCTTCACACAGAGAACTTCCAGTCACCCTATTCATCAGACCTCCTGCTAAGGGAATCAAAATCAGCATCTAGTATCTGCAGACACAGAGGCTAGTCATGTCTTATACAGACATATATTCAATAAGTGCATTTTCTCTACAAAATATACATTTAAACCATATAGTGCACAGCCTATTAAATATACATTGCCTCATGCACTAATGCATTGCAGCAATACATATATACTTTAATACAGTTTATTATAAACCATGTGCAGTGTGCTTTTACACTGTCCTTTTAAAAATGACGGCACAGCACGGGGGTTAACCCCTTCACTGCTGTGGCAGCCATTAACCCCGTGTGGCCTGCCTCCGGCCACACAGATTAATACAAACTTGTTACATACAATCTATATAAGCTAAGGACAGGTTAAATCAAACTAGTTATAGATACCCAAATAGGCTATCTAATGTACAGTTTACATTATGAGTAGCTATCTCCAGGTCTCCTGGGGAATGAAGTTGCATCCTGGCCTTCTGGGGGGGGGTCTGCTCTGCCTGTGTCTCCCTGGTGTGTCCTTGTAAGCATGTGTGTTTCTCAGAGTGTCTGCCAGCATCTGTGTGAGACCCTTTGTTTGATCTCTGTGAGAATCCAACTGTATTCCTATTACCTGATAGGTGTGTTCAAAAAGGGGGTGTTTCAATCCTTTACTTTGAAACTCATGTCCAATCACCTGTGAGGAAGCTTCAAAAGGAAAAAGCCTCTTGTCGGGGGTATGCTGTGGAGTTGAACACCTTAACAAATGCTAATTAGATTGTAGTATCATTTAGCCATCTCTATTGATATGCTGGAATAACCAGTTCTGTGTAAACTTGTTTGGGACCTGACTCTCTCTGGAATATGTGAATTACACATATATATATTTGATTCTAATTGTATAAGGAATTATTATTATTGATTTTAATATATATACTGTAACAAGTACACTTGTTACCTCCTAATAGATGCCATTGTACAAATACTTAGATACAGTTATACTTTTGCTTTATTATAAGAAATACAATTATATATAGAACCAGATATTACCATTGTAACTTCATAATAGATGCCACTGTATAAACTACCAGATAATACCACTGTTACCTCATAATGGTTTCAATTATATAGACAGCCAGATATTACCATTGTAATCTCATAATAGAAACAATTAGTCAGACAATTAGAAAATACTGTACCATTTTTACCTCATACTAGAGGCCACTGTACAGACACCCAGATAATACTGTTCCATTGTTATCTCATAATAGATTCCACTGTACAGACACAGCAATATTAGCATTGTTACCTCATAATAGATGCAGTTATAAATCACCCAGATAATACCATTGTTACCTCATAATAGATGCAATAATACCGACACTCAGATAATGCCATTTTTACTTCATAATAGATGCCACCGTACAATTGCCAAAATAATACCATTGTTACCTCATAATAGATGTAACTGTGCAGACACACAGGAAATACCATTGTTACCACATAATAGATTCCACTGTACATACACAATGAGATAATACCATTGTTATCTCATAATTGATGGAATAATAAACACTCCCAGATTATACCATTGTATCTTCGGTAATCTAGGAATGGGCGAGCTGCTTTATAACAGGAGTCAGAGCCAATCCCGTGAGAGCTAACAAGACCAGCCTTGGGTAATTACCACTATGAGCAGCTGAGCTCTACATATTCACAGAGGCTTCCCAGTTGAGAGCAATCAGCTTGGACCAAACCTTGCTGACCAGAACCTGGAGCAGATATGAGCTGTCAAGATGGCTCATAACATGTTACCAGTTTCACAATTTAGTAATTGCACTGTCCATTGTAATGTTTTATATCACAACCTAGCCTGATTAAACATCCTGTCACTTAGGTTTCTAAAGCTCGATATAGAGAAAATATGTTCACTGTTATCATCTTTGTCACTCAGAATATTTCTTCCATCAGCATGGCTGTCTAGTAAAGATCTGTGCTCAAATCCATAATTCCCTCAAATCTTTAAATACTAGTAGTATACTAAGTACAGTATATCAGTGGCGTCACAAAGGGGGTGCGGGGGGTGCTGGCCGCACCTGGGTGTCACCCGCCGAGGGGTGACACCAAGGTGCAGACTGACATTCCCCCACAGTGATAGGAGCCAGGTGCTGCGCTGTAGAATTAAGTGCAGCACCCGGCTCCTGACACTGTGATGGAGCCAGCACTGCAACACATGCAGTCAGTACCCCCTGCACACACCCCACATCCCCCAGTAATATTAAGAAGAATGGTATGCCCCTTCGCAAGAGGCCACCACCCCTTTTTGGGTGACACCATTAAATGTACTGCTTGTTATCTGCATGATAGTATAAACTTTATGCATTCACTGACGTTCCACTAATAACAAGAACAAGAGTTTTATTTTCATTACTATATAAAAACACAGTTTGTGTTTACATTTCTCATATTCCCTGCTTTTACCATTCTTCCCACATCCCCCCACAAAATACACAATTATAAAAATAAGCAGACATTGCTAATTTACATAGATTATATCTTTGCTCTTTGACTCTTACTGTGAATACATTATATTTAAAAGGAGATAATAAACTGTTTACATAAAAAAAATGAAAATTATACATTTCTACTTTTTATTCATAGCACCAAAATATAGCAGCAAAAAAAACCAATTGGTAAAATGCTTTGTCTGTATGTTAATGTGAAGTAATTTGCTATTTACAGTTTGGTGCTGGGGAGAGGCTGGAGGAATGACCCCTATCCAACACTATCTTGGGTCAGAAAATTCAGCCCTCTTAAACCTCTTTTTTTTGTTTGATGTACTGTATATAGCTATTCAGTGTATGCATCAGACAAAACCCAAATGCATTGGGACTCCTAGAGGTAAATTTACTAAGAATCGAGTTTGGGAGAGTTTGGAAGAGTTTGCAAACTCTGGAGAGTTTGGGCATTGTTTTCCACATATTGGAACACAGATAACTATGGAATATAAGGAATGTGACTATGTTTCTTATTTCTATCTCTTATTTTTTCCTGAGCACCAGCGGGAGGTTTTACTGATCTCTTTGTGATGTACTGCAATTTGATGTTTTGTTAAAAAGCCTCATTTAGGTTCTTCCTCCTTAATGCTACTGTGTTATGCTATTCTTTTGAGCATTGGAGGGAACCCATCATTTCTGTTGTTTTATTGGGCTGCTTGTTACATTGGTTTAGTGATCTGTCCAGACCTTCAGCACAGAAGTACCAGGACATCTAAGGATCCAGTTACACCCACTAAGCCACAAGTGGAGTTGTGTCTGAGATGTGTATGACTCTGAACAACTGGTAGTTGTTTAAAGTTGCATCTGTAGGCTCTGATATATGCACCATTGCTAATAATTGTGAGACCTATCTGCAGAGCAGATTTGCATGCAACTATGAATAATTCCCATTGGGATGTGGTATGTTCGGTCGACAGTTATCAAGTCGACATGAGAATATTGACATGGTGAAATGCTGGCATTCAGCATGTTGACATGCTTAGTATGTCGAACTAACATCCCTGGTTGCCCCATGCTCCATCGCAGCCTTCGGGTCCTTGCAGTCATTTGATGTTTTAGGTGAGTATTTTAACCCTATCACTAATCCTAATCCCTATCCCTAATCCTCCCCTAAGTGCCTAAAACTAACCTCCCCACAGCCTGAGCATGACCTCCCCCCGCAGTCTATCCCTAACCTTCCAAGCAGAGCCTAACCTTAGCCAACAACATTCTGAACCTTGTTGACATTCTAATATTGTGGTGTCAACATCATGAATGTCAACATGGTAACTGTTGACCATGTGACTGGATCCATAGTCTTGTGCAACTCTATACTTTTTTTTATTTAAAAACAATTTTATTGAATTCTGAAATACATACATCAGAAAAATAGGTAAATATATTCTGTTGACAAATGGTTTAAGGAACAGAAGATACAACTTGCAATATAACAGAATAAATAAGCAGAAAATGTATGAAGAGTTTCAACTGAAACACAGAATGTGTAGCCCATATTATTATTATATAGATTTGAAACATAATAAAATATCTGAAATGAGCCACATTAATACAATTTTAAAACTTATTCAAACCAAAACCTGTGTTCTGTGTATTACTTAAGAATTCTATTTTTAATTTTTAAATTCTATAGACAAAATCCTTACAGTTTCACATGTTCCATTAAGGCTTCTTAGACATGAAATTTCTCAAAACCGTTTGAATTTCTGCCACTCAAACTCAAAAAAGCAATGAAACTCCTAACATTAAGGCTGATGCATCAATGGACATGTTCCTTGCGCAATACAGATATGGTATGCCATCACACCCTGTGGTTAACAGCAGATTCAGCACTATCACAGAGTAAGATTGCTGTCACTCACAAAATGGTGGAGCTGCTAATTCGCAGAATTGTGTACTCATTGAAATACACACATGTCGTCTATACAACTGAGGTCTGATCAGAAGATAAAACTGCGCAGATGGGATAAGAGTGGTGTGGATGGAGGTAGAAGACAGAGAGGAGTAGATGGGGAGACAGAAAGGCATGGAGAGGAGGAAGATTAAGCAGTACAGCTAGGGGGAACCAAAGTGATTCAGATGGGTGGAAAACAGTGGTGCAGATGGGGAGAGACAGAGTGGCATGGTTTGGGGGGACAGAGCAATGTGGATGTGGGGGTACAGAGTGGCATGGAAGCAGGAAGAAAGAGCAGTGCAGATGGGTAAAGACAGATGTGTACAGATGAGAGACTAGAGACTAGCACAAATGGGAGAACACACAATAGTAGGCATTGGGGAAGACAGATTGGTGTGGATGGGGGAAGGTAGAGTGATGCGGGTGGGTGGTGAGACAGAGTGGCATGGTTGGGGGGACAGAGTGGTGCAGATGAGGAAGAAAGAATGGCACATATGAGGGGAAAACAGAGCGGTGTGTCTGGGGGGAAGGCAGTGGTGCAGATGGGAGGAAACAGAGTGGAACGGATGCAGGAAGATAGGGCCATGCGGATGGGAAAAGACAGATTGGTGTGGATGAGGTAACACAGACTAGCAGAGTAGGGAGACCACACAGCAGTAGGAATTGAGGAAGATAGAGCAGTATGGAGGTGTATAGGGGAAGAAAGTGTACATGAATACACAGAATATGATAGTTTTAGCAATTAGGGAGCTAAATATATATTCTGAATTATATGTATACAGGATATGAAGTGAGAAGGGATTGTTGTGGTGACCGAATGGAAAGATTGTGGGCACTGAGTGGGATGAGTATGCCACGTAACTGCTCAGACCTCAATTGCATAGACTGAATTTGTGTTTTCCAATGAGCACACAATTCTGTAAATTAGCAGTTCCACTATTTTTTGAGTGATAGCAATCTCATTCTGTGAGAATGCTGAATCTGCAGTTAACCACAGGGTGTGATGGCATACCATATCTGTATTGTGCAAGGAACATGTCCATTAAGGCATCAGCCTTAATGTTAGGAATTTCATTACTCTTTTGAGTTTGATTGGCAGAAATTTAGTAGGCTTTGTGAAATTTCAGATCATGTCTAAGAAGCCTTAATGGGATATGTGAAACCGTAAGGTTTTTTGTCTATAGAATTTTATAGCTTTTTATAATTTAGAGGGAGAGATGGCTGTGGGTGTGCAGGGCACTGGCAGCAGCGGGGGTGTGGGGCAGTGCACAGAGACATCAGCAGGTAATAGAAAGGCTCACTGGTGCTGTGAATGCATTTGAGAAATTCAGATCAATAAGACACAGATGCATGGATGGATCAGTGAGATCCATCCATGCATCTGTTAATATTTGAAGATGTGTAATAGAAAAAGAAATTACATTCCCCCTCTCCCCCAAAGCACAACCAGCCCAGGCTTTTCACAGCTGTTCTTGGTTGTGAAAATACACGGGACAAAAAGCATAGGGGTCCCCTGTATTTAGCACAACCAGCACCAGGCTTTTTGGAGCCAGTCCTGGTTGTCAATATACAGAGGACAAAATACACAGGGGTCCCCTGTATTTGGCACAACCTGCACTTGGCTCAGCCATGCCAGTCCTTGTTTTGGAAATACAAAGGACAAAAAGAGTATGGGTCCCCTGTATTATCCATAACCAGCACTGAGCTCTTTCTAGCAAATAAGTAGTCCCCCAGCCAATGCATTACCCTTGTCTGCTAGTCAGTCCAGGACAGGGATCCTTGAGATGCTGGGGAAATTGAGTATGTTTTCCCTGTATGTACCAGAACCAGCAATAGACCTTGCCTAGCAGGGGGTAATGCCACAGCCAGGAGAGCCCTTTTACTGGGTCCCCCAGCCAAAGCATTAACCCTTACTGATAGTCAGCCCAGGCTGGGAATCCCTTGGGACCCCCCCAATAAAGGGGTCCCCCTCTCCAGGGCACCCCATGCCTAGGCTGGTAGCCCAAAGCTATCCCTGGCACCCCTGGCTGGTGATTGCTGGGTTGATTGTTTACTGCAAACAGTTGAAATAATGTCTTTTGCAGGTAAACTATAGGTTGCAGCAATTCTCCCCCACATGCTGGTACGGGAAAACCACAAGTACCAGCAAGTACATGTAGTCACCTGTAAAAGAAATATTAAAATAAACACACTTTGCCAATTTTTTAAAATAATTTATTTGGCTGCACCTTCTCCTGGGGGGTTAACTGCCTTTAAGCTCTTTTACGGGGCTGCTGCCCAAGGACTTCCATCATCTTTGCCTGCCAACTTTTGCATGGTTTCCACCTCCGCAGGGCTTAGGGTGTTCTATTTGTCTTCTTTCTTTGAGATCTCTTGCACACTTCCTCCTGGCCGATGGACTGACATGCTGCTGCCTCACATTGGCTTATATAAACCAGCCAAGGGGTCAGGGTGATGACGTTGCAAGCCATGATTGGCTCGTGGTGGCCAACTTTGAAGTCAATGGTGGGACTCGTTCATTGGCTGAGAGGCTGATGGATTGCCTCTCTCAGCCTATGAGCGCTTAGCAATGGGATTTCTATAGTGAAATCCCACTGCTGAGTCATCATTCTTAGTGGACAGTACTAAATTTACTAGTCCAAGTGTTTGCGTTTTTTTGTTTTGCCAAGACCCTGGATGCCTACATGGAATGAAGATGACGTGATCCACCCATAGGAGGAAGTGAGTGTGGATTTTTTCTTACAGGTTCCCTATGGATTCTACTTGGAGACATGGATGTGATGGGCTTCAGGGATACATACTGTAGGTGATTATGTGAGATAATGAGTGTGACAGTGCATGTTTATGTGCATGTATGCTTTAATACAATTGTACTTTTAACGGTGTGTGTGTCTTGTGTTTAGTTTAATATTTATTTTGCTGTGGAATTACAGTCACCAGCAGGCCCGCAATGCCCCACATGCTGGTTCTTGTGGTTCTCTATGTACCAGCATGCAGAGGGGGGCTTGCTGGGACCTGTAGTTCCACTAGCATGTGTGCCAGGGATATCCACCAGGCTATCAACCTAGGCCTGGGATGCCTTGGAAAGGGGGACCCCTTTATTGGGGGGTTACCCAGCTCCCCAGGGATCCCCAGCCTGGGATGACTAGTGGTAATGGGTAATACATTGGCTCAGGGACCCGGTGAAAAAGCTCCCCTGGCTGTGGCATTACCCCCCACTAGAAAGGGTCGGGTGCTGGTTCTGCTAAATACCGGGGATCCCTGCTAATTTTTCCCCCCTGTATTTCAAGAACCAGGACTTGCTCAGAGCCCAGTGCTGGTTGCGCCAAATACAGGGGACCCCTACTTTGTTTGTCCTTAGTATTTTGGCAACCAGGAATGGTTCTGAATACACAGGTGCTGGTTGTGCTAAATACATGGGACCCCTACATCATTTGTCCCCTGTATTTAGCACAACCACTAGTCAGTCTCCAAAGGCCAGTGCTAGTTGTTCTTTTGGGAGGGGATGGGGCCACACCATTTTCTATCTATTTTTACACAGGTTTCTTTTTTAAAACACAGCAGCACAGATGGGTCTTACTGATCCATTTGTGTGTCTGTGTTTATTTACACACAGATGCAGGCATCATGGATCTCCCTGATCTGAACCTGCATCAGTCTGCTATCACACATGATCTAATGAATATGCAAATCATTAGATCATGCACGATAGTTCTTGTGTGAATTTAAAAAATGGAGCTGAGGCGCAATTTTTTAAATGGGCACCACAGTCAAACTCTGCAGAATGGCTGCCAAGGACTGGATCCTCTTGGGTCCAGGCCTGCTTCCAACACAGCACCGCTGCTCCCACCACAACTGCATCCCATGGCCCTTGCTTCCGCTGGGTCTCTCAGCCCACACCACCACTGCCGCTAATGCCGGCTACCTCTCCTGGGTCCCAGCCGCAGCTAACACCTGCTACTTCCCCCGGGTTCTAGCAGCAGCTAATAACAGCTTACTTCCACCAAGTCCCACTGCCGCTACCCCCCACAAAGGATAGTCATCTTTGTGCACCCAAGTGAAGCCACAGTGAGTACACCTCCCTGTTGGAGGAACCTACTGAGGCTGTCAAAAAGTTGAAGCTCCCTATCTACATAATGGGACATTTGTGAGGAAACTGTAAGTTTCTCAATTACCTGAACCCCAAAAGCATCCTACTCTGGAAGAAGAGCTACATAATAAAACAAACCCCAAATTTAAATTCACCCTCTACCCTGACTTCAGCCTTCCCCAAAATCCCCCATAGACTACAGCAGAAAAGTGGTCCTAATTGAGAGTGGCAGAAAAAACTTACAGTTGGAAATTTAGATGACTCCCAAATCCTCATTTGTTATTTATTTGCCCTGAAATTTAGCATGCAGCATTGAGCACCAGTTCTACCTGTCCGTGCCAAATTTTGGCTTAGCACCTCCAATAGCTTTTGAGGTGTAGCCTCTTAAACACCATGACCCCCCTCAGAATTCTCTATGGATTCAGCCTTAATATAAGGGCACGACTGTTATCTGACATGGCATTGGGTAAAAATGTAAGATAAATTTTCCACTTATTATGACATTTAATGACACCTTTTTCAATGTCGTACATTTCTGTACCTCTATCAAAATAAAGTACATTAATTAGTTCTGACTTAAGCAATTTTAAAGAAGGAGCAGTTTTGGAAAAACAATTCAGCAGAATCATTTTCCTGGCCAGTGACTAATACGGTGAGAAAGAGTAACACTTTATAGGGGACATATGTTGGAGACCAGGAGATAAAATCAGCCAGGAGGAATATTTCCCAAGAAAATGGTAATTTAACTCCAGTAATTTGAACACTAAAATCATACACTTTACACCAAAACTTTTTGATTTTAGAACACTGCCAAACATTGTTCAGAAAATTAGCTGATGTTGCATGGCATTTTGGACAATTGCTCGATTCATTTGGTAACATATGGCAGGACTTGTGATAAATAAGCCCTGTTTAAAAATCTAATATGAATTTCCTGCAGTTTAGCTCTGCTAAGTCATTTCATTTTAGTTGGAATCAGGGTCGAACACATTTCTGATTGCTGTAAAAAAAATTATTTATGATAAGCACTCAAAAAGGGGGGGACCCCCAGGTGGCGGGATCAGCTAGGTACTGGAGATGTTCTTACTCCTAGAGAAATTTTTGTAGAATAGATGTAGGTACTAAGCGCTCACCTAATGAGGATAAAACTAATGATGTATCTGAATGTTAAATGAATGAATGTATATTCAATAAGAAATCTAAGTGACTCTAATATATGGAAATAAAGGTTTTCCATAATTGGCAGACACAATGCTCCAATTTTCAACAATATATGGTTTAGAACAGTCCAAATCCGGGTGTGGTTGTGAGGGAGTTTAGATGGCTCCTTTAGGGTGCCTCTATCCGTATTGTGCCAGCAGCCCTTAAGGCCCGCATCTATGAACATGTAAGAAATATAAAAATAGGGTATGATTACCACAGTGTATCCAGGCACTTTAAGGAGAAATTCTGACCCTACAGGTATATTTTTTATTGCTATAGTATAATAGAACAACCACCAACCAACTGGAGAGGGGGGTACCACCTGAACATCATGGACAAACATAAGATGAAATGGGTCTATACTCTAAATACCATGGCTAAAAAAAGGCTTAAATATAGAATTCAATGACAGAATCTTGATTAAATAGTTAACCCCTCATAATTAACCAGGAGATCTCACTTCCCCATCCTCCCCCTTCACAACCTTTCCATCATTTAGATCCGGTTAGATTCATATCACCATCATAACATATAAGATCCAGTTCCACAGCATAACCGTTACTACAGTTGTAACACATATGTTCAGATATACATAATATACATTAGATTTAGGTAATGCAGATTTATTGGCTCAAGTAATCACTTCATGTAACACAGAATAACACCTGCGAAACAACAAACACATGACTACGACATAACATGACAATATGACAAGATATGGTTACACTATTCTTTATGTACCCCCTGAGCTAAGATTCTGACATACTCACAATTTCAAATTGGACCATTAACACGGCAATACCTGATATAGTTTTAGACAAACCACATACAAGCACTCAACCAATTATCACTTTGCAACATGAGGCATTCTACCATATAGAAAAAAATGTCTGGCACACAGCTTTATTTTATATTATTCTATTTTATATTATTTCTATCTCTATTTTTATTCTGGATTTCTAATGTTTATACACTCATTTCCTCCAGCCAACATCAAATATTAACTCTGACACTACATTGCATCTCAACATAGGAACAGCTGGATCCCGATTAGGTTTTTTTTTTTTTTACACCAGATGCTCAGCATCAGAGAGGATTACATTAAGGAACATACCCACTAGGAGGTGATTGGCTGGATTGCAAGGTATCTACCAGCCAGTTAATCACACACACCCATTCTTGAAGAAGGCCCTGATAGGCCGAAATGCGTTGACACGTGATCAAATACACAGAAGAGACAAGTTGCAGTGAGACCAGTGCTTGGTCTCAGATTGCGAGAATTTCCTCCCATTCCTGCTTAAAAGACTCACCCTGCTGCTTACTACAGCATCCGGCATCGCAGAGGACAAGGGTCCTTTCCAACTTCCAAACACCAGAATTCCTCATGCTTATAAGAACCAAGACATCATCCGCACTTCCACATCTTTCCCTGGAACTGACTCCAGAGAGCAGGAGCATGAAAGGACCCTGTTAACATTGAGTGGTAAGCACAACATAGTGGGACGCTGATACTGTACACCACTTACAACTGTCACACTGCCTATATACTTTGACAATCCTTCACAGTGAGGGTAACATGTGCTATCTGTGACATACAGTTAAGAGACCCTCCAGACAAGGGAACTCTGACATCCCAATGTGTACAATCATAGATGGAATGCTCATATAGTTACACACACACAGTGTACATAGGGTGACATAAGTAACATACAGAGAGTAACCCTCTAAAGGGGCACACTCACCACCAAAGTAATTCCTATTTTACACTTTGACCACCCAGAGTCAAGTTGCAACACCACTGGGTGCTTGGAGGGAAACATATTGCGCTGGCAATATGATAGAGACACCCTAAATGAGCCATCTAAACTCCCTCACAACCACACCCAGATTTGGACTGTTTTAACCCATAAGTTGTTGAAAATTGGAGCATTGTGTCTGTCAATCATTAAACAACTTTATTTTCACATATTAGAGTCACTTAGATTTTTTATTGAATATACATTAATTCATTTAACATTCAGATACATCATTAGTTTTATCCTCAATAGGTGAGCGCTTAGTACCCACATCTATTCTACTAAAATTTCTGATTGCAGCAATCCCTTTTTGTTTCCAAGTCTTGTAGTGGGAGATTGAGAGAGATGAGCAAACATCAGGGTTGCCCCATAAAGGTAAGTATTTATGTTGGTTTGAATTTAGGCATTTATTTATAACAGACCAGGCCTTATATGTATCCATGAAGAAAATGCTATGGGTAATTCCCTTCAGAAGTTTTGCATGTGGGATGTGTAACAGAGCTGCAGGGGAGAAGGGGAAGAATAATTCTTAAATAATTCATAAAATTGGATTGATTTAGACACCAGTCAGAGATATATCAAAAAGCTGCAGCATAGAAAAAGGCCTGAATGTCTGGTAAGCCTAGACTCCTTCTATCTTTAGCATAGCTATTCTAGGTATTTTACAGTTCCAAATAAATTGTTGTAAAGCTGATGTACATTTTGTTATGTCTGATTTTGAAAGAAACATGGGGAGCATCTGTAGAGGGTGCGCCAGTTTTGGGAAAAGTACACTCTAGATGACTGCAATTCTTTCTAATAATGAAAGCGGGAGAGTCATCCAATGTTGAATTTTTTCTGTAATTTGGTCAATGATTTGAGGGAAATTGGTTTTATAAATGCGGTGTATGGAAGATGTAATGAAGATACCTAATATTTTAATCTGGATTTAGCAATGTGAAAATTAGAAGAAAAACCAGAACATTGGTGCAACAGGTCAGGTTGAGTCAATGGGAGGACTTCAGATTTCATAACATTAATTTTATATCCTGCAAAGGAACTGAAACAAGAAATTTCATCCTGGATTCCATGGAATGAAATGATAGCTGTAAGAGTAATGGCTAGAGGTTCCAAGACAAGTGCGAACAATAATGGAGAGAGAGGGCATCCTTGATGGGTGCCTCTATGTATTGAGATTGAAGGCGACAATAATTTATTGGTCATAATGCGAGAAGAGGAAGCCAAATTCAGTGATTGGATTAGAGTTAACATTTGAGGGGGAAACCCAAACCTATGGAGCCTTTCATATACTGTAAGTGATCTCACACTACAAGGTTGAATGCCTTTTCTGCATCTAGTGATAAAAGAATAGATTAATTGTCTTCTTGAATTCAATCAAAGTGTTGTAATACAGCTAAAGCTTTTGGAATGTTAGAAACTGTGCTACGTCCCCATATAAAGCCGGTTTGATCCGGATGAACTAAGGAAGGTTCTATCAATTTAAACTGATCTGCTACGATTTTATTGAAAAGTTTGTAGTCAACATTTAATAATGAGATCAGGTGATAAGAGGCGGGGAGAGTTGGGTCTCTACCTGGTTTAGGTAGCACCTTTACTATAGCTTTGTTAA